>JASWHV010000001.1:9690849-12090849 GCA_030760725.1 Neostapfia colusana
ATTATGCTTTGCATGATTCCTGCCATATAGACTTGCACTCATTTAATATCTTGCACTATTTTGTTTTGGCATTGCATACGGTAAATTGTCACAAAGGGGAACCCACATCATGAGAAGGAGACTTGTTCAAAATGCAATATCTCAACTCATATGATGTGGATAGAGCAAAATTCTAAAGGTACATGCTTTAAAGAGATAGAAGTTTTCCATACTCTAGCTCACAAAGCATGGGCCTTACATTTTCATGGTTTCCCTCCTAACCTTGTGTGTTCTCTTTGCTTAAGGGCTTAGCCAATATGTGGCACTATATTTGAAGCCTTCTATTAGAGGTTAGGAGTTGCCCAAAAAGTCCTAGGACCCATCCTTATCTTTGTGTGTTTATGTCCAAGGACACATATGGGCAGTCTTAGGTTTTCTGTAGTCATCGGATTATCCGATGTTAGGGCCAGCAGATCATCGGATCAATTGGTGCTTCAGTTCAGTGCTCAGATCAAGTCAGATGTCACAAATCAACCAATGAGTTCATTTCAGAAGACATCGGAGCATCCGGTGTTCAGTTTTCTGGTGCCCTGCAGAAATCGACCGATGATCGACACCTCAACGTCGGCTCATCCGGTGTTCAAAGAGAGTTTTTGGAACAACTCTCTGTTGAACTCGACCGATGCATCCTCCGATGATCATCGGTCCATCCGGTGTTTTGTGCGCGGCTAGGGTTTGCCCGCACGGTTTAAATAGCGGTTCGGCCGCCTCCGCCTCTCCCCGACCTCCGCCGCCGCCCGCTTCTCTCGCCGCCTCCCAATCGCCGCCGCCGCCTCCCAGGCGCCGCCGCCGCCGCCTCCCAGTCGTCGCTGCCGCCTCCCAGGCGCCACCGCCGCCGCCTCCCAGGCGCCGCCGCCGCCGCCCTTCGGCCGCCGCCGCCTAGGCGCCGCCCGTGCCCGCGCCGCCGCCTCTCCCGCGCGCGCCGCCGCCGTTCCACCGCGCCGCCGCAGCTCCCTCCTCCGCCGCGCCTCCCTCGCCGTCTCCCCTCCACCACCAGCTGCACCACCACTCGCCGCCGGCTTCCACCACCGCGCATCACCCTCTCCACTAGGGTTTCGCCGTGCTTCGCCGTTCGTCGCTAAAGTTTGCTCCGTGCCGCGCGACGTCCTTCGTTGTTTTTCGTCGTTCATCTTCATCGTCGCTAACCCTAGCTCTCAATTGCATCAAGATGGGTCGCGATCGCAAAGGAAAGGGCAAGGCTATTGAGGAGCCCGCCGCGAAGAAGCGCAAGATGTCCAAGGATGCTCGTCGTGCGGAGTTGGCCGCTCGCGCCGCCGAGGAGCGTGAGCGCGGCCATCGCGGTTCCTTACGGGTCCGCGAGTCCCGGCAGAGGCAGGAGCAGCCTCCGGTCCAGCCGGTGCCTCCCGAGGGCTCCGACGAGGAGGAGATCGAGGTGCCGCCTCTCATCCGCCGGCGCACCCCGAGGACTCGTGGGTGTGGACAGACTCCTACGGCGAGTCGGCGCCCCTCTGCGGCTGACCGCGCCGAGGACAGAGAGGCCCAAAGGGCCATCCACCTGATGGACACAGCAGTCCGTGTTGCCGAGGATGTCAGACTCACCGACTACAGGAAGATGAAGGCAAGGCAACTGAAGAAGCTCAGATGGTTAGCGATGCCTGAGGAGTGGTTCCCGCGGCCTAGGGACGCTCGAGTTGACTCCCGCTTCTGGACCCTGACACAGGCGTCCCTGTACGAGACTTACAGGCGTCGGGGCCACAAGCTCTTCCAGCATAACAGCATCAACTGGGATCAGCTTGCAGTGGCAGCAGGACACGGGATCAGGCCACTCTTTGAGAGATACAGAGGACTTGTGGACTTGCTCTCGCACCAGAGGAGTGCCTACGTCGAGGAGTGGGTCAGGGTGTTCTACGCGACACTCTACGTCTCTGAGGGCCGTCGCTTGATTCACTTCATGTTTATGGGGCGGATCCACGACGTGTCTCGAGACTTGTTGGGCAGACTGCTTGGTGTGGAGCTCTCTACTACGTGCCTGCACCAGATAGTCTACGGAGACGCAGACCCGCCGAGGAGGCCACTGACTGGAGGAGTGGCACCGCCTTTCGAGGAGATCAGAGGTCTATTCACTCAACCGTTCACTCCTGACCAGCCGAGGGTGCCAGCGCTTCTCACCCCAGCAGCTCGGACAGTTCACCACGTCCTCAGGCGTACCCTACTACCGAGGTCTGGCTACTTGGAGGGCTTCACGAGCCTTCAGCAGACCATTCTGTTCTATGTGATGAACGGGATGGAGTTCGACATCGTGGATATTCTGATCTGCGAGATGGAGGACGTGATCACCGACGGAGTTGGGATGCTTCGACAGTTGGTCTTCGGTCACTGGATCTGTCACCTTCTCCACCAGTTGGTTCTAGAGGACACTCCAGGAGTTTCTCAGCTGACGGAGATGCACGTGACCCGGTTCAGCCACTACCGAGTCCCCACTCCAGGAGACCGCCGCCTTGGCCGTCCCGTCGAGCGTGAGGTTCGAGCCAGACATTCAGAGGAGGACTGGGCAGAGCTGACTCAGGAGGACGCAGAGCTGGCACAGGCAGAGGCTCAGGGAGGAGACCTACAGCATATATGGTCGGACAGCGACACCAGCGACAGTCTCGAGGAGTACTTCCTGCCTGCTCCTCCTTCACCGAGGCAGCACGATGCAGAGGCAGGAGGCTCAGCAGCTCCACCACCTACACCTCCTCCAGTGTCAGAGGCTCAGGTGACTCAGCCGTCAGAGCTCACTGCTTTACTTCAGCGGATGGCTCAGCAGCAGGCAGCTCGACAGGAGCAGCTTTAGAGGCAGCAGCAGGAGATGCAGTTGGAGATCGCCCGTCAGAGGCGAGAGGACATCGACAGGTACACCAACCTTGTCGACCAGATGACGAGACGCACTCTGGACCAGCAGCAGCAGACTCAGCAGATGTTGTTGGGCGTCCTGGGGTTGGTCACCAACCTCTACCAGCAGACGGGAGTCGCCCTTCCACCTCAGCACTCGGGACTCTGTCAGGCTCCAGGTGCACCCCCACTGGCACCAGCTCCAGCACCGTCCTCGTCGATCCCCAGCTTCAGTATACCACCCCTGCTCGCCTCGACAGCGCTCGTTCACTCGACAGTACTGCCGCCGACGTCGTTCCAGTCCTCACCTCTTCCGGCAGTACCTTCTCCACCGGCGCCAGCAGTCTCAACGGATCCCCCAGCAGCTCCAGCTCCAGCTCCAGCTCCCCCCGCTCCAGCTCCAGCGCCAGCGACCTCCACCTCCAGCAGCTCCGGCGACAGCACCGTCGACGCCGACCGCTTCACTATCGCCAGGAGCGCGCCTGAGTCATAGGCACTTGACTTCCCTTTTTGGTGTCTTGATGCCAAAGGGGGAGAAGAGTTAGAGTCAGGGGGAGGGTTAGCTCAGTTCTAGGGGGAGTTCTTGGTTTTAGGGGGAGTGTCTATCCTTTTGCTACTTATTGTTATCTATTTGAGATTGCCTGTTATTATTATTTGCTATTATTGTACTCCGGGTGCTACTTTGTGCTCTTGCGCTTTATTGTTTATTATTTGAGCCTTCGAGCCACTTGTGTTGCAATTTGTACTTGTTATATTTCTTTTTTGAGCATTGCGTTTTAATTCCATTAATTCTATGCTCTACTCGTTGTGTTGTCATCAATCACCAAAAAGGGGGAGATTGAAAGCATCTAGGCCCCCGTGAGGTATGGTTTCGGTGATTAATGACAACCGTTCGTTATTACTAATGAGTTTGTGGATGCGAGGTTTCACGTATATCACATCAAATGTTAATGAACTATCTATTCACACCATCTACTGCTCATTGGATACAAATGGAGACCCCTCAACGATCTATTCTAAGGGGTTATTCGATACTCATGAAGACTAAATGAAGAACTCATACAACGACTCTATTCTATCAAAATTGGCAACACAAGAAGCTTACACTTCATCAAAATATCATTTCAAACAAGTGTCAAAGAGGTCACTCAAGAAGATTCCAAAAGATCAACTCAAAACAACTCGAAGCAAACAAAGTTGCACTCACCGGATCATCCGATGTCTTGCAAAATGACTACATCGGTCGAGTTTGAGTTGGCAGAAGAAGAAGACCTCAGAGCCCAGTACACACCGGATCATCCGATGTGAAGGAAGTGGCACATCGGTTGATTTCAACAGAAGGATGATTTCTGAGTTATTCTGAAGAAGTACACACCGGATCATCCGACGATGAAGTAAGTGTACATCGGTCAATTTCAACAGAGGCATTATTTCTGAACCAATTCTGAAGATCAACTCACCGGATCATCCGATGAGGAAGTTGAAGTAACATCGGTCGATTAAACAGTCAGATCCAACGGTTATATCCAACGGTCACATCTGACACATGACATCAGCTAATTTGGAATTCGACCGATGCTCAAATAAAGGGATGCATCGGATGATCCGATGTTCACAGAAAAAGTCTGCCTACTTTTCCAACGGCTATCTCGTGTGGGCTGGCTATAAATACCCCTCCAACCGGCCATTTCGTCAAGTCTTGATAACCAGAGCCTCACTACACATCCTCAAGCATTCAAGACCAAGAGCTACCACTTCCACACCTCAAAACCTCTTGTACTCCAACTATAGGCTAGATCTAGCTAGAGAGAAGCTTGTGTGTGTCCATTCTTGGTGATTGGAATCTCTAGGCTAGTGAGAGAGAGTGTCTTGGTGACTTCTCTCACCTTGTAAAAGTTGGAGGAAGAAGAGATCACTCCGGAGCTTACCAAGGCGTTTGTGGAAGCCCGGAGGATCACCATTGTACAAGGCTTGAGCTCCACCTTGCCGGAAATGGCGAACGGAGAAAGATAGTGGATTCCCTTGTCTTGGTGACTTGGGAGTGGCTATACCCTTTGGTGGGTGCCACAACGTGGACGTAGGTAGATCTTTGTGATCTTACCGAACCACGGGAAAAATCGCCGTGTCTCCGAGTCTCCGTGGGAGTTTGCATCTCTCTCCTCACCCTCTTACTATTACGCATTAACTATTCCGCACTTAATACTCTTGCTTGCGTAGTTAGTTCGCATAAGGAATTGGGCTTCAACCATTAAGTTTTAAATTGCTCTAAAATTTAAAAAAGCCCAATTCACCCCCCTCTTGGGCGTTTCGATCCTTACACCGAGAGCTCCTCCACCTCGCGGCGGGCTGCCTGCAGGGCCTCCAGGTTCCTCTCGGAGAATTCCTTCTCCTTGGCCGTCAGGGAGCTCTCCCGAAGATGGAGAGTCTTGGCGAGCCGCTCCAACTCGGCAGCCTTGAAGTCGGCGGCCAACTCCCGGTCCAAGACCGCCCGGCGTTCACGGGAGACCTGTTCCTCCCTCAAGTCGAGGTCTGCCTTCAGAATCTTCAGCTCCTCGATCCGAGCTCGAAGGTCATCCTCGCCCGCCGCCAGCTGCGCGGCGACCCTTTTCGCCTCAGCTGCCGTGGAACGCTCCCGTTCCTCAACGGCGAGTTTGCGGCGCTCCAACTGCTGCCGTATCTCCACAGCGGCAGAGAGGCTCTCCTCGGCCCGGGCATGAGCCTCCAGGGCCTCCCTGTTGATCCGCCGTGATTCAGTGTCCATGCGGTCGACAGCCCGCTTCATCCGGTCGAGGAGCACTTCCCTAAAGTCGAGCAACTCCTGCCTGGAGTCGTGCTCGCTCTTAACCTTCGCGGACCTCTCCCGCAAAAGGTTCCCCCAGGTGAGGAGGCGATCCCGTTCAACTGTATACTCCTCCCGCTCGCGACCTAGTGCAGCCAAGACCTGCCGGACGCTCGTCTCGGCAAGCGCGAAGGCATCTACCAAGGGCAATGGAGCAACAGAGGCCGGGGCAGTTCCCCCGACCTCCTCCATTACCTCGTCCTCAAGAGGAGTCGGTGCACCAGCAACCGAGACGAGACGCCGGTCAGTGGAAGCCAACGCCGGGGCACTGGCGGCCGAACCTGCCGGGCCCTCTTTAGCTTCTGGCTTCTTGACCTGTGGAGAGGGGCGAGCCGGGGAAGGCGGCGCTGGAATAAAGGCCGGGCCGCCTGGTGCAGGGTCGACCTGCGTTGGCTTGGAGGCCGCGGCGGCCGTCTCGGCAGGAAGAGACGACGCCGCCGCGGAATCTGGGCACACCGGAACAGGAGAAGTTCGCGCTGGCCTGGGGGCCGCGGCGGTTGCCCCTGGCTCCGAGCGCAACGGCACAGACTCCCCGCAAGTCGGGGATGGCCGGGAAGTGCGGACACTCCAGCGGGCTCTGAACCCCGACTTCCGAGCCCGGGTAGGACTTCCAGAGCCCGCTGCCGTCACTGACGGCCGCTCCGCAGTCGCCTGAACTGGCGGAGCAGGGGACGCCCCAGAAGCTCCCTCAACGCATCAGCCCGGGGCCTCTTCGAGTCGCCACCGGAGGGAGTGCCAGGCACCGCAGATTCCCGACTTGGCACAGACGCCGCCGCTGGAGGAGATCGAGCGCGCTTCTTCTCTGGTGGCGGGTTGGAGGCCAAGGCTAGGGAGGACAAAAGCACAAGAGTCCGAGAAGAAACGCTAGGAGGTGCGAAGGGAAACCGCAATGCGAGTAAGATCCCCTTTTAAAGCTTTCCAGGAACGATTCGAGGTGATTCGAAAATCTTCGAGTACATCGCATCGGCGACCGCATTGGCTCCGAGACCGGGCGCCGACGACAGGTGGACCCAAGCCGCCCAACTGAAGCGGTGGTTCAAGGAGTTAGTCTCCCCAAAGACAAGCCGGCAAGGCGCTTTGGCGGTTCTGGAAGAAAGCGCTGCGACGTACAGGGATGACAGCCTTGGGAACCGCCGCAGTAAAGGTAACCATCAAGTGGGCGCACGCTCCCACGATCCCGCGACTGTTCGTGCTCCGGCAGCGGTCAAGGCGGGACTTAGAGAAAGTGCGCGGATCAGAAGAGACGGAGGTCCCACCTCGGGCTCACTATCTCCCCCGAGATAGGCCCGGGGGCCACAATCGGTACCTGAGATATGGGGTACCCCCACGCACAGGGGAAAATGCCTAAGGAACTCGCCCTTCTCCGCAGGGAGAGCTCCGAAGGCGCCACGCGTCCGGCGGGGCCGGACCTCCCTCTCCTCAGAGGAGAGCTCCGGACCCGCCACGTGGCATACAGAAGCCGGAACTCCCCCTCCGCGGGCGAGGGGTCCGAAGGTGCCACGTATCTGGCAGGGCCGGACCTCCAACTCCTCAGAGGGGAGCTCCGGGGCCGCCACGTGGCCGACAGAAGCCGGACCTCCCCCTCCGCGGGGAGAGGCCCGGAGGATCCACGTGCCCCGCGGGCCGGACCCTTCTCTTCTCTGAGAAGGGCTCCAGGCCCGCCGCGTGGCCAGAAGAACAGTGTTGCCTACCCCCGAGTGATAGGCGGCGGGCGTAAAGACGCCCCATACCTTGCCCGTACAAGGTATTCAAGGCCCGCGTCTTCCCGAGACGTGGAGACGCGGAGCACGCCTCTGTCAGGTGCCATTGCGCCCAGTCGCATCATAGACTGGCACGCGGTGTTAGAACCTGCCAGCCAATAAACACCGCGACAAGACATCCCATGCCGCCTGCGCCGTCATCAACCATTACGACTAGCGTGCGGCATGGGCAGGACGGCAAGACGGAGGCTCGGAAGTCTTCGCCAGAGACAACTACCGGCATAACTACAGATACGGTAGATATCAGTCAATCTCCCCGGGACCACCTATCGGGTCCCGGGCCCCCTTGTAAGCCACCCGAGTCTTGGACTATAAAAGGCTCGGGTAGACAACGATAGCAAGGGTTCGCACTCTGCAACTCATACGCTAGCCATACACTCCCAAGCTATAACTCACCCCCAAGCTCAGGACTCCGGCCCTGAGCAGCACGCAATACAGCGAGCACCATAGCTCGCCGTGGACGTAGGGTTTTACGCTCCGGCGGCCTGAACCACGTAAAACTCTCTGTGTCAAGCTCTTACTAACTCGTCCATCTGCGCAAGCTCTCCGCAAGGGACTAGCCCCACCGAAAAAAGAACCTCCGCGGGCTGCCCAGTGCAGGCCCGGGGAAAGTGTCGATCGAACACTTCGACAACTATAAATAGGTGAGAAACGCGCACAACTAAAAACTCATGAACCCTAGCACCGCCACTCATCCCAAGAGCACTGAAACAACTCTCCCTGCACATGTAAATCCCTTAAAAGCTAAATCCTTTGGGAATCAAGATTTGTGATAGAGAGATCGTCTTCTAAGCATTGCCAAGCTCTTGGGGTTTGATCTCTCATACACACTTGCGTTTGTTGTAAATCTTTCGAGTGTGTTTGATCGTTTCTCTCTCTGTAATTTTGTGGGGCCCTCAACGTGTGAGGTTGCCCCACCGACTTGGTGATTTTCCCCGTGATAGTGGAACTCAAGTTGGCCTTCGTGGTAACTTGAAGAGGTTAAGGGTTTATTGTGACCCGTCTCTGTCTGAGCTCCTAAACAAGGACGTAGATCTCTTTGGTGAGATCGAACCTCGGTAAAAATCTTTGTCTCTTGTATTCTTGTTATTTACTTTTCTAATCATTTAGAGCATAGGGTTGATTAATCTTGCAACAATATTAATCTTGTATTCCTCGTTCAAATTAATCATCCTAATACCTACACAGGTTGTTAGGTTAATTTACATATTTCCGCTGCTATAACATTTGAGGAGAATACATTAAATAATCTATGTTTTCGTCGGTATAACTAGCACACCGTACTAGTCCGTACCTATACTGGACTAGTTCGGTCTGTCCTGTATTTGATGAATTTGCTAAGTGTTGCAAGGAAAGTTTTAAACGCCTATTCACCCCCCACTAGGCCACATTCAATTGGTATGAGAGCTAGGCTCTCCTGTTACGAGACTCACCGCTCGGAGAGATAAATGGCCACCGACAAGAACAACGAGATCTCGGAAGTGCCTATCATTGGAGACGAGCAAGACTCCAAGGCGTTCAATGTGCTCAGGGGGCACGAACACTGTCGAAGTGTGTGGTCGACACTTCCCCCGGACCTGCTCTGGGCAGCCCGCGGAGGTTCTTTTTCGCAGGGGCTAGTCGCTTGCGGAGAGCTTAAGCTCAGGGACGAGTTAGGGAGGAGCTTGACACGGCGAGTTTTACGTGGTTCGGGCTGCCAGAGCGTAAAATCCTATGTCCATGATGAGCTGAGGAGCTCGCTGTATTGCTTGTTGCTCAGAACCGGAGTCCTGAGCTTGAGGATGAGTTATGCCTAGGGTGTAAGTTGCTGGAGTGCGAACCCTTGCTAACGTCGCCTATCCGAGCCTTTTATAGTCCAAGGCTCGTGTGGCTTACAAGGGGGGCCCGGGACCCGACAGGTGGTCCCGGGGAGATTGCCTGCCGACTATCGTATCCGCAGTTATGTCGGTAGTTGTCTCTGGCGAAGGCTTCTGAGTCTTCGTCTTGCCGCCCTGCCCAAGCCGCATGCTAGTCGTAGTGGTTGGTGACGGCGGGGGCGGCAAGGGATGTCTTGTCGCTGTGTTTATTGGCTGGCAGGTTCTGACATCGCGCGCCAGTCTGTGATGCGACTGGGCGCAACGGCGCCTGACAGAGGCGTGCTCCGCGTCTCCGCGTCTTGGGAAGGCGCGGGCCTTGAATACCTTGTACGGGGCAAGGTATGGTGCGTCTTTACGCCCGCTGCCTACCGCGCGGGGGCAGGCAGCGCTGTTCTGCTGGACACGTGGCGGGCCCGGAGCTCTCCTCTGAGGAGAGGGAGGTCCGGCCCCGCAGGATACGTGGAGCCTTCGGACCTCTCCCCGCGGTGGGGGGAGGTCTGGCTTCTGTCGGCCACGTGGCGGGCCCGGAGCTCTCCTCTGGGGAGGGGGAGGTCCGGCCCCGTAGGACACGTGGCGCCTTCAGAGCCCTCCCCACGGAGGGGAGGTCTGGCTGCTGTTGGCCACGTGGCGGGCCCAGAGCTCTCCTCTGAGGAGAGGGAGGACGTGGCGCCTTCGGAGCTCTCCCTGCAGAGAAGGTCGAGATCCTTAGGCATTTTCCCCTGTGCGCGTGGGTACCCCATATCGCGGGTACCGACAGTGGCCCCCAGGCCCATCTCGGGGGAGATAGCGAGCCCGAGGTGGGGCCTCCGTCTCTTCTGTTCCGCGCACTTTCTCTAAGTCCCGCATTGACCGCTGCCGGAGCACGAACAGTCACGGGATCGTGGGAGCGTGCGCCCACTTGATGGTTGCTTTTACTGCGGCGGTTCCCAAGGATGCTACATCTGCACATTGCGGCGCTTTCTTCGGGAACCGCCAAAGTGCCTTGCCGTCTCGTCTTCTTGGGAGACTGACTCCTTGACCCACTGCTTCAGCTGGGCGGCTTGGGCCCAACTGTCATCGGCGCTCGGTCTTGAAGCCGATGCGGTGTATTCGAAGGTTTTCGAATCACTTCGAATCGTTCCTCGAAAGTTTTAAAAGGAGATCTTACCCGCATCGCGGCTTCCCTTCGCACTTCCTAGCGCTCGCTCTTTCCTTGAACTCTTGCGCCTTTGTCTTCCTGTCCTTGAGCTCTCCCCCGCCATAGCTTCCAACTTGCTCCCGACGCGTCTCGTTCGTTCCGCCGAGCTCGGGCCAGTGCGCAGGCTGCTGGGCTGGCACACGGAGGAACAGAAATGCCGGCTCTGCCGGGGATCTCTCCCCCTGCTCCTAGAAAAGGGGGAGATGGTCTTCTTTACTGCCTATGCCCAGGCGGGGTTTGTCCCGCCAATTTCCTCCATCTTTGTCACATTGCTGGAGACGTATGGTCTCCAGCTCCACCACCTCTCTCCCAACTCCTTCGCAATGGCCGCTGTCTTCGTCCACTTCTGTGAGATGTTTGTGGGGATGCACGCTTCGGTGACGCTCTTCCGCTACTTCTTCGTGTTGCGGACAACCGGGCGTGGCTCGAAGACCCAGATGGGGGCGTACTATTTCCAGCACCGCTGCAAGGACCCAAAGGTCTCTAGGTACCTTCTGCCTTTTAGTGCATCGAGGTGGGAAAACTGGAGGGAGAGCTGGGTGGTCGTGCAGACCAACGAGCATGATCGCCTACAGCTCCCGACCGCTGGCCCAACCACCGAGCGTCGCTTCTGCGAGGAGGTCCCAGAGTTGGAGCAGGAGTACGCACCGGTCTTGGAGCGGATCCGGTTCTTGGCCAACGAGGGGCTAACGTCCCTGATGGTGCTGATGGACTTCATGTCACGCCGTATTGCGCCCTTGCAGCAGCGCAGTCGCCCAGCGTGGTACTACACTGGCGAGCAGGACTGTACCAGGTTGGAGAGGGGTCCCAGCTCTGATCCTTCCGACGAGGAGCTGTACGAGATGGTGGGCAAAGTGAGCGGCGACTTCATCCCCAGTGGCAACCCCGCCCTTCCGTCCTCTGCCACTCCCCTCTTCTTAGAGCCACAGAGGAGGTCAGAGCTACTGCGGAAGATGCCGAACCTCGACGACATCGGGATCACCGTCCGGCAGGTCGGGGATGCCTTCCGGGGCATCTCGATCCCGGGAACCGAGAGCTCCGGATCGGGGCGCGAGGCGTCTGTCACTGCCCAACCCGTCCCAAGAGCCGGCGGAACTCAAGCCGCCGACAAGGGGAAGGGGAAGGAGCCGGCCCCCGGGCATCCAGAGAAGAAGCGCGCCCGGTCTCCTCCGAGGGCGCCGCCTGCGCCGAGTCAGGGAGCCGGAGCACCCTTGCACCCATCTCCCGGGGGCACTGGTCTGTCGAGTGACGACCCGAAGAGGCCCCGGGTGTCTCACCCCAACGGGTCTCTTCCCGGACAGCGGCGGTCCGAAGAACCCCAAGCGCCTCGTCATCCTTCCTCAGGCGGAGGGGCTTCCAGGACGGACGCTAGTGGGGCGACGCCGGGGAGTGTGCCGGGGGTCCAGACACCACAGCCTATGACCGTTCCAGCCGCAGGTCCTGGCGGTTCAACTACGGCACAGAGGCCGGGGCTACAAGCCCGTTGGAGCGCTCATGTTGCCCAGTAAGTGTTGCTCCTTCTGGCTCGTAGGAGCAGCATTCTCGTCCCCTCTCTTAGCCTCGGAGCTTTCTTTTCTTGCAGGGACCGACCGGCTGCCGGGGGTGGGCCTCTTACCCAGCAATCTCCAACTGGCGGAGGCTCCACGCCACAACATCTGGGAACCGCGGTGGTTCCCATGGCCCCCAAGTCGGCGGGGGCTTCCTTTGTGCCGGCAAGTTCACCCTCCGCGGTGGTCGCAGCCGCACCTATCCGCCCTCCTTCACCAGCCCGGAAGTCCGGTCCTGAGACTGGGAGGGCCGTTGTAGGTGCACCTGCTGGCCCCCTGGCTCCCTCTGGACAGCGTCTCGTTCCGGTTGCTGAGGCACCAGCACCTCCGCCGGTCTTAGACGTGACAGGGGGGTCAGGGGCGTGACTCCTGTCCCCTCTGTCCCGGCGCCCATGTGGGATGCCCTGGGGCGTGTCCAGACCAGCGCCCGACAGTTCCAGGCCGCCTTCGAGCGGGAGCGGGGGGGCGCTGGTCGAAGAGAGGGAACGCCTTCTTAGCTGGGAGCACCTCCTGCAGCAGCGGACCCAAGAGGCTAGGGCGGAACTTGACTCGAGGCAGTCAAGACTTGAGGCCATGAGTGCTCTGCTTGACACTTAGAAGAAAGCCATCAGTCTCCTAGAGTCAGAGATCCGGCGGCTTCGCGCTTCCTACCACGAGGCCCTGGCCCATGTTGAAGCCAAGGCCGAGGCGCGCTCTGCCGCCACGGAGGAGTTGTGGCTGCAGGTAGCTCGTCGAGAGTGCGCCGTCGCCAATTAGGAACGTGTTGCAGCGGCCGAGGAGGAGAAGATCGCCGCACGGCTGAAGGCCAAAGAGGGCGAGCTGAGGGCTCGAACCGAGGAGCTGGAGCTCCGCGAGTCGGCTGCTGCTGCGAGGGAGAAGCAATTCTCCCAGGAGCGCCAGGCGGCGTTGGATCGCGAGCTGACGGCTCGCCGAGAGGTAGAGAAGCTCCAGTCTTCGCGCTCTACCGAGGCCCAGGCGTTCCGGGGCTTTATTGCCGAGGCGGGGTCCGCCTTGGCTCCTCTTGGTTTCAGCCCGGTGCGGATGGAGGCTCCGGTGCAGGAGATGTCCGAGGCAATCCCGGCACTTGAGTCCATTGGCGGCAAGCTGGGTCGGCTCGAAGCGGTGATCGCCGACAAGCTTGAGGTGGAAGGACGGGGCCTCGTGAAGGAGGTCGCTACGCACGTACTGGCATGCTTCCGGAGCCAAGACCCTTCCTTCTCTCTGGAGCCAGTCCGTCTAGGACCCGTTGCCGAGCGAGAGGAAGCTGCCAGGGCCGAGGTCGAGGACGTGGCCGCCCTTGTGGCCTCTAGGTTCCAACGGGAGTCCGGGGACTCTTAGGCATCTGCCCCCGTGGCCACAAGGCCCTGTACCTCCTTTTTTATTTTTGTTGAGTCTGTAGCCCAGCTCATGGAGCCTTGTATGAACAGACTCTTGCTTTCTTCTGTGTCTGCGTGCTTTAGTCTTCTTCTTGGTTTTACCTGGCCGAGTCCTTAGCTCCACAAGGTACTCAGAGGCCTTGACCAATCTCGAAGCTCGGCACAGACACCTTCCCCGAGTCCTCACTGTATTAAGGGCCCGGAGGTCTCCAGGACCCACCCCATGAGAATGGGGGGGTCCGGGCCTGCTAGCCACGTGGCGGGCCCGGAGCTCTCCTCTGAGGAGAGGCAGGTCCGGCCTCGCGGGACACGTGGAGCCTCCAGACCTCTCCCGGCGGAGGGGGGAGGTCCGGCTTCTGTAGGCCACGTGGCGGGCCCGGAGCTCCCCCCTGAGAGGGGAAGGTCCGGCCCCGCTGGACACGTGGGACCTTCGGGTCTCGCCCCTGCGGAGGTGGCGAGGTCTGGGTTCTTCGGTCTTACCTTGGAGTTTCGGTCTTGCGCGATCCCGTAGCGGCCCCCTTGTAGGTGCGTCCCATTGGTTGGATGTACCTACCACACTCCTGCGGGGAGCCGAGGCCGAGAGGTCCTGCACACAAGTAAGGGAAACGTAATTCTCCTTGGGGGCTCCCCCTCCTCTATCTCATAGTCTTATTTGGCTTACGGTGCCCATCCACTTATACGGTGCTTGGGGACTACCGTGCGCGAAGTGCCGGGAGCTCGGGGCCCCCCCAGCTATCGGCAGGTACCTCCAACACAACCGCCATTGGTAGGGCAGCAAATGCCGACTAGAGGTGAGAATGAGAAGAGGGAGCTGAGCGCATGGTGAGCATGCGCCAGAAGTGCAGTCATAAAAATTTAATACGTAATTTAAATGAGCACCAAGGAAGAGCAAAGTAGGACATGTTTCTTTTCATATAAATTTCCATAGGAGGAAGGCAGGCTAAACATGGAGGCCACGACCCGCCCCATTAAAAAGGAAAGCAAGACCCTACGCGCTTGGGGTCGGAACCAGGTGAAGCTGAACGTAGTACTGGACCGTCCCCTGAGGCATAGCTGCTCCGAGCACTGTTCCTGGACTCTATGGAATCTATTACAAAAAGAAGAGTATGTCCTATTGTTTCTCTAGGGGTAGAACTTACGGAGGTTGTCGAAGTGTGTGGTTGACACTTCCCGCGGACCTGCTCTGGGCAGCCCGCGGGGGTTCTTTTTCGGAGGGGCTAGTCGCTTGCGGGGAGCTTAAGCGTAGGGACGAGTTAAGGAGGAGCTTTACACGTCGAGTTTTACGTGGTTCGGGCCGCCGGAGCGTAAAACCCTACGTCCACAGTGAGCTGAGGTGCTCGCTGTATTGCTTGTTGCTCAGAACCGGAGTCCTGAGCTTGAGGATGAGTTACCTAGGGTGTGAGTTGCTGGAGTGCGAACCCTTGCTAATGTCGCCTACCCGAGCCTTTTATAGTCCAAGGCTCGTGTGGCTTACAAGGGGGGCCCGGGACCCGACAGGTGGTCCCGGGGAGATTGCCTGCCGACTATCGTATCTGCAGTTATGTCGGTAGTTGTCTCTAGCGAAGGCTTCTGAGTCTTCGTCTTGCTGCCCTGCCCATGCCGCATGCTAGTCGTAGTGGTTGATGACGGCGGAGGCGGCAGGGGATGTCTTGTCGCTGTGTTTATTGGCTGGTGGGTTCTGACACCGCGCGCCAGTCTGTGATGCGACTGGGCGCAACGGCACCTGATAGAGGTGTGCTCCGCGTCTCCGCGTCTTGGGAAGGCGTGAGCCTTGAATACCTTGTACGGGCAAGGTATGGGGCGTCTTTTCGCCCGCTGCCTACCGCTCGGGGGCAGGCAGCGCTGTTCTGCTGGACACGTGGCGGGCCCGGAGCCCTCCTCTGAGGAGAGGGAGGTCCGGCCCCGGAGGATACGTGGAGCCTTCGGACCTCTCCCCGCGGAGGGGGAGGTCCGGCTTCTGTCGGCCACGTGGCGAGCCCGGAGCTCTTCTCTGAGGAGAGGGAGGTTCGGCTCTGCTGGACGCGTGGCGCCTTCGGACCTCTCCCCCGCGGAGTGGGGAGGTCCGGCTTCTGCCGGCCACGTGGCGAGCTCGGAGCTCTCCTCTGAGGAGAGGGAGGTCCGGCCCCGCCGGACACGTGGCACCTTCGGAGCTCTCCCTGCGGAGAAGGGCGAGATCCTCAGGCATTTTCCCCTGTGCGCGGGGGTACCCCATATCGTGGGTACCGACAGTGGCCCCCGGGCCCATCTCGGGGGAGGTAGCGAGCCCGAGGTGGGACCTCCGTCTCTTCTGTTTTGTGCACTTTCTCTAAGTCCCGCATTGACCGCTGCCGGAGCACGAACGGTCGCGGGATCGTGGAAGCGCGCGCCCACTTGATGGTTGCCTTTACTGCGGCGGTTCCCAAGGCTGCCACTTCTGTACGTCGCGGCGCTTTCTTCGGGAACTGCCGAAGCGCCTTGCCGGCTCATCTTCTTGGGCGACTGACTCCTTGACCCATCGCTTCAGCTGGGCCGCTTGGGTCCACCTGTCACTGGCGCTCGGTCTCGGAGCCAATGTGGTTGCCGTTGCGGAGTATTCGAAGGTTTTTGAATCACCTCGAATCGTTCCTGGAAAGTTTTAAAAGGGGATCTTACCCGCATCGCGGCTACCCTTCGCATTTCCTAGCGCTCGCTCTTTCCTTGAACTCTTGCGCCTTGGTCTTCCTGTCCTTGAGCTTTCCTCCGCCATGGCTTCCAACTTTCTCCCGACGCGCCTCGTTCGTTCCACTGAGCTTGGGCTAGTGCGCAGGCTGCTGGGCTGGCACACGGAGGAACAGAAGCGCCGGCTCCATCGGGGATCTCTCCCCCTGCTCCTGGAAAAGGGGGAGATGGTCTTCTTCACTGCCTATGCTCTGGCGGGGTTCGTCCCGCCAATTTCTTCTTTCTTTGTCACATTGCTGGAGACGTATGGGCTCCAGCTTCACCACCTCTCTCCCAACTCCTTCGCAATGGCTGTTGTCTTCGTCCACTTCTGTGAGATGTTCGTGGGGGTGCACGCTTCTGTGACGCTCTTTCGCTACTTCTTCGTGTTGCGGACGACTGGACGCGGCTCGAAGACCTAGATGGGGGCATACTACTTCCAGCATCGCTGCAAGGACCCAAAGGTCTCTGGGTACCTTCTGCCTCTCAGCGCGTCAAGGTGGGAAAACTGGAGGGAGAGCTGGGTGGTAGTGCAGACCGACGAGCACGATCGCCTACAACTCCCGACCGTTGGCCCAACCACCGAGCATCGCTTCTGGGAGGAGGTCCTAGAGTTGGAGCAGGAGTACACCCCGGTCTTGGAGCGGATCCGGTTCTTGGCCAACGAGGGGCTAACGTCCCTGATGGTGCTGATGGACTTCATGTCGCGCCGTATTGCGCCCTTGCAGCAGCGCAGTCGCCCAGCGTGGTACTATACTGGCGAGCAGGACTGTACCAGGCTAGATAGGGGCCCCGGCTCTGATCCTTCCGACGAGGAGCTGTACGAGATGGTGGGCAAGGTGAGCGGCGACTTCATTCCCAGTGGCGACCCCGCCCTTCCGTCCTCTGCCACCCCCCTCTTCTTGGAGCCACAGAGGAGGTCAGAGCTCCTGCGGAAGATGTCGAACCTTGACGACATCGGGATCGCCGTCCAACAGGTTGGGGACGCCTTCCGGGGTATCTCGATCCCAGGAACCGAGCATTCCGGATCGGGGCGCGAGGCGTTTGTTGCTGCCCAACCCGTCCCAAGAGCCGACGGAACTCAAGCCGCCGACAAGGGGAAGGGGAAGGAGCCGGCCCCCGGGCATCCAGAGAAGAAACGCGCCCGGTCTCCTCTGAGGGCGCCGCCTGCACCGAGTTAGGGAGCCGGAGCACCCTTGCTCCCATCTCCCGGGGGTGCTGGTCCATCGGGTGGCGACCCGAAGAGGCCCCGGGTGTTCCACCCCAGCGGGTCTCTTCCCGGACAGTGGCAGTCCGAAGAACCCCAGGCGCCTCGGCATCCTTACTCAAGCGTAGGGGCTTCTAGGACGGATACTGGTGGGGTGACGCCGGGGAATGTGCCGGGGGTCCAGACGCCACGTCCCACGACCGTTCCAGCCATAGGTCCTGGCGGTTGAACTACAACCCAGAGGCCGGGGCTACAAGCCCGTTGGAGCGCTCATGTCGCCCAGTAAGTGTTGCTCCTTCTGGCTTGTAGGAGCAGCGTTCTCGTCCCCTCTATTAGCCTGAGAGCTTTCTTTTCTTGCAGGGACCGACCGGCTGCTGGGGGCAGGCCTCTTACCCGGCCATCTCCAACTGGCGGAGGCTCCACGCCACAGCATCTGGGAACCGCGGTGGCTCCCATGGCCCCCAAGTCGGCGGGGGCTTCCTCTGTGCCGGCGAGTTCACCCTCCACGGTGGCCGCATCCGCACCTATCCGCCCTCCTTCACCAGCCCAGAAATCCGGTCCTGAGACTAGGAGGGCCGCTGTAGGTGCACCTGCTGGCCCCCTGGCTCCCTTAGGACAGCGTCCCATTCCAGTTGCTGAGGCACTGGCGCCTCCGCCGGTCTTAGACTCGACGGGGGGGGGGGGGGGGTCAGGGGCGTGACTCCTGTCTCCTCTGTCCCGGCTCCCATGTGGGATGCCCTAGGGCGTGTCCAGACCAGCGCCCGACAGTTCCAGGCCGCCTTCGAGCGGGAGCGGAGAGCGCTGGCCGGAGAGAGGGAACGCCTTCTTAGCTGGCAGCAGCGGGCCCAGGAGGCTAGGGCGGATCTTGACTCGAGGCAGTCAAGACTTGAGGCCATGAGTGTTCTGCTTAACACTCAGAAGAAGGCCCTTAGCCGCCTGGAGTCAGAGACCCGGCGGCTTCGTGCTTCCTACCGCGAGGCCCTGGCCCATGTTGAAGCCAAAGCCGAGGCGCGTTCCGCCGCCGCGGAGGAGTTGCGGCTGCAGGTAGCTCGTCGAGAGTGCGCCGTCGCCGATCGGGAACGTGCTGCAACAGCCGAGGAGGAGAAGATCGCCGCACGGCTGAAGGCCAAAGAGGGCGAACTGAGGGCTCGGACCGAGGAGCTGGAGCTTCGTGAGTCGGCTGCTGCCGCGAGGGAGGAGCAGTTCTCCCAGGAGCGCCAGGCGGCGTTGGATCGCAAGCTGGCGGCTCGCCAAGAGGTAGAGAAGCTCCAGTCTTCGCGGTCTACCGAGGCCCAGACGGTCTGGGGTTTTATTGCTAAGGCGGGGTCCGCCTTGGCTCCTCTTGGTTTCAGCCCGGTGCGGATGGAGGCTCCGGCGCAGGAGATGTCCGAAGCAATCGCGGCACTTGAGTCTGTCAGCGACAAGCTGGGCCGGCTCGAAGCGGTGATCGCCGACGAGCTTGAGGTGGAAGTACGGGGCCTGGTGACGGAGGTCGCTATGCACGTACTGGCGTGCTTCCGGAGCCAAGACCCTTCCTTCTCTCTGAAGCCAGTCCATCTAGGACCCGTTGCCGAGCGGGAGGAAGCTGCCAGGGCCGATGTCGAGGATGTGGCTGCCCTTGTGGCCTCTAGGTTCCAACAGGAGTCCGGGGACCCTTAGGCATCTGCCCCCGTGGCCACAAGGCCCTGTACTTCCTTTTTTATTTTTGTTGAGTCTGTAGCCCAGCTCATGGAGCCTTGTATGAACAAACTCATGTTTTCTTCTGTGTATGCATGTTTTAGTCTTCTTTCTGGTTCTACCTGGCTGAGTCCTTAGCTCCGCAAGGTACTCGGAGGTCTTGACCAATCTCGAAGCTCTGCACAGACACCTTCCCCGGGTCCTTACTATATTAAGGGCCCCGGAGGTCTCCAGGACTCGCCCCATGAGAATGGGGGGGGGGGGTCCGGGCCTGCTAGCCACGTGGCGGGCCCGGAGCTCCCCTCTGAGGAGAGGGAGGTCCGGGCTTGCGGGGCACGTGGAGCCTTCGGACCTCTCCCCGCGGAGGGGGGAGGCCCAGCTTCTGTAGGTCACGTGGCGGGCCCGGAGCTCCCCCCCCAAGGAGAGGGAGATCCGGCCGGACACGTGGGGCCTTCGGAGCCCCCCCCCCCAGAGGGGGAGGTCCTGTTTCCGCCAGCCATGTGGCGAGTCCGGAGCCCCCCTCTGCGTAGGCATGGGCTCCTGGCCCGCTAGACACGTGGGGCCTTGGGGTCTCGCCCCTGTGGAAGTGGTGAGGTCTGGGTTCTTCAGTCTTACCTTGGAGTTTCGGTCTTGCGCGATCTCGTAGCGGCCCCCTGGTAGGTGCGTTCCATTTGATGGGTGTACCTACCATACTCCTGCGGGGAGCTGAGGTTGAGAGGTCCTGCACACAAGTAAGGGAAATGTAATTCTCCTTGGGGGTTCTCCCTCCTCTATCTCATAGTCTTATTTGGCTTACGGTCCCCATCCACTTATACGGTACTTGGGGACTACCGTGCGCGAAGTGCCGGGAGCTCGGGGTCCCCCTGGCTATCGGCAGGTACCTCCAACGCAACCGCCTTTGGTAGGGCAGAAAATGCCGACTAAAGGTGAGAATGAGAAGAGGGAGCTGAGCGCATGGTGAGCATGCGCCAGAAGTGCAGTCATAAAAATTTAATGCGTAAATTAAATGAGCACCAAGGAAGAGCAAGTTAGGACAGGTTTCTTTTCATATAAATTTCCATAGGAGGAAGGCAGGCTAAGTATGGAGGCCACGACCCGCCCCATTAAGAAGGGAAGCAAGACTCTACGCGCTTGGGGTCGGAACCCGGCGAAGCTGAACGTAGTCCTGGACCGTCCCCTGAGGCTTAGCTGCTCCAAGCACTGTTCCTGGACTTTATGGAATTTATTACAAAAAGAAGAGTCTGTCCTATTGTTGCTCTAGGGGTAGAACTTACGGAGGTGTTCTGTGTTCCAAGGGTTCGGGAGCGGGTCCCCATCCTCGGCTCTAGGGAATGGTCCCAGGATGTCCAGCCCCCATACGGCAAATGGCCATGTGGGCGGGATCATCTGTACCGTCCAAGCCGGTGTATGGATCTGCTTAGTGTGAAACAGGCACGCCTTGCAGCTCTCGACCAGCTTGACGGCATCCTGGAGTGCTGTCGGCTAGTAGAAGCCATGCCGGAAGGCTTTACCGACAAGCGTGCGTGAGGAAGAGTGACTCCCACATTCGCCTCCATGGATCTCAGCGAGCAAGTCGCAGCCTTCCCCCTGGGTTATGCACCGCAATAGGACGCGGTTGGCGCCACGTCGGTAGAGATCCCCTTCTACCAACGCGTATCTCTTAGCCATGCGCACGATCCGTTCAGCGGATACACGTTCATCAGGGAGGATATTGTCTTTCAAGTAGTCCCAGATCTCCGTGATCCATGCATCGGGTCTGACTTGAGCGTCTGGATCTTGAGCGTTGGGTTGCACGGAGTCCCCAGTGACACTTACGATCCTTGGCGGCGTCCATGGCTGCAGGGCCGCCGGGACCGCCAGCTTCGAGGTGCTGGTCTAGCCCCCTTCGCCCGACTCGGCGGGCCGGGCTGTGGGCCGCAAAAATGTCCTCTCGAAGACTCCTTCGGGCACAGGGGCTCCGGTGGAGGCCTTCATTGAGAGGTTGTCAGCTGCGGCATTGCCAGCGCGCAGTACGTGGCGCAGGTCCAAGGCGAGGAAGTCTTTCTCCAACATCTGCACATAGATCAGATAAGCAGCTAGTTGTGGGTCATTGCAGGAGCATTCACCCTTAACTTGCTTGATAACTAGCTGGGAGTCGCCCTATGCCAACAACTGGTGAGCGCCTAGAGACAGGGCTGTCTTTATGCCAAAGATGAGTGCTTCATACTCTGCCATGTTGTTGGTTGCCTTGAAATTGAGACGCACCATATACCCAGACTGCTCCCCCGATGGCATGAGAAGCAGTACACCAACACCGGCCCCCTGCTTTCGCGAGGAGTCGTCGAAGAAGAGCGTCCAGTAAGGCCCGGTGAAGGCCGGAGCTCGAGGCCCTGGTTCACCGTCTTCATGGCCCCCTGGGTCAGCCTTCGTTGGCGTCCAGTCAGCCACGAAGTCAGCCGGTGTTTGGCTCCTAACTGCGTGACGAGGAAGGAAGTCCAGCTCAAACTCCACCAGCTCCGCTGCCCATTTGGCGACATTGCCAGTCGCGCGTGGGGGCTGTGGAGGACAGCCTTCAGCGGATAGGAGGTGACCACCGAGACCCGGTGGGCTTGGAAGTAGTGGCGGAGCTTCCTGTACGCCACGAGCACTGCATACAACAGCTTATGGACCTCCAGGTACCTTGTCTTGGCGTCATGGAGGCCCTCGCTGATGTAGTAGACAGGCCTCTGGATGGTCCGGACCCTCCCTCCCAGGTCAGAGATATCTTCATCCTTGGCTCAGGCCCGCGGGAGGTGGGTGGGCCCGGGGAGGCTGCCGGGAGCTGATACTCGAAGGCTCCCGGGCTGTCTTGGACCTCCGGGAGGTCCCGCTGATTTCCTGGGAGCTCCGGGAGGTCCCGTTGGACATCCGAGAGGTTCTGTTGGACCTCTGGGTGGTCCCGTTGCACCTTCGGGAGGTCCTGCTGGTCCTCCGGGAGGTTGTTTTGGGGGTCCGGAGGTCTGTTTTGGACCTCCGGGGGGTTGCCTCGGAGACCCGGGGGGTCGTCTTGGACCTCCGGGGTTTCCTGGCGCCTGTCTCCCGATACCGGAGCAGGCTGTGGCGATGAGGGGTCCGGCCGCTCTGCGACGAGGACCATACTCACCACTTCAGCCGTCGCCGCGATGTAGAGCAACAGATGCTCTTCGGGCTCGGGGGCTACCATTACGGGTAGGGTCGTCAGGAGTTGCTTCAGCTCCTGGAGAGCTTCTTCTGCTTTGTCGGTCCAAGCAAATGGGCCGGATTTGCGCAGGAGCTTAAAGAAGGGGAGCGCTCGCTCTGCTAACCTTGGTATAAACCGACTCAGCGCGGCTAGGCATCTTCTCTGGGTTAGCCTGAATTACTCGGTGTGAGACCAGGAATCCTAAGAGTTTTCTAGAGGATACACCGAACTCACACTTGTCGGGGTTCAGCTTGGTACGCGTAGAGCGCAGTTTATCAAAGACTAAGGCCAGGTTATCTAGTAGGGATGAACTCTGCCTGACCTTAACAACAATGTCATCGACATACACCTCAACTAAGTCTCTTATCAGCTCCCCGAAGGTTTTGTGCATTGCACGTACGAAGGTAGGGAGAGCGTTCTTTAGGCCATAAGGCATAGAGACATAATAGTACAGACTGTCTACTGTAATGAAGGAGGTGTGCTCTTCATCTTCTCTAGACATAGGGATCTGATGGAAACCCGAGTAAGCGTCTAGGAAGCACAGCATATCGCAGCCTGACGTCGAGTCTACTATTTGATCTATTCTAGGGAGAGGGAATGGATCTTTAGGACATGCCTTATTGAGACTGGTGTAGTCGATGCACACCCGGAGCTTCCCGCCGGCCTTCGGGACAACAACAGGGTTCGCCAACCACCGGGGGTGGTGGACTTCCCGTATGAAGCCAGCGTCCAGCAGCTTCTTGATTTCTTCACGGATGAAGCTTTGCCCCTCGATGGACTGCTTGTGGGGCTTCTGTTGGATTGGCCGAGCGTCGGGGAAGACCTTTAGGTGGTGCTCGATCACCTCTGTCGAAGTGTTCGGTCGACACTTCCCCCGGGCCTGCACTGGGCAGCCCGAGGAGGTTTTTTTTCGGTGGGGCTAGACCCTTGCGGAGAGCTTGCGCGGATGGACGAGTTAGTAAGAGCTTGACACTGTGAGTTTTACGTGGTTCAGGCCGTCGGAGCGTAAAACCCTACGTCCACGGCGAGCTATGGAGCTCGCTGTATTGCTTGCTGCTCAGGGCCGGAGTCCTGAGCTTTGGGGTGAGTTACAGATTGGGTGTAAATGGCTAGCGTATGAGTTGCGGAGTGCGAACCTAGGGTGCGAACCCTTGCTAACGTCGCCTACCCGAGCCTTTTATAGTCTAAGACTCGGGTGGCTTACAAGGGGGGCCCAGGACCCGACAGGTGGTCCCGGGGAGATTGACTGTTATCTATCGTATCCGCAGTTATGCCGGTAGTTGTCTCTGGCGAAGGCTTCTAAGTCTTCGTCTTGCTGCCCCGCCCATGCCGCATGCTAGTCGTAGTGGTTGATGACGGCGGGGGCGGCATGGGATGTCTTGTCGCTGTGTTTATTGGCTGGCAGCCTCTGACACTGCGCGCCAGTCTGTGATGCAACTGGGCGCAACGGCACCTGACAGAGGCGTGCTCTGCGTCTCCACGTCTTGGGAAGGCGCGGGCCTTGAATACCTTGTACGGGCAAGGTATGGGGCGTCTTTTCGCCCGCTGCCTACCGCTCGGGGGCAGGCAGCGCTGTTCTGCCGAACACGTGGCGGGCCCAGAGCCCTCCTTAGTGGAGAGGGAGGTCCGGCCCCGCAGGACACGTGGAGCCTTCGGACCTCTCCCCTCGGAGGGGGAGGTCCGGCTTCTGCCGGCCACGTGGCGGGCCCGGAGCTCTCCTCTGAGGAGAGGGAGGTCCGGCCCCGGGGGACATGTGGCACCTTCGGAGCTCTCCCCTCGGAGGGGGGAGGTCTGGCTGCTGTAGGCCACGTGGCGAGCCCGGAGCTCTCCTCTGAGGAGAGGGAGGTCCGGCCCCACTGGACACGTGGCACCTTCGGAGCTTCCCCGACAGATGAGGACGCGATCCTTAGGCATTTTCCCCTGTGCGCGGGGGTACCCCATATCGTGGGTACCGACAGTGGCCCCCGGGGTCTCCTCAGGGGAGGTAACGAGCCCAAGGTGAGGCCTTCTCCTACCCGCGCACTTTCTTGTCTTTAGTACTCCCTGTGCTGGCAGGGTCTTGACGGCTTCGGAGTTCAGCCTCTTAGGAGAGGGTGAAGCCTGGCATCGGACCTCGGCCCGGGTGTGGGGGCGGAGGTCCGGAAGTCATCGGAGCACAGGTCCACGAAGGGTGTGAGGTCCGGCATCAGGGCTCGCCTCTGAAAGGAGGGCGAGGGCTGGCATCGGAGCTCGGCCCAGCTGTGGGGGCGGAGATCCGGAAGTCATCGGAGCTCAGGCCAACGAATGGCGTGAGGTCTGGAGGTCATCGGAGCTCAGGCCAGCGAAGGGCGTGAGGTCTGGCATCAGCGCTCGCCTCTGAAAGGAGGGCGAGGGCTGGCCTTGGAGCTCGGCCCAGCTGTGGGGGCGGAGTCCGGAAGTCATCGTAGCTCAGGCCCGCGAAGGGCGTGAGGTCCGGCATCAGCGCTCGCCTCTGAAAGGAGGGCGAGGGCTGGCCTCGGAGCTCGGCCTGGCTGTGGAGGCGGAGTCCGGAAGTCATCGGAGCTCAGGCCAGCGAAGGGCGTGAAGTCCGGAGATCATCGGAGCACAGGCCAACGAAGGGCGTGAGGTCCGGCATCAGCGCTCGCCTCTGAAAAGAGGGCGAGGGCTGGCCTCGGAGCTCGGCCCAGCTGTGGGGGTGGAGGTCCGGAACTGCTCAGTGGTCCCCCCTTTCCTGTCCCTTAGTCTCATTTGGCTTACTGTCCCAGGTCGGAATACGGGGCTTGGGTAATCCAGTGCCCTTGGTCCCGGAGGTCTGGCCCCAGCCCCAGTCAGGGTGTAACCGTCCGGCCCCCTGGTACTCAGACCGCAGCGCCGGGGGGCAGAGTGCACATGCTTTGGGTGCAAGACCGGGCAAAGCAAGGATCCTGACCCCCCGGTCTAGCGTAGGTCTTTTCTCGGAGGAGACCAACTGGCGGTACAGTACCCTTACAGGGGGAGATCCAAAAGGCCACCGGGCCTCTGGCAGGTACCCCAAGCACTACCGCCTTCGGCAGGACGGCAAATATCGACTATGCATGAGAGCAGGAAAGAGGAACCGAGTGTACAATGGACGCACACTGTCTAGAGCGTGGGGAGGTGTTCATATAAATTAATGCGTAATTTAATTAAACACCTAAGTAAGCATGGTGAACTTACTGGGGTGGCGTCGGAGCGCCTGTCTTCACGCAGAGCGGGTCATGCTTGGCTTCGTCGTACGCCGGACACGGGGGACCCCCATGGCAATCTCAGGGGGAGCACGGCTTCGGCCCCGCATACCATGTGGAAGGGTAGTTCCCGTGACCCGGCCCTGGGAAGTCCGGCTGGCCCTCGACATGGAGGAGCCGGTATCCCTCGACGGCTTTGGGTGCGCTTCTGCACCAGTTGTGTGGGTCTGCTTGGCGTGGACCTGGCACGCATTGCATCCCTAACCGGTTTGACGACGTCCAGGTGGCTCTCGGTCAGTAGGAGCCATGCCGGGTGGCTTAACCGACCAACGTGCGGGACGATGAGCGTTCCCAGCACTCGCCTCGTTGGACTACTGCGAGCTAATCACAGCCTTCCTCCTGGGTTATGCACCGCAATAGGATGTCGTGGCACCATGCCAGTAAAGATACCAGCGCGTAGCACTTAGCCATCCGCACCACCCGTTTAGCGGATGCACGTTCATCAGGAAGGATGTCCTTCAAGGAGTCCCGGACCTCCGTGGTCCATGCATCGGGACTACTTGAGCTTCTGGATCTTGAGCGCTGGGTTGCACGGAGTCCCCAGTAACTCTTACGATCCTTTGGCGGCATACAGGGCCGCCGGGACTGCCTAGCTTCGAGGCACTGGTTCAGCCCCCTTCGCCTGGCTCGGCGGGCCGGGCTGTGGACCGCAGCAACATCCTCTCGAAGACTCCTTCGTGCGCAGGGGCTCTGATGGAGGCTTTCGTTGAGAGGTCGTCAGCTGCGGCCGTGCCAGCGCGCGGTACATGGCGCAGGTCCAAGGCGAGGAAGTCTTTCTCCAACATCCGCACGTGGAGCAGATAAGCAGCTAGCTGTGGGTTATTGCAGGGGCATTCACCCTTAACTTGCTTGATAACTAGCTGGGAGTCGCCCTGTGCCAACAACTGGCGAGCACCCAGAGACAGGATTGTCTTTTAGGCCAAAGATGAGTGCTTCATACTCTGCCAAGTTGTTGGTTGCCTTGGAATTGAGACGCACCATGTACCCAGACTACTCCCCCGATGGCATGAGGAGCAGTACGCCGGCACCGGCCCCCTGTTTTCGCGAGGAGCCGTCGAAGAAGAGCGTCCAGTGAGGCTCGGTGAAGACCAGAGCTCGGTACTTTGGTTCACCGTCTTCGCGGCCCCCTGGGTCAGCCTTCGTTGGTGTCCACTCAGCCACGGAGTCAGCCAGTGCTTAGCTCTTGGCTGTCTGACGTGGTCGGGAGCTCAGCTTGAACTCCACCGTCTTCGGGCTGTCTTCCGGCTTCGGAAGCTGGCAGTGAGTGCCAACTCCGCCCTCCGGCTGCTCTGGCGCACTTGTCCGCCAGGCTGAAGATCTCGGAGGCATCGCAGACCTCTCTGGTTGCAAGCCTCTCAAGCATCTTCTCGTCCCGGACACTGTCGAAGTGCCGCCATCACAGAAGCACTTTGAATATGCGGAATGGTGTTGCATACCTGGGAGAACCGCTGGATGAAGGAGCGCAGCGACTCCCCAGGTTGTTGCTTGATGGCGTGGAGGTCAGGCTCCGTGCCGGGACGGGTGTAGGAGCTGCCGAAGTTGGTGATGAACTGCCGGCAGAGCTCTCCCCAGGAAGTTATGGAACCCTGAGGGAGGTTCATTAGCCAAGACCGGCCTGGGATGGTCAAGGCGACGGGGAAGTAGTTTGGCCATGATGGCCTCATCCCCTCCTGCGGCAAGTACGGCGGTGGAGTAGATCTGGAGGAACCCCGCCGGGTTGACGCTGCCGTCGTACTTCCTGGGCAGGTGCGTCCGAAACTTGCGCGGCCACCTCGTGAAGCGGAGGTGGGGCTCCAGGGCTGTACATCGTGCCCCTGTTGCTGCAGGCGTTGGTGCCGCGAACGCTTGGTTCGCCGCTGGCACAATGTACCCCGGTATGGGCAAGGCTGCGCCATAGACCGGGGGCGCCGTTTGCAGGACATATGGCTGTGGCATATGCTACGTGGCGTATGTCTGGGGCAGAGTTCGTGTGGCGAAAGTCTGCGCCTCAGGCAGGGTTGAGGCAGTCGTCATGCTGACGCCGGCCTCTTGGCTGCGACGCCTTTCTCGTCGCCGCTCGAGGAACACTCGGGCGTCTTGGCCCAGGTGGCATCGTTCCAGCTCAGTCCTAAGGTCCGTCGATGGAAGACTAGTGGAGCTGGAATCTGCCGTCTGTCCGTCAACCATCGGCGTGCGCGTCAGCGACACAGCCGGTTGGCCGGAGCGTCGTCCCCGCCGAAGTCAAGGGTTTGCGGCGGCGACGACAAGACGGTCTACCTCGCGAATCCACTGCTGGGTCGCTGCGTGAGGCGCGTCCCCAGCAGGCGGATTGTGCAGTCGCACTCTTGCTGCGGCTAGCGCACCCCCGCCGGGTAAGCCCAGCGCTACTGAAGACCTGACGCTGGTTGGAGCCTACATTGCCGGGGTCGGCGCTGCCAGAGCCGGCTGCAGGCTCCCAGTGTAGGTATTGGTGCCGCGAACGCTTGGTTGCGCCTGACACAGTGTACCCCGATATGGGCAAGGTTGCGCCATAGGCCGGGGACGCCGCTTTGCAGAGCACATGGTTGTGGCTTATGCTGCGCGGCGTACACCTGGGGCAGAGCTCGCGTGGCGAAGGTCTGCCCTTCAGGCTGGGTACAGGTTGACGTCATGTTGTCGCCAGCCTCTTGAGTGCGACGCCTTTCTCGACGTTGCTCGAGGAACACTCGGGCATCTTGGCCCAAGTGGCATCGCCCCAGCTCTGCCCTCAGGTCTGTCGACGGAAACCTGGTGGAGCTGGGGTCCGCCGTCTGCCCGTCAACCATTGGCGTGCGCATCAGCGACACAGCCGGTTGGCCGGACCGTCGTCCCCGCCGAAGTCGAGGGTTTGTGGCGGCGACGACGAGACGATCTATCTCACGAATCCACTGCTGGGTCGCTGCCTGAGGCGCGTCCCCAGCAGGCGGATTGCGCAGTAGCGCTCTTGCTGCGGCTGGCGCACCCCCGTCGGGAACGCCCAGCGCTACTGAAGACCTGACGCTGGTTGGAGCCTGCATTGCCGGGGTCGGCTGCTGCCAGAGCCGGTTGCTGGCTCCCAGCTTGTACCGACACACTCCATCCTGAGTGTGTTGACATGTACTCCCCCCTGGTCGCGGTTTGCCGCGGACGCGGGGAGGAGAGTTTGCCGCTAAAGTAAGCTTGGTCATCTTCACCGGCGGAAACTCGTTGCGCAAGGGGAAAAGCCCCCTACCTGGCGCGCCAAATGTCGAAGTGTTCGATCGACACTTCCCCCGGGCCTGCACTGGGCAGCCCGCGGAGGTTCTTTTTTCGGTGGGGCTAGACCCTTGCGGAGAGCTTGCGCGGATGGACGAGTTAGTAAGAGCTTGACACTGTGAGTTTTACGTGGTTCAGGCCGCCGGAGCGTAAAACCCTACGTCCACGGCAAGCTATGGAGCTCGTTGTATTCCTTGCTGCTCAGGGCCGGAGTCCTGAGCTTGGGGGTGAGTTACAGCTTGGGTTTGAATGGCTAGCGTATGAGTTGCGGAGTGCGAACCTAGGGTGCGAACCCTTGCTAACGTCGCCTACCCGAGCCTTTTATAGTCTAAGACTCGGGTGGCTTACAAGGGGGCCCAGGACCCGACAGGTGGTCCCAGGGAGATTGACTGTTATCTATTGTATCCGCAGTTATGCCGGTAGTTGTTCTGGCGAAGGCTTCTAAGTCTTCGTCTTGCTGCCCTGCCCATGCCGCATGCTAGTCGTAGTGGTTGATGACGGCGGGGGCGGCATGGGATGTCTTGTCGCTGTGTTTATTGGTTGGCAGGCTCTGACACTGCGCGCCAGTCTGTGATGCGACTGGGCGCAACGGCACCTGACAGAGGCGTGCTCTGCGTCTCCGCGTCTTGGGAAGGCGCGGGCCTTGAATACCTTGTACGGGCAAGGTATGGGGCGTCTTTTCGCCCGCTGCCTACCGCTCGGGGGCAGGCAGCGCTGTTCTGCCGGACACGTGGCGGGCCCGGAGCCCTCCTTAGTGGAGAGGGAGGTCCGGCCCCGCAGGACACGTGGAGCCTTCGGACCTCTCCCCTCGGAGGGGGAGGTCCGGCTTCTGCCGGCCACGTGGCGGGCCCGGAGCTCTCCTCTGAGGAGAGGGAGGTCCGGCCTCGGGGGACATGTGGCACCTTCAGAGCTCTCCCCTCGGAGGGCGGAGGTCTGGCTGCTGTAGGCCACGTGGCGAGCCCGGAGCTCTCCTCTGAGGAGAGGGAGGTCCGGCCCCACTGGACACGTGGCACCTTTGGAGCTTCCCCGACAGATGAGGACGCGATCCTTAGGCATTTTCCCCTGTGCGCGGGGGTACCCCATATCGTGGGTACCGACAACCTCCCTAGGGATCCCCGGCATCAGCGACGGCTGCCATGCAAACACGTCGACATTGTGCCGGACGAAGGTGACGAGCGGGCCTTCTTATTTGCTATCCAGGCCCCCGGCTACCCGGGTGGTCTGGGTGGCATCGGCGCCAATTTGGACGAGCCTCAAGGGGACGTCGCCCTCGTCGAGGGGTTGCACACGGGGTGCTGTGGTAGAGGCACAGTGGTGTGCACTCGGGTGGAGCCGGTTTAGTTCTGCACTGCCTGGGGTTGGTGCTCTAGCTGTTGTAAGCGCTTGGAGCTTTTCCAAGGCTGACACTGCGGTAGTACGGTCTCCACGAATCCTGAGGACGCCTGTTGGTGTAGGCATCTTCAAGATAAGGTAGCCGTAGTGGGCTACTGCCATGAATCGGTACAGGGCTAGCCTGCCAATTATGGCGTTGAAGGGGAGGTCGATCTCCGCCACATCGAACAGAATGTACTCTGTCTGATAGTTGTCCGGTGCCCTAAAGGTCACTGGGAGGCTGATGTGGCCGTAGGGAACGACCTGTCCCGGCCCTACCCCTGAGAACGGGCTCGATGGGGTGAGCTTGGCCATCGGGATCTGCAGCTTCTGGAAAGCTGCATGACTGATGAGGTTCAGTCCAGCCCCGCCATCCACCAAAACGTGGTACATCCTCACGTTGGGATGGTGGGGGCCACCAAGAGCGGTAGTTGGCCGGCCCCAGCCATGTTCCTGGGGCAGTCGGTGGCATCAAAGCTGATGGGGGTTCCCATCCACCTGAGGTGCGGTGCGGCACTCGGGAGGGGAGCCACCGACGCTACCGCTCGGCGCAGGGTCTTAACCGCGCTTCGGGGCGAGGGGTCAGCGAACCCACCGTAGATGACGTAGAGCATCTTCCGGCGCTCGTCATCACTGGAGCTGAAGCTCTCATGATTGTGCAACGCCTTCACGGCGCGCTGAAGCTCCTAGAACTCCACCTGGTGGTCGATGTTGTCTGGGGCGTCGACCTTCTGCTTGCCCTCCCTTTGACGGTTAGAAGCTGCTTCCCTTTCCGGAAGCGCTCCGCGAGCTTCTAGATCTCCCGGCATTCGGCGGTAGTATGGTAACTGGTGTCGTGCACGGGGCATAGCTCGCCCTGGCCACCGTCTGGAGCCGGTGACTGTCTCCGCCTTTTGTCGGGGCGCGGCCCCCGAGCTCCACTGGGTGCCGCTGCTACGGCAACGGGGGTCGTGGCCGGCGGTTTCATCTTGCCACCGCGCCTGTTCTTGATCTTCCTGCCGCTTCCATAGGAAGCGGCGCCAGATCCTGGCTGCCCTCCTGACTCAGAGGCTGGCAGGGAGTGCCAGTTCCGCCCTTCAGCTGCTCTAGCGCACTTGTCCGCCAGGCTGAAGAGCTCGGAGACATCACGGACCTCTCTGGTCACGAGTTTCTCGAGCATCTTCTTGTCCCGAACGCCCTGCTGGGTGTAGGAACTGCCGAAGTTGGCGGTGAACTGCCGGTAGAGCTCTCCCCAGGAAGTTATGGAACCCTGGGGGAGGTTCATGAGCCAAAACCGGGCTGGGGCGGTCAAGGCGACGGGGACGTAGTTGGCCATGACGGCCTCATCCCCTCCTGCGGCAACTACGGCGGTGGAGTAGATCTAGAGGAACTCCGCCGGGTTGACGTTGTCGTCGTACTTCTCGGGCAGGTGCGGCCGAAACTTGCGCGGCCACCTCGCGAAGCGAAGGTGGGGTGCCAGGGCCGCACATCCTGCTCTTGTTGCTGCAGGTGTTGGTGCCGCGAACGCTTGGTTCGCCGCTGGCACAGTGTACCCCGGTATGGGCAAGGCTGCGCCATAGACCGGGGGCGCCGTTTGCAGGGCATATGACTGTGGCATATGCTGCGCGGCGTATGCCTGGGGCAGAGATCGCGTGGCGAAGGTCTGCTCCTCAGGTTGGGTCGAGGCCGACGTCATGCTGTCACCAGCCTCTTGGTTGCGACGCCTTTCTCGACGTCGCTCGAGGTACACCCGGGCATCCTGGCCCAAGTGGCACCGTTCCAGCTCTGTCCTTAGGTCCGTCGACTGGAGCCTGGTAGAGCTGGAATCCGCCGTCTGCCCGTCAACCGTTGGCGTGCGCGTCAGCGACACAGCCGGTTGGCCGGAGCGTCGTCCCCACCGAAGTCGAGGGTTTGCGGCGGCGACGACGAGACGGTCTACCTCGCGAATCCACTGCTGGGTCGCTGCCTGAGGCGCGTCCCCAGCAGGCGGATTGCGCAGTAGCGCTCTTGCTGCAGCTAGCGCATCCTCGTGGGGAACGCTCAGCGCTGCAGAAGATCTGACGCTGGTTGGAGCCTGCATTGCCGGAGTCGGCGTTGCCGGAGTCGGCTGCTGGCTTCTAGCTTGCGCCGACACACTCCGTCCTGAGTGCGTCGACACGTATTCCCCGCTAGTCACGGTCCGTCGTGAACACGGGGGAGGAGAGCTTGCCGCTGAAGGTAGCTTCATCATCTTCGTCGGCAGAAACTCGTCGTGCAAGGAAAAATCCCCCTATCTGGCGCGCCAAATGTCGAAGTGTGTGGTCGACACTTCCCCCGGACCTGCTCTGGGCAGCCCGCGGAGGGTCTTTTTTGGAGGGGCTAGTCGCTTGCGGAGAGCTTAAGCGTAGGGACGAGTTAGGGAGGAGCTTGACACGACGAGTTTTACGTGGTTCGGGCTGCCGAAGCGTAAAACCCTACGTCCACGGTGATCTTAGGAGCTCGCTGTATTGCTTGTTGCTCAGAACCGGAGTCCTGAGCTTGAGGATGAGTTATGCCTAGGGTGTGAGTTGCTGGAGTGCGAACCCTTGCTAACATCGCCTACCCGAGCCTTTTATAGTCCAAGGCTCGTGTGGCTTACAAGGGAGATTGCCTGCCGACTATCGTATCCGCGGTTATGTCGGTAGTTGTCTCTGGCGAAGGCTTCTGAGTCTTTGTCTTGCCGCCCTGCCCATGCCGCATGCTAGTCGTAGTGGTTGATGACGGCGGGGGCGGCAGGGGATGTCTTGTCGCTGTGTTTATTGGCTGGCAGGTTCTGACATCGCGCGTCAGTCTGTGATGCGATTGGGCACAACGGCGCTTGACAGAGGCGTGCTCCGCGTCTCCGCGTCTTGGGAAGGCGCGGGCCTTGAATACCTTTTACGGGCAAGGTATGGTGTTTCTTTACGCCCGCTGCCTACCGCGCGGGGGCAGGCAGCGCTGTTCTGCTGGACACGTGGCGGGCCCGGAGCTCTCCTCTGAGGAGAGGGAGGTCCGGCCCCGCAGGCACGTGGAGCCTTCGGACCTCTTCCCGCGGTGGGGGGAGGTCTGGCTTCTGTCGGCCATGTGGCAGGCCCGGAGCTCTCCTCTGAGGAGGGGGAGGTCCGGCCCCGCGGGACACGTGGCGCCTTCGGAGCCCTCCCCACGGAGGGGAGGTCTGGCTGCTGTTGGCCACGTGGCGGGCCCGGAGCTCTCCTCTGAGGAGAGGGAGGTCCGGCCCCGCTGGACATGTGGCGCCTTCGGAGCTCTCCCTGCGGAGAAGGGCGAGATCCTTAGGAATTTTCCCCTGTGCGCGGGGGTACCCCATATCACGGGTACCGACAAACACGATGATGAAGAAGTGCGTGAACTCAAGGCGCTTCTAAGGAAGAAGCTTCTAAGCCAGAAATGCAAAAAGGAGGATGAAAAGCCAAAAGGGGGTAGTCATCAAGACTACTCCCGGTATCCTTTTAATTATGAGAAGCTTAACAACTACAATCATTATCTTTCTATTCCAATGTGAAGAAGACCTCCACAATTTGATGGCAATGATTACTCAATGTGAAAGTATAATATGAAAATGCATCTTATCTCACTTAATCCTAGTCTTTGGCATATAGTTTGTACAGGTATAGATATCCCAGACACTTATAATGAACTCACCCCGGAGCAAGAACAAGCAATTCACCGTAATGCACAAGCCGTTGCGGTGATCACTTCATCCTTGAGCCGAGAAGAGTTCACCAAGGTGGATGGACTTAAAGTTGCCAAAGACATTTGGGATACACGCAAGACTGCTCATGAAGGGAACCGCTCCGTCCGAGAAGCGAAGATTGAGATGCTTGAAGGAGAATTGGGGAGATTTGCCATAGAAGATGGTGGAAGTCCTCAAGAGATGTACAACCGCTTGAAGACACTCATCAACAAGATCCGTGCTTATGGAAGTAAGAAGTGGACTTATCATGAGGTTGTGAAGAGAATGACAAGAGCCTTTATGCCTCGGAATGTCACCTTGTGTTCCATGATAAGAGAAAGCCCGGGTTTTCACAATATGACCCTCGATGAAGTCCTTGGCAAAATTATCAATCACGAAATGATGGAGAGAGAAGCTAAATATGTCAAAGACTTAGCTGAACTTACCTCATCCAAGAAGAAGGAGGTCACCCTCAAAGTAACTTGCAAACCCAAAGGGAAGGAGACTCATGAGACATATGAAGAAGAAGACACTGACGATGTAAGCACGGATATGGATGATGAAGAGATGGTGCTCTTCATGAAAAGATTGAAGCGCATGATGAGAAGAAGAAGAGGCAGCAACTCAAGTAAAGGAAAGAATAAAGAAAAAAGTAAAATCCAAGGCTCAACGTACTTGCTATAACTGCGGCGAATACGGACACTTTATGGTTGATTGCCCGTATGAGGAAAACAAGAAGAAGAAAGAAGCAAAAGCGCAAGAGAAGAAAACTTTCAAGACAAAAAAGCAAGCACATCAAGCACACATCGGCAAGGAGTGGGACTCAAATGATGAATCCTCCTCGGATGATGAAGATGAGATGGCAATAATTGCCATCAAGAAGCCAACCAAGAAGTCTAACTCTTCGCAAATATGGGAGGAAAGGAGAACCACAACCACACTTGCCTCATGGCTAAGGAAGGCAAGAAGAAGGTTCGACTTACACCCCCCTCCTTACATTCCTCTAATGATGATTTTGATAGTTCTAGTGAAAATGAGGAAATGCTTAAAGGATTGAGCAAAACTGCACTAAGAAAAATGAAGATGTTGTCAGATGAAATCTTTGAGAAGGAGGATCTTGTCAACCGCCAAGAAAATATGCTCATTCGTGAAAGGAAGAGATATCAAGAGGTTGAAAAGCTTCTTGAGCTTGAAAAGGAGAAAAGTAAGGCACTTGAGCTTGAGCTAGCCTTGAGTAAGGAAACTTACTCAAAACTAGAAGACTTACACATTGTAGTCAAGGAAGAACTTGCTAACTTGATGAAAGATAACAAAGTCCTTGAAGTGCAAGTGGAGTCACTCAAGCAAAGTGACGCTTCCCTCCTCTAAAAGTTCGCCTTCTCAAGATGTCAAGTTGACAACTATTAAAACTTGCACATACTCTAGTAAGAAGACTAATGTAACAGATGAATCCAATGCTACACAAGCTAAGCATCCATCACAAAGCGGCATCTTTGAAAAAGAAAAAAAATCAAATATGCACATAGTGCATATATGCTCACAAGACCTCCTAATGTCAAAGATGGTCTTGGGTACACAAGAGGTAAGAAGCAATTCACTAGTGGTCAAAATAAGAATCATATTACCTTTGTTAAAGAAAAATCACATGAATTTGATCTGCAAACATTATTTCATACTTTTGATGCATCTTATATCCTTATGAAAAATAAATCTGGATATATTTATGCTAAATATGCAGTGCCACGCCACAAGAGACCCAAAGCTTGTGTGTGTGTGTGTCTAAAACACTTCTGACTAACCTTCGAGGACCCAAGCAAACTTGGGTACCTAAAACCAAGACATAACTCTATTTTGCAGGGCTATTCCTCCGGCGGATCAAAATGGGTGCTCGACAGTGAATGCACAAATCACATGACCGGAGAAAGGAGAATGTTTGTAGAGTATGAGCGAAACACGGATCCAAGTGAAGAAATTTATTTCGGAGACAACAGCCAAGGAAAAGTCCTTGGCAGCGGTAAAACTGAAATCTCCTCTCAACACAATCTCTCCAATGTTTTACATGTTGACTCTTTAGATTATAATCTTTTGTCCATATCTCAGCTATGTGACAAAGGATACAATTGTTTATTCACTAATGAGGGCGTGACAGTCTTTAGAATAAGCGATAACTCAATTGCATTCCAGGGAATGTTGAAGGAAAAACTTTATCTTATTGATTTCAACAAAGATAAAGCTGAACTCAACACTTTCTTGGTTGCAAAAAATAACATGGGATGGCTGTGGCATAGACGGCTAGCCCATGTTGGGATGAGGAATCTGCTGAAACTTCTAAAGGGTGGTCACATCCGAGGTTTGAAGGATGTTGTGTTTGAGAAAAACAGGCCATGTAGTGCATGTCAGGCAGAAAAACAAGGTGGAGCACCACACCCTGCAAAGAACATGATGACTACATCAAGACCGCTGGAACTTCTTCATATGGGCCTCTTTGGTCCAATTGCTTATATAAGCATCGGCGGTAACAAATACGGTTTAGTCATTGTTGATGATTTTTCTAGATTTACCTAGGTATTTTTATTGTATGATAAATCAGAGACCCAGAGAATTCTCAAGAAGTTCTTGAAGAGAGCACAAAATGAATTCTTCTTAACCGTCAAAAATATTAGAAGTGACAACGGAACAGAGTTCAAAAATACTCAAGTTGAGGAGTACCTGGATGAAGAAGGAATAAAACATAAATTTTCGACACCCTACTCCCCTGAACAAAATGAGGTGGCCGAAAGGAAGAACAGAATGCTCATTGAGATGGCGAGGACAATGCTAGACGAATACAAGACTTCGGACCGGTTTTGGGCTGAAGCGGTAAACACCGCTTGTCACGCCATGAATCGGCTATATCTTCACCGACTTTTGAAGAAAATGCCATATGAGCTCCTCACTGGTAACAAACCAAATGTCTCATATTTCAGAGTATTTGGAAGTAAATGCTTTGTTTTGAACAAGAAACCGGGGACTTCGAAGTTCGCCTCAAAATCTGATGAAGGGTTCTTGCTTGGTTATGATTCAAACGCCTATGCCTATCGTGTTTTCAACAAAGTATCTGGCATTGTTGAAGTGGCACGTGACGTAGTGTTCGATGAGACTAATGGCTCCCAAGTGGAGCAAGTTGATAAGTGTGTGTTAGGTCAAAAAGAAGCTCCATGTCAAGCATTGAGGAGGATGGCACTTGGTGATATTTGACCACAAGAGCAATCACTAGACTCAAGTGCTCAATATGTACTTCAACAAGAGAGCAATGTGTAGGATCAAAGAGCACGTGAAAAGCTACCAGAGGGGGGTGAATGGTAGATTAAAACTTTTCGCAGTGGAAACAACAAAAACTCCTCAGTAAAAAATCAATCGGTTAAAGAAACCATGTGTGCAAGTGTTTTCAAACGTGTTCAACCGTGACAAATAAAGTAGAGAGGTAGAGAATCAAGTCATGGATCTAATGCAACAAGAATCACTTGAAAACACGAAGTAAAACTTGAGATACGATCAAAACATTAAACGAAGATCAATCTGTTCTACCCGATATAAAACAGATCTGCAACGCTGCAAAGAAACTCGTGTATCTCAAAAACTACAGATCCGAAGCTCGTAAAAATTTCACATATGATAAATAATTGAGTTGTGAAGACAACTCAAAAAGAATCACGTCAATCGGATCTGTAAAACGCGAGTTATGAACGAAACACCGAAGCAACATCGGTCTGTCCAGAAACTCGGCGAGAAAGACTTGACGAAAAACAAGTCGGACGAACAAGGCACAAAAGCTCCTTGAAACTATGAACTTTATTCAATAGAAACACAAGAGGAACAGCCCAAAGTTCTCTACCCATGAGAGCTATGGCCTCCCTTGCTTTTATAGTCAGCCCTCAGGCTAAACAATCCAATCTAGGACTCCTACTCCTAATTGGACTCGTATCCTAACTTACCATAACTGCTCAGAACTCTCCTATTCGCAGATAGAAGCAATCGTGAGACTTCCAAACACCTTAGGAACGTCCTAAACATTCCTAAAACAACTCAACTTCGTGCCTAGCATGAAATCCTATCATAACCAACTCAAATCTTCCATATTTGAGCCATATCCGACTCAGCCTCAGCCTGAGTACGCAATCCAGCCGGTTGGACCTTTCCGACCAATTCTTTACGTCCACTTCTCTTCATCACACCTTGGAACAATGTTGCCACGTCCATGCACTCCTTGCACACGTGCAAACACCTTCCAACGACGTACACGCAACCTTCATATGCACTGCCCTTGATCCAAACATGTTGCGCGACCTCCCGATCAACTCAACCACAGCTTCTCCCGAACTTGGTTGTTGGAACCTCATCTCCTCCCTGAGACTAGTCCAAGGATCCCGTCACCAGCCATGTCTTGAACTCAAGCAACACCTGCACATGAATAAACAACCAATTCTTCTGAGCACAAGTCCTCGACTTGACTCACGTTAGTTCGAAAACCACAACACCTTACATGAGCACGTCACATAAGCATGTTGCAAACCATATCAAATGATAACAGCCATAACCACCAAAACACACCAAAAACTTAGCAAATTAATACTAAGCAAACCTTCCCATAAAGCAAGTTTGAAACATTGCGAGTTAAAAGCAAAAACAAGACGCTGCAGTTCTACGAGTTGAACTTCACGGGAGCTCCCTAAAAACAAGCTCCGGACCTCACAGAAGCTCTCCGTACCTTGCAGGAGCTCTCCGGACCTTGCGTCGGACCTTGCCAACACTTGGTGGACCTAACAAAGAACTTGTCGGACCTTGCCACAGAAGAATGTTTTGGCAATATTCAAAACTTTGAATGTTAATGCTAACTTTTATCCTAATTGCCAATGTATTCAGCACACATAGGTCTCACACAATGATCAAGGGGGAGCTTCGGCACAAGATCAACATCGGCAGAATCAAGAAGATCAATATATGCATGGAAGTAATGATCTAGGGGGAGACATCGACAATGAAGATAATGAAGAGCAAATGATCTCACAAGTGCCTCATCCAAGAGTACATCAGAGTATACAAAGAGATCATCCCGTCGACAACATCATTGGAGATATTGCAAAGGAGTAACTACTAGATCTCGTGTTGCTAATTTTTGTGAACATTACTCTTTCGTCTCGTTTCTGGAACCATACAGGGTTGAAGAAGCACTAAAAGATCTAGATTAGGTGACCGCTATGCAAGAGGAACTGAACAATTTCAAAAGAAATCAAGTATGGGAGCTTGTGCAAAGACCAAAGGCAAACATCGTGGGCACCAAATGGCTCTTTCGAAACAAGCAAAGATGAATACGGAGTCGTGACGAGAAACAAGGCATGACTTGTGGCGAAAGGTTACTCACAAGTCGAAGGTTTGGATTTCGACGAAACTTTTGCTACCATAGCTAGACTTGAGTCCATTCATATTTTATTAGCCTATGCTACTCACCACAATTTTAAGCTGTATTAAATGGACGTCAAAAGTGCATTCCTCAATGGTCCTATCAAGGAAGAGGTGTATGTGGAGCAGCCACCAGGATTTGAAGATCAAGAGTATCCCAACCATGTGTACAAACTGCGTAAGGCTCTCTATGGCCTCAAACAAACTCCGCGAGCTTGGTATGAGTGCCTTAGGGACTTTCTAACTCAAAATGACTTTAAAATAGGAAAAGCTGATTATACTTTGTTTACAAAGAATTTTGATGCTCATCTATTCGTATGTCAAACTTATGTTGATGACATCATCTTTGGTTCTACTAATAAATCTTTTTGTGAAGAATTTAGTAAAATTATGACAGACCGATTCAAGATGTCAATGATGGGCGAATTGAAGTTCTTTTTGGGATTCCAAGTGAAGAAGCTGAAAGAGGGCACCTTCATTTGCCAAACTAGTACATGCAGGACATTCTTAAAAAGTTAAATATGGACAAAGCCAAGCCCATCAAGACTCCCATGGCAACTAATGGGCATCTTGATCTCAACGAAGACGGTCTAGATGTGGATCAAAAGGTATATCGGTCCATGATTGGTTCACTGCTTTATTTATGTGCATCTAGGCCTAATATTATGCTTAGTGTGTGTATGTGTGCAAGGTTTCAAGCTGTACCTAAAGAGTGTCATTTAATAGCTGTAAAAAGAATTTTAAGATATCTTGTGCACACACCTAACTTGGGCCTTTGGTATCCTAAAGGATCCAAGTTTAACCTTATAGGGTATTCCGATGCTAACTATGTAGGGTGCAAATTCGATAGGAAAAGCACCTCAGTAACCTGCCAATTTCTTAGAAGATCCTTAGTTTCATGGTCCTCAAAGAAACAAAATTCCATTGTTGTTTCCACAGCCGAAGCAGAGTATGTTGCAGCCGGTAGTTGTTGCGCACAACTACTTTGGATGCAACAAACTCTAAGGGATTATGGTTACAATTTGAACCATATTCCACTCCTATGTGATAATGAAAGTGTCATAAAAATTGCACACAATCCAGTAGAGCACTCAAGAACCAAGCACATAGACATACGTCATCATTTTCTAAGAGATCATTCAATAAAACATGACATAGTAATCACACATGTAGAACTGAAAAACATCTAGTGGCCATATTCACCAAGCCACTAGATGAAAAGGGATTTTGCGAGCTTAGAAATGAATTAAATATACATGATGCTCGAAATGTGGCTTGAAACATTGCATACCTGATTGATTCTTCAAAGTTTTGCTTACTTTTGTGAAAATTCATCCCTTACCTCAATTTTCTCTTGAAGACTATTTCAATTATTGAATCTTGGTGAATTATGGCCATTGTATGATTGTTGACTGCTTACTGGCCATGTTCATCAAGATTATTTGTGAAACTATGTCCTTTAGATCATTATTAAATCAAATTCCCAAAAATCTCTTTGTTCCAATCCCAAAAAAGTTCGTTGACAGTAACTAGTCCGGCTCTGATCCGGTGTACCAGACTAGTCTGGTCCCTTGTGGACTAGTCCGTCACTATCGGGCTTAAATCTAACCCAACGCCAAAAGTCCATATTCTTCCTCCTCACAATCACCTGCGCTTTCTCTCTCCTTGAACTCGAGCTCCCAAGGCGATTCCCACTTTGAGCCACAAAAATCGAAGGTTTCTCCACGGAAAATCTTCCCCTTGGCGCGAAGAACACCCTCCTTCGGACTAATCCGGACTCTACTCTGCGCCTCCATCTAAAGTCTTCAAATTTCTGTAAAACTCAAACCCTAACCCTAGCTCTCATCCTTCCTCAAATCTTGCTTACTTTTCTTGACTTCTAGGATATACATTGCATTGCTGTATGTATTCCTATTGTCCCCCTACCTCTTTTGCATCAATCATAGTTAGATCTGTTGGACTATGAAGTTAGGGTTCATAGGTCAAACCGGATTAGTCCGGTGCTTGGTGTGGACAAGTCCGGTTAGCCGAACAAGTCCGCACCCTGAAATCGGACAAGTCCGGCCCCTTGACAGTTTGAACCTCTAAATTCCTGTCTCCACAAAGTCTAATTCCCATTCTTATCACACCTTGTCACTTTGTGTCAAGCACGATGTCGTCCGCATCAGATGAAAGCATGTTTGATTATGAAGCTGAGCGTGACCGCGAGAGAGTGGTCAAAGCAAGAGAGCTAAGAAGCAAGAAGTGACATGACCATGATGCAAATGATTCTCCTCCTGATGAAGTGCTACCAAGAAAGAAGAAGGTGGTAATCAAAAAGCCATCTTGCAAGGATGGTGCAGGTGTCAGCTCAACGGCACCAAGGAGAAGCACCGGCAAGGGCAAAGGACTTGCAAGTGGACCCATTGGTCCACTAAAGATGAAACCTCTTGTACAGCAAAACAGGCAGCCCTCAGAAGATGATTTCAAGAGTAAAGGAAATGACTTGGCTGACAAGCTTAGAAAGGTTGAAGTCTATGAGAAGCCAAAGCAATCAGCTGACCTGAGGTTCTGGAGCTACTTCCATGCTGATTATTATGAGCATGTCTACAGGAAGATGAAAAATCCAGTGGTTGTCAGTCAATGGGTGGACATGACTCATCTACAATTCAAGAACTGCCAAGCATATCATGAAGTCTTGGAGGCATTGGAGAGGCATGGCTTGAAGGATCTCCTATCCTTCCAATATAATTGGAACAATGAAGTCATCACTCAATTTTACTCTACTCTCTACTTTGCCCGTGATGATGGAGATGATATCACTTGGATGACTCATCTATCCAAGTATAGTGTCACTTATGAGGAGTTTGCCAGGATACTCCATCTCGAAGACACTTTGGAAAATAAGATTGTCATTCACAACTTGAAGCCTTTAGAGAAGGATGAGCTGGACTTCCTCTATGACACAAGAATGCCATACAAGGCACCTACCACAAAGTACTTGAAGCCATTCTTTGCCGTGCTTAACAGAATTTTTAGGAAGACTATTGCTCCAAAGGATGGAGATGCAGGGCAAATTCAAGGAACTCTAAGGACCTTGATGAAAGTAATAAGCAAGAGAAGGACTTTCAATGTCTTTGAATATATCTACAATGACATTGTGAACATGTCAATCACTCTGAATAGGTCCTGTGGCTATGCACCTTACATCATGTTCATGATTGAGAAGGTAACCGACCTTGAGTTTGTCAAAGATGTTGAGCATACCGGTCTCAAGCCCCAGAAGCCACCAGTCTATAATGTTCCAAATGCCCCTGCCTCACCTGCAGTAGAACAAAGATCAAAGCAAACAAATGAAGGCACAAGGACTCGAGCTGCTACTCATGCTCCTCCATCCTCCAAAGAGTCATCTAGTGGTGTATTGAAGATGATTTCCTCCGTTTTTGCATCTTGTCACAAAGTGGAGGTTAAGCAACACAAGGAAAGCTTGGTCAGGAAGAGGCACCAGAGGTATATGAAAGTAAACATCAAAGCAATCTGTGAGAGGCTTGATATTGAGCCAGTGGGATATCCTCAAATTTTAGATGATTCCGAAGAAAATATCATAGAGATGTCGCCTCTCACCGAACAAGAATTGGCTTCCTTTGGACTTGCAAGTGTCACTGTTCCTCCTCCTCCTCAGTATGCTCATGAGTCTAAAGATGAAGATGAAGATGGGACTGAGAGTGAGAGAGGGAGTGACGGAGAGTGATCCCCCTCAATTTTTCCCTTTTTGGTGCCTTGATGCCAAAGGGAGAGAGACTGAGACTAGAATCTATCTATGTTGAGTCTTAAGGACTAGTGATCATGGACATGTATCTTTTGTGTTTTAAGTGTTATACTATTGTAATCTCTATTTGGATGCCTACTCTATTTGGACACCTATTTTGTTTAGTATGAATGTGTGATGTTCATATTGATATTTCTGTGATGGTTGCTTCTATAATTGTTGTATTTTTCATTATGCACATCACAATAATTGCTCACACATACTTTATAAGCACCCCACCATAAAGAGTGCATATATGTGAGAAATTTTTTTTGCTGTTCATATGTCATTCTCATATATGCACACTTTATGAAAATTAGTGTTTACTCTTAATTGTGAAACCTCAATTGATTGTCATCAATCACCAAAAAGGGGGTGATTGAAAGTGCATCTAGTCATTCCCTTGTGGGTTTTGGAGGATTGATGACAAACAAATTGAGATCCTAATGAATTCGTTGAGATGAATGTAGGTCTCAAAGACTAGAACTTATGGTGCACTCAAAAAGGTGAAAAATGAGGAGTGAGAAAAGGAAAAGTCCAAATGATCAAGGAAGCGCAAAGTAGATATCAATGTATAGGATGTGTGTGAGAGACACATTCCAAGAGCTTATATCCTTGCGTAAAGGGTAAGGGCTAAAATCAATTAATTAAGCAATACACTGAAGCACCGGACTAGTCCGTTCACTAGTGAACTAGTCCGACCGACTTACTGTTCTCACACGACAAGTCCGGAACAGAACTGGACAAGTCTGTTCAACTCACTGACCGCACTCGCACAAGTCCGGACACATGCCGGACAAGTCCGTTCAACCTTCTGATATTCACTCAACACATATACTCTGCACGGACAAGTCCGTCCTATTGCGGACTAGTCCGATTGAGTCTCTAGACTCATCACGGCCAAGTCCGGATTACCCTCTGTTCCAATACGGACAAGTCTGGTACACCTCACACAAATTAGGGTTTCAGGTGTGCTGCACAATTCACGCAAATTTTACACAGCACACCGGACTAGTCCGGTTCCCAGAGCGGACTAGTCCGGCAGTCGGGATCCCTAATGGTAGTCTGTTTTTTGGAAACACTATAAATAGGTGAGAAACGTGCACAACTAAAAACTCATGAACCCTAGCGCGACCACTCGTCCCAAGAGTACAAAAATAACTCCCCTGCACATCTAAAGCCCTTAAAAGCTAAATCCTTTGGGAATCAAGATTTGGGATAGAGAGATCGTCTTCTACGCATTGCCAAGCTCTTGGAGTTTGATCTCTCATACACACTTACGTTTGTTGTAAATCTTTCGGGTGTGTTTGATCGTTTTTCTCTCTGTAATTTTGTGTGTGCCCTCAACGTGTGAGGTTGCCCCACCGACTTGGTGATTTTCCCCGTGATAGTGGAACTCAAGTTGGCCTTCGTGGTAACTTGAAGAGGTTAAGGGTTTACTGAGACCCGGCTCTTTGTGAGCTCCTCAACGAGGACGTAGATCTCTTTGGTGAGATTGAACCTCGGTAAAAATCCTTGTCTCTTGTATTCTTGTCATTTACTTTTACAATTATTTAGGGCATAGGGTTGATTAATCTTGCAAAAAATATTAATCTTGTATTCCTCGTTCAACTTAATCATCCTAATACCTACATAGGTTGTTAGGTTAATTTACATATTTCTGCTGTTATAACATTTGAGAAGAATACATTAAATAATCTATCTTTTCATCAGTATAACTAGCACCCCGGACTAGTCCGTACCTATACCGGACTAGTCTAGTCCCTCCTCTATTTGACGAATTTGCTAAGTGTTGCAGGAAAAGTTTTAAACGCCTATTCACCACCCCCTTCTAGGCCACATTCAAAATGGTCACCCGCCCCCATTTGAATTCAAACGGTCATAACACCACGGACTAGTCCTTTCAATAACGGACTAGTCTGATCTCACATAGAAACAACTGTTTCGATTGAGAACGGGCAAGTATGGTCCACCAGACTGGTCCAGCCTCAAAGTGCGGACAAGTCCGGCCATCCAGGACTTAGTCCCCGCACCCACTTCCAAGTTTCAAACGGACTAGTCTAACTCACAAAGGACTAGTCTGATCTCACACAGAAACTCTTGTTCTGGTTAGAAACGGACTAGTCTGACAGGGCGGACTAGTCCGGCTCCAAAGACCGGACTAGTCCGGTCCTTCAGGACTTAGCTCCTAAAGGACTTAGACACACTCACCACGGACTAGTCCATCCCCAAACGGACAAGTCCCAACTCACACAGAAACTCCTGGTCCGTCTAATATCAGATTAGTCCGATGTGACGGGACTAGTCCGGCCTTACAGCCTAGACAAGTCCAGCCCTGTACTTAGGGTTATCTCAACTCTTTTCTCCACTTAACCTAAACTTGGACTAAGAGCTCTTACATGATTCTCAACACTTTGAACTTATGAACACACTCATACTAAAAGAAGAAACTCAACGCAAAATATTTTAAACCCTAAATTGTATTCTTCATGCGTTTTCGCCTTTTTCTCCTCTTTTCCCTTTTTGACTGCATCCATTTCCATCGATCTTTTAATCACCTATACTTAAACTTGTAATGCTCATTAGTCCCTTAAGTGTTGTCATCAATCATCAAAACCCACGGGGATTTAGCCTAGATGCACTTTCAGCCACTACTTTGAACCTCACAAAATCTCACTGGTCACCTCGTACCCACTGAGAACCGTCCTCCACAGCCCCAACGCAACTGGGAACATAGCCAAGTGGGCTACGGAGCTGGCGAAGTTTGAGCTAGACTGCATACCGCGCCACGTGGTGAATAGTCAGACGCTAGCTGACTTCATGGCCGAGTGGACACCACCACCATGCCACCTAGAGGGCCAAGACATCAGTGGACCAGAGCCTAGAGCTCCGGTCTTCACTAGGCCTCACTGGACTCTCTTTTTCGACGGCTCCTCATGCAAGCAAGGTGCCAGAGCGGGGGTCCTACTCCTCACACCAACCGGTGAGCAGTTCAAGTACATGGTGTGACTTGACTTCAAGGCAACCAACAACATGGCGGAGTATGAAGCTCTCATATTTGGGTCAAAGACCGCGCTGTCCCTCGGCGTCCAGCAGTTGTTGGTCAAGTGTGATTCTCAACTGATCATCAAGCAAGTCAAGGGAGAGTGCTGCTGCAACGACCCACAGCTTGCAGCCTATCTCCTCCAAGTACAAAAGTTGGAGAAGGACTTCTTATCCTTGTATTTGTGCTAGGTTCCCCGTGTCAATAACACAATAGTAGACGACCTGTCAATGAAGGCTTCCACCTTGGCTTCGGTGCCTGAGGGGGTCTTTGAAAGGAAGTTGTTGTGACCTACCGTCTAGCCGGTCGAACCAGGCAAAGGGGGGGGTATCAGCACCTCGAAGCTAGCGGTCCCGACGGCCCTGCTACCGCAGTGCCCGCAAAGGATCGTAAGCATCATCAGGGGCTCCGTGCAACCCGACGCTCAAGATCCAAGTGCTCAAGTAGGTCCTGACGAATGGATCACTGAGATCCGGGACTACTTGAAAGACAATATCCTTCATGATGAACGTGTATTCGCTGAACGGATCGCTCGGCTGGCTAAGAGATACGCGCTGGTAGAAGGGGATTTCTACCCGCGTGGCGCTAATGGCGTCCTATTGTGGTGCATAACCCAGGAGGAGGGCTGCGACTTGCTAGCAGAGATCCATGGAGGCGAGTGTGGGACCCATGCATCTTCCCGCACGTTGGTCGTTAAAGCCTTCCGGCATGGACCCTACTACCCGACAGCTCTCCAAGATGTCATTGACCTCGTCAAGAGATGCAAGGCATGCCAGTTCCACACCAAGCAGATCCACACACCGGCGCAGATGCTGCAGATGATCCCGCCCTCATGGCCCTTCGCTGTGTGGGGGCTGGACATCCTAGGACCATTCCCCAAATTCGTCGGAGGGTACCGGTACCTCTACGTCGTTGTAGACAAGTTCACCAAGTGGTCGGAAGCCGCCCTTGTAGTAACAATCAACAAGCAGTCAGCAGTCAAGTTCATCAAGTCGATCATCTGCCATTTCGGGGTCCCAAACAGAATCATCACAGACAACGGGGCCCAGTTCACCAGTGCAGTGTTCCAAGACTACTGCGAAGACCTCGGCATCCAAGTTTGCTATGCTTCCGTTGCTCACTCAGAGAGTAATGGTCAAGTCTAAAGAGCAGACACCGAGATACTCAACGGACTCAAGACGTGCACCTACAACAGCTTGAAGAAGCACGGTGCCAATTGGGTCGAAGAGCTTCTGTGTGCCTTGTGGGCTAGTCGGACGTCCCTCAGTCGCACAACAGAGGAAACGCCCTTCTTCCTGGTGTATGGGGTTGAGGCCATACTCCCCCCGGAAATCACTATGGGCTCATCCCGTATCCAAGTGTACGACGAAGCCACGCAGGATCAGCTCTAGTGTGAAGATATTGACCTTGTCGATGAGCGAAGGTGGCAAGCAACTGCTCGAAACGCGTGATACCGCCAAGCACTCCGGCGCTATCAGCAGCGGTTCATGCGGAGTAGACAGCTCGAGGTGGGCAACCTGGTGCTTCGGTGAATACTTTCTCGAGAAGGGTTGAACAAACACTCTCCCCAGCTGGGAGGGTCCCTTTCGAGTGACACGAGTATGCCGCCCCGGGTGCGTCCGCCTAGCCACGGAGGATGGGGTACCTCTACCCAATCCATGGAACATAGAAGACCTACGTAACTTCTATCCTTAGTGCAACGGTAGGTTTCTTTTTTCTCTGTAAGGGTGTCATATGTCTAGGAACAACGCTTAGAACAGCTAAGCTCTGGAGGAGTCCTGCTACTCTTGTCATTCGGAGCGGGTCGTTGTCTTCTTGTACGACCTGTTTCCTCCTATGAAGGGAGCCTGAAATGAGAAAAAAAATTCTTACCCTACGTACTCCACCTATTTATAGTTTGTGCTCACTCATGCATATCAACTGTTAATGGCACGTCCGAAGCCTGTCCTACATACTTGTCCCAGGTCCCATGGCGTTAGAAGGTCCCCTCGCTGATAGGTTAACGCTCGTAGGAGGTCCAGGACGCTCAACCTACTTAGCCTGGTTCCATACCTTAAGCCTGTCGTACTTCCTCCCCTGCGCTACAACTAAGTACTTGGGGGCCGGAAGGTACACGCCCACGGACAAGAGAGTAACCGGACCCCGAACATTGCCTCCTTTTCTTTTTCGTGCTTTCTTTCCATACTGCTCCGGCCGTGTGTCTAGTCACTTTTTCCTGTGCTCACCCATAGTAGGAGCTATGCTATCCTTCTGCAGGCGGGTCAACTTGAGGTACCTGTGGGGTGCCCGGGGTCCTATGGTTGTCTCATTGCTCGGGGGCCCTATGGCACCAAATGGTCCCTCCCCTGAAAGGCTTACGCCAGCGGGAGGTCCAGGGTGTAGCCTGCTTAGCCTGGTTTCGTACCCTAAGCGTACACAATCTGCCTCTCCAGCGCTACAGCTAAGTATCAGGGAGCCGAACGGCTCATACCCCTGGGCAAGGATTTAACCATAACTCATATGACCCACATTGAATTACCCAAGCCCCGTAGCTCAGCTGAGAACCGTAAGCCACAGCGAAACTAACAATAGGAAAGAGTGACCAGAGAGCACGACTACTCCTTTTCTCTGCCATGTCTGCATGTCTGAACATGTCCTTGGCGTCTCGGACCTCCCAGGAGGTCCGATGCTGACGTCCCGCGTCATCCAGTCTACTTCGTAGGTGTGCCCCAACTCAAGGGCCACACCTACCAGGGGGACATCACGGTGAACCAGGCGGGCAGGACGTCAGACCACTACAGTAGCAAGCAGAAGGCTCGGAGCTCAGGCTACAACAAGCTGAAGACACTGGTCGAGGTGCCCTCGGGTCCTTGCGCTGCCAAGGACTTGGTAGGGCAAGTTAGCCACACTGCGGGAGCGCTCTGGGTCCTTACGCTGCTAAGGACCCGGAGGAACAAGCTCATGATATCGGCAAAGAGCTATCCACCTCGACTAAGTCATTCCGGACCTTTGCATTGCCAAGTGTTCAAAGTGTACACCAAAAACTCAAGACAAACAAGACTTGAAAACAAAAAAGTCGTCATTCATGGTAGAGCTCCGGCATATAGAGGAGGATACAAGGCAAGCGGGAGACCTAGAAGCTACCCGTGCTGAAACCTAGCAGGTACAAGTCGGGCGACCTCCTCCACGGTAGACTTGGCCACCCTTGACAGCTTTGCATTGTGGCCCTGCACCACAGATTCCAAGGAGATGCTGGGATCACAGCTCCGAAGACAAGAGAGCACATGCTTTGCCACGTGCTTGGCCAGAGTCTTTCCTTCAGTCTTCACCTGCTCCCCCACGACGTTCTCTAGTGCCACGAGCTTGACTCTGACCGAGTCCAAGGCAGGGAGCACTTGGCTCACCTTCTGGGCCAGACCACCGGAGCGCAAGGGGCCGAAGCCGAAGGGTTCCAGCACCGCCTCCGTGCTGCCGAGGAAGTCCCAGACCTTCTCTACCTCAACGGCACGAGAAGCCCGGAATTCTTTGACCATCTTGGCGACGGAAGCCAGCTCCCCCGCCAAGTCCATCCTCACTAGCCCCTGCTCCCAGACGGCCAGCTCCTGCTCTAGAGCAGCCAGGACCTCCTCCTTGGTGGCCATCCACGCAGTCTGCTCATCCAGGTCAGACTCCCTGGTCGCGACAGCGAGCTGCTGGTCCGAGAGGCCCTGAAGCCGCTTCTTCAGGCGCTCCCGCTCCTCCTCGTGAGCTGCTAGGCGATCGGAGAGCTCCCTCTCCTTTGCTGTCACACCCGGTTTTTCCGAAGAAACAACCAAGTGAATATCACATGTATGCCAGGATCATTTTCTCATACATGTGATGACAAATAGTGAAGCATCATTTATTACAAGCCAGGTGTCGAATATAAATAAGTCTTACATCGCAAATGTCTCAATGGACAATAATACGTTCATCACAAGTAAATAAACTAGCAGCGGAATATTATTCTTGAGGGCTCCATCATAGGCGTTGGCCGGGGGTCTCCATGAACCTAGAAACCTTCTTCGGGTCCAAAGTCTTGGTCATTATACACCACCTCATTATCTTGACCTGAGCAGCAATATAAACCAACAAAATATGCAAGGTTGAGTACCAATGGTACTCAGCAAGTGTGAGAAAGTTATGTCATGCATGGCTATAACAAGGGGAGGTTGAACTCATGGTTAAAGCACTACGCAATTAATACCTATCACCTTAGCTTATTAAGCACCTATAATACTACACAGGTGAAATGGTCCCAATCTCCCAACCCATCATCATAACCAAATAACCATAACATCATTTTCAATGTTAAGCTCCCTGCTTAACATCCACAACTTCCAAAACCATCACTCCTCTAATCATGAATAAGTCCAAGCCGCTCTTGACCGTGAGCACGGCTGTCATGACAGTTTTGACTCTGCAGAGTTTGTACCACTGTACCCACATGTAGTGATTTCATCCCCCGTTGCCGGGTGGACTAAAAGAACCTCCATTATGCCAGTGGCTACGAACCACATTCACACTTCCCAGGTGTGTAGCCAGGAGATCACTACGAAGCCTTTACAAAGGGATTCCCGACGAGCGTGGGCCCACTGAGGTTTCACCCCTAACAGCATACAAGAGGCTCCAACCCCGCTGCAGTGGCCCCCTCTTGAGCCTTGCGGTTTATAAGGTAGTCCAGCTGACACCTACTCCCCGCACTATCCAACACACCCATACTACGCCGGGGATACACCTAATTAATTGGCCAAGCTGCCCCATCTCAGCATGTGGTTGGTACTGTAAAGCCATGTTACATGCTCCATGAACCGGTCCTTAGGATCCAGACAAGTAATAAACACAAACCCGAGTCTCGTGCACCCAGCACACAACCAAAACATCCAACTTGCCTTGATCCCTACCTCTACATAACTCACAATATCTCATTCAAGAGTATGGTAGAATAAACTGATGATCTCATATCCCAAATATCCCATTCTAAGCATGGCTAAGCATATGCATAATAATAAATGACATGATAAAATAAATCCCAACCCAATCTACAAGGAAAACAAGGTAATGCAATTCTAGGGAAACTTCCTAGCATGGGTTTCATATTTCAATTGACAATGCAAATGATTCTATCTACACATCCTAGCATAGGATCAAAGTGGTCAAGGACACTTGCCTCCTTCCTGCTGCTCTTGAAATGGGTAGTCCTGATCTTGGAAAGGAATAACTTGCTCTTGAGCAGGTTCTACATCATACCATCACACATAGCAAAAGAAAAACAACAATCCATAAGACATAGTTCACACTTCCACTTCATACAAACCACACATTCACATGTATAAAATTCATTCACAAATTCTATGTGTTGTGATTACTCTATGTGTGTTGATCTTTGGCTTACATATACTTTTAATCATGTGTATATGATTCCTACTTTTGTATTCACACTTAATCTTGCTTACTATATATATGAGTTTCCAACTTAAGTAAATCCCTTATATTTAATTACTACACCCTTTTAACTACCAAGTATGCATGAAGAGTATTTTCCTACTCCATATGTGTCTTCAGAATATCTACTAACCCTAAACTGAATTCTTTGGATTTTAGAAACTTCATTTATCATTTACTAGTTGTTATATTTTTCAGATTTAGTTCCTATGCCTAAATATGAACTTTATTATGAAAATAATAAGACACATCATCTAAACAGAATAGATTCTGATCTAAAATATTTAATAATATATTTTTGACCTTTACCACTGATGTAAACTATTTTACATTTATTCTCTCTATTTTCAGAACTATTCTTTACTTAAAAATGTGTCCCTTCAACTAATAAATGTGAATAATAAATTAAACAGATTCATCTCAGCCAAAAATCTATTTTTATCTCACTCCAAAGTTTTCTAAGTACTGAGAAAGTTTTTAATTTAAATTTGACAATATGTTTGTCCCACTTTTTAAATTTTAAATACTAGCCACATATTCAATTTCCTAAATTAAATATCAAACAGGGTTAAAAAGGTAAACTCACCCCACTGCAGGGTCTATTATATTATTTTAAGAATTTACAGGGGGCTAGCTACACATAACAGAGGGGGTTTTCCTAATTTTTATTAAGTCCAGGGGCTAAAACTGATTTTTAAATGAATTTACATGATTTTCTGGAGTTCCAGGGGCTAGATCAGAAGTTTCCGGGGCTAGCTCTTATTTCCCGAGAACCCTAGGGGGTAGCACATAAGATTTCCAGTCTTTATAACGCGGGGCTGACGTGGACCGTCCGATTTTAAACCGGCGGCCGAGATTATAACATCGAACCGGTACGCGGGGGTTTAAACCCTACCGTGCGATTTAAAATAAACGGTGCACAAGCGGCCACGTCGCTCTGATCGAGCGCGGGCGGCGCTGCCGGCGGCGCACGGCGGCGGGAAGCGGCAATCTCGCCGGAGATTTTCGGATCTTCGAGAATTCTTACTAGAACTGTGATTTTATGGTATAGATCGGTGGAGGGGAGGTTGGGGATCTCACCTCGGGGGTTTTCTTGAGCTCGGAGGTCCTCGAAAGTGATCGGCGACGAGGTCCGAGGCGAAACCACGGCGAGACTCGTCGGCGCTGTGTTTACACCGCAAGTCACCGAGTTTTCTGCACCTGCAAGGTTCCCCGGAGGCGGTGGATCAAGACTAGCGAGTTAGATCATAATTTCTGAGCTTAGATCGGTCAGAATTCGCCGGAGAAGTCTCGGTTCTCACCGGAGTAAAAACAGCCGATCGCGTGGGAAAAACAGAACGAGGCCGGGGTTTTTATAGACGGGGGAGGGTGGCGGGGTGGTTTAGATCGTGTTTGCTTCACCCCCGAGCGAAATTCGGCTGTGATCCGCAGCAATTCCGATCGGTTTGAATTCGGGTGAGAGAGAGTCCGGCGCGGGCGCGAGGTGGAAGACGATCTGGTGGGTCCCTCCTGTCAGCGGAAGGAAACGGCGCGCGCGGCCGCGGGCTGGCTCGGCGCTGGTTGGGCCGGCTGGTGGGTTTCGGCCCACTGGCCGTTTTTTTTCTTCTGTTTTCTCTTTTTCTTTTTCTATTTCTTTTTTGATTTGAGTTTAATTTGAATTCCAGTTTGAATTTGAATTTTTGCAAAACATGCAACATGTCCAAAAAATTTTAAATTCCCCTCTTAACATGATTTAGGGTTTTAAATCAAAATTTTGGGGTGTTACATTTGCCTCCACCTCCTTCTCCCGTCGAAGGAGCGTCTCCCGGAGCTCCATTAGACCCGCGAGATGTGCATCGGCGGAGGCATGGAGGTCCTTGGCCTCAGCCAGGACGCTCACAGCCTTCTTCTGGAGGTCGGCGAAGAAGGCCTCCTTCTCCTCAAGCACCTCCTCCCGCACCTCCGGTCACCCCTCCCGCGCCTACACCTTCGCCCTAGCGGACTGAACCCGCGCCTTCAACAGGTCATCCCAGTCTCGGAGGCGCTCCCGCTCGGACCTCAGCTCAGCCCATTTCTGCTCGAGCACGTCCTACAGCTGGTCCAATCTCGAGCGGACTACTCTCACGGCCCTGGGGAGCGGGACGGCCTTCGGCATCGCCAGGCAAGGAACTACCTCGACCCCCCTTTGGATCTTCATCTTCTGGTGGGGCTACCACGATGGCAACCTACGGAAGAGAAGGAGGAGGGTTGGCAACAGGCTCAGCAGAAGCCGTGCAGCTACCAGAGGCGTCCGCGCCCGCCGGTTGGCTGGCCTCGAGGGCCCGGGTGCCGACATCCGGAGCCGCCCCAGGCGTAGGCTCTGGCCCCGAGCTGCTGCAGAGGAGGAGGAGTGCTCTACTGAGGAGCCCTGCAAGAAGAAGCATCAAGAATCAACCTCACTTTCCAACGGCTCAGAACACAAGCTAAACTAAAAGGTTGAACCGTACCTAGAGGTCTGGAAGTTCCACCCCGCGTGAAGCTTCTTACGCGGAGGGATAGAGCTACTCGCTCCCGTCGGTGTTGAGGTCGCCTCCATCAACTTCGGAGCCGCTGGAACCTCAGGGGTCTTCGTCGCTGAAGACAGCGCAGCAGGAGACTTCCCTGTTGAGGGCCTTGACGCTGAAGATGTGGCTTGTGCCAAGGCCTCCCTCGACGACCGAGGAGATGACGGTGCTGCTGGAACCCTCGTCGCCGCCGCCGTCACTTCAGGAGTCTTCCCCGACAACGGCTTCCGAGACAGGAACACGTCCAAGGACTTTTTTGCATTGTAGGCACGTCGGGGGCCCTCCTCGAAGCCCCAGCAGCGCCAGACGCCCTTCCTGCTCCCGCCGGAGCTGCTCCGGCAGCAGCAGCTCCAGAGCTGCCACCGACGCCAGTCGCTGAGCCCGGTGCGAGACCGTGGGAAGCCTAGGAACCCCCTGCCTGGGGGCCCGAGACAAAGCTTCCGTCAGGACGGACCAGCTTCCTCTTTGGCGCCCTGCTCGACTCTGGGGCGTCCTTGGGCGGTGAATGAGGGTGCACCACAGGTGCAGGTCTGCCAGCCGGCTCCTTCCCTCTGTTTGGGAATGAGTTAGGCGTAGGCCCCCGCCTAGCCACCGGCACCGTCTACTCTGGGGATCTCCACGCCCCGCGAAGCATCACCGACCCGCCGCACTGCGACATCGATGTCGTCCAGTGAGTCGTTGGTGATTGGGTCGCAGGATAGCTTCTACAGCATCATGCTCAGCATCTCCCGATCCGGCGACGACCCAGCTCCGGGCACCAACCAGGTCATGTCACCCTCCCTGGTGTACTGCCAGGCGGGCCGGACCCGCTGCTGGAGAGGGGCGATCCGGCGGGACAGAAAGTCGGCCAGGACCATCACTGAAGTCAGGCCTTCCTCCGCCAAGTATATGATCCTCTCCAGTACCGGCGTGTAGGCGTCCTGCGGGTCGAGAATCTCGTTCCCGACAGCTAGCTCTGGATCGGGGGGCCACCCGGCAGCTCTAGGCGGTTGTGGACGTCGGTCTCGGCGACCACCTAATCCTCCCTCCAGTGCTCCCACTTCTCGGGAGTGAAGGGCACGATGTACGACGCGGAGCTCCTCCCTCGGTGCTGGAAGTAGTAAGCCCTCAGGTGGCTTGTGCTTCTCCAAGAGGCCCTCAAGGAGAAGAACACCCTGAAGAGCCGCACCGAAGACCGCACGCACACGAACATCTTGCAAAAGTGGACGAAGATGGCCACCAATGCGAGGGCGTGCGGCGTGAGGTGCTGGAGCTAGAGCCCATACACCTCCAGCAGGGTGAGGAGGAAGGACGACACCGGGAGCGCAAACTTGGACAACACGTACGAGGTGAAGAGAACCACCTCGCCGGGTTGCGTGTCGGTCAGCGGGACCCTCCCGCGACGGATCATGTGGCTGACTACGAGCCGGGCAGGCGCGTCACACGCCCGATGTCGTCATCGGTGCGAAGCCGGGAGGAACGGAGACCAGAAGCCATGGCGGTGAGAGAAGGTTGAGAGCGCTGGGGAGCGGAGGCCTCGAGCGCGAAAGAGGAAGATGAAGATCGCAAGAGGCAGAAAGTAATCGCCCTTCTTCAGAAGGCTCCTTTTTCTACGTCCGCAACCTTCGGCAAGGCAATAGGCACGACGTTTGGGTTTCTACCGACGTGCACTGCTCGCCTCCTCAATGAAGGATGGGACCCAGGTCCACGACACTAGGGTCAGGCGGGTGATTTCTAGAGAATGTCCGACGGTTTCCGATGAAAGCGGCACAGTGAAACTGCAGCTGCTGCAGTAAATACCCCGAGGCAACCCCTCGAGCATGTCGCCACGACCCACCAGTCAAGAGCGGGCACACGCCCACTAAGCCAATTTAGAAAAGGTCCTCCGATCTTGCGTGGGAATCTTCTCGCGGCTACGCGTCAGCAATTCCTCCAGGCTGATGTCACCCCGTGCAGAACGCGCAAGTGGCCCAAGTAGGCCGATCTTGTTTTCACCGTTAGTGTCGTGGCCTGCTTGCTGATATATGGGCTTTACTCGGCCCGCTTTCTAGATCGTTTCGTGGGTTTAGTAATCCTCCCCGATTGCTGATCACAATTCGGCCCGATTACTGGGCCGCTTTGTGGGCTTAGTAATCCTCTCTGGTTATCAATCGAAATTATAAAAAAATAGATGGCCCGGACAGAAGGGGCCCGACCCCGCCGTCCCCTTTCTAAATCTACTGACCACGTTCGATCGAAGCCGCGTTGAAGTGAACCGGACCGCACTTGCCCGTTGGAATTGCAGCGCTACGTGCGAGCCTGCGACCCCACGCACGAACCCATTTCCCACCTCCCTCGTTCCGTCGGACCCCGCCACCGCACCCCCCCCCACACCCCTCAGATGCAACAGCCGCCCGCCGAGATGCACCCGGCCGTCGACGCCCCCAACTCCGCCGCCCCGCCCGCGGTCGACGCCGCGCAGGCACCCGCTCCCGCCGTCGCTGCCGCCGTACCCGATCCCTCCCCGGAGCCCGCCGCGGCGCCGGCGCCGGCGCCCGAGGAGTCTGATCCGGCGCCGGCGCCGGCGCAGAAGACCGTCACCTGGAGGGAGAAGCTGACGTCGGACTCGCCGACGCACGCGCGGGCTGCCGCCGCCGCGGAGTCCAGCCAGTACGTGTCCCGCGGGCCTGCATCCTCGTCTTCCAAGGGTACGGACATACCCCGGCTGATTTGACGCACCTTGTTTTGGTTTGGCTCCCGTGCCGGGGCGAGATTTTCCTCTTGTTCTGATTTTTTTGTTCTGGTTCGGGAGAGCCGCAGGCGCGGTGGAGGCGATGAAGGAGACGCTGTCGAGGTGGGGGAAGTCGATGGGGGAGACGACCAAGATGGTCGAGAGCCTCAGCCGCGACACGTGGCAGCACTGTGAGATCTCGTTGCACGCTCCTCTGTTCTTTGGAAGAATCCACCTTTATTTCTTTGTTCGTGTGGTTCATTTCTTGAAGTGCACGGATTGTTGCGATGGGTTGGCTTTCTAAGAACAGAAGAAAGGCATCGCCACGAATAAAGTTGCAGAGTAAAGCTTTTGGAACACACCTTCAGGAACTACCGTAGTACCGTGGGGACTGGTAGGGCTTCGTAGGCTTGTAGCAGGATCAGAATATTTAGCCTCACATAAGGATACTTGAACATCCGGATCAGGTGTAGCTTTCCCTGCTTAATGCTATTCATGTTAGGCATCTTTTCGCTAAGTGTTTGGGGACATTATCATGTGCCCGTTTAACAGAGAGCTTGTAATCCTGCTGGTGACATCTTGTTCTTTCTTTGTCGATCACCATGGTATATAATCTGTTTTGTAGTGTGCTTAAAAGTATAAAATCATTCACGTAGAAGAAGAGGCTAGCTTTTCAATTCACAGTTGTCGTCTATTCATTGGATGATTTTTGAACTAATTTTGTATGGCACTAGACTCAGCTACAGCCTTTTGGGTAGCGCCCCTTCGATGAGAAGGGGTTTAGACGAACTGGCGAAGTATACATTGTCATTCCACTTTTATCATAGAACAAGCAGACCATTTAAAACTCAAGTATGCTTCTAGGACAAGGGTCAGGAGATCATAAAGTTGGGTGAAAATTTATCACATAAAAGCTTTAAACCTTCTAAACAATCATTATCCTTGGGCCGTGCCTGATCCGTGCATGGCACATAACTTCATCTTAGGTGCTATAGATCAGTAAGATCGATCTGCTGAAAACTGAAACAATGAACAGAAACATTTTCAGATAATTGATGGCTGACCCAATGTATGCAACATCTTTGACTGAGTTAACGAATGAAAAGCAGACAAATGGCCCAAACAAATGAAGTTTGGATCAACCATCACCCCCAACATCTACATACTTACATGCTGGACCCGTTCATCAGCCTGATCCAACGTGACAAAACCACCCTCCAAAACTGGCAGACGGGGTTAATTAGACTCTTTTGCAATGATGAGGGGGTCGAATGCCTGGTTTCTTAGTTAGGAGGGGGTGTAAAGTCGACTGATGATAGTTGGGAGGGTGAAGTAGACTTATTCCAAAACCTAATTGTCGGTACCCGCGATATGGGGTACCCCCGCGCACAGGGGAAAATGCATAAGGATCCCGCCCTTCTCCGCAGGGAGAGCTCCGAAGGCGCCACGCGTCCGGCGGGGCCGGACCTCCCTCTCCTCAGAGGAAAGCTCCGGGCCCGCCACGTGGCATACAGAAGCCGGACCTCCCCCCTCCGCGGGAGAGAGGTCCGAGGGTGCCGCGTGTCCAGCAGGGCCGGACCTCCCTCTCCTCAGAGGAGAGCTCCGGGCTTGCCACGTGGCCGACGGAAGCCGGACCTCCCCCTCCGCGGGGAGAGGTCCGAAGGCTCCACGTGTCCTGCGGGGCCAGACCCCCCTCTCCTCTGAGGAGGGCTCCGGGCCCGCCACGTGGCCAGCAGAAGAGCGCTGCCTGCCCCCGAGCGGTAGGCGGCGGGCGTAAAGACGCCCCATACCTTGCCCGTACAAGGTATTCAAGGCCCGTGTATTCCCAAGACGCGGAGACGCGGAGCACGCCTCTGTCAGGTACCGTTGCGTCCAGTTGCATCACGGACTGGCGCACGGTGTCAGAACCTGCCAGCCAATAAGCGCAGCGCACGCCTGTCAGGAGGCGCGGTGACCAGTCACAGCCAGGACAGGCGTACAGTGTCTGAAGCTGCTGGCCATTGAAGGCAGCGACAAGACCGGACAAGACACGCCCTGCCGCCCCTGCCATTGCCAACGACTACACGCTACACTTAGCCTGCGGCATGGGTAGGGCGGCAGGACGAGGACTTCGACGCCAGCGCCAAGACATAATAGCTGGTAGGAAATCACCCCGGGGCCACCTGTCGGGTCCCGGGCCCCTCTTGTAAGCCACTCGAGTCTTGGACTATAAAAGGCTCGGGTAGGCAACGTTAGCAAGGGTTCGAACCCTGTTGGTTCGCACTTCCGCAACTCATACGCTAGCCATTCACACCCAAGCTGTAACTCACCTCCAAGCTCAGGACTCCGGCCCTGAGCAGCAAGCAATACAGCGAGCTCCATAGCTCGCCGTGGACGTAGGGTTTTACGCTCCGGCGGCCTGAACCACGTAAAACTCACAGTGTCAAGCTCTTACTAACTCGTCCATCCGCGCAAGCTCTCCGCAAGGGTCTAGCCCCACCGAGAAAAGAACCTCCGCGGGCTGCCCAGTGCAGGTTCGGGGGAAGTGTCGACCGAACACTTCGACATTTGGCGCGCCAGGTAGGGGGCTTTTCCCTTGCACGACGAGTTTCCGCCGACGAAGATGACCAAGCTTCCTTCAGCGGCAAACTCTCCCCCCCCCACCCCCGCGCGTCCGCGGCGAACCGCGACCAGGGGGGAGTGCATGTCGACACACTCAGGACGGAGTGTGTCGGAACAAGCTGGGAGCCAGCAACCGGCTCTGGCAGCGCCGACCCCGGCAATGCAGGCTCCAACCAGCGTCATGTCTTCAGTAGCGCTGGACGTACCCGGTGGGGGTGCGCTAGCTGCAGCAAGGGCGCTACTGCACAATCCACCTGCTGGGGACGCGCCTCAGGCAGCGACCCAGCAGTGGATTCGCGAGGTAGACCGTCTCGTCGTCGCCGCCGCAAACCCTCGACTTCAGTGGGGACGACGCTCCGGCCAGCCGGCTGTGTCGCTGATGCGCACGCCAATGGTTGACGAGCAGACGGCAGATTCCAGCTCCACCAGGCTCCAGTCGACGGATCTGAGGACAGAGCTGGAACGGTGTCACTTGGGCCAGGATGCCCGGGTGTACCTCAAGCGACGTCGAGAAAGGCGTCACACTCAAGAGGCTGGCGACAACATGACGTCGGCCTCGACCCAGCCTGAAGGGCAGACCTTCGCCACGCGAGCTCTGCCCCAGGCGTACGCCGCGCAGCATAAGCCACAACCATGTGCTCTGCAAGCGGCGTCCCTGGCCTATGGCGCAACCTTGCCCATACCGGGGTACACTGTGTCAGGCGCAACCAAGCGTTCGTGGCACCAGTACCTGCACTGGGAGCCAGCAACCGGCTCTGGCAGCGCCAACCCCGGCAATGCAGGCTCCAACCAGCGTCAGGTCTTCAGTAGCGCTGGGCATACCCGGCGGGGGTGCGCCAGCCGCAGCAAGAGCGCTACTGCGCAATCCGCCTGTTGGGGACGCGCCTCAGACAGCGACCCAGCAGTGGATTCGCGAGATAGACCGTCTCGTCGTCGCCTCCGCAAACCCTCGACTTCGGCGGGGACGACGCTCCGGCCAACCGGCTGTGTCGCTGATGCGCACGCCATTGGTTGGCGAGCAGACGGCGGACTCCAGCTCCACCAGGTTTCCGTCGACGGACCTGAGGGCAGAGCCGGAGCGATGCCACTTGGGCCAAGATGCCCGAGTGTTCTTTGAGCAACGTCAAGAAAGGCGTCGCAACCAAGAGGCTGGCGTCAGCATGACGCCGGCCTCGACCCAGCCTGAAGGGCAGGTCTTCGCCACGCGAGCTCTGCCCTAGGCATACGCCGCGCAGCATATGCCACAACCATATGCCCCGCAAACGGCGTCCCCGGTCTAGGGAGCAGCCTTGCCCATACCGGGGTACACTGTGCCAGCGGCAAACCAAGCGTTCGCGGCACCAACGCCTGCAGCAACAGGGGCAGGATGTACGGCCCTGGAGCCCCACCTCCGCTTCGCGAGGTGGCCGCGCAAGTTTCGGCCGCACCTGCCCGAGAAGTACGACGACAGTGCAACCCGGCGGGGTTCCTCCAGATCTACTCCACCGCCGTGCTTGCCGCAGGAGGGGATGAGGCCGTCATGGCCAAACTACTTCCCCGTCGCCTTGACCGGCCCAGCCCGGTCTTGGCTAATGAACCCCCCTCAGGGTTCCATAACTTCCTGGGGAGAGCTCTGCCGGCAGTTCATCGCCAACTTCGGCAGCTCCTACACCCGTCCCGGCACGGAGCCTGACCTCCACGCCATCAAGCAACAACCTGGGGAGTCGCTGTGCTCCTTCATCCAGCGGTTCTCCCAGGTACGCAACATCATTCCGCATATTCAAAGTGCTTCTGTGGTGGCGGCACTTCGACAATGTCCGGGACGAGAAGATGCTTGAGAGGCTTGCAACCAGAGAGGTCTGCGATGCATCCGAGATCTTCAGCCTGGCGGACAAGTGCGCCAGAGCAGCCGGAGGGCGGAGTTGGCACCCACTGCCAGCTTCCGAAGCCGGAAGACAGCCCGAAGACGGCAGAGTTCAAGCTGAACTTCCGACCACGTCAGACAGCAAAGAGCCAAGCACTGGCTGACTTCGTGGCTGAGTGGACGCCAACGAAGGCTGACCCAGGAGGCCGCGAAGACGGTGAACCAAAGTACCGAGCTCCGGTCTTCACCGGGCCTCACTGGACGCTCTTCTTCGATGGCTCCTCGCGAAAGCAGGGGGCCGGTGCCGGCGTACTGCTCCTCATGCCATCAGGGGAGCAGTCTGGGTACATGGTGCGTCTCAATTCCAAGGCAACCAACAACTTGGCAGAGTATGAAGCACTCATCTTTGGCCTAAAAGACAGTCCTGTCTCTGGGCGCTCGCCAGTTGTTGGCGCAGGGCGACTCCCAGCTAGTTATCAAGCAAGTTAAGGGTGAATGCCCCTGCAATGACCCACAGCTAGCTGCTTATCTGCTCCACGTGCGGATGTTGGAGAAAGACTTCCTCGCCTTGGACCTACGCCATGTACCGCGCGCTGGCACGACCGCACCTGACGACCTCTCAACGAAAGCCTCCATCAGAGCCCCTGCGCACGAAGGAGTCTTCGAGAGGACGTTGCTGCGGTCCACAGCCCGGCCCGCCGAGCCGGGCGAAGGGGGCTGAACCAGTGCCTCGAAGCTAGGCAGTCCCGGCGGCCCTGTATGTCGCCAAAGGATCGTAAGAGTCACTGGGGACTCCGTGCAACCCAGCACTCAAGATCCAGAAGCTCAAGTAGTCCCGATGCATGGACCACGGAGGTCCGGGACTCCTTGAAGGACATCCTTCCTGATGAACGTGCATACGCTGAACGGGTGGTGCGGATGGCTAAGTGCTACGCGCTGGTATCTTTACTGGCGTGGCGCCACGACATCCTATTGCGGTGCATAACCCAGGAGGAAGGCTGCGATTAGCTCGCAGTAGTCCAAGGAGGCGAGTGCTGGGAACGCTCATCGTCCCGCACGTTGGTCGGTTAAGCTACCCGGCATGGCTCCTACTGACCGAGAGCCACCTGGACGCCGTCAAACCGGTTAGGGATGCAATGCGTGCCAAGTCCACGCCAAGCAGACCCACACAACCGGTGCAGACGCGCACCCAGAGCCGTCGGGGGATACCGGCTCCTCCATGTCGAGGGCCAGCCGGACTTCCCAGGGTCGGGTCACGGGAACTACCCTTCCACATGGTATGCAGGGCCGAAGCCATGCTTCCCCCTGATATAGCCATGGGGGTCCCCCCGTGTCCGGCGTACGACGAAGCCACGCATGACCCGCTCTGCGTGAAGACAGGCGCTCCGACGCCACCCCAGTAAGTTCACCATGCTTACTTAGGTGTTTATTTAAATTACGCATTAATTTATATGAACACCTCCCCACGCTCTAGACAGTGTGCGTCCACTGTACACTCGGTTCCTCTTTCCTGCTCTCATGCATAGTCGATATTTGCCGTCCTGCCGAAGGCGATAGTGCTTGGGGTAACTGCCAGAGGCCCGGTGGCCTTCTGTATCTCCCCCTGTAAGGGTACTGTACCGCCAGTTGGTCTCCTCCGAGAAAAGACCTACGCTAGACCGGGGGGTCAGGAGCCTTGCTTTGCCCGGTCTTGCACCCAAAGCATGCGCACTCTGCCCCCCATCGCTACGGTCTGAGTACCAGGGGGCCGGACGGTTACACCCTGACTGGGGCTGGGGCCAGACCTCCGGGACCAAGTGCACTGGATTACCCACGCCCCGTATTCCGGCCTGGGATAGTAAGCCAAATGAGACTAAGGGACGGGAAAGGGGGGACCGTTGAGCAGTTCCGGACCTCCGTTCCCACAGCTGGGCCGAGCTCCGATGCCAGCCCTTGCCCTCCTTTCAGAGGTGAGTGCTGATGCCGGACCTCACGCCCTTCGCTGGCCTGAGCTCCGATGACTTCCGGACTCCGCCTCCACAGCCAGGCCGAGCTCCGAGGCCAGCCCTCGCCCTCCTTTCAGAGGCGAGCACTGATGTCGGACCTCACGCCCTTCGCTGGCCTGAGCTCCGATGACTTCCGGACTCCGCCTCCACAGCCAGGCCGAGCTCCGAGGCCAGCCCTCGCCCTCCTTTCAGAGGCGAGCGCTGATGCCGGACCTCACGCCCTTCGCTGGCCTGAGTTCTGATGACTTCCGGACCTCCGCCCCCACAGCTGGGCCGAGCTCCGATGCCATCCCTCGCCCTCCTTTCAGAGGCGAGCGCTGATGCCGGACCTCACACCCTTCGTGGACCTGAGCTCCGATGACTTCCGGACCTCCGCCCCCACAGCCGGGCCGAGCTCCGATGCCAGGCTTCACCCTCTCCTAAGAGGCTGAACTCCGAAGCCGTCAAGACCCTGCCAGCACAGGGAGTACTCAAGACAAGAAAGTGCGCGGGTAGGAGAAGGCCTCACCTCGGGCTCGTTACCTCCCCCGAGGAGAGCTCGGGGGCCACTGTCGGTACCCGCGATATGGGGTACCCCCGCGCACAGGGGAAAATGCATAAGGATCCCGCCCTTCTCCGCAGGGAGAGCTCCGAAGGCGCCACGCGTCCGGCGGGGCCGGACCTCCCTCTCCTCAGAGGAAAGCTCCGGGCCCGCCACGTGGCATACAGAAGCCGGACATCCCCCCTCTGCGGGAGAGAGGTCCGAGGGTGCCGCGTGTCCAGCAGGGCCGGACCTCCCTCTCCTCAGAGGAGAGCTCCGGGCTTGCCACGTGGCCGACGGAAGCCGGACCTCCCCCTCCGCGGGGAGAGGTCCGAAGGCTCCACGTGTCCTGCGGGGCCAGACCCCCCTCTCCTCTGAGGAGGGCTCCGGGCCCGCCACGTGGCCAGCAGAAGAGCGCTGCCTGCCCCCGAGCGGTAGGCGGCGGGCGTAAAGACGCCCCATACCTTGCCCGTACAAGGTATTCAAGGCCCGTGTATTCCCAAGACGTGGAGACGCGGAGCACGCCTCTGTCAGGTACCGTTGCGCCCAGTCGCATCACGGACTGGCGCACGGTGTCAGAACCTGCCAGCCAATAAGCGCAGCGCACGCCTGTCAGGAGGCGCAGTGACCAGTCACAGCCAGGACAGGCGTACAGTGTCTGAAGCTGCTGGCCATTGAAAGCAGCGACAAGACCGGACAAGACACGCCCTGCCGCCCCTGCCATCGCCAACGACTACACGCTACACTTAGCCTGCGGCATGGGTAGGGCGGCAGGACGAGGACTTCGACGCCAGCGCCAAGACATAATAGCTGGTAGGAAATCACCCCGGGGCCACCTGTCGGGTCCCGGGCCCCCCTTGTAAGCCACTCGAGTCTTGGACTATAAAAGGCTCGGGTAGGCAACGTTAGCAAGGGTTCGAACCCTGTTGGTTCGCACTTCCGCAACTCATACGCTAGCCATTCACACCCAAGCTGTAACTCACCCCCAAGCTCAGGACTCCGGCCCTGAGCAGCAAGCAATACAGCGACGAGCTGTATTGCTTGCTGCTCAGGGCCGGAGTCCTGAGCTTGGAGGTGAGTTACAGCTTGGGTGTGAATGGCTAGCGTATGAGTTGCAGTGGTGCGAACCCTTGCTATCGTCGCCTACCCGAGCCTTTTATAGTCCAAGACTCGGGTGGCTTACAAGGGGGGCCGGGACCCGACAGGTGGTCCCGGGGAGATTGACTGTTATCTACCGTATCTGCAGTTATGCCGGTAGTTGTCTCTGGCGAAGGCTTCCGAGTCTCCGTCTTGCCGCCCTGCCCATGCCGCATGCTAGTCGTAGTGGTTGATGACGGCGCAGGCGGCATGGGATGTCTTGTCGCGGTGTTTATTGGTTGGCAGATTCTGACACCGCGCGCCAGTCTGAAAATGCGACTGGGCGCAACGGCACCTGACAGAGGCGTGCTCCGCGTCTCCGCGTCTTGGGAAGACGCGGGCCTTGAATATCTTGTACGGGCAAGGTATGGGGCGTCTTTACGCGCGCTGCCTATCGCTCGGGGGCAGGCAGCGCCGTTCTGCTGCCACATGGCGGGCCCGGAGCCCTTCTTAGAGAAGAGGAGGGCCCGGCCCGCGGGGCACGTGGAGCCTCCGGACCTCTCCCCGCGGAGGGGGAGGTTCGGCTTCTGTCGGCCACGTGGCGGGCCCGGAGCTCCCCTCTGAGGAGAGGGAGGTCCGGCCCCGCCGGATACGTGGCACCTTCGGACCCCTCGCCCGCGTAGGGGGAGGTCCGGCTTTTGTATGCCACGTGGCGGGCCCGGAGCTCTCCTCTGAGGAGAGGGAGGTCCGGCCCCGCCGGACGCGTGGCGCCATCGGAGCTCTCCCTGCGGAGAAAGGCGAGTTCCTTAGGCATTTTCCCCTGTGCGCGGGAGTACCCCATATCGTGGGTACCGACAAATACTAAGCAAAATTTTCATATATGTAAAGCAAGTTCGAAACATTTGCATGGTAAAAATAGAACCATTACGATTTAGCTCCGGACCTTGCCAAAGCTAACCGGACCTCGTGGACATAGGGTTTTACGCTCCGGCGGCCTGAACCACGTAAAACTCACAGTGTCAAGCTCTTACTAACTCGTCCATCCGCGCAAGCTTTTCGCAAGGGTCTAGCCCCACCGAAAAAAGAACCTCCGCGGGCTGCCCAGTGCAGGCCCGGGGGAAGTGTCGACCGAACACTTCGACACTAATATTTTTATCATCCAAATTGCTGTTGTCGGTACCCTCAATACCGGGTACCCCCGCGCATAGGAGAAAACCGCCTAAGGACCTCGCCCCCTCCGCAGGGGCAGGGTCCGAAGGCGCCACATGATCAGTAGGGCCGGAGCTCCCCCCTCCTCAGAGGAGAGCTCCGGGCCTGCCACGTGGCCAGGAGAGCCGGACCTCGCCCCCTCCGCAGGGGCGAGCTCCGTAGGCGCCACGTGTCCAGTAGGGCCGGAGCTCCCCCCTCCTCAGAGGAGAGCTCCGGGCCTACCACGTGGCCAGGAGAGCCGGACCTCGCCCTCTCCGCAGGGGCGAGCTCCGAAGGCGCCACGTGTCCAGTAGGGCCGGAGCTCCCCTCTCCTCACAGGATAGCTCCGGGCCTGCCACGTGGCTAGGTGAGCCGGACCTCGCCTCTTCCGCAGGGGCGAGCTCCGAAGGCGCCACGTGTCCAGTAGGGTCGGAGCTCCCCTCTCCTTAGAGGATAGCTCCGGGCCTGCCACGTGGCCAGGTGAGCCGGACCTCGCCCCCTCTGCAGGGGCGAGCTCTGAAGGCGCCACGTGTCCAGTAGGGCCGGAGCTCCCCTCTCCTCAGAGGATAGCTCCAGCCTGCCACTTGGTCGGAAGAGCCGGACCTTGCCCCCTTCGCAGGGGCGAGCTCCGAAGGTGCCACGTGTCCAGTAGGGCCGGGGCTCCCCTCTCCTCAGAGGAGAGCTCCGGGCCTGCCACGTGCTGTGCTGCCCGCCCCGGCGCGGTAGGCAGCAGGAGTAAAGGCACGCCATGCCTTGTCCGTACGAGGCATTCAAGACCCGCCTCTTCCCAAAACGCGGAGGCGCGGCGCACGCCTGTCAGGAGGCACTGTGACCAGTCACAGTCAAGACAGGCGCACCATGTCAGGAGCTGTGGACCAATAAGTACAGCGACAAGACATGCCCTGCCGTCCCTGCCATCATCAACCACTACGCCTAGCCTGCGGCATGGGCAGGACAGCAGGACGAAGACCAAGTAGTCATCGCCAGAAGACAGCTACCAGCATTCATTGCAAGACATGGTAGATAGCAGGAGATCACCCCGGGGCCACCTGTCGGGCTCCGAGGCCCACTTTGTAAGCCGTCCAAGCCTTGAACTATAAAAGGCTCGGGTAGGTAACGTTGCAAGGGGTTCGGCAGTTCGCCACCCAGCCAACTCATCCTCATACGCAAAGAAGCAGTGCTCCTAAGCACTCCCGTGGACGTAGGGTTTTACGCTCCGGCGGCCTGAACCACGTAAAAGTCCCTATGTCAATCCTCCATCATCTTCTTCATCCAACGCGCGACCTTCCGAGAGAACTAGCCCCTCCGAAAAAGAACCTCCGCGGGCTGCCCTAAGCAGGCCCGAGGGAAGTGTCGACGGCTACACTTCGACATTTGGCGCGCCAGGAACGGGGCTTTTCGCTCTCGCGACGGGTCTGCACCAACGAAGATGTCCAGGCTTCCATCAACGGTTGGCTCTTCGCGCCATCATCCACGGCGAACAACAACCTCAAGATCTGTCGCGGCGCAGAGTGCCACTCAAGCAAGTGCACTAGCCGCCGCGGGAGCACTCCTGGACAATCTGCCTGCTGCAGACGCTCCCCAGGGGGCCGCCCAGCAGTGGATCCGCGACGTCAACCACCTCGTCGCTGCTGCCGTCAACCCTCCGCTGCGGCGGGGACGACGCCCCGGTCAATCAGATGTGTCACTGTCGCGCATACCTACGGTTGACAGGCAGACGGCAGACTCCCGCTCTACCAAGCTCTCAACGACAGACCTGAGGATAGAGCTGGAGCGACGTCGCTTGGGAGAAGATGCTCGCGTGACCATCGAGCGACAGCTGCAAAGGCGTCGCATCCAAGAGGCTGACTACAGCATGTTGACCGCCTCGACTCAACCTGGGTCTCAGACGTTCGCCATGTGACCTCTGCCCCAGGCGTACGCCATGCAGCATATGCAGCAACCATATGTCCTGCAGTCGGCGCCCCCGGTATATGGTGCACCACTGCCCATGCCGGGGTACACCGTGCCAGCAGTAGTCCAAGGGTTCGCGGCACCAGGATCTGCATCAGCGGGGACGGTGTGTGCGGCCCTGGCGCCACACCTCCGCTTCGCAGTGTGGCCACGCAAGTTTCGGCCGCACCTGCCGGAGAAGTGCGACGGAAGCGTCAACCCTGCGGAGTTCCTACAGATCTACACCACTGCCGTCCTCGCGGCAGGAGGGGATGAGGCCATCATGGCCAACTACTTCCCCGTCGCCTTGACCGGCCAGGCGCAGTCATGGTTCATGAACCTGCCCCAAGGTTCCATAACCTCCTGGGCGGAGCTGTGCCGATAGTTCACGGCGAACTTCAGTAGCTCCTACACGCGTCCCGGCACAGAGCTGGACCTCCACGCCGTGCGACAGCAACCGGGAGAATCACTGCGCTCCTTCATCCAGCGATTCTCCCAAGTACGGAACACCATCCTGAATGCATCAGTGGTGGTTACATTTCGATAAGGTGTGAGGGACAAGAAGATGCTCGAGAAGTTGGCCACCAGGGAGGTGAGAGATGTCTCGGAGCTCTTCAGCCTAGCGGACAAGTGCGCCAGAGCAGCAGAAGGGTGTAGCTGGCACTCACGGCCAGCCTCCGAAGCAGGAGGATAGCCCGGAGATGGCGGAGTTCAAGCTGAATTTCCTTCCACGTCATGCAGCCAAGAGCCAAACACTGGTTGACTTCGTGGCCGGGTGGACGCCACCACCAAGCAACCCAGGGGGCCCTGAAGGTGGAGAACCGGAGCTCCGAGCACCTGCCTTCACCGAGCTTCACTGGATGTACTACTCCGACGGCCCCTCACGGAAGCAGGGGGCCGGAGCCGGCGTTCTGCTCTTCATGCCAACGGGGGAGCGGTTCGGGTACATGGTGCGCCTCAACTTCAAGGCAACCAACAACGTGGCCTTGGACCTGTGCCATGTACCGCGCGCCGACGACACCGTCGCCAACAACCTGACAACGAAGGCCTCCACCGGAGTCCCAAGGAGCCTTCGAAGGGACGTTGCCGCGATCCACAGCCCGACCGGGCGAAGGGGGCGAGACCAGCACCTTGAAGCTGGCGGTCCCGGCGGCCCTGCAGCCATGGTGCCGCCAAGGATCGTATGCGCCATGGGGACTCCGTGCTACCCAGCGCCCAAGATCCAGAAGCTCAAGTAGCCCCGATGCATGGACCACGAAGGTCCGGGACTTCTTGAAAGACAACATCCTTCCTGATGAACGTGCATTTGCTGAACGGATTGTGCAGATGGCTAAGAGCTACACGCAGGTATCTCTACCGGCATGGCGCCGACGGCATCCTATTGCAGTGCATAACCCAGGAGGAAGGTTGCGACCTGCTCGCAGTAATCCACGGAGGCGAGTGTTGGGAACGCTCATCGTCCCACACGCTGGTCGATAGAACCATCCGGCATGGATTCTACAGGCCGACAGCCTCCTGGACGCCGTCAAGCCGGTTAGGAGATGCAAGGCGCGACCTTCTAGGCCGAGCAGACCCACACAACCGGTGTAGACGCTGCACCCAGAGCCGTCGGGCGGTACCAGCTCCTCTACGTCGGGGGCCAGCCAGACATCCCAGGGCTGGGTCACGGGAACCACCCTTCTCATGGTATGCGGGGGCAAAGCCGTGCTTCCCCCCGAGATCATCATGGGGGTCCCCCCGTATCCGAGCGTACGACGAAGCCACGCAAGACTAACTCCTGCGTGAGGACATCTACCTCGTCGACGAGGCAAGATGGCAAGCAACGCTCCGAAGCGCACGACACCGGCGGGAGCTCTGGCGCTACCACCGCAGGTCCGCGCATGGGAGCTCAAGGCAGACGCTCCGGCGCTACCTTTGTAAGTTCTACCTTTAGAACAGCGGTAGGACAGGTTTGTTCATTCTGTAACAGATCCCATAGAGTCTACGAGCAGCGCTCGGAGCAACTAAGCCCCAGGGGGTGGTCCAGGACTACGTCCGGCTTAGCCTGGTCCTGTACCCTAAGCACGTAGTCTCTGCCCCCCTTCACAATGGGGCGGGTCGTTGCCTCCATGTACGACCTGTTTTCCTCCTATGGACTTACATGAATGAAAAGAACTCTGTCCTACCACGCTTACTTATGTGTTCATTTAAATTACGCATTAATTTATATGATCACCTTCCCGTGCTCTAGATGGTGTACGCTCATCGTACACTTGGTCCTCCTTTCCCACTCTCGTACCTAGTTAGCATTTGCCATCCTGGCCGAAGGCGGTTGTGCTTGAGGTACCTGCCATAGGCCCGGGGGCCTCTCGGACCTCCCCCAGTTAGGGTACTGTGACGCCAGTTGGTCTCCTCCAGGAAAAGACCTACGCTAGAGCGGGAGGTCCAGGAGCCTTGCTTTGCTCTGTCCTACACCCAAAGCATGCGCACTCTGCCTCCCCAGCGCTACGGTCTAAGTACTAGGGGCCAGACGGTTACACCCTGACCTAGGCGAGAGCGGGGCCTCCGGGACCGGGTGCACTGGATTGGCCAAGCCCCGTATACCGGCCCAGGACTGTAAGTCAAATAAGACTAAGAGACAGGGAAGGGAGGACCTCTGAGTTGGATTACCGTTTCCTACTCGTGTGCAGTGCCGGACTTCACCCCCTCCGTAGGGGTGAACTCCGAAGCCGGACCTCACCCCCCCCCCCCCTTCAGGGGTGAGCTCCGAAGGCGCCACGTGTCCAACAGGGCCGGGCCTCCCCTCTTCTCAGAGGCAAGCCTCGGGCCCGACACGTGGCCGGCAGTTCCGGACTTCATCCCCTCCGCAGGGGTGAACTCCGAAGCCGGATCTCACCCCCTCCGCAGGGGTGAGCTCCGAAGGCGCCACGTGTCCAACAGGGCCGGGCCTCCCCTCTCCTCAGAGGCAAGCCCCGGGCCTGACACATGGCCGGTAGTTCCGGACCTCACCCCCCCCCCCCCCCCCCCGCAGGGGTGAACTCCGAAGCCGGATCTCACCCCCTCCGCAGGGGTGAGCTTCGAAGGCGCCATGTGTCCAACAGGGCTGGGCCTCCCCTCTTCTCGGAGGCAAGCCCCGGGCCAGACACGTGGCCGGCAATTCCGGACTTCACCCCCTCCACAGGGGTGAACTCCGAAGCCGGATCTCACCCCCTCCGCAGGGGTGAGCTCCGAAGGCGCCACGTGTCCAAACAAGGTCGGGCCTCCCCTCTCCTCAGAGGCAAGCCCCGGGCCTGACACGTGGCCGGCAGTTCCGGACTTCACCCCCTCCGCAGGGGTGGACTCCGAAACCGGACCTCACGCCCCACAGCAGGGCTGAGCTCCGATGCCAGCCCTCGCCCTCTCCTCAGAGGCGAGCCCTGATGCCGGACCTCACGCCCCATAGCAGGGCTGAGCTCCGATGCCAGCCCTCGCCCTCTCCTCAGAGGCGAGCCCTGATGCCGGACCTCACGCCCACAGCAGGGCAGAGCTCCGATTCCAGCCCTCGCCCTCTCCTCAGAGGCGAGCCCTGATGCGAGACCTCACGCCCACAGCAGGGCTGAGCTCCGAAGCCAGCCCTCGTCCTCTCCTCAGAGGCGAGCCTTGATGTCGGACCTCACGCCGCACAGCAGGGCTGAGCTCCGATGCCAGCCCTCTCCTCAGAGGCGAGCCCTGATGCCGGACCTCACGCCCCACAGCAGGGCTGAGCTCCGATGTCGGACCTCATGCGCCTCTCAGGCCTGAGCTCCGATGCCGGACCTCACCCCCTCAGCAGGGGTGACCTCCGAAGCCGGCCATCACCCCCTCAGCAGGGGTGAACGCCGAAGCCGGACCTCTCCCTCTCCTCAGAGGCGAGTTCCGATGCCGGACCTCATCCCCTCCGCAGGGCTGAGCTTCGGAGAGGGCAAGACCCTACAAGCAGAGGGAGCACTCAAGACGAGAAAGTGCGTGGAGTAGACAAGGAGAAGGCCCCACCCCGGGATCGTCATCTCCCCCGAGATAGGCCCGGGGGCCACTGTCGGTACCCTCAATACCGGGTACCCCGGCGCACAGGAGAAAAACGCCTAAGGACCTCGCCCCCTCCGCAGGGGCGGGGTCCGAAGGCGCCACGTGACCAGTAGGGCTGGAGCTCCCCCCTCCTCAGAGGAGAGCTCCGGGCCTGCCACGTGGCCAGGAGAGCTGGACCTCGCCCCCTCCGCAGGGGCGAGCTCCGAAGGCGCCACGTGTCCAGTAGGGCCGGAGCTCCCCCCTCCTTAGAGGAGAACTCCGGGCCTGCCACGTGGCCAGGAGAGCCGGACCTCGCCCCCTCCGTAGGGGCGAGCTCTGAAGGCGCCACGTGTCCAGTAGGGCCGGAGCTCCCCTCTCCTCAGAGGATAGCTCCGTGCCTGCCACGTGGCCAGGTGAGCCGGACCTCGCCCCCTCCGCAGGGGCGAGCTCCGAAGGCGCCACGTGTCCAGTAGGGTCGGAGCTCCCCTCTCCTCAGAGGATAGCTCCGGGCCTGCCACGTGGCCAGGTGAGCCGGACCTCACCCCCTCCGCAGGGGCGAGCTCCGAAGGCGCCACGTGTGCAGTAGGGCCGGAGCTCCCCTCTCCTCAGAGGATAGCTCCAGGCCTGCCACGTGGCCAGGAGAGCCGGACCTCGCCCCCTCAGCAAGGGCGAGCTCCGAAGGCGCCACGTGTCCAGTAGGGCCGGAGCTCCCCTCTCCTCAGAGGATAGCTCCGGGCCTGCCACGTGGCCGAAAGAGCCGGACCTCGCCCCCTTCGCAGGGGCGAGCTCCGAAGGTGTCACGTGTCCAGTAGGGCCGGGGCTCCCCTCTCCTCAGAGGAGAGCTCCGGGCCTGCCACGTGGCCACGTGCTATGCTGCCCGCCCCGGCGCGGTAGGCAGCAGGAGTAAAGGCACACCATGTCTTGTCCGTACGAGGCATTCAAGACCCGCACCTTCTCAAGATGCGGAGGCGCGGCGCACGCCTATCAGGAGGCACTGTGACCAGTCACAGTCAAGACAGGCGCACCATGTCAGGAGTTGTGGACCAATAAATACAGCGATAAGACATGCCCTGTGTTGGACTGTACGTATAGGGGGCAGGGGCATTTTAGTCTTTTTGTATTAGGGTTGCTTAGCCCTTAAGCTATGTCCCCCTATATATGTCTCTTTGACAGGCTGTTAATGGATTGATTACTTTCCCTAATCTAATTTGGTATCAGATTGCCCTTCTCTCTCCTCGCCCGGCCACCGCGCGCGCGCCCTCCCGGCCGCCGCGCATCCTCCCGGCCACCGCGCGCTCCCCTCGCGGCCGCCGCGCGCTCCCCTCCCGGCCGTCGCGCGCTCTCCTCCCGGTCGCGCCCTCCCGGCCGCCGCACGCTCTCCTCACGGCCGCCGCGCGCTCTCCTCCCGGCCGCTGCGCGCGCCCTCCGCCTCGCTGGCGCCGCCGCCTCACGCACCGGCCGCGTCAGCGACGGGATCAAGTCCCTCGACGCCGCGGCTGAGATCATCGACTACCTGCGGGCCACGGTGGACCTCCAGCAGGTCCTCGACCTCGCTCTTGAGGTGCTCGTCCCGCTGCAGGACTACCACGGCGGGTGGTCGCTCCCTGTCGCGTGCGACCTCCGCTTCACCAGCGCCCTCTAGCCCCACGCGAGACCACCACCCCGGCGACGCCTGCTTCTACAGCGCCCCGGGCAGCCCCACCTGCGTCGGCTGCCTCGACCTCGACTTCGACTTCGACTTCTCCTCCCGCTTCCCGTCCCCTTCGGCCGCCGCGATGTCCGTCAGCCCGTGTCTCGGCGGCCAGTGCAGCGAGGACGCCTGTCGAAGTGTGCGATCGACACTTCCCCCGGGCCTGCACTGGGCAGCCCGCGGAGGTTCTTTTTTCGGAGGGGCTAGTTCCTAACGGAGAGCTTGCGCGGATGGACGAGTTAGTGAGAGCTTGACACGGGGAGTTTTACGTGGTTCAGGCCGCCGGAGCGTAAAACCCTACGTCTACGGCGAGCTATGGAGCTCGCTGTATTGCTTGCTGCTCAGGGCCGGGGGCCTGAGCTTGGGGGTGAGTTACAGCTTGAGAGTGTATGGCTAGCGTATGAGTTGCAGAATGCGAACCCTTGCTATCGACGCCTACCCGAGCCTTTTATAGTCCAAGGCTCGGGCGGCTTACAAGGGAAGCCGGGACCCGACAGGTGGTCCCGGGAAGATTGTCTATTATCTACCGTATCTGTAGTTACGCCGGTGGTTGCCTCTGGTCGAAGGCTTCTGAGTCTTCATTTTGCCGCCCTGCCCACGCCGCGCACTAGTCATAGTGGTTGATGACGGCGCAGGCGGCATGGGATGTCTTGTCGCGGCGTTTATTACCTGGCAGGTTCTGACACCGCGCGCCAGTCTGTGATGCGACTGGGCGCAACGGCACCTGACAGGCGCGTGCTCCGCGTTTCCTCGTCTTGGGAAGACGCGGGCCTTGAATACCTTGTACGGGCAAGGTGAGGAGCGCCTTTACGCCCGCTGCCTACCGCTCGGGGGCAGGCTGCACCGTTCTTCTAGCCACGTGGCGGGTCCGGAGCTCTTCTCTGAGGAGAGGGAGGTCCGGCCCCGCTGGACGCGTGGCGCCTTCGGACCTCTCTCCCGCAGAGGGGGTGGTCCGGCTTCTGCATGCCACGTGGCGGGCCCGGAGCTCACCTCTGAGGAGAGGGAGGTTCGGCCCCGCTGGACGCGTGGCGTCTTCGGACCTCTCTCCCACGGAGGGGGAGGTCCGGCTTCTGTATGCCACGTGGCGGGCCCGGAGCTCTCCTCTGAGGAGAGGGAGGTCCGGCCCCGCCAGACGCGTGGCGCCTTCGGAGCTCTCCCTGCGGAGAAGGGCGAGCACCTTAGGCATTTCACCCTGTGCGCGGGGGTACCCCATATCTCAGGTACCGACAGTGGCCCCCGGGCCCATCTTGGGGGAGATAGTGAGCCCAAGGTGGGACCTCCGTCTCTTCCGATCCGCGCACTTTCTCTAAGTCCCGACTTGGCCGCTGCCGGAGCACGAACGGCCGCGGGGTCGTGAGAGCGTGCGCTCACTTGATGATTGCTTTTACTGCGGCGGTTCCCAAGGCTGCCACTTCTGCACGTTGCGGCGCTTTCTTCGGGAACCGCCGAAGGGCCTTGCCGGCTCATCTTCTTAGGAGACTGACTCTTTGCCCCCACCGCTCCAGTTAAGCGGCTTGGGCCCACCCGTCATCGGCACCCGGTCTAGGAACCGAAGCGGTTGCGGGTGCGGGGTATTCGAAGAGTTCCGAATCGCTTGGAACTGCACCGGGAAGCTTTTTAGAGGGGGTCTCACCCACATTGTAGCTTCCCTTCGCACTTCTCTGCGTTTCTTCTTGGACTCTTGCGCTTTTGCTTTCTTGCCTTTGAGCTCTCCCTTGCCATGGCTTCCAACCCGCTGCCAGAGAAGAAACGCGCTCGATCTCCTCCAGCAACGGCGCCGGTGCCAAGTCGGGATTCTGGGGTGCCTGACACTCCCTCCGGTGGCGACTCGAAGAGGCCCCGGGCTGATGTGCTGGGGGAAGCCTCTGTGGCGTCCCCTGTTCCGCCAGTCCAAGCGACTGCGGAGCGGTCGTCGGAGACGGTAGCGGGCTCTGGAAATCCTACCCCGGCTCGGAAGTCGGGGTTTAGAGCCCGCTGGAGTGTCCGCGCTTCCCGGCCTTCCCCGTCTTGCGGGGAATCTGTGCCGATGCGCTCGGAGCCAGGGGCAACTGCTGCGGCCCCCAGGCCAGCGCGGACTTCTCCTGTTCCGGTGTGCCCGGACTCCGCGACGGCGCCGTCTCTTCCTGCCGAGACGGCCACCGCGGCCCCCGAGCCAGCACAGGTTGATCCTGCACTAGGCGGCCTGGCTTCTTCTCCAGCACCGTCTTCCCCGGCTCGTCCCTCTCCTCAGATCAAGGAGCCAGAAGCTGAAAAGAGCCCGGCTGGCCTGGCTGCCAGTGCCGCGGAGCCAGCTTCTCCTGATCGGCGTCTCGTCTCGGCGGCTGGCGCGTCGGCTCTTCCTGAGGACGAGGTAATGGAGGAGGTCGGAGGGACTGCCCCAGCCTCTGTTGCTCCATTGCCTCTGGCGGACGCCTTCGCGCTTGCCGAGTCGAGCGTCCGGCAGGTCTTGGCTGCACTAGGGCGCGAGCGGGAGGAGTATACGGTTGAACGGGACCGCCTCCTCACCTGGGGGAACCTTTTGCGGGAGAGGACCGCGAAGGTTAAGAGCGAGCTCGACTCCAGGCGGGAGTTGCTCGACTTCAGGGAAACGCTTGTCGACCAGATGAAGCGGGCTGTTGACCGCATGGACACCCAGTCGCGGCGGATCAACAGGGAGGCCCTGGAGGCTCACGCCCGGGCCGAAGAGAGCCTCTCTGCTGCTGTGGAAATACGGCAGCGGTTGGAGCGCCGCGAACTCGCCGTTGAGGAGCGGGAGCGTTCCGTGGCAGCTGAGGCAGAGAGGGTCGCCGCGCAGCTGGCTGCGGGCGAGGATGACCTCCGAGCTCGGATGGAGGAGCTGGAGATTCTGAAGGCAGACCTTGACTTGAGGGATGAACAGGTCTCCCATGATCGCCGGGCGGTCTTGGACCGGGAGTTGACTGCCGGCTTCAAGGCCGCTGAGTTGGAGCGGCTAGCCGAGACTCTCCGCCTTCGGGAGAGTTCCCTGGCGGCCAAGGAGAAGGAATTCTCCGAGGGGAACCTGGAGGCTCTGCGGGTGGCCCGCCGCGAGGTGGAGGAGCTCTCAGCCCTACGGTCCTCCGAGGCCCTTGCGGTCTTAAGCTTCGTGGATCGAGCGGGGTCCGCCCTGATCCCTCTTGGTTTCAGTCCGGTGAGGGCCGCAACTCCCGCATTGCAGGTGGCAGAGGTGATCCCTGCATTGGAGTCGATCGGCGCCAAGCTGGACAGACTCGACTCGGTGGTCGCCAGCGAGCTTGAAGCCGAGGGCCGCGGCTTAGCTTTAGAGGTCGCCTCGCATGTGTTGGCATGCTTCAAGAGCCGCAACCCCTCTTTCTCACTGGAGCCAGCAAGAGAGGGCCCAGCCGCGGAGCGGGAGGAAGCTGCCAGGGCTGAAGTCGAGGATGTGGCCGCCCTTGTAGCCGCAAGGTTCCGGCGAGAGCCGGGAGGTCCTTAGGACTTGAAAGGGCATACCCAGTGCTGAAAGCTCCCACACGTTGTGGGGTCTGGGGAAGGGAATTTCTAGGCAGCCTTCCCCTTGCTTATTTTGCAAGGAGGCTGTAGTCCGACTCAAGGAGCATTGCTTAATTTGACTCTCTTGGATACTTGTGTCTGTGATGCTTTTTCCCTCCTTCTTGGCTTTGCCTGGCTGAGTCCTTAGCTCCGCAAGGTACTCAGAGGTCATTTCCAATCTCGGAGCTTCGCACAGACACCCCCCCGGGTCCTAACCGTGTTAGGGGCCCCCGGAGGTCTCCGAACCTCGCCCTATGGGGGGCTCCAAATCTGCCGGCCACGTGGTGGGTCCGGAGCTCCTCCTCAAGAGACGGGAGCTCCGGTCATGTTGGACACGTAGGGCTTTCGGAGCCCTCCCGCTGAGGGGGGAGGTCCGGTTCCTGCCTGCCACGTGGCGAGCCCGGAGCCCTCCTCAAGGAAGGAGAGAGTTCCGGGCCTGCTGGACACGCGGGGCCCCCGGGCCCCGCCCCAGCTGGAGGGGCGGGTCCCGGTCCTTCCAGTCCCAGGCCGGTGTAGCTGGTAGCTCCTTTCCCCTCGCTTCATGCAGTCCCTGTTGCCGTAACCTGAAGGTCCTGCACACAGGTAGAGGAAACGTAATTCTCCTCGGGGGGTCCTCCCCTCCTGTCTCCTAGTCTTATCCGTCTTATGGTCCTGGCCCGCTATACGGGGCTTGGGCAATTCTGTGCACGAGGCGCCGGAGCTCCGGCTCCCTCCGAGGTCCGGGTACGGCCGTCCGATCCCTAGTACCGGGCCATGCGCTGGGGAAGCAGAGTGCACGCGCTTTGGGTTCATGACCAGGCAAAGCGGACGTACTCCCCTGGACCTCCGGAGAGCAGGATGCGCATGCTTTGGGCTCTGGGCCGGCTAAGCTGGATACGCACCCTGGACCCCCCATGCACAACGCTGGCCTTTCCTGGAGGTGACCAACTGACACCGCAACACCTGACTGGGGGAGGCCCGAGAGACTCACTCGGCCATCGGCAGGTGCCTCAAGCGCAGCCGCCTTCGGGAGGATAGCAAATGCCGACTATGGATGAGCGCAGGAGAGGGGGAGCTAGACGTATGATGAACATACAGAGATAGTGCGATCGTAAAAATTAATGCATAATTTAAATGAGCGCATGAGAAGGAGCTAAGTAGAACAGGTCTCTGTATTCGCGCCCTTAGGTGGAATTCTGGCTGTTCGTGGGGGCAATGTTCCGCCTCGTCTACAAGGGAAGCAAGACTCTACGCGCTTAGGGTCGGAACCAGGCTAAACTGGACGTAGTCCTGTACCGTCCCTTGAGACTTAGCTACCCCAAGCTCTGTTCCTAAGTTCTATGGGGTCTATTACAGAAGTGAATAACCCTGTTCTACCGATGCTCAGTAAGTAGGACTTACAGTGTTGCTCCATGGCAAGGATTTTTGGGAATGGATCCCACTCTCGGTTGAAAGGCATGTGTACCTGGGGCGGCAGCTTTCATGATTCGGAAGGGACCTTCCCTGCTGGGGGAGAGCTTATGGGTCCTTCTTGGAATATAGCGTGCCACTTCACCAGGCTGCCCTCTTGCGGGCCCCCGTCGCGTTTGGTTCTTTGGCGGTAGTGCTTAGAGCATTAGCCGAGACCTTGCGTTGTGGGGTGTTCCCTGCAAGCCGAGTCTTGTCGAAGTTGTTGTCTTCACGCTGGATCAGGTCCTGCGTGGCTTCTCTCGGGGTCCCCCGGGGAGTTCTCCCCTTCTGGCTAAGGCCTTCAAGGGGTAGGTGGACCCGGGCTCGCCTTGGATGACCTAAGGCGCCCCCCCTACCTGGCGCGCCAAATGTCGAAGTGTGCGATCGACACTTCCCCCGGGCCTGCACTGGGCAGCCCGCGGAGGTTCTTTTTTCGGAGGGGCTAGTTCCTAACGGAGAGCTTGCACGGATGGACGAGTTAGTGAGAGCTTGACACGGGGAGTTTTACGTGGTTCAGGCCGCCGGAGCGTAAAACCCTACGTCCACGGCGAGCTATGGAGCTCGCTGTATTGCTTGCTGCTCAGGGCCGGGGGCCTGAGCTTGGGGGTGAGTTACAGCTTGAGAGTGTATGGCTAGCGTATGAGTTGCAGAATGCGAACCCTTGCTATCGACGCCTACCCGAGCCTTTTATAGTCCAAGGCTCGGGCGGCTTACAAGGGAAGTCGGGACCCGACAGGTGGTCCCGGGAAGATTGTCTATTATCTACCGTATCTGTAGTTACGCCGGTGGTTGCCTCTGGTCGAAGGCTTCTGAGTCTTCATTTTGCCGCCCTGCCCACGCCGCGCACTAGTCATAGTGGTTGATGACGGCGCAGGCGGCATGGGATGTCTTGTCGCGGCGTTTATTACCTGGCAGGTTCTGACACCGCGCGCCAGTCTGTGATGCGACTGGGCGCAACGGCACCTGACAGGCGCGTGCTCCGCGTTTCCGCGTCTTGGGAAGACGCGGGCCTTGAATACCTTGTACGGGCAAGGTGAGGAGCGCCTTTACGCCCGCTGCCTACCGCTCGGGGGCAGGCTGCACCGTTCTTCTAGCCACGTGGCGGGTCCGGAGCTCTTCTCTGAGGAGAGGGAGGTCCGGCCCCGCTGGACGCGTGGCGCCTTCGGACCTCTCTCCCGCGGAGGGGGTGGTCCGGCTTCTGCATGCCACGTGGCGGGCCCGGAGCTCACCTCTGAGGAGAGGGAGGTCCGGCCCCGCTGGACGCGTGGCGTCTTCGGACCTCTCTCCCGCGGAGGGGGAGGTCCGGCTTCTGTATGCCACGTGGTGGGCCCGGAGCTCTCCTCTGAGGAGAGGGAGGTCCGGCCCCGCCAGACGCGTGGCGCCTTCGGAGCTCTCCCTGCGGAGAAGGGCGAGCACCTTAGGCATTTCACCCTGTGCGCGGGGGTACCCCATATCTCAGGTACCGACAACGCCCACTTCCGGAGGACTGATGTTGGTGTTCGTCCCGCCGCCGGCTCGGTGTTAGTAGTTGAATTCTTACTCTCATTGAAAGAGAGGATGACACTAGGAGTTGGGGCAATTTTCTTGTCTATTTCTCACACAATGCCATGCCAACCCAAGGGGTTGAGGCTACATATTTATAGCTGTCATGGCAGCCAAGCATATGCCACAAAGATGCTAGTCTAAGATGCTTAGATGCTGTCCTAATATGCTGTCCTTGGCTGACACTAAGATGCTGTCCTAGTGTCCTTAGATGTTGTCCTAATTGGGGCCACAAAGACCAAAGGACTAGAGTACAACAAGGACCAAGGACTAAAGTGCAACAAACTAAGGGACTAGGGGACCAAAGACCAAAGGACTACAAGCCTTATTCCAGCATTCTCCCCCTAAGTCTTGTACGTCGTCTTCTGAGAGGGTTGGACCATCCCGATCTTGGTGCGAAGTTCAATGAACTTGAGCCTCCCAAGGGGCTTCGTGAGCAGGTCCGCAAGTTGGTCATTGGTGTTGATGTAGTTCGCCTTGATGCTCCCTTCCTCCAAGCATTTTCGGATGAAGTGGTACCTCACCCGGATGTGCTTGCTCCGTTCATGGAAAACGAGATTCTTTGCCAGGGCCAGAGCGGACACGTTGTCCACCCTAAGTTCGACCACTCCAGTGTCTCTGCTGAGGAGATCACCAAGCAGTCGACTAAGCCAGAGCGCCTGAGTCGAAGCGGTGGAGGCCGCTATGTACTCGGCCTCGCAGCTGGACAGGGCCACCACCTGCTGCTTGACCGACTGCCAGCTAACGAGGCACTTGCCGAAGAAGAAGAGGATCCCGCTGGTGCTCTTGCTGGTGTCGATGTCGCCGGCGTGGTCGCTATCGCTGTACCCGACAAGGTGTGCCTCCCCAGGACACCTCGGGTAGTGGAGGCCGTGATCGAGAGTCCCCGCAACATAGCGGATGATCCTCTTCACAGCCTGCTGGTGATCCATCGTCGGTCGTTGCAGGAACCGACTAACGTAGCCGACGGAGAATGCCAAGTCCGGCCGTGTGTGGGTGAGGTAGCGAAGGCTCCCCACAAGACGCCGGTACTGCGTAGCGTCCACCTCCTTCGCCGTGCTGTCGCGGCTCAGCTTCAGCCTCTCCTCCATCGGAGTGAGAGTTGGGTTGCAGTTTGTGAGCCCAGCTAGCTCAACAATGCGCTTGGCGTAGGCGGTCTGTCGAAGTGTGATCCCGGAGTCGGCCTGGTGCACCTCAATCCCAAGGTAGAAGGAGAGAGATCCCAGGTCACTCATCTGGAAGGTGGCTTTCATCTCTTCCTTGAACGTTGCCACCTCCGCATCCTTGGTGCCGGTGATCACCAAGTCGTCGACGTAGACACCCACCAGTAGGGTGTTTCCTCCATTGCCTCGCCGGTAGATGGCTGCCGCGTGCGGGCATTGCCCGAAGCCCATCCTCTTGAGCGTGGAATCCAAATTGGCATTCCACGCCCTTGGTGCCTGACGCAAGCCATAGAGGGCCTTGCACAGGCGCAACACCTTGCCCTCCTTGCCAGGGACCACAAACCCCGGCGGCTGGTGTACGTAGACCTCCTCCTTCAAGTCGCCGTTGAGGAACGCTGACTTGACGTCCATGTGCTGGACACGCCAGCCTTCTTGGGCAGCGAGTGCAAGAAGGAATCGCACGGATTCCATCCGTGCCACGGGGGCAAAAGCATCGTCGAAGTCGATCCCCTCCTGCTGCACGAAGCCGCGTGCCACCAAGCGAGCCTTGTGCTTGACGATGGCGCCGGCTTCATCCCTCTTCAACTTGAACACCCACTTAAGGGTGATCGCATGGTGACCGCGAGGGAGATCAGCAAGCTCCCAAGTGCGGTTCGTCTCAACCGCTTCCATCTCCGACTGCATCGCGGCACGCCATGCCGCGTGTTTCTCGGCCTCCGCAAAAGACCGAGGCTCACCGTCATCGCATGCAAGGTGCAACTGCGCCTCCAGATCTTAATCATTCAGATCGTGAGGGGCCAGTCCTGGCACCGGCTGGTTGCCGAGAATGTTCTCCATCTTGCGATACCGCAACTGCTCGCCGTCGTAGCACCCGTCGAGGCGCTCCTCGTCGTGGGAGAGCGGAGTAACAAACTCCACTGGGTCGTGCTCGACACGAGCTGGGGACGGAGTGGGCGTGCCCGGAGGAGTGGCCGTCGGTGCTGGAGTGCGTGGGATCGCCGGCTGAGGAGGAGGTGGACGGTCGGGGGCTGGGGTAGACACACTCGGTGGAGAAGAGTTGCCTACTCCTCCAACTCCCTTGAAGTGGACGTAGTCGACGATGAAGTCGTCGTGCGTCGAGGTCGAGTCGTCGTCCACCGCCTTGTCCCATGCCCATCCTCGCCCTTCGTTGAACACAATGTCGCGCGTCGTGCGCACACGCTGTGTCTCTAGGTCGAGAATGCGGTAGGCCTTCGAGCCCTCCGCGTAGCCGATGAACACCCCCGGAGTGCTCCTGTCGTCGAGCTTGCTGATGTGGCCAAGCTCCTTGGCAAAGGCGAGGCAGCCGAAGACCCGTAGATGAGAGACCGCCGGCTTGCGCCCATACCAAGCCTCGTACGGCGTCCTGCCGTTGAGAGCCTTGGTGGGCGAGCGGTTGAGGATGTAGACAGCCGTCACCACCGCCTCTCCCCAGAAGATAGCCGGCATTCCCCTCTGCTTGAGGAGGGCCCGAGCCATCCCCACAACCGTCTGGTTGCGCCGCTCGACGACGCCGTTCTGCTGCGGGCTGTAGGGCGCGGAGTAGTGGCGCTGAACACCCTCATCCGCGCAATACGACGTGAATTCAGCCGCCGTGAATTCGCCGCCGTTGTCGGTGCGCAGTACACGCAGCTTGCGACCGCACTCCGCCTCCGCAATGGCCTGCGCGCGCCTGATGGCGTTCGCAGCCTCTCTCTTGCTGCCAAGGACCACGACCCACATGTAGCGGGAGAGGTCGTCGACGAGCAGCAGGAAGTAGCGTCGTCCTCCTGGTGTAGCTGGTGTCACCGGGCCACACAAGTCCCCGTGAACGAGCTCGAGCCGTTCCTTAGCTCGAAAGCTCGACTACTGGGGAAAAGGAAGTCGCCTCTGCTTCGTCAATACGCAGACGTCGCAGAGCTGCTCCACGTGGTCAAGGCATGGCATGCCTCGCACCATCTCCTTGGCACTGAGCTGCTTTAGGGCCTCGAAGTGAAGATGCCCAAAGCGCTCGTGCCACTGCCATGCCTCGTCGTCCCGACGAGTGGCAAGGCAGACAGGCTGTGCTACCTGCACGTGAAGGACATAGAGTCGATTGGTGCCTCTAGTTACCTTGGCAAGAAGGCGACGATGGCGATCCCAAATCCTCATGACTCCGTCCTTAATCTCCACGCGCGAACCGTTCTCATCCAGCTGTCCCAGGCTGATGATGGAGTTTCTCAACGCGGGGATGTAGTAGACTCCGACGAGCATCCTGTGCTCACCAGACTCGGCGGTGAGGATGACGGAGCCGACACCCTTAATCTCCACGCCGGAGGCGTCACCAAACTTGACAGAGCCTCGGACATTTGAGTCAAGCTCAACGAAGAACTCCCGTCGACCGGTCATGTGATGGGTGGCGCCGGTGTCGAGGCACCACCCGTCAGTCTTGTCGTTGCTGGAGCCGTCGCCGAGGAAAGCGTGTGCTTTTGGCTCATCAAGATGAAGGAGAGCCGCTGCGGTCGATGCCACTAGAGGTGGCTTGATGCTTCTGTGTGCCAGAAGCAAAGCTGGCTCCTCCTCTACCTGTGCCACGTGGGCCTCCTTCTCCACTTGTGCCACGTGGGCCTGGCCACGTCGTGGCTGTCGACACTCCTTGGCCCAATGACCAAGCTTGCCACAGTTGTGGCAGGTGTCGTCTCGTGTCGGCTTGTGGTTGCCGACGGTGCCGCCCTGGGCGCCTCCGCGGGCGCCACCCTCGGTACGTCCGCTTGCCCCGGCCTGGGTACCTCCGCGCCCCTTGCGCGACTTGCCGCGCTTGCGGCCGCCTGTCGAGGAAGAGGACTCCCCCTTCTTCCGGTCACCCTGGCCAGCCTCCCACTGCTCGCGAGTGAGATGAAGCTTCCCGCCAGTGGTGATAGGCCCCGAGAGAGGTTGTGGTTCGTCGCTGTCGACGACCTTGAGGCGACCTATCGCCTCTTCGATCGACATCGTGGAGAGGTCTAGCAGAGACTCGATCGAGCGAGCGATCTGCTTGTACTTCTCGGGGATGCACCGAAGGAGCTTCTCGACAACCCTCTCTTCGTTGTAGGTGTCGTCGCCGAACTGCACCAACTTCTGCAACAAAGTGTTGAGACGGAGAGCAAAGTCATCAACGTCCTCACCTGGCTTAAAGGCCAGGTTCTCCCACTCCTTGCGAAGCGCCTGCAGTGTGGACTTGCGGGCGCGGTCGCTGCCGATGCGTGCCGCAGCGATGGCATCCCATGCCTCCTTAGCAGTCCACTTCTTGGAAAGCGAGAACTGCATCTCGGACGGGACTGCAGCAATGAGGGCATCCAACGTCCGTCGATCCTCGTAGTAGTCGACGTCGCCGTACTGAACTGCTTCCCACATGTGTCGCACCTGGAGCCGTACCCTCATCACCGCGGCCCACTCGACGTAGTTGGTCTTGGTGAGGGTAGGCCACCCACCGCCGGGACCGACGTCCCTGACAATGGCCTGGACCCCGTGGTGTCCATGGTACCTGTCCGGGGAGGGAGAACCGCGTCGCCTGTAATGGCCGCGTTTTCTGTCGACCCAGCCGCCGCCGCCGGGAGCGCCACCGGCGCGTCCGCGCCCGTTTGGGCTGCGGCTGTCGCGCCCATGGGGGCGCGCGGCTGCCTGCTGCACCCCTTGTGCTCGCGCCGCCTCCCTCACCGGCCTGAGCTCATTGTCGACGCCGCTGTCGACAGAGCTGCTGGAGCTACTGCCGCGCAGAGCCTCCAGCTCCGCTGCCGCCGCACGCGCTACAGCCGCTGCCGCCGCTGCTTCCACTTCCGCCCTTGCTGCTGCCAGTTCCGCCGCCACCAACCTTGCCGCCATTGCCGCCGTCGCCGCAGTCTCTACCACCGCTCGCTCGCGCTCCTCTGCCGCGGCGACCTTCGTCTGCCGCGCGCTCGAGGCGACCGAGCGCTGAGACTGTCCGTCGGACATGACGCACTAGTGGGGAAGGGCTGTTGTGTGTGGAAGACAAGCTGCTGCTCGTCTGTGCAGGAGAGGAATGAGCTGGAACAGCCGGTGTTCCTGCTGCCGGTTGCGGACAGAGAGAGGTGCGGGAAGGGGATGAGCAGGAGATGTTTAAGCTGCAGGATAGAACGGCTCTGATACCAGATGTTAGTAGTTGAATTCTTACTCTCATTGGAAGAGAGGATGACACTAGGAGTTGGGGCAATTTTCTTGTCTATTTCTCACACAATGCCATGCCAACCCAAGGGGTTGAGGCTACATATTTATAGCTGTCATGGCAGCCAAGCATATGCCACAAAGATGCTAGTCTAAGATGCTTAGATGATGTCCTAATATGCTGTCCTTGGCTGACACTAAGATGCTGTCCTAGTGTCCTTAGATGCTGTCCTAATTGGGGCCACAAAGACCAAAGGACTAGAGTACAACAAGGACCAAGGACCAAGGACTAAAGTGCAACAAACTAAAGGACTAGGGTACAAGGGACTAGGGGACCAAAGACCAAAGGACTACAAGACTTATTCCAGCACTCGGCAGCGCCACCCTGGGCCGTTGCCACCTCACCAGCGCTGCCCTGGGCCACCGCTGCCCCACCAGCTGTGTCGCCGCCTTTCGCCTGGGCCGCGTGGACTATGCTGCCACCGCCGGCGCATGTCGCGACCCGTTCTACACCGTCGGTCTACCTACGGGGTCTTACGCCGTCTGGACCTGACTGGGTGGTGGACTCCGGTGCCTCGTACCACACCATCCCTGACGTCGGTATCCTCTCTTCTACCCGCCCTTCCCGTCCCTCTGATCCTTCATCTATCGTTGTTGGGAATGGGACGACTCTTCCAGTCACCTCAGTAGGTGATTTGGGTTCGCCGGACTCGTTTCAGCTACGTGATGTTCTTGTTGCTCCTAACATCATTCAGCACCTTCTTTTCATTCGTCGTTTTACCACTGACAACCATGTTTCTCTTGAGTTTGATCCTTATGGTGTAACTGTGAAGGATCGTACTACTCGACGCAGTCTCTTTCGTTGTGATAGTACGAGTCCCCTGTATACGATGCGTCTTCCCGCTTCCGCTCCGCCTCTTGCCCTGACTACGACAGTTTCTTCGACCATTTGGCATCATCGGCTTGGCCACCCTGGTATTGATGCTATGTCGAAGTTGTCTGGTAGTTCAGCGATTCCGTGTACTCGGGGTAATCATGAGTCTCTTTGTCATGCTTGTCAGTTGGGTCGCCACGTTCGACTTCCCTTTCCGCATTCTGTCACTCGTGTCGAGCGCATCTTTGATTTGATTCATTGTGATCTTTGGACTTCACCTGTTCTCAGTGTTTCTGGATATAAATATTACTTGGTGGTCGTTGATGATTTTTCGCACTATTCGTGGACTTTTCCCTTGCGACAGAAGTCTGATACGTTCGGCACTCTTTCTCACTTCTTCGCTTGGGTGTCCACCCAGTTTGGGCGCATGATCCGTGCGGTCCAGTGCGATAACGGGCGCGAGTTTGACAACTCTGCGTTCCGTGACTTTCTGCTTTCTCGCGGCGTTCGGTTGCGCATGTCTTGCCCATACACTTCCCCCTAGAACGGCAAGGTTGAGCGCATGATTCGGACCATCAACGATGTCATGCGCTCCCTGATGTTTCAGGCTTCTACCCCTGCTCGTTACTGGGCGGAGGCGCTTCACACCGCCACCTACCTCATTAATCGCCTTCCTACTAAGGCGATTAGTGCTCCCACCCCTCACTTCGCTTTGTTCGGGACACCTCCTCTCTACGACCACCTTCGAGTCTTCGGGTGCGCGTGCTACCCTAATCTCTCTGCCACCACCCCTCATAAGCTCGCGCCTCGCTCGACTCGGTGTGTCTTCCTTGGGTACTCCCCTGACCATAAGGGGTACCGGTGTCTCGACCTTGTCACTCGCCGTATCTTGGTCTCCCGACACGTCGTGTTCGACGAGTCCTCCTTCCCTTTCGCTGGGTCCTCCTCTGACTCGGTCTCCGAGTTGGACTCTCTTTTTTCCACTGACCCTGATACCGCTCTTGTCCAGCGACCCTGTTTTTTACCTTCTGCAGGTCTTCCTCCAGCTGCGCCGGACACGACCATGGTGTCCCAGACACCACCTGTCGTGTCTCCCGCGGCTCCGGCGTTCTTGCCGCCACTGGCCGTTCCTCCGACGGCCCCGACGTCGACCGCTGCGCCACGCGCGGCCCTGGCGTCCTCGACGTCGTCCGCCGTGCCACGCGCGGCCCCGGCCTCCCCGACGTCTTCAGCCGCACCTCGCGTGGCCCCAGCGTCGCCCGCCGTGCCACGTGCGGCCCCGGTTTCCCCGACGGCGTCCCCGACGTCACCCGCCGTGCCACATGCGGCCCCGGTGTCCCCGACGTCGTCCATCACGCCTCACGCGGCCCCGACGTCCACGACGTCGTCCGTCGCGCCTCGCGCGGCCCCGGGACCGTGGTACGCCGATCCCGTTCTCGTCTATCAGCTACCAGCGCGGGTTGGTGGACCGTCCTCTTCGCGTCCTGAGGATCTGGTATACCACCCTCCGCTGCTTCACCGGGACCCTCGTCACGTTCACCCGATAGTGACTCGACAGGCCGCTGCCGTCCTTCGTCCTGTGGAGCGCTTCTCCGGGGTTGTCCTCTCGTCCTCGACTCTCTCGGAGCCTGCCTCGTCACCCATCTCGCCTATCCCCTCTTCTGTCCGTAGCGCCCTCGCCGATCCTCATTGGCGTCGGGCTATGGAAGAAGAGTATGCGGCCCTACTTGCCAACCGGACCTGGGACCTGGTTCCCCGTCCTAGTCGTGGCAATGTTGTCAGGGGCAAGTGGGTGTTCACGCATAAGAGGAAGGCGGATGGATCTCTAGAGAGGTACAAGGCACGGTGGATGCTTCGCGGTTTCACGCAGCGTCCCGGCGTCGACTACGACGAGACCTTCAGCTCGGTGGTGAAGCCGGCGACGGTTCGTACCGTTCTGTCGCTGGCTCTGTCGCGTTCTTGGCCTGTCCACCAGCTGGACGTCAAGAACGCCTTTCTCCACGGGACGTTGACGGAGCCGGTGTACTGTAGTCAGCCGATAGGGTTTGTTGATTCAGCCCGTCCAGACATGGTCTGCCGGCTGAACAAGTCCCTGTACGGGCTGAAGCAGGCGCCCCGGGCCTGGTACAGCCGGTTCGCCTCCTTCCTTGCTTCGCTCGGCTTCGTCGAGGCCAAGTCGGACACTTCGCTCTTCGTCTACAGGCGTGAGGGTGACACTGTCTACCTCCTCCTGTATGTGGACGATATTGTCCTCACGGCGTCCAGCCCGGCTCTCCTTCAGCGCACGATCTCCGCCCTGCAGCGCGAGTTCGCGATGAAGGATCTCGGCCAGCTCCACCATTTCCTGGGTGTTGCGGTCGAGCACCGCCCGGGTGCCCTGTTCCTCCACCAGCGCCAGTACTGCCTGGATATCCTCGAGCGAGCGGGCATGGCTGATTGTAAGCCGTGCTCCACTCCCGTGGACAACCAGGCGAAGGTGTCTTCCTCCGACGGCGCCCCGGTCGCCGACCCTACCACTTACAGGAGTCTTGCAGGTGCACTGCAGTACCTCACCTTCACCAGGCCAGACATCTCCTACGCGGTTCAGCAGGTGTGTCTTCACATGCATGATCCGCGGGAACCGCACCTCACAGCGGTGAAGCGGATCCTTCGGTACCTGCGTGGTACCCACGACTACGGCCTTCTTCTACGGCGCGACTCTGCCTCCGAGCTGGTTGTCTACACCGACGCTAACTGGGCGGGTTGCCCGGACACCCGCCGGTCTACCTCCGGCTACGCCGTCTTCCTAGGCGGCAACCTTGTCTCCTGGTCCTCGAAGCGGCAACATGTGGTGTCTCGCTCGAGTGCTGAGGCGGAGTACCGCGCCGTGGCCAACGGTGTGGCCGAGTCATCCTGGCTTCAGCAGCTACTTCAAGAGCTACACTCCCCTCTCGCTCGGAGTACGTTGGTCTACTGCGACAACGTCAGTGCCGTCTACCTCTCCACCAACCCGCTGCAACATCAGCGCATGAAGCACGTAGAGATCGACCTTCACTTTGTTCGTGAGCGGGTGGCTCTCGGGGAGGTGCGAGTCCTGCACGTTCCGACGTCGTCGCAGTTTGCCAACATCTTCACCAAGGGACTTCCTTCGACGGTGTTCACCGAGTTTCGGTCCAGTCTCAACATCTGTCGTGGCTAGATGTTGGGACTGCGGGGGGGTGTTGGACTGTACGTATAGGGGGCAGGGGCATTTTAGTCTTTTTGTATTAGGGTTGCTTAGCCCTTAAGCTGTGTCCCCCTATATATGTATCTCTTTGACAGACTGTTAATGGATTGATTACTTTCCCTAATCTAATTCCCTGTCGTCCCTGCCATCATCAACCACTACGCCTAGCCTGCGGCATGGGCAGGACAGCGGGACGAAGAACAAGTAGTCATCGCCAGAAGACAGCTACCAGCATTCATTGCAAGACATGGTAGATAGCAGGAGATCATCCCGGGGCCACCTGTCGGGCTCCAGGGCCCACTTTGTAAGCCGCTCAAGGCTTGAACTATAAAAGGCTCGGGTAGGCAACGTTGCAAGGGGTTCGACAGTTCACCACCCAGCCAACTCATCCTGATACGCGAAGAAGCAGTGCTCTTAAGCACTCCCGTGGACGTAGGGTTTTACGCCCCGGCGGCCTGAACCACGTAAAAATCTCTGTGTCAATCCTCCATCATCTTCATCCAACGCGCGACCTTCCGAGAGAACTAGCCCCTCCGAAAAAGAACCTCCGCGAGCTGCCCTGAGCAGGCCCGGGCGAAGTGTCGACGGCTACACTTCGACAGCTGTTGTTTTCTACTTTTCTCTAGCCTGACCATGTTATCTTTCCTCAACAGTCAAGACTGGACCTAGTTTTACTGAAGCTGCCATGGGACGGCTTGCTCAAGGAACTAAAGTACTAGCAGAAGGTGGCTATGAGAAAATATTTAAGCAGACTTTTGAAGTGCTTCCAGATGAGCAGCTGAAAATATGTTATGCATGCTATCTCTCGACGTCAGCTGGTCCTGTCATGGGAGTCCTTTACATTTCTACAGCTAAGATTGCATTCTGCAGTGACAATCCTCTTTCCTACAAAGCTGGGAACAAAACTGAATGGAGTTACTATAAGGTATGAGTTATACACTCGTTGCATATATCTTCTGTCAATCGATTTAATCTTCTCCAGCGCTCTATCATCCTTGACTTACCTTCTTACTATAAGCAAAGTGTCTTTATTACTTTGTGTTTGAATAAAAGGAGAGCAGTTAAATATGATTAGGTTGCCATCCTGGCTCATCTATGAACAAGTTTTAATCTAAATCATGAAAAGCCACACAGATCACTATGCTTAAATCTGCCTTTTTGTAGTGCTTATGATACCATACCTTTATTTTGGCCATGTTTTCAACTTTGAGCTAGGTTGTTCTCCACTTTTGTCTATCTCAGGATAGAACCTGTGTGGATGCTTGAGCACTTTGATACATGTTAATTTGTGATATCTTGTTTGTGCTTTGGACTCAGAGTTAGCTGTTTGATTACTGGTACAATGTAAATTTTAGTGATCATTCATGTATTAAAATATTCCGTTCTCTTCTGAAAACAGGTGGTCATTCCTCTTCATCAGCTTAGGACAGCTAATCCTTCAGTGAGCAGAGTAAATCCTGCTGAAAAATATATTCAAGTAGTTTCAGTTGAAGGTCACGAGTTCTGGTTCATGGGTTTTCTGATGTATGACAAAGCCGTAACAAGTCTTCAAGAAGCCTTGTCTAGTGCTCGCGAGTTGCAACCGTAGAGGCCAAATGGAATTCTTTGCTACGCGATTCTCCACGACGTTGTCGAGGCATCTTCACATCACCACATTGTTACTTAGCTTCTGCGTGTCTCCTGTTTCAAATCCTTCGTCCCGAGGCTTTTGATACTATACGCTCGTTCGTTTTACCTGCCTGTGTTGTAATGACAAAATATATGAAAAAAATTACTTCACATGCCCACTTTGAATGCTTTAGTTGCTAACACTAAAAAGGCTAGATGTGGTTAATACATTTGTACTTTGTAGCTAGTTCAAGATTTTTTTTGGCTTTATATTGAAGTGGAAATTTGCGTGAGTCAGAAAAGTTAGCCCGCAAGTGAAAATATACAGAACTAGGTGATACCTCACTTGTTGCTGCGAAAGTTCCATGGTGATATTTATGTGTTTGAATAAGCCAAGAAGGATATAATCGATATATTTGATAACAATTATAAGTTTGAACTAAACCATACCCTGTAGGAAAATTAAAAAGTTTCTAAAAAACGAGGAAAAAATTGGGAACAGGAAGAGGCTATCTACTCGGGTAAGAATCATCCATGAGACTAGGTGTACAGGGTGGTAAACGGGCTCGGTCCACGGGCTATTTTATAATTTATTTTTGGCACTCAATAAATATAAGTTTAAGAATGAATAGAAATTTGACCTGATACTAATTCGATGTGATTTTATATTATTAGTTTAGTTTTTTACCTTTATCAACCCTAGGTGTAATGCAGAAAGGTGGGTGAGGAATATAAACCTTTTTGGAGCATATTTAGTATGGAGGAGGATGGGCAGGAAATTCATCCAATAAGATGAATTTAAAGAACCATGAAGCACGATGCGGAACCTCATCTTGCAAGGCAATTACATATCATGAGAAAATTGAGTAACATTGGCAGTTAAACGAGAGTAAGATATGGTTGGTGGCTTACTTCATGGTAGTGGTGCATGTCATAAAGGTGGAGAGTAAAGAGAGATGACATGGAGTACGCTAGGTACAGGCATTAGGCAACGGAGAAATCATTTGGAGAGAGCAGCGAGGATTGACTAAAGCAAATGATTCCATGCATTGGATACATATTCTGAGCCTCTACAACTCTCGTTTAAAAATCTAAATTTCAAACAATTGCTAAAGGCAACCATCCACCAATGGGCTCTGACGAAGCATACGGCTGGCGGGCTAAGAACGACAGAAAATAGATATAGTAGTAATGTCACAGGATGCATGAATTTGGAAGGAAAATTCCACAATTTTATCCACCATATTTATCTTTTCTCGTTGTAAAGCATCCATGTTACACAGTTAAAGAGAACCACAATATTTAGGCTACTCGTATTATTACACAACGAAACTTCAAATAGATCCTAGCAATCGCAAACCCGTGCCTCCAAAATTGAGATGTCTGTCAAAAAGAATATTTGAAAGATCATCTTTCACCTTTGTGTTATGCTGAATCTTTGGAGATGCCGTCCCCAGCCCAAAAGACTGCACGCTTTCATCTATCAGCTCACAGCCTTGATCAGTATCATGTGAAGCAGTAGGAGGATGGAAACTCCGAACACGACATTTTGTGCCGTCAAATTTTCTGCAACTAGCTCCCACCTGTAAGTATTAACCAGTAGAGAGCTGCTGATAAAGCCTGTTAAAATTCATCTTTATTACTACGAGAAGATACAAGCTATATAACACAAAACGAAATCAGTATCAGGTGATATAGGCAATACATAAAAAACAAAATTAACAAAGCTGTAGGACAGATATATAGTCAAATTTATTACAGATACCACAACAATGGCAATATTTTTCAAAATCACTTTTAGATTCTTGGTAATAAAATGGAATATCAAATAGTAATTGACAACCATGGAACTCAAGCATACCCAACGAATGTCTCACGTTTACAACTACCAGCAGACACTTATCCTGTTTCATTAAAGGTTATGGCCACTTTTATTCTGAAACTTGAAACAAAGTTCACACAACTCTTGAACGCCAGGAGTAAATTGGTTCAAGAGGTTTCTTTCCCTACTGCAGGTACCAAGCAGAAAACTAACTAGACAACTAATATAACCAGCCAAACTGCACCCAAGAAGGAATAATCCAAACAATAACAGTAGATTTTGGTTCAGTGGTACTTCTTCAGAAGCTGACCAGTTAGCTAATACTAGTGAGGATTTATCTATGGACTTACCAGTTTCCTGCTACAAAGGAATTCTGTTCTTTTGTAGATTCTTCTACTGCAAATTCTTCCAACAGTGTACGCTGGCGTTCAGTAACCACCCTGGAGGATAAATTTTGTCATTATTAATTGAAGATTACGAATAGATGAACTATGATTTACTATAACCCACAGTGGCAACACACTTGTTTAAGGCCCCCAAATAAATCTAATTGACTTTTTGTTTAACATGAACTAAGAAAACCCAAAGGAATTATTTTAAGGCCATTGAGTGACCAAAGGTTAGTATTAAGCAAGCCGAAGACTGGTAATGATGAAGAAATCGCCTAGAGACATATGACATTTGACTATTCATAGTAACAAGAGATGTGAATATCAAACTCAATTCTATTACTAGGAAATGTGCATAAATAATGCAAGAGAAAATATGCAATAAGCATCCTTTCTCTAAGTCCATGCCGAGTCTGATGCACAGCGCACCAAGTAACAACAAGCAATCAGGGACTCTCAGTCTAGAGCTATTGAAGAAGCATGCCATTTATCGATGTACACTCTCCAGAATGACGTTAGGACAACTTTTGTCAGTTAATTTTTTAAAGTTGCCCAAACATCAACTAAAAACCAGAGGGACTTTACATAAATAACATAACAAGGCATTAGACCAATTACAGATCCGTTAATGTAAGGGAAAGTTATCATAATTGTTAGACACTGTAATTAGGGGTGTGGCACAGGGGTATATTAGTCATTAGAGAGGGATTAGGGTTAGGGGTAGTTTAGTCTTTTCTCCCCTCCTAATCCCTCTATATAATCACACCTGTACCTCAGCTTTTCAATCATCTCAATACAATCATCATTAGCCCTCTTTCAGAGTATCATTAGCTAGGAATAATCAGGATTAGGGCTAACCCTAATCCTAATGGGCCAGCCGCCGCAGCCCTGGGCGCACGCCGCCGCCACCCCACCCTGGGCCAGAACCACCGCCACCCCCGAGCAGCCGCCCGCCGCCGCCCCTGAGCAGCCGCCCGCCGCCGCCCTTGGTGCGCCACCCGCCGCCGCCAGGGCGCCGCCAGCCGCCGGATCTGGGCTGCGCACGCAGGGGGGGCGCCGCCTCCTCTGGAGGACAGCGCGCGGAGGCCGGAGCCGCCGCCACTCCACCCTGGGCGCGGGGAGGGGCCGCCGCCGCCGCCACCTCCGGATCCGGGGCCGCCACGCCCTGGATCAGGGCGGCCCCGCCCGGATTCGGGCCGCCCCCACCCGGATTGGGGCCGTGCGCGCACGGGGGGGGGGGGGGGGGGGGGGGGGGGGCGTCACCGCCCCTGTCTGGGCCGCCGCCGCCCCTGGGTGCTCCGCCCCTGGGGGGTCCGGCGGCCCCCCTGGAGGGAGCGCCGCCCCCTGGCTTGCCTGGGCCGCCAACGCCCCTGGGGGCTCCGCATCCGCCCCTGGGGGGTCCGCCAGCCCCACTGGAAGGGGCGCCACCCTCTGGTCTGCTGAAACTGGAGGAACAGCAGCCTCTGGAGGGGGCGCCGCCTTCCTAGGAGGAGCCACAGCCCCCAGGCCCCTCGCTGCTAGTTCTGCAGCCGCCCCCTCCTTCTCGAGAACCGGTCCAGCCGCCGGTGAACCCCTTGTCGGTACCTCCAGAAACCCCGCCACTGCTATTACCTTCATGGCAGGTACCTCCGCGCTACGGGACGCCACCGGCCTCGACATCGACGGGAGCACCACGGCGATCCCGCCGATTCCGTTCCCAGCCGCCGGTACTACTATGGAGAACACAGCTTCTTCCTACGACACCGACACTGCGGAGACATCTGACATCGCCGCAGCACTGGCCGCCTCTCGCGAGCGCGAGCGGGCACTCGCCCTTGCCCTAGAGCAGGAGCATGCCTCCGTGGCATCACTATCCCACCAACTTGAGGAGAGTGCTCGCCGATCAACGAGTGCTATCCATGAGCCTCCCTCGGACGCTGGTACGTACTCGACTTCGCTTGTGGCCGCTCTTCATGCACAGGCCGCAGGGATTCAGAACATCCGGACGCTCGTGCCGGTTATTCTCAGTTCCGAGTCCACCTCATATGCCCGGTGGCGTGATATGGTGCTCCTCACGCTGAGGCGCTACTGCCTCGATGACCACGTCCTCCAGGATGAGTCTTCAGTACAGGTGTCCTGGATCAGCATGGACAGCCTGGTACTATCCTGGATCCTTGGCTCCCTGACAGAGGAGCTACAGGACATCGTCAGGCAGCGCGGGTGGCAGTACTGCTCGACAGGCCTGGCTAGTACTTGAGCAACGGTTTCTAGGGAACCGTGCGACTCGAGCCCTCCACATAAGCACTCGGTTCCAGAACACCGTCCAGGGGGATCGTTCCATCTCCACCTATTGTCGGGAGATGAGGGGCATGGCGGATGCCCTACGTGACCTTGGTGAGCCGGTCACTGACAGCGCTCTTGTCCTTCGGGTCCTTCAGGGCCTGAACGAGCGCTATTGTCACCTACGGACATGGCTACTTCGACTCGAGCCACTACCTACCTTCGAGAAGGTATGGTCTGATCTTGAACTTGAAGAGATCACTGCAGGAGGCTCTACTGGCTCTGGATCTGCCACAACTTTCTATGGCTCCGGGCAGTCCCCGCGTCCACCCTTACCAGCAGCTGGTGGATCGCCGTCACGTCCACCTTCTACTCCTACCAGTACAGGAGGTGGAAACCGTCGTCGCCGAGGAAAGAACGGCGGCCGTGGTGGCAGCAGTGCAGGCAGCACCCCCACGGCTTCGACTACTGGAAGTAGTGGTGGTACCGGCCAGGGAGGTGCACCCTGGCCCACACCCTACAACCCGTGGACTGGCCAGATCTACATGTGGCCTGGACCGTCCCCAGGTTCTCAGCCTCCACGACCACCGCGTCCTCAGCCGGCGTTTGCGGCTACCCCCGGCTACAGTGGACCAGCCCACAGTGCTGGTAGGCCGACAGCTCAGGCCTATAGTGGGCCTGGCTACTCTTCAGGCGGGCAGTCAGCCCCAACCTACGGAGGCACTGACTACCCTATTGGGAACTCGGAGCCATCGGCACCCCTTCAGGAGCCACCGTCGACGTGGGATCGACAGTCGCTTGCTTCCTCCTTCAGCACCATGCACCTTACACCACCTGGTGTCGACTGGGTAGTTGATTCCGGAGCATCATACCATACCACTCCTAATTCCGGTATACTCTCTTCCACCCATCCTCCCAATCCCTCTTTTCCTTCATCTATCGTTGTTGGAAATGGGTCCGTTCTTCCGGTCACCTCAGTAGGTGATTCCGGTCTTCCGGGTACTTTCCAACTTAAAAACATTCTTGTTGCTCCGGATATCATTCAGAACTTACTTTCTGTTCGCCGTTTTACCACTGACAACAATGTTTCCATTGAATTTGATCCTTTTGGTTTGTCTGTGAAGGATCTTTCCACCCGGCGACCTCTTTTCCGATGTGATAGCTCGGGGCCCCTATACACACTTCGGCTTCCTACTTCCGCTGCATCACCGCCATTTGCTTTGACTACGACAGCTTCATCTACCATCTGGCATCGTCGGCTTGGCCACCCTGGTGCAGATGCTATGTCGAAGCTGTCCAGTAGCTCAGTTATCTCGTGTTCTAGGGGTACACATGACTCTCTATGTCATGCCTGTCAACTTGGTCGCCATATTCGCCTCCCTTTTCCCACATCTGTGACTCATGTTGAGCACTCATTCGATCTTATACATTGTGATTTGTGGACTTCTCCCATCTCCAGTATATCGGGCTTTAATAACTATTTGGTGATAATTGATGATTTTTCTCACTTCTCCTGGACTTTTCCATTACGATTGAAGTCTGAAACTTTAGTCACTCTTTCTCACTTCTTCGTTTGGATTTCTACTTAATTCGGGCGTACCATTCGAGCTGTCCAGTGCGATAACGGACGAGAGTTTGATAACTCTGCGTTTCGTAATTTTCTCTCCGCACATGGGGTACAACTACGCATGTCTTGTCCGTATACCTCTCCTCAAAACGGCAAGGCAGAGCGCATGATTCGCACCATTAATGATGTCATACGCTCCCTGATGTTCCAGGCATCTATTCCAGCCCGATACTGGGTGGAGGCTCTTCATACCGCCACACTTTTGATCAATCGTCTTCCCACCAAAGCAATTCGTGCCTCCACCCCCTACTTTGCTCTATATGGCACCAATCCTCTTTATGATCACCTTTGAGTTTTCGGATGCGCTTGCTACCCTAATCTTTCCGCCACCGCCCCACATAAGATTGCGCCCCGCTCGACACGGTGTGTTTTTCTCGGGTATTCCCTTGATCATAAGGGTTACCGATGCTTAGATCTCACTACCCACCGTCTTTTGATCTCTCGGCACGTCGTCTTCGACGAGTCATCTTTTCCTTTTTCCACCACCTCTTCTGATTCCACCACAGAGCTGGACTCCCTTTTTCCTACTGACCCCGAGGCTGCCTCCCAGTTGCCTTGGCCTATTTCTTCTGCAGGATCGACACGAGCTACATCCCAGACGCCCTCGACACTGATTGCTGCACCTCGTGTGGCATCGATGTCTCAGGCGTCACCCGCTGCACCCCGTGTGGCATCGACGCCTCCGACGTCACCTGCTGCGCCACACGCGGCCTCGGCTTCCCCGACACCATCTACTGTACCCCAGGAGCCCTCGGCGTCTCCAGCTGTACCACGTACGGCACCAGCGGCACCACCAGCTACCTCCCCGACGTCACCTACAGTGAGTACGACGCCACCAGCCGCGCCACGCGCGGCACCAACGACGTCTTCTCGTTTTGCTGACCCCGCACTTGTCTACCAGCGACGAGCACGGGGAGAGGCTCCTGCTCCGACGACGCCACGCGCGGCATCGAGACCCACTCTCGTCTATCCACGACGAGAGAAGATGGTTGTACCCGACCGGCCGGTATACAACCCCCCTCTACTTCACAGGGATCCTGGTCACGTCCACCCGATGGTGACTCGACGTGCATCCGGGAGTCTTCGACCAGTGGAGCGGTTCGATAGTACCGCTTTCTCGTCGACGACGACTCCACCGACCGAGCCTTCTTCGATCTCGACCATACCTACTTCCGTGCGTAGCGCCCTCGCCGACCCTAACTGGCGCCGCGCTATGGAGGAAGAGTATGAGGCCTTGCTTGCCAACCGGACCTGGGACCTGGTTCCCCGTCCGGGCCGTGGCAATGTTGTCACAGGCAAGTGGATATTCACGCATAAGAAGAAGGCGGATAGCACCTTGGAGAGATACAAAGCTCGTTCGGTACTCCGGGGCTTCACTCAGCGCCCTGGAGTTGACTACGACGAGACTTTCAGCCCGGTGGTGAAGCCGGCGACAGTTCGTACCGTACTGTCGCTAGCTCTCTCACGTTCTTGGCCTGTCCACCAGTTGGACGTCAAGAACGCATTCCTCCACGGTACACTGACCGAGACGGTGTACTGCAGTCACCCGGCAGGATTTGTAGATTCAGCTCACCCAGACATGGTCTGTAAGCTGAACAAATCCCTGTATGGACTGAAGCAGGCACCGCGAGCCTGGTACAGCCGGTTCGCCTCTTTCTTGGTCTCACTGGGGTTTGTTGAAGCTAAGTTGGACACTTCGCTGTTTGTCTATCGACGGGGCAGTGACACAGCTTACCTCTTACTGTACGTCGATGACATTGTACTAACAGCATCCAGTCCGACTCTGCTTCAGCGAACCATTTCTGCCTTACAGCAGGAGTTCGCTATGAAGGACCTGGGCCGTCTCCACCACTTCCTGGGTATTACGGTCGAGGACCGACCAGGCGGCCTATTCCTTCACCAGCGACAGTACTGTCTGGATATCCTTCAGCGGGCAAGCATGGCTGATTGCAAGCCGTGCTCCACTCCAGTGGATACTCAGGCGAAGCTCTCCGCCACCGACGGGACACCCGTCTCTGACCCCACTTCTTACAGGAGTCTTGCAGGTGCTCTCCAGTACCTAACCTTCACCAGGCCGGATATCTCATATGCGGTTCAGCAGGTGTGCCTCCACATGCATGACCCGAGGGAATCGCATCTCACCGCTGTCAAGCGGATTCTTCGGTACCTACGAGGCACCCTCGACTACGGCCTCCTTCTTCAACGTGACACGGCCTCCGAGCTGGTCGTGTACACAGACGCTGACTGGGCAGGCTGCCCGGACACACGACGCTCTACTTCTGGGTACGCCGTCTTCCTGGGCGACAACCTTGTCTCCTGGTCCTCGAAGCGACAGCCCGTAGTGTCGCGCTCGAGTGCAGAGGCGGAGTATCGCGCCGTGGCTAACGACGTAGCTGAGGCCTCCTGGCTTCAGCAGCTACTTCAGGAGCTCCACACTCCCGTCATCAAAAGCACCCTCATCTACTGCGACAACGTCAGCGCCATGTACCTCTCCACCAACCCGGTCCAGCATCAGCGCACGAAGCATGTGGAGATTGACCTTCATTTTATTCGTGAGCGGGTAGCACGGGGCGAGGTTCGGGTACACCATGTCCCGACGACGACGCAGTTCGCCGACATCTTCACGAAGGGCCTCCCGTCATCGTTGTTCTCCGAGTTTCGGTCCAGTCTCAACATCTGCAGCGGCTAGATGTTGTGACTGCGGGGGGTGTTAGACACTGTAATTAGGGATGTGACACAGGGGTATATTAGTCATTAGAGATGGATTAGGGTTAGGGATAGTTTAGTCTTTTCTCCCCTCCTAATCCCTCTATATAATCACACCTGTACCTCAGCTTTTCAATCATCTCAATACAATCATCATTAGCCCTCTTTCAATAATTGCCAAAACATATCATGTCTTATGTACAATTTAGTCATGCATGTGTTGACTAAGGGTCAAACTCCATAGTTTCAAGCCCAACAGGGCAATTTAACCATCTGTCTACCTGCTGGTTTCATTTTAAAATGTCCAATAAGTTCAGTATATCAGCTGCACATGGAACATTTTCATCTCCTTTCTGCTCCATTGATTTGGTTTCAATAATCATTACCTCTTGTCTGTAAAAAGTATATCACTGTGTTTTGAAAAAAAAAATATAAGCTGAACGGTAACCAGTCAGCAAATTCGATGTTCATTCACTTCCAGGACCCAAGTGAGCCGGATCCTTCCCCGGACCCTGCGCAAGCAGGAGCTACATGCACTGGGCTGCCCTTTATTCACTTCCAGGACAAGTACGTGACCAAGGAATTAGAAAACCGCAGCATTTTGATGTATAGAGCGAAAAGGTGTAGTTTGTTCAAAAAAAAAGGTTTCAAGAAAAGATTAAGCAGCTTACGAGGGGAAATGGATTCGGAGCCGTACATATTGGTCCCCGGAGTATCCTGTCAGATTGGGCAATCCTGATAAAATTATGGCTGTTAGCAATTCATTAGGGAAGTTTGGTGGAATTTATTTAATTGCACAAGTTACCTTTCCCCCTTAAAACTATAATGTGCCCTGGTTGGACCCCTTTAGGTATCTGGATGCATCAAAACAAGATATCAATTGTTAGTATCTGAAGTACTACTCTCATGGAGAGGATGACACTAAGAGTTGGGAAATTTTTCTTGTCACACACAATGTCATGCCCAACCTAGTGGTTGGGGTTACATATTTATAGCTAAGGCAGCCAAACATATACCTAGATGCTAGTCTAAGATGTTGTCCTACCAAAGGACTAAGATGTTGTCCTCTTAGTCTAAGATGCTGTCCTACCAAAGAACTAAGATGATGTCCTACCAAAGGACTAATATGCTGTCCTACTAAAGGACTAAGATGCTGTCCTCTTGGTCTAAGATGTTGTCCTACCAAAGGACTAAGATGTTGTCCTGCTAAGGACTGAAATGTTGTCCTAACTAGGGGCCACACAGACCAAGAGTACAAAACTTATTCCTTCATTCTCCCCCTAAGTCTTGTGTGTTGTCTTGTGGGAGAGTTGGACCATCCCGATCCTGGAGCAAAGCTCCAGGAACGTGATCCTCCCAAGGGGCTTGGTGAGCAGGTCTACAAGCTGGTCCTTGGTGTTGATGTAGCACGCCTTGATGCTCCCTTCCTCCAAGCAGCCTCGGAGGAAGTGGTACCTCACCCGGATGTGCTTGCTCCGTTCATGAAAGACATGGTTCTTTGCTAGAGCCAGAGCGGACTTGTTGTCCATCCTGAGTTCCACCGCTCTGGTGTCTTTGCCGAGGAGATCACCAAGCAGTTGAACTAGCCAGAGCGCCTGAGTTGAAGCAGTAGAGGCCGCTATGTACTCGGCCTCGCAGTTGGACAGGGACACCACCTGCTGCTTGACCAACTGCCAACTAACGAGGCACTTGCCGAGGAAGAAGAGAATCCCGCTCGTGCTCTTGCTAGTGTCGATGTCGCCGGCGTGGTCGCTGTCGCTGTACCCGACAATGTGTGCCTCCCCAGGGCAACTCGGGTAGTAGAGGCCGTGGTCGAGAGTGCCCGCAACGTAGCGGATGATCCTCTTCACAGCCTGCTGGTGCTCCGTCGTCGGTCGCTGCATGAACCGACTAACGTAGCCGACAGAGAATGCCAAGTCCGGCCGTGTGTGGGCGAGATAGCGAAGGCTCCCCACAAGACGCCAATACTGTGTGGCGTCCACCTCCTCCGTCGTGCTGTTGCGGCGCAGCTTCAGTCTCTCCATTGGAGTGAGAGCTGGGTTGCAGTCTGCGAGCCCAGCCAGCTCAACAATGCGTTTGGCGTAGGCAGTCTGTCGAAGCATGATCCCGGAGTCGGCCTGGTATACCTCGATCCCCAGGTAGAAGGAGAGAGATCCCAGGTCACTCATCTGGAAGGTGGCTTTCATCGCTTCCTTGAATGTTGCCACCTCCGCATCCTTGGTGCCGGTGATCACCAAGTCGTCGACGTAGACACCCACCAATAGGGCATTTCCTCCATTGCCCCGCCGGTAGATGGTCGCCTCGTGCGGGCTTTGCTCGAAGCCCATCCCCTTGAGCGTGGAGTCCAACTTGGCATTCCACGCCCTTGGTGTCTGCCGCAGGCCATAGAGGGCCTTGCGCAGGCGCAACACCTTGCCCTCCTTGCCAGGAATCGTAAATCCCGGTGGCTGGTGCACATAGACCTCCTCCTTTAAATCGCCGTTAAGAAACGCCGACTTGACATCCATGTGATGAACCCGCCAGCCTCCCTGAGCAGCCAGCGCGAGGAGTCGCACAGATTCCATCCGCGCCATGGGCGCGAAGGCATCGTCGAAGTCGATCCCCTCCTGTTGCACGAAACCTCGTGCCACCAAGCGAGCCTTGTGCTTGACGATGGCGCCGGCTTCATCCCTCTTCAGCTTGAACACCCACTTAAGGGTGATCGCGCGGTGACCATGAGGGAGGTCGGCAAGCTCCCAGGTGTGGTTATTCTCAACCGCGTCCATCTCCGACTGCATCGCAGCACGCCATGCCGCGTCTCTCAGCCTCCGCGAAAGACTGAGGCTCGCCGTCGTCGCACGCAAGATGCAACTGCGCCTCCAGATCGCGAGGGACCAGTCCCGGCACCGACTGGTCACCGAGAAGATCCTCCATCATACGATACCGCAACGGCTCGCCATCGTGGTACGCGTCGATGCGCTCCTCGTCGTGGGAGAGCGGAGTAACGAACTGCACTGGTTTGTGCTCGACACGAGCTGGTGTCGGAGTGGACGTACCCGGAGGGATGGCCGTCGGTGCTGGAGTGCGTGGGGTCGCCGGCTGTGGTGGTGGAGAGGTCGTCGCAGCCGAGGTCGTGACTGGGGAGCGTGGCGCTGAAGTTGGTGGAGAAGAGCTGCCTACTCCCTCAGTTCCCTTGAAGTGGACGTACTCGACGATGAAGTTGTCGTGTGTCGGAGTCGAGCCGTCGTCTACTGCCTTGTCCCATGCCCATCCTCGCCCTTCATTGAACACTACATCACGTGTCGTGCGCACGCGCTGTGTTCCTGGGTCGAGAATGCGGTAGGCCTTCGAGCCCTCCGCGTAGCCGATGAACACCCCTGGAGTGCTCCTGTCGTCAAGCTTGCTGATGTGGCCAAGCTCCTTGGCGAATGCTAGGCAGCCGAAGACCCGTAGGTGAGAGACTGTCGGCTTGCGCCCATGCCAAGCCTCGTATGGCGTCCTGCCATTGAGAGCCTTGGTGGGCGAGCGGTTGAGGATGTAGACCGCCGTCACCACCGCCTCTCCCCAGAAGATAGCCGGCATTCCCCTCTGCTTGAGGAGGGCCTGAGCCATCCCCACAACCGTCTGGTTGCGTCCCTCGACGACGCCGTTCTGCTGCGGGTTGTACGGCGCGGAGTAGTGGCGCTGAACACCCTCATCCGCGCAGTACGACGCGAATTCAGCCACCGTGAATTCGCCGCCGTTGTCGGTGCGCAGCACGCACAGCTTGCGGCCGCACTCCGCCTCCGCAATGGCCTGCGCGTGCCTGATGGCGTTCACAGCCTCTCCCTTGCTGCCGAGGACCATCACCCACATGTAGCGGGAGAGGTCATCGACAAGCAGCAGGAAGTAACGTCGTCCTCCCGGTGTAGCGGGTGTCACCGGGCCACACAAGTCCCCGTGCACGAGGTCGAGCCGCTCCTTGGCTCGGAAGCTCGAATGCTGGGGAAAGGGAAGTCGCCTTTGTTTTGTCACTACGCAGACATCGCAGAACTGCTCCACATGGTCAAGGCACGGCAGGCCCCGTACCATCTCCTTGGCACTGAGCCGCTTCAGGGCCTTGAAGTGAAGGTGCACAAAGCGCTCATGCCACTGCCATGCCTCGTCATCCCGGCGAGCAGCAAGGCAGAGAGGTTGTGCTACCTGCACGTTAAGGACGTAGAGTCGATTGGTGCCTCTGGTTACCTTGGCAAGAAGGCGACGATGGCGATCCCAAATCCTCATGACTCCGTCCTTGATCTCCACGCGCGAACCGTTCTCATCCAGCTGGCCCAGGCTGATGATAGAGTTCCTCAACGCGGGGATGTAGTAGACTCCGACGAGCAGTCTGTGCTCACCAGACTCGGCGGTGAGGATGACGAAGCCGATGCCCTTGATCTCCACACCAGAGGCGTCCCCAAACTTGACGGGGCCTCGAACATTGGGCTCGAACTCAGTGAAGAACTCCCGTCGACCAGTCATGTGATGGGTGGCGCCGGTGTCGAGGCACCACCCGTCAGTCTTGTCGTTGCTGGAGCCATCACCGAGAAAAGCGTGTGCTCTCGGCTCATCGATGTGGAGGAGAGCCGCTGAGGCCGATGCCACTGGAGGTGGCTCGATGCTTGCGTGTGCCTGGAGCAGAGCCGGCTCATCCTCCTCCACCTGTGCGACGTGGGCCTGGCCACGTCGTTGCTGCCGACACTCCCTAGCCCAATGACCAAGCTTGCCACAGTTGTGGCAGGTGTCGTCTCGTGCTGGCTTCCGGTTGCCGGCCGGCACCGCTTTGGGTGCCTCCGTGGGTGCCCCCCTCGGCACGTCTTTGCGCCCCAGCTTGGGCACCTCCACGCCCCTTGCTTGGCTTGTCGCGCTTGCGGCCGCCTTTCAAGGAGGAGGGCTCCCCCTTCTTCCCGTCACCTTGGCAGGCCTCCCACTGCTCCCGAGTGAGATGTAGCTTCCCGCTGATGGTGATAGGCCCCGAGAGAGGCTGAGATTCGTCGCTGTCGATGACCTTGAGGCGCCCTATCGCCTCTTCGATCGACATCGTGGAGAGGTCCAGTAGAGACTCGATCGAGCGAGCGATCTGCTTGTACTTCTCGGGGATGCAACGGAAGAGCTTCTCGACGGCTTTCTCCTCGTTATAGGTGTCGTCGCCGAACTGCACCATCTTCTGCAGTAGTGTGTTGAGACAGAGAGCAAAGTCATCAACATCCTCACCTGGTTTGAAGGTCAGGTTCTCCCACTCCTTGCGGAGTGCCTGCAGTGTGGTCTTGCGGGCGCGGTCGCTGCCGATGCGTGCCGCAGCGATGGCATCCCAGGCTTCCTTGGCAGAAAGCTTATTGGAAAGCGAGAACTGCATCTCGGGCGGTACTGCAGCAATGAGAGCATCCAGCGCCCATCGATCCTCATAGTAGTCGACGTCGCCGTACCGGACTGCTTCCCACATGTGCCGCACTTGGAGCCGTATCCTCATCACCGCGGCCCACTCGACGTAGTTTGTCTTGATGAGGGTAGGCCACCCACCGCCGGGACCAACGTCCCTGACAACGGCTTGGATCCCGTGGTGACCATGGTACCTGTTCGGGGAGGGGGAGTCGCGCCGCCTGTAAATGCCTCGATCTTCATCGACCCAACCACCCCTGCCGGGAGCGTCGCCAGCGCGTCCGCGCCCGTCTGGGCTGCAGCCGCCGCGCTCATGGGGGTGCGAGCCTGCCCACTGTGGCGTCTGTGGTCGTGCTACCTTCCTTGCCAGCCTGAGGTCTTCGTTGGTGCCGCCGTCGGTAGAATCAGAGCCTCTATCGCTATCGCTACGCAGAGCCTCAAACTCTGTTGCAGCCGCACGCGCTGCATCCGCAGCCGCTGCTGCTTCTACTTCCGCCGCCGCAAGCCTCGCCGCCCTCGATGCAGCCTCTGCTCGCTCGCGTTCTTCTACCGCGGCGACCTCGGCCTCCTGCTGATGTCGCGCGCTCGAAGCGACCGAGTGCTGAGACTGTCCTTCGGACATGGCGCGCTAGTGGGGGAGTGCTGTGTGGGGAAGAGGTTGTCTCAGACAAGTTGTTGCTTGTCTGTGCAGACGAGGAGGAATGAGTTGAAACAACCGGTGTTATTGCTGCTGGCTGAAGACGAAGAGAGGCGTGGGAAGGAGATGAGCAGGAAATGTCTAGGCTACAGGATAGAACGGCTCTGATACCACTTGTTAGTATCTGAAGAAGAACTCTCATGGAGAGGATAACACTAAGAGTTGGGAAATTTTTCTTGTTTCATTCCACACACAATGCCATGCCCAACCTAGGGGTTGGGGTTACATATTTATAGCTAAGGCAGCCAAGCATATACCTAGATGCTAGTCTAAGATGTTGTCCTACCAATAGACTAAGATGTTGTCCTCTTGGTCTAAGATGATGTCCTACCAAAGGACTAAGATGTTGTCCTACTAAAGGACTAATATGTTGTCCTACTAAGGACTAAGATGTTGTCCTCTTAGTCTAAGATGTTGTCCTACCAAAGGACTAAGATGTTGTCCTGCTAAGGACTGAAATGCTGTCCTAACTAGGGGCCACACAGACAATTAGTAGTATCCCATTAACAGACAAAGGTTGAACTCAAGCAAAATAAATAATATTATACATAAGCGAGGAGTATCGTTTCTTAGTGCTAGTACACACTTGTTCTTTTCTACATTATGATGTTTACCTTTATTTCTGCTTTCCCATTTAAAGTAGGCACTTCAACGTTTCCACCCAGCATTGCCTGGAGCATCCCAAAAAGGTAAAAAACAATCAGCAAAAATGCAGCACAAGCTTTAAAAGCATGTGAAATATTTCACATAAATTTCAACAAATACAGCTAGCTATAAAATTAGCAGTTTTATAAATTGTGACAAACTAATATGAATGATAATGATATTTTCTAAATTTTAACATACAATCACTTCCAAATCCACTGCCCCAACATGTTTTTCTTTTCTTGACAATTACAGTAGGGGAAGCCCGAAGCCACTACAGCAGTAGATATATTAAAAATATAGATAAGTTCCTACAGGAGCTATCAAAAAAGAACTGTACAACGGCAAAAGCCCAGAGCAGCTTAAGCTGCAAGAGAAAAGGAAGGAAGCAGGTCCCACAAAAAGGCTAAGACCAAAAAGAGTAAGTACTATTTACAGCAGGCTATCTAACCTTTTTTCAAATAAGAAAAGTCTAACAGACTATCTTCTGTATTCAATCTATCCATTTGAAATTTAACTATTGAGATGAAACATTCCTTCCATAACTGAAAGGATGGTGTAGCAGCTCTAAAAATTTTCCACTTTCTCTGTTTCCAGGTTTCCCAAGCTGCAATTGAGAAGACTTCCAAGTGTTTATGCTGGTGTTAAAATATAAGTGAATTGCCCACCCTTTCCCTATCAGCTTAAACTTTTCGGGTCAACTGGTCGGTGCATAGTAGCTTAACATGGTATCAGAGCAAGAGGTCTCGAGTTCGAATCCTGGCGGCGCGATTTATTAAAATAAATTGCAGCCAACTCCTATTTCACGTTTGCGGCCCAAGAGAGCCTGCACGTGAGGGGGAGTGTTAAAATATAAATGAATTGCCCACCTTTCCTCATCACCTTAAGCTTTTGGGGTCAACTGGTCGGTGCATAGTAGCTTAACATCGCGCCCGCCAGGATTTGAACTCGAGACCTCTGGCTCTGATACCATGTTAAGCTACTATGCACCGACCAGTTGTCCCCAAAAGATTAAGCTGATGGGGAAAGTTGGGCAATTCGTAAACGTGGAATAGGAGTCGGCTGCAATTTATTTTAATAAATCGCGCCCGCCAGGATTCGAACTCGAGACCTCTGGCCCTGATACCATGTTAGAGGAGAAATAGTGGGATGTATTAGATGATAATAATACTGAGGTACAGGTCTGATTATATAGAGGCATTAGGAGGGGAAAAGGACTAAACTACCCCTAACCCTAATCCCTCACTAATGACTAATATGCCCCTGTGACACACACATAATCACAGTGTCTAACACCCCCCCCCCCGCAGTCACAATATCTAGCCACTGCAGATGTTGAGACTGGACCGAAACTCGGAGAACAGCGACGACGGGAGGCCCTTCGTGAAGATGTCGGCGAACTGCGTCGTCGTCGGGACATGGTGTACCCGAATCTCGCCGCGTGCAACCCGCTCACGAACAAAGTGGAGGTCGATTTCCACATGTTTCGTGCGCTGATGCTGGACCGGGTTGGTGGAGAGGTACACGGCGCTGACGTTGTCGCAGTAGATGAGGGTGCTCCTGGCGACGGAAGTGTGGAGCTCCTGAAGCAACTACTGGAGCCAGGAGGCCTCAGCTACGCCGTTAGCCACGGCGCGATACTCCGCCTCAGCACTCGAACGCGACACCACGGGCTATCGCTTCGAGGACCAAGAGACGAGGTTACCGCCCAGGAAGACGGCGTACCCAGAAGTAGAACGTCGTGTGTCCGGGCAGCCTGCCCAGTCAGCATCGGTGTACACGACCAGCTCGGAGGCTGTGTCACGTCGAAGGAGGAGGCCGTAGTCGAGAGTACCTCGTAGGTATCGAAGAATCCGCTTCACAGCGGTGAGGTGCGGCTCCCTCAGGTCATGCATGTGGAGGCACACCTGCTGAACTGCATACGAGATATCCGGCCTGGTGAAGGTGAGGTACTGAAGAGCACCTGCAAGACTCCTGTAAGTAGTGGGGTCAGAGACGGGTGTCCCGTCGGTAGCGGAGAGCTTCGCCTGAGTATCCACTGGAGTGGAGCAAGGCTTGCACTCAGTCATGCCCGCTCGCTGGAGGATATCCAGGCAGTAATGTCGCTGGTGAAGGAATAAGCCGCCTGGTCGGTCCTCGACCGCAATGCCCAGGAAGTGGTGAAGACGGCCCAGGTCCTTCATAGCGAACTCCTGCTGTAAAGCAGAAACGGTGCGCCGAAGCAGAGCCGGACTAGACGCTGTTAGTACAATGTCATCGACGTACAGTAGGAGGTAAGCAGCGTCACTGCCACGTCGATAGACAAACAGCGAAGTGTCCGATTTAGCTTCGACGAACCCCTGTGAGACTAAGAAGGAGGCGAACCGGCTATACCAGGCTCGCGGTGTCTGCTTCAGTCCGTATAGGGATTTGTTCAGCTTACAGACCATGTCTGGGTGAGCTGAATCAACAAACCCTGCCGGCTGACTGCAGTACACCGTCTCGGTCAGTGTACCGTGGAGGAAGGCATTCTTGACGTCCAACTGGTGGACAGGCCAAGAACGTGAGAGAGCCAGCGACAGAACGGTACGAACCGTCGCCGGCTTTACCACCGGGCTGAAGGTCTCGTCGTAGTCGACTCCAGGGCGTTGAGTGAAACCCCGGAGTACCCACCGAGCTTTGTACCTCTCCAAGGTATCGTCCGCCTTCTTCTTGTGCGTGAACACCCACTTGCCGTGACAACATTGCCACGACCAGGACGGGGAACCAGGTCCCAGGTCCGGTTGGCAAGCAGAGCCTCATACTCTTCCTCCATAGCGCGGCGCCAGTGAGGGTCGGTGAGGGCGCTACGCACGGAAGTAGGTATGGGTGATATCGAAGAAGAGTCGGCCGGTGGAGAAGTCGTCGACGAGAAGGCAGCTCCGGTGAAGCGCTCAACTGGACGAAGACACCCGGATGCACGTCGAGTCACCATCGGGTGGACGTGACCAGGTTGTACACCGGGCGCTCGGGTACAACGACCTTCTCTCGTCTCGAGGCCACACGTGGTGCAGCTGGAGTAGGGCCACCCCCCCGTGCTCGTCGCTGGTAGGCAAGTACAGGGTCGGCGAAGCGAGAAGTCGTCGTCGATGCTGCTCCTGGTGCGTCTGGTGACGCCGGGCTTGCTGCAGGTGATGTCGGGGAAGCTGAGGCCGTGCGTGGCGCAGTAGTCGACGTCAAGGACGCAGAGGCCGCGCTTGGCGCAGCAGGCGTCGTCGGGGACACTGGGGCCGCGCGTGCTGCAGTGGGTGACGTCGGGGGCGCCGAGGCCGCGCGTGGCGCAGCCGGTGGCGTCAGGGACGTCGGTGCCGCGCGTGGCGCAGCCGGTGGCGTCAGGGACGCCGGTGCCGCGCGTGGCGCAGCAAGTGGCGTCAGGGACGTCGGGGCCACGTAAGGCACAGCAGGTGGCGTGGAAGACGCCGAAGTCATGCGTGGCGTAGCGGGTGGGTAACCTGCAAGAGGTAACCGACAAGGTCGTTGTACAGGAGCGGCCTCGGGGTCAGTAGAGAAGAGGGAATCCAACTCAGCGACGGAGTCAGAGGACGGGGTGGAAAAGGGAAAGAAAGACTCGTGGAAGACGACGTGTCGGGAGATCAAGATACGACGGGTGGTGGGGTCAAGGCACCTGTACCCCTTATGGTCAGGGGAGTACCCAAGGAAAACACACTGAGTCGAACGAGGCGCAAGCTTATGGGGAGTTGTGGCAGAGAGGTTCGGGTAGCAAGCGCACCCGAAGACCCGAAGATGGTCGTAAAGAGGGTGGGTGCCGAACAAAGCGAAGTGAGGGGTGGGAGCACTAATTGCCTTAGTAGGAAGGTGATTAATGAGGTAGGTGGCAGTGTGAAGCGCCTCCGCCCAGTAGCGAGCAGGGGTAGAAGCCTGAAACATCAGGGAGCGCATGACATCGTTGGTGGTCCGAATCATGCGCTCAGCCTTGCCGTTCTGGGGGGAAGTGTACGGACATGACATGCGTAACTGAACACCGCGAGAAAGCAGAAAGTCAGGGAACGTAGAGTTGTCAAACTCGCGCCTGTTGTCGCACTGGACCGCACGAATCGTGCGCCCAAACTGGGTGGACACCCAAGCGAAGAAGTGAGAAAGAGTACCGAAAGTATCAGACTTCTGTCGCAAGGAAAAAGTCCACGAATAGTGCGAAAAATTATCCACGACCACCAAGTAATACTTGCATCCAGAGACACTAAGAACAGGTGAAGTCCAAAGATCACAATGAATCAAATCAAATGTGTGCTCGACACGAGTGACAGAGTGCGAAAAAGGAAGTCGAACATGGCGACCCAACTGACAAGCATGGCAAAGAGACTCATGAGTACCCCGAGTACACGAAATCGCTGAACTACCAGACAACTTCGACATAGCATCAACACCGGGGTGGCCAAGCCGACGATGCCAAATGGTCGAAGATGTTGTCGTAGTCAGGGCAAGAGGCGGAGCGGAAGCAGGAAGACGCATCGTGTACAGGGGACCCGTACTATCACAGCGAAAAAGAAAGCGTCGAGTGGTAAGATCCTTCACAGTTACACCACAAGGATCAAACTCAAGGGAAACATGGTTGTCAGTAGTAAAACGACGAACGGAAAGAAGATGTTGAATGATGTCAGGGGCAACAAGAACATCACGTAGCTGAAACGAATCCGGCGAACCCGAGTCACCTACTGAGGTGACTAGGAGAGTCGACCCATTCCCAACAACGATAGATGAAGGATCAGAGGGACGGGAAGGGCGGGTAGAGGAGAGGATACCGACGTCAGGGGTGGTGTGGTACGAGGCACCGGAGTCCACCACCCAGTCAGGGCCAGATGGCGTGAGACCCCGTAGGTAGACCGACGGTGTTGAACGGGTCGCGACATGCCCCGGGGGTGGCGGCACCGGGAAGGAAGACAACACGCGTGGACCCTCGACGGTCGTGCCAAGCGAGTAGGCAACAGCCGATCCAGATACACCAGCGGCTGTGGGCCAGGGGCCGGCGGCGGCTACGGGCCAGGCGGCGCCGTTGTGGGGGGCTGCAGGGCCGGCGGCCCAAGGCTGCAGCTGCTGTGGGCCAAGCAGCGGCGCTGTCGTGGGGTGCTGCAGAGGCGACGGCGGCGGGCCAGACGGCAGCAGCGAGCCCGGCTCGAGGGGTGGCAGCGCTGGGGGCTGGATGGGCGGTGGGGGCTGCAAGAGCGCCGGCGGCGGCCAGATGCAGCTGCGCGATGGCCCAGGGTGGTGACGCGGCGGCATCTGGCCAGGGGGTGGTGACGGCTACGTCAGCCCTCCCCGAGGCGATGGCGGCGCCCTTGGGCGCCTGCCATTCAAGCCCAAACCCGGGCGGCCCGGGCGTACGCCGGCTCTGCCCGAAATCGGGCGGCCCGGGCGCAGATCCGGCGGCAGCCCAGGGCGCTGCGGCCCAGGGCGCGGCTGCGCGGGCTGGAGACGCGCCGCCGCCGGCGGCGGCCCCGACGGACGGCGCAAATGTGTGGGCTAGAGGCGCTGCAGCAGCGGTGGCGACTGGGGCACCTCGTGTGGCAGACCAGCAGGGCAGACGGCAGGCGGCCGCCTCCCGCGGGCAAGGGGGGTAGGGCGCTCGGTCTGGGGCGTTGTCGTCCGGCACGGCGCGGGCGGAGGGCGGTGGCAGCGCTGCCGGCTTGGGGTTGGGGGTCGGCGGGCTGGGCGGCGGCGCACAAAGGCGTTGGGCGGCCCTGGAGGCGACGGGCTGGGGTAGGGCTGCGGCGGCGGCTCGCAGAGGGAGGACTGCGGCGGCGTGGCGCTGTGGAGGGGCTGTGGCGGCGGCGGCGCAGCCATCAGGGGAGGAGGATTAGGGTTAAGCCCTAATCCTTGATTACCTAGCTGATACCATATTAGAGGAGAAATAGTGGGATGTATTAGATGATAATAATACTGAGGTACAGGTCTGATTATATAGAGGGATTAGGAGGGGAAAAGGACTAAACTACCCCTAACCCTAATCCCTCACTAATGACTAATATGCCCCTGTGACACACACATAATCACAGTGTCTAACAGCTGGCAATCACGTTTTGCTTTTTGGATGGTGTCAAAGAACTGAAGTTCATGATCCCAGTTGATCCCTAGGAAGTTCCAACATGTGACACTGAAAAGGCATTCAAAGAAGAGATGGTATGTATATTCCTTCATATTTAGGTTGCATAGGACACAGTTGTAGTCTTCTCCCGGTATCTTGTATTTTTTTCCTCTTTAGTGTTGCCTCTACATGTTGATTCATGCTGCATACTTTAAAGGCTGCCACTCTTTTGTAAGAGCCCCACACTCCACAAACAAATATTATTCGAATCAGCCTCCTTGCAAAATAAGCAAGGAGAAGGCTGCCTAGAAATCCTCTTCCCCGGACCCCACAACATGTGGGAGCTTTCAGCACTGGGTATTGCCCTTTTTTTAATCAAAGGTAAGAAATCTTCTAATGAATAAACTTAATTTGTCTTGACAAAAGAACTGAGAATGGTAATAAATAGATAAATTATTCGCTCTAGCCTCTAGCGCATAGGCTGTGTTGTGTTCAGTCCATGGCATTAACGTAATGTGTCGAGAAACGATGTGGGTGCCTGTCTTTCTTTGTTGTGTGTTTGCATTCATTTTATTCTTGTTAAAATATGCACAGTTCTCTTGCAATTTGAGAAAAAATAAATAGATAAATTATATAAAGGGAAAGGGTGTGACATATTTAACATTGGAAAGACCAGCACTGAGAAATAGAATAGTTTTTAACAGGGCGAAGTAGGAGAGCAGAAGCTATTACCTGTGTGAAGCTTATCCTTTTTTCAAAATGGATGTCAGCACCATCTCGAGCAAACATCGGATCACTTGCTACCTACGATGTACATGGTCAATGGAAAAATCAAAAGATGATATGTGTGACATAAGAAAGCGGCAATTTTATAATCTCTCCGGTTCTTAATTGATGTCGTTAGGACAAACTTTTTAGTTCATTTACTTTTTAGTTCAAAATTAACTAAAAAAAAGTTGTCTAACAAAGAATCCATCAGCACAGCATTCAGTAGATAAACCCAAAAAAGAACTACTTGTTGGATGTTCCTAAACAACAGTGGCAGATATGTTAATCTTAGAAGGTTATGGGAATCAACAACGATGGCATATTGGCATCTTACATAAAGACATATTGGGTCCAGTGACAAACTGGTATGCATAAAAATGAGGAATACTATACTGGAACTTAGCCTACCCCAACGTGCTTGGGACAGAGGCTTTGTTGTTGTCGTTGTTGTACTATACTGGAACTAGACCACTATATTTTTGTCATAAATGCTTCAACGATAATATGCTTGGACCAAACAAAGGTGATCTCATCATCATCGTGCTACTGACTGAAAACTTTTGGGGGAGGCATCTCTAAGCACTGGCATCGACTAAAAGTAAATGTGCCAGAAGCGTGACACTAGGCATATTCAAGTACTAAAAAGGGTGTACCCAGTGCCGAAGGCTCTCACACATTGTGGGGTCTAGAAAAGGGTTATTTGATTATTTCTAAAAAGCCTTGCATATGCTTTTGCATAGAAGTTGGTTCCAACCCCCATGTTTTCAAGTCATCCAACTAATCACAATTATCGAGGGTAGTCATCCATATCGGTCATCGAAGCTCGATCAGGAGCAACAACTCGATCTGGGCGACTAGAAAACTAGTCGTTCCACTAGTCATCCCATCAGGGCAATTAGTCGGGTGATCACGTGTTTTTGGTGATCAAGATGACTAGCTTAGGAAATTTTGGGGCCTTATCTGCTGGCTGGCGGCCCATTAGGGTTCAGCTCATTCACCTCTTCTCTAGATCAGGACGACTAAATTGTTGCTTTTCCTGAAATCTGAACTGGAACTGCTATTCTATTTCCAAACTTTAGAACATTAGATGTGTGTGTGTGAGTGTGATTGTCGAACCCAAAACCTCGGGGCACAAGTAGAGACACACTCCCACTGCGCCAAGTCTGCCCTTCTTAGGCACATTCAGATACTCACTTTAATTTTTATGTATAAACTTCCAGGCTGGGCACCAAGTCCACCACTATCTCCAGCCCCCGGTACATGAATTGTATCACCAGAATCGATTCCTATGTCGCGAAAAAAAAAGAATTATGTTCAATGAGTTAACAATATTGCAGTGCAAACAGTACCGTCATACACACAGGTAACAGTAATAGGCATGGTGTAAGCAATAAAATTTTCAGATAATGATGCCCTCGGCGAACTGTGAAGCAATCCCATGTTTACAATCAAATGAAAGAAAAGAGCTATGGTGGCCAGCACAGACTGGGGTTGTTGAATAAGCTTTTTTAGTTCAAAGAGGCGTGCTTGCACCATGCACAAGGTTTAAAAGGCGTCGCCGCCTAGGCGTCCAGGCGCTCCCACCTGGACGCCATGGCTGGTCGCCTTGGCGTCCAGGTGCCCTTTTAAAACACTGGCCATGCATGGGTATGATATATATATATATATATTAATGCACCTGGATTTTGACAGATTATAAATGATATAATGAATGAGAGCTCCAAGTAGAAGCAGTACAAATATGACCTGAGAAATTGTATTACTATATTATGACTAAATTTATAAGAGAATACAAGATAACTGCAGGGCAACTCAATCAAACTAAGAGCAGGTACATATTTCTGCATAAGTAAATTGACAACAGAGAATTGAAGATTAGTGAGCAGCACCTGCTGGAATAGACACATTTACATATTTCATACCATCTATCACCCTTGAACCTTTGCATGTCAAGCAGAAATCCTGTGAAAATCATCACACCTGAGATGGGACGAAAAAATACAGAATTACTAATGTTACTTGCAGGACGATTACCTTAATTAATTTTCCAGAACCTCTGCAGGAAATACAGATGGATTTGAATGGGTATGTAGTGACCTGCATAAACCACCAGTTAAGTCTCACACGATATACTATAAATATCTGCAAGGAACCTTTGATAATGACAGCGTAACAGCATATACTTACTCTTCCTACACCTTTACATGTAGGACAAACATATATCTTTGCATTCCCCGAGTAACCTCTCCCATCTAGTAGAAAAAGATAATCAGGGTTCTCTCAGAAAACAAAGAGCACATGGGCTAAATCTGAAAGATCATCATGCACACAAGCATGATGGCAGGTTTTGTAGAAAACTTATAGCTCTCTTATTACCAATTGATAATTGAATTTTCAGCTTCAGCAATTCATCATTCACCAACATAAGCATGCCAGGTCTCATCTTTATTAGCAATAAATCTACTTTGCTACCAGGATGAAGATTACTGCTGGTTAGAGTTAATCTTTACTTTTGGAATATTAGTCAGTTTAGAAGAATAGTCCTAGTCGGGCGCGGCTGAGTCCTCACCGTATGTGAGAGATGACCATGTTTTCTAGTTAGTCTAGAATATGTGGGTTGATCTGTTTACAGATCTGTTAAGTTAGTTGAGTCTAGCATGTAGAGTTGATTTATATCTCTAGTAGATAGAGTCCTAGAGATAAAATTGCAAGTTTAAAGGAGTACTGATAAGGTTCAATCTGATTTGTAAAAGGCAATAAATAGCCAGATACTTCTGAGGAAAAAAGCAAGTTGAATTTCCATCCGGATCTCGCCCGAATTTGATGCGAATCGGGCGGCTCAGAGGTGAAGAAAGTGTGCGACGGCTGAATCTAGCATGCTCAAGGCGGATAGTGTGAGGAACTGAGGCTGGGCGTCGCAGACTCGACGCGGACCTAGACGAAGCTCGATGAAAATTGGCTAGAGTAGTTCAGCAGCCAGGGGATCGTGGCCAATAGAAGCGTCCGAGTGTGAGGCGGCATGACCTGAGGCACGCGGATCTAAGGGAATATCACCTCGCACTGTCTTATTGAGTTAAAGCTGCTGGGAACGGCTAACTGAACTAATGGCACCTCTAACAAAACGGCTAGATTACAATAAACGGCAGCCCGGTGCATGTAGCTCCCGCTTGCTCAGTGTCCGGAAAAGAGTCTAACCCACTTGGGTATTTTGTACGCAGTCTTTCCATGCATTTCTGCAAGAGGTTGTTTCCAGCACTCGGATCCGTGATCGTCACAAGGCAACAGCTTTACTGCTGCGCCAGTGCTAGATTACAATCCAAATAGAATTATGAACCAAACTGTTGGAACTTCACATTTATTTACAGCAAAAGGATTTCTACACAGGTCTCAACTCTACGAACATGAGTGCAATTTAACACTTGATTCAACAGGACCACATATAAACAATCAACAATTGTACATAGGAAAATGTTTCAAGCGTAAGCGTACTTACCACATGAATCGCAAACATTTTTCGCGTTGAAAGACACTTGCTTCATGCATCCATTAGCAGCTTCTCTAAAAGAAAGACTCATGTCAACCTACTTCAACAAAAAGATATAATTAGTTCAACAAGAGTACAAGACAACTACTAAAGAAGCATGCTGCTGAAAATGAAAGAGGAACAAGCTTAGGAATGAACCTCAATATCATGCGCTTTCATATTTATGTCATTCTCGAAAACCTGAAAACAAAGAAAATTGCTGAAGGTAAAATGATGATGGAAGGAAATGTACGGAAAGAGTCAGGCAACTACCTCAGAGAATATTTTGTAGAATTTACTAGAGAAGGGACCATTGTTCTTTCTGAATTCTCTAAAAGGGGCACTGTTCGATCCTGAGAATGTATCCTGAGAAAACCCACCATACTCCCCCCTTGACCCTCTTGAAAACAGCTGCAATATTACAAGATACAAACCTCTACTAGATTACAAAACAAATCACTCCATTTAAGTGGCTTGAAAGAAACCAAGCCATTCTTTAAAAGGGGGGAGGGGGCGGAAACCAATCAAAGAAAAGTTACCATGTCATATTGCTCTCTTTTTGAAGAATCCCGTAATGTCTGGACTCCAAAATTAGCACAACATGACAGTTGTTATTTTGGCATAATAGTTAGAACATCCACAAGTAAAACACTAATTGTGGGAACTTACTTGCCTCATATGCATCTCTGATCTCTTGAAACATCCTTTTTGCAGCAGTGTTGCCTTTATTTGTGTCTGGGTGGTATTTTTTTGCAAGCTACACGTTTTTTTATTGGTTTAGAAACAGAAGATACAAATGGTTTAATTAAGAAACTAAACCAACTGAAAGGAAAATCGGGAACAAGGGAGGATATTTCTGGTGCATATTTTTAAGGATCAATCATCCCCAGAACACAGTTTGCAGGTAAATCCAACATTTGAGCTCGTTGTTCAACATATATGTAGTGTCTCATCCTACTTTCATTTTGTTCCAAATTTTCATAGACATATGTCTCTCAACTTGAGAGACATATGACTCTCAAGTTGACAGACATGTGTCTCTCAACTTGAGAGTCTCGAGGTCATAATGCATCAATATTGTTTGTTCAACAAAAAATGTTGGATGGATTGTTGGTTTGACCAGAAACATTACAACTAGTAACACTTCATAATGAAGCTACACACTAACATGTCAAGAATCACATATGAAGTGTCTTTTTCAAAAGTTAACAGCATCACACATGATAATACAAAACAACAACCAAGCCTTTATCCCAAGCATCACACATGATAATGAAGAGATAAAAAATAGGCGAGACTGTTGCTTGATCAAAGGGTATAAGATCTATCGCATGGCCATCTTAAACATAGAGTAAATGGGACGAAGCCTCAGAATGTCTTGAGATTAGCTGAAATGCAGTGATACTCACAGAGTGAAAAGCCTTCTTGATGTCATCCCGCGATGCATCCTTAGGAACACCAAGAATTTTGTAATAGTCTTTGTCCATTGAACAACGTTGACCTAGCAGAAGCACCAAGATATGGTCAATTGCCTTTAATATTGCAAAAGTAATGATGAAAAGATGATTAGTCTAAACACAGTATGATAACCTGTAGCATGAAAGGACCTGCTCAATACAAATGATGTCAACATGGATCGGCTATAGCACCTATTACCGATGTAGATGCCAGCAGAGCTGCAAGCTGAATTCTCCATATTGAAACAAAAAATATACATAAAAAATGAAAAGGTGAGGATCACAGAAATACTGGAATACATAAAAAAAAAGTGGTCCAAAACAATAAAGGCAAACGGCAAGTATGGATGTTTTTAAAATAAATGTATTTCTAAACATGCAGACACCAGCAATTATTTTGGTATCTCTAGCATATCATATCCTTCTTCAATGATGTCAATGCACAGAAAAACATCAGAGTAAATTGAGTAGTCATCATCCACATCTATTATCAAGGAATGCATGTGCTTCTGTGTCAGCTATTTTTATGAAAATTTGTATAACCGACAACCATCCTTCGCACTCGATTTAAACCTGACTTGTAATTTTAAGTGTTGTTTCTGCAGCTCTAGATTGAATAGACATCTAAATTGACTCATACAATAAAAACATGTCCCGATGCCAACAATAAAATAGCATTCCACGAATGCAATTAGTAAGTCTAATACAACATTGTACTCCAAAGCAAGTTGGGGTTAGCAAGTGTATAGTATTATAAATTAGTAGCCTCTATTCACTCTCGACTCCACCAAATTATCTACATCACTAACAACACTCTTCCACCAGGAACCAAAAAAATATATAAAGCCACAACACGTCAAAGGCAAGGGAAATTACGTGCATTCAGTAGAATCCATGTGCTCCTCTGCGTGGCCACCTGCAAGCAAAACCTCAAACAACGTAAACAACCAGCACTCCGCAAAACTCTTCAACAGAAGGGGGGAACGGACGAGGGAGCAAGCTCGCCGCACCTCGCTGGGACAGGGTGCGAGGGACCTCGAGGCGATCCGGAGCCACCCGAATCGGCTCATGGACGGCAGGGCGAACTACGCAGCGCGTCGGCGCGTGATGGACAGAGGTCTGGTCGGCGGCGGAGACTAGAGACCCCTCGAGCGTAAAGGTGACAGGGTCCGGCTGGCGCGGCGAGAGGAGGAATGGGAAAGCGCGCACGTGGCTCTAGAAGAGTCCAGAAAGGGTCCCTGTGGGCCGAGAAGCCCTGGCGAGGGAGGAGCGGCGCGAGGGGGAAGAGATCGTGGATTGGGGGAGAAGAAAGAAAGGAAATTACTCTGGGGTTTAGTGGCGATCTCGTTTTTTTAAGCCTCAGTACAATTACACTCACTCCATCGATACACGTCCCCACACTCACATACACTTCATACCTATAATTATACACATCATTGAAAATATTATCCTTTAAAAGATTATCATAATCTAGCAAAAATCTAATATGCACTAAAAACATCATATGTGACACCACGTATGAAAGGCGATAGCGAAATTTATTCTATGACAAGTCCTGGTGCAATGCTGTCGAAGTGTGCGATCGACACTTCCCCGGGCCTGCACTGGGCAGCCCGCGGAGGTTCTTTTTTCGGAGGGGCTAGTTCCTAGCGGAGAGCTTGCGCGGATGGACGAGTTAGTGAGAGCTTGACACAGGAAGTTTTACGTGGTTCAGGCCGCCGGAGCGTAAAACCCTACGTCCACGGCGAGCTATGGAGCTCGCTGTATTGCTTGCTGCTCAGGGCCGGGGGCCTGAGCTCGGGGGTGAGTTACAGCTTGAGAGTGTATGGCTAGCGTATGAGTTGCAGAATGCGAACCCTTGCTATCGACGCCTACCCGAGCCTTTTATAGTCCAAGGCTCGGACGGCTTACAAGGGAAGCCGGGACCCGACAGGTGGTCCCGGGAAGATTGTCTATTATCTACCGTATCTGTAGTTATGCCGGTGGTTGTCTCCGGTCGAAGGCTTCTGAGTCTTCCTTTTGCCGCCCTGCCCATGTCGTGCGCTAGTCGTAGTGGTTGATGACGGCGCAGGCGGCATGGGATGTCTTGTCGCGGCGTTTATTACCTGTCAGGTTCCGACACCGCGCGCCAGTCTGTGATGCGACTGGACGCAACGGCACCTGACAGGCGCGTGCTCCGCGTTTCCGCGTCTTGGGAAGACGCGAGCCTTGAATTCCTTGTACGGGCAAGGTGAGGGGCGCCTTTACGCCCGCTGCCTACCGCCCGGGGGCAGGCAGCACTGTTCTTCCAGCCACGTGGCGGGTCCGGAGCTCTTCTTTGAGGAGAGGGAGGTCCGGCCCCACTTGACGCGTGGCGCCTTCGGACCTCTCTCCCGCGGAGGGGGAGGTCCGGCTTCTGCATGCCACGTGGCGGGCCCGGAGCTCACCTCTGAGGAGAGGGAGGTCCGGCCTCGCTGGACGCGTGGCGTCTTCGGACCTCTCTCCCGCGGAGGGGGAGGCCCGGCTTCTGTATGCCACGTGGCGGGCCCGGAGCTCTCCTCTGAGGAGAGGGAGGTCCGGCCCCGCCAGACGCGTGGCGCCTTCGGAGCTCTCCCTGCAGAGAAGGGCAAGCACCTTAGGCATTTTACCCTGTGCGCGGGAGTACCCCATATCTCAGGTATCGACAGTGGCCCCCGGGCCCATCTCGGGGGAGATAGCGAGCCCGAGGTGGGACCTCCGTCTCTTCCGATCCGCGCACTTTCTCTAAGTCCCGACTTGACCGCTGCTGGAGCACGAACGGCCGCGGGGTCGTGAGAGCGTGCGCCCACTTGATGATTGCTTTTACTGCGGTGGTTCCGAAGGCTGCCACTTCTACACGTTGCGGTGCTTTCTTCGGGAACCGCCGAAGGGCCTTGCCGGCTCATCTTCTTAGGAGACTGACTCCTTGCCCCCACCGCTCCAGTTAAGCGGCTTGGGCCCACCCGTCATCGGCACTCGGTCTAGGAACCGAAGCGGTTGCGGGTGCGTGGTATTTGAAGAGTTCCGAATCGCTTGGAACTGCACCGGGAAGCTTTTTAGAGGGGGTCTCACCCACGTTGTAGCTTCCCTTCGCACTTCTCTGCGTTTCTTCTTGGACTCTTGCGCTTTTGCTTTCTTGCCTTTGAGCTCTCCCTTGCCATGGCTTCCAACCCGCTGCTAGAGAAGAAACGCGCCCGATCTCCTCCATCAACGGCGCCGGTGCCAAGTCGGGATTGTGGGGTGCCTGACACCCCCTCCGGGGGCGACTCGAAGAGGCCCCGGGCTGATGTGTTAGGGGAAGCCTCTGCGGCGTCCCCTGTTCCGCCAGTCCAAGCGACTGCGGAGCGGTCGTCGGAGACGGTAGCGGGCTTTGGAAATCCTACCCCGGCTCGGAAGTCGGGGTTCAGAGCCCGCTGGAGTGTCCGCGCTTCCAGGCCTTCCCCGTCTTGCGGGGAATCTGTGTTGCGGCCGCCAGGCCAGCGCGGACTTCTCCTATTCCGGTGTGCCCGGACTCCACGGCGGCGCCGTCTCTTCCTGTCGAGACGGTTAACGTGGCTCCCGAGCCAGCACAGGTTGATCCTGCACTAGGCGGCCTGGCTTCTTCTCCGGCTCCGTCTTCCCCGGCTCGTCCCCCTCCTCAGGTCAAGGAGCCTGAAGCTGAAGAAAGTCCGGCTGGCCCGGCTGCCAGGGCCGCTGGGCCAGTTTCTCCTGATCGGCGTCTCGTCTCGGCGGCTGGCGCGCTAGCTCTTCCCGAGGACGAGGTAATGGAGAAGGTCGGAGGGACTGCCCCAGCTTCTGTTGCTCCATTGCCTCTGGCGGACGCCTTCGTGCTCGCCGAGTCGAGCGTCCGGCAGGTCTTGGCTGCACTAGGGCGCGAGCGGGAGGAGTATACGGTTGAACGGGACCGCCTCCTCACCTGGGGGAACCTTTTGCGGGAGAGGACCGCGAAGGTTAAGAGCGAGCTCGACTCCAGACGGGAGTTGCTCGACTTCTGGGAAACGCTCGTCGACCGGATGAAGCGGGCTGTTGACCGCATGGACACCCAGTCGCGGTGGATCAACAGGGAGGCCCTGGAGGCTCACGCCCGGGCCGAAGAGAGCCTCTCAGCTGCTGTGGAAATACGGCAGCGGTTGGAGCGCCGCGAACTCGCCGTTGAGGAGCGGGAGCGTTCCGTGGCAGCTGAGGCAGAGAGGGTCGCCGCGCAGCCGGCTGCGGGCGAGGATGACCTCCGAGCTCGGATGGAGGAGCTAGAGATTCTGAAGGCAGACCTTGACTTGAGGGATGAACAGGTCTCCCATGATCGCTGGGCGGTCTTGGACCGCGAGTTGACTGCCGGCTTCAGGGCCGCTAAGTTGGAGCGGCTAGCCGAGACCCTCCGCCTTCGGGAGAGTTCCCTGGCAGCCCAGGAGAAGGAATTCTCCGAGAGGAACCTTGAGGCTCTGCGGGCGGCCCGCCGCGAGGTGGAGGAACTCTCAGCCCTACGGTCCTCTGAGGCCCTTGCGGTCTCAAGCTTTGTGGATCGGGCGGGGTCCGCCCTGATCCCTCTTGGTTTCAGTCCGGTGAGGGCCGCAACTCCCGCATTGCAGGTGGCTGAGGTGATCCCTGCATTGGAGTCGATCAGCGCCAAGCTGGACAGACTCGACTCGGTGGTCACCAGCGAGCTTGAAGCCGAGGGCCGCGGCTTAGCTTTAGAGGTCGCCTCGCATGTGCTGGCATGCTTCAAGAGCCGCGACCCCTCTTTCTCACTGGAGCCAGCAAGGGAGGGCCCAGCCGCGGAGCGGGAGGAAGCTGCCAGGGCTGAAGTCGAGGATGTGGCCGCCCTTGTAGCAGCAAGGTTCCGGCGAGAGCCGGGTGGTCCTTAGGACTTGCTTTTCCCTTTTTTATCGAGTCTGTAGTCCAACTCAAGGAGCCTTGCTTAATTTGACTCTCTTGGATACTTGTGTCTGTGATGCTTTTCCCTCCTTCTTGGCTTTGCCTGGCTGAGTCCTTAGCTCCGCAAGGTACTCAGAGGTCATTTCCAATCTCGGAGCTTCGCTCAGACACCCCCCCGGGTCCTAACTATGTTAGGGGCCCCCGGAGGTCTCCGAACCTCGCCTTATGGGGGGGCTTTAAATCTGTCGGCCACGTGGTGGGTCCGGAGCTCCTCCTTAAGAGACGGGAGCTCCGGTCATGTTGGACACGTAGGGCTTTCGGAGCCCTCCCGCTGAGGGGGGAGGTCCGGTTCCTGCCTGCCACGTGGCGAGCCCGGAGCCCTCAAGGAAGGAATTCCGGGCCTGCTGGACACGCGGGGCCCCCGGGACCTGCCCCTGCTGGGGGGGCAGGTCCCGGTCCTTCCAGTCCCAGGCCGGTGTAGCTGGTAGCTCCTTTCCCCCCGCTTCACGCAGTTCCTGTTGCCGTAACCTGAAGGTCCTGCACACAGGTAGAGGAAACGTAATTCTCCTCGGGGGGTCCTCCACTCCTGTCTCCTAGTCTTATCCGTCTTATGGTCCTGGCCCGCTATACGGGGCTTGGGCAATTCTGTGCACGAGGCGCCGGAGCTCCGGCTCCCTCCGAGGTCCGGGTACGGTCGTCCGATCCCTAGTACCGGGCCATGCGCTGGGGAAGCAGAGTGCACGCGCTTTGGGTTCATGACCAGGCAAAGCGGACGTACTCCCCTGGACCTCCGGGGAGCAGGATGCGCATGCTTTGGGCTCTGGGCCGGCTAAGCTGGATACGCACCCTGGACCCCCCATGCACAACGCTGGCCTTTCCTGGAGGTGACCAACTGACACCGCAACACCTGACTGGGGGAGGCCCGAGAGACTCACTCGGCCATCGGCAGGTGCCTCAAGCGCAGCCGCCTTCGGGAGGATAGCAAATGCCGACTATGGGTGAGCGCAGGAGAGGGGGAGCTAGACGTATGATGAACATACAGAGATAGTGCGATCATAAAAATTAATGCATAATTTAAATGAGCGCATGAGAAGGAGCTAAGTAGAACAGGTCTCTGTATTCGCGCCCATAGGTGGAATTCTGGCTGTTCGTGGGGGCAATGTTCCGCCTCGTCTACAAGGGAAGCAAGACTCTACGCGCTTAGGGTCGGAACCAGGCTAAACTGGACGTAGTCCTGTACCGTCCCTTGAGACTTAGCTACCCCAAGCTCTGTTCCTAAGTTCTATGGGGTCTATTACAGAAGTGAATAACCCTGTTCTACCGATGCTCAGTAAGTAGGACTTACAGTGTTGCTCCATGGCAAGGATTTTTGGGAATGGATCCCACTCTCGGTTGAAAGGCATGTGTACCTGGGGCGGCAGCTTTCATGATTCGGAAGGGACCTTCCCTGCTGGGGGAGAGCTTATGGGTCCTTCTTGGAATATAGCGTGCCTCTTCACCAGGCTGCCTTCTTGCGGGCCCCCGTCGCGTCTGGTTCTTTGGCGGTAGTGCTTAGAGCATTAGCCGAGACCGTGCGTTGTGGGGTGTTCCCTGCAAGCCGAGTCTTGTCGAAGTTGTTGTCTTCACGCTGGATCAGGTCCTGCGTGGCTTCTCTCCGGGGCCCCCGGGGAGTTCTCCCCTTCTGGCTAAGGCCTTCAAGGGGTAGGTGGACCCAGGCTCGCCTTGGATGACCTAAGGCGTCTCCCCCTTCTGGCAAGGCCTTCAAGGGGTTGACGGACCCTAGGCGGCCCCCGAGAGGTATGTTCGAGGCACGGAGGCGTGCTGCAGCTGGCTAACACCTTGGCCCGTCACCGTCAGAACTGGAGTCCTCACCGTCATGCACTGTCTTTATGACACGCTGAGGCTCCTGGAACCCCACTTGGTGGGCAGCGGTGACTGGGGCATCGGCCTTCTGTTTGCCATCCCTCTGAGGGTAGGGCGGTGCTTCAGCCCTCTGCCGTCTTCCATTACGGAAGCGCTCTGCGAGCCTCTGGATCTCCCAGCACTCGGCAGCTGTATGGTTGCAGGTGCCATGCACGGGGCATAGCCCGCCCTGGCCACTGTCTGGGGCCTGTGATTGCCGCTGCCTCTTGTCGGGGCGCGACCCCCGAGCTCCGCTGGTTGTCGCAGCTGCGGCGACGGGGGCCGTGAATGGTGGCTTCATCTTCCCACTCCCCCGGTTCTTGGTCTTCTTGCCACCCCCATAGGCAGCAGCACCGGACCCGGGCTGCCCTCCTAACTCAGAGGTCGGCAGTGCGTGCCAGTTCCGCCCTTCGGCTGCCCTGGCGCACTTATCCGCCAGGCTAAAGAGCTCCGAGACGTCGCGGACCTCTCTGGTCGCGAGCTTCTCGAGCATTTTCTCGTCCCGGACACCCTGTCGGAACGCCACCACCACAGAGGCGCTTTGGATATGTGGGATGGTGTTGCGCACCTGAGAGAACCGCTGGATGAAAGAGCGCAGCGACTCCCCAGGTTGTTGCTTGACGGCGTAGAGATCGAGCTCCGTGTCGGGACGGGTGTAGGAGCTGCCGAAGTTGGCGACGAACTGCCGGCAGAGCTCACCCCAGGAGGTTATGGACCCCTGGGGTAGATTCATGAGCCAGGACCGGGCTGGGCTGGTCAAGGCGACGGGAAAGTAGTTGGCCATGACAGCCTCATCGCCTCCTGCAGCAAGTACGGCGGTGGAGTAGATCTGGAGGAACTCCGCCGGGTTGACGCTTCCGTCGTACTTCTCGGGCAAGTGCGGGCGAAACTTGCGCGGCCACCTTGCGAAGCGAAGGTGGGGCGCAAGGGCCGCACATCCTGCACCTGCTGCTGCAGGTACTGGTGCTGCGAGCAGGTGGTTCACACCTGGCACCACGTATCCCGGCATGGGCAAGGCTGCACCATAGGACGGGGCCGCTACTTGCAGCGCATATGGTGGTGGCATATGTTGCGCAGCATATGCCTGAGGCGGGGCTCGCATGGCGAAGGCCTGCCCTTCCGGTTGTGTCGAGGCCGATGACATGCTGTCGCCTGCCTCATGGTTGCGACGCCTTTCTCGACGTCGCTCGAGGTACACTCGGGCGTCCTGCCCCAAGTGGCACCGCTCCAGTTCCCTTCGCAGGTCCGTCGACAGGAGCCTGCAGGAGCTGGAATCCGCCGTTAGCCCGTCAACCGTGGGTGTGCGCGTCAGCGACACAGCTGGTTGCCCTGGGCGCCGCCCTCGCCGAAACCGAGGGTTCGCGGCGGCGACGACGAGGCGGTTCACCTCACGGACCCATTGCTGGGTTGCTGAATGGGGCGCATCCCCTGCAGGTGGGTTGCGCAGCAGCGCCCTTGCTGCAGCTAGCGCACCTCCATGGTGTACGCTCAGCGCTGCAGAAGACCTCACGCTGGTCGGGGCCTGCATAGCCGGAGTCGGCGTTGCCGGAGTCGGCTGCTGGCTACCCGCTTGTGCCGACACACTCCGTCCTGAGTGTGTCGACATGTACTCTCCGCTGGTCACGGTTCGCCGTGAATGCGGAGGGGGAGAGCTTGTCGCTGAAGGGAGCTTGGTCATCTTCGTTGGCGGAAACTCGTCGCGCTAGGGGAAGAGCCCCCTACCTGGCGTGCCAAATGTCGAAGTGTGCGATCGACACTTCCCCCGGGCCTGCACTGGGCAGCCCGCGGAGGTTCTTTTTTCGGAGGGGCTAGTTCCTAGCGGAGAGCTTGCGCGGATGGACGAGTTAGTGAGAGCTTGACACGGGAAGTTTTACGTGGTTCAGGCCGCCGGAGCGTAAAACCCTACGTCCACGGCGAGCTATGGAGCTCGCTGTATTGCTTGCTGCTCAGGGCCGGGGGCCTGAGTTGGGGGGTGAGTTACAGCTTGAGAGTGTATGGCTAGCGTATGAGTTGCAGAATGCGAACCCTTGCTATCGACGCCTACCCGAGCCTTTTATAGTCCAAGGCTCGGGCGGCTTACAAGGGAAGCCGGGACCCGACAGGTGGTCCCGGGAAGATTGTCTATTATCTACCGTATCTGTAGTTATGCCGGTGGTTGCCTCCGGTCGAAGGCTTCTGAGTCTTCCTTTTGCCGCCCTGCCCATGTCGTGCGCTAGTCGTAGTGGTTGATGACGGCGCAGGCGGCATGGGATGTCTTGTCGCGGCGATTATTACCTGTCAGGTTCCGACACCGCGCGCCAGTCTATGATGTGACTGGACGCAACGGTACCTGACAGGCGCGTGCTCCGCGTTTCCGCGTCTTGGGAAGACGCGGGCCTTGAATTCCTTGTACGGGCAAGGTGAGGGGCGCCTTTACGCCCGCTGCCTACCGCCCGGGGGCAGGCAGCACCGTTCTTCCAGCCACGTGGCGGGTCCGGAGCTCTTCTCTGAGGAGAGGGAGGTCCGGCCCCGCTGGACGCGTTGTAACACCCCAAGTTTTGATTCAAAACTCTAAACCATGTTCAGAGGGGAATTTAAAAATTTTTGGATGTGTTGCATGTTTTGCAAAAATTCAAATTCAAACTGGAATTCAAATTATACTCAAAACAGAAAAGAAATGGAAAAAGAAAAAGAGAAACGGGAAAAAAACCGGCCAGTGGGCCGAAACCCGCCAGCCGGCCCAGTTTTCCCCGCGCCAGCCCGCCCCCGCGCGCGCCGCGCTGTCTCTCACAGACAGGTGGGACCCACATGTCATCCCTAACCCCGCGACCCCGGACTTTTCCCCGAACGCGCGCGATCTTAACCGATCGGAAAACCCGTCCCGCAGCCCGAATTCCGGTCCCAGAAGAATCCAACTCGATCACAACTGACCCACCGCCCTCCCCCGGCTATAAAAACCCCAGCCCCGATCAGTTTTTCTCACGCGATCGCCGATTTTCACTCCGGTGAGCACCGAGACTTCGCCGGTGAATTCTGGCCGATCTAAGCTCGGAAACTCTGATCTAACTCGCTGGTCTTGATCCACCGCCTCCGGGGAGCTTTGCAGGTGCAGAAAACTCGGAGACTTACGGTGTAAACCCAGCGCCGACGAGCTTCGCCGTGGTTTTGCCTCGGACCTCGCCGCCGATCGCTTTCCAGGACCCCCGAGCTCGAGAAAACCCCCGAGGTGAGATCCCTGACCTCCCCTCTACCGATCTATGCCATAAGATCACAGTTTTAGGCAGAATTCTCGAGGATCCGAAACTTTCCGGCGAGACCGCCGCTTCCCGCCGCCGGCAGCGCCGCCCGCGCTCGATCAGAGCGACGTGGCCGCTTGTGCGCCGTTTATTTTAAATCGCACGGTAGACTTTAAAACCCCGCGTACCGGTTCGATGTTATAATCTCATTCGTCGGTTTAAAATCGGACGGTCCACGTCAGCCCCGCGTTATAAAGACTGGAAGTCTTACGTGCTACCCCCTGGGGTTCTCTGGAATTGAGAGCTAGCCCCGGAAACTTCAGATCTAGCCCCTGGAACTCCAGAAAATCATGTAAATTCATTTAAAAATCAGTTTTAGCCCCTAGACTTAATGAAAATTAGGAAAAACACCTCTGCTAAGTGTAGCTAGACCCCTGGAAATTATGGAAATAATATTATAGACCCTGTAATGGGGTGAATTCATTATTTTAGCCCTGTTTACTATTTAATTTAGAAAATTGAATATGTAACTAGGGTTTAAAAATTAAAAAGGGGGACAAACATAATTGTCAAAATTAATTAAAAACTTTCTCAGTACTTAGAAAACTTTGGAGTGAGATAAAAATATATTTTTGGGCTGAAATAAATCTGTTTCATCTATTATTCACATTTATTAGTCTAAGGACACATTTTTGAGTAAAGAATAGCTATAGAAAAATAGGGAAAATAATTATGAAATAGTATACATCAGAAGCCAAGGTCAAAATATGTTATTAAATTATTTAGGACCAGAACCTATACTGTTTAGATGATGTGTATTACTAATTTCATAATAAAATACACAATTATGCATAGGAATATAAATCTGAAAATATAGCAACTAGTAAATGATAAATGGAGTTTCTAAAATACAAAGAATTCAGTTTAGGGTTGGTAGAAATTATGAAGGCACATATGGGGAAGAATAATACTTTTCATACCCACTTTGTAGTAAAAAGGTGAAGTAGTTGAATATAAGAAATTTATTGGAAACCCATATAAATAGTATGTAAGTATAAAGGTGGACACAAAAGTAGGAATCATATACACATGGTTAAAAGTGCATGCAAGCCATAACTCAACACACATAAAGTAACCACAACACATATAATGGTAAAGAACTTTTATAAATATGAATGTGTGGTTTGTATGAAGTAAGAAGTGTGAACTATGTCTTATGATTGTTGTTCTTCTTTTGCTATGTGTGATGGTATGAAGTAGAACCTGCTCAAGAGCAAGTTAACCCTTTCCAAGATCAGGACTACCAATTTCAAGAGCAGCAAGAAGGAGGCAAGTGTCCTTGACCACTTTGATCCTATGCTAGGATGTGTAGATAGAATTATTTGCATTGTCAAATGAAATATGAAACCCATGCTAGGAAGTTTCCCTAGAATTGCATTACCTTGTTTCCTTGAAGCTTGGGTTGGGATTTATTTTGTCATGTCATTTATTTACATGCATATGCTTAGACATGCTTGGAATGGGATATTTGGGATATGAGATCATCAGTTTACTTTACCATACTCTTGAATGAGACATTGTGAGTTATGTAGAGGTAGGGATCAAGGCAAGTTGGATGTTTTGGTTGTGTGCTGGGTGCACGAGACTTGGGTTTGTGTTTAGTACTTGCCTGGATCCTAAGGACCGGTTCATGGAGCATGTAACCCGGCTTTACAGTGCCAACCACATGCTGAGATGGGGCAGCTTGGCCAATTAATTAGGTGTATCCCCGGCGTAGTATGTGTGTGTTGGATGGTGCGGGGAGTAGGTGTCAGCTGGACTACCATATGAACCGCAAGGCTCAAGAGGGGGCCACTGCAGCGGGGTTGGAGCCTCTTGTATGCTGTTAGGGGTGAAACCTCAGTGGGCCCACGCTCGTCGGGAATCCCTTTGTAAAGGCTTCGTAGTGATCTCCTGGCCGCACACCTGGGAAGTGTGAATGTGGATCGTAGCCACTGGCATAATGGAGGTTCTTTTAGTCCACCCGGCAACGGGGGATGAAATCACTACTTGTGGGTACAGTGGTACAAACTCTGCAGAGTCAAAACTGTCTTGACAGCCGTGCTCACGGTTAAGAGCGGCCTGGACTTATTCATGATTAGAGGATTGATGGTTTTGGAAGTTAAGCGGGGAGCTTAACATTGGTAATGATATTATGGTTATTGGATTACAATGATGGGATGGGAGATTGGGACCATTTTACCTCTGTAGTAATGTAGGTGCTTAATAAGCTAAGGTGATAGGTGTTAATTGCGTAGTGTTTTAACCATGAGTTCAACCTCTCCTTGTTCTAGCCATGCATGATATGATTTTCCCACACTTGGTGAGTACCATTGGTACTCAACCTTGCATATTTGTTGGTTTATATTGCTGCTCAGGTCAAGATAATGAGGTGGTGTATAATGACCAAGATTTTGGACCCGAGGAAGGATTTTAGGTTCATGAAGACCCCCGGGCAACGCCTGTGATGGAGCACTAAAAAATAATTATTCCGCTGCTAGTTTATTTACTTGTGATGAAGCATTAGTGTCCATTGAGACATTTGCAATGTAAGACTTATTTATATTCGACACCTGGCTTGTAATAAATGATGCTTCACTATTTGTCATCACATGTATGAGAAAATGATCCTGGCATACATGTGATATTCACTTGGTTGTTTCTTCGGAAAAACCGGGTGTGACAGAGATGGTATCAGAGCCAAGGTTGCCCGTAGGAACGTGGACCTAGGTAGAAATGGACGTATTTAAGGGCCCTATTTTCTTAAAAACTATTTTCCAAGGTGTGGGTGGAAAAGTGTTATTAAAGGAGTCATTTTCTTCATCTTACCCCAACTTTCATTCAAAATAGGATTTTTGTTTAAAAGTTTATCTAACTTAATTTTAAATTCTTTTTGTTTTAGATGGTTCGCATGATTCGCACCGCTCGCAAGTCCACAGGAGGGAGAGTTCCCGTAGTTGCCCTTGCCGAAAGAGAGGAGAGTCGTCCAGTGACGTACCTTTCCTACGGATTGGCAGTAGGAGACTTGTTGCGCCGTCTTCGACGTATGCTCGAAGCCGCAGGCAATACGGGCAAGCTAATCATCCACTATAACTCCACCAGGACCATCCGTGAGAAGAGGGAAGAATGGAGTTCGGAGATGAGGATTATACACGAGAATCAGCTGCTTAAGATTCACCACTCTCCAGCTTGTCGAGCAACACAAGTTGACGCGGAGAAAGATGTCACCTGGGAGGCCATCACCTGCCAGAGTCACATCTATCGTCGCCACTTGGACAAAACTGAGTACATGTATGTCCTCCAACGTGAGAGTGGTACTACGGAGTACAAGTACCCACCGGTGCAGCAAGGGACTTCCCATGAGCACATGGACTTGTGCTTGGAGGATGCTGCTATGCTCAGCACTCGACTGCAGGAGTGTCAACAAGAGCTTCAGGATGTCCGAGACACCCTGAAGGAAACGGAGGCGTTGCTGCGAGCTTGCTTAAAGGCGAGAGAAAGAGGAGATGGGAATGAACTGTGTATCACCGTGAGTGATACATGGACTCCTGACTCCCCGGATCGCCGAGCGATCACGCGTCGTCGCACTTCTCCACCAGCAGCCTCCCCACCCAAAGCAGAGTCAGAAGGTAGCCGAAATGAGGAGGAAGATCCCGAGGAGCCAGCTCAAGAGGACGAGTAGTGTAGAGTCTTTCCCCTAGCTAGCAAGAGGTCGAGTAGTCGAGTCGTTACGTAGTTAATGGTGTGATAATGCTTGGTGTGTGACGTGAGTTGTGGAAGCCATGAGCAATTGTCCACAGCCTCGTCTTCAGATTGTTTTGCTTTGGGGTGTGAACCCACAGGAAATAATAGTGCATTTATTTGGTGTGAGATATAAACCCTCGTAAAATTTTAACAAAGCCTCAACACCTCAAGGTACCAACAAATGAAAGTAGTAAGATGATACTAAATGGGATCAAAATAACATTTGTTGATTCTGCCAGATGGCCGGAAGAGGAAAAGGATGTGCTGTCAACCCCGCCAACAACAATGATGAGGCATGCAACCCTCATCTTTCTGGAGGCCAGGACCGGGGTGGTCGCCGTGAAGAAGTTGATCCTCTCCATCAAATGCTGGAGAATCAAAATCAGCTCATCCAGAACTTGACTCAAGTGGTGGCTAACTTGCATCAAGTTCCACCTACACAAGCTGCACCACGCCAACCAAGGTGAGTGAGTTTCTAGGAACTCAACCTCCAAAGTTTGCAAGTGCTGCTGAACCTCTGGAGGCAGATGATTGGCTGAAGACCATTGAAAGTAAGATGAGGATAATACAATGCCAAGGGTATGAGAGGGTGATGTTTGCCTCTCATCAATTGCATGGACCTGCTGCTGATTGGTGGACCGCCTACGTGGCCGCCCATCATGACCCTGAGAACATCACTTGGGAAGAGTTCAAGCGTAGCTTCCGCAACCATTACATCCCAAGAGGTGAACTCAAAAACAAGAGGAAGGAGTTTTTGGGACTGCAGCAGGGAAACATGACGGTGAGGGAATACCTCACTAAATTCACTCAACTATCCCGTTATGCCCCACGAGACATAGAGACTGATGAGCAGAAACAAGATCGTTTCGTGGAAGGACTTACCGCAGAGATGCAGTGTGCAATGTCCTCAAATGAGTATGAAAGCTTCCAAAAGATGGTGGACAGAGCATTTGTGGTAGAAAGGAAGCTAAAGGCCCTGGAAAATGAGAATAAGAGGAAGGCTGGGTGGTCACATCAAGCCTCAAGGAGCAACACCCGCCCACGTATGATGCAGCAACCTACGGGGCAGACGAGCCGTGCTGCGGTACCCTATTCAGCACCAAGAGGGTACAACCCAAACTACAGGCCTCCCGCAGCACCAACACAGCCGCAACGTCAGTTTGTGCAGCAGCCTCGCCCCGCATATCCCCCTCGACCAGCAGTGCAAGGACCCCCAAACCAACCCCAAGACAACAAGGGCCAGGCATCTAAGATTGGGGTGCAATGTTTCAGCTGTGGTGAAGTGGGGCACTACGCCCATAAATGCCCTAAGAAGAAGCCTGCGCCGCCACAACAGCAGAATGTAGTGAGAGGACGGGTGAACCATGTCACTATGGAGGAAGCCCAAGAGGCACCCGACGTGGCAGTTGGTAAGTTTCCTGCCAATTTACACCTTGCAACTCTGCTGTTTGATTCTGGTGCTACCCACTCGTTCATTGCTCAAGGGTTTGTTAAGAAGTATGACCTAGCAACCACACAAATGAACCATATGCTAGCCGTAAACTCTCCAGGTGGAGAAATAAGGACAAGACAAGTGTGTCCCAAAGTGAGCCTAGACATTAATGGGGTAGTATTTACTGCTAACCTCATAGTGATAGATTCACAAGGGATAGATATTATTTTGGGTATGGATTGGTTGACCAAACATAAAGGAATCATCCATTGTTCGACCCGAACGGTGGAACTAACTCACCCCAATGGTACAAGAGTAAAGTTCATAACGATACACGAGCCTAGGAGGGACATTAAATTAAATCAAGTGGAGGTGAAAGTTGAGGAAATCAGGACTATCAGGGAATATCCAGATGTTTTTCCGGAGGAATTGCCAGGTATGCCTCCCGACCGTGACGTGGAGTTCGCAATTGAGCTAGTACCGGGGACAGCCCCGATATACAAGAGACCTTATCGAATGGACTCCAAGCAGCTAGAAGAGCTCAAGTATCATTTGAGAGAATTGACGGAGAAGGGGTATATTCGTCCTAGATCCTCACCATGGGGAGCTCCGGTGATATTTGTGCCCAAGAAAGACGGAACCCAAAGGTTATGCGTGGATTACCGTGCCTTGAATGAGGTAACCATCAAAAACAAGTACCCATTACCCCGCATTGAAGACTTGTTTGATCAGTTGAGGGGAGCTTGTGTGTTCTCGAAAATTGATCTCAGGTCGGGATACCACCAACTCAAGATAAGGCAATCTGATATTCCCAAGACAGCTTTCGTATCTCGGTACGGACTGTATGAATACACTGTCATGCCTTTCGGGTTAACCAATGCCCCGGCATATTTCATGTACCTCATGAACAAGGTATTCATGGAATATCTGGACAAATTTGTGGTGGTTTTCATAGATGATATACTCGTCTTCTCCAAAGATGAAGAAGAACATGAGAAACATCTAAGGTTGGTGTTACAGAGGCTGAGAGAACACCAACTATATGCCAAGTTGAGCAAGTGTGAGTTTTGGCTGAAGAGAGTTCCCTTTTTAGGACATATAATCTCGGAGGGAGGAATCTCCATAGATCCCGCCAAAATCGAGGATATCCAGAAGTGGAAAACCCCTGAAAATGTCGGGGAAGTTCGAAGCTTTTTGGGCTTGGCTGGATACTATCGACGGTTTATTGAGGGATTCTCCAAGATCTCGAGACCTCTCACCAAACTGTTGGAAAAGGGAATCACATTCACCTGGACGCCACAGTGCGATACGAGCTTTCAGGAGCTAAAGAAGAGATTGACAACAGCCCCAGTGTTGGTTATGCCAGATATGCAGAAGAATTTCACAGTGTACTGCGATGCCTCTGGAAATCGGTTGGGATGTGTTCTCATGCAAGAAGGACATGTCGTGGCTTATGCATCCCGGCAGCTTCGGAAGCACGAGAAGAACTATCCTACGCATGATCTAGAACTAGCTACAGTGGTACACGCGTTGAAAATTTGGCGGCGCTATTTGATGGGGAAGAGGATAGAGATATATACGAATCATAAGAGTTTGAAGTACATATTCACACAACCAGATCTCAACCTCAGACAAAGGAGATGGTTAGAGCTAATCAATGACTTTGATGTGGGCATCAACTATCATCCCGGGAAAGCAAACGTCGTGGCCGATGCTTTGAGTCGGAAAGTGCAGGTCAATAAGTTGAGTTTGAAGGACATGCCTGCAGAATTGAAGGACGAGGTTATAAGACTCAATCTATGTCTAGTAAATAGTGGTGAAGCCATCGCCATGGAAGTGGACTCCACACTCGAGCAAGACATACGCGAGGGCCAAAAGAATGATGAGAAGATACAAGAGATCAGACAGCTCATTAAGGAAAATAAAGCTCCTGGTTTTAGAGAGGATGAACAGGGAACGGTGTGGCACGGGAAAAGGATCTGTGTGCCAGAAGTAAAGGAGATCCGTGAATTAATTTTGAAAGAGGCTCACGATTCCGACTATTCCATTCATCCTGGGAGTACGAAGATGTACCAGGACCTCAAAGGCAGGTATTGGTGGTATGGCATGAAGCGAGATGTCGCGGAACATGTTGCCCTATGTGACACATGTCAGTTGGTGAAAGTTGAACATCAACGACCCGCGGGATTATTGCAACCACTCAAAGTACCTGAATGGAAGTGGGAAGAAATCAGCATGGATTTTGTCGTGGGATTGCCTAGGACCCAATCCGAGTATGATTCAATATGGGTCATTATTGATAGGCTAACCAAGGTAGCTCATTTCATCCCTGTGAAAGAAAGCTACAGCGGATCCAAATTGGCAGAATTGTACATGTCAAGGATTGTGTGTTACCATGGAGTGCCAAAGAAGATAGTGTCGGACCGAGGGACACAGTTCACCTCGAGGTTTTGGCAGAAGTTGCATGAAACCATGGGAACCCATCTGAACTTCAGCTCTGCCTATCATCCCCAAACTGACGGGCAGACGGAGAGAACCAATCAGATCCTTGAAGATATGTTAAGGGCATGTGCACTCAAAAACAATAGGAGTTGGGACAAGAACTTACCGTATGCGGAGTTTTTCTATAACAACAGTTATCAAGCTAGTATGAAGATGTCACCGTTTGAAGCTTTGTAGGGAAGGAAGTGCAGAACTCCCCTATTTTGGAACCAAACAGGAGAAAGTAAAGTGTTTGGTCCAGAAGTGCTACAAGAAGCCGAGGCGAAGGTGAGGGAGATTCGCAACAACTTGAGGATAGCACAAACACGCCAGAAGAGTTATGCTGATGTACGAAGAAGAGAACTCGTTTTCAACGTGGGAGACTATGTTTATCTCAAAGTGTCCCCTATCAGAGGACTTCGTCGGTTCAAGGTGAAAGGGAAGTTGTCACCGCGATACATCGGACCCTTTCAAGTATTGGAAAGGAAAGGCGAAGTGGCGTACCAACTAGAGTTACCGGTTCATCTATCGGACGTGCACGATGTATTCCATGTGTCACAACTCAAGAAATGTCTGAGGACGCCTGAGGAGGTGTTACCCATGAATGAAGTGGATGTAGCTGAAGATTTGTCTTATGCCGAGCAACCATACAAGATTTTGGAGACAATGGAACGCCTCACCAGAAATAAAAGAATCCGGATGTGCAAGGTGCAGTGGAAGCATCACTCAGAAGAGGAAGCTACCTGGGAACGGGAAGATGAGCTCAAGGCACAATTTCCGGAATTGTTTTCTTAGAAACACCAATCTCGAGGACGAGATTTCTTTTAAGGGGGGTAGAGCTGTAACACCCCAAATTTTGATTCAAAACTCTAAACCATGTTCAGAGGGGAATTTAAAAATTTTTGGACGTGTTGCATGTTTTGCAAAAATTCAAATTCAAACTGGAATTCAAATTATACTCAAAACAGAAAAGAAATGGAAAAAGAAAAAGAGAAACGGGAAAAAAACTGGCCAGTGGGCCGAAACCCGCCAGCCGGCCCAGTTTTCCCCGCGCCAGCCCGCCCCCGCGCGCGCCGCGCTGTCTCTCACAGACAGGTGGGACCCACATGTCATCCCTAACCCCGCGACCCCGGACTTTTCCCCGAACGCGCGCGATCTTAACCGATCGGAAAACCCGTCCCGCAGCCCGAATTCCGGTCCCAGAAGAATCCAACTCGATCACAACTGACCCACCGCCCTCCCCCGGCTATAAAAACCCCAGCCCCGATCAGTTTTTCTCACGCGATCGCCGATTTTCACTCCGGTGAGCACCGAGACTTCGCCGGTGAATTCTGGCCGATCTAAGCTCGGAAACTCTGATCTAACTCGCTGGTCTTGATCCACCGCCTCCGGGGAGCTTTGCAGGTGCAGAAAACTCGGAGACTTACGGTGTAAACCCAGCGCCGACGAGCTTCGCCGTGGTTTTGCCTCGGACCTCGCCGCCGATCGCTTTCCAGGACCCCGAGCTCGAGAAAACCACCAAGGTGAGATCCCTGACCTCCCCTCTACCGATCTATGCCATAAGATCACAGTTTTAGGCAGAATTCTCGAGGATCCGAAACTTTCCGGCGAGATCGCCGCTTCCCGCCGCCGTGCGCCGCCGGCAGCGCAGCCCGCGCTCGATCAGAGCGACGTGGCCGCTTGTGCGCCGTTTATTTTAAATCGCACGGTAGACTTTAAAACCCCGCGTACCGGTTCGATGTTATAATCTCAGCCGTCGGTTTAAAATCGGACGGTCCACGTCAGCCCCGCGTTATAAAGACTGGAAGTCTTACGTGCTACCCCCTGGGGTTCTCTGGAATTGAGGGCTAGCCCCGGAAACTTCAGATCTAGCCCCTGGAACTCCAGAAAATCATGTAAATTCATTTAAAAATCAGTTTTAGCCCCTGGACTTAATGAAAATTAGGAAAAACACCTCTGCTAAGTGTAGCTAGACCCCTGGAAATTATGGAAATAATATTATAGACCCTGTAATGGGGTGAATTCATTATTTTAGCCCTGTTTACTATTTAATTTAGAAAATTGAATATGTAACTAGGGTTTAAAAATTAAAAAGGGGGACAAACATAATTGTCAAAATTAATTAAAAACTTTCTCAGTACTTAGAAAACTTTGGAGTGAGATAAAAATATATTTTTGGGCTGAAATAAATCTGTTTCATCTATTATTCACATTTATTAGTCTAAGGACACATTTTTGAGTAAAGAATAGCTATAGAAAAATAGGGAAAATAATTATGAAATAGTATACATCAGAAGCCAAGGTCAAAATATGTTATTAAATTATTTAGGACCAGAACCTATACTGTTTAGATGATGTGTATTACTAATTTCATAATAAAATACACAATTATGCATAGGAATATAAATCTGAAAATATAGCAACTAGTAAATGATAAATGGAGTTTCTAAAATACAAAGAATTCAGTTTAGGGTTGGTAGAAATTATGAAGGCACATATGGGGAAGAATAATACTTTTCATACCCACTTTGTAGTAAAAAGGTGAAGTAGTTGAATATAAGAAATTTATTGGAAACCCATATAAATAGTATGTAAGTATAAAGGTGGACACAAAAGTAGGAATCATATACACATGGTTAAAAGTGCATGCAAGCCACAACTCAACACACATAAAGTAACCACAACACATATAATGGTAAAGAACTTTTATAAATATGAATGTGTGGTTTGTATGAAGTAAGAAGTGTGAACTATGTCTTATGATTGTTGTTCTTCTTTTGCTATGTGTGATGGTATGAAGTAGAACCTGCTCAAGAGCAAGTTAACCCTTTCCAAGATCAGGACTACCAATTTCAAGAGCAGCAAGAAGGAGGCAAGTGTCCTTGACCACTTTGATCCTATGCTAGGATGTGTAGATAGAATTATTTGCATTGTCAAATGAAATATGAAACCCATGCTAGGAAGTTTCCCTAGAATTGCATTACCTTGTTTCCTTGAAGCTTGGGTTGGGATTTATTTTGTCATGTCATTTATTTACATGCATATGCTTAGCCATGCTTGGAATGGGATATTTGGGATATGAGATCATCAGTTTACTTTACCATACTCTTGAATGAGACATTGTGAGTTATGTAGAGGTAGGGATCAAGGCAAGTTGGATGTTTTGGTTGTGTGCTGGGTGCACGAGACTTGGGTTTGTGTTTAGTACTTGCCTGGATCCTAAGGACCGGTTCATGGAGCATGTAACCCGGCTTTACAGTGCCAACCACATGCTGAGATGGGGCAGCTTGGCCAATTAATTAGGTGTATCCCCGGCGTAGTATGTGTGTGTTGGATGGTGCGGGGAGTAGGTGTCAGCTGGACTACCATATGAACCGCAAGGCTCAAGAGGGGGCCACTGCAGCGGGGTTGGAGCCTCTTGTATGCTGTTAGGGGTGAAACCTCAGTGGGCCCACGCTCGTCGGGAATCCCTTTGTAAAGGCTTCGTAGTGATCTCCTGGCCGCACACCTGGGAAGTGTGAATGTGGATCGTAGCCACTGGCATAATGGAGGTTCTTTTAGTCCACCCGGCAACGGGGGATGAAATCACTACTTGTGGGTACAGTGGTACAAACTCTGCAGAGTCAAAACTGTCTTGACAGCTGTGCTCACGGTTAAGAGCGGCCTGGACTTATTCATGATTAGAGGATTGATGATTTTGGAAGTTAAGCGGGGAGCTTAACATTGGTAATGATATTATGGTTATTGGATTACAATGATGGGATGGGAGATTGGGACCATTTTACCTCTGTAGTAATGTAGGTGCTTAATAAGCTAAGGTGATATGTGTTAATTGCGTAGTGCTTTAACCATGAGTTCAACCTCTCCTTGTTCTAGCCATGCATGATATGATTTTCCCACACTTGCTGAGTACCATTGGTACTCAACCTTGCATATTTGTTGGTTTATATTGCTGCTCAGGTCAAGATAATGAGGTGGTGTATAATGACCAAGATTTTGGACCCGAGGAAGGATTTTAGGTTCATGAAGACCCCCGTGCAACGCCTGTGATGGAGCCCTAAAGAATAATTATTCCGCTTCTAGTTTATTTACTTGTGATGAAGCATTAGTGTCCATTGAGACATTTGCAATGTAAGACTTATTTATATTCGACACCTGGCTTGTAATAAATGATGCTTCACTATTTGTCATCACATGTATGAGAAAATGATCCTGGCATACATGTGATATTCACTTGGTTGTTTCTTCGGAAAAACCGGGTGTGACACGCGTGGCGCCTTCGGACCTCTCTCCCGCGGAGGGGGAGGTCCGGCTTCTGCATGCCACGTGGCGGGCCCGGAGCTCAACTCTGAGGAGAGGGAGGTCCGGCCTCGCTGGACGCGTGGCGTCTTCGGACCTCTCTCCCGCGGAGGGGGAGGCCCGGCTTCTGTATGCCACGTGGCGGGGACGCGTGGCGCCTTCGGAGCTCTCCCTGCGGAGAAGGGCGAGCACCTTAGGCATTTTACCCTGTGCGCGGGGTACCCCATATCTTAGGTATCGACAAATGCCTAGATCAATCTCAAAAGATCAAATTTGAGTGGGTGCATGGCAGGCCACATTAGTACTATTAGAGCCTGTGACATTAGTACCCCTTTGACACATAGTATTAAAAAATGCAAAAATATAAGAACCATAAGAATTTAGTGAAAATTGAGGGTTGTAAAACACAAAAAAAGCTTAGGTGTAAGAGCATGGGCGCGTCTATTCTCTAGCAAGCGGTGGTGCTAAAACTCATCATTAGCAACACCAAAGCAGTGTTTTCTGGCCCTTCTAGCCAGAGGATTAGTAGATTTTGGTGTCTTTATAGCCTTAAAAATAGAAGGTTGCCTTCAAATTCAAGTCATGTTTACCATTCGACCTTATCATCTTTTTGCTGTTCATGATCGACCGCACCACCGCCTCCTTGCCGCTACTCACCGCCATGCCAACCAGCCCGCCACTAGCTACCATCGTGAAACTCTCCTTTTATATATGGAGGTTAAGATTAGAATCTAAACATAAATTCACGTAACTAAGTTTGGAACAACCTCAGTAGGCTTCCGCTATCTGGTCGTCGTATCTGGTAGCGCCAATGTCGGGCCCCTCACTTTTCCCTCCGCCATGCCAAATTCTCAACCCTCCTAGCCTTTAGCCTCTATGATGTCACCGTCGGGTTTGGCCCTTCTCTGTTGCGCTAAATTCTCAAATTGAGTTTGCCACCACTGCTAGGTGCAGCCTCCATCTCTTACCAAAATTGGATCGAGCAAAAATTTCTTAGTTCCTGGTGACTGGAGTATAGCAAAAGTCGTGCTTTGCCCACACCTGACGCGGTGGGAATAAAAAAAGGTGTTCAGACTCAATATGTCGTTTCCTGCATTCTTTCTTCACTTTTCCTATGCTCCATTCCTTCCCAAAGACATAAACAAAACCTTTTCCTATGGAAATTGAAGTCTAGTACTCGTCCTATAAAAACCCTACAATTCAAAGGGCCCGTTAATGGTAGCATCTGGCATGTGGGATACGCGGCGAGACATGGAGGGATTTTTTTAATTTAGCATTATTTTTTAATAATTTTATATTAATAGCCTGCGAAAATAATTTTTGCCGAACTAGCCACCTAATCGTTCATGTCCTGGACGATTTTTCCACTACAAATAAATCGTCCACCCCGATTTCAGTCGTATGCGACTCCATTATGTTCAGTTTTTGATAATTATTTAAAAATATTTAGAGACGTAATTGGGAAGTGTTGTTATGGAACTAAATGTAGCACATAATATATACAACATTTTTTTCTATAACAATACTTTCTAAATATGTCTGTAACTACTTTTAAATCACTGTTGAAAACTGTAACATAATAAAGTCAGACGACTGAATACAATCCAATTGTCTATTGTATTCAGATTTCGACAGTGATTTAAAAATACTTAGAGACATATTTGGAAATGTTGTTATAGAAATAAATGTAGTAAATATTATATACTACATTTTTTTATAACAACACTTTCTAAATATGTCTCTAAATATTTTTAAATCACTATCCAAAACTGAATACAATAGAGTCGCAGGCGGCTGAAATCCTGTTGTCCACCTCGTGGACGACTGGGTGACGTGGCAGGTCACGTCATCAAGTCGTCCACGTGGACGATTTCTAGTCAAAAAATAGACAAATCGTCCACTAGGTGGATGATTTCTTGTCCACGTGGACAAATCGTTCATGGACAGACGATTAGGTGACTAGTTCGATAAAAAGCGCATGCTATTAATATATAATTATTAAAAATCATGCTAAATTAAAAAAGCTAGTGTAGCACACACATACAGGCCTCCAACTTGGTAGACTCGATGAGGGCTTAAGTGGGCCACCAATTTATGGGCTGAACTTGGCAACCCAGGTCTCCGCCGCTTCTCCCCTCGCCGGCGCGGCGGCGCCACCCTTCGCAGCTCTCGGTGGCCGCCATCAACTTCGCTGGTTCGTGGGGCTGCTGCCCCTGCACGCTGGTAATGGTATCTCTAGCATTAGAGGGTATGGGAATGCCGCAATGTTCCAAATATTCGATCAATAGTTTTGTTTGGTCCGGCTCTGTTTTGGGTTCCGGCCAGCCAGACACTAGCTCTGTTTCCAGCCAGATCAAAGTAAAGCTGTCCCAAAAAAATCTCTGGAACTTGAGTGTTCCTGTTCCAACAACATGAGCTGATGCACGTACATACCGCAGCAGCGCTGCCCGTCTACTGAAAGCAAAGAAGGAAATGTCAACCAAATAGCCAACTGTTGCTCTCATCCGATCTGTCATTGCCAGACACTGAGTACTTGATTTTCTCTAGATCAGATGGTGCATTGATCAAGGCACCTGAGATTCGACAAGGTCTTACTGAATGCTGTTACAGAGAGAGCGTGCCTGCCAAGCCCTAGTATTGCGCATCTCATCTCATTTCATCAGAAAAAAATGAGAAGAAAAAGAGAGCTCCAGTCTCACTACATGAGGAGTATTCTATTGTCAGGTGGAGTACTGATGCTCTCCAGTAATCTCTGGAATACAGAGACTAAAAACGATTGTAGGATTCCATGAAATGAGAGGTTCTCTCTTCTCTGTCGCTATTTTCTTCTTGCTACGTGGAGGCCGCAGGATCCCTCCTCCTGTATTTGCACATCGAATCAGCAGTACAAGTGTTGCCGATTGACGAGTTGTTCAGCGAGTGGAGTACCACTGGTATCTTGCTCGCTGTATGTAAAAAGGCACACGATTTCAAACTGCCGCCTGCCGGGCCCCGGTTTTGTTTAATCGGGCACAACCGCATCGCGCTTGCCTTGAGAGACTCATTTTCCAACGGTGCGCGAACGTCTAGAAGATCGAGGTCAACAACGTGGCTACAGATTAAAAAGAAACTATGGCTAGACGCAACGTAGCTAACCCGAGGACACACGAATTAACAAGCTGTGCAGTTCAGTTCTAGACTGTTTTCATCCGCATGAAGTGATTGCTACTCCTGCAGTACAACACCAGAGATTGCGTCGTCAGTTCGACGGTTCCTGATCTCCTTCGACAGTAGCTGATGGCAAACGGACACGCAGTACAACCCTGTACCCTTCAGTTCAGCTCTGTAAAGCTGAAGTGGTTGAGGAGTATCTTTCAGTCCTCTGCTGGTTTTGCACGACTTCGCCGCCATCCAATCCACTATCTGGAAGGCTGAAGTACGCAAAGGCGAAGACTTTTCCTGATGGTAGATACGATAAACAATGAACCAGTTGTGCAAGAACAGACCAAGAAAAATGCAAGAATCGTTCAACACTTAAATCGTAATTTCCAATCCACTTTGGAAGACTCTTCTCAGCTGAGTCAGCGAAATACAGGATCGTATCTTACACCAACTGCGCTCCAGTTTTCCAACGTAAAGAAAAAAATTGAACCTTGAACTCTTCTACGCCTCCTCTTATATTACTCTTTGATTTGACTCGTGCACCACCTAGCACGCCTTTTCCAGATGAAGTAGTAGTAGATGCAAAGAAGGAAAAGAAAATCAATTACATGTCATCGGAAAAAGTCCCCAGTTCACGGCTGGTAGCCGGATGAGTTCGTCGGCTGGATGGAATCGCCAGTTTGGCGCCGCGTTCCCATTTCTGCGCGAGCTGCTTCGCCGACGACCACATGGCGCGACGGACAGAGAAGCCACAAGCCAGCCTCGATCGCCTCGCCGCGCATTAACTCCGACGAGATGGTCCCCGGACACGTGCCGTACGTTAGTGCGTCGCCGTTTGAACGCGCGGAGCAAGTGGACACGACAGCACGTGCGTTCGCGCGAATCACGCGGTCGGACTGTCGGAGGGCTCAGTCATGCCGGACGACGATGGCTTTCTCCTCGTCCTCCTCCGCCTCGCTGTCGCCGGCCGCCGCGCCGACCCTCGCGCCCGAGACGGCGCCTCCTCCTCCGCCGCCGCCTAGGCAGTCGAAGCGCACGCTCCTGGAGTTCGTCACGCTGCCATCCGCCACGGCGGCGGCGGCCGACTTTTCACGCTTGCTTCTCCCGGTCGCCGCGGACCCTTCCGTTCCCGCTGCCACGGTCTCCGCGTCGGGCGCCCGCCTCGACGCGGCCCAGAACGGGACCCTGGCGGAGAACGTCCGCGCGATGAACGACGGCCACCGGTCCGAGCGTCCGAGCCGCGCGCTCCTGGCGCCGGCGCCGCGGACGTCCCGGTCTCCCCGCCCTGGCGCCGTGCGGCGCAGGCTCTCGGTGACCATATCTCTGCGCACGTGCTCCGGCAGTCGCAGCGTGAACCGCTCGAGGTCGCCGTCGAGCCGCTGGGCGAGGGAGTGGCCGGTCGAGTGCGACCGCGGCAGCGGCCGCCCCGGCCGGGTCCGCACCGCGCGGCGCTGGCTCCTGATCCGGTCCAGCTCCACCGCCTCCCTCCTCTTCTCCTCGTCCTCATCCACAACGCCCTCGCGGCTCACGTCTATAGCCACATGGCCCTGCTGCTGCTCCCCTGCCACCTCGCCGGATATGCTCGTGGTCGTCGTCTCAGCCGCGGCGATCTCGTCTGGGTCGAGGTTGCACCGGCATACGGGGCAGGTGACGTGGCCAGCAAGCCACTCCCCGATGCAGTCCGGGTGGAAGGCGTGGCTGCAGCCGGGGAGGAGCCGGAGCTCCTCGTCGTCCTCGAACTCGCTGAGGCAGACGGCGCACTCGAGCGCGGCGTCCTTGCCGCCGACACGGAGCTCCCTGGCCTCGCAATAGCGCATGGTGGGGAACAAGGCGACCACGGCGGGGTCGAGCCCGCGCTGCTGCCGGTCCCGCTCCTGCCGCCGCGACAGCGCGAGCAGCGCGGCGGCCGGGATGACGGGGCCGCCCGAGGAGCCGCCGCGGCCGCACCGGCGCATGTACACGGAGAAGAAGCCGATGAAGAAGAAGACGGCGACGAGCGCCACGAGGAGCGCGACCATCGGCGCGCTGAAGCCGGGCGGATGGGTCATCCTCCCGGCGGGCCCGAGTCCGCCGCCGTTATCCTTGTCTCGTGACACGTCGGTCTGCGCGGCGGCGGACGGTGCCATCGCCACCACCACCACCAGCAGCAAGGGCAGGTCGGCCAGCAGCGGCGGCGCCCTATCCTGGCGGCGGGGCGTCGGCATGGTGGTGGGTGGGCTTGCGATTCTTGGACAGGCGCGCGCGGGCGCGGTGTCGTTTATAAACGACGTGGAGGAAACGGTGTCAGGGGTCAGATTTTTGCTGGGTTCGGCTACCGGCGTCCGCGGCCGTCCAGTTGTCCGGGGCAGGCCGTGCGCTCGTACTGGTGGCGCATGGTTTGGGCATTGGAGACTCAGCTAAGGGCTGGGAGCTGTTGCCTTGCACGGATGGAAAAAGCGCATGGTAATGGAAAAAGCCCAGGTTGATGTATCCATCATGCAAGATTGCGCAGTAGAACTATATGTACCGATGCTGCAATCGCGTGACTGCTTTGTGAAATTTGGTTGGCCGTTAAGTACGAACCATGTACCGTTGATGGACTACAATCACGAACTACTAGTACAACAGGTACTGCATCGTTTGAGCACGTCTCACAAATACTGACCGGAGCATGTTCCACTCCCCCTAGCAGACGCCACTCTAGAACCCAGCAGTTTAGCACAGAGCTGGACCGACGACACGGCGTGATCTTGGCATCGTAATCCTGCAAGTCGGTCACTCGAAACCATGCGATGGGGGACAGTTCAGCTGCAGCCGCGCAGCGTGCCGAGACCGCACGCAGAACGGAAGCCGCCTGGGCTGGGCAGCGGCGTCGTCGTCTCCTGCGACCTGGTCCAGCCGGTCCGCCTCACGCACACGGAAGCGGCGGCCCAGTCGCGGTCGGACCACGCGGATCCGGCCGGCGCGTCACGACCGTCGGAGCCGTTCCGATCCCGTCCCCACTGTTCCGGCCCATTACGACACTAGCCGCCAGACTTCGCAGTTTTGGAAAGTCCAACCTTCCGATGATACAACTCCTACTGTCTCAATCCTGAACAATAACGGTGCTTAATTACAGGTTCCAACGTCCAAAGTGCGTCGAAAAGAAACATCTATCGGCTAATCAGCAAGCAGTACACTTAGCGGCTTCGGTGAACCACCTAAGCAAAAAATCAGAAAACTAGTGAGATCACCAGTAGAATTTGGGAATAGTGCTTTGAATTCCGTGAATTGAAGACTGAAAACAGTTTAAATTGACGGCCCAAAACCGCAGAAGCATTGTAGTATACCAAAAAGAGAATGAACAACTAAAAGCAGTCCCCTACAAGCATATCACCATACTAGTAATTTAAATTTAGAGTCAATGTTCATAGTCTATTTTAAATTATCGTTTATAATACTTTATTGCACTCAAACCTATACTCACTCTAGCAAACCACTGTTTACGTCCGGTGCTGACGGTTAAACGAGCTGGTTTGGGTTCCGCCCGCACTAGCCTCGCCTCCCACGCAGGCTCGCAGCCTCCCCGATCCCCCAACCCCAGCGCCGCCCGCCACCGTCCGCTCCCGTTCCGCTGCCGCGCTCCGTATCCGCAAGCCCTCCGCTGGCGCTTATCCAGGTTCGTCCCTGCCCTGCCCTGCCCCACCGGCTCGCGCCGGCGACGTTCCTGCGCGACGAGGATTCGTCTCGACTTCCCAGGTTCTGTTCCCTCTCGATTCCACATGTCCAGCTATCTTTTGTTCGAATTGTTTCTGCGGTTCCGGGTTCCATGATCTGTACTGAATGATTTCGAGATTGTGGATATGGAGAGAGGTTATTAGGTTTTGATGCATGATTTTGCTGGATGGGAGTAATCTAGGTCTTCTAGGGTTAGGTCGTAACTATATGGGCTGACTTCGAGATGAATTTGTGCTTATGATTGTAGCGATATTTTTGGGTGTAGCGATATTTTTTGTTCGAATTGTTCTATGGCTTATGATTGTACTGCCTGGTTGAGAGATTGGGGATCTGGACTCTGGAGAGATATTAGTTAGTTTTTTTTTGCGTGGTTTAGCTTGATAGGCATAAGGTATTGTAGGGTTCCGGATCCTGGAGCCTGATTCTTCTGTCCTGGAACTGAGACGGACTTGGGTCGTACTGCGGGGTAGTTTTGAGATGAAATAGTACCTTTTCTTCGGTTTGATTTTTTAATGTCTCACTAACAGGTACAGCTGTAGTATTTGTGTAATATGTGTCTATGTGTGTACACACTCACTGACACCACCACTCACACCCACTGACACCACCACTCACACCTACACAACGCCCACACATACATTCAACCCTACACTACACACGACTTCTAAGCCCGCACTCTTTGAGAGATTAACGTAATCTACCGAAGTCTGATGCGCGATAGTGATGTTGCACTACCATTATGGCTTCACGCGTGAGAGACAGCTGAAATATTATTGTAGGAATAAATCCCGATGAGACGCCCGTGACCCTGGGGATCGAACCTAGGTGGGTGAGATCGTAGCCTGAAAGCCCGTTCTCGAGACTTTTGGGTTGGGTGTAGTGATTTCGGTTTTAGGAATTTACTGGGCTCACATGTATTTCTGAGTTCTGAGAGAGTTTGCTTAACTTACAAGTTAAGTGCTGATGTATTCCTCATGTATTCTGGGTAAATCAGGTTTTGCTTTGATAAAATTGTGCTTTTTCTGTGGATTGAGGCTTGTCTTGGGTAGTTGGGTGTAGCTATTCTTTTGAGAACTTTTTCAAGTTAGTGTTACTGCATAGCTCATGCATTTTTGATGAATCAGGTTTCACTTTAATGGTGGTTCAAACCTTTCCACTTTATTTATTTAGGTCACAAACAAGTAGTCAACAGGCGAGGACTCTGTGGGTACTCACTGTTTGTTTCACTTTCTTACCGGGAGCTCAGGGAAACTAAGTTCTTCCATTTAAATTTAGAAGCAATAGCTATGTGTGTATGTATGTATGTTGCACTTCTTTTCTAACTATCTAACTTAGTTTATGGTACACTTCTTTGCTAACCATTTAACTTAGTTCCTATTTGATTTGGACAGTAATGCTATTTGCCACACTCCTTTTCAAATCATTTAACTAGTTACTGCTTCATTTGGAAAAAGTAACACTATATTCCTCACTTTTCAGTTTCCTTTTTAGAAGAGAGGAGGAACATCCTTCATGAATGTCATGCAGTCAAGTGACTCTTCACATCATGGAATTGTAGAAAATAGCCCATACAGAATTCCGTATGACAGACATGCAGGAGGTGGCCAACTTGGTAATTCATGGTATTTTAGTAGAAAAGAAATTGAGGAGAATTCCCTGTCAAGGAGAGATGGGATTGATTTGAAGAAAGAATCTTATCTTCGCAAGTCATACTGCACTTTTCTGCAGGACTTGGGTATGAGGCTTAAAGTGTAAGAATATATTCAACCACAAAAGTTGTCATTACCTGTATTCCTGAAAATTTAACAGCCATTAGACCTGTAATTTTTAGCTGTTATTCTTTTCAAGTTTGGTTATATATGGCTGTTGTTTCTCTGCATTTTAGCTGTTATTCTTTTTCAACTTTTAAATGCTTTATGAATGGTGATCTGCTCACTGTATTTTGCAAATATGAGAATTCTAGTGTCTATAGGACTACAGTAGAGTGACAATTCTGCTCGTGGGTGACCTTTTTTCCCTGTATTCTAGAGTACTGTTATGGACTGACTTTTAAGGAAGGGTAGCTACGGTTATCGAATCTAGAGATAGTTTTATATGTGTAACGACTAACGATGTAATATCTCTCAGTTATAAATATGATTAGCAAGTTATCAAAGTATCTGCATCTGTCTTAGTGATCAATTTGTATCCATAACTTATGCCTTTAAACTTTGCATAATTGTTTGTGCGTCTATGGACAAGTTGGTGCCATAGATTTTGAAATGTTGATGGTAAATCTACCATCCTTAATTTCATTTATTAATCCATGTGCTTTTTGTTAGCTTGATAGATGTGCTACAACACAGCATATACATATTAAACGACTTCTATGTTTGGTTTTTTTGCATAAATACATATACTGGCGGAAGTATCAGTGCTGTTCTTTTTTTATTTCCTTAATATAGAAAAGAGATGGCTTGTCGATTCTTCAAAGCACCAGACTTTGAGAATTGGCTATGGAAATTGAGACATAGTGATTTTACCATTTTGATTGGTTAGAATATGTTGACTATGAGCTATCAGGCATGCAACTTAAGGTCATTGTTTACGTAGGACGACAATAACAACAACAACAACAACAACAACAACAACAACAAAGCCTTTGTCCCAAGCACATTGGGGTAGGCTGCCATTGTTCACGTAGGACATAATAAAAATGTTGTGATTCTTAGCAAGCCAGGAAACATTCTTTTACTGCATAGTCTCATGTTTATATGCTCTCATGTTCCATTTGATACCATAAACATATGGAGCTTTTTTCCTTTCAACACTAATAGCATTATAATGCAGGCCACAAGTTACTATTGCCACAGCTATAGTTTTCTGTCATCGTTTTTTTCTTCGTCAGTCTCATGCGAAAAATGACAGACGGGTAAGTCCGCTTGAAAATGGGTATATTCTTATTGATATTTTTGGAACGTTGTGACCAATTTGTGTTTTGGACATTATTGCAAATTTTGTCGTTAGCACTTCTGTCAGATGAAGTGTGTGCTCTTTATAACCTTTGTAAATGTCTTTGTGTTACATAGCAATCAGTGGTAACTTGGTATGCACTAAGTCACCTATAGTTCTATTACAACTCATATTTTACAACTCATATTGAAAGTCTTTGTGTTACATATAATCAGGCGGAGGCACCCTTTTAAAACACTGATCAGGGTGTAACCAGCTATAAATAGCCAACAGATCATTGGAATACATAAAGCCCCTCTAGTTATTCCTTATTTCCCTCGCCAAAATTCCAACAATATGGTATCTAGAGCCTTAGGTTCAAAAAAACAAGCTCGCTGCCCCTGGGAGTATCAATCGGTGCCCTCGGGGCAACCAATCCAACTCGTCTCTTGCTTGTGGCAGGTCGGTTGCAGACCTGCGCGTTGCCTTGCTTGTGGCGAGAGGCGAGAGCGGAGGAGACCGGGGCTAGGGCGGTGCAAGATGGTTGTGCATGCGACCTTGCTGCTGGAGCGTGCCGCATGAGGGCGGCACCAATCGAGGCGTGCAGCAAGCAACCGAGACGAGTGCGCGAGCTGAGCACCACCAAGGCGGATGCCAAGATCTGTCGTTCCACAATCACCGAGGCATGATTTCGGGCGTGGACCCAAGCGGGACTACATAAATAAAGCGGGGGTGTATTGGAGTCGTATTAGGATGGGACTACATAAATAAAGCAAAAAAATCTATATATAAGATAGGTCCTAGAGATGAAAAGTTTGCTACCATTTAGATTAAGAAAGAAATTCGTAGTAGAATATAAAAGGTGAGTTCTAGATGGAAACAAAATCGAGATATAGCCAACTATATAAGGACACTATATCATTGAAATAAATTGATCCTCTCATCATTGTTGATTTTCCTCGCTCGGAATTTCAACAATATGATTATCAAAGCATTATGTTCAAGACCCAATCTTGCTTCCCTCGGGGAGGAGTAGAATATGAAAGATGAGTTCTAGATGGAAACAAAATCGAGATGTAACCAACTATATAAGGACACCATATCATTGAAATAAATCAATCCTCTCATTATTGTTGATTTTCCTCGCTCAGAATTTCAACAATCTGATTATCAAAGCATTAGGTTCAACCGTTCAAGATCCAACCTTGCTGCCCCCGCGGAGGAGTACCCCGTGCCCTCGGGGGCGACCAATCCAAGGGGCGGCGTGTGAAGAAACTGTTACACGCACACAGGACGGAGCGGGGACACCAAGGGATGTATCATTGAGACAGAAAGGGAGGCGATTGTGCATCCTCGTGGTGGCGCGCTGACCCTACAGTGGTTGCTAGAAGGTAGATCAGGAGGATCCGGAGTAACGTTATTGCTTATTTTCCTAGCCTGAAATTCCAACATACGCTCGGATTGGGAGTGCACTGCAGCACTTGTCAGGAGGAGCAGGCTGATTTGGCTCCACACTGAGCAGTGGTGTGGTCTCGACGGTGCGGATGTGGGCTCGAGAGGCAGCGTGCATGTCGGCGAGCGTGGTTCGCGCGGGTAGGCCAAGCGAGTGGGGCTGTGTTAGGGGAAGCGCGCACGGACACACGATGGCGAGCACGGGGCAGTGGGCGCTAGAAGGCGAGGCTGCGGCTTTGATCTTGTGGATATGGAGCGATGCAGCAGGACTCAACAACCTTCTCCCATGGTGGTTCGAACGCGCATGGAAGGCTTGGTGTGAGGGAGGCTCGACACGTGGACAAGCTGCGACAAGGACATGGTTCCCTGGGATGTGGCGTGTGAGGCAAGCGCACACGTTGCACATCGCCCGTGACAACGTGACAATATATCCTCAGTATTAGAGGAGAGTCAATAGGATGATTAATCAGAGGGGTCAAGGTTACAATATATAGAGGGATTAGGGGAGGGAAAAAACTATTAAGCCCCATAACCCTAGTCCCATCCAAAAGACTAAACTGCCCCTGATTATCCCACTAACTACACAGTCTAACACTCAGCACAAGACAAGCGCAAGCATCAAATTAGGGGGAAATGTCGTTTGTAATCATGATGTGTTGTGGACCAGCTTGGCCAGGCGAGTGGTGCGGCTTGATTCGGCCTAGTCGTGTCGGAGTAGGACATTCATTGATAAGACAGGAAATAAAAGATCTAGAAATAGAAAGGTAGCTGTGATTTAAATTAGGAAAGGAAAGTCCTATAAGTTAGGAGAGGAGAGTCCTAGATGGAAATAAATCAGGGTGTAACTTGCTATAAATAGCTGACATATCATTGAAACAAATAAAACCCCTCTAGTTATTCCTTATTTTCCTCGCCGGAATTCCAACATTATATGGCTGCTATTTGTGCTTGCTACATCTCATCAGCTTAATAAGAAGTTTTAATATGGATGCTCATTACATTATGCAGACAATTGCAACAGTTTGTATGTTCTTGGCTGGAAAAGTTGAAGAAACACCCAGACCTCTGAAGGATGTCATAGTCCTTTCCTATGAGATCATCAACAAAAAGGATACTGATGCAGTTCAGCGAATTAAGAACAACAAGGTGAGATATTTCAATTTGATTGAGAACATTAGCTTTGATATCTTGTTCTTAGTTGACAATGATATATATTATTTTTCCCTGCTAGGATTTTCTCTCATGTGAATGCATTTTTTTCTTTATTACTGTGGCGCAGATTGGTAATTCAGTTTGTTTATACATTTTTTTCAGGAATTGTATGAGCAACAGAAAGAACTTATTTTACTTGGGGAGCGCGTCGTTCTTGTAACACTTGGTTTTGACTTAAACGTGCACCATCCGTATAAGCCCTTGGTTGAAGCAATAAACAGGTTTAAGGTTGCTCAAAACGCACTTGCTCAAGTTGCCTGGAATTTTGTCAATGACGGGTATGCTAAAATTACTCTTCTATACAAATAATAACCCCAAAATATGTCTACTTAAGACGCCTTAAAAGGGGTGTACAGGCTCCGCACTTCACTTTGCCTACAATTTAAGCCCCACCATATTGCGGCTGGTGCAATCTTCCTGGCTGCAAAGTTTCTCAAAGTCAAGCTTCCATCAGATGGCGAGAAGGTCTGGTGGCAAGAGTTTGATGTAACTCCGCGGCAGTTGGAAGGTTGTCTCTAGATGCAAAGCCAGTAGGGCTTAACTATACTGCTCTACTGTGATATTCAATTTTTCGTAAGGGTTTGTATTTCGCAACATTGCTAGTAGCAGCAGCTGTTGCCATAATGAAATTGGAGAACCAAATATCATTGGTATGCTCAAAATGATTGTGGAACTACTGAACTAGGTTGGGCTGGAGACACAATTCTGTGATCACGAGAAAAATTGTACTGGTAGTAGGGAATCAGATAATTTGGTCAACAAGTCTTTTGAGTACAACTGCTCTGTTATACTTTATTATCACATTCAAGTTCATTTGTCTGTTTGCTACAGTTGATCCTTGATTTGGTCATTTCATTTTTTCTAATGTCACTCTGATACCTTTTTCCGTCCATTCTTCTCTTCTAATGTTATTTTTAGTGCTCATAAGAATATTTTCTTCTCTATACTGACACTATGGTTCTGCAATTACTCTTTCAGAGGTTAGCAACCAAATGTTGGAGCTCTATGAGCAAAATCGTGTTGCGCCACCACTATCGCAAGGAAATGATACTGAAGGGAGCTCTGCTAGTGCTGCTAATCAACGTGCTCCTGGGAAGGTTCCTGGGACTCTTGAGGAACCTCCTGCACATGAACATCACCAAGCATCCAGAGTGTCGAGTCATCATCCTGAGAAGCAAAACTCAAACCAGAAGATATCGAAGGATGAAGCAAGAGGTGGCACTTCTAATAGCAATGATGCCCCCAATAAGACATCCTCAATGATGGACGCAATTAAGAAGCTAGACAAGGATAAGGTGAAAGCGGCTTTGGAGAAGCGGAGGAAATCCAAAGGCGATGCTTCTAGAAAGGTTGACGTCATGGACGATGACGATCTCATTGAGAGGGAGCTGGAACATGGTGTGGAGTTGGCTGTTGAGAACGAAAGGATCAAGCAGGAGAGAAGGCAGAGCTGGCCCCATCCTGTACACCATCAGCAGAACCCCGCCCATGATAATATCGAGGAGGGTGAGCTGTCCATGGACAGCCAAGAACACCCTTCTTCCTCCAAGCTCGACAATAGGAAGAGAAAGGATGTCCATGAGCACTGGAATTACGATCGTGGTGAAAGGGACATGAAAAGGCTGATGTCGTGAGCATTTACGGGTAACTTATTGGCCGGGTATCTCATGTGGCTTTGGCTATGACATGACATGATATGGAACCTATTTAGTGGCACAGGCGTACATGATGCTTATTTGGCTACTTTGGTATAATGGGAAGTTCGAACTGTAACATTTAAGGAATGGTTTCCCCTGAGTTGAAGAGATGTTGTTAGCTATCCATGATGCCATGGGCATTACGCCGAGCATCGTTATATAGACGCTCTAACATACGTTTTCCAAATGTGGCACAGTTTTATTTGTTGTGTTCTGTAGAACGTAGTCACAGACGGGTTAATCATTATTTCTCAGGCGAGCAGAAGAACTTCTCATTACCATGCAAATTTTGCATGTAGACTTCAGATGATGCCAACTGTCGGATTTAGGAAATGAACACAAAACACGGACATATATTCCACTGTTGACGTCTCCGTAGAGAGAGACAGAGAGAGAGGCTACAGTTACTGCAGCTGTGCATTAGCGGCAGACAGGATTATGAGTGTCTGACGCGTCGCCTCTGGGAAAAAAAAAAGAGAAGAAAAGACGGCGAAACAGAACTGAATTTGACGGGTTCTCTCGAGTTTCCAGATGCTGCCAGCAAAAAGGTCGCAGCAGTTCCCCCGAAACAGAACCGAATTTGACGGGTTCTCTCGAGTTTCCAGATGCTGCCAGGGGCGAACCTGCTGTGCCGGCGGCATCCATGGCGCTGATCCGCCGGTGCGCGTCGTCTCCATATGTTCAGCCGACCAGCTTGGCTGATGCTCACGCTCAAGGACAGGCCATGAGCTCTGCAAGATTTCTCAGTCTGTTGGGCAGTGATAGTGACGTATGAACTGAACCTGATTGCTGTTTTACCAGAAACGTGGCGATATGTTAATATGGTTCCGCAGTACCACGGCAGCGAACTCCAAATCGTGGGTTGGATAATTTTGCTCATGGTTTCTAAGCTGTCGTGATCCATACGCGACCACTCTTCGGTCTTGCATCAGCACACATCTGAGCCCAATGCCGGATGCATCGCAGTACACATCGAACGGTTTTGTTGTGTCTGGCTGCGCTAAAACCGGTGCTGATGTCAGGTGCTTGACTAAAGCCTTGAATGCTGCTTCACATGTTGGACTCCAAACATAAGAAGGCCGCGCCCTAGTTGGTCGTCCCAGCCCAAAGGTAGCTCACAAAGGGTTCCAAGGATGAGAAGTCCAGGAGGAACAATAGTAGTTGGATATAACTTTATAACTTGATGTAATGGCATAAAAGTTCATTACATAACTATATTTGTCTAACCCTACTTGTCTTCTTTGACTCTCTATACGCTCCTTCTCGTGACAGCCATAAATTTAGAGTGTATCTCAGCTAAAAACGGCTTTTGCAGTTTGTTATGGACGAGGCCACATTTCCTCACTTTTCACAGACTAAAATGCTGTTTATATATAAAAAGAAATTAAATATATATGCACGCGAATTGAATGCCGTCATCCGATGGTTTGGAACGTCCCTTGTTGTTAGTACTCGTTAGTGTCTACACTTCACCTCCTGGAATCAAATACTGAGGCGAGACGTATTCTAATCAAGACGTATTTCATTGCCTTAATTTATAAGTTTTTTTTGCGTGAAAAGCTAATATCATTGGTAATTAAGGTCGGGACCTCAACAGCTACTTGCAGCACTGAACTAATCGTTCAATTCACATTTGCATTCAGAGTTTAGTTGTTGCACTAGATCGAGACCTCTTAATATAAGGCGTGTGGTCCACCTGCTGCCCACATACAAGCTCTCATGCACGTCTTAATTCTGTAACAGACAGTGGAAAGACTTACGACAAGAGAAGAGTACCGTACTGTAGAACTATTAATTATATCCCGATATCACGCTTAATTAATACCAGCGAAACTGTAATGCGGGGAACAATCTCAAAGTTTCATATATACATACACAAGATAAAAAAGGATCATATAACATCATACATGCATGCACACACATTACTATGTAGAAGATTCCACACTCAAAAAATAATCTGCAAAATGAAGTACCTAAGTGGAGGTGTGGAAGGAACCATCATCAACACTAACCTCTTTAAAGTACTATACTAAAGACCGCTAATGCTTAATTAATTACTGACGTTCTGCTATTATCACTCGGCTGAGCCAAATATACAACTACAGGCGGAATCCATATGCAAGCATGCCACACAAGTGCACAATCGATGACACTGGCATATTGCAGTAATGCATAGACACGAGTTTCACGGACGGATCAGTATTCAGCTAGGTGGCGAGAACTTTGACCGCCGTGACGCGACGACGTCATATCATCGACGGTGGTGGCTTTTGCTATAGACTGCGGTGGCTGCCGTCAGGCCAGCGCGGCTACCAGATGAAGCTCGTCTCGGCGTTGGCGCGCGCGGCGTCGTCGTCGTCGTCACGGGAAAGGAGAGTGGACGTGGCGGCCCTCGTAGATGGTGATCACCATGCGAGGGTCCTCCGCCAGACACTCCACCCGCTTCTTCACCCGGCAGTTGTCCTGCGTGCAGCGGTAGTAGCTCCTGCATCATGCATGCAACGCCAGCTCGAGGTTATTTGTGCTGCTTTTTTAACATGATTATCGAGGTTTGATGACATGTGTGTGTATATATATAGCTTATGATATAAGCTAGAGCATTGACTTGCTTTTGAGCAGTCTTAACTTTGTTATAGACTGAAGGGACATACAAAGAGAGTAGTGTAGCCTAGACTCTCCTCGTGTTAATCTGTTCTCTACAAGTCTACATGTAGCTCTAGCCCTTGCTCTCTATTCACCCTTTTTTTACTACGTAGTATATAGAGGTAGATTGTGTATACTAGTAGTTGGTCGATAAAGTATGTACATCGATCTCAGAAAATCACGATCATGGACTGACACATCAACAAGGAAAATATGAGATAATAATAACATTCCAGGCTACCCAGGTACTAGCATCATTTCTCACAGCCTAAGGGCCATATAGATTGAGAAAGATGCGGTAATAATTACAGAGAACAAAAAGACTCGGGCCCTTTGCAAAGCTCAAATCCACCTTTTCATCATCAACGTGACTTTACCAAACAGTAAAGATTCTCCCTTCCCGAGGCCAGCTAGATCAAAGCAGATGGCCCGAACCGAGAAGCAAATATTTTACTAACTATTTGTAAAAATAATATAATATGCTATTGTCCCTACCGATAACAGCTCATATATGTGTAAATTTTCTATTATATGTATATATATATATAATCAAAGTTCTCGATTCATGTGTATACGAGTCTATATGTGGTTGTACTATGTTTGGTACACAAACAAAACACTAAAGGAATCGCAACAATAGACGATGGGGCCGTCGTCAATAAACTTATTGACGGCGGCCAGAAAAGACCGTTGTCAATAAAACATTTATTGACGATGGTTAATCTAGTGCCGTTGTCTATAAGGTCTCGGGACTTATAGATGACGGTACACCGTCGACAATAAAAGCACGGGGTTTATAGACGACGGCGTAAGCGCACCGTCATCTTAAAGGCCCGATATACTCAACGTCGCGACTCTCTCTCCCACTCGCGCCACCGCTCTGTCTCACTCGCGCCACCGCCGCTGGAGCCGACCGCTGGAGTCGCCGGAGCCGACCACCGTCGCCGCCGACCAACGACGTCATGTACGCCGCCTGATGTGGACATCACTCCTGCAGATATACACAACACTCACATGGTAGACATGCAAGGTTCAATTACTAGAGCTCGAGCACGACAATTGAATTTAGAGGTGAGCTCGTTCCTGAATAATTCTTTATATGTGAATTTTGAGAGTATGTTGTTACCTAATGGATTAATTATGATTAGGAACCATGGAGAAGACATGGAGATACATGGAGAGGGGTTTGGAGGCGTGGAGGACCAGAAAATATGCCAACAAGAAGTTAGAGACCGAGCCCAACTCAAACTCGAGTCCAACTCGGGCCCAGGAGCAGTCCACCTTAAAATTGTTGCACAGGAGGCATACGAACTCCGTTTTTGACATTCTATATATGCACGGAAAGCTGAGAGGATAAACTTTCCAATGGAACTGGCCCCACGTCAAAATTACCTCGAAGTCGACGGGAAACTTCGAAACAATATAAAGTTTAGAGTCTGTCAGGGTGTTGCATCACCTAGTTGGGCCATTGGGCATTGTATCGAGTCCAAGTCCATTATGTACGTGTCTTAGAGTTAGGTCACGACCCCAGAATCCCCCTGGTCATCCTCCACCTCCTTTATACCCCCTAGCCTCCATCACAAACAGTTACGGTTTTGCTTAGATTATTCTGTCAAGAACAGTTTCGCCGTTCATCGGTTTGTGAGACCCCAACTTGAGTGCTTCATATCTTTCAGCAATTTGGTTGCATTCTTTCTTGTTCTTGCTTGTGTTCTTTGATTCACAGACAAGGATTAGCCTTCCTGGCGAGGTCAACCGCGCAACATCGGTTAATAACCTGAGGAGACGTGGTGCTGCGATTGCAGGGTTTAGAACGTGTTGTTCGGAAGCCGGATCGATTTGTGTCAAGTCTCCACCAAATCGAGAGTTATCAGAACCTTTCGGAATATCGAGACCCCTGTACACATCAAGTGGTATCAGAGCTTTAGATGCACCGTCAGGTTCGCCTTTCCCTAGTTTTGTTTATCTTGAACTCGTCCTATCGTCCACGAAAACGCAAAAAAATTATAGTCATAGGTTTCCCCATCCCAAACCAGGTTTAGCCTTTTGCACAATTCCGTTTTGGAGTCTGTAGTGTTGAATTTGTGTTCTAGTTCATGTTTTGTTGCTGGTTTAATCGTGTTATGTTCCTACTTTGTTATTCCATCCGCTGCATTCCATTGAAACACTAGCTACCACAATCGTTATCAAATCGATCACCATAACTATTCATTGTGCTAGGCTTATCATAATGTTGCACGAAATGGTGGTGAAGAACGGAGAGGATGTGCATGCGAAGTCGTTTCTTGGATTGGGTTTGTGTCTTGTATACTGCGAGTGGGGTTTGTTGGTTACCATTGTGCGTTTTGCTTGTGTTGCTATGCTTGAACTGTGCGGTCAAATCTTTGCCTTTGCTAATTCAGTCCATGTTCTGGAACCCTGCGTTTTTTTTTGAATCGAGGAACCTGCGTTTTAGTAACTGAGCTAGCCTTTTGTTTTTGCTGTCGCAGGAAAATACCAGTTGTACAAGTGCTAGAGATGGGATTAGTTGCTCTAGGGGCAGAAAAAAATTCTCTCAGACACCAATTGGCAGTGTACATTTCCTGTGGCTCCCAACAGTCTGCAACAGTAACATGATTATGCATTTGCAGCTTTATGGTGTACTGGGGAATCCATCTAGTAGCTGCCTACCCTTATTTTGGCAATCCTCTTGTTTTCTATCGGCGCGCCGATGGCCGAAGCCCGCCTTTTTTTAAAGCCGGCCGGCTCGATCACCTCGATGCCCCCGTGCCGAAGCCGAACCGTAGGCAGGCAGACCCCGTAACTCGTAGTCGTAGCTATCAAGAGACATGGCGTTGCTCGAAGCTTTGGTGCTCCCGCAAGACCACCGGCGGCCGCCGTGCGGCACGACCTGCGTCCCGTGCGGCTATGGCGTCGGCGTCGCCGGCGAGCTCGAGGGGGTCAAGATGAGCGTCATGGTGCAGAACGGCGAACACTACAGAAAATAGGGCAACATACGACAGCCAGTATAACATACGACGGCTAGCTGTCGTATATAAATTTACATACGACGGTCAGCCGAAGCTGTCGTATATAAGTATATGGCTGTCGTATATAGTTCTTATATACGACAGTCAACCCTAGGCTGTCGTATATAACTGTTATATACGACAGCCAACCCTAGGCTGTAGTATATAGCAGTTATATACGACAGCCACACCGAGACTGTCTTAAATAAGCCTTATTTACGACGGCCCATGTTGTGGCCGTCGTAAATAAGGCTTATATACCCGCGGGGGCTCGGGTCGGCGCGGGCATTCACGCCCGCGCCGACCCGAGCCCGAGCCTCCCGCCGCTGCCCGCCCGCCGGTCGCCGCCCGCCTGCGCCCGGCCGCCGCCCGCCCGCGCCCTGCCACCGCCCGCCCTCCGCCGCCGGTCGCCGCCCGCCCGCGCCCGGCCGCCGCCCGCCAGGCGCCGCCCGGCCACCCCCCCCCCCCCCCCCGGCCGCCCCCCGGCCGCCACCCGGCCGCCGCCAGCCAGGCGCCGCCCGGCCGCCCCAGCGGCCGCAGCCCCGGCCGCTGCCCCGGCCACCCCCGCCAGCCGGCGCCCGCCAGTGAATTTATATATCAAACTGTTTTTTTGTTGTCTTTGTATGTGTAGCTGGCCATCGAGCCAGGTTAGCCGTTTTCTATTTTTTAAAAAAAATGGAAAAGCTTATATACGACGGCCTGTATAATTTATATACAACGGCTGCTATACAGGGCCGTCGTATATAAGCCTAAATTATATACGACGGCGGGGCCAGACTGTCGTATATAAGACCTTATATACGACAGCCAGGGCCCAGCGGCTGTCGTATATAAGACCTTATATACGACAGCCGCTGGGCCCAGCCGTCGTATATAAAGGCCCTGGTCCAAGTCCACGAAACCGGCCGTTGTATATAAGCGGCCGTCGTATATATACTGTTATATACGACGGACCGTCATATATAACTATATATACGACAAATTATATACGACGGCCGCAAACCGTCGTATATAAATAACTGTCGTCGTATATAAACTATATACGACGGCTTCGGCTTTATATACGACGGTTTTAGCCATCGTATGTTGACAGAAATCCTGTAGTGGAAGACCTCGTGGCTGCGACGTCCCACGCGGGGAGCGCCTGCTGTGACCGGCCTGCCGGCGTCGTGGGCGCGGCGACCACCTGGGCTGGTCACGTGACGACGACGACGCTGCCGTCGACTACTGCACGGCGGGGACCGGCGCAGCATGCAGCGGTCAGGAGGCCCAGGCGAAGAAGAAGGACGGTCCCGAAAGATGCAACAAAAGCGGAGCACGCCGAGACCCAGCGGCTGAAGCACATCGTCGTGGATCGTAGCCGGCGGCGGCAGATGAACCAGTACCTCGCCACGCTCCGCGCCCTCATGCCGCTCTCGTACGCACGACGGGTACGCATGTCATGGCGCACAGCTTACCTGTGGAAGAGAGAGAGAGAGAGAGAGAGAGAGAGAGAGAGAGAGAGAGCAGCGACAACATAAGGGAAATAGCTAACACACAGCATGTATTTTGTGATGAACGTGCCAGGGTGACCAGGCTTCGATAATAGGAGGCGCCATCAACTTCGTCAAGGAGCTGGAGCACCGCCTGCAATCGCTAAACGCTGAGACTGAGAAACGCCGGTACCCCGCCGCCGGCGGCGACCACACCGAGCCTTTCGCCAGATTCTTCACGTTCCCTCAGTACTCCGTCTCCGCGGCGGCAGATGTCGGCGACGCCAGCAAGACGCGTCCGGGCGTGGCTGATGTCGAGGCGGCAGTGTCGGACGGGCACGCCACCGTGTAGATGCTGGCACCGCGGCGGCCCGGTCGTCAGCAGCTTCTGCTCAGGCTGCTGCTCGGAATGCAGCTGCGCGGCCTCACCGCGCTACACCTCAACGTCACCACCACGGCCGGCCACATGGTCCTTTACACCATCGCTTTAAGGGTACGTACGTACAACATGTCGCCGGCAGGCCGGCCGCCGGGTAGCTCATCACCAGTGCACATTCTAGCTCCTCGCCGTCGCGCGAGTAATATTTACTACACGCACGAGCATGTGTTTTTTTTCTTAAGGAATGGCGTGCCATTTTGTCGTGCAGATGGGGGACGGGTGCCAGCTCTCGTCGGCCGGCGACGTCGCGGACGCGGTGCACGACATCGTCGCCGAAGCTGAGAAGAGCCTGGCACGTGGCTACCACAAATAGGATGTCTTCATCAGTTTAACTGCAGTTGTATGATGATTGTTTCGTCTCAGTAGCTGCACCACGGCAAATAAAGATATTGTCTTGTTGAGCGGGTTTGGTCATATTATTAAACCCGGCCGCGCCGTATATGATAGCATCAAAGATCCAAGGTAGCCAACCTAACATTGGCTTGTGGAAGCTGAACTAATGATTTGGGCTCATCCTCGGACCTCGGCGTCATTGTCGCCCTAGCATCAGTCCTTCCCCCTGCTCGAGTGAGGGTCATGGCCCAGCCGGCCCAAAAGCTTCCATAAGTCACTGGCCCAGGCCAAATTTGTGTCCAATCTTCCGAACTCTCCACTCTCCAGCTTGTTGGATTCCTTGTGAAAACCCTGAATATCACCGACTCCTAGTGAGACAACACGCATAGCCACACATGTTATTTTAACAGAAAGGAAAGTAGGCTCACAACAAACAAACTGCTCGTGCTACCTGTACCAAACCACCTAGGGCAAACCTACTCGTCGCATCCATGTTAGGAGACTGACCAACCGGACTGCAGCTCCACTTCGCCTCCTGATCTTGGATAAGCGCACCCACCCGCAAGCACCAGAAAAATTCGACCCGTTGCCTTCAGATCACGGTGCAATCGATCTCATCTCACGTAACTCATTCGGAAACTCTGATGTCGCATCTTAGCTTCACTTCAAGTCTGCAACAAAATCTCAAGCACTACTCTCTGTCGGATCAGCAGCTGGGATTGATGGACCTCAAAGCCCTTGTTGCCTCTCATCTCGAACGCTCTGAAGTCGTTATCCACGGAGTGGGTGCCGGCATTGAGCCCAGACGATGAACCGTCCAAGCTGCCATTCAACAAACACAATACGGCCTCAAATGACCCAGGAGATGGATACTCACCAACGGAAGCCATGGAAACTTGCTTTCCAAAAGGCACCCTAGCCAACAAAGAACAGGGAAGCTGTTACGCTAGAGTCGTTCCTACGGCATTTCGGTGTCGATAACTCAATACAGCCAGGATCGTTCCGACTTATGTGGATACAGTAAAACGAAGGGAAGAATTGAAAAACAGAATGCAGTTTAAGCTTTCGTTGTTTACATTACTTAGATATTTGATATCCTCGAATAGGCAGGCCATAAAATCACATGAAGGATACATTCCTCTCATCAGGGTTACCTGTAAACTCAGAGTGCAGAGGATCTCCCGTGCCATGTATTATTGCAGAAGTTGTCACGGAGGACTCAATGCAGAATATGGCAGCAATAGCGTCGGGTTGTTTGACCTCGTTTCTGAACATCAGTCTTGCATGTGCTGCGTTACACAAAATAAACCGTAGGGAACAATGAAGGGCAGGACTATTAAGAACGACAAATGTAAAGGAGGAGGCCTTCCCTGGGGAAGGTTTCCATATATTTCGGCAACCAACGGAAAGCACCATGCAGTAGTAGAAAACAAACGAGCACAGACGAGCAGCGAACTACCCGCCTTTGATGCTCGTAAACGTCGTAGTACCAGCGCCAGCGCTTATAGCTGCGGACCTTTGCAGAAGGCACTGCTCCACTAGCCCAGTCAGGTTCAGGTCTTGCCGTGTCCTCCCTTTCAGGGCCTGCGCCCCAGCACGCACACGCAGCCTAATAAAAAGCCAACGGCACGAGCAGACAGAACGCTAGCAAAAGACGCGCGCGAAATCAGAAGCTCCAGCGCGGCGCGAGCCCCGCCGCACCGGGCAGGCAGGCGGGCAGCCGTAAAGCGGTCGCGGCAGGCTGCCGGCTCCAATCAGGGCGCGCAAGGCACATCCAGCTGCCCGCGCCGTTGAGCCGCAGGGCCGATTCGGACTCGGCGAGCGGGGTGGGACGCCGGGACCAGTGGACCGACGGGCGGCCGCGTGCAGAGAGGAGGCGGGCGGCGCGGCCGCGCGTATTATCCCATGCGCGCCCGGGCGATCGCCTGCGCGTCCCGGTCCCCAGACGGAGGGGACACCGCACGCGCGGCGACCGCCGACCGGCCCCTTGTCTGCCCGGGGGCGGCGCTGCGAGACGTGCGAGGCGAGGCGGTCCCGTCCCCGCGGCGTAGAGTGCACGGCGGCACGGACCGTACGTGGCCGGGCGGGTGGTGTCGCCTCCGTGCCGTGCCGTGCATGTTCTGCAGATGGTTCGGCGCGCGCACCCAGCTCTTGGAAAATGCGTTCGTTGGTGTTCGCATGACAAAGGCCCGGCGCGCACGTTGGATTGTTGTGAGATCGCGACGGTTAAGTTCAACTAGTATCCTTTGCAGGGATTTCAGGCGCATTTCCGGCTGTTTGGTCGTCTGCAGTGGCCAGCGCGAGGGGGCTCTTGAGCCTCGTGTACTACGGACGTGAGGCCGTGTCTGTGCGGCGGCCGCTGCCGACCGACCGGAACCGGACCCATCCAACCGAACGGAACGGGTTCTTCTGACGTCGCAAAGCCTCCAACCATCTGAAGTACCTTCCCCAGGCACGGCGCCATATCTATATAGGACCACGCACCCGCACGCCCACGCCGAGCCGCACTCCATCAGCAGCTCGTCTCGCCGCACGCACGCGTTCCTTTGCTTGCGTGCTCGCTCCCTCGCCGTGCTCGTTTGGGCAGGTTCGATCGCTGGCCATGGCGAAGGAGGTGGACCCGGCGCGGTGCGGGACGCACCCGTGGCACCGGCACTCGGCGGGCGTGTGCCCGTTCTGCCTGCGGGACCGCCTGGCGCGCCTCTCGGCCGCGGCCGCGACCGCGCGCGCCGATGCCGACGCCGCGCCATCCTCCTCGTCGTCGGGCTCCTCCTCCCCGTGCTCGTCATGGGAGGAGAGCGTCGCGCCGCAGGCCCACCCGCCGCGCCGCCGCGAGAGGCTGGGGATGCTGTTGCAGCAGGAGGGGAGGGAGTCGGCGGTAGTCGGCTCGGCGGCGACGGCGCCCAAGGTGGAGGAGTCGACAGAGACGACGGCGGACAGAAAGGCCAAGAACTTCTGGGCGCGCCTGCAGCAGCAGCTCCACCGCGGGGGGTGGCACCGGAAGGACGGCTGCTCGTTCGCGCACTCCATAACGACCGCAAGGAAGGTCTCCGCCGCCGTTGCGCGGCCCAGGCGCACGCCCTTGTGCGGGCATCACCACGCTGCCGTGCTTACGGACGCCGTGCAGTGCAGTTTGCATGTTTCTATGATGAAGCGGGCGCGTTGAGATTGAGAAGTTTTCTCGTTTGTGTATTCCTGTGTGTTAAGCTGTTGATCATCTGGCACCATCTTCCGTATGGTAAACACCATTTAAAAGGCGGCATACCTGCTTTTGCCCGTATGGTAAACACCATTTGAAAAAAAATCAAACTCGCACTGGAATCGATCACGTTGTTCCTCTCCCTCCCCGTCCCCGTCATGGTGACATGAGCAACCTGATCGCGACCATTGTTCACGAGCCGTGCGCCTGAGAGTTTGTTTTGGCAACTGGTGACAGGCATTTTCCGGTCTTCACGCCCAGTCGCCCACCCGCTGCACAACAAGCGGGGTTCACAGCACAGCTGCAGTGTCGTTCAATCTTTGGAAGATCTCGTCAAGTGATTCCGTAGCAGATGCATCCGTCCCAAGACTAGAAGGCTGGCTCAAGCGAAGAAACTTTCTCGAGACCGAGATCGCTTCGAAATTCTGAAGGCCTGTGATCTCCATCGCGGTCCATGTCATCAAGGTCACGCGAGCTGATGCATCTGGTGCAACACGTACTGCCAGGGTTGTTGTCAGGACCTCCAGCTTCAAGGGAAATGGGAGTCGACGAAGCTTCCTTTTGTGCTTGCTGCTTTGGCATCTGACTGCTGCTCTGTGTCTGGTAGAACAATGTGCGATGTTACCGCCATGTTTCGACTGGGCAGCTCGTTCCTCTCCACTGACACTGTGTTCTCCAGCCCGTGCAAAATAAATTTGTAAATGTCTGAAGTTTTGATTGAGCTCAAATTCTGACAAAAGAAGACTGCCACGAACAAGAGAAATGGCAAAGCGAGCATACAGAAGGACTGAACATGCAACCGTTTGAATTCGGACCGGTGGTGCGTTTCCAGATTCGACGTCTTTGCATGGTGCTAAGATTCTCCGGTCAGCAGGACGTCGTTCCGTGCCTGTAAAAATGGCCCGGCCCATGCGAGCACGCGAGGCAAGCCACGGCCCACGAGCTCAGATGCACCTTCCCAAAGCAAGCCAACACAGCGCACATGCTTCGCGGCGACGAAGACGAACCCACCCCGCCGCGCCCCGTTCCACTTCCCAGACCCGAACGCTCGTCCCCATCAGCACAGACGCGTCGTCGCGGCGAAGCCACCATCACTGTTTGTTCCTGGGCATTTCCGGCCCTCCTCCGTGGTCCAGCGCGTAAAGGCAGCCGCGGAACGAGCAAGGAATAGCAGCGAGTGATCATGGCGTCCTTTTGGCATCCGCCAGCCACGCAGCTGGACCCCGCAAGGGCTTCTGGCTGGATGCACGCCATGCCAACTCTCTATACCTGTCCTGCTTGAAAGTTGGACCCCCGGCCGCGTCTTCTCTTCTGGTAGCAGCACTTCTATTCTTCACCGCGCTCGCTGCTCCAATCCAACAGTTACCGCCTGCTGTTTGGCCATGCTCGCTCGTGAGACGTGGAGCCGTGAACCGCAAGGCTCGACTCCCCCGCTTCGCCGCCGTGGAGTCCGCTCCACGCGAGGTCGTGCGTGCCGAGGTAATGAATGATGGGCAGCTTACCTTACTGATCCGTCTACCGAGATGGTCTCACATGGGCGAGCTGGAAGGAACTGTTGGGGTTGGCTAATCAGCCGACTTACTCGCTGCTAGTTCCATGCGATTTACTCAACCGTGCGCGGTCAGTTACCGGATCGCTCAGGGCTTCGTCGTCGCGTGCTTGCTCTCAACTCGTTGCCCTCGAAGTAAACCTGACGACGCTCACATTGCCAGACGCGAAGTTCCTCGGACACGGAGTGATGCTGCCAGTGCCACCTATACCGGACCTCTACGGTTTGCTGGATTCTTTACCCCCAGAACGCAGGTACGGTTCGATATTTAGAAGACCGAGGGCAGGAGGAGACGTTGATCGACGTGCACTAGAAAAATGCTGCTCAGACAGTCTAGCTAGAACGGACCAGTGATCTTAAGTAACCCAATCCAAAACCTCGAGATTCGGCGTCGTGTACGGGTGTCGCGATGGTATGGCCTGTCAGTAATCGAGGCGGCTTGAACTTTTGAAATTCATCTGTTCCAAACACCCGTAAAGGTTTGTAAATACGAGGTTTAGGACTTCGTTTGTACTAACCCGCTCCTCTTCTCTCCCCTCTAACTCAGGGTAAATGCGATATGGCAATTCTTTCGACCGGCTAACTACCAGCAGTCTCGAATCTTTGATGACTCCACGGCGTCACGTGCACCTGCAATGATAACATGGAATGAGCAGGCACGGCACGACATACCTGTAGCCAAAGATCATCAAGCCCCACACATGCTGCCCGCCCGCCAAGCTCCCAGCTGCAGAAGCGAGCACACGGAGGCTGGTCGCAGCGGCGACCGCTACCAGAGCCGCGCCGCTAAACACAGCGGCTGTGCCGGTAGCGGTCACGCGCAGCGGCGCCCGCCAGCCCGTCTGTAAAATACAGGCGTCTACAGGTGGGCAGAAGAGAAAGAAAAAAGGAAAACGAGGAGGAAGAAAGGAAAGAAAAAGAAAGAAGAGAAGGAAAAAAGGAAAAAAGCGGAAAGGAAAAAAGAAAGAGAGAGGGAAAAGAGAGAAAGGAAAAAAGAAAAAAAGAAGAAGAGAGAAGGAAACAAAAAAATTGATGTTTTTTTATAAGTTTTAAAAATAATATTATTAATATAAATATAGTTATATGAAATAATATAAATATGAATTAGCTGTATTATGTAATATAAAATAGATGATAGTTAATATAGAGTTTTGATTTAGAGGTCCACGAGTGCAGCGAATTAAACTGTAAAGGTGAGAATCTTTTAGAGTTAACTGTAAAAGAGTAAGAATATTCTTTTAGAGATCGGATATAGAGGTGCACGAGTGCGAGCAGTCTAAGCCTTCGAGACGAGTCGAGGCCGGGCGCCGCGACGGGCACGGTACGACACGGCGTTGCTCCGCGCGCGTCAAGGCGCGTGCCGCTGCCTCGCGCGCGCATGCCGGCCCTGTGCAGGCGCCACGCGCGTCGCCGCGATTCTCGATGCCCGGGATTCTTCATGCTAGGGATGAAAAATTTCCATATCTACATTAAAAATTTCGGAAATGGATTCGAATCAGATGTTGTTAGAAACAGATATGGTATCAGATATATCGGATTTATCGGTTGAATCGATCGGAAAATTATGGATATCGGACGAAATTCGGATATTTATTTCAAAAAACAATTCATAAGTTACATATAAATCATAGTTCATACATATAATTCAAAACACTTCCACATCAAAATTTATACATGGTTCATACATGAAACTTGAATCACATAAATAGTTTGTACATAATGCATATATGGTTCATACATTTTATTGCCACACATCAACGATAACATTATAATAATATTTTCCAACCTTCACCCGTGGGGTTACCGGGTTGGGTTAGCCTATTAGGGTTTTTGTTGGGTCGGATATATTTCAGATATTGTTCGGATATATCCGACCCAATATGGATATCCGATACAACGGATGGATTTTGATTAAAATCATATCCGATCCGATATTTGATTTCAAATATCTGAATCAAAAAAATCCGAGAAAAACAAATATGAATCAGATATTTTAGAAAACAGTCGTGGACGGATAAAAAAATATCCGTTTTCATCGCTGCATGCTGCCAACCTCCAAGCTGACCGTAGGTACCGGGTCGGCGTCAGTTCAGTGCGGGCGGCGGTGCCGGCGCGCGGTTTCGGCCGTGTGCGATGCGGACAGCGCCGATCCGTCACGGAGTGCAAGGATCCTCTCGCCTTGCCGATTCGTTTCTTATTTTTTTTTATCCTGCCACGGTGACTCGGTGAGCTAACATCAGCTGGAGCATAGCGCGACAGGCTGACAAAGCATCTGCCAACTCGGATATCCACCACGACTGTCGGGAAACTAGTACTAGTACTACTCTGTTTTGTCTTAATACATACATTAAAAAGAGAGAAGTCAGGCATACCCAGCAACTCACCTGGCTCCGCCAGTCATCGAGGCACCCAAAGCGCGGTACAAAAAGCTGCTGCCAGGTCCAGGCTCCGGGTCCTGGGCGCCGCGCCGTGGCACACGGGCACAGGAGTTCTCCCTGCGCCACCCGTGACAAAAGCAGATTCGTACCGGACTCCAGAAAGACAAATGCGAACCGAGGCGTCGTCGGGTCGAGGCTGGGCCGCGTCGGCCCCCACCATCCCACTCCGGGCATCGTGCGCCGCCGCGGTCCAACGCGAGAAGGGAGTAGATGGCCAGGAAAAGCAGCGCTGGGCCGCCGGGACATGTCCCGCCGCGACGAGGCACGCGCGCGGCGTCCCTCTTGTGGCGGAGGACGGCTGCGGCCAGCCATCGGCGGCAGCCGGCGTGGGCGCGGGCCACGATTCGAAGCCGGTGGGTTGGACGTTCTGGGAACGGGAGCACGCACTCACGTACCGCTCCTGACGGGTCGGGTCGCGGCGCAGGAGCTGGGGGGAGAGCGCCGGCGGAAACTTTTTTGCCGGTACCGCGGCGATCCGCTGAGGGAAGAAACAATACGATGACGTGATCCCACTGGGATAGGTAGGGGTAGGGGCTCTATGCCGCTGACGAACGGTCCAATCATGAGCAAGAAATTGACTGAAATCACAGGGACTTTTAGCTAGCAACCGTTTAGCAACTAGTACATTGTAAAATTATCCAACTTAGTAGCTGAATTAATGCAAAAATCATCTCGGACTTTTTTGTCAACTGGTGATTTTCTTATCTCCCATGATAAAATCTTGGCGTAACCTACTCAAACCTCAACGAGTTATTTAAGTATTTGATCTCCCATGGTAAGAAATGAATCTACATATACAACAATGGTTTAGAAATGGAGCTATCCTAGTTCAAGTGATGGACTTTGTTTGATCCCGCATGATAAGATGTAGAAAGAATCCACTAAATCACGATGATCTGTAGAAGAGAACGTATTGGTTTGTAGAAGTTTTTCTAAATTACTACATCATAAATATTTCCCGAAAATATTTACGCTTGCTTACATTTTCTTCTTTCTATTGAAATATGCTCGCAAAATTCCGTGTTCATATATTGACGTGTCGTGATACATTGTTTGTGTAACAGACCAACTAAAATCCTTATCTTTAAACTATATATCTTTTTGAATTTCCGTGGCAATTGAATCGTGCCAGAAACATAGATGTGTGATTTTGACCCGGTTTATCAGGCTAGGATTCAAGACGATGGATAATGGTGGGTGATCCTTGGAGACCTGGCCTTTACGACGCCGTCAGTTTTGGTTTTCAAATTATTATAGCGAGACATATCTTTAACTGCACTGAAAAAGTCAGCAATCGTGCCCAAATTGCCGCAAACCACGACTTGAGTGCCCAGTCCAAGCTCGGCACCCCACACTCCCCGGCCCCAGCGCCACGCTGCATCCCGCGGAGCACAACCCACGCCGCATCCTCGGACAGGCAGGTGGCGAACGCCATTGCCCTCCGTTCGCCATCAAATGAACCCACCGCGTCCCACCCTGTCTCCTCCTCCCTCCCTGCCCGCTTCACCGCGTCGTTGAGCGCTCTGCACGCAAGCGCGCGGTGTCCGATAGGGAAGCGTAAAGCCCGCATACCTTCCCTCCCTCGAGGCGGAGGCGAATAATCACGCGCGCCGCTGCAGGCTGCAGCTGACGGCATCGTCGAATCAACCGCTGCGCGGAGCAAGTGCCGCCGCCGTCGCCGTTGGCGAAGACGGGAGAAGAAGGGATTCTTTCTGCTTTTGGTTCGGCTACGCGGATGAGATGCTGCTGCGGCGCAAGGTGAGGCCCGCGGGCGCGGCGGCGAGGCGGGCGGCGTTGCGGTGGTGGTTGCTCTCCCTCGCCGCGGCCGGCGCCACCCTCACCGCCGCCGCCGCGCTGCTGGCCGTTGCCCTCCACGTCTCTACCACCGCGGCCTCCTCCTCCGCCTTCGCTGGCGCGCCCTACCGCCTCTCCCAGGTGCGTGCCGCGATCTGTACGCGTGGCCCCAACTGTCGCTCAGGGATGTGCTAACGGATCGCCCCCTTCGTGCTGCAGCAGCCGCAGGAGGCCGAGGAGCTTCGGTGGGAGCAGGAGTTTGCGCCGCCGCAGCTAGCGTCGCCGCAGTCGCGAAAGGTGGTCGATTGGCCACTCCCCGCACATCTCGCTGTTCGCTATTTGCCGCCGCCGCTGCTTTTTTTTTTTTGAATTTACTCATGGGAGTTCCATGACACGCGGGGATTAATCTCTGTAGATTTGACAGTTGGACGGTGCGGCGGATGACGCGGTGGAGAAGAGGCTGTGGATGCCGGCGCCGTCGCGGGGATTCGTGCCCTGCGTCGCGCCGTCGCCGGAGTACAGACGTATGCGCATCACTGGCAATCTCCTGCGACAGTGTAAATCTCTCGCCGCAGGGTCCAAGTTCTCCTGCGCCGCTCTAATTTCGCTCATTTTTGCGTTGCAGGCCCCTCGGCGTCGAGAGGGTACCTGCTCGTACACACCAATGGCGGGCTCAACCAGATGCGCGCCGGGGTAAGCTGGATCGTCCTGCTAAAAGAAAATATCTACCTCACTGCATATAACTGCCTGGACTGATGAAATTTATTGCTTGTTATGCATTTGCATTACATAATGTTTGACTTGAGTGGAGGAACATCCAAAACAAAGGGTGGAAGGACCTAGCGTGCGTGCACGTGGAGTGTTTGATCTGAGCTGACTGTTTTTAGGCGACCGTCATCAGTTTTTGTGGGCATGCTTTGGCACTTTATCAATATATTGGGACCCTCTTGTGCTAGTGTGTACTCCTAACTCCCAGTTTCCGTGGGAACTGGCAGTGTTTTGGTGCTAAACCCCCTTTCGAAGACGTGCTTGCACAAGCTGTATTTGGTGGTTGCGAAAATAAGTTGTTTTTTCCCAACTAGTTATTGCCTACACTTCACTAAAAAAATAGTTATTGATTACCTGGGTTATCGGCAGCACAGATTGAATGGCATGTCCTGGGTGGATGCTGTCTCACTGTTCTAAATTCCTGTCCCCGCTGTTTATTGAATGCTGTAGTCATTTTTTGTTTTCTGACAAATGGCACTTGTTTAGATGTGCCTTTGTCGTACTTGTGCCAGCACTAGTGTCATTATCTTGTTTTCCTTTACATCATTATTATAGTAGGTAGCTGCAGACCTGATATAGAAATACTAATTTAATGTTAGGGGAGACCAGTTACATTCTCCTTGGTGTGTTGTGGATGCATTTGTGGGCCGCCAATATGGTCGGCGTGGGGCCCACAAAGCCCACAACTAGGCCGGCCAGGCCCTGTAGCCGCACCAGGAAAATATTTAGAAGAATTAATTAGATAATGTTTAGGAATAAAAGAGAGTTATAGATTGAATCAGTTTAGATAGAAAGAAATAGACTAAAAAAAGGGAAGAAAAGAATCCTAGTCAGTTTGGGGGATTATCCCCAAACAGACTAGGAGTAGGCTGCGGCCAAAGGGGGGGGGTCCCGTCCCCCCTTTATAAGCAGCCCCCCTCCCTCATGTTTTGAGCATCCAGGAAAAAATAAGAATCCCCGTTGAGGGTTGTTCTTCTCCTTGGATCACGGTGGCTTCGAACCCTAACCCTAGCCGCCGTGACCAGCTACTTTGTCCCCCCACGTTACGTACTGCGCAGCTGCCCCCACGCCTCCTCGCTGCTGGTTTCTCCCCTGCGCAGCCCTAAGCGCAGCCAAGGGGTCTCCCCCCTCTCTGTTTCTCAGTATTTGGTATCAAGAGACTCCGGGGCAGCGACCATGTCCGGCCCCGTGGACGATTCTGGGACTTTCACCCTCCAAGATCTCGGCAACATGATGAGCAAGATGATGGGGCAGATAGACACCATCAACAAGCGCTTGGACCGCCACGATATGCGCCTTGCGCGCTTTGAGAAGGCACCGGAGCGGGAGCTCTCCGGTGGCGAGTACTTGCAACAAAACTCACCGCAGGGCAGCAACCTTCTCCGCAGCTGCGGCAGCGGCAAGAGCGGCGGCGGTGGCAGCGGCGGCCATGGCGGCAACGACGACCACTACAGTACCAGGCGCCCACCGGGACGCCCGACCTTCGACGATAGCGGGCTGCGTCGTCACAAGGTCAATTTCCCCAAGTTCGACGGGGAAACAGATCCGCTGCCCTGGCTCACCAAGTGTGAGACATACTTCCGAGGGACACGCACGATGCCAGAAGAAAAGGTGTGGCTCGCGTCTCTCCACCTGGAGGGTGTCGCGACCGAGTGGTACACTGCTCTAGAACGTGACTGTGGCATCGTGTCCTGGGAGCGGTTCGCGGACTTCGTCAACATGCGCTTCGGGCCTCCGCTCCGCTCCAACGACCTGGCGGAAATTAAAGATCTCCGTCGTACTAGCACGGTTGAGGAATATCAGCGTCAATTCCTGGTCCTTCTTTGTCGTTGCGAGGACCTCAGCCAGCGCCAGCAGATCAACCTCTTCACAGCTGGCCTCAGCGAGCCACTTAGAACGGATGTGGAGCTGCAGTTTTCCACTAATCTACAAACCGCCATGAGTCTGGCCAGAGCCTTTGAACGTCGACTTGCGGCAATAACAGATAGCGGAATACAGAAGGGCGCCGCCTCTCAACGCTCCACGCGCTCTTCTATTGTGTCCCGCGCCTCTACTACGGCCTCAAGTGGCAGTTCTACAGCACCCGCCCCGACATCGTCAACAACGGCATCTTCTCGCCCACGCTTCAAACGTCTTACACCCGATGAGATGGCTGCTAAGCGGGCAAGCGGCGAGTGCTATCACTGCCCTGAGCGGTACACACCGGACCATAAGTGTGCCGGCAAAGGAATCTTCCTTCTGGAGCTTGACGACGATGATGACGTTGACACGACCGTAGCTGATATGGGCATCTCCTTACACGCCCTGACCGGCATCGACTTCGCCAACACAATGAAGCTCCAGGTCTACGTCCACGGCAACCTACTGACAGCATTGGTCGACACAGGGTCCACTCACACCTTCATCAGGGAACCACTCATCAAGGAGCTCGGCCTGATGATGTTGCCACGATCAGGCGTCGGCATCCGAGTCGCCAACGGCGACTCTATCTCCTGTACAGGCATCTGTCCACGTGTACCCTTGATGATTGCAGGGGATCGCTTCGACGTCACATGCTACGCACTCCCATTGGACGGCTTCGACTTTGTTCTAGGAGTCCAGTGGCTGCGATCTTTGGGACCCATTCTCTGGAACCTTGAGGACCTCACGATGAAATTGTGGCGCGGGGACCGTGAGGTGATCTGGATGGGGCTGCGAAGTTCAGCTCCGGTATGTGCCTCTCTAGCACCACCTACTGATATGATGGGCGCCCTCCTGGATGGCTTCCAGGACCTCTTCGACGAGCCACGCGGGCTTCCTCCTGCACGACACCACGACCACCAAATCAGGCTCCTGTCGGGCACAACTCCAGTAGCTGTTCGGCCGTATCGCTACCCCCAGCTTCTTAAAGACGAGATTGAGAAGCAATGCGCTGAGATGCTTCGCTAAGGCATCATCCGAGAATGCACATCTGCATTTTCCTCGCCAGTACTGTTGGTCCGAAAAGCCGACGGCACGTGGCGCTTCTGCATCGACTATCGCGAGCTCAACGCCAGAACTTTGAAAGACAAGTTCCCGATCCCGGTGGTTGACGAGCTACTGGACGAGCTTCGCGGCGCAAGGTTCTTCACCAAGCTTGACCTCCGCAGCGGCTACTTTCAAGTGCGCATGCACTCGGACGACATTGAAAAGACAACATTCCGAACTCATCGAGGCCACTATGAGTTCTTGATGATGCCATTCGGCCTCACCAATGCGCCGTCCACGTTCCAATCGTTGATGAACGACGTCCTCGATCCCTACATCAGAAAATTTATGCTTGTCTTCTTTGATGACATATTGGTGTATAGCAGGTCCTGGGTCGAACACCTTCAGCACGTCAATCAGGTGTTCCAGACACTACGGACAAACAAGTTGTTCCTAAAGAAATCTAAGTGCTTCTTCGGCCAGGAGACTGTGTCCTACTTAGGACACATCATATCCGCTCACGGCGTGGCAATGGATCCGACCAAGGTGGAGGCCGTGGAACGTTGGCCTACACCTCGGTCCTTACGAGCCTTGCGAGGTTTCCTCGGGCTCACCGGCTACTACCGCAAGTTCATTGCGGGGTATGGTGCGGTGGCCGCACCCCTCACCGCCCTACTAAAGCGGGAAGCATTCCGCTGGACTGATGATGCGCAGGACGCTTTCTCCCAACTCAAGCAGGCGTTGATGACAACGCCTCTACTTCAAATGCCGGATTTCGACAAGCGCTTCATCGTCGACTGCGACGCGTCCGGCGCCGGCTTTGGGGCGGTTCTACACCAGGGCGACGGCGCCATAGCATTCTTCAGCCGCGCTGTAGCGACTCACCATCATAAGCTACCGGCATACGAGCGTGAGCTAATCGGTCTTGTGAAGGCCGTACGTCATTGGCGGCCTTACTTGTGGGGTCGTCCCTTCACTGTTCGGACTGATCACTTCAGTCTGAAATATATCCTGGATCAGCGACTCACGACAATTCCCCAACATGCTTGGGTGAGCAAACTTTTTGGTTATGATCTGCAAGTTGAGTACCGACCGGGGCGCTTGAATGGGGCAGCTGACGCCCTGTCCCGCCGCGACGAGGAAGACATAGCTATTCACGCCATATCCGCGCCAGTCTTTCCACTCTTCGACTCGCTCCGCGCGGAGATCGCTACAGACCAGCAGGCGCAGCAGCTATGTGCCCAACTCCGGGAGGGAGTCGCACCTGCTGACTGGGCCGAACGCGACGGCCTTCTACTTCACAAGGGGAAGCTCTTCGTTCCCGACAAGTCCTCCTTGTGGCCCTCTCTCCTAGCTGAGGCGCATGATGGGGGCCACGAAGGCATCCAGAAGACAGTGCATCGGCTACGCCTCTCCTTCTACAACCCGTCCTTGCTACGGCGGGTGCGTGAGTATGTCCGCGGGTGTGCTACGTGCCAACGCAACAAGACTGATCATCTTCATCCAGCCGGCATGCTACAACCGCTGCCTATACCGTCGGAAGTCTGGAGTGATATCTCCATGGACTTCATTGAAGGTTTTCCGAAAGTTGGTGGGAAATCAGTGATCTTGACAGTGGTAGATCGCTTCTCCAAGTATGCCCACTTCATTCCCCTAAGCCACCCTTACAGTGCTGCATCAGTGGCGCGGGCATTCTTCGACGACATTGTACGACTACACGGCTTTCCCTGCTCCATCGTCAGTGATCGTGATACCGTCTTCACCAGCCTCTTCTGGTCAGATTTGTTCCGGCTAGCCGGTGTCCAACTTCAGCTCAGCTCGGCCTTCCACCCGCAGTCTGACGGCCAATCTGAGGTCGTCAACAAGATCATCACTGTGTACCTTCGCTGCTTGGCTGGTGACCGACCAAAAACTTGGTTGCAGTGGCTTCCTTGGGCTGAGTATTGCTACAACACTTCCTACCAGACAGCCCTCAAATGCTCGCCCTTCAGAGTGGTCTATGGCAGGGACCCTCCGACTCTTGTTGGTTACCAACCGGGCGTATCTAGAGTAGCAGCAGTGGATAAACAGCTAAAGGATAGAGATGAATTCTTAGCTGAAATCAAGAACAGGCTGGTACAAGCACAAGTCACCATGAAAAGCTATGAAGATAAGTTCCGCCGAGAGGTGGAATTTCAGATCGGTGATTGGGTTTGGCTGCGGCTTCATCAGAGGACAGCCGTGGGAGTAATGACGACGCCTTCTTCAAAGATTGGACCAAAATATTTTGGACCATATCAGATCATTCAACGCATTGGGACTGTATCATATAAACTTCAACTGCCTTCTCAAGCAAGGATACATGATGTCTTCCATGTGTCCCTGTTAAAGAAATTTGAAGGTCCTACTCCCATACAGGTGGTGCCTTTACCACCACTTCTGCATGGACGTGTTGTACCTACGCCTGAAAAAGTACAAAGGGCGCGTTTGAACAGAGGTGTCTGGGAGCTACTCGTCAAATGGGCAGGACATTCTGAAGCTGATTCATCATGGGAGCAACTAGAAGATTTCAGGATGAAGCACCCCTCCTTTAAGCTCGAGGACGAGCTCTTTGTCGGGAAGGGGGGAAATGTTGTGGATGCATTTGTGGGCCGCCAATATGGTCGGCGTGGGGCCCACAAAGCCCACAACTAGGCCGGCCAGGCCCTGCAGCCGCACCAGGAAAATATTTAGAAGAATTAATTAGATAATGTTTAGGAATAAAAGAGAGTTATAGATTGAATCAGTTTAGATAGAAAGAAATAGACTAAAAAAAGGGAAGAAAAGAATCCTAGTCAGTTTGGGGGATTATCCCCAAACAGACTAGGAGTAGGCTGCGGCCAAAGGGGGGGTTCTGTCCCCCCTTTATAAGCAGCCCCCCTCCCTCATGTTTTGAGCATCCAGGAAAAAATAAGAATCCCCGTTGAGGGCTGTTCTTCTCCTTGGATCACGGTGGCTTCGAACCCTAACCCTAGCCGCCGTGACCAGCTACTTTGTCCCCCACGTTACGTACTGCGCAGCTGCCCCCACGCCTCCTCGCTGCTGGTTTCTCCCCTGCGCAGCCCTAAGCGCAGCCAAGGGGTCTCCCCCCTCCCTGTTTCTCAGCACTTGGACATGCAGATTGTTAGATAACTGAAACACAAATTATTGTTATTGTTCTACTTGAGTTTGATGGATTTGAAAGATTTGCTATTCTTGTTTGGGTAGCCTTATTGGTACCTTTTTGCCAATTGATATCTGCCGTCTTAATTCTCTTTACATTGGCATTACATGATTTAAGTAAAATAGAAAGGGAAATGTTCCTTCATTGCTTGCGCTGCATTTTTTACCTCTGTTTAGCATATATGCATCTTGTTTTGCTATTGCAATAGTCAGAAGCACACTTACTTCTAGACACAATCCCACAAATAATTTTCTATTTCTCAGTAACGAGTTATTATAATCATGGCAGATCAGTGATATGGTGGCAGTGGCACGCATACTTAATGCTACGCTAATCATCCCAGAGCTTGATAAGAAATCATTTTGGCATGACAAAAGGTAAGTGATATTTAGTTTCTATTTTCAGCCTTCTATTATTCTATCTGAGACTAATAAAGCCATTTCTGAACATCAGCAACTTCTCAGACGTCTTTGATGAACAACACTTCATAAATTCTTTAATACACGATGTGAGAGTTGAGAAAAAACTTCCAAAGGAGTTAGTGAAGGCTCCAAAGTCTGTTAGGTACTTTAAGAGTTGGTCTGGAGTAGATTATTACCAGGATGAGATTTCATCATTGTGGGATCATCGCCAGGTTAGGATTAATAACCAATTAAGTAGTATTTGCTGTATGAAACTTTCAGAACTGTTATCCTGATGAAAGATTTACATTAGGTTATTCGAGCTGCAAAATCAGATTCTCGTCTTGCAAACAACTACCTCCCTCCTGACATTCAAAAGCTTCGCTGCCGGGCATTTTTCCAGGCTCTTAGATTTTCTCCCCCAATTGAAGCTTTGGGCAAAGTAAATCCTTCTTTAACGTCTTCCCTTGATGAACATATTTTGGATGTTTCGACCACATATTAACTTCATTTTTTTCACAGAAATTGGTGGAGAGGATGAGGTCCTTCGGACCATATATCGCTTTGCATCTACGCTATGAGAAGGATATGCTTGCTTTTAGTGGGTGCACATATGGCTTATCACAGACAGAATCAGAAGAACTTGCAATGATCAGGTAAGACCTTGGGGTAACTCTATTTACACATTGCTGACTAGATGGCTAGGCTGTTAGTTGAATTCTGCTGTCTCTGTTCCTACAGAGAAAACACAACGTACTGGAAGGTGAAAGACATTGATCCATTAGAACAAAGATCCCATGGCTACTGCCCCTTGACACCAAAGGAAGTTGGCATGCTTGTTTCTGCCTTAGGATATCCATCAAGCACTCCAGTGTACATAGCCGCTGGAGAAATATATGGTGGTGAATCCCATATAGTCGATTTGCAGTCGCGTTTCCCAATCCTGATGAACAAGGTAGAGGCATGCCATCTTGTTTGTATCACGTTTAATACAATCTTCTTAAACTGACAATTTGACATATGCTCTTACTCCATTGCAGGAAAAGCTTGCCTCGGCTGAAGAATTGCAACCTTTCAGCAAATATGCGGCTCAAATGGCAGCTCTGGACTACATTGTTTCAGTGGAGAGTGATGTCTTCATCCCATCCTATTCGGGGAACATGGCACGGGCTGTTGCAGGTCACCGCCGTTTTCTTGGCCACAGGAAAACAATCAGTTCGGATAGGTGAAATCACAAAACTACCATGCATTTCTCAGTCTCAGCAATGTTGTAACATTGATGTACCCTTCACTTCTGAATCTCATCGTGTCATTCCTTCTGTACAGGAAAGCTCTAGTTCGCCTGTTTGATAAAGTCAGCAGTGGATTACTGAAGGAAGGGGAAATGCTATCACAAAAGATAATAGATATCCACCGGAAAAGGTATTCAATTCAAAGATAATATATTGCATAGGAACCAAAAGTTCGCAGTTGATTCTGATTCTCTTGTTCTGCTCAACAGACAAGGCTCTCCACGGAAACGAAAAGGCCCTGTCCCAGGCACAAAAGGCAAAGACAGGTTTCGATTAGAGGAGGCATTTTATGAGAACCCTCTTCCAGAGTGCCTGTGTCAAAAGGGGTCCCCAGCTGGCGATGATTCTTATCTTAGCATCTGAGACATGGCTCGTGGAACCCGACCACAATTCCTTTGTACATAGAGCCATTCAAAAACGAAGAGGAAGGTGCATATCAGTAAATCAAGGGCATCGGACTCCTGCCTACCACCTGAGATCACGCTCTAACTATTTGTTGGAGAATCATCATCCAGGCGCCCAGATGTGCATGAAGAGCTGCCGGTGGTAGCATGGGTATGTTAAGAAATCAGAACAGATGGATGTGGAGACATACAAGTTTGTGTAGCGATGTTGCTATGCAGGACTGTATAAGTCATGCACCTGCTGTGAGATCGGGCAATTAATCACCTGCTTGTAATTAACTGGTCATGTTGCCGATACCACTCCCTGATCTACAGTTCTTGGATGTAATTTTTTCTTTATCAGTCTTTAACCACTTAACAGTTCTTAGTAAAAGGATGAGCTTAGATAAACTGTAATACTTTTGATACTATACAATGTACTGACCTGGAGATAAAAAATAACATGCAATGCATGTTTGGATTTCTGATAGTTGCTGTTTTGATATTGAAGTTCTTGTTTCTCAATATACTACAGAAGAGAATCATCGCCTGCGTTGTGTTAGCCCTCTTGGCGTTTCCAAAATTTATGTTCAGCAATTTTTTAGCTTCATACTTTTACCGCCACGAATCTGGTTTGGGGTCTAAATAAAATAGCCCAAGGTCTCAATTTCTTACAGACAACCCTTTCTTTTTTTTATCTAATGCCTGCGTTGTGTTAGCCCTCTTGCCGTTTCCAAAATTTATGTTCAGCAATTTCTTAGCTTCATACTTTTACCGCCACGAATCTGGTTTGGGGTCTAAATAAAATAGCCCAAGGTCTCAATTTCTTACAGACAAACCACTATAAAATGGATCCAAACTCCATAAGGGCCGGCCCACATGATAGGCCAGGTTAGCCCAACACACCCAGGCATCGGCCCCATCTTCTCATTCCTTCATGGCGGATTTTTTTTTATTTTTGGTACTGTTGTTAAAGAAATTAATATTAATAACATCCAATTTTTTTACAGAAGTAGCTACCCTATCATTCACGGCGTGGATGATTTGTCCACGTGGACATCCTGTCGTCCACGGCGTGGACGACAGGACGGTGTCGTCCACAGCGTGGACGACAGGAGCCCACGTGGAGTTACACGTTGGCCCAACGGTCACGGGACCGTTGGACCGACGTGTCCGTCCACGCCATGGACGACATAAATTCCTATATAAAGAGCCGCCCCGGGGGACTATCTCCAACACCAAAAACACCACAAAGAGAGGGGAAGGAGAAGGAGAAGAGAAAGAGAAGAGGAAGAGAAGAGGAAGAGAACAAAAGAAAAGAAGAAAAGAAAAAAGGTAACGGTAAAAAATTGTAGAAACAAATAAAAAACTATGAAATTACTTATTTTAATTATGCATTTTAGATAGTTTATACCTAATACTAGTTTATTCTTAGTTAGTTTCATATTAGGACTTAGTTAGATTGTTTTTAGAATTAAGTTAGATTGTAATTTTATTCATTAGTAGGATTTAGTTAGTTTGCAATCTAAATTTTATATTAGTCGTCAATTTTAGTTTATGTTATATTTAATTGTTTATTTAGATCTTGTTTCATTATTTTAGTTATAGTGTAGTTTATTTTTTTAGGTTTTTAGCTTAGTTTATTTTTTATTACGTTTACTTAAGTTATCCTGTTGATTAGGTTAAATTAATTTATGTTAATTTAGTCAAACTTTAAATTTTAATTTAAGCATTATTATTAGTTTTAATACAATGTTTTAATTCAGTTTATAGTTTAGTTAAGTTATCCTATTGATTAGGTTAATTTAGTTTATAGTTCAGTATAATTTATTATTCTAATACAATTTATTTTAATTCAATTTTGGTTACTATTGTTGTGGCAATTATTAAATTGTGTATATACGTATGCTAGGTATGTCAAATAAAGTAGAATTTCAAATCTTTTATGGAGATGATGAAATTAGCTATAATTCGAGTGGAGTAGATCTATCATGACTCCCTTTTATAAATCGGGGGATATCTAGTTCAACGGAACGGACATTTATGGGTATATACAGATGGTTGTTGAAAGTTTTTAAACTGAGTAAGGATGAATATGAGTTGAAAATAAACGGAGTTATCAGCCGTTCAAGTGACGTTTATTTTTGGGAACTACTGCCGCTAAACGGAACATCCGTGTGGCGTGCTTATGTTTCAAGAGCTATGTAATATGGTTGGCCTCTCATACTTCTTATTCGGGTTGAAGCCAAGGAAGTAGTTGATGAGACACAGGATTTGTGTAACGATGTTGCTATGCATGACTGTATAAGTCATGCACCTGCTGTGAGATCAGGCAATTAATCACCTGCTTGTAAATAATTGGTCATATTGCCGATACCACTCCCTGATCTACAGTTTCTTAGATGCAATTTTTTCTTTATCAGTCTTTAACCACTTAACAATTCTTAGTAAAAGGATGAGCTTAGATGAACTGTAATACTTTTGATACTGTACAATGTACTGACCTGGAGATAAAAAATACCATGCAATGCATGTTTGGATTTATGATAGTTGCTGTTTTGATATTGAAGTTCTTGTTTCTCAATATACTACAGAAGTAAATTTCATCAAGTCATCTAATGCCTGCATTGTGTTAGCCCTCTTGCTGTTCCCAAAATTTATGTTTAGCAATTTCTTAGCTTCATACTTTTACCGCCACGAATCTTGTTTAGGGTCTAAATAAAATAGCCCAAGGTCTCAATTTCTTACAGACAAACCACTATAAAATAGATCCAAACTCCATAAGGGTCGGCCCACATGATAGGCCAGGTTAGCCCAACACACCCAGGCATCGGCCCCATCTTCTCATTCCTTCATGGCGATTTTTTTTTATTTTTGGCACTGTTGTTAAAAAAATTAATATTAATAACATCTAATTTTTTTTCAAAAGTAGCTATCCTATCGTTCATGGCGTGGATGATTTGTCCACGTGGACATCCTTCGTCCACGCCGTGGACGACAGGAGCCCACGTGGACTTACACGTCGGCCCAACGGTCACGGGACCGTTGGACCGACGTGTCCTGTCGTCCACGGGAATTACTATATAAAGAGCCGCCCCGGGGGACCATCTCCCACACCAAAAACACCACAAAGAGAGGGGAAGGGGAAGTAGAAGAGGGAGAGAAAGAGAAGAGGAAGAGAAGAAAAGAAAAGAAGAAAGAAAAGAAGAAAAGAAAAAGAAAACGGTAAAAAAATGTAGAAACAAATAAAAAACTATGAAATTACTTATTTTAATTGTGCATTTTAGATAGTTTATACTTAAATACTAGTTTATTCTTAGTTAGTTTCATATTAGGACTTAGTTAGATTGTTTTTAGAATTAAGTTAGATTATAATTTTATTCATTAGTAGGATTTAGTTAATTTGTAATCTAAATTTTATATTAGTCGTCAATTTTAGTTTATGTTATATTTAATTGTTTGTTTAGATCTTGTTTCATTATTTTAGTTATAGTGTAGTTTATTTTTATTACGTGTACTTAAGTTATCTCGTTGATCATGTTAAATTAATTTATGTTAATTTAGTTCTAACTTTAAATTTTAATTTAAGCATTATTATTAGTTTTAATACACTTTTTAATTCAGTTTATAGTTTAGTTAAGTTATCTTATTGATTAGGTTAATTTAGTTTATAGTTCAGTATAATTTATTATTTTAATATAATTTATTTTAATTCAATTTTGGTTATTATTGTTGTGGCAATTATTAAATTGCGTATATACGTATGCTAGATATGTCAAATAAAGTAGAATTTCAAATCTTTTATGGAGATGACGAAATTAGCTATAATTCGAGTGGAATAGATCTATCAGGACTCTCTTTTTATAAATCGGAGAATATCTAGTCCAACGGAATAGATATTTATGGGTATATACAGATGGTTATTGAAAGTTTTTAAACTGAGTGAGGATGAATATGTGTTGAAAATAAACGGAGTTATCAGCCGTTCAAGTGACATTCATTTTTAGGAACTACTGCCGCTAAACAGAACATCCGTGTGACGTGCTTATGTTTTAAGAGCTATGCAATATGGTTGATCTCTCATACTTCTTATTCGGGTTGAGGGCAAGGAAGTAATCGATAAGACACATGATCAAAATAATGATGGGGAAGATAGTAATGGTGGTGAAGTTGAAGACAATGATTATAATGAATTGACACATACGGTTGTTTCTGAGGCAACTGGTCAAGCAGATGAAGGCGAGCATATACTTGTTAAGGATAGGGATTATAATAATATTGCTGATTACGATTCATCTGACGAAGAAGTTCAACCTCCTGTCCTTGCCGATTGGAGTAATCCAGTAGCACTCAGTAGAATCTATATTTGCAATTTAATAAACTTCGTAATGTACCCGAATGTTTTAAATCAAGTGCTGCTGTTATTTTGCTAAATTTAGTTACATTTACATCTATAAAAGAAATAATAAAATTTGTGATAGTGTTATATAATTCAAGATTCTGTAACCTAGAATCTATTAAATAAAAAACAAATTAAACAACTTCATAAAATCATAACACAATATACTACATTAAATTATTGAAAAGCATTTTACTAAAATATCTCTAAATATTTTTAAATGGATGCTAAAAATCTAATCTTATAATATTTGCTGCAGAGAGCAATCAAGCCTTCGTGGCCTGTCGTCCACGGCGTGGACGACAGAATGATCCACGTGGTCTAGTCGTCCACGCTGTGGACGACAGGGCTACATTCGTGGCGCAATCGTCCACGGCGTGGACGACAGTATATCCACGTGGATAAATCATCCACGCCATAAACAATTGAGTGACTAGTTTTGATCTTTCATGGCGGTATATTTAATGCCCATCGAGTCTTTCCACTCCCCAAACCAGATTCGAGGACTGCATTAGGTCGAAACAGCCATCGAAGCGAAGCGAGAGGCTCCGGCTCCACACGCGGCTGGCCGGCCATGGAGGACGAGGAGCACGAGGTGTACGGCCAGGAGATCCCCGTCGACGGCGAGGACGTAGACATGTCTGCCGCCGGCGACGAAGCCGCCAAGGTCCCGCCCCGTGCCCCTCTCCCTCTCTCTCTCTCTCTTTCCGCCGCCGTCACTTCCTTGTGGCCCAAACCCTAGCGGCGGTACTGACCCCTTCCCATGTGGGCAGCTGCAGGAGCTAGACGAGATGAAGCGCCGGCTCAAGGAGATGGAAGAGGAGGCCACCGCGCTTCGCGAGATGCAGGCCAAGGTCGCCAAGGAGATGCAAGGTCGGGAACCCTTCTCGTTCGGCTCTACCTTTCGTGACACGATTTGCATCAAGAGTAGGGTCGTTGTGCAATTCTGTGCTTTCTTGCAGCTTCTTATCTACTCTTCGCAGTTGCTAGCTGGCTGCGTTAGAACTTGCAAGCAAATATCATGTGCGGTGATGCTTTTCTTTTGTTGTTTCCGTAGCTGCCTAGATGTGAGAGTGCGAGCACGTAGAATTGCTTCACAACTGTCCTGGTGGGGATATTGTGATTTATTATGCCTACTTGCTAGTATTGGATGGTTGGTTACTTGGTTGTGAGTTAGAGTTTCAAGTTTCACATTGTCTGTTTTCCTTAATGTTCTACTACAAAAAATGCAAAACATACTCTGTTATCATTGTCTATGTCTCATTATGTCAAAAACCCTTTCCAGTAAAAGAGAACTCTAAGATTACCCCCTCTTTGCTTGGCAACGCTTATTATGATGCAACAGTTTTAGCTTTCTATTTTAGTTGAACCTTTCAGTTGGCACATACATTTAGGTTCAGTTTGGAGGAGCGTAATATGCCTATGAATTTTTTGGGATTTAGTATAACCCTATGAATTTAAATCCCATTGCCTCTAGACAGGCCTCACTTTGTTGAATTGTATGTTTTGATTGCCATATAACCATTGTGTAAGCTTTGTAGTGCCACAGTTCATTTTATTTTTCTGTAGGCGCAGATCCTAATGCAGGCACATCTGAGAACAAAGAGGAGATGGATGCTCGGTCAGTATTCGTTGGAAATGTAAGTTTTCTCTCTATATAAATTATAGGAAAACTTGTATACACTTCATTATTTCATATGGTATTTCATAGTTCATATATCACTAATACCACACTTTTGTACTAAAGATATTAATGTTAGCTAATAATTGACTAAATCAAAATGTTTGAGTGCTTAGCCTAAGGGTGAAGTTTTAATAATGAGTTGTTTATTATTATTTTTCCACTTCCAGTAAATAGTATGATGCAGGCCCTATAGTTGGTTTAACTATGACACATCACTGTGTGGGCTCTCCTATGTTAGGAATTGTATCGTTTTGTCATTCCTGTTGACAAGTTTCGTTTCATTGAACAGCAGGTCAATTTTCTTATAATGATAAAAACAATAGTAGTCCCTTCTATCTTTATCTTTTTTTTTTACTTTCCGTTGCATTGATTGAGCAGTGGCAATGGTCGCAGGGTAGTCTGCTGTCATCAAGCCTTTGAATCAATGTTTTGGCATCTGCTTGAATCTCAAAGCAAGTCTTAGTGTTGTCTTACTGGGGTAGTGAAAAAAGAGAGGAAATATCTTAGAGAGAGCTATCAAAAAAGGAAGAAAAAACTTACAATATAGAAAATATTTTAAAAAAAAAGTAAAAAAAGATGAGAATAGAAAGAAAGAAAAGAGTGGAAAAATGGATATTATAGGCTAGGGATTATTCCCCAAATAGACAGCAGTGAATATGTCAGGAACATACATCGGACTGATGTGGCATATCAGTAGCCATTTACTGGCAGGGTTCATAGACATTACATGTAAGTGTGACCTCATATTTATATTGAGTGTATTGGAACAATTCTGAGTTTCTGTTAACGTTTTGCCCATCTGGGGTATTACTCTTTGCATCTGTTTTTGCAATTTTAAGGTTTTTGTTTTCTCCCCTGTTCCCCATTGAACTAATATTTTTGCTGCCCTTCCATTTCTTTATTGGATGAAAAGGCCTCATGCATATTCATTGGTTAGCCTTATTTGACCAATCAACACTGTATGGTTCACTCTTTGATATCCTTGCGTTTCTTTTTAAATGTCTGTATAACTACATGGCGTAGCATAGACAGCAAACTTAGTAGAGTGCTGTCACATCATAAAATCATGTGTACCATTGGATGCCTAGTTTTTATACAATGGACAACCACGACAAAAACCTTCTCTTGATGTAATTTAAGATTTTTTAATTTATCAACTAGATCATATAAAGTATTCCTACTGGCATCATTGTTTCATGTACTAGAGGATATAAACTTCCGCGTGGGTAAAAGAGTATTTGTAAGATGCTGTTGTATTATATCTACTACAGAATAGAGCTGATAAACAACAAAAACGACAACAATAAAGCCTTTGTCTCAAGCACGTTGAGGTAGGCTAGATATGAAACCCAAACTAGGTTTCATATCCATAGGAGTGGCTGGTTTTGATGCTGGCTTGCGGAGCCTATCACAACCCTCCTCCTTTACCCGGGTTTGGGACCGGCTATACCTAGAAAGGCATAGGCGGAGTTTCAAAGAATAGAGCTGATAGTGTAGTATTTTGCTTTTGTCGTCGTTCATGTGTGCTAGGGACTAGTGCTGGTAGTATTTGATCTCGTTTAAGAATTTTAGGGACTTAGCAGGTGGGGAATTGAAGTAGTTTTGGAGCCACATTTCGTTACCAAACTGCAGGTGGACATAGGTGGGACAGTTTAGAACTTTCAGATTGGGGGACTTAAGAAGTTAAAAGCCATGTTTAAAAGTAGAGTGAGAGTGACATAGTGAGACCAATTTCCTTTGCGAAAATTGAGATCCAAATTTGGTTTTGTTTTTATATTTTTTTCTTATATGTCCTTGCCTCAGGTTGAGATGCAGATTGAAATACTTGAGATTTTATAAACCTGGCCACATTTTGTGTGATCACCACTGCAGGTTGATTATGCATGTACTCCAGAAGAAGTGCAGGAGCACTTTAATTCTTGTGGTACTGTCAACAGAGTGACTATCCTGACTGACAAGTTTGGGCAGCCAAAAGGCTTTGCTTATGTGGAATTTGTTGAAGTTGAAGCAGTTCAGGAAGCTATTAAGCTGAATGAGACAGAGTTGCATGGTCGCCAAATCAAGGTGTGAATTTTGTTTTCTTCTTTTCAGCAATAACCTTACATGACATAGTGACACACTGACATTCCTATCTTGTTTTCTCTTCAGGTGGCACCAAAGAGGACTAATGTTCCTGGATTGAAGCAACACCGGGGTCGAGGATTCAATCCATACCATGGCCACCCCTACATGAGGCCATATGGAGGACCCTTTTACAGTCCTTATGGTGGCTATGGGTGAGTTGGATACTTGTTTACCGAGCTAATCCCCACATCTCGAGTTTCTGAAATGAAGATGGCCAAATTTTGATTGCTCCCTTTTCTAATGCCTTTTGTTTTTCTTAATGCAGGAGGTTTCCAAGATTCCGTCGTGGACGACGACCTTACTTCTGAAGCTCAGGTGTATGGAGTATTCAGCACGACTTTTGGGCCATAGTCAGTCCAGATTCCAGAGGAAACTGAACTTTGTCACTTAGTCTGGTCATTTCAGAGACACATTGTTCTGGGTTTTGGTTCTCAACCGTGTTGTTTCTGTGTTAAATGTTACTCCTCTACAAGCAGCATATGTAATTGCTATTCAGTGACAGTTAGAACAGTTACGATTGGTTACACGTACTGTTTGGTTTCATTGTTCACATGCTGTTAGCGTGAGGCAATGGTTAATGTATCGACTTGATTTTTAGTGTCTGGATGGATATTGCGTTCTCATCTTGTCATGTGGCGGCCCTCGACCGAGACTCGTTAGCTAAGCGTGTCTGTGGCCGCCGGCCAGCCCATCCCCTCGCGGAGGCTTTCGCCCGTGAGTGCGCACGCTCCGACGACGCGCGGCTTCCTGTTCTTGATGCCGTGCAGCCCCAGGTGCGGCCCCACTTCCGCGCCAGCACAAATGCAGAATCAGAGCAGGAGAACATGCTGTGTGCAGAAGCACTTGATCACAATGGCGGCCTGTTGGCTGTTGTTGTTACCTTCGCTTCTCTCCCGCAGGAGTTGTCAAAGAGCAGTTTCATCAGAGACCGGGTCATGCACGCGTTGACTCATATATATCCGCTTTGCGACGAATCGAATGTCGTCTTCTTGCTTCTTCCTGCCCGTGCCCTTGCCATTCTTCATCTGCTTTCCTGGTTTTATTGTTCCTCATCATGGACGTGGAGTGCCGTGTAGGCTGACTGGAGTTAGATGGAAGAAGAGGATGGTGGTTGTTATTAGAGCCATGACGCCGCTCGTTTACGCACGAAGCATTTGTCGTCCCATCTGCGTTTGACTTGAACAGGAGATGTGTCGGAATGATTTGGAAGCACGATAAAGTTATATTGGATAAGAAATTTTCAGGCATCGTACATCCAAGTCGTTGTAGTATAGTGGTGAGTATTCCCGCCTGTCACGCGGGTGACCCGGGTTCGATCCCCGGCAACGGCGTCATATTCTTTTTTTCCTTTTTGCTGACCCGAATCCTGAAGAGATTCAATTGAACCTGGAGGCCGACCGCGCTTGGAACCAGCACGAGGTTGTAGTGGCATCCAACGATTTGTTCAATGGATCAGAGTAGCCAAAGTGATGCGTCGAGATGCAAGTACTGTTTGTATCGCTCATTTTTTTCTGCTTCTAATTTGAAACTTCCGCACTCGCAACTGATCACAACTGTTTCCTGTTCCCGATCGATCGATACTTGTCAACGTGACTCGATTTCTGTCAGCCTCATGTGAATCAATATAACTTTCTGTCACCACTCTTGTTTCCAAGGGGATGCTACATTGGCATTCTGTTTCTAAGGAGGAATGGAACCATCTGCCACGACCTATTAGCCGCCGGACCGAGCCCGCGCAACTCTTCCGCGCCGCCCTCGTCTGCAGGTCCTGGCGCCAGATCGTCACCGGCCCGGCCTTCCTCCGCTGCTACCTCGCGTTCCACTGGGCGCACCCCTCCGCTCGGGGCTTCCTCGACAACCTCGTCATCCGCGACGGCTGGAGCGTCGCCCGGTTCTTCCCCGCCACGGAAGCAGCCTCGCCCTTCCCCAGCCGGAAGCGTTCGACTGCACCGATTCCACAACATCGGATCTTGGGAACCAGCACCGGACAACAACTCAGAGCAGGGTTGATCCAGCTGAGCCTTGAAGAATAAACTGTACATACCAGGTAGGGCGATCCCTGTGAGCCATTCATCACGATGGAACCATCGCATCCCTACATATCAAAAGCAGTTCAGTAACCCTGGTTACTTTCTGTAATGCATGTTTCTTCTTTAACTTGAAGTATGTATCGAAAGGGACAACATCATATTCAAATAAACTACACAGAAATTGCACCATGAAACGCAGAATACACTTACCACGAGATAACATGATGACTGGCTGCTGATAAGTCATTAACTGCTCACCGCGTATGGAAAAATATCCATGTGTGTTCTCCCCATGAAGAGTGGTTCAGATTTCAGTCTCATCTGATGCATTTATACGAGGTAAATGACCAATTGAGCATCACCTGAAATTTCTGGAGAGCACATCTTTGTCCTTGCATACCATAAATTATCTTCAGAAGAAGCTCTGTGCAGAGGAATTTTTTTCTCCAGAGAGACAACCTATCCTCAGATGACACTGCAGCCAACTTCTTTCCCTTTTGATGTTTCCATCAACAGTTTCCTTGTCCTCTGAGCATCCTCCCATAAACGTGATTCTGCATACATGTTGGCAAGCACAGCATAGTTTGCTGCATTCTCTGGATCTATACTGAAAATATCCTTGGCCACAGCTTCTCCAAGAGGCATGTTTCCATGTATTTTACAAGCTCCAAGCATCGCTCCGTACATCGATGAGTTGGATTCAGCATTCATCTTCTGAACAAGACTCCATGCATCTTCCAACTGACCTCCACGAGCAAGAAGGTCAATGGCCGAGCTATAATGCTTGGCTCTTGGATCAATACCGTACTTACTCATCATGGATTTGAAGTACTCCATTCCCCTGCTCGTCATTCCAGTATGGCTGCATGCAGATAGAATAGAAAGAAATGTCACATCATTTGGCTTTACGCCATCCTCCTCCATTCTATCAAAAAGGATCACAGCATCTTCGCCAAAACCATTTTGCGCACAGGCAGTAATAAGTGAAGTCCATGAAATCACATTTCGGTAGGGCATTTCATCAAAGACACGTCTGGCATCTGAAAATTCGCCTGCCTTTGCATACATGTCAACTAGAGCATTGTCCAATGCCACATCACCCATGGGTAGATTCTTGCACACATAAGCATGAATTTGTGTCCCAAATTTTATTGATGCTATATTGGCACAAATGCCTAGCAAGGAGCTCAACAGAACACCATCGAAACTTAAACCCTTGCGATGAATCTTACAGAAGAGCTTCAATGCACCTTCACTGTGGTCTCTATGCATGGAGTACCCACTGATCAGTGCAGTACATGACACGAGGTCTGGTTCGTGCATGGAGTCATATATCATCCTTGCACTGCTCAAACTCTGACATTTTGAATAAGAATCAATAAGTGATGCACCAACAACCTTTTCATCCAAACAACCTAGCTTGATGACACAAGTGTGAATTAGCTCCGCATTGGAAAGCATACTAACTGCTCCACAGGCCTTTAGAACACTTCCAAATGTGAAATGGTCAGGCAGCGTCGCTGTAAAGACATTGATGTGAATAATTTGTAACTAAGAAGAACGTATCACATATTTGAATGCGGAATGAAAAAACATTGTGCAAGAAGTATGGGCTTGAGGGGTTGAGGTGCCCAAAGATAAGCAATGGGTCACAAAATTAATTTCACGCCAATGAATAGCAGGATGAAACTTACCGTCCCTCAGCATCCATGATAACAACACAAGCGCGTCAGTGTAATGCCCACGCTCCACAAAGCCCCTGATCAACGCATTCCACGACACCACGTCCTTCCTCTCCATCTCGGCAAACAGCTGCCTCGCATCCGCCAGCGACCCGCACCTCAGGTGCATGTCCATGAGCGCGCTCTGCACGAACATGTCCCCCGCGAACCTCCCTTTGGCCGCGCACGCGTGCACCTGCTCCCCGCTCCTCGCGCACCCAGCGCCAGCGCACGCGCTGGCCACGCTCCCGAACGTGAACTGGTTCGGCCGTGCGCCGGACCGGAGCATGAGCGCGAACAGTTCCAGCGCCTCCCGCGGGCGCTCGTTCTTGGCGTACCCGGAGAGCATGGCCGTCCAGGACACGACGCTCCTGTGCGGCATACCGTCGAACACCTTGCGTGCGACCGCGACGTCGCCGAAGCGGGCGTAGAAGATGACGAGCTTGGTGCTCAGGTGGAGGTCCGGGGGGTCGGCGGACGCGACGATCCTCTGGTGCACGGACTTGCCCTGCCTTAAGGCGTTGGAGCCGATGCAGCTCTGGAGCAGGGAGGAGTAGAGCGCGGCGGCGGACTTCCCGCCGTTGACGAGGCTCATGGTCGTGCGCGCTCTTCGAACCTGCCTGTAAACTTGCCTGCCGCCGGCGGAGCGACTTGTAGCGCGCAGCGAGTGCCGGCACCGCTGGGCAAAAACGGCAGGAACAGAGGCCCGGCCACGCTCCCACCAACGAGGGCTTGCCGTTGCCCCGTGTGCCCGCCGCCGGCTCGTAGTGGAACTGAAACTAATTGCTCGACTAGCAAACTATGGAAAGCCAAGATCTCGGCACCTGAAACGTTTTTGTCTGCCCTTCTATACAAACCAAGAACGAATTTTTAATAAACAGATCACACCAAATTGGTGAAAACCCAGCAGGTTTGGCCTGGACGTCTTTCACGTGTGACGCGCATATATTAGTTGCATAATGCAGCGTGCACATATTTTAGCAATGGATATGCACCAATGGTGAACCATTCAGGCTTCCACCAATAACAACTGCAGCATGAGAGCGTTTTAGCCATCTACATCAAAAGCCTCGATACAAGGTGTTATTCAAATCCCTCCTCCGCAAGAAAGTTCACGAACCCTCCAGCAATGTAAGCTGAACTAGAAGTGATAAGTTTCCACAATCAACCTCCACAATAGCAGTTTGATGGCACGCTAAGCTAACATACAGCAAGCTCATTACCCTAGATGGAAAATATCCTTCTATAGGTATCTCTCCTACTGACATTGAGCAGCATCACTGTACAACCAGTACTTGCATCACAGGAGCCCTCACAGATCATGGCATATCCTCTGGTGCTTTGCCCAATGCAAGGTTTTGAAGAGGGTTTCATTCCTCCCTGAAAAGATGGAGTACAGGAATGAATCTTTAGCAGCAGATCACATGACTAAAATGTCCAGGAAAGTAAGAAACAATAGTCTACATAAGTCACCAGTAGAATCATTTGTATGTACTCTCAACAATCAACAGACTCAAGAATCGAGATATCTATCAGATGTAAAACAACACATATAAAAGCTACTAGTATAACCCAAGGCATGGGGATCTGTCATGAATTGATTTCGTACATCTTATGGTGTTTGGATGATTTCTGGGTCCAGATTCGAATTTGGACATTTGAGCTTAAACATGTGCATTATTCTTTCTGTGATGCAGACAATGATTAACAATGGCAACATTGGGCAAATAGTGCTTAGCATAGAAATCAGTCAGCAAACTGACATCCTCAGCCTCAAGGTTCATATATTTTTTACCTGGATGCGCAAGTACGCAACCAAACAATGGTGAACAAGAAGAATGAGGTAATGTTACATTGTTCCATTCTCTGAAAATAAGGTGCAATTGTACAACGGACAAATCAGACAGATGGCCAACCGTAGAAAGCCAAAAGCCCCAAAACCAAAATCTACATAAAACTACCTTTTAAGAAAAAATACAAAGGAACAATGTGATGCATTGGCATAAAGGCCTTGAGACTGGCGTTAGCATCAGCTATTGCACTTAATGTAAGACACTTTTTAAGCAAGTAGCCATAAAATTATGGCAATTTGGGTGAACAAACTGGAGCAAACAATTGTTGACGTCGAACAATATACAAATATGAAAATAAAAAGATATTGTTCATTTTAATGACCATAAAAGGGTTATCTACTAGCTTGGGCAATCTAGCGTTTCACCAAGAATCGGATAGAACTACTCATGATTTAATGCTATGCCACCTTAGCTTTTAGATTCAGAACAGTGTTCTTTGTGTCAACTTGAATGGAAGCATCCAACCAAACATGTTTAATTTTTCATACTAGGACAATATTACATATGAATTCTGTATAATCCAACCTTTTTTGCTTCCACACTCACTTATCTTCATTCTTCAAGTGTTAATTTGTTTGATTGAACCTTTTTTGGCCATCCCTTTTACCTGGGGTCGTAACAGGTTTTGCTCTTACAGCTGGCCCTTACAATTGCCCAAACCGTTACCAAATACCAACAACAACCAAGTCTTTGTCCCAATCATGTTGTGGTAGGCTAGATATGAGACCTAACAATTTTTATTTAAAAAAAAAAGTAAAATAAAGAAAGAGAGATAAGAGTAACAAAATACGAGTAAACTAAGATTCCGACACATGAATTGCTAATTTCCATACAGCCCTAGTATAAGCCAAATCTCTAGGTACATTCTAATTCCAAGTCTTCTTTTTACCGCCTTCTCCCATGTCAATCTTGGTCACCCTCTGCCCCTCCTAATATTTTCCCTATACATTAGAATCTCACTGTTAGAAGGGCAGGCCTGGCGCAGTGGTAGAGTCTCTCCACTTGTGTCCTGGAGGTCCTGGGTTCGAATCAGCCTCCTTGCAAAATAAGCAAGGGGAAGGCTGCCTAGAAATTCCCTTCCCCAGACCCCACAACGTGTGGGAGCTTTCAGCACTGGGTATGCCCTTTTTATTAGAATCTCACTGTTAACTGGTGCTTCTAAAGATCTCCGTTGGATATGCCCAACTATTTGATCCATATTATGCCAAGCCATTACAGAATGAGACTGTTAGGACAAGATAGGCAATGAAACGCCATATTTCCCTGCTTCATGACAATACACCATGTTTCTAGGTCATTCCCCACACGAGAAGTACATTTTAATTAACAAAATTAAATTATGGGTACCAACATGAAAAGAATAACTGAGAACAGTAGTGCTATGACTCACCATTTAATAAGTGATCCAAAGAGGAAATGCTGCATGATAGGGACCTTCTCCAGCACCTCAGCCCTGTACATCTTGAGCAGACCACTGTTCACCTTCTTCCAATTGGGCACGCCACTGATATCGTCCAACATTGGTGAGTGCTCTGCAAAGGGACCTTTCTTTACCTTCTTCACATATGCTACACACGCCAGGTACATGTACTCCTTCGAGAAATTCTCCAAGATGTCTGGGTTGTGAACCGACTTGGGCTTCATGTACTTGTGATCGATCAGCTGTGCAGCTCCGAAAATGAAAGGCAGAAAATGGAAATCGTCAAGCCCCCATACACCATGGGAGCCCGCGGGCTCCAGCAGGTACGTGTCCTGCAGAGTACGCATGAGGTCGAGGTAGGCCGCGAAGACGCGTAGCACGACGGCGGGGTAGTCTGGCTCGGTGATGAGCCCGAGTCGAGCGAGGCAGTAGAGGAAGGCCGCGAAGTTGGTCTCGTGCCCCGTCCCGTAGTCGATGCGGGTGGCATTGCCGAAGGAATCGAGGAGGTACGGCGCGAGCTCGACCTCGGCGCCGGCGAGGTCCGACGGCGAGGCGGCTGTGGCCGTGATCCGCGCGACCAGCTCGTTGGCGGAGTCGGCGAGCTTCTCATGCCAGAGGCGGAAGGCCGGGTTGCCGTACCGGGAGTTGTGCGGGAGCGACGGAGTGGAGGCGACGAACCCGGAGAGCGCAGAGATGATGTCTTGGAGCGCGGTGACGGCGGCGGACGGCGGGGAGGGGAGAGGGTCGGAGAGCTTGCGCCCTTGGACGGAAGCGGAGAGCGCGGCGACAAAGCCGAGGATGTGGCGGCCGTGGAGGGACGCGTGGAAGCGGGCGATGTCGTCGGGGGAGGTGATCCGCTTGGCGGGGGGCTGGAAGGCGTGGGGCGGCGCGGCGGGGGGCACCGGGAGTGGCTGCGGGACCGGGGAGAGGACGATGGCAGCGGTGTTGGTGGGCGCGTTGATGGCCGGGCGGTTTCTGGGGCGGTAAGCCGGCGGCGGGGAGTCGGAGGTCCCGGACCAGGGCGCCGGCGTCGGCGCCGCCGTGGGCGCGCCGCAGGAGTGGCAGAGCAGGGTGTGTTCGTGGACGGGGTGGGCGGAGTCGGCGGTGGATGCGGGGATCGAGCCGGGGTTCGACATGGCTGCCGGCGGCGGGGACCCTACGGGCCTTGCGGCGGGCGGCGGTGGAGTAGCGGATCGAAGAGGCGAGTGCCCTGGCCTTCTGGGCGTTTGGGTCGGCGAGGTGGAGTGGGGTAGTGATGCCGGACAAGCGTTGCGAACTTGCCGAAATGGTTAGATTAGTTGGGCCAAATGCAAACACTCGGCCTAAAGTGAGAGTTTACTGGGCTTTAGGCCCATGTATTGGGCCTTCTCACTGAGATTCTTCGACACGCTCCTCGCGAAAACAAAGCCTACCAGCCTGGAGACACGCAAAGCATTGACAGGTAGGCTAACATTTGCGAGCAACTGAAATTTCGGTGCAGTTGTTCAGAACTAGCAAGATGGCCCGTGTAAATTGCGTGTCTACACTTGTTACATTATTTTTTATGATTAAGATAATATATATTTTTTATGTGATGTAACACCCTAAGTTTAAAAAGTAGGAGAAATTAAAAATTTCAAATGAATTAGAACCTAGCTTTTGATATTTCAAGATTTAAAGGAGAAATGAAACAAAAAGGGAACAAATAAAACAAAAAGAAAATGATGAGCAGGAGTGTAATGGGCCAAAGCCCACCCCCTTCTTTCCTCCTCAGCCCACCTCCCCATCTCCCAGCCCAGCCCGCGTACCCCTCTTTTCTTTTTCTCTCCCTCACTAGCCCACCTGTTAGCCTCTACTCAAACCGAACGTTGTCATCTTCCTCCTTTTCTCCCCGCGGTCCCCTCTCTCCATCTCTTTTCTTCGCCCGGTCGCCGACCGGCTGTAACGGAAAGCAGCAGCGGCACAACACCCTGACGCCCTCGGATTCTTCCTGTCCCGCGCCTCTCGCCGCCCCATAAAAGGCCCCCCCGGAACCCTAGCGCCCCCTGCTCCTTCTCCTCGCCGCGGACGGAGCCGAGCAGGCCTCCGTCTACCCCTCGGTGAGCTCCGCGCCGCTGTCCCTCCCCCTCCATCTTCTCCTTTTTCCTCGCTGGCTAACCGTCGAGCGCCTTCACAGGGACGCCAGCTACCCCCCCTCCCGGCCTTCTCCGACGTGAAACGGCTCCAAAACCCCGGTCTACTCGTACTCTGGTGAGCTCCCGTCTACCCTCATGCACCCCGCCTCCCCCTCTCTTTTCTCAGGATCTAAAATCCCTGGCAACTTCCTCTCCCTCTAGGACGCGTCGTCGACCAGGAGCCCACGAGGAAGAGCCGTCCTCACACCACCTCGAAGAGGAACCGAAGAGCGGCATCTCCTACCCTACTTCACGAGCTTCGAGCGACCTTCCTTGGACCGCGCAAGGACCTTAGGTGAGGCTCCCGACCCCTCTCCTCCGTTTCCGTAGGTCAGCTAGGGTCCGGAAGCGTTGTAGCCTTAGTTCCGCGAGGTTTCCCGCGGGGAGCTATCACGCCCATGGCGCGCCACTGCGGGAGCTGCCGCCGGCGGCCATTTCCGGTCGGGGGAAAACCCCCACCATCCGATCGGGAGCCGATGGCCCCGATTAGACCGAGTGTACCGGTTCGAGATTTTAAATCCCAACCGTCCGCGCCCGATCCGGCGGCCCCGATTAAACCTTTCTTTTCCCGCGATTCATTTTGCGCTAGGCCCCTTGAATCTTTTGGGTTAGAGCGAGCAGACCCCCGGATTTTGTGGAAAAGACCCCAGGGTAGTAAAAAATTAGTGTTTTCACTTGAAACTTGCCCCCTAGGCCCATGTGACTCTCTGTTATTGCTCAAACCACCTCAGAAGCACTGGATTTTAGCACTTCTACCCATGTGGCTTGCTATTTTCCTGTTTTAACTCCTGGACACCCTGTTTTTCACACCCAGACTCCTGTTTAATTCTGTATAAAGCAAAAATACCCCTGTAGGTGCTAGTAAAATACTGAAATGGCCCTAAATTACTTGCTATTTTTATTTAGAGACCCCTGCAGCCCAATTGTTAGTATTTTCACCCCCTGAAAGTTGCTGATTTAATAATCTAGCCCCCTGGAATCATCTATATTAGCACCTTAGCCCCTGATGTTGCTGAAAACTAATGTTTGGGTTCCTGTAATGGCTCATATATATTTTAGCACCTAGATGATTATGGGAATTTGCTGGCTACCCCCTGGACCATGCTGAATCTGCACAACCCCCCTAACCTTGCTGAAATTATGTGAAGCACCTTGTAAAACTTTGAAATACCATTTTAACCCCTAGGGCATGCTGTAATATAGCAATTGAGCCCCTATCTATGCTGATCTTACATTTTAAAACCTGATTTAGCACTTATTTTCACTTAAAACACCTTAGTGCGTGTTAAATTGGTATTTTAACCCATATTTCATTCTGTGAGTATGTAGGAGACCTCTTGGATAAATTTTAGAGGTTCATTTTATTCTATGAATAGATACCAAATTGGCATAGAACCCTCATAGCTGGTGGAGAACCACATTTTAGGCCCTAATGAGACCCCAAACTTGTAAAACCCACTCACATGAATATATACACATGATAAGGGAGGAAGGTTTTCTTTATGCTTGAATAAGTAATACGTTAGAATGTTTGAAATGCCCTTGCTTGCTCTCCATTATTTTTATTTTCCCTGTTATGTTATGGATCGAATCAGCCCCGAGCCGATGCTGGACCTGCAAGCCCAAGACTTTGACGACCCCGAGCCGCAGCACTCCTCGAGAGGCAAGTGTCCTTGACCACTTTGCACCTTTTTAGGATTTATTAGTTAGAAATGCATGCATTAGGTCTTAAATGAAATCCCAAGTATTGGATGTTTACTAGAACTTTCCTGACATGCCTTGTAGCCGGGTTGGGTAGCATAGGTTTACATTTTATGTCATTATCTCATGCTTAGCCCTGCTTAGATGTTGGGATGGGAGTTATTACATATAAATTTCAATATAACATGATGATTGTGATGATGTGGTGATGTATATGGTATGAGGAGGGTAGTATAGGGATCTAGCAGGCTGGTGGGTTCACGGTGGACGTCGAGTGCACGAGACTCGGGTTTGTGGTTAGATAGCCTGTGCAGATACTAAGAACCGGTTCGTGAGACCCGTCAACTAGCTTATACCGTGCCGCCACAAGAACTGTTATGGGACAGTGTGGCCAATTAAGTTGTTCCTATCTTTCCTTGTGTGCACCATAGAGATGTGTGAGTGGCGCAAGAGGGGGCTTCTGCGGCAGAGATTTTAGAGTGCCGCAACGGTGAAACCTTAGCGGGTGTGCACGAGTTGGGTAGTGCAATGTAAAGGCCTTGTCGTGTACTTCTGGCCACACACCATAGGGAGTGTGAGATGGCGGGAAGGAGTTTTCTTGAGTCCCCGACGGGCGATGAAATCACGACTTGTGGGTAAAAGGTACAAACTCTGCAGAGTCAAAACTGTCTAGACAGCCGTGCTCACGGTCAAGAGCGGGCTGGTAACTCTCTTACGATTAACGTGGGTCGGTTTGGTTGGTTTGGGATGGTGGTTTGGGTTGAGACTACAGAGGTAGTGGAGATACTCGGAGATACGATTGGGTTGGGCGGGAATTTCAATAAACAAATAGGATGCTTAATAAAACTAAGGAATAGGTTGCGTAGTGCAAGAGTCGTGTCTAGCTTTCCTTGAACTTGCCTCATCATGTATAACTTTCCCACACTTGCTGATTACTCTTTGTACTCATGCGTTTGCCTCTCTTTTCTTTTCCATGTTGCTCAGGACACGAGTAGGCTGCTGAGGATGACGTGGACGACGGCTTCGACCCTGACACGCAGTTCTAGGCTGGCGTACCACCGGACGGCACCTGTGGAGCCCTTCTTAGTTTTTCCGCTGTCATGATGTACTCTCCTTTTAAGCCCATGAGGCATTTATATACTCGAATGATGTATCGCCGCACTTGGCTTAATTAATTATTGATACATTTGCTCTTTAATATCTCGTGTGTGATGTGACTCGATCCTGGCACACGCGGGAGTACACTTGGTGTCTGTTGCAGGTACCCGGGCGTGACAGAGTGGTATCAGAGCCAAGACTGTCCCTAGGACGCGAGCCTAGTTAGAAACGGACTCGAATTAGACTTATTTTCAAAACTACTTGCAACAATAAACATGCGTAAAATTTGCATGAGTTTCTATTTTCACACGACGTACCCTCTTTTCTCCCAAGCTCATCTCGTTCAACTCATCTATCTTCCTCACTCTTACCTCATTCAAACCTAGTAGGGTCCATTACAATGGACAATCTGCAACTCTCTAAGGTTAGGAGATACCCGGCCATGGTAAGGAAGCGTTTAGTTTCCGTATAGATAGGAATCATACGGGGTAAGGGGTTGATTTTTTGCATAATTGTTTGTTGAGTGATGCGTGCATAATTACGATTCTTTTATATATAATTATGAGCCTAATAGTAAATTTTTCTTTAGATTTTTTAGATTCTAAGATTTTGTTGCTATATGTAACAGATGGCAGGTAGGAGACGAGGACGAGGTCGAGGGCGTGGAGTGCCCGAGGCCGATGAACCCCCGGAGTTCCGGTTTCCAGACTGGAACGGGCGAGCGACTCGACGAGGAGCTGCCTACCTGACGGTGCAGGACATGCTGGCCTCTCAAAACCAGCTCCTACAGGGTCTGGCAGCAATTATGGCCCACAACCACCAAGCCCCTCCGCCTCCACCACCACCGGCTCCTGGACCACGGTCCAAGCTGAGAGACTTCCAGAGTGCTCAACCCCCAGTGTTCTCGAGCCCGGTGGAGCCGATTGACGCGGACGATTGGCTGAAGACGATCGATAGCAAGCTGCGGTTGATCCAATGCGTGGGAGGAGAGCGCGTCTTGCTAGAAGCTCACCAGCTAGCGGGACCAAGCGCCAGACTGGTGGACAGCTTACACCGCTGCTCACGCTGACCTTAAGGCTATCACTTGGGAGGAGTTCCAGCGCAGCTTCCGCAACCACTTCGTGCCATATGGTGAGATCAAAATGAAGTGGCAGGAGTTCCTCAGCCTGAGACAGAGCGGCTCGACAGTGCGTGAGTACCTCACACGCTTCACGATGCTGTCCCGCTACGCACCGGAGGACGTCAGGACCGACGACATGAAGCAGGACTGCTTCATTCGTGGTCTTGATGAGGAGCTGAAGAGTGCCTTGTCATACATCTACTACGACAACTTCCAGAAGATGGTGGACAAGGCCTTCGTGATGGAGCGACAGATGCAAGAGCTCGAGGCACACATAAAACGCAAGATGGGATGGCAGGGACAGTCTTCGGGCAGCAGCAGCCGCACTCGCTTCGCGCCACTTCCAGCTATGCAGACGGGCCGGTACGTGGGACCAAGTCCGCCTCCGAGGTACCCTTCACCAGCTTACAGGCAGACGTTTCCACAGCCACAGCGCCCGCAGAGCTCGCAGCTACAGCAGCGACTAACTTTCCCACCCCGCACAGCAGCACCTCCTCAGCAGGGACAGGTCGTCAGAGCTCTGGGCCCGTGCTACGTGTGTGGCGAGATAGGCCACCTCGCCAGCAGATGCCAGAAGAAGAGGCCACCCTAGCAGCAGTAGCAGCCGCAGAGTCCCTCGCGTGGTCGAGTGCACCACGTAGCTGTGGAGGAGGCTCAGTTGGCTCCAGACGTGGTACTTGGTACATTCACAGTTGACTCGCACCCCGCTACTATTTTATTTGATTCTGGTGCTACTCACTCTTTTATTGCCAAGAACTTTATAAAGAAATATGATATGAGGGCAATAGCTATTTCCCGTATGCTAGTGGTCGCTTCTCCTGAAGGTGAGATCAAGACAAGTCAGGTGTGCCCAAATGTGGGCATCAAGATCGTGGGAATGGAGTTCAAGGCAAATCTTATTGTGTTCAAGTCACAAGGCCTGGACGTGATCTTGGGGATGGATTGGTTGGCTAAGTATGAAGGTGTGATCCTTTGTGCCACCAGGACTGTCAGGTTGTCTCACCCCGGTGGTGTTGTGGTGGAGTACACCTCTCTTCACTCGCCAGCCGAGAAGATCCACCTTAACCAGCTCGACACTACTAAGGGGATTCACGCGGTTGGCGAGTTCCCGGACGTCTTTCTAGAGGAGCTACCAGGTATGCCTCCAGACCGCGATATCGAATTTGCTATAGAACTAGTGCCTGGCACGACCCCTATATATAATAGGCCGTATAGGATGGGCGCCAAGCAATTCGCGAAGCTCAAGGACCACCTCCGAGAACTCCTAGACAAGGGTTATATCCGTCCTGGCTCCTCTCCTTGGGGAGCCCCGGTCATATTTGTGCCAAAGAAAGATGGGACCTAGAGGTTGTGTGTAGACTACCGAGCCCTCAATGCCATCACAATGAAAAACAAGTATCCTCTGCCACGCATCGAGGATCTGTTTGATCAACTTAGAGGGGTGTGTGTTCTCAAAAATTGACCTTCGATCGGGCTATCACCAATTGAAGATCCGAGCTTCGGACATTCCGAAGATGGCCTTTGTCACCCGATATGGCCTCTACGAGTGCACGGTCATGTCCTTCGGGTTGACCAATGCTCCAGCTTACTTCATGTACCTCATGAACAAGGTGTTTATGGAGTACTTGGATAAATTTGCTGTGGTCTTCATTGATGATATCCTTGTATCTCCAAGAATGAAGAGGAGCATGCAAAACACTTGAGCTTGGTGTTGCAAAACCTTCGGGAACACCAGCTATACGCCAAGCTCAACAAGTGTGACTTCTGGTTGAGGGAGGTGTCCTTCTTGGGACACGTGATCTCCAAGGGTGGCATATCCGTGGATCCCAGCAAGGTGGCGGATGTGATGAAGTGGAAGGTGCCAGAGAACGTGAGCGAGATCAGGAGTTTCTTGGGGTTGGCAGGCTACTATTGATGATTCATTGAAGGATTCTCGAAGATTTCAAAGCCACTCACCAAGTTGCTAGAGAAGGGGACAACTTTGAAGTGGACGCTCGAGTGCGAAGCAAGCTTTCAAGAGTTGAAGAAGAGGTTGACGACGGCGCCCGTGATAGTGATGTCTAACATGCAAAAGGAGTTCACCGTGTACTGTAATGCCTCTGGATAGAGTCTAGGATGCATGCTCATGCAAGAGGGACACGTCGTAGCCTATGCCTCTAGGCAGCTTCGAAAGCACGAGAGGAACTACCCAACACATGACTTGGAGTTGGCCGCTGTGGTTCACGCTTTAAAGCTGTGGAGACACTACCTCATGGGAAAGAGGACAGAGATCTACACGGATCATAAAAGCCTCAATTACATCTTCACAAAGCCGAATCTCAACCTCAGACAACGTAAGTGGCTAGAGTTCATCAACGACTTTGATGTGGGCATCAACTATCATCCTGGAAAGGCAAATGTCGTTGCTGATGCTGTGAGCCGGAAAGCGCATTGCCACGCTTTGACGTTACAGCTCCCACTGTGCGAGGAGTTTGCAAAACTCAACCTCAGCTTGGTGACAAGCGCGGAACCAGTGGTAATGAAGGTGGATTCGACCCTGGAGCGTGACATTCGAGAAGGCCAAAAGAATGATGAAAGGATTCTAAAGATCAAGCAAATGATGGAGAAGGGCAAGGCTCCGAACTATAGGGTGGATGAGCAAAGAACGTTGTGGCTTGGCAAGAGGATCTGTGTGCCTGACATTCAGGCCATTTGCTAGATGGTCTTGAAAGAAGCGCATGACTCAGAGTACTCCATTCACCCTAGGAGTACCAAAATGTATCGAGATCTGAAAGGCCTCTACTGGTGGCACGACATGAAGCGTGATGTAGCAGAGTACGTGGCCCTGTGCGACACGTGCCAGCTCATCAAGGCAGAGCATCAAAGGTCTGCCGGACTGCTTCAGCCGCTCAAGATACCAGAGTGGAAATGGGAGGGAATCAACATGGATTTCATTGTGGGATTGCCCATGACCCAGACAGGTTACGACTCCATATGGGTGATTGTGGACCATCTCACCAAGGTGGCTCACTTCGTCCCTGTGAAGGAGAAGTACTGAGTTGTATATGTCTCGGATTGTGTGCTACCACGGGGTTCCTAAGAAGATCGTTTCAGATCGTGACACGCAATTCACTTTGAGGTTCTGGCAACAATTGCAAAAATCCTTGGGCACACAACTGAACTTTAGCTCGGCATATCATCCCTAGACGGATGGGCAAACTGAAAGAACCAACCAAATTCTGGAAGTTATGTTGAGAGCTTATGCCCTGAAGAACAACCAAAGTTGGGACAAGTACCTGCCCTATGCGGAGTTCTCCTACAACAATAGCTACCAAGCAAGCTTGAAGATGTCACCCTTCGAGGCCTTGTATGGCAGGAAGTGTAGGACCCCTCTGTTCTGGGATGAGGTAGGTGAAGGACAAGTCTTTGGCCCGGATTTGCTCAGAATTGCCGAATAAAAAGTGTGTGAGATCCGCAGGAACCTAAGAACTGTGCAATCCAGGCAGAAAAGTTATGCGGACACATGCCGACGAGAGTTGACCTTTGAGGTGGGAGACTATGTGTACCTCAAGGTGTCTCCTATCCGAGGTCTCCGTCGTTTCTAAGTGAAGGGCAAGCTAGCACCCCAATACATAGGACCCTTCACGGTGGTGAGTAGAAGAGGAGAGGTTGCTTACCAACTTGAGTTGCCTCCTCGCCTGTCAGATGTGCACGACGTGTTCCACATCTCACAGTTGAAAAAGTGCCTGAGAGCACTAGAGGAGCAGCTACCCCTGGATGATATCAACGTGCAAGAAGATCTCTCCTACACTAAAAGCCCCGTCAAAATTCTCGAGTGGTCGGAAAGAATTACTAGGTACAAGAAGATCCCGATGTGCAAGGTACAATGGAAGCACCCCTCCAAAAGAGAATCTACGTGGGAGCGAGAAGAAGACCTCAAAGCAAGCTATCCGCATCTCTTCAAGTAAGTCACTTCAAATCTCGGGTCGAGATTTCTTTTGAGGGGGGAGTGTTGTAATCCCTAAGTTTAAAAAGTAGGAGAAATTAAAAATTTTCAAATGAATTAGAACCTAGCTTTTGATATTTCAAGATTTAAAGGAGAAATGAAACAAAAAGGGAACAAATAAAACAAAAAGAAAATAATGAACAGGAGTGTAATGGGAAAAAAGCCCACCCCCTTCTTTCCTCCTCAGCCCACCTCCCATCTCCCAGCCCAGCGCACGTACCCCTCTTTTCTTTTTCTCTCCGTCACTGACCAACGGAGCCCACATGTCAGCCTCTACTCAAACCGAACGTTGTCATCTTCCTTCTTTTTCCCCGCGGTCCCCTCTCTCCCTCTCTTTTCTTCGCCTGGTCACCGACCGGCTGCAACGGAAAGCAGCAGCGGCGCAGCACCCTGACGCCCTTGGATTCTTCCTGTCCCGCGCTAAGGCCCCCTGGACCCTAGCGTCCCCCGCTCCTTCTCCCCGCCGCGAAAGGAGCCGAGCAGACCTCCGTCTACCCCTCGGTGAGCTCCGCGCTGCCATCCCTCCCCCTCCATCTTCTCCTTTTTCCTCGCTGGCTAACCGTCGAGCGCTTTCACAGGGACGCCAGCTACCCCCCCTCCCGGCCTTCTCCGACGTGAAACGGCTCCAAAACCCCGGTCTACTCGTACTCCGGTGAGCTCCCGTCTACCCTCATGCACCCTGCCTCCCCCTCTCTTTTCTAAGGATATAAAGCACCGACAACATCCTCTCCCTCTACGACGCGTCGTCGACCCGGAGCCTACGAGGAAGAGACGTCCTCACGCCACCTCGATGAGAAACCGAAGAGCGGCATCTCCTACCCTACTTCACGAGCATCGAGCGACCTTCCCTAGACCGTGCAAGGACCTTAGGTGAGGCTCCTGACTCCTCTCCTCCGTTTCCGTAGGTTAGCTAGGGTCCGGAAGCGTTGTAGCCTTAGTTCTACGAGGTTTCCGGCGGGGAGCTCTCACGCCCATGGCGCGCCACCGCGGGAGCTACAGTCGGCAGCCAGTTTCGGCTAGGGGAAAACCCCCACCATCTGATTGGGAGCCGATGGGCCTGATTAGACCGAGCGTACCGGTTCGGGATTTTAAATCCCGACCGTCCGCGCCCGATCCGGCGGCCCCGGTTAAACCTTTCTTTTCCCGCGATTCATTTTGCGCTAGGCCCCTCGAATCTTTCAGGTTAGAGCAAGCATACCCCCGGTGTCGAAGTGTGTGGTCGACACTTCCCCCGGACCTGCTCTGGGCAGCCCGCGGAGGTTCTTTTTCGGAGGGGCTAGTCTCTTACGGAGAGCTTAAGCGTGAGGGACGAGTGAGGGAGAAGCTTGACACAGCGAGTTTTACGTGGTTCAGGCCGCCGAAGCGTAAAACCCTATGTCCACGGTGAGCAGAGGTGCTCGCTGTATTGCTTGTTGCTCAGAACCGGAGTCCTGAGCTTGAGGGTGAGTAATGCCTAGGATGCGAGTTCACAGAGTTCAAACCCTTGCTAACGTTGCCTACCCGAGCCTTTTATAGTCCAAGGATCGAGTGGCTTACAAGGGGGGCCCGGGACCCGACAGGTGGCCCCGAGGAGATTGTCTGCCGACTATCGTATCTGCAGTTATGTCAGCAGTTGTCTGTGGCGAAGGCTTCCGAGTCTTTGTTCTGCCGCCCTGCCCATGCCGCAAGCTAGTCGTAGTGGTTGATGACGACAGGGGCGGCAGGGGATGTCTTGTCGCTGTGTTTATTGGCGGGCAGGCTCTGACACGGCGCGCCAGTCTGTGATGCGACTGGGCGCAACGACACCTGACAGAGGCGTGCTTCGCGTCTCCGCGTCTTGGGAAGGCACGAGCCTTGAATACCATGTATGGGCAAGGTATGGCGCGTCTTTACGCCCGCCGCCCACCGCACGGAGGCAGGCAGCGTTGTCCCGCTGGCCACGTGGCGGGCCCGGAGCTCTCCTCTGATGAGGGGGAGGTCCAGCCCCGCGGGATACGTGGTGCCTTCGAAGCTCTCCCCGCGGAGGGGGAGGTCCGGCTTCTGCCGGCCACGTGGCGGGCCCGTAGCTCTCCCCTGAGGAGAGGGAGGTCCGACCCCGCGGGACACGTGGAGCCTTCGGAGCTCTCCCCACGGAGGGGGGAGGTCCGGCTTAGTTGGCCACGTTACGAGTCCAGAGCTCTCCTCTGAGGAGAGGGAGGTCTGGCCCCGCTAGACACGTGGCACCTTTGGATCTCTCCCTGCGGAGAAGGGCGAAGTCCTTAGGCATTTCCCCCTGTGCGCGAGGGTACCCCGTATCGATGGTACCGACACCCAAATTTTGCGGAAAAGACCTCAGGCTAGTCAAAAATTAGTGTTTTCACTGGAAACTTGCCCCCTAGGCCCCTGTGACCCTCTGTTATTGCTCAAACCACCTCACAAGCCCTGTATTTTGGCACTTCTACCCCTGTGGCTTGCTATTTTCCTGTTTTAACTTCTCCACACCCTGTTTTTCACACCCATACCCCTGTTTAATTCTGTCGAAGTGTGTAGTCGACACTTCCCCTGGACCTGCTCTGGGCAGCCCGCGGAGGTTCTTTTTCGGAGGGGCTAGACACTTGCGGAGAGCTTCAGCGTTAGGGGTGAGTGAGGGTGAAGCTTGACACGGGGAGTTTTACGTGGTTCAGGCCGCCGGAGCGTAAAACCCTACGTCCAAGGTGAGCAGAGGTGCTCGCTGTATTGCTTGCTGCTCAGAACCGGCATCCTGAGCTTGAGGGTGAGTGATGTCTAGAAGCGAGTTCACAGAGTTTGAACCCTTGCTAACGTTGCCTACCCGAGCCTTTTATAGTCCAAGGCTCGAGTGGCTTACAAGGTGGGCCCGGGACCCGACAGGTGGTCCCGGAGAGATTGCCTGCTGACTACCGTATCTGCAGTTATGCCGATAGTTATCTCTGGCGGAGGCTTCTGCGTCTTCGTTCTGCCGCCCTGCCCATGCCGCAAGCTAGTCGTAGTGGTTGATGATAGCAGGGGCGGTAGGGGATGTCTTGTTGTTATGTTTATTGACGGGCAGGCTCTGACACGGCGCGCCAGTCTGTGATGTGACTGGGTGCAACGGCACCTGACAGAGGCGTGCTCCGCGTCTCCGCGTCTTGGGAAGACGCGGGCCTTGAATACCTTGTACGGGCAAGGTATGGCGCGTCTTTACGCCTGCTGCCTACCGCGTGGGGGCAGGCGGTGTTGCTCTGCTGGCCACGTGGCGAGTCTGGAGCTCTCCTCTGAGGAGAGGGAGGTCCGGCCCCGCGAGACACGTGGAGCCTTCGGAGCTCTCCCCGCAGAGGGGGAGGTCCGGCTGCTGCTGGCCACGTGGCGGGCCCGGAGCTCTCCTCCGAGGAGAGGGAGGTCCGGCCCCGCGAAACACGTGGAGCCTTCGGAGCTCTCCCCGTGGTAGGGGGAGGTCTTGCTCTGCTGGCCACGTGGCGAGTCCGGAGCTCTCCTCTGAGGAGAGGGAGGTCCGGCCCCGCTGGACACGTGGCGCCTTCGGAGCTCTCCCTGCGGAGAAGGGCGAGGTTCTTAGGCATTTTCCCCTGTGCGCCGGGGTACCCCATATCGAGGGTACCAACAGTGGCCCCCGGGCCCATCTCGGGGTAGATAGCGAGCCCGAGGTGGGGCCTCCGTCTCTTCCATTCCGCGCACCTTCTCTAAGTCCCGCATTGACCGTTGCCGGAGCATAACAGTCGCGGGATCGTGGGAGCGTGAGCCCACTTGATGGTTGGTTTTACTGCGGCGGTTCCCAAGGCTGCCACTTCTGCACGTCGCAACACTTTTTTCGGGAACCGCCGAAGCGCCTTGCCGGCTCGTCTCCTTGGGAGAGTGACTTCTTGGCCCACCGCTCCAGCTGGACAACTTGGGTCCACTTGTCATCAACGCTTGGTCTTGGAGCCGAAGCAGTTGCCCAAGCGGCGTATTCGAAGAGTTCCGAATCACTTTGAATCGCACCTGGGAAGTTTTAAAAGGGGATCTTACCCGCATTGTGGCTTCCCTTCGCACTTCCCTTCGCTTGCACCTTCCTTGAGCTCTTGCGCCTTATTCTTCTGCCATGGCTTCTAACCCGCCTCCAGAGAAGAAGCGCACTCGATCTCCTCCGGTGGCGGCGTCTGTGCCGAGTCAGGGAACCAGGGCGCCTACACGGCCTGCTTCTGGAGATGGCGCTCCGTTCAGTGGCGACCCCAAGAGGTCTCGGGCTCATCATCCCGACGGGACTCCCCTTGAGCAACGAAAGGCTGAAGGTTTCCGAGCGTCGCGTCCTCCTCCTCAGGCGGTGGAGTCTCCAAGGAAACTGCTGATGCATTGAGGAAGGCTTCAGGCAGTGGAGTCTCCAAGGAAACCGCTGACGCGCCGAGGAGGGCTTCAGGAGGTGGAGTCTCCAAGGAGACTGCTGATGTGTCGAGGGGAGCTTCAGGAGCATCCCCTGCTCCGTCAGTCCGGGCGACTGCGGAGCAGCCATCGGCGGCGACGGCGAGCTCTAGTGATCCTACCTCGGCTCGAAAGCCGGGTGTCGGTACCTGCGATATGGGGTACCCCCGCGCACAGGGGAAAATGTCTAAGGAACTCGCCCTTCTCCGCAGGGAGAGCTCCGAAGGCGCCACGCGTCCGGCGGGGCCGGACCTCCCTCTCCTCAGAGGAGAGCTCCGGACCCGCCACGTGGCATAAAGAAGCCGGACCTCCCCCTCCGCGGGCGAGGGGTCCGAAGGTGCCACGTATCCGGCGGGGCCGGACCTCCCTCTCCTCAGAGAGGAGCTCCGGGCCCGCCATGTGGCCGATAGAAGCCGAACCTCCCCCTCCGTGGGGAGAGGTCCGAAGGCTCCACGTGCCCCACGGGGCCGGACCCTCCTCTCCTCTGAGAAGGGCTCCGGGCCCGCCACGTGGCCAGCAGGACAGCGCTGCCTGCCCCCGAGCGATTGGCAGCGGGCGTAAAGACGCCCCATACCTTTCCCATACAAGGTATTCAAGGCCCGCGCCTTCCCAAGACGCGGAGACGCGGAGCACGCCTCTGTCAGGTGCCGTTGCGCCGAGTCACATCACAGACTGGCGCCGGTGTCTGAACCTGCCAGCGAATAAACACCGTGACAAGACATCCCATGCCGCCTGCGCCGTCATCAACCACTACGACTAGTGTGCGGCATGGGCAGGGCGGCAAGACGGAGACTCGGAAGCCCTCGCCAGAGACAACTAACGGCATAACTGCAGATACGGTAGATAACAGTCAATCTCTCCGGGACCACATGTCGGGTCCCGGGCCCCCCTTGTAAGCCACCCGAGTCTTGGACTATAAAAGGCTCGGGTAGGCGACGATAGCAAGGGTTCGCATTTCTGCAACTCATACGCTAGCCATTCACACCCAAGCTGTAACTCACCCCCAAGCTCAGGACTCCGGCCCTGAGCAGCAAGCAATACATCGAGCTCCATAGCTCGCCGTGGACGTAGGGTTTTACGCTCCGGCGGCCTGAACCACGTAAAACCTCCCGTGTCAAGCTCTTACCAACTCGTCCATCCGCGCAAGCTCTCCGCAAGGGACTAGCCCCACCGAAAAAAGAACCTCCGCGGGCTGCCCAGTGCAGGCCCGGGGGAAGTGTCGACCGAACACTTCGACATTTGGCGCGTCAGGAAGGGGGCTTTTCCCCTTGCGCGAAGAGTTCCCGCCGACGAAGATGACCAAGCTCCCTTCAGCGGCAAACTCTCCCCCTCCGCGTTCACGGCGAACCGTGACCAGCGGGGAGTACATGTCGACGCACTCAGGACGGAGTGTGTCGGCACAAGCTGGTAGCCAGCAGCCGACTCCGGCTACGCCGACTCCGGCGATGCAGGCTCCGACCAGTGTGAGATCTTCTGCAGCGCTGAGCGTACACCATGGGGGTGCGCTAGCTGCAGCAAGAGCACTGCTGCGCAACCCACCTGTTGGGGATGCGCCCCATTCCGCGACCCAGCAATGGGTCCGCGAGGTGGACCGCCTCGTCGTCGCCGCCACGAACCCTCGGTTTCGGCGAGGACGGCGCCCCGGTCAACCGGCTGTGTCGCTGACGCGCACACCCACGGTTGACGGGCAAACGGCGGATTCCAGCTCCTCCAGGCTCCCGTCGACGTACCTGAGAAGGGAGCTGGAACGGTGCCACTTGGGCCAGGATGCCCGGGTGTACCTCGAGCGACGTCGAGAAAGACGTCGCAACCATGAGGCTGGCGACAGCATGACGTCGGCCTCGACACAACCTGGAGGGCAGGTCTTCGCCACGCGAGTCCTGCCTCAGGCATACGCCACGCAGCATATGCCACAACCATATGTCCCGCAAGCAGCGCCCCCGGTCTATGGTGCAGCCTTGTCCATGCCGGGATACATGGTGCCAAGTGCGAACCAGGCGTTTGCAGCGCCAATACCGGCGGCAGCAGGAGCAGGATGTGCGACCCTGGCACCCCACCTTCGCTTCGCGAGGTGGCCGCGCAAGTATCGGCCGCACCTGCCCGAGAAGTACGGCGGTAGCGTCAACCCGGCGGAGTTCCTCCAGATCTACTCCACCGCCGTACTTGCTGCAGGAGGGGATGAGGCTGTTATGGCCAACTACTTCCCTGTCGCCTTGACCGGCCCAGCTCAGGCTTGGCTCATGAATCTCCCCCAGGGGTCCATAACCTCCTGGGGAGAGCTCTGCCGGCAGTTCATCGCCAACTTCGGCAGCTCCTACACCCGTCCCGGCACGGAGGTTGACCTCCACGCCGTCAAGCAACAGCCTGGGGAGTCGCTGCGCTCTTTCATCCAGCGGTTCTCCCAGGTACGCAACACCATCCCGCATATTCAAAGTGCTTCTGTGGTGGTGGCGTTCCGACAGGGTGTCCGGGACGAGAAAATGCTTGAGAAGCTCGCGACCAGAGAGGTCCGCGACGTCTCTGAGCTCTTCATCCTAGCGGACAAATGCGCCAGAGCGGCTGAAGGGCGGAACCGGGGGAGTGGCAAGAAGGCCAAGAACCGGGGGAGTGGCAAGATGAAGTCATCGTTCGCGGCTCCCGTCGCCGCAGCAGCGACGACTAGTGGAGCACGGGGGCCACACCCCGACAAAAGGCAGCGGCAGTCACCGGCCCCAGATAGTGACCAGGGCGGGCTATGCCCCGTGCATGGCGCCGGCAACCATACTACCGCCGAGTGCTGGGATATCCAGAGGCTCGCAGAGCGCTTCCGCAAAGGAAGACAGCAGAGAGCTGAAGCACCGCACTACCCTCAGAGGGACGGAAAGCAGAAGGCCGATGCCCCAGTCACCGCCGCCCATCAGGTGGGGTTTCAGGAGTCTCAGCGTGTCATAAAGACAGTGCATAACAGTGAGGACTCCAGCTCCGACGGTTACGGGCCAGGGCGGTAGCCGGCTGTGGCTGCCGTCCCGGGTCAGTGGAGGCTGCACTGCTGCGGCGTCAACCTTGGAGAAGCCCCAAGTAGTCGCAGTAGCCCTAGTACCGACCACAATGGTGCGAGGTCGGGCCAGCCTCACCCGAGAGCACACCTCCGTGCCTCGTACATACCTCCCGGGGGCCGCCCAAGGTCTGTCGACCCCTTGAAGGCCTTGCCAGAAGGGGAAGACGCCTTAGGTCATCTAAGATGAGCCCGGGTCCACCTACCCCTTGAAGGCCTTAGCCAGAAGGGGAGAACTCCCCGGGGGCCCCAGGAGAAGCCGCGCAGGACCTGATCCAGCGTGAAGATAACAACCTCGTCGACGAGACTCGGCTGCAGGTAACACCCCACAACGCAAGGTCTCGGCTGATGCTCCAAGCACTACTGCCAAAGAACCGAACGCGTCAGGGACCTGCAGAAGGGCAACCTGGTGTCGCGGCACACTCTTTCCCGAGAAGGACCCATAAACTCACCCCCAGCAGGGAAGGTCCCTTCCGAATCATGAAAGCTGCCGCCCCAGGTACACATGCCTTTCAACCGAGTGTGGGATCCGTTCCCACAATCCTTGGCATGGAGCAACACTGTAAGTCCTCCTCCCTGAGCATCAGTAGAACAGGGTTATTCCCTTCTATAATGGATCCCATAGAATTTAGGAACAGAGGTTGGGGCAGCTAAGTCTCAAGGGACGGTACAGGACTACGTCCAGTTTAGCCTGGTTCCGACCCTAAGCGCGTAGAGTCTTGCTTCCCTTGTAGACGAGGCGGAATATTGCCCCCATGAACAGCCAGAATTCCACCTATGGGCATGAACACGGAACCCTGTTCTACTTAGTTCTCTCTCATGCGCTCATTTAAATTATGCATTAATTTTTATGATCACACTATCTATGTATGTTCATCGTACATCTAGCTCCCCCTCTCCCGCGCTCATTCATAGTCAGCATTCGCTATCCTACCGAGGGCGGCTGCGCTTGAGGCACCTGCCAATGGCCGAGTGAGTCTCTCGGGCCTCCCCCAGTCAGGTGTTGCGGTGCCAGTTGGTCACCTCCAGGAAAGGCCTGCGTTGTGCATGGGGGGTCCAGGGTGCGTATCCAGCTTAGCAGGCCATGAGCCCAAAGCATGCGCATCCTGCCCTCCGGAGGTACAGGGGAGTACAACCGCTTTGCCTGGTCATGAACCCAAAGCACGTGCACTCTGCTTCCCCAGCGCATGGCCTGGTACTAGGGATCGGACGGCCGTACCCGGACCTCGGAGGGAGCCGGAGCTCCGGCGCCTCGAGCACAGAATTGCCCAAGCCCCGTATAACGGATAAGGATCGTAAGACGAATAAGACTAGGAGACGGGAGGGGAGGACCCCCCAAGGAGAATTATGTTTCCTCTGCCTGTGTGCAGGACCTCCAGGTTGCGGCAATGGGGACTGCATGAAGCGGGGGGAAAGGAGCTATCAACTACTCCGGCCTAGGACTGGAAGGACCGGGTCCTGCCCCTTCAGCAGGGGCGGGGCCTGAGGGCCCCACGTGTCCAGCGGGCCCGGAGCTCTTGCCTCCCCTGAGGGGGGCCCCGGGCTCACCACGTGGCAGGCGGAAACCGGACCTCCCCCTAGTGGGAGGGCTCCGAAAGCCCTACGTGTCCAGCAGGGACGAAGCTCCCGCCTCCTAAGGAGGGGCTCCGGACCCGCCACGTGGCAGGCAGATTTGGAGCTCCCCATAGGGCGAGATCCGGAGACCCCCGGGGGCCCCTAACACCGTTAGGGACTGGGGGAAGGTGTCTGTGCAGAGCTCCGGGATTGGAGAAGGCCTCTGAGTACCTTGCGGAGCTAAGGACTCAGTCAGGCAAAGCCAAGAAGGAGAGAAAAAGCATCACAGACACAAATATCTAAAAGAGTCAAACTATGCGAGGCTCCATGAGCTGGACTACAGACTCGATAAAAAGGGAGAAACAAGTCCTAAGGACCTCCCGGCTCCCGCCGGAACCTTGCGGCTACAAGGGCGGCCACATCCTCGACTTCAGCCCTGGCAGCTTCCTCCCGCTCCGCGGCTGGGCCCTCTCTCGCTGGTTCTAGCGAGAAAGAGGGGTCGCGGCTCTTGAAGCATGCCAGCACATGTGAGACGACCTCTAGGGCTAGGCCGTGTCCCTCGGCCTCAAGCTCGCTGGCGACCACCGAGTCTAGCCTGTCCATCTTGGCGCCGATCGACTCCAGCGTGGGGATCACCTCTGCCACCTTCAACGCTGGAGCCGCGGCCCTCACCGGACTGAAGCCAAGAGGGATCAGGGCGGACCCCGCTCGATCCACGAAGCTCGAGACCGCAAGAGCCTCGGAGGACCGCAAGGCCGAGAGCTCCTCCACCTCGCGGCGGGCTGCCTGCAGGGCCTCTAGGTTTCTCTCGGAGAATTCCTTCTCCTTGGCCGCTAGGGAGCTCTCCCGAAGACGGAGAGTCTTGGCGAGCCGCTCCAATTCAGAAGCCTTGAAGTCGGCGGCCAACTCCCGTTCCAAGACCGCGCGGCGTTCGCGGGAGACCTGTTCCTCCCTCAGGTCGAGGTCTGCCTTCAGAATCTCTAGCTCCTCGATCCGAGCTCGAAGGTCATCCTCGCCCGCCGCCAGCTGCGCGGCGACCCTCTCCGCCTCGGCTGCCGTGGAACGCTCCCGTTCCTCAACGGCGAGTTTACGGCGCTCCATCCGCTGCCGTATCTCCTCAGCGGCAGAGAGGCTCTCCTCGGCCCGGGCGTGAGCTTCTAGGGCCTCCCTGTTGATCCACCGCGATTCGGCGTCCATACGTTCGACAGCCCGCTTCAGCCGATCGAGGAGCACTTCCCTGAAGTCGAGCAACTCCCGCCTGGAGTCGAGCTCGCTCCTGACCTTCGCGGTACGCTCCTGCAAAAGGTTCCCCCAGGTGAGGAGGCGATCCCATTCAACTATATACTCCTCCCGCTCGCGACCTAGTGCAGCCAAGATCTGCCGGACGCTCATCTCGGCAAGCGCGAAGGCATCAGCCAGGGGCAATGGAGCAACAGAGGCCGGGGCAGTTTCCCCGACCTCCTCCATCACCTCATCCTCAAGAGGAGTCGAAGCACCAGCAACCAAGACGAGACGCCGACCAGGGGAAGCTGGCGTGGGGGCTCTGGCAGCCGGACCTGCCGGGCCCTCTTTGGCTTCAGGCTTCTTGACCTGTGGACAGGGGCGAGCCGGGGAAGGCTGCGCTGGAGTAAAGGCCGGGCTGCCTAGTGCAGGGTCGACCTGCGCTGGCCTGGGGGCCGCAGCGACCGTCTCGGCAGGAAGGGACGCCGCCGCCGCGGAGTCCGGACACACCGGAACAGGAGAAGTTCGCGCTGGCTTGGGGGCCGCGGCGGTTGTCCTAGGCTCCGAGCGCAACGGCACAGACTCCCCGCAAGACGGGGATGGCCGGGAAGCGCGGACACTCCAGCGGGCTCTGAACCCCGACTTCCGAGCCGGGGTAGGACTCCCAGAGCCCGCTGCCGTCACTGACGGCCGCTCCGCAGTCGCTTGAACTGGCGGAGCAGGGGACGCCCCAGAAGCTCCCCTCAATGCATCAGCCCGGGGACTCTTCGAGTCGCCACCGGAAGGAGTGCCAGGCACCCTAGATTCCCGACTTGGCACAGACGCCGCCGCTGGAGGAGATCGAGCGCGCTTCTTCTCTGGTGGTAGGTTGGAGGCCATGGCAAGGGAGGACTCAAGGGCAAGAGGGCAAAAGCACAAGAGTCCGAGAAGAAACGCTGGGAGGTGCGAAGGGAAACCGCAATGCGGGTAAGATCCCCTCTAAAAACCTTCCCAGAAGCAATTCCAGGCGATTCGGAACTCTTCGAATACACCGCATCGGCAACCGCTTCGGCTCCTAGACCGAGTGCCGATGGCAGGTGGACCCAAGCCGCCCGACTGGAGCGATGGGTCAAGGAGTCAGTCTCCTAAGAAGACAAGCCGGCAAGGCACTTCTGCGGTTCCCAAAGAAAGCGCCGCATCATGCAGAAGTGGCGGTCTTGGGAACCGCCGCAGTAAAAGCAACCATCAAGTGGGCGCACGCTCCCACAATTCTGCGACCGTTCGTGCTCCGGGAGCGGTCAATGCGGGACTTAGAGAAAGTGCGCGGATCAGAAGAGACGGAGGTCCCACCTCGGGCTCGCTATCTCCCCCGAGATGGGCCCGGGGGCCACTGTCGGTACCTGCGATATGGGGTACCCCGCGCACAGGGGAAAATGCCTAAGGAACTCGCCCTTCTCCGCAGGGAGAGCTCCGAAGGCGCCACGCGTCCGGCGGGGCCGGACCTCCCTCTCCTCAGAGGAGAGCTCCGGGCACGCCACGTGGCATAAAGAAGCCGGACCTCCCCCTCCGCGGGCGAGGGGTCCGAAGGTGCCACGTATCCGGCGGGGCCGGACCTCCCTCTCCTCAGAGAGGAGCTCCGGGCCCGCCACGTGGCCGACAGAAGCCGAACCTCCCCCTCCGCGGGGAGAGGTCCGAAGGCTCCATGTGCCCCGTGGGGCTGGACCCTCCTCTCCTCTGAGAAGGGCTCCGGGCCCGCCATGTGGCCAGCAGGATAGCGCTGCCTGCCCCCGAGCGATTGGCAGCGGGCGTAAAGACGCCCCATACCTTGCCCGTACAAGGTATTCAAGGCCCGCGTCTTCCCAAGACGCGGAGACGCGGAGCACGCCTCTGTCAGGTGCCGTTGCGCCCAGTCACATCACAGACTGGCGTGCGGTGTCTGAACTTGCCAGCCAATAAACACCGCGACAAGACATCCCATGCCGCCTGCGCCGTCATCAACCACTACGACTAGCGTGCGGCATGGGCAGGGCGGCAAGACGGAGACTCGGAAGCCCTCGCCAGAGACAACTACCGGCATAACTGCAGATACGGTAGATAACAGTCAATCTCCCCGGGACCACCTGTCGGGTCCCGGGCCCCCCTTGTAAGCCACCCAAGTCTTGGACTATAAAAGGCTCGGGTAGGCGACGATAGCAAGGGTTCGCATTTCTGCAACTCATACGCTAGGCATTCACACCCAAGCTGTAACTCACCCCCAAGCTCAGGACTCCGGCCCTGAGCAGCAAGCAATACAGCGAGCTCCATAGCTCGCCGTGGACGTAGGGTTTTACGCTCCGGCGGCCTGAACCACGTAAAACCTCCCGTGTCAAGCTCTTACCAACTCGTCCATTCGCGCAAGCTCTCCGCAAGGGACTAGCCCCACCGAAAAAAGAACCTCCGCTGGCTGCCCAGTGCAGGCCTGGGGGAAGTGTCGACCGAACACTTAGACACCGGGGTTCAGAGCCCTTTGGAGTGCTCGCATTTCTCGGCCGTCCCCGACTGATGGGGAGTCTGCGCCACAACGCTCAGGAGCCAAGAAGGTTGCCGCGGCCCCCAAGCCAGCGCAGGTTCCTCCTGTACCAGGCGGCTCGACTTCTATGGTAGCGTCGACTCCCTCCTCTCGTCCCTCTCTACCGGCTCAGGAGCCCGCTGTCGGTGAGGGTTCGGCGGGTCCGGCTGTCGAAGTCCCGGCGCCGGCTTCTCCTGACCAGTGCCTCATCCTGGTTGCCATTGCGTCGTCTTCCGTTGAAGACGACGTGATGGAGGAGGTCGGGGGCGCCGCTCTGGCCTCTGCTGCCCCACTGTCCGTGGCAGACGCTCTCGCGCTCGCCCAGACGGGCGTCCGACAGGTCTTGGCTGCGCTCGGTCGCGAGCGAGAGGAGCAGGTGGTTGAGAGGGATCGCCTCCTCATCTGGGGGAACCTTTTGCGGGAGCGGACCGCGAAGGTCAAGGGGGAGCTCGACTCTAGGCGGAAGTCGCATGACATCATGGAGGCGCTCCTCGACCAACAGAAGCGGGCTGTCGACCGTCTGGACTCCGAGACGCGGCGGCTCCACAGGGAGGCCCTCGAGGCGCATGCCCGGGCTGAGGAGAACTTCTCTACCCTTGAGGAGGTACGACAGAGGCTGGCGCACTGTAAGCGCGCCGTTGAGGATCAGGAGTGCTCCGTGGCGGCCGAGGCGGAGAGGGTCACTGCGCGGCTGGCGGCGGGCGAGGGCGACCTGCGAGCTCGGGCCATGGAGCTAGAGGCCCGGCAGGCAGACCTTGCCACGAGGGAAGAGCAGGTCTCCCGGGAGTGCCAGGCAATCCTGGATCGGGAGTTGGCTGCCGACTTCCGGGCTTCAGAGTTGGAGCGGCTTGCCCAGACTCTCCGCCTTCGGGAAAGCTCCCTGGCGCCCAAGGAGAAGGAATTCTCCGAGGGAAGCCATGATGCCCTGCGGGCAGCCCGCCACGAGGTAAAGGAGCTCTTGGCCTCGCGGTCTTCCGAGGCCCGTGCGGTCTCGATCTTCGTTGACCAGGCAGGGTCCGCCTTGGTCCCCCTTGGCTTCAGCCCGGTGAAGGCGGTGGCTCCTGCGCTGAAGGTGGCTGAAGTAATCCCCGCGCTGGAGTCAATCAGCACCAAGCTGAGCAGGCTAGATGCGGTGGTCGCCGGCGAGCTCGAGGCAGAGGGACGGGGACTGGCCGTGGAGGTTGCCACGCACGTGTTGGCTTGCTTCACGAGCCGGGACCCTTCTTTCTCACTAGAGCCAGCGAGACAGGGCCCTGCCGCAGAGCGGGAGGAGACCGCCAGGGCTGAAGTCGGGGATGTGGCCGCCCTTGTAGCCTCTAGGTTCCGGCGCGAGATAGGGGAACCCTAGGGCTTGTATCTCCCTATTTTTCCTTTTATTGAGTCTGTAGTCCAGCTCATGGAGCCATGAATAAATAGACTCTTGTGACCTTTTGTGCCTGTTATGCTTCTGTCTTCTTCTTGGTTTTGCCTGGCCGAGCCCTTATCTCCGCAAGGTACTCAGAGGCCTTCACCAATCCCGAAGCTCTGCACAGACACCTTCCCCGGGTCCTTATTGTATCAAGGGCCCTGGGGGTCTCCGGAGCTCGCCCCATGAGAATGAGAAGGTCCGGATCTGCCGGCCACGTGGCAGGCCCGGAGCTCCCCTCTTAGGAGAGGGAGGTCCGGCCCCGTGGGACACGTGGAGCCTTCGGAGCTCTCTCCTTGGAGGGGGAGATCCGGCTTCTGCCGGCCACGTGGCGGGTCCGGAGCTCCTCCTTAGCAGACGGGAGCTCCGGCCCCGCTGGATACGTGGGGCCTTTGGAGCTCTCCCCTCAGAGGGGGAGGTCCGGCTTCTGCCGGCCACGTGGCGAGCCCGGAGCCCCTCCTGAGGAGTGGGGAGCTCCGGCCCCGCTGGACACGTGGGGCCTTCGGGTATTGTCCCTGCAGAAGGGGTGAAACCCGGTTCCTCCGGTCTTGCGCTAGAGTAGTCGATAGCTCCTTGCCCCCCCTTCATGCAGGCCCCGTAGCTATAACCTGGAGGTCCTGCACACAGGTCGAGGAAGCGTAATTATCCTCGGGGGGTTCTCCCCTCCCCGTCTCTTAGTCTTATTCGGCTTACGGTCCTAGTCCGGTATACGGGGCTTGGGCAATTCTGTGCGCGAGGCACCGGGGCTCCGGCTCCCTCCAAGGTCCGGGTTGAGACGGCCCCACGGGACCTCGTCGGGTGGTGCCGTGTTATGCGGCACCCAACAGCACACGGGTCGATGAACATACATCATATTACATAAATAGTTTGCGGAAGTGTACAAGAATATTTTACAAATAAGTATATCAGAGTAAACTACAGCGGAAGACTATCACTCTCACGACTCATATCTAAACTAGCAACAAAGAAACGGTCCAGCCCGCGGACGTTTCTTACTAGCAACACAAAGACAATCTGCAGCGGCGAGGATGCTCTTAGAGTAAGCACTCGAAGGTTTCCGAGTCTCATCGGCACCCCTTCTCATAATCAGCGAGTCAATTACCTGCAAAACAACTCGGATAGCATCCGTGAGCATAACGCTCAGCAAGACTTAACCGTCACCCTAAACATGAAACTCTAAGTGAGGTTGTGAACCTAACATAGGATGGCATAAGCATAAGTAAACTCGCCTAAAAGTGAATCCTTACTTTCAGTATTAATTGCAGTATTTTAAGTAACCCTGGGCACGCCACATCGGGAGTCCACAATCAAACAAGAAACGCTTTCCCCCGATGTAAATTGCTCATGGCATAAAAGAATCGAGTTTGCACTAGCCTATTCATCGAGATCCAATACAACACTAGTATAATACTTCACATCAATATGATTAGTTCCTTTCTCATGCGAGTTCTTACTACGTCACGACTGTGAGAACAAGTATGCTCGGTCCATTCCACGAGCGACGGTGATTCGAATCAATAACACCCGGACTACACGACACGTACGCCCGTACTCGACGTTGCCTACAACAACCATCACTGACGTCGTACGTGGCAGCCTTTCCCCCGTTTCACCCCCGCTGAATCGATCAAGTCGCCCCGTACAGTAGCTACTCTCATGGTGCACCTTCCGACGTGAGATGTCATGAGAATATTCCCCACATACTGCACACCGGCCGTCCGCCTGAGGCGACCCGAAAAGTCCCAACGACAGCTTCCCGAGGTACATCGGTTTACTGGGTCCCATATAGCCAGCATGAGTCCGGTACACAACTCAAACTTGTTCAACAGGGCCGCATACGGATCGGTCCTTGACCGACACGGACAGGTCCACAGCACCCAGGCCCCTATGTCCTGCTGCTCCTGCAACCTTCCGGTCTCAACTTTTAACTTGCTAATTCAATTACGAACCAATCCCGTATGCCCCTGTTGTCCCTAAATCTGCGAGTAGCATCTCACCACTCGACTTCTACCGAACCGTACTTAAGCATGGCAGTTCTACACGGTGAAAGACACCTACCCAATACTCCATGGGTCATTTGGCTATGCAAGAGGAGTATCAATCACTAGACCTAATGCACAGTTCATATCTTGACCGAAAGTGAGTACAAAATAAAAACTTAACAGCTGTTAAATGCAAACCGGAGCTTGCCTGTTTTGCAGGGTAGTCGTATATAACAGTTAGTGTCCTTGCAGATCCACCCTTGACTCCCCGGAGCTTGATCCACTTTGATGAATCACTCCTTTGAGTCCCCTTCGTTGTGGTTCCTATTGAAATGCATATGCATATGTTTCATGGAATGTAATGGAAAGAAGTTATAGAATTACTTTCTTAAGAACAGAGGTTGTGTGGAAAAGCCAAGCATGGCTTGGTTTGCCTCTGTTGTGCAAAGAACAGAATTAAACTAATTTGACCTTAAGGCCCTTAGCTATACACTAACCCTTTTCTCTAATGAACATAATAGATAAGCTGAAAGGATTTGAGTGCAACCGAAGAACAAGAACTCCAATGGCCTCAAAACTTTTACAGCAGGTTCTATACTACCTAAGGATTTAGCTTGCCCAATTGCAGCTAATGTGGAGTCAAATTGTGTCCTCCATAATTCTCACCATACCTCTTATGTATTTTTCCCTTATACATAAGTATGGAGAATAAGAACAGGGAGTTCCAGGACTTATCATGGGCTGATAATTTACATGTGAGTTTTTGATCACATGAGAGTCATCTGGTCCAAAATTCAGCCCTTTTACTTGGGTAGTTCTCCCAGAACAATTCTGTAAGCATTTGTAATCAATAGAATTAATTCTGTAGTAATGTGCATTTTCATGCCCAACTAAGTGAACTACAATTCCAAGTATGTCCCATAGAGCTTGCCTAAATTTTCCTATGATTTTTGGAGCTATGGATTGCTCAGAACAGATTTTTGAAGTGGGAAACATTTTCTGAAAATGTTTCTGGACTCTTATGAACACAGCAGATTGTTTTTAGCAAATTCCTACTCAAATGATCTTCAAATGAGCTGAAAATTTACTATGAGGTCAACAATATGCTAAAGAATATTCTGGCAAAATTTGGGTATTTTTGGATAAACCAAACTCCCTCTATAATTCTTTTTCAGAAAACCTTCCAAGAATTTTCCAGAATTAAATAATTCGTTTCATACAAATTGGGTTGTACCTCTGGATAGTACTCTCTTAGAGGAATCCAACAAAATTTATCTCACTATTTTTGGAGCTTCCTACACCAAGTTATGCATTTTACAAGTTTGCACAACTCTCTGTTTGATTTTAAACAGCACAGTCGCGCGTGGGGCCCACGGGTCAGATGCTTCTTCAACCTCCCGCCAGAGCCCGCGGTGCACACCAGCAGAAAACTTGGCATGGCTCGTTCTCCCTCATTTCTCCACCAAATGAGCTCCGGTTTCGCCCTACATGCTCCTGGGAACGTGGCGCAGCTGCCGGGCAAGGTTTTCCCGCATGAAAATGGCTGCAGGTGGGTCGGCACCGGTGGGGCGGCTCGGGAGCTCGACATGGACGCGTTCCCGCGTGTCCAAGGCATCTCCCGGCGATCTATGATGTCCTACAGCATCCCTATGGTTCTAGGAACACGGAACGGGGATCAGATCATGCAGAAAGTGGCTGCAACCTAGTCCTCACCGTGGACCATGGCAGTTTTGGCCGCCGGCGACGATTTCTCGTCGCCCGGGGCACAGGAGGGTCGGTTTCCTTTGGTTTTCGGCGTGGGAGGGCGCTAGGGCATCTAGTTGCTGTGGTTTGAATTGTGGGAGGTGTGATCAATCGGTTTGGGAGAATTTCCCGAATTACACACATGCTGTTCTACACGTGCACCGGTGCCAAAACTGGAATTCCGGCGAGCCGGCGTCGGGGGAGGGCAAGAGGACGACGGGATGATGATCAGTACCTCCTGGCGCACCTCTGTGACTTCTTGAGCCTGCCGGAGAGGCGCTGGACTGGCCGGGAGACAGGGGCAATGGAGCAGCGCCGGTGAAGGAAAAACAGCGCCCTGCTGATCGTGAGGAGAGGAGCAACTGCTGTTGGCTTGGTCCGAGGAGGGGGAGATAACGTTGCTGAAGCGGTGAGAACCCGCCCTGGGGCGCCAACGCGTGGAGGCCGGCAGCAGGAGCTGTCACCGGCAAGCTGCTCGGTGGCGCTCGCAAGCTGCTCGGGAAAAGTTCCCACCGAGAGCAAAACTTAGTGATTAAGTTTCCTCTTTTAGCTCAATGACATGTGGGTCCCACTCCACATGTACCTCCCAAATATCTGTTTAAGCTGATCTTTTCACTCCCCAAAATGCTAAATTTTAAAGAGGTGGGCTAGAATTTGAATTCTTCAAATTCAGTTTGAATTTGCAAGACTAAATCTTGAATTTGGTTTAAGTTTGCAAATTATCCTCTTTAACTCCTTTTTGAGCCCACCCTACAATTGAAAAGTTGGTGATAACCTTTTCCCTAAAAACTTAACTATATGGCTGCATGTTAATTCAAAGTTTTTAGGTCACCATATGTGTGAACTTTGAATTTTCAAATCTGAATTTTAAACTCACATGCAAAGAGGTATTTGACTCCTTATTGGTCCAACACTTTTAAGTAAAAAGGTGAACCTCATGTTGGATGTTCATCCATGTATTACCTTGCATGAAGAAAAGTTTTAGCAAGTCCCATTTTTCATGTCTTTGCCACACATATGAACTCAAACTTTAGTTTTTATTCATACACGTTTTTGGGACTTTTACATTCCTCCCCCCTTAAAAGAATCTCGTCCCGAGATTACAAAAGAGGAACGAGACGGGAGAGGTAATTACAAACTGTACAAAGATAAAAGTTCCGAGTAGTTGGTGCGGAGATAATCTTCACTTTCCCACGTCGCCTCTTCCGCGGTGTGATTACTCCACAGCACCTTGAAGAATCTGATCGTCCGGTTCCGGGTTACCCGGGTCTTTTCATCCAAAATCTGGACCGGTCGCTCGGTGTAGGTCAGGTCCGGTTTCAATTCGTCGATGTCCTCAGTGCGCACAGCAGCGGTGAATTTGAGGCACTTCCGCAGCTGTGATACATGAAATACATCATGAATACCCGCTAGACTTGCTGGTAACTCCAGCCGGTAGGCTACGGGTCCGCACTTCTCCGTGATAGCAAAAGGACCAATAAAACGGGGAGCGAGCTTCCCCTTTACACCGAACCGGTGAATTCCCTTCATCGGGGATACACGAAGATAAACGGGTTCTCCGACGTCAAAATGTAATGGCCTACGCCTTTGATCGGCGTAGCTCTTCTGTCGGGATTGGGCAGCCTTTAAGTTCTCTTGTATCAACCGAACTCGGTCTTCGGCTTCGTTGACAAGATCAATCCCAAACAGAACTCTTTCGCCGGACTCACACCAATTCAGTGGTGTGCGACACTTCCGGCCATAGAGAGCTTCATACGGTGCCATTTTAATACTCGCTTGATAACCGTTGTTGTATGAAAACTCCGCCAGCGGTAGGTGATCGTCCCAATTCCTACCGTGGTGGATGGCACACGCTCTCAACATGTCCTCGAGCACTTGATTCACCCTCTCAGTTTGTCCATCAGTTTGAGGGTGATATGCGGAGCTCCTAATCAACTTGGTGCCCAACGAGGCATGCAGCTGCTCCCAAAATCGAGCAACAAACAGCGCACCTCGATCTGAAATGATGGTCTTTGGAACACCATGTGAACATATAATTCTGGAGATGAATAACTCCGCATATTGTCTTGCTCGATAATGAGTGTTCACCGGTATGAAATGAGCTGATTTCGTCAACCGGTCGACAATCACCCATATCGAGTCATGCTTCCTGGATGTGAGCGGTAATCCGACGATGAAGTCCATACTCACATCCTCCCATTTCCACGTCGGAATCTTCAAAGGTTGTAGCGGTCCGGCTTTCCGCATATGATCAGCCTTGACCCGTCTACACGTATCGCATTCGGATACGTATTTAGCAACCTCCCTCTTCATCCTCGTCCACCAAAATTTCTGTTTCAAATCTTGGTACATCTTGTTACTTCCGGGATGAATGGAAAACTTAGACAGGTGGGCTTCATCCAAGATCTTCTTCCGGAGTTTCATATTACGCGGTACCACTATACGGTCGTTAAACCATATCGTACCGTTCTCATCCTTCCGGAAACATTTCACCTCTCCGTTGTCCAGTCTTCTCCGTATGTGAGACATGCCTCTGTCTCTTCTTTGAGCCTCAACAATCTCTTCGCGGATTGTGGGAATGAGCGCGATATTATAAAGCGCACCATACGGAATGACACGGAGGCTTGGTTCTTCGTCTTCTAATTCAGCAGCCGCTAAGTTGTGAACATGGGCCTTCCGACTCAGCGCGTCGGCAACCACGTTTGCTTTTCCTGGATGATAGTGGATCTCAATTTCATAATCTTTGATGAGCTCCAACCATCTCCGTTGTCTCATATTTAGCTCCTTCTGCGTGAAGATATACTTCAGGCTTTTGTGGTCGGTGTAGAGGTGAACAAGATTACCCAGTAGGTAATGCCTCCACATCTTTAACGCCAACACCACAGCAGCAAGCTCAAGATCGTGAGTTGGATAATGCTGCTCGTGGTTTCGCAGTTGACGAGACCCATAGGCGACTACACGCCCTTCTTGCATCAGAACACAGCCGAGACCGATGCCGGATGCATCACAGTATACATCAAATGGCTTCGTCGTGTCTGGCTGAGCAAGAACTGGAGCCGTTGTGAGATGTTTCACCAGAGTTTTGAATGCGGCTTCACATGCTGCATTCCACATGTATTTAGTGCCCTTCTTCAGCAGCTCCGTCATTGGTTTAGCAATTTTTGAGAAGCTCGGAATGAACCTCCGATAATACCCTGCTAAACCTAGGAAACTTCGGACCTCGTGGACTGACTTGGGAGATTCCCACTTCAGCACTTGTTCAATTTTGCTGGGGTCCACGGCAATGCCCTCTGCTGAAATGATATGGCCTAGGAAAGGCACTCGATCAATCCAAAATTCGCACTTGCTGAACTTGGCATACAATTGGTGCTCCCGCAACCGTTGTAGCACAATGCGCAGATGTTCAGCATGCTCTTCTTCAGATTTGGAGTAAACCAATATGTCGTCGATGAATACCACGACGAACTTGTCTAGTTCCGGCATGAACACAGAATTCATCAAATACATAAAGTGTGCCGGAGCGTTGGTTAGCCCAAATGACATGACGAGGTACTCGTAGAGTCCGTATCTCGTCGAGAAAGCTGTCTTCGGTATGTCCTCCGGTCGGATCTTGATTTGATGATAGCCCGACCGAAGATCCATCTTCGAAAATACCTTTGCACCCACAAGTTGATCAAACAGAATGTCAATGCGGGGCAAAGGATACTTGTTCTTGATCGTGACCGCATTGAGGGGACGATAATCAACACATAGCCGTAGTGTTTCGTCCTTCTTCTTAACGAACAGCGCTGAGCAACCCCAAGGTGAAGAACTTGGTCGTATGAAACCCTTGCTCATGAGTTCATTCAGTTGCTCTTTCAACTCCGCTAGCTCGTTAGGTGCCATCTTGTAAGGCCTTCGTGAAATAGGCGTCGTTCCCGGTGCCAGTTCAATTTTGAACTCGACGTCCCGTTCGGGCGGCATGCCCGGTAAGTCATCGGGAAATACGTCGGGATAATCACGTACCACCGGAATATCTTCAATCTTCAGCGCTTCCGTGTGGTAGGCCTCTACCCTATCTGGATCTTCGCTGTCTAAAAACAGCGTGTGCTGTCCGTGAATCGGCGAGTCAATCTGGATAGTCCGGTTACCGATATTGAGAACGGCACCGTGACGATTTAACCAAGACATCCCCAATATAATGTCTATCTTCTGCCTATCCAACATAATCAGCGATGTTGGGTATATTTTTCCGCCCAAACACAAAGCTGCTCGGGACACAATCTGATTGGCAGAGATATTTCCTCCCGGTGAACGTATGAGAAAACTCGTTGTGGGAGTATTGGTGGATATTTGGTGCGGATCCACGCATGTTTTGCTGATAAAATTGTGGGTTGCACCTGAATCAAAAAGTACCAATACGGGCACGTCCTTGAGAGTAAACATGCCCGCTAACACCGGTGCTCCCTCCGGGACATCCTCAATCGCAAGATGTTGCACACTCCCGGATTGCAATGCTGTTATGTTGACTGGAGCAGGTGGCGGCATACCACCTGATGATGATGGCTGTCTGGTGTTTACCAACTTCTCCCGGCATTCCTGCCTAAAATGCCCAAAACGGTGGCAATAAGAACACGGAGGTTTCCCCGGTTCTTCGTTGACTTGTGGTTGAGAAGTTGAGGCACTTGGCTGCAGCAATGATGCAACAGGTATCATTCGTTGCTGCGGAAATGGCGCTGCTTCAAGATAAGATTCTTGAGCAGGAAATCTGTACGGAGTTGATCTCCCTGGTGCTTGCCATATCTCCTCGGATGGTGTGTGATACACCACACGGTATTTACGAGGAACGATTGGTGTGTCTTCTTGCACATCCTCCCGGTCCCTCTTCTCTGCTTGACACTCAAGTGTCGCTTGTTCTTGCAGCAGAGCAGCACTGATCAACTCGGTGTAACTGCCTTGATTGAACAAAGCTAACTTCTCTTTTAGTATGGCACTCAAGCCATAGAAAAAGTAGTCACACATTGCAGCTTCGCTCGTCGCATAAGCAGGAGCGTATTGTGCCAGAAGGTTGAATCTTCGGACATAATCAAGGACACTCATGTCCCCCTGCTTCAAGTTTCTGAATTCTTGCTGTTGGGCCTTGATAAAACCCATAGGAATGTGACGAGCACGAAATGCTTCACGAAATTCCGTCCATTCCACTTGATGGCCTTCCGGAACGGTGGCGAGATACGTAAACCACCAATTTCCGGCGGCTCCATGGAGCTGTTGAGCTGCAAATGATGCCTTCTGATATTCGTCGCACTCAAACACCCCAAACTTGGACTCCATAACTCGAAGCCACTGATCAGCTTCCACTGGTTCATGGGCTTCCGTGAAGATTGGCGGTTGTGTCGCCAAGAAATCCAAGTAGGCGTTCCGAGGTGGAACGTCCTGTTGTGCACGCTGGAGTAAGCCCTGTTGTACCAAGGCTTGGAGTAGTCTTGTGTTCTCTTGACTTGACTCGACCATCTGAGCCATGATATCCGCCCATACCGTTGATGGCGGTGCCCCTGGTGGAGTCGAGTCATCACCGTCTCGATGAGAACCTCCAGTCCTACTCGGAGAATGAGTTCGCACCATACTGCAAAAGCATAATTTTGAGGGGAGTCACCACTTGATCTAGCAGTATGTGAAAGTATGTAAAACATGAACATGCTAAAACTTTATGTAAGCATAACAAAATTTCATGTTTACACATCTTTCTAAAGCCAACATATCCAGTCCCTCATTCGGTACAAAACAGACCCTTCTGTACTTAACCCAGAATTTGATCCATTTATTAGCATTTTCATAACTCAAGTTGAATACCAAAGTTAAAGTTAACTTCAGTATATTTTCAACGAGTACTCACATGCCCCTAGATCATTTCTGAAACAGAAGTTAGGATTGTTCAAAGTTGACAGAATTTCTGGCTAAAATTTGCCAGCACCTCCTTTGTATGTGGCTGTTTTCATCACAGTTTTACATACAACTGGGGTACAATTCTGAACAAACTATGAACTACAAAATCGTTGCAAATTTCCTAACCTTTCCAACGGTGTATCATATGACCCTTAGAAATTTTCTACAGACTGTGACGGCTAATTTACAGCAACATCCAGAGAAGTCTGCAGCTGCTCTGTTTTCTGAACAGTTTGCATTCATCTGGACGTTCAACCAAGTTGGTGTCGGATTTGGCTCTGGAGTTCTACAGAAAAGTTGTAGAGCACTTAATAAACTTTCCAGAACTGTATCAAACACTTCCATTGGGTCAAACTAATCAGAGTTATGCTCTGTTAAAGTTCGGAAAAACTTCTGCCAGGACAGAGCACTCTGTTTTTGAGATCAAAAGAAGCCTCGTAATTCTCTTCTTTGAAACTTAGTTCAAATGAAGAGTTCAGTAACTAACATGTGCTTTATCACATCCATTTTTAGTTTGAAAGTTAGTCATGAATGATTTCTTCATAGGTAAGAATACTATCCAGTGTAGTACGGTGACGATGCACCGTAAGACATATGACGGTACTACGTTGCCTCACCAAAGAAAAACCTAACCGGATTACACCGGCATATACGTATCATTAGGTGGCACTAAAACGGTCACTCGCAAACGTGTTCTACACGCACTAAGGTTTTTCGTGGTTAGTACCTACATAAAACACACTCAATCATCAGGTTCGGCTGCACACCGAACCCGGTATTCATAACAGTTTGTACACCCGGCCGTCGTCACTCGCCCAGGTGTTCTCAAGCCAAGCACGCCTTGAGCTACGTGTTCACGTTACTGACCACGTGACGGGGTCTCCCAAATTGCACCACGCACGCCAGGGAAGACGTTGCTCGAATACCCCAAACGACATGAAGAGTCGTAGAGGATACTAGAGCGGGTCGGGTTACCTGCCACCCGTGGGGCTCCACCCTTCAGCTTGTGCGCACTGGTGGACAGCGCATACGTGCACCCCCCAAGACATAAACGTCCCGAGATGCACGATTTTCCGACATAACAATAGGTTAGCTTGCCACCTACATATTATGCTAATAGTAGTCCTTATGTGGGCCTAGTACCGTTATCTCACCGTATCCTAAGTTTTTGACATAATATGATGCTCAATCCGTGCTCTGTTCCCAACGAGGCTCTGATACCACGCTGAGACGGCCCCACGGGACCTCGTCGGGTGGTGCCGTGTTATGCGGCACCCAACAGCACACGGGTCGATGAACATACATCATATTACATAAATAGTTTGCGGAAGTGTACAAGAATATTTTACAAATAAGTATATCAGAGTAAACTACAGCGGAAGACTATCACTCTCACGACTCATATCTAAACTAGCAACAATGAAACGGTCCAGCCCGCGGACGTTTCTTACTAGCAACACAAAGACAATCTGCAGCGGCGAGGATGCTCTTAGAGTAAGCACTCGAAGGTTTCCGAGTCTCATCGGCACCCCTTCTCATAATCAGCGAGTCAATTACCTGCAAAACAACTCGGATAGCATCCGTGAGCATAACGCTCAGCAAGACTTAACCGTCACCCTAAACATGAAACTCTAAGTGAGGTTGTGAACCTAACATAGGATGGCATAAGCATAAGTAAACTCGCCTAAAAGTGAATCCTTACTTTCAGTATTAATTGCAGTATTTTAAGTAACCCTGGGCACGCCACATCGGGAGTCCACAATCAAACAAGAAACGCTTTCCCCCGATGTAAATTGCTCATGGCATAAAAGAATCGAGTTTGCACTAGCCTATTCATCGAGATCCAATACAACACTAGTATAATACTTCACATCAATATGATTAGTTCCTTTCTCATGCGAGTTCTTACTACGTCACGACTGTGAGAACAAGTATGCTCGGTCCATTCCGCGAGCGACGGTGATTCGAATCAATAACACCCGGACTACACGACACGTACGCCCGTACTCGACGTTGCCTACAACAACCATCACTGACGTCGTACGTGGCAGCCTTTCCCCCGTTTCACCCCCGCTGAATCGATCAAGTCGCCCCGTACAGTAGCTACTCTCATGGTGCACCTTCCGACGTGAGATGTCATGAGAATATTCCCCACATACTGCACACCGGCCGTCCGCCTGAGGCGACCCGAAAAGTCCCAACGACAGCTTCCCGAGGTACATCGGTTTACTGGGTCCCATATAGCCAGCATGAGTCCGGTACACAACTCAAACTTGTTCAACAGGGCCGCATACGGATCGGTCCTTGACCGACACGGACAGGTCCACAGCACCCAGGCCCCTATGTCCTGCTGCTCCTGCAACCTTCCGGTCTCAACTTTTAACTTGCTAATTCAATTACGAACCAATCCCGTATGCCCCTGTTGTCCCTAAATCTGCGAGTAGCATCTCACCACTCGACTTCTACCGAACCGTACTTAAGCATGGCAGTTCTACACGGTGAAAGACACCTACCCAATACTCCATGGGTCATTTGGCTATGCAAGAGGAGTATCAATCACTAGACCTAATGCACAGTTCATATCTTGACCGAAAGTGAGTACAAAATAAAAACTTAACAGCTGTTAAATGCAAACCGGAGCTTGCCTGTTTTGCAGGGTAGTCGTATATAACAGTTAGTGTCCTTGCAGATCCACCCTTGACTCCCCGGAGCTTGATCCACTTTGATGAATCACTCCTTTGAGTCCCCTTCGTTGTGGTTCCTATTGAAATGCATATGCATATGTTTCATGGAATGTAATGGAAAGAAGTTATAGAATTACTTTCTTAAGAACAGAGGTTGTGTGGAAAAGCCAAGCATGGCTTGGTTTGCCTCTGTTGTGCAAAGAACAGAATTAAACTAATTTGACCTTAAGGCCCTTAGCTATACACTAACCCTTTTCTCTAATGAACATAATAGATAAGCTGAAAGGATTTGAGTGCAACCGAAGAACAAGAACTCCAATGGCCTCAAAACTTTTACAGCAGGTTCTATACTACCTAAGGATTTAGCTTGCCCAATTGCAGCTAATGTGGAGTCAAATTGTGTCCTCCATAATTCTCACCATACCTCTTATGTATTTTTCCCTTATACATAAGTATGGAGAATAAGAACAGGGAGTTCCAGGACTTATCATGGGCTGATAATTTACATGTGAGTTTTTGATCACATGAGAGTCATCTGGTCCAAAATTCAGCCCTTTTACTTGGGTAGTTCTCCCAGAACAATTCTGTAAGCATTTGTAATCAATAGAATTAATTCTGTAGTAATGTGCATTTTCATGCCCAACTAAGTGAACTACAATTCCAAGTATGTCCCATAGAGCTTGCCTAAATTTTCCTATGATTTTTGGAGCTATGGATTGCTCAGAACAGATTTTTGAAGTGGGAAACATTTTCTGAAAATGTTTCTGGACTCTTATGAACACAGCAGATTGTTTTTAGCAAATTCCTACTCAAATGATCTTCAAATGAGCTGAAAATTTACTATGAGGTCAACAATATGCTAAAGAATATTCTGGCAAAATTTGGGTATTTTTGGATAAACCAAACTCCCTCTATAATTCTTTTTCAGAAAACCTTCCAAGAATTTTCCAGAATTAAATAATTCGTTTCATACAAATTGGGTTGTACCTCTGGATAGTACTCTCTTAGAGGAATCCAACAAAATTTATCTCACTATTTTTGGAGCTTCCTACACCAAGTTATGCATTTTACAAGTTTGCACAACTCTCTGTTTGATTTTAAACAGCACAGTCGCGCGTGGGGCCCACGGGTCAGATGCTTCTTCAACCTCCCGCCAGAGCCCGCGGTGCACACCAGCAGAAAACTTGGCATGGCTCGTTCTCCCTCATTTCTCCACCAAATGAGCTCCGGTTTCGCCCTACATGCTCCTGGGAACGTGGCGCAGCTGCCGGGCAAGGTTTTCCCGCATGAAAATGGCTGCAGGTGGGTCGGCACCGGTGGGGCGGCTCGGGAGCTCGACATGGACGCGTTCCCGCGTGTCCAAGGCATCTCCCGGCGATCTATGATGTCCTACAGCATCCCTATGGTTCTAGGAACACGGAACGGGGATCAGATCATGCAGAAAGTGGCTGCAACCTAGTCCTCACCGTGGACCATGGCAGTTTTGGCCGCCGGCGACGATTTCTCGTCGCCCGGGGCACAGGAGGGTCGGTTTCCTTTGGTTTTCGGCGTGGGAGGGCGCTAGGGCATCTAGTTGCTGTGGTTTGAATTGTGGGAGGTGTGATCAATCGGTTTGGGAGAATTTCCCGAATTACACACATGCTGTTCTACACGTGCACCGGTGCCAAAACTGGAATTCCGGCGAGCCGGCGTCGGGGGAGGGCAAGAGGACGACGGGATGATGATCAGTACCTCCTGGCGCACCTCTGTGACTTCTTGAGCCTGCCGGAGAGGCGCTGGACTGGCCGGGAGACAGGGGCAATGGAGCAGCGCCGGTGAAGGAAAAACAGCGCCCTGCTGATCGTGAGGAGAGGAGCAACTGCTGTTGGCTTGGTCCGAGGAGGGGGAGATAACGTTGCTGAAGCGGTGAGAACCCGCCCTGGGGCGCCAACGCGTGGAGGCCGGCAGCAGGAGCTGTCACCGGCAAGCTGCTCGGTGGCGCTCGCAAGCTGCTCGGGAAAAGTTCCCACCGAGAGCAAAACTTAGTGATTAAGTTTCCTCTTTTAGCTCAATGACATGTGGGTCCCACTCCACATGTACCTCCCAAATATCTGTTTAAGCTGATCTTTTCACTCCCCAAAATGCTAAATTTTAAAGAGGTGGGCTAGAATTTGAATTCTTCAAATTCAGTTTGAATTTGCAAGACTAAATCTTGAATTTGGTTTAAGTTTGCAAATTATCCTCTTTAACTCCTTTTTGAGCCCACCCTACAATTGAAAAGTTGGTGATAACCTTTTCCCTAAAAACTTAACTATATGGCTGCATGTTAATTCAAAGTTTTTAGGTCACCATATGTGTGAACTTTGAATTTTCAAATCTGAATTTTAAACTCACATGCAAAGAGGTATTTGACTCCTTATTGGTCCAACACTTTTAAGTAAAAAGGTGAACCTCATGTTGGATGTTCATCCATGTATTACCTTGCATGAAGAAAAGTTTTAGCAAGTCCCATTTTTCATGTCTTTGCCACACATATGAACTCAAACTTTAGTTTTTATTCATACACGTTTTTGGGACTTTTACACGGGTACGACCGTCCGTCCCCTAGTACCGGACCGTACGCCGAGGAAGCAGAGTGCACAGGCTTTGGGTACGGAACAAGGCAAAGCGGTTGTACTCCCCTGGATCTCCGGAGGGCAGGGTGCGCACACTTTGGGTACTGAGCCGGCTGAGCGGAATACGCACCCTGGACCCCCCATGCACGGTGCAGGCCTTTCCTGGAGGTGACCAACTGGCATCGCAACACCTGACTGGGAGAGGCCCGAGAGGCCCCCTGGCCATCGGCAGGTGCCTCAAGCACAACCGCCTTCGGTAGGATAGCAAATGCTGACTATGGATGAGCGCGGGAAAGGGGAGCTAAATGTACGATGAGCATACATAGAAAGTGCAATCATAAAAATTAATGCGTAATTTAAATGAGCACATGAGTGAGAGCGAGGTAGAACAGGTTTATGTGTAAATGCCCATAGGAGGAAGGCAGGCTGTACATGGAGGCAACGACACGCCCCATTAAGAAGGGAAGCAAGACTCTACGCGCTTGGGGTCGGAACCAGGCCAAGCTGGATGTAGTCCTGGACCGTCCCCTGAGACTTAGCTGCTCCAAGCGCTGTTCCTAGACTCTATGGGATTTATTACAGAAGGGTATGGCCTTGTTCTACTAATGCTCAGGAGGTAGAACTTACTGTGTTGTTCCATGCTCCAAGGGTTCGGGAACGGATCCCATCCTTGGTTGAAAGGCATGTGTACCTGGGACGGCAACTTTCTGACTCGGAAGGGACCTTCCTGGCTGGGGGGAGAGTTTATAGGTCCTTCGCAGGAAAGTGTGTGCCGCGGCACCAGGTTGCCTTCTTGCAGGTCCCTGACACGCTTGGTCCTTTGGCGGTAGTGCTAGAGCTCCAGCCGAGGCCGTGCGTTGTGGGGTGTCACCTGCAGTCGTGCCTCGTCGATGAGGTCGTTATCTTCACGCTGGAGCGGGTCCTGCGCGGCTTCTCCCGGGAGCCCCGGGGTACCTTCCCCTTTTGGCTAAGGCCGTCAAGAGGTAGGAGGACCCAGACTCATCTTGGAATACCCAAGGCGTCTTTCCCCTTCTGCCTAAGGCCGTCAAGAGGTTGAGAGACCCTGGGCGGCCCCCAGGAGGTAAGGCCGAGGCACAGAGACGTGCACTCGGGTGGAGCTGGCCCGGCTCTGCACCGTCGGGGCTGGTTCTTGGGCTGCTGCAACTGCTTGGAGCTTCTCCAAGGTTGATATCGCAGCAGTGCAGTCTCCACTGACTTTTTGGGGCAGCCGTAGTCGGCTACTGCCCCGGCTCATCAACACTGGAGCTGGAGTCCTCACCGTTGTGCACCATCTTTATGGCGCGCTGAGGCTCCTGAAACCCCACCTGGTGGCCGACGCTGACTGAGGCGTCGACCTTGTGCTTGCCCTCCCTTTGACGGAAGGGCGGAGCATCAGCTCGTAGCTGCCTCCCTTTGCGGAAGCGCTCCGCGAGCCTCTGGATGTCCCGGCAGTTAGCAGCAGTATGGTGGCTGGTGCCATGCAAGGGGCATAGCTCGCCTTGGTCACCATCTGGAGCTGGTGACTGTCGCTGCCTTTTGTCGGGGCGTGGCCCCCGAGCTCCACTGGGTGCCGCTGTTGCGGCAACGGGATCCACGGCCGGTGGCTTCATCTTGCCACCGCCCCGGTTCTTGATCTTCTTGCCACTTCCATAGGAAGCAGCGCCAGATCCGGGTTGTCCTCCTGACTCGGAGGATGGTAGAGAGTGCCAGTTCCGCCCTTCTGCTGCTCTGGCGCACTTGTCCGCCAGGCTGAAGAGCTCTAAGACGTCGCGGACCTCTCTGGTCGCGAGCTTCTCAAGCATCTTCTTGTCCTGGACGCCCTGCCGGAACGCCACCACCACAGAAGCATTTTGGATATGTGGAATGGTGTTCCGTACCTAGGAGAACCGCTAGATGAAGGAGCGCAGCGATTCTCTAGGTTGTTGCTGGACGGCGTGGAGGTCGAGCTCCGTGCCAGGCCGGGTGTAAGAGCTGCCGAAGTTAGCAGTAAACTGCCGGCACAGTTCTCCCCAGGAGGTTATGGAACCCTGGGGGAGGTTCATGAGCCAAGACCGGGCTGGGCCGGTCAGGGCGACGGGGAAGTAGTTGGCCATGACGGCCTCATCCCCTCCTGCAGCAAGGACGGCGGTGGAGTAGATCTAGAGGAACTCTGCCGGGTTGACGCTGCCGTCGTACTTCTCGGGCAGGTGCGGCCGAAACTTGCGCGGCCACCTCGCGAAGCGAAGGTGGGGCGCCAGGGCTGCACATCCTGCTCCTGTTGCCGCAGGCGTTGGTGCCGCGAACGCTTGGTTCGCTGCTGGCACAGTGTACCCCGGTATGGGCAAGGCTGCGCCATAGACCGGGGGCGCCCTTTGCAGGGCATATGGCTGGGGCATATGCTGCGTGGCGTATGCCTGGGGCAGAGATCGCGTGGCGAAAGTCTGCGCCTCAGGCAGGGTTGAGGCAGTCGACATGCTATCGGCGGCCTCCTGGTTGCGACGCCTTTCTCGTCGTCACTCGAGGAACACTCGGGCGTCTTGGCCCAAGTGGCATCATTCCAGCTCCGTCAGCGACACAGCCGGTTGGCCGGGGCGTCGTCCCCGCCGAATCCGAGGGTTAGCGGCAGCGACGACGAGACGCTCTACCTCGCGAATCCACTGCTGGGTCGCTGACTGAGTCGCGTCCCCAGCAGGCGGATTGCGCAGTAGCGCTCTTGCTGCAGCTAGCACGCCCCCATGGAGGACGCTCAGCGCTGCAGAGGATCTCACGCTCGCTGGAGCCTGCGTTGCAGGAGTCGGCGCTGTCGGAGTCGGCTTCTGGCTTCCAGCTTGCGCTGACACACTCCGTCCAGAGTGTGTCGAGACGTAGTCCCCGCTAGTCACGGTCCGTCGTGAACGCGGGGGAGGAGAGCTTACCGCTGAAGGAAGCTTGGTCATCTTCGCCGACAAAACCTCGTCGCGCAAGGGAAAAGAACCCTTCCTGGCGCGCCAAATGTCGAAGTGTGTAGTCGACACTTCTCCCGGACTTGCTCTGGGCAGCCCGCGGAGGTTCTTTTTCGGAGGGGCTAGACACTTGCGGAGAGCTTCAGCGTTAGGGGCGAGTGAGGGTGAAGCTTGACACGGGGAGTTTTACGTGGTTCAGGCCGCCGGAGCGTAAAACCCTACGTCCACGGTGAGCAGAGGTGCTCGCTGTATTGCTTGCTGCTCAGAACCGGTGTCCTGAGCTTGAGGGTGAGTGGTGTCTAGAATCGAGTTCACAGAGTTCGAACCCTTGCTAACGTTGCCTACCCGAGCATTTTATAGTCCAAGGCTCGAGTGACTTACAAGGTGGGCCCAGGACCCGACAGGTGGTCCCGGGGAGATTGCCTGTCGACTACCGTATCTGCAGTTATGCCGGTAATTGTCTCTAGCGGAGGCTTCCGAGTCTTCGTTCTGCCGCCCTGCCCATGCCTCAAGCTAGTCGTAGTGGTTGATGATGGCAGGGGCGGCACGGGATGTCTTGTTGCTGTGTTTATTGGCGGGCAGGCTCTGACACAGCGCGCCAGTCTGCGATGTGACTAGGCGCAACGGCACCTGACAGAGGCGTGCTCCGCGTCTCCGCGTCTTGGGAAGGCGCGGGCCTTGAATACCTTGTACGGGCAAGGTATGGCGCATCTTTACGCCTGCTGCCTACCGCGTGGGGGCAGGCGGCGTTGCTCTGCTGGCCACATGGCGAGTCCGGAGCTCTCCTCTGAGGAGAGGGAGGTCCGGCCTCGCGGGACACGTGGAGCCTTCGGAGCTCTCCCCGCGGAGGGGGGAGGTCCGGCTGCTGCTGGCCACGTGGCGGGCCCGGAGATCTCCTCCGAGGAGAGGGAGGTCTGGCCCCGCGGAACACGTGGAGCCTTCAGAGCTCTCCCCGCGGTAGGGGGAGGTCTTGCTCTGCTGGCCACGTGGCGAGTCCGGAGCTCTCCTCTGAGGAGAGGGAGGTCCGACCCCGCTGGACACGTGGCGCCTTCGGAGATCTCCCTGCGGAGAAGGGCGAGGTCCTTAGGCATTTTCCCCTGTGCACGGGGTACCCCATATCGAGGGTACCGACAAATTCTGTATAAAGCAAAAATACCCCTGTAGGTGCTAGTAAAATACTGAAATGGCCCTAAATTACTTGCTATTTTTATTTAGAGACCCCTGCAGCCCAATTGTTAGTATTTTCACCCCTGGAAGTTGCTGATTTAATAATCTAGCCCCCTGGAATAATCTATATTAGCACCTTAGCCCCTGATGTTGGTGAAAACTTGTGTTTGGGTTCCTGTAATGGCTCATATATATTTTAGCACCTAGATGATTATGGGAATTTGCTGGCTACCCCCTGGACCATGCTGAATTTGCACAAACCCCCCTAACCTTGCTGAAATTATGTGAAGCACCTTGTAAAACTTTGAAATACCATTTTAACCCCTAGGGCATGCTGTAATATAGCAATTGAGCCCCTGTCTATGCTGATCTCACATTTTAAAACCTGATTTAGGACTGATTTTCACTTAAAACACCTTAGTGCGTGTTAAATTGGTATTTTAACCCATATTTCGTTCTGTGAGTATGTAGGAGACCTCTTGGATAAATTTTAGAGGTTCATTTTATTCTATGAATAGATACCAAATTGGCATAAAACCCTCATAGCTGGTGGAGAACCACATTTTAGGCCCTAATGAGACCCAACCTTGTAAAACCCACTCACATGAATATATACACATGATAAGGGAGGAAGGTTTTCTTTATGCTCGAATAAGTAATATGTTAGAATGTTTGAAATGCCTTGCTTACTTGCTCTCCGTTATTTTTCTTTTCCCTATTATGTTATGAATCGAATCAGCCCCCGAGCCGACACTGGACCTGCAAGCCCAAGACTTCGACGACCCCGAGCCGCAACACTTCTCAAGAGGCAAGTGTCCTTGACCACTTTGCACCTTTTTAGGATTTATTAGTTAGAAATGCATGCATTAGGTCTTAAATGGAATCCCAAGTATTGGATGTTTACTAGAACTTTCCTGACATGCCTTGTAGGCGGGTTGGGTAGCATAGGTTTACATTTTATGTCATTATCTCATGCTTAGCCCTGCTTAGATGTTGGGATGAGAGTTGTTACATATAAATTTTAATATAACATGATGATTGTGATGATGTGGTGATGTATATGGTGTATGAGGAGGGTAGTATAGGGATTTAGCAGGCTGGTGGGTTCACGGTGGGTGCCGAGTGCACGAGACTCGGGTTTGTGGTTATATAGCCTGCGTAGATCCTAAGGACCGGTTCGTGAGACCCGTCAACTAGCTTATACCGTGCCGCCACAAGAACTGTTATGGGACAGTGTGGCCAATTAAGTTGTTCCTATCTTTCCTTGTGTGCACCGTAGAGATGTGTGAGTGGCGCAAGAGGGGGCTTCTGCGACAGAGGTTTCAGAGTGCCGTAGCGGTGAAATCTTAGCGGTTGTGCACGGGTTGGGTAGTGCAATGTAAAGGCCTTGTCGTGTACTTCTGGTCACACACCATAGAGAGTGTGAGATGGCGGAAAGGAGTTTTCTTGAGTCACCGACGAGCGATGACAACACGACTTGTGGGTAAAGGGTACAAACTCTGCAGAGTCAAAACTGTCTATACAACCGTGCTCACGGTCAAGAGCGGGCTGGTAACTCTCTCACGATTAGCGTGAGTCGGTTTGGTTGGTTTGGGATGGTGGTTTGGGTTGAGACTACAGAGGTAGTGGAGGTACTCGGAGATACGATTGGGTTGGGCGGGAATTTCACTAAACAAATAGGATGCTTAATAAAACTAAGGAATAGGTTGCGTTGTGCAAGAGCCGTGTCTAGCTTTCCTTGAACTTGCCTCATCATGCATAACTTTTCCACACTTGCTGAGTACTCTTTGTACTCAGGCGTTTGTCTCTCTTTTCTTTTCCATGCTGCTTAGGACACGAGGAGGCTGCTGAGGATGACGTGGACGACGGCTTCGACCCTGACATGCAGTTCTAGGCTGGTGTACCGCCGTACGGCACCTGTGAAGCCCTTCTTAGTTTTTCCGCTGTCATGATGTACTCTCCTTTTGAGCCCATGAGGCATTTATATACTCGAATGATGTAATCGTCGCACTTGGCTTAATTAATTACTGATACATTTGCTATTTAATATCTCGTGTGTGATGTGAATCGATCCTGACACACGTGGGAGTACGCTTGGTGTCTGTTGCAGCTACCCGGGCGTGACATGTGATAATGCAAGAATAATAGTGACACACTAATGCAAGCATTGCTCCTGAGTACATGCAACAAGTAAACAAGGAATGGAATTATGGAAATAAACGAGCCATTTATATTTTTTCCTCATATCATGCAGACAGCTAGATCATGACCATCCATTTTGCCTTTTCCCCGCTTCGCGCGCATCGATCACTTCCGCCACGTTTAGACAAGTGTCTTGCACTGCGAGGTCGTCGGGTCCCACAACGCCGGCAACAGGTACTTCCTCCCGCCCAGCCCGACGGCGTTGTAGCTTGCGCCGGTCACGGGGTCCGTGAGCAGCTTCCCTGGGTAGCCGGGGTACGCCCCGCTCCCGAAGATGCCAGCGCACGCCGTGGCGGCCTCCAGCCCGGTGCCGGCCTCGCCCTGGTAGTACCCGTCGCCATACGGGTTGGTCGCCGTGCCGGCAAGGAGCGCGGCGAGGCTGATGACCACCCCGCCCACGCCGACGTCGCCGCTGGGCGGCACCAGCGGCGGGGCCTGCGGGCCGTACAGCGGCCGGTGGAACGGCCACGCGCACTGGCCGGGGCACTGCTGCGCGGGGTTACCCGCCCACAGGTAGGGGTACCTCGACTTGCCGTGGGCACCCCCGCGGGCGTGGCCGTGGACGCCGCACCGCGACATGCAGAAGGGCGCCACGAGGACGTCGGCCGCGGTGAGCACGGCGGTGATGGCGCGGTGGTGGTGGCCCGCGGCCCTCACCAGCGCCGTGACGTTGCCCGGAGACAGCGGGCCCCGGCCGAGCGACATGCGCTCGTCGAGGAAACGGACGAAGCCGGTGACGATCGCGCGCTGCGCCGGGGTGAACCGGCCGTAGAAGAGAAGGTTGACACGGTGAGGTTCCCTGTCAGCACCTCCCCGTGGTGGTCGTCGAGCACGATCGGGTCCGGCTTGACCAGGAACAGCATGCGCGGGTTGAACGCCGCGCACCGCGGCGCCCGACCGCTCAGCGTCAAGACGGCGAGGACGAAGCGCCAGAGCAGCGGCAGGAGCGCCGGCTTCCTGCGGTCTTCCATGGTGGGATCAGTGAATCGTGGCGTGCACGTCGTTGTCGTGATGTGTGTACGAGTTCGGGCACTTGGAGCCATCTCATGGTCGCGCCGTATTTATATAGCGGGTGAGCGGGAGCGCGTGGGCGTAGAGACGACGACGACGTCGTGAGGCCGGAGTGCGCGTGGCGCCGGTGCGTCGCGGAGTAAAGATACGCATGACGAGCGCGTGCAGGTGCATCGGCTCCGCGGTTTTGGAATCCAGCCTTTCGCCGGCGCACGTAGCGAGATGTACATATTTGTATCTAGATCACGGAAACGGAAGTTGCCGTTGGGAAAATACCAAATCGATGGAGCGGTAGGACGAAACGTGGCGGCAACAATTCTCACGGCTGCATGTTGAGTGCCGCGGGAATGTGCTGCGTATGCAGTACCTATTTGGGTTTTCTATTTTTTGTTATTTTTGTCAGCGTTCAAATGATTGTCTGATGTCGCCGACGTGTGGTTTTGGTGCCAGCAAATGAAGCTGCCTGTTTTTCCTGGCAGTTTGCGTGACAGTGAGATATGTCAGCTTCTCTTTTTATTTTTTTTGATATGTATCATAATATTTTATTGAAATGTTTTTAAGGGAAAGCAAATACCACGCTTATTTTTTGTCAACTTTGGGCATCTGAAATCTTTTCTGTATGCACAACTTTGACCAGTCTTTAAGCATGTATGATCAACAAAATAATGAGTTTATTACTCTGTTTTGAAATAAATATTATTTAATACTCTCTCCGTTTCGAATTATTGATGTTGATTAGTTTAAAATTAAACTAACCAACGTCAAAAAACTCAAAACAGAGAGAGCACAACTAATATAGTTTAAATTGAATTTATATTTTTTTATGTTAAACATCATCTATTTCAAAATAGAGTGAGCTATAATTTTAGTATTTTGAAATAGAGGGAGTATGTCTCTATAGCTCGATAGATAATCTATTAAACTTATTTCATTTGAACTGCTCCGCGCAGAGTCTAAAGCCCACGAAGCAGCCGAAATGACCAACACTTTGATCTGCTAAAGGCAAACAAGACTACAGAATCTGGTAGGTAACGGCCTGTCGGCTTACGCAGCCAGGCCCATTACAGTAAGCCTAACACGGCCCAATTTGTCTCGCACGTGCGATGTGCCGGTGTGGGTCACCACCAGATCGTTCCTTTACGTGTCACACCGTGACGAAAACTCACCGACACGGCGGCACGGAATGAATCACCCCATCGTCGTCGTCAATCCCCAACTACTGGTACATTCACCTGGCACACGCGGCGATGCCATGCATCTCGAACACGGTACACGGTACTCTTACACTACAACTTCGGACCTCTGGCACGCTAGCACGGCGACACGTACTACTCAGTATTTACACTCACACCACTCATCGTATAGGATCATCCGCTCACCCCCCCCCCTCCGCGGGACTTCCCATTCCCATCCAGCTGTCTCGCACAATCGGCTAGTGTGAAGAGGCTGTCCTCGAAGGCGAGACGCGTGCACGAAGCTGAGGACAGCGAGCCCTATAAATCGCCAGCTCCTCGCCATCTTCCCAAAGCCGCACCACCGCTGAGTGCTCCACTCTGAATTAGAGGTGGGAGTCGGGCCGGGCTGGCACGGCCCAAAATTTTCGTGCTTCGGGCCGATTCGACCCGCGGCCCGAAAGCACGACGGTCCTTTCGGGCCAGGCCGGCCCGAATTACTAAACTGGCGGCCCGAACACGGCACACAGCCCGACAGACCTATTTCGGGCCGGGCCCGGCCCAAGCACGACCCGATAACAGAAAAACATAAATAATTAAAAAAAATATATGTAAAATAAAAAAAATTTAAAAAAAATCTGTAAATAAAAAACCATAAAAATCTGTAAAACCGAAAAAAAACAAAAATCCATAAGAAATTAGGAAAATTCCAAAAAAATTCCAAATAAATCTAAAAAATCAAAAAATACAGAGAAATTCAAAAATTTTTTGGGCTTTTCCGGGCATTTCGGGCCTTTTTGGGCCGATGGACCAATTTCGGACCAGGTCGGCCCAAGCACGACCTGAAACTCAATTTCGGGCCGGGCCACCCGAAGCCTCCAAACCCGGGCACGGCCCGAATCTATTTCGGACCATTTTCGTACCTGGGCCGTGCCGGTCTATCGGGCTTCGGCCCGCCTGAATTTAGCCCGGCCCATCTCCCACCTCTACTCTGAATCACTCCACTAGCGAGCGATGGCCTCAGCTTCCAGTAGCTTCCGTGCTCTGTTCTGCTCGCTTGTGCTAGCACCCCTGATGAGCTTGGCGCGGCCTTCCATGGCCGTGGGGGGCAGCGGCAGGAGGCTCATGGAGCTGCACCGGCCGCCACCCAGCGACCTCCTCCGGTACCACAACGGCGCCGTGCTGAGCGGCGACATCCCGGTCTCCGTCCTCTGGTACGGCCGCTTCATGCTGGCGCAGAAGGCCGTCGTTACCGACTTCCTCCTCTCCCTCTCCGACGCGCCGGAAGGGGCTCCCGCGCCGTCCGTTTTCCGGTGGTGGAGCACCATCGACCGGCTCTACCTCTCCAAGGCGGAGACCGTCCGGAAGAACGGGTCCGGCGGCGGCAAGAACGCGCGGGCGGTCCTGGCCGGCCAGGTCTCCGACGAGGGCTGCTCGCTGGGGGAAGCGCCTGATGCTGTCCCAGCTCCCCGCGCTGGCGGCCAGGGCGCGGCCGGCGAAGGGTGGCGTCGCGCTGGTGCTCGCGGCGGAGGACGTGGCAGTGGAGAGCTTCTGCATGAGCCGGTGCGGGACGCACAGGTCGGACGCTCGTACCCACGACCCGGCGTACGCGTGGGTGGGCGACCCGGCCACCCAGTGCCCCGGCCAGTGCGCGTGGCCGTTCCACCAGCCGCCGTACGGCCCGCAGGTGGCGCCGCCGCTGGTCCCGCCCAACGGCGACGTCGGCATGGACGGCGTCGTGATCAACGTGGCCAGCGTGCTCGCCGGCGCGGCCACCAACCCGTTCGGCGACGGGTCGTTCTACCAGGGCAACCGCGCCGCGCGGCGCCGCTGGATGCCGCGACGGCGTGCGCGGGCGTGTACGGAGAGGGCGCGTACCCTGGGCACGCCGGAGAGCTGCTCGTAGACAATGCGACCGGAGCCAGTTATAACGCAAACGACGCGCGCGGGAGGAAGTACCTGCTCCCCGCGCTGTTCGACCCCGACACGGCCACCTGCGCCGCCTTGGTGTGAAACTGTGAATGCGGATGATACGGTGATGTGGTCGTGTATCAGTACGTGCGTATATGTATTGTTGTGAGATACATGGTGAACACTGTTCAGATATGTAAACATTTTACTCCTATGATAAAAATTGTAATTTTAGAAATAAACTACGAGTTAACAATAACAATTTTAAGAACTAAGTTAGTAGTATGTTACTTCTCTCCATCATGCTTGCTTTTGAGTGGAAGCCCATTAGATTAGTGTGCGAAGGGAGGATAAGGACTGGAAACGAATGAACTTCCTCCGGGGCTGCACTGGGCAGCCCGCGGAGGTTCTTTTTTCGGTGGGGCTAGTCACTTGCGGAGAGATTGAGCGTATGTACGAGTTAGTAAGAGCTTGACACGGCGAGTTATACGTGGTTCAGGCCGCCGGAGCGTAAAACCCTACGTCCACGGCGAGCTATGTAGCTCGCTGTATTGCTTGTTGCTCAGAACCGGAGTCCTGAGCTTGGGGATGAGTTACACCTTGGGAGTGAATGGCTAGAGTGCGAACCCTTGCTAACGTCGCCTACCCGAGCCTTTTATAGTCCAAGACTCGGGTGGCTTACAAGGGGGGCCCGGGACCCGACAGGTGGTCCCGGGGAGATTGACTGTTATCTACCGTATCTGCAGTTATGCCGGTAGTTGTCTCTGGCGAAGGCTTCTGAGTCTTCATCTTGCAGCCCTGCCCATGCCGCATGCTAGTCGTAGTGGATGATGACGGCGGGGGCGGCATTGGGATGTCTTGTCGCTGCGTTTATTGGCTGGCAGGCTCTGACACTGCGCGCCAGTCTGTGATACGACTGGGCGCAACGGCACCTGACAGTGGCGTGCTCCGCGTCTCCACGTCTTGGGAAGACGCGGGCTTTGAATACCTTGTACGGGCAAGGTATGGGGCGTCTTTACGCCCGCTGCCTATCGCTCGGGGGCAGGCAGCGCCGTTCTGCTGGCCACGTGGCGGGCCCGGAGCCCTCCTCAGAGGAGAGGGGGGGGGGTCCGGCCCCGCAAGACACGTGGAGCCTTCGGACCTCTCCCCGCGGAGGGGGAGGTTCGGCCTCTGTCGGCCACGTGGCGGGCCCGGAGCTCCTCTCTGAGGAGAGGGAGGTCCGACCCCGCCGGATACGTGGCACCTTCGGACCTGTCTCCCACGGAGAGGGAGGTCCGGCTCCTGTATGCCACGTGGCGGGCCCGGAGCTCTCCTCTGAGGAGAGGGAGGTCCGGCCCCGCCGGACGCGTGGCGCCTTCGGAGCTCTCCTTGCGGAGAAGGGCGAGTTCCTTAGGCATTTTCCCCTGTGCACGGGGGTACCCCATATCGCGGGTACCGACAGTGGCCCCCGGGCCCATCTCGGGGGAGATAGCGAGCCCGAGGTGGGACCTCCGTCTCTTCTAATCCGCACACTTTCTCTAAGTCCCGCATTGACCGCTGTCGGAGCACGAACGGCCGCGGGATCGTGGGAGCGTGCGCCCACTTGATGGTTGCTTTTACTACGGCGGTTCCCAAGACTGCCACTTCTGCACGTTGCGGCGCTTTCTTCGGGAACCGCCGAAGTGCCTTGCCAGCTTGTCTTCTTAGGAGACTGACTCCTTGACCCACCGCTTCAGTTGGGCGGCTTGGGTCCACCTATCATCGGCGCTCAGTCTTGGAGCCGAAGCGTTTGCTGATGCGGTGTATTCGAAGGGTTTCGGATCGCTTGGAATTGTACCTGGGAAGTTTTAAGAGGGGATCTTACCCACATTGCGGCTTCCCTTCGCACTTCACAACGCTTTTCCTTGGACTCTTGTGCCTTTGTCTTCTTGCCTTTGAGACCTTCCTCGTCATGGCCTCCAACCCGACACCAGAGAAGAAGCGCGCTCGATGTCCTCCAGTGGCGGCGTCTGTGCCAAGTCGGGAACCTGGAGTGCCTACATCTCATGTTTCTGGAGATGGCACTCCTTCCGGTGGCGACTCAAAGAGGCCCCGGGCTGATGCGTTGAGGGGAGCTTCTGGGGCGTCCCCTGTTCCGCCAGTTCAAGCGACTACGGAGCGGCCGTCAGTGACGGCGGCGGGCTCTGGGAGTCCTACCCCGGCTCGGAAGTCGGGGTTCAGAGCCCGCTGGAGTGTTCGCACTTCCCGGCCATCCCCGATTGGCGGGGAGTCTGCGCCGTTGCACTCGGAAACCGGGACAGCTGCCGCGGCCCCCAGGCCAGCGCGATCTTCTCCTGTTCCGGTGTGCCCGGTCTCCACGGTGGCGTCATCTCTTCCTACCAAGACGGCCGCCGCGGCCCCCAGGCCAGCGCAGGTCGACCCTGCACCAGGCAGCCCGGCCTCTATTCCAGCGCTGCTTTCCCCGGCTCGTCCTTCTCCACAGGTCAAGAAGCTAGGAGCTAGAGAGAGCCCGGCAGGTCCGGCTGCCGGAGCCCCGGCGCCAGCTTCTCCTGACCGGCGTCTCGTCCCGGTCGCTGGTGCATCGACTCCTCTTGAGGATGAGGTGATGGAGGAGGTCGGGGGAGCTGCCCCAGCCTCTGCTGCTCCATTGCCCCTAGCGGATGCCCTCGCGCTTGCCGAAACGAGCGTCTGGCAGGTCTTGGCCGCACTTGGTCACGAGCGGGAGGAGCACACGGTTGAACGGGACCGCCTTCTCACCTAGGGGAACCTTTTGCGGGAGCGGACCACGAAGGTCAAGAGCGAGCTCGACCCCAGGCAGGAGTTGCTTGACTTCAGGGAAGTGCTCCTCGACCGGCTGAAGCGGTCTGTCGACCGCATGGACACCGAATCGCGGCGGATCAACAGGGAGGCCCTGGAGGCACACGCCCGGGCCGAGGAGAGCCTCTCTGCCGCTGAGGAGATACGGCAGCTGCTAGAGCGCCGTAAACTTGTTGTTGAGGAACGGGAGCGTTCCACAGCAGCCGAGGCGGAGAGGGTCGCTGCGCAGCTGGCGGCGGGCGAGGATGACCTTCGAGCTTGGATCGAGGAGCTAGAGATTCAGAAGGCAGACCTCGACATGCGGGAGGAACAGATCTCCCGCGAACGCCGGGCGGTCCTAGATCGGGAGTTGGCCGCCGACTTCAAGGCTTCTGAGTTGGAGCGGCTCGCCAAGACTCTCCACCTTCGGGAAAGCTCCCTGGCGGCTAAGGAGAAGGAATTCTCCGAGAGAAACCAAGAGGCCCTGCAGGCAGCCCGCCGCAAAGTGGAGGAGCTCTCGGCCTTGCGGTCCTCCGAGGCGCATGCGGTCTCAAGCTTCGTTAACCGAGCGGGGTCCGCCCTGGTCCCTCTTGGCTTCAGTCCGGTGAGGGCAGCAGCTCCTGCGTTGAAGGTGGCGGAGGTGATCCCCGCGCTGGAGTCGATCGGCACCGAGCTGGACAGGCTAGACTCGGTGGTCGCCAGCGAGCTTGAAGCCGAGGGACGCGGCTTGGCCTTAGAGGTCGCCTCACATGTGCTGGCATGCTTCAAGAGCCGCGACCCTTCTTTCTCCCTGGAGCCAGCGAGAGAGGGCACAGCCGCGGAGCGGGAGGAAGCTGCCAGGGCTGAAGTCGAGGACGTGGCCGCCCTTGTAGCCGCTAGGTTTCGGCGTGAGCCGGGAGGACCCTAGGACTTGTTTCTCCCTTTTTATCGAGTCTGTAGTCCAGCTCATGGAGCCTCGCATAAATAGACCCTCTTGAATGTTTGTGTCTGTGATGCCTTTTCTCTCCTTCTTGGCTTTGCCTGACTGAGTCCTTAGCTCCGCAAGGTACTCAGAGGCCTTCACCAATCTCGGAGCTCTGCACAGACACCTTCCCCAGGTCCTAACTGTATTAGGGGCCCCCGGGGGTCTCCGGATCTCGCCCTATGGGGAGGTCCATATCTGCCGGCCACGTGGCGGGTCCGGAGCCCCTCCTGAGAAGGCGGGTGCTCTGGCCCTGCTGGACACGTGGGGCTCTCGGAGCCCCCCCTCCGCCGAGGGGGAGGTCCGATTTCCGCCTGCCACGTGGTGAGTCCGGAGCCCCCCCTCAGGGGAGGCGGGAGCTCCGGGCCCGCTGGACACGTGGGTCCTTCGGGCTTCGCCCCTGCTGATGGGGCGGGGCCTGGTTCTTCCAGTCCTATGCCGGAGTAGTTGGTAGCTCCTTTCCCCCCGCTTCGTGCAGTCCCCATTGCCGTAACCTGGAGGTCCTGCACACAGGCAGAGGAAACGTAATTCTCCTCGGGGAATCCTTGTGACGCCCTCAATTCTGTGGGAAAACCACGGAATCGAGAACTAATGCATATGTGTGCCCAGGATGTTCATCACACATACACATACGTTCCACAAACTGAATTCAGATTATATATTACCACGAATAACATAGTTTATTACAATTCCTCATGAGTCTTGGACTCATGCTCACAGCGGAAGTCTTATTTCTATGCAGTGGAAGTCTTATTTTAATGCGGAAGCAAAAACTAATTCGGAAGCAAAACTAAGCAGAAGTGGCTCCATTTCTACTCCTTCCACAGGCTAGGTTGAGAACAGATCACACGCCATAATGCTCTACTCGGTCTTCATAGTAGTCTTCTCTTGCTGTTGATGAAGAAATAATAATGCAAGTTTGAGTACAATGATGTACTCAGCAAGTGCGGGAAAAACACATGATATGCAGCTCATAAACAAGGTAGGTATAAAAGGCCTATTTGCAGAAAAGCAGATTTGTAAAAAAAACCATGATAAAACAACAACTTAAGTTTAAATGTAATCCCAACATGTATTAAATTACTAACATACCTCCATCACTTCCCGTGTACCATCCGAACATTAACCAATCTTTTATTCATACTCACGAATACCTCCTCGTAGTCGCTACCATCTCACCTCATAAAACAACCTCGTCTCGCACCGAGACCAATCTCATATCATGACTCATCAGTCATACAACCATCTCACCTCATAAAACAACCTCGTCTCGCACCGAGACCAATCTCATATCATGACTCATCAGTCATACAACCATCTCACCTCATAAAACAACCTCGTCTCGCACCGAGACCAATCTCATATCATGACTCATCAGTCATACAACCATCTCACCTCCCGGACTCAACAGTCTCAAACCAAACCATAACCAAGAACCTTCCCAATAACCATTCCAGTAACCATCCCATCTAATCATGGCAGTTTAGCTAGGTGCTTGCGACCGTAAGCTCGACTATCATGATAGTTTTAATAACTCTGCAGAGTTTGTACCTCTTTACCCACAAGTTTGTGATTTCGTCACCCGTCGGCGACTGCAGAACCTCCATTTTACCAGTACACAACCGTCGGTGTATGACCAAGAGATCACAAAATAGCCTTTACAAAGGGGTTACTAGATGTATGGACTCACTAAGGTTTCACCGGCAGGCTAGAATCTCCAATTCTCCCACCCACGGGCCCCCTCTTGTGCCATGCAGTTCCCAGGGCAGTCCTCACTCGACTCCCATTCCCCGCGCATTCCACAGTCCATAACACTCTAGCAACTTACCTAATTACTCAGCTAAGCCGCACCCATATTTGGCCTTGTGGTGGCACTGTTATCCTGACATGTGCATGCATGAACCGGTCCTTAGATCTACGACAAGTAAAACCACCATCTCATGCTACCTCATTCACAAACCCAGGCTTGCCTAGATCTCCCTCCGATCCATGTTTATTAACCTCATCAATTACTTATTATCAGTACGAGTGCAGTTAGCTAGACACATCTATCTCGCTTCCCAATCCCATGGACTCAGCGAAGCATAAAGCAAAAAAACCATACCCGACTCATAAACTTCCCTGGCGACAAGGGTGGTTTAACGAAAACTAGTAAACACCTATAAAAAGGTTTCTCATCATGTTTGACTCAGCACACACACCTTTTCACAAAACAAAACAGTTTTATCCAAAACATAGGATCAGTATGGTCAAGGAGCACTTGCCTTGTTCTTGCGGTTCCGGTTGTTCTTGATTCTCAAAATCTTGTTGCTGCAGCTCGTCGTAGACAGCTTCCTGAGTTTGTCCTGCTATGTAGGATTCACGTGCATACAAAATTCACAGCAATCAATATCATGCACAAACCCTAAACTAGATGCGATGATGCACATGCATGCTATCCTACGATTAGTTTTATTAGATTGATCTGTTGTTCTTGCATGGCTTGCATGGTCAGAGGTGTTCGGATCAAAGATGAACGTGGCGATGATCTTGTCTTTAGATCAAACTGATCATCGAGTGTTCTGCCCACGAAAACGCTTCTGTTCGAAAGGAATCGAAGAACAGATGCAAAGAGATGAACACAATGATGTCGTAAGGTGGTATTGAAGTCCTACCTCACGCTCTTCTTGTCTTCGGGGTCCTCCTCAGACCGCTTGGTTCTCCTCCGATGATCTCCCTTGTTGCGCTTTGGTGATGTTTTGCTCGGCGAGTTAGGGCTAGGGCTCTAAGTCGTTGGCTCAGGAGTTGAACGAGAAGTTTGTGGTTTCGGCCAGAGGTTTTGGGTTCTATTTATAATCGGGAAGAGAAGAGTCCTGATATGATTGTATCCCGAATAAGAGTCTTGTTCAGATCTTTGTTGGATCCTAATATCTTATCTTTAGTAACATCGTGGAATTTAGATCGGTTTCTGTTGCGTACCGGTATCTTTACGCGTAAAAACCGCTCCAGAACTCGTTACCTCCGCGATGATGAGCTCCGGAAGTTCCACGTGTCCTCCGGGCCTGGTATCTCCTCGTCCGTAGAGACGAGCTCCGGTTGTGCCGCGTGTCAATCGATCGAGACCCCCCTCTTCTTCGGAGGTGAGCTCCGCGATTGACACGTATCTTGCGCGACGGGTCCTCTTATTTCCGCGAGGACTAGCTCCGGGGGTGACACGTGTCCTATGAAAAATGCCTTTGCTTCTTCCGCAGAGGCTATCTCTGCGGGCAGCACGTGTCCCACAGGGTCGGACCTCTTTTCAATTGTGGAGGTGACCCCCGAGCCTGCCACGTAGCTAGTTTAGCGGCGGACCTCTGCCAGATTTCTCGGGGATGAGCTCCGAACACGCCACGTGGTCTGCTGGCCATGGAAGTTGCCTTCGGTGCTCTCGGAGAGCTTTGTTGGCCATCCTTTTGATACTTGTCTCTGTTCCTTCTTTTCTTAAAATGTTTTTCTTCTTCACAAAACATGAACATATGCTGACACCCGAGATGAGGGTGTCACAAATCTACCCCCCTTAAATTGAATCTCGCCCTCGAGATTCGTTAGTAGAAAATAGATAGGGGAATTCAGCCTTAATATCCTCTTCACGCTCCTATGTGGCTTCAGCTTCAGTATGATGGCTCCATTGTACATTGCACCATCGAATCACCTTTTTTCGGGTGACCCTTTCCTTTACGTCCAAGATTCGGATAGGGTGTTCTGCGTAAGTCAGGTCCTCTTGAATTTCAAGTTCTCCCATTGACACTTGTTCCTATGGCATTCTCAAGCACTTCTTGAGCTGGGATACATGAAAAACGTCATGTACGTCAGAGAGGTGGTTTGGGAGCTCTAGTTGATAGGCTACTTCTCCTCGCTTGTCCAAAATCTTAAATGGTCCGATGTAGCGAGGCACTAGTTTGCCTTTGACGTTAAAACGTCGTTGGCCTCGGATAGGCGATACCTTAAGGTATACGAAGTCTCCTACTTCAAAGGTCAACTTCCTACGCCTATTGTCCGCATAGCCTTTCTGTCGTGACTAAGCAGCCTTTAAGTTTTCCCGTATCGTTTGGACTTGCTTTTCAGCCTCTTGTAGTACTTCGGGTCCAAACACCTGGTTCTCTCCAGTCTCGTTCTAGAACAGCGGCGTTCTACACCGTCTGCCATATAAGGCCTCGAAAGGTGACATCTTCAAGCTAGCTTGATAGCTGTTGTTATAGGAGAACTCGGCATACGGTAAACTCCTATCCCAACTACGCCCACGTTTCAAGGCGCAAGCTCTCAGCATGTCCTCCAAAATTTGGTTCGTCCTCTTGGTTTGCCCATCTGTTTGTGGGTGATAGGCGGAGCTAAAATCCAGTCGTGTACCCATGGCTTTCTGCAGCTTCCTCCAGAATCTAGAGGTAAACTGAGAACCTCGATCTGAGACTATCCTCTTCGGAACTCCATGACGACACACGATCTGCTCCATGTACAACTCTGCCAACTGTGTAACGTTGTAACTGGTCTTTACCGGAAGAAAATGGGTGGTTTTCGTCAACCGGTCCACAACGACCCAGATGGAGTCGTATCCTGACTGAGTTCTTGCTAATCCGACAATAAAGTCCATACTGATGTCCTCCCATTTCCATTCAGGTATTTTCAAAGGTTGCAACAATCCAGCGGGTTTTTGATGTTCGGCTTTTACCCGTTGACATGTGTCGCATAGGGCAACGTATTCGGCTATATCCCTCTTCATACCATCCCACCAATAGCAAGTTTTCAAGTCCTTGTACATTTTGGTGCTCCCTGGATGTATGGAATAGGGTGAATCATGTGCCTCCTTCAATATCATGTCGCGAAGGTGTCTTATGTTGGGCACACAAATCCTTTTTCCTAGCCAAAGCGTACCCTTTTCATCCTCCTTGAAATCCTTCTCTATCCCTTGTCGGATTCTTTCCTTGATCTCCTTGATCCCCTCGTCCGTTGCTTGGCCCTTTCTTATTTCTTGCTCCAATGAGGAGTGGATCTTCATTATTTCTATGTTATTCAAGAATCCGAGGTGTAACCGTTCGAACTCCTTACGTAGTTCGGGTGGTAGCTCCCGAACCGTGAGTTGGTGGCATGCTCCCTTTCTGCTCAATGCGTCAGCTACTACATTGGCCTTCCCGGGGTGGTAGTTGATTCCTACATCATAATCCTTGATGAGTTCTAACCATCGATTTTGCCTCAAATTCAAGTCCGTTTGTGTAAATATGTACTTGAGGCTTTTATGATCCGTATAGATCTCACATCGATGACCAAGGATATAATGCCTCCAAATCTTCAATGCATGCACCACTGCTGCTAACTCCAAATCATGCGTAGGATAGTTAAGCTCGTGCTTCTTTAATTGTCGAGAGGCATAGGCTACCACTTGTCCTTCCTGCATGAGTACACACCCGAGCCCTTGTCTGGATGCGTCACAATATATGTCAAAGCTCTTGCTTACGTCTGGCAATACCAGAACTGGTGCTGTGGTTAGCCTTTTCTTGAGTTCCTCAAAACTTTCTTGGCAGGCTTGTGTCCATTGAAAGACCTTCCCCTTCATTAACAACTCCGTCATAGGTTTTGCTATCTTAGAGAAGTTTTTAATGAAGCGCCGATAGTATCCTGCCATCCCAAGGAAACTTCGAATATCCCTCACGCTCTTTGGTTGGTTCCACTTTAGAACATCTCTCACCTTTCCAGGATCAACCGATACCCCTTCTTTGGAGATGATGTGGCCTAGGAAGGATATTTCTTTTAGCCAAAATTGACACTTGTTGAGCTTGGCATACAACTGATGCTCGCGCAACTTCTGCAAGGTCAATCTCAGATGTTCTTCATGCTCCTCCTTACTTTTTGAATACACCATAATATCGTCGATGAAAACCACGACGAACTTGTCCAAGTACTCCATGAAAACCTTATTCATAAGGTACATGAAGTATGCGGGTGCATTCGTCAATCCAAAAGACATAACGGTATATTCATATGAACCATACCGCGTCCGAAAGGCTGTCTTAGGTATATCGGAGGGTTAATCTTCAGCTGGAAATATCCCGACCGAAGATCAATCTTGGAGAACACTTGGGCTCCTTTCATTTGATCGAACAGGTCCTCTATACGGGGCAGAGGGTATTTATTCTTGATTGTCACCTCGTTGAGAGACCTGTAGTCCACGCACATTCTTTGGGTTCCGTCCTTCTTGTCCACGAAGAGTACCGGGGCTCCCCATGGTGACGAACTTGGACGGATAAAACCCTTCTCCAACTGTTCTTGAATTTGCTTCTTTAGTTCAACTAACTCGTTGACGGGCATCCTATATGGTCTCTTAGCCATGGGTGCAGTTCCAGGTACCAAATCTATGGCAAACTCGATGTCCCGGTCAAGTGGCATACCTGGAAGTTCTTCCGGGAACACGTCCAAAAATTTCTGAACTACTGGAATGTTGTCCAATGCTACTCCTTCAACATGGTTCAAATCCGCCCGTTCGGTTGCTTGCTGGGCTGACTCAAACTCGACACGGATACCGTGTTCGTTTGTCAACTGCACGCTTCTCTCAGCGCATTGGATTACTCCATTGTGCTTGCTTAACCAGTCCATTCCAAGTATGATGTCAATTCCGTGGGAGTCCAAGACAATAACGTTGGCAAGGAAGTCTACCCCCCTTATTTTAAGGCTTACCTTAGGACATACTATACTAGTCCTCATTTCTCCTCCGGGAGAATTAACTAACATAGCACATTCTAAGTGGGATATGGGTAGATGATGTTTGGCAACATATTTGGACGATATGAAGGAATGTGATGCTCCGGAATCAAATAAAATGGTGGCTGGGTTGGAGTTGGCAAGGAACATACCAATTGCGACGTCCTCAGCCTGTTGTGCTTCCTCAGCAGTGACATGGTTAACGTGGCCACGAGCATAGTTCTGCGGTCCACGGTTCCCTTGGTTGTCCCCTCCGTTTGGTCGCTGGTTCTGCTTGGGCACGTTACCTTGCTGTCCAGGGCCTCTCTTCAGGCACTGGTTAGCGAAGTGGCCTACTTCTCCGCATGCAAAGCATGCCCTGTTGCCTACGGCAGCAGGTACGTTGGGGCGGGGGTTTTGAACAGGAGCGCCATTGTTAGGCCGGGGCGTAGGAGGCATGGGCACACGAGGTGCCGGTGCAATGAACCGTTGCTGTGGTGGCTCACCAGGGCGGTTCATAGGAGTGGCCGATCCATACTGCGGTGCAGGGGGCATGTATCTAGGTCGTACGTTGCTCCCTTGGGGCTGGTATGACATCTTCCTCTTGCATTCTCGCTCGATCTCCCGGATCTTGTTTTCAACCACAATAGCCTTATCAACCAGCTTCTGGAAGCTTACGTAGTCATTGTTGAGGAGTTGAACTTGGATCTCATTGTTCAACCCTCTCATGAACAGGTACTGCTTCCTCTGATCTGAGTTGACATCTTCGGGGGCATACCGGGACAATTGTATGAACTTGTTGAGATACTCGTTCACACTCTTATGTCCTTGGCGGAGTCCTTCAAACTCCTGCCTCTTGAGCATCATTGCACCAACAGGGATGTAGTGAGAGCGGAAAATTTCCTTGAACTCAGTCCAAGTGATTGTCTCCGGGTTGGCATGGGCGTTGCTCAAGGCATCCCACCAGTCGGCGGCAGCTCCCATAAGCTGGTGCGACGCAAAGAGAACCTTCTCTCGGTCGTTGCACTGAACAATGGCGAGCTTCTTCTTCGTGGATTTCAACCAATCATCGGCTTCCATTGGATCGCTTGCTTGAGCAAAGGTGGGTGGTCGAGTCCTCATGAACTCTCTCAACCTGTTATGAGCCGGCGGTGGTGGTGGCGGTGGTGCCGGAACGGGGTGTTGGTTGGCCTGCAACTGACCCAAAGTTTGGATCATGGTTTGCATAAGCTGGTTTTGCATGGCCATCAACCTTTCTAGGTTGTTTTTGCTAGCTCCGGGGTTAGCAGGAACTTCCTCGTGGTCATCTTCCTGGACGTTCCTTCGGCTGGCGTTTCCTCTCACCATCTGTGAGGGAGAACGAAATAGAATAGAAGGTTAGAAAGTTAGGTAGGTCTTTTCAACTATATGCATCAAGGTGAGTTGGACTATATATATATATTAGCCTTTATGAGGATGTGAGCAAGTGCCAAAACATCTCACACCTCCTTCTTCTTACGTGTGTATATGGACAACGTTTTTGAGACGTCCCACAACTCACACTAAGCACATATTCACAAATAATCATCAGAAGGGCCCACTCAACTCCTATTCAAGGATGGTTTCCTATGTCAAGGTGGTTTTAAAGGCCAATCTAGGCTATTCACCCTAGGATGCTTCCTTTGGTCAGCTTGGCTTAGCTACCTGTGACTTCTATTTAGGGGTGTAACTTGCTGTTAACCCGTGGCTCTAATATCAATCTAGGGTTTCTATATAGTCGTGTAACCTACTGTCAACCCGTGGCTCTGATACCAAATCCGTGACGCCCTCAATTCTGTGTGAAAACCACAGAATCGAGAACTAATGCATATGTGTGCCCAGGATGTTCATCACACATATACATACGTTCCACAAACTGAATTCAGATTATATATTACCACGAATAACAGAGTTTATTACAATTCCTCATGAGTCTTGGACTCATGCTCACAGCGGAAGTCTTATTTCTATGCAGCGGAAGTCTTATTTTAATGCGGAAGCAAAAACTAATTCGGAAGCAAAACTAAGCAGAAGTGGCTCCATTTCTACTCCTTCCACAGGCTAGGTTGAGAACAGATCACACGCCATAATGCTCTACTCGGTCTTCATAGTAGTCTTCTCTTGCTGTTGATGAAGAAATAATAATGCAAGTTTGAGTACAATGATGTACTCAGCAAGTGCGGGAAAAACACATGATATGCAGCTCATAAACAAGGTAGGTATAAAAGGCCTATTTGCAGAAAAGCAGATTTGTAAAAAAAACATGATAAAACAACAACTTAAGTTTAAATGTAATCCCAACATGTATTAAATTACTAACATACCTCCATCACTTCCCGTGTACCATCCGAACATTAACCAATCTTTTATTCATACTCACGAATACCTCCTCGTAGTCGCTACCATCTCACCTTATAAAACAACCTCGTCTCGCACCGAGACCAATCTCATATCATGACTCATCAGTCATACAACCATCTCACCTCATAAAACAACCTCGTCTCGCACCGAGACCAATCTCATATCATGACTCATCAGTCATACAACCATCTCACCTCATAAAACAACCTCGTCTCGCACCGAGACCAATCTCATATCATGACTCATCAGTCATACAACCATCTCACCTCCCGGACTCAACAGTCTCAAACCAAACCATAACCAAGAACCTTCCCAATAACCATTCCAGTAACCATCCCATCTAATCATGGCAGTTTAGCTAGGTGCTTGTGACCGTAAGCTCGGCTATCATGATAGTTTTAATAACTCTGCAGAGTTTGTACCTCTTTACCCACAAGTTTGTGATTTCGTCACCCGTCGGCGACCGCAGAACCTCCATTTTACCAGTACACAGCCGTCGGTGTATGGCCAAGAGATCACAAAATAGCCTTTACAAAGGGGTTACTAGATGTATGGACTCACTAAGGTTTCACCGGCAGGCTAGAATCTCCAATTCTCCCACCCACGGGCCCCCTCTTGTGCCATGCAGTTCCCAGGGCAGTCCTCACTCGACTCCCATTCCCCGCGCATTCCACAGTCCATAACACTCTAGCAACTTACCTAATTACTCATCTAAGCCGCACCCATATTTGGCCTTGTGGTGGCACTGTTATCCTGGCACTGTTACCACCATCTCATGCTACCTCATTCACAAACCGAGGCTTGCCTAGATCTCCCTCCGATCCATGTTCATTAACCTCATCAATTACTTATTATCAGTACGAGTGCAGTTAGCTAGACACATCTATCTCGCTTCCCAATCCCATGGACTCAGCGAAGCATAAAGCAAAAAACCATACCCGACTCATAAACTTCCCTGGCGACAAGGGTGGTTTAACCAAAACTAGTAAACTCCTATAAAAAGGTTTCTCATCATGTTTGACTCAGCACACACACCTTTTCGCAAAACAAAACAGTTTTATCCAAAACATAGGATCAGTATGGTCAAGGAGCACTTGCCTTGTTCTTGCGGTTCCGGTTGTTCTTGATTCTCAAAATCTTGTTGCTGCAGCTCGTCGTAGACAACTTCCTGAGTTTGTCATGCTATGTAGGATTCACGTGCATACAAAATTCACAGCAATCAATATCATGCACAAACCCTAAACTAGATGCGATGATGCACATGCATGCTATCCTACGATTAGTTTTATTAGATTGATCTGTTGTTCTTGCATGGCTTGCATGGTCAGAGGTGTTCGGATCAAAGATGAACGTGGCGATGATCTTGTCTTTAGATCAAACTGATCATCGAGTGTTCTGCCCACGAAAAGGCTTCTGTTCGAAAGGAATCGAAGAACAGATGCAAAGAGATGAACACAATGATGTCGTAAGGTGGTATTGAAGTCCTACCTCACGCTCTTCTTGTCTTTGGGGTCCTCCTCAGACCGCTTGGTTCTCCTCCGATGATCTCCCTTGTTGCGCTTTGGCGATGTTTTGCTCGGCGAGTTAGGGCTAGGGCTCTAAGTCGTTGGCTCAGGAGTTGAACGAGAAGTTTGTGGTTTCGGCCAGAGGTTTTGGGTTCTATTTATAATCGGGAAGAGAAGAGTCCTGATCTGATTGTATCCCGAATAAGAGTCTTGTTCAGATATTTGTTGGATCCTAATATCTTATCTTTAGTAACATCATGGAATTTAGATCGGTTTCTGTTGCGTACCGGTATCTTTACGCGTAAAAACCGCTCCAGAACTCGTTACCTCCGCGATGATGAGCTCCGGAAGTTCCACGTGTCCTCCGGGCCTGGTATCTCCTCGTCCGCAGAGACGAGCTCCGGTTGTGCCGCGTGTCAATCGATCGAGACCCCCCTCTTCTTCGGAGGTGAGCTCCGCGATTGACACGTATCTCGCGCGACGGGTCCTCTTATTTCCGCGAGGACTAGCTCCGGGGGTGACACGTGTCCTATGAAAAATGCCTTTGCTTCTTCCGCAGAGGCTATCTCTGCGGGCAGCACGTGTCCCACAGGGTCGGACCTCTTTTCAATTGTGGAGGTGACCCCCGAGCCTGCCACGTAGCTAGTTTAGCGGCGGACCTCTGCCAGATTTCTCGGGGATGAGCTCCGAACACGCCACGTGGTCTGCTGGCCGTGGAAGTTGCCTTCGGTGCTCTCGGAGAGCTTTGTTGGCCATCCTTTTGATACTTGTCTCTGTTCCTTCTTTTCTTAAAATGTTTTTCTTCTTCATAAAACATGAACATATGCTGACACCCGAGATGAGGGTGTCACAATCCTCCCCTCCCGTCTCCTAGTCTTATTCGGCTTACGATCCTGAACCGTTATACGGGGCTTGGGCAATTCTGTGCGTGAGGCGCCGGAGCTGCGGCTCCCTCCGAGGTCCGGGTACGGCCGTCCGATCCCTAGTACCGGGCCGTGCGCCGGGGAAGCAGAGTGCACGTGCTTTGGGTTCATGACCAGGCAAAGCGGTTGTACTCCCCTGTACCTCCGGAGGGCAGGATGCGCACGCTTTGGGCTCGGAGCAGGCTAAGCGGGATACGCACCCTGGACCCCCCATGCACAACGCAGGCCTTTCTTGGAGGTGACCAACTGGCACCGCAACACCTGACTGCGGGAGGCCCGAGAGACTCTGTCGGTACCTGAGATATGGGGTACCCCCGCGCACAGGGGAAAATGCCTAAGGAACTCGCCCTTCTCCGCAGGGAGAGCTCCGAAGGCGCCACGCGTCCGGCGGGGCCGGGCCTCCCTCTCCTCAGAGGAGAGCTCCGGGCCCGCCACGTGGCATACAGAAGCCGGACCTCCCCCTCCGCGGGGAGAGGTCCGGAGGCTCCACGTGCCCCGCAGGCCGGACCCTCTTCTCCTCTGAGAAGGGCTCCGGGCCCGCCACGTGGCTAGGAGAACGGTGCTGCCTGCCCCCGAGAGATAGGCAGCGGGCGTAAAGACGCCCCGTACCTTGCCTGTACAAGGTATTCAAGGCCCGCGTCTTCCCGAGACGTGGAAACGCGGAGCAAGCCTCTGTCAGGCGCCGTTGCGCCCAGTCGCATCACAGACTGGCGCGCGGTGTCAGAACCTGCCAGCTAATAAACACCGCGACAAGACATCCCATGGCGCCTGCACCGTCATCAACCACTACGACTAGCGTGCGGCATGGGCAGGGCGGCAAGATGAAGACTCAGAAGCCTTCGCCCAGAGACAACTACCGGCATAACTGCAGATACGGTAGATAATAGACAATCTTCCCGGGACCACCTGTCGGGTCCCGGCTCCCCTTGTAAGCCGCCCGAGTCTTGGACTATAAAAGGCTCGGGTAGGCGATGATAGCAAGGGTTCGCACTTTGCAACTCATACGCTAGCCATACACTCCCAAGCTGTAACTCACCCCCAAGCTCAGGACTCCGGCCCTGAGCGGCAAGCAATACAGCGAGCTCCATAGCTCGCCGTGGACGTAGGGTTTTACGCTCCGGCGGCCTGAACCACGTAAAACTCACCGTGTCAAGCTCTTACTAACTCGTCCATCCGTGCAAGCTCTCCGCAAGGGACTAGCCCCACCGAAAAAAGAACCTCCGCGGGCTGCCCAGTGCAGGCACGGGGGAAGTGTCGACCAAACACTTCGACATTTGGCGCGCCAGGTAGGGGGCTTTTCTCCTAGCGCGACGAGTTTCCGCCGACGAAGATGACCAAGCTTCCTTCAGCGACAAACTCTCCTCCCCCGCGTTCATGACGAACCGTGACCAGTGGGGAGTACATGTCGACACACTCAGGACGGAGTGTGTCGGCACAAGCTGGTAGCCAGCAGCCGACTCCGGCGACGCCGACTCCGGCGATGCAGGCTCCGACCAGTGTGAGGTCTTCTGCAGCGCTGAGCGTACACCATGGGGGTGCGCTAGCTGCAGCAAGAGCACTGCTGCGCAACCCACCTGCGGGGCATGCGCCCCATTCAGCGACCCAGCAATGGGTCCGCGAGGTGGACCGCCTTGTCGTCGCCGCCGCGAACCCTCGGTTTCGGTGAGGACGGCGCCCAGGACAACCGGCTGTGTCGCTGACGCGCACGCCCACAGTTGATGGGCAAACGGCGGATTCCTGCTCCTCCAGGCTCCCGTTAGCGGACCTGAGAAGGGAGCTGGAACGGTGCCACTTGGGCCAAGATGCCCGGGTGTATCTCGAGTGACGTCGAGAAAGGCGTCGCAACCATGAGGCTGGCGACAGCATGTCGTCAGCCTCGACACAACCTGGAGGGCAGGTCTTCGCCACGCGAGCCCTGCCTCAAGCATATGCCGCGCAGCATATGCCACAACCATATGCGCTGCAAGCAGCGCCCCCGGTCTATGGTGCAGCCTTGCCCATGCCGGGATACACGGTGCCAAGTGCGAACCAAGCATTCGCAGCGCCAATACCTGCAGCAGCAGGTGCAGGATGTGCGGCCCTTGCACCCCGCCTTCGCTTCACGAGGTGGCCACGCAAGTTTCGCCCGCACTTACCTGAGAAGTACGACGGTAGCGTCAACCCGGCGGAGTTCCTCCAGATCTACTCCACCGCCGTACTTGCCGCAGGAGGGGATGAGGCTGTCATGGCCAACTACTTCCCCGTCGCCTTGACCGGCCCAGCTCGGTCTTGGCTCATGAATCTACCTCAGGGGTCCATAACTTCCTGGGGAGAGCTCTGCCGGCAGTTCGTCGCCAACTTCGGCAGCTCATACACCCGTCCCGGCACGGAGCTCGACCTCCACGCCATCCAAAAACAACCAGGGGAGTCGCTGCGCTCGTTCATCCAGCGGTTCTCCCAGGTGCGGAACACCATCCCACACATCCAGAACGCTTCTGTGGTGGTGGCGTTCCGGCAAGGCGTTCAGGACAGGAAGATGCTCGAGAGGCTCACGACCAGGGAGGTCCATGATGTCTCAGAACTCTTCAGCCTGGCGGACAAGTGTGCCAGAGCAGCCGAAGGGCGGAACTGGCACTCTCTGCCGGCCCCCAAGCCAGGGGGTCAGCCGGGATCCGGCGACGCTTCGTATGGAAGCGGCAGGAAGATCAAGAGCGGAGGCGGAAGCAAGATAAAAACACCGGCCGCAGCCCCAGTCGTCACTGCAGCGACGCTCAGTGGGGCTCGGGGGCCGCGCCCCGACAAGAGGCAGCGAAGGTCACTGATCCCAGAAGGTAATCAAGACAATATGTGCCCTGTGCACGGCAGCTGTCGCCACACTACTTCCGTGTGCCGGGAGATCCGAAGGCTCGCAGAGCGCTTTCGCAAGGGGAAACGGCAGCGGGCAGATGCCCTGCCCTTCCGTCCAAAGGAAGACGAACAGAGGGTGGATGTTCCAGACAACATCGACCACCCAGAGGAGATCCAGGAGCCTCAGCGTGTCATGAAGGCGGCACACAATCATGAGGACTCCAGCTCCAGTGACGATGAGCGTCGGAAGAAGCTCTACGTCATATACGGCGGGTCCGCCGACCCCTCGTCCCGAAGCGCAGTCAAGACTCTGCCCCGAGCGGTAGCGTCGGTGGCGCCACTCCCAAGTGCTGCACCGCACCTTAAGTGGATGGGGACCCCCATCAGCTTTGACGCCACTGACTGCCCCAGGAACATGGCTGGGGCCGGCCAACTACCGCTCCTGGTAGCCCCTACCATCGCCAACGTGAGAATGTACCACGTTTTGGTAGATGGAGGAGCTGGGCTGAACCTCATCAGCCATGCAGCTTTCCAGAAGCTGCAGGTCCCGATGGCCAAGCTCACCCCGTCGAGCCCGTTCTCAGGGGTAGGGCCAGGACAGGTCATCCCCTACGGCAACATTAGCCTCCCGGTGACCTTCGGGGCTCCGGACAGCTATCGGACAGAGTACATTCTGTTCGACGTAGCGGAGATAGACCTCCCTTTCAACGCCATAATCGGCAGGCCAGCCCTGTACCGGTTCATGGCTGTAGCCCACTACGGCTACCTCGTCCTGAAGATGCCAACACCGACGGGCGTCCTCAGGATTCGTGGGGCCTGCCAGGTAACGAGACTCGGCTGCAGGTAACACCCCACAACGCGCGGTCTCGGCTGATGCTCTAAGCACTACCGCCAAAGAACCGAACGCATCAGGGGCCTGCAGGAGGGCAACCTGGTATCGCGGCACGCTCTATTCCAAGAAGGACCCATAAGCTCTCCCCCAGCAGGGAAGGTCCCTTCCGAATCATGAAAGCTGCCGCCCCAGGTACACATGCCTTTCAACCGAGTGTCGGATCCGTTCCCAAAAATCCTTGCCATGAAGCAACACTGTAAGTCCTACTTCCCGAGCATCAGTAGAACAGGGTTATTCCCTTCTGTAATGAATCCCATAGAATTTAGGAACAGAGCTTGGGGCAGCTAAGTCTCAAGGGACGGTACAGGACTACGTCTAGTTTAGCCTGGTTCCGACCCTAAGCGCGTAGAGTCTTGCTTCCCTTGAAGACGAGGCGGAATATTGCCTCCATGTACAGCTAGAATTCCACCTATGGGCATGAATACAGAAACCTGTTCTACTTAGCTCCCTCTCATGCGCTCATTTAAATTATGCATTAATTTTTATGACCGCACTATCTTTGTATGTTCATCGTACATCTAGCTCCCCCTCTCCTGCGCTCATCCATAGTCGGCATTCGCTATCCTACCGAAGGCGGCGGCGCTTGAGGCACCTGCCGATGGACGAGTGAGTCTCTCGGGCCTCCCCTAGTCAGGTGTTGCGGTGCCAGTTGGTTACCTCCAGGAAAGGCCTGCGTTGTGCATGGGGGGTCCAGGGTGCGTATCCAGCTTAGCAGGCCATGAGCCCAAAGCATGCGCATCCTGCCCTCCGGAGGTACAGGGGAGTACAACCGCTTTGCCTGGTCATGAACCCAAAGCACGTGCACTCTGCTTCCCCAGCGCATGGCCCGGTACTAGGGATCGGACGGCCGTACCCGGACCTCGGAGGGAGCCGGAGCTCCGGCGCCTCGTGCACAGAATTGCCCAAGCCCCGTATAACGGATCAGGATCGTAAGACGGATAATACTAGGAGACGGGAAGGGAGGACCCCCCGAGGAGAATTACGTTTCCTCTGCCTGTGTGCAGGACCTCCAGGTTACGGCAACAGGGACTGCATGAAGCAGGGGGAAAGGAGCTACCAACTACTCCGGCCTAGGACTGGAAGGACCGGGTCCTGCCCCTTCAGCAGGGGCGGGACCCGAGGGCCCCACGTGTCCAGCGGGCCCGGAGCTCTCGCCTCGTCTGAGGAGGGCTCCGGGCTCGCCACGTGGCAGGCGGAAACCGGACCTCCCCCCCCCCCCCCCCCCGGCGGGAGGGCTCCGAAAGCCCTACGTGTCCAGCATGGCCGGAGCTCCCGCCTCTTAAGGAGGGGCTCCGGACCCGCCACGTGGCAGGCAGATTTGGAGCTCCCCATGGGGTGAGATCCAGAGACCCCCGGGGGCCCCTAACACGGTTAGGACCCGGGGAAGGTGTCTATGCGAAGCTCCGAGATTGGAGATGGCCTCTGAGTACCTTGCGGAGCTAAGGACTCAGTCAGGCAAAGCCAAGAAGGGGAGAAAAAGCATCACAGACACAAATATCTAAAAGAGTCGAACTAAGCGAGGCTCCATGAGCTGGACTACAGACTCGATAAAAAGGGAGAAACAAGTCCTAAGGACCTCCCGGCTCCCGCCGGAACCTTGCGGCTACAAGGACGGCCACATCCTCGACTTCTGCCCTGGCAGCTTGCTCCCGCTCCGCGGCTGGGCCCTCTGTCGCTGGTTCTAGCGAGAAAGAGGGGTCGCGGCTCTTAAAGCATGCCAGCACATGTGAGGCGACCTCTAAGGCTAGGCCGCGTCCCTCGGCCTCAAGCTCGCTGGCGACCACCGAGTCTAGCCTGTCCAGCTTGGCACCGATCGACTCTAGCGCGGGGATCACCTCCGCCACCTTCAACGCAGGGGCCGCGGCCCTCACCGGACTGAAGCCAAGATGGATCAGGGCGGACCCCGCTCGATCCACGAAGCTCGAGACCGCAAGAGCCTCGGAGGACCGCAAGGCCGAAAGCTCCTCCACCTCGCGGAGGGCCGCCGGCAGAGCCTCCAGGATTCTCTCGGAGAATTCCTTCTCCTTGGCTGCCAGGGAGCTCTCCCGAAGATGGAGAGTCTTGGCGAGCCGCTCCAACTCAGCAGCCTTGAAGTCGGCGGCCAACTCCCGGTCCAAGACCGCCCGGTGATCACGGGAGACCTGTTCCTCCCTCAAGTCGAGGTCTGCCTTCAGGATCTCCAGCTCCTCGATCCGAGCTCGAAGGTCATCCTCGCTCGCCGCCAGCTGTGCGGCGACTCTCTCCGCTTCAGCCGCTGTGGAATGCTCCCGTTCCTCAACGGCGAGTTCACGGCGCTCCAACTGCTGCCGTATCTCCACAGCAGCAGAGAGGCTTTCTTCGGCCCGGGCGTGTGCCTCCAGGGCCTCCCTGTTGATCCGCCGCAATTGGGTGTCCCTGCGGTCGACAGCCCGCTTCATCCGGTCTAGGAGCACTTCCCTGAAGTCGAGCAACTCCCGCCTGGAGTCGAGCTCGCTCTTAACCTTCGCGGTCCTCTCCCGCAAAAGGTTCCCCCAGGTGAGGAGGCGATCCCGTTCAACCGTATACTCCTCCCGCTCGCGACCTAGTGCAGCCAAGACCTGCCGAACGCTCGTCTCGGCAAGCGCGAAGGCATCCGCCAGGGGCAATGGAGCAGCAAAGGCCGGGGCAGTCCCCCCGACCTCCTCCATTACCTCGTCCTCAAGAGGAATCGACGCACCAGCAACCGAGACGAGACGCCAATCAGGAGAAGCTGGCTCCGAGGCTCTGGCAGCCGGACCTGCCGTGCTCTCTTCAGCTTCTGGCTCCTTGACCTGCGGAGAGGGGCGAGCCGGAGAAGGAGCCGCTGGAGCAAAGGCCGGGCCGCCTAGTACCGGGTCAACCTGCGCTGGCTTGGGGGGCCACGGTGGCCGTCTCAGCAGAAAGAGACGATGCCGCCGCGGAGTCCGGGCACACCGGAACAGGAGGAGTTCGCGTTGGCCTGGGGGCCGCGGCAGTTGCCCCTGGCTCCGAGCGGAACGGCATAGACTCCCCGCTTCGTGGATGGCCGGGAAGCACGGACACTCCAGCGGGCTCTGAACCCCAACTTCCGAGCCAAGGTAGGACTCCCAGAGCCCGCTACCATCACTGATGGCCACTCCGCAGTCGCTTGAACTAGCGGAACGGAGGACGCCCCAGAAGCTTCCCTCAATGAATCAGCCCTTGGCCTCTTCGAGTCGCCACTGGAGGGAGTGCCAGGCACCCCAGATTCCCGACTTGGCACAGACGCCGCCGCTGGAGGAGATCGAGCGCGCTTCTTCTCAGGTGGCGGATTGGAGGCCATGGCGAGGGAGAACTCAAGGGCAAGAGAGCAAAAGCGCAAGAGTCCGAGAAGAAACGCAGAGAAGTGCGAAGGGAAGCCGCAATGTGGGTAAGATCCCCTCTAAAAACTTCCCGGGTGCAATTCCAAGCGATTCGGAACTCTTCGGATACACTGCATCGGCAACCGCTTCGGCTCCTAAACCGAGTGTCGATGACGGGTGGACCCAAGCCGCCCAACTGAAGCGGTGGGTCAAGGAGTCAGTCTCCTGAGAAGATGAGCCGGCAAGGCACTTTGGCGGTTCCCGAAGAAAGCGCCGCGACGTGCTGAAGTGGCAGTCTTGGGAACCGCCGCAGTAAAAGCAACCATCAAGTGAGCGCACGCTCCCACGATCCTGCGGCCGTTCGTGCTCCGGCAGCGGTCAATTTAGGACTTAGAGAAAGTGCGCGGATCGGAAGAGACGGAGGTCCCACCTCGGGCTCGCTATCTCCCCCAAGATGGGCCCAGGGGCCACTGTCGGTACCTGAGATATGGGGTACCCCCGCGCACAGGGGAAAATGCCTAAGGAACTCGCCCTTCTCCGCAGGGAGAGCTCCGAAGGCGCCACGCGTCCGGCGGGGCCGGGCCTCCCTCTCCTCAGAGGAGAGCTCCGGGCCCGCCACGTGGCATACAGAAGCCGGACCTCCCCCTCCGCGGGGAGAGGTCCGGAGGCTCCACGTGCCCCGCAGGCCGGACCCTCTTCTCCTCTGAGAAGGGCTCCGGGCCCGCTACGTGGCCAGGAGAACGGTGCTGCCTGCCCCCGAGAGATAGGCAGCGGGCGTAAAGACGCCCCATACCTTGCCCGTACAAGGTATTAAAGGCCCGCGTCTTCCCAAGACGCGGAAACGTGGAGCACGCCTCTGTCAGGCGCCGTTGCGCCCAGTCGCATCACAAACTGGCGCGCGGTGTCAGAACCTGCCAGCTAATAAACACCGTGACAAGACATCCCATGCCGCCTGCGCCGTCATCAACCACTACGACTAGCGTGCGGCATGGGCAGGGCGGCAAGATGAAGACTCAGAAGCCTTCGCCCAGAGACAACTACCGGCATAACTGCAGATACGGTAGATAATAGACAATCTTCCCGGGACCACCTGTCGGGTCCCGGCTCCCCTTGTAAGCCGCCCGAGTCTTGGACTATAAAAGGCTCGGGTAGGCGACGATAGCAAGGGTTCGCACTTTGCAACTCATACGCTAGCCATACACTCCCAAGCTGTAACTCACCCCCAAGCTCAGGACTCCGGCCCCGAGCGGCAAGCAATACAGCGAGCTCCATAGCTCGCCGTGGACGTAGGGTTTTACGCTCCGGCGGCCTGAACCACGTAAAACTCACCGTGTCAAGCTCTTACTAACTCGTCCATCCGCGCAAGCTCTCCGCAAGGGACTAGCCCCACCAAAAAAAGAATCTCCGCGGGCTGCCCAGTGCAGGCCCGGGGGAAGTGTCGACCAAACACTTCGACTCACTTGGCCATCGGCAGGTGCCTCAAGCGCAACCGCCCTCGGTAGGATAGCGAATGCTGACTATGGATGAGCGCGGGAGAGAGGGAGCTAGATGTACGATGAACATACATAGATAGTGCGATCATAAAAATTAATACGTAATTTAAATGAGCACATGAGAGAGAGCTAAGTAGAACAAGTTTCTGTGTTAATGCCCATAGGTGGAAGTCTGGCTGTACATGGAGGCAATGACCCGCCTCGTCTACAAGGGAAGCAAGACTCTACGCGCTTAGGGTCGGAACCAGGCTAAGCTGGACGTAGTCCTGGACCGTCCCTTGAGACTTACCTGCCCCAAGCGCTGTTCCTAAACTCCATGGGATTTATTACAGAAGGGAATGACCCTATTCTACTAATGCTCGGGGGATAGGACTTACAGTGTTGTTCCATGCCAGGGGTTTTGGGAACGGATCCCACACTCAGTTGAAAGGCATGTGTACCTGGGGCGGCAGCTTTCGTGATTCGGGAGGGACCTTCCCGGCTGGGGGAGAGTTTATAGGTCCTTCTCGGGAAAGTGCGTGCCGCGACACCAGGTTGCCTTTCTGCAGGTCCCTGACGCGTTTGGTTCTTTGGCGGTAGTGCTAGAGCAGCAGCCGAGACCGTGCGTTGTGGGGTGTTACCTGCAGCCGAGCCTCGTCGACGAGGTTGTCAACTTCACGCTGGATCTGGTCCTGCGCGGCTTCTCCTGGGCGCCCCCTGGGAAGTTCTCCCCTTCTGGCTAAGGCCTTCAAGGGATAGGTGGACCCGGGCTCGTCTTGGAAGACCCAAGGCATCTTCCCCTTCTGGCAAGGCCTTCAAGGGGTTGACAGTCCTTGGGCGGCCCCCAGGAGGTAAGACCGAGGCACGGAGGCGTGCTCTCGGGTGGGGCTGGCCCGATCTTGCACCATTGTGATTGGCGCTTGGGCTGCTGCGACTGCTTGGAGCTTCTCCAAGGTTGACGCCGCAGCAGTGCAGCCTCCACTGACCCGGGATGGCAGCCACAGCCGGCTACCGCCCCGGCCCGTCACCATCGGAGCTGGAGTCCTCACCGTTATGCACTGTCTTTATGACACGCTGAGGCTCCTGAAACCCCACCTGGTGGCCGGCGCTGACTGGAGCGTCGACTTTCTGCTTGCCATCCCTCTGAGGGTGGAGCGGTGCTTCAGCTCTCTGCTGCCTTCCTTTGCGGAAGCGCTCTGCGAGCCTCTGGATATCCCAGCACTCGGCAGCCGTATGGTTGCCGGCGCCATGCACGGGGCATGCCTGCCCTGGTCACTATCTGGGGCTGGTGACTGCCGCTGCCTTTTGTCGGGGCGCGGCCCCCGAGCTCCACTAGTCGTCGCTGCTGCGGCGACTGGAGCTGCGGTCGGTGATTCTATCTTGTCTCTGCCTCGGTTCTTGGCCTTCTTGCTGCCTCCATAGGGAGTAGGACCAGATCCGGGCTGTCCTCCTGACTCGGAGGACGGCAATGAGTGCCAGTTTTGCCCTTCGGCTGCTCTGGCGCACTTGTCTGCCAGGCTGAAGAGCTCGGAGACATCTCGGACCTCTCTGGTCGCGAGCTTCTCGAGCATCTTCTTGTCCCGGACGCCTTGCCGGAACGCCACCACCACAGAAGCATTTTGGATGTGTGGGATGGTGTTCCGCACCTGGGAGAACCGCTGGATGAAGGAGCGCAGCGACTCCCCCAGTTGTTGCTGGATGGCGTGGAGGTCGAGCTCCGTGCCAGGCCGGGTGTAGGAACTGCCGAAGTTGGCGATGAACTACCGGCAGAGCTCTCCCTAGGAAGTTATGGAACCCTGGGGGAGGTTCATGAGCCAAGACCGAGCCAGACCGGTCAAGGCGACAGGGAAGTAATTGGCCATGACGGCTTCATTCCCTCCTGCGGCAAGTACGGCGGTGGAGTAGATCTGGAGGAACTCCGCCGGGTTGACGCTGCCGTCGTACTTCTCGGGCAGGTGCGGCCGAAACTTGCGCGGCCACTTCGCGAAGCGAAGGTGGGGCGCGAGGGCCGCACATCCTGCTCCTGTTGCCGCAGGTATTGGTGCCGCAAACGCTTGGTTCTCACCTGGCACAGTGTACCCCGGTATGGGCAAGGCTGCGCCATAGGCCGGGGGCGCCGTTTGCAGGACATATGACTGTGGCATATTCTGCACGGCGTAAGCCTGGGGCAGAGATCGCGTGGCGAAAGTCTGCTCTTCAGGCTGGGTCGAGGCCGACGTCATGCTGTCGCCAGCCTCTTGGTTGCGACGCCTTTCTCGGCGTTGCTCGAGGTATACCTGGGCATCTTGACCCAAGTGACACCGTTCCAGCTCTGTCCTCAGATCCGTCGACTGGAGCCTGGTGGAGCTGGAATCTGCCGTCTGCTCGCCAACCATTGGCGTGCGCATCAGCGACACAGCCGGTTGGCCGGAGCGTCGTCCCTGCCGAAGTCGAGGGTTTGCGGCGGCGACGACGAGATGGTCTACCTCGCGAATCCACTGCTGGGTCGCTGCCTGAGGCGCGTCCCCAGCAGGCGGATTGTGCAGTAGCGCTCTTGCTGCAGCTAGCGCACCCCCACCGGGTACGCCCAGCGCTACTGAAGACCTGACGCTGGTTGGAGCCTGCATTGCCGGGGTTGGTGCTGCCAGAGCCGGCTGCTGGCTCCCAGCTTGCGCCGACACACTCCGTCCTGAGTGTGTCGACATGTACTCCCCCCTGGTCACGGTTCGCCACGAACGCGGGGGAGGGGAGTTTGCCGCTGAAGGAAGCTTGGTCATCTTCATCGGTGGAAACTCGTCGCGCAAGGGGAAGCCCTATACCTGGCGCGCCAAATGTCGAAGTGTTCGGTCAACACTTCCCCCGGGCCTGCACTGGGCAGCCCGCGGAGGTTCTTTTTCAGTGGGGCTAGTCACTTGCGGAGAGCTTGAGCGTACGGACGAGTTAGTAAGAGCTTGACACGGCGAGTTTTACGTGGTTCAGGCCGCCGGAGCGTAAAACCCTACGTCCACGGCGAGCTATGGAGCTCGTTGTATTGCTTGTTTCTCAGAACCGGAGTCCTGAGCATGGGGATGAGTTACACCTTGGGAGTGAATGGTTAGAGTGCGAACCCTTGCTAATGTCGCCTACCCGAGCCTTTTATAGTCCAAGACTCGGGTGGCTTACAAGGGGGGCCCGGGACCCGACAGGTGGTCCCGGGGAGATTGACTGTTATCTACCGTATCTGCAGTTATGCCGGTAGTTGTCTCTGGCGAAGACTTCTGAGTCTTTGTCTTGCAGCCCTGCCCATGCCGCATGCTAGTCGTAGTGGTTGATGACGGCGGGGGCGGCATGGAATGTCTTGTCGCTACGTTTATGACACGACCCCATTGGTCTTGTCGAGCCAGGATCACGCTGAGGGGTGCTGCGTTGCACAACACCGTATAACACACGTCAAAGGTACAAAGCGGAAGCGAAATTTTATTACATAAACAAGTTATGATCATGTTTACATCAAAATAAGTTCAGTCTACACTCACGGGCGTAGACTAAGCATCAAGTGCACGTTCAGCCCTTGAACGTGCCCTTGCTAGCACACACGCACACTAACTCTGCGGCGTGCACGACTCCCACTCGACGGGGTTCCCCTCCTGGGGTTCCGTCTCCTCTTCGGGAGTCCCTTCCTCATAGAACCCTGCAAAAGCTTCAAACACAAGCAGTGATCACGAAGGATCAGCAAGTCTGACCCGTCTCACCTAAACATGGAACTTCTACATGAGGGTAATGGGTTACATGAGGTAAAAATCATTTGCAAGGACTCGCCTAATTAGTAGTACTTTACTTTCAAGTTTTAGCAGCAGGTTGTGGAGAACCTTACGCTAAGGTACATGAGAGAGCCGCAATCAAACAAGAAACGCATTTCTCTCATGTACTTTGCCCAAAGTTGAAATGAACTTTAGTTAGCTCTAAACTATAGCAAGTCATTAGCAATCAAGTCCATCTTTCAATCAGCAACATTTTAACATGTAACTAGCCTGTTCTTTCTACGTCATGGTACAGTGAACAAGTGGTACTCACTGACCGCGAGGGACGGCGATTATATCGATTTACACCTGCAGGGTTACCCGAACAACCCGTCACGTACGCCAGTACTCGATGTTGCCTACAACATCCATCACGGACGCCGTACGCGACTACCTTTCACCCGTTAGCCAAATATTGAACCGGTCCCATCATCCCGAGCGAGAGGTCTCTGCACGCGCATCTCCGTGCCGCCAGCCGATTTACACCTCAAGCTCTCAACCTACCCTCTGAACGACGGGCAATGCCTCAATAACCAGCTACCCGAGTTACATCAGTTTCCCGGTTCCCATATAGCCGGTAGGTCTTCGGTACTGTTCTAGCTTGTTCAACAGGCCCGCACACGGCTCGGTCCTCAATCGACACAAGCGGAGCTACAGCACACAGGCCCCAAAGTCCTGCTGCCCTTACTCTCCGCTCGGTCTCATTTTCTTGCCATGTGTATCATGTGCTATCTCTACCCGAGCAATGTGCCTCTAGCCTATTCTCGCGAGTAGTTCCAACTACTCGACTTGTACCGAATCCTACTCTATCCTAGCAATGCAGTAGCTAACGGGGTTTGCAATCCTAAACCCAATCCATGGTTCTCTTGGCTATGCAGTGGGGCTTCCAAACAAGACTCTAATGCACAGAATAAAGGAAACAAGTATGTGCTCAAAACAATAAAAATTTGCAAAAAGGTTAATGCAAACCGGAGCTTGCCTTGCTGCTCTTGGTCATAGGCTAGCTGTTCCTCCGGAGTAACGAAGTCTAGGACTTCGGGTTCCTCCTCGATCTTAGCGACTACATGATAGAAACAATACATGTATTAATTTAATGCATTTGTATTAAGTTTGAAGTTGTAAAGTCTATAACCTTTGCTAGACAGACCTAATGACTGTGAAACTTTTATTGTGGCTTGGTTACAACCTAAACAGAGACTTGGTCAAGTTTTAGTTGCAGCAAAGCTCATTTGAGCCCTCCACAATTAATTATGTCCTTGATCTTAATTGGAACTCTTAGGGTGTTCTAAGGATTTTCATGAAACAAACTATGACTTTCTGAAAACTAGATTTTCAGAGGGTTCTAATGGAGTTGGTCTCACTTAATTTGGAAGTTCCTAACTAAATATATGAGCTAAACAATTTCAGAGAAAATTCTGAAAATGTTTCTGAACATTTTCTATTTTCTCTAGAACAGTTTCACTAATCACACCATTAATCGGATTAAATGAGCTCAAATGGATCTGAAATTTTTATGGTAGTTCAGGGATATTTTTTTGAACATCCCAGCAAAATTTCAGGATTTTTCTCCAAAGGATCCTCCAGTTAAAATTCCTAACAGTTTAAACTTTGAGGAATTCACTCTGGAGAAAATAAGGAGTTTCGTGAAGTCAAACTTGATTTGCTGGAAAGCACTCAGAGAGATGAATCCAGCAAAATTTGGTTCACTCAATTTGGAGTTTTCTAGCCAAAGTTATGAGGACTTGAAGTTTGGATGAATTCTGAAAATCGGGGAAAAGTTTAAACTCTCGGGGCCGTGGGGACACGTGTCGAGCGCGGAGGTGTCCGGCACACCGGAGATACCCACACGTGTCGAGCGCGGAGGTGTCCGGCACACCGGAGCTCGCAGGGTATTTGCGCGCCAGCACAGCCGATCCCCGGCCACACCCAATCCCGATTTAAATTCTTCATCCGCTGACACGTGGGCCAGCCAGCTTCTTCTTCCTCCCGCCGTTCTCTCGCGCCCGCGCCGCTGACCTCGCCGGAGCAGACTCGGGGCTCACCAGCTCGCCGCTGCCGGACCTCCCATGGTCTGAAACTCGCCGCCAGGGGGTTGTCGACGTCGAGGAACACGTCGGTGGTGTCAGGTCGGGCTGGGGGTGACCGGAAATAGCTCGGCGACGTGCCGCGGCCTCGGTTGAGGTTCGGCGCTGTCGACCGTGGGTTCTAACTCGCCAACACCTCGAACAAATGGTCCTACAGCATCAGTGTACCTCCAGGAAGCTTGACAAGGTGTCTAAAGGGTTTAGGGATGGCGGCAAGTTGGTCGGCACCGTGTGACCGATCGTGCCCGCCATGGCCGCCCTCGATCGAGCTCGAAATTCGTCACTCCCGGACAGTTTCACGCTACGGATGCAGAAAAGAACTTAATCGCCGGCTAGTCCAGCGTCTATGTGCAAGATTTGATGACCTCCGAAAGATCATAGAGCGAGAATTTAAAGAAACCGTACCGGAAGCTCAGTTTAAGGTTGCCGGAGCAAAAACTGAGAATTCGCCGGCGAGAGTTCACGGTGTGGCTTGAGCTTCAGGTGGAAGCAGTGTGGAGTCCGTGCGCTCCTGTTGCCACCCTTGCTCGGCCGTGGAAGTGGTTGCAGCGTGCTGCCCGCGTGAGACCGATCGCCGCCCTTCAGCTAAACTGCGGCGGTCGTCGTTGGTCACGGGAACAGGGGCCGAAACCCGGTGGTCCAGGCGTTGGGAGGGTGGTGCGCGACCTCCGGTGGCTGTCTAGCAGCTTAGGAACGAAGGAGATTGTTTTGCTGGTTTTCCCGATTGAGCAGAGAGCTGCGGCGAGAAACAATGCCGCTGCTCGGGTTTGCCCGCGAGAAGATAAAGCCGGCCGACTCCTGCTCGGCTGAGGCGGTGCCGGTCGCGTGGGGGCGCGAGCAAGCCGCCCTGGGCGCCAGCGCGCGGAGAGGGAAGCAGCTGGTGGCGCCGGTAGCTGCTCGGTGGCACAGCCGACAGCTGCTCGGTGGAATTTCCCACCGAGACTCTAACTTTGGTTGCAAGTTTCTCCTTCTTCCCTCTATGACATGTGGGTCCCACCCAGGGTTTTAACCTCTGAAATTTACTCCTAATCACTGTAGTGAACAGTGAACCCCATAATACCCCTGGTGATTCAAATTATTCACCCTTGAGCCATTCGAATTGAATAGGATTCGAATTGGGTTTGGTTTGAGTGAATTCTAGCACAAGTTCAGTTTTGAATTCAAACAAAGTTTGAATTCGTCCCACTTAGCTCATGTCAAGATCAACTCCAGATGGAGTGAAAATTGGTGTGTGAGCTCACAAAAATGTGCTGAGTAAGAATATGCCTCCCACTTTTAAATTCATGGGATAAAAACAGTTTGAATTTGAATATGGTTTCAAACTGCCCTCTTCCTAACTATACCCAAAATGACCTCAAAAGGGTTTTGAATTTGGGTGAAACTTGGCATGGACATCCTTAGTAAAGTGTAGGAGTTTTCATATGTCCAGCCCATCTATATCACATATGGGAAATACCACTTTTGCAATATGTGAGTTTGTTTTCTAATGAGCATGTTGATAATTGTTACTTGCTCTTCATTTGTGTTCATCATCCTTCCTCAAATGAGGTGTGTGGTGTGGTGATGAACACTGCAAATGTGTGTCAAAAACTGAGGCCCTTACATTCCTCCCCCTTAAAAGAATCTCGTCCCGAGATTATAAGGTGAAAATGAGAGAGAGGACGGTGGAAAATTACCGGATATGCGACGTGAAAAATTCGGGGTAGTTAGTGCGAAGGAATTCTTCGCTCTCCCATGTCGCTCCGTGCATGGAGTGATTACTCCATAGAACCTTGTAGAACCACAACGTACGGTTGCGTGTGGTTCGGGCCTTTTCATCAATAATCTGCACCGGTTCCTCCCGATAGGTGAGATCCGGTTGCAGTTCTTCAATATCCTCCATCTGAACGGTAGTTGATAGCTTAAGACACTTCCTCAGCTGGGAAATGTGAAAGATGTCGTGCACACCGGAAAGTGCTTCTGGTAATTTCAGCCGGTATGCCACTGATCCATATCTTTCGGTAATCTGAAATGGACCAATGAATCGGGGTGCCAACTTTCCTCTCACCCCAAATCTGTTTACGCCCTTCATTGGAGACACCCGTAGATATACGTGATCTCCGACTTCGAATTGTAATGGGCGCCTTCTCCGGTCCGCATATTGTTTCTGACGGGATTGGGCGGCTTTTAGGTTCGCTTGAATCAGTCAAACCTTTTCTTCCGCGTTGTTGACAAGGTCAATCCCGAAGGTAACCCTTTCGCCAGACTCACACCAGTTCAATGGTGTGCGGCATTTCCTACCGTATAGCGCCTCGTAAGGTGCCATCTTGATGCTGGCTTGGTACCCATTATTGTATGAGAACTCAGCTAACGGCAAGTGATCATCCCAATTCTTGCCGTGGTCGATAGCGCAAGCTCGTAGCATGTCTTCTAAGATTTGATTTACCCGCTCCGTTTGCCCATCCGTCTGCGGGTGGTAGGCTGAACTACGGATCAGCTTCGTCCCCAAGGCAGCGTGCAGCTGCTCCCTGAAACGGGACACAAATAAAGTGCCCCGATCCGATATGATAGTACGGGGTACGCCGTACAAGCATAGGATCCGTGAGATGTACAGTTCAGCGTACTTCTTGGCGTTGTAGTTGGTGTTGACCGGGATAAAATGGGCAACTTTGGTGAGCCGATCGACGATCACCCACACCGAATCATGTTTCTGCAAGGTGGTGGGTAAACCGACGATGAAGTCCATGCTCACATCCTCCCACTTCCAGGCAGGAATGCCCAGTGGTCGCAGCAGTCCCGGTTTCCGCATGTGGTCTGCCTTCACCCTTCGACATGTATCACACTCGGACACGTATTTTGCAGTCTCTCGCTTCATCCGTGTCCACCAAAACTTGCTTCTGAGTTCTTGATACATCTTGTTGCTGCCGGGGTGAATAGAGAGCTTTGATAAGTGAGCCTCATCAAAGATCTTCTTCCGTAGTTCCGGGTTACGAGGTACGACGATCCGGTCCTTGAACCATAGGACACCGTCTCCGTCTTTCCGGAAACATTTCAGCTCCCCACTATCTACACGTCTCCGCAAATGTGACATCCCTTGTCATTCTTCTGGGCTGCCGCTATCTCTTCACGGATGGTGGGGATCAAAGCTAGGTTGTAGAGAGCTCCGTATGGAATCACATGTAGTGGTGGTTAGCTCTCTTCCAACGGTGTGATGGTCAGATTGTTGACGTGTGACTTGCGGCTCAGCGCATCTGCCACTATGTTTGCCTTGCCCGGATGATAATGGATCTCTATCTCGTAATCCTTTATCAGTTCTAACCATCTTCGTTGCCTCATGTTCAGCTCCTTCTGAGTGAATATGTACTTGAGGCTTTTGTGGTCGGTATATAAATGTACGAGGTTACCGAGTAGGTAGTGCCTCCACATTTTTAGTGCAAGTACCACGGCAGCGAGCTCCAAGTCGTGAGTTGGATAATTCTGCTCATGGTTCCTAAGCTGCCGTGATCCATTCGCGACCACTCTTCGGTCTTGCATCAGCACACATCCGAGCCCAATGCCGGATGCATCGCAGTACACATCGAACGGTTTTGTTGTGTCTGGCTGCGCCAAAACCGGTGCTGATGTCAGGTGCTTGACTAAAGCCTTGAATGCTGCTTCACATGCTGGACTCCAAACATATTTGGTAGCCTTCTTCAGCAGCTCGGTCATTGGCTTGGCAATCTTCGAGAAGTTTGGAATGAACCTCCGATAATATCCCGCGAGTCCAAGGAAACTCCGTACCTCGTGAACAGTTCTCGGGGATTTCCAATTCAGCACTTGAGTGATCTTGCTCAGGTCCACAGCGATACCCTCCGCTGAGATGATATGCCCGAGGAACGGCACTTGCGATATCCAAAACTCGCATTTGCTGAATTTTGCGTATAACTTATGGTCCCGCAGCCGTTGCAAGACTATACACAGATGTTTCTTGTGATCTTCCTCCGACTTGGAATATACCAGGATGTCGTCGATGAAGACCACGACAAACTTGTCCAGCTCCGGCATGAATACCGAGTTCATCAAGTACATGAAGTGAGCTGGAGCATTGGTGAGGCCGAAGGACATGACCAGGTACTCATAAAGTCCGTACCTTGTCGAGAAAGCTGTCTTTGGAATGTCCTCCGCCCTTATCTTAATCTGATGGTACCCGGATCTTAAATCCATCTTGGAAAAGATCTTTGCTTCGACCAACTGATCAAACAACATGTCGATCCGTGGCAACGGGTACTTGTTCTTGATGGTTACGGCATTTAATGGACGATAGTCCATGCAAAGCCGCAACGTCTCATCCTTCTTCTTGACAAATAATGCCGAACAGCCCCATTGCGAGGAGCTCGGCCTAATAAAACCCTTCTCCAGAAGGTCCGTGAGCTGAGTCTTCAGTTCAGCCAACTCCTTGGGCGCCATCTTGTACGACCTTCGGGATATTGGCATGGTTCCCGGTGCAAGTTCAATCTTGAACTCCACCTCTCTATCAGGCGGCATCCCTGACAAATCGTCCCGGAATACGTCAGGGAACTCTCGGACCACCGGAATATCTTCCAATCTGATGGTTGTGGCTTGATAGACACTTGGAAGTTTTATTTCCGGACTGTCCAGAAATAATGAGTGAGACTCGTGCACTTCTGAGTTCAAGTGCACGACTCGGAGGACGGTGTCTAAAACAGCGCCGTGGCGGGTTAACCACGACATCCCTAAGATGACATCGACCTTCTGTCCCTCTAAGATAATGAGAGACGTGGGGTACACTCTACCCGCTAAGCATAATGGTGCTTTGGAGACCATTACGCTTGCTGAAATCTTCCCACCCGGTGAACAAATGAAATATGGACTATCGGTGGGTAGTAATTGCAAACTGTGTTTAGCAATGAAAGCTTGGCTAATAAAATTATGTGTGGCGCCTGAATCAAACAGTACTATAGCGGGATGCTGGTGGAGTTGGAACATACCCGCAAGGATTGGCTCGCCCTCCGGCACGTCCTCAATGGCAAGTTGGTGGACAGTTCCGGGCCTAGGGTTTGCCCGCCGCGCATTAGTAGGGTTCCGGGGTTGATTCCTCCCCGGAAACTGTGGTGCCACTCCGCCGCCTTGCCGCTCCGGGCAACTGCTCGCGAAGTGTCCTGGACGACCACACTTGTAACATGTGGCCGCTGCTGGTGAAGTGCTCGGTGGACGAAAGCCCGGCATGCGTTGCTGAGGTGCAAACGCATGCGGCATCGCCCGCTGCTGCTGTTGCGGTGGTACTGGCAGTGCCGGCCGGAATGCCGGTGAAGAGTACGGCCGACTGCGGAACGGCATCGACCGCTGTGGTGGTTGCCAGCGTGGACCTGATGGTGGGCGATTCACCATCCGAAACTTCTGAGAAGGACCGCCTCCTTCTCCACTGCTCTGTGGCGCGCTTCGCTTTCTCTCCGCCGCCGCTAACTCCTTGCCGGAGTCCTCCTGAACAATCGCAGCATCAATGATGTCGTTGAGGCTGCCGTGATTGAACATCGCCAATTTGTCCTTCAGGAGCGGGTTAAGCCCCTGGTAAAAGTGGTCTCGCGCTTCTCGTCTGTATCTGCGTGATACGACGCGTAGAGCGCGAGATCGTTGAACACTCTGGAGTATTCCAGCGCGTTCCGGCTCCCTTGCTGCAGGTGTAAGAACTCCTGCATCTTCCTCTTTATTAAACCTGGCGGTATATGATAGGCCCTGAAGGCCGTTCAGAACTCCGTCCAGGTCATCACTCGGTCGGTGGGCTGTGAAGCACAGAAGTTGGCCTACCACGCGCTCGCGGATCCTTGGAGCTGCTGGACCGCGAACTGAGTCTTGCGCTGCTCGCTGAGCTGGAGCAGCCCGAACTTCATCTCTATGGCGCGGAGCCAGTTGTCCGTGTCAAGTGGTTCATCCGCCCTTGAGAATACCGGGGGATGAGTTGCCAGGAAGTCGGCATAGGAGCTCTGTTGACGCTCCTCATGGTCTTGACGTCTCTCTGGGCGAGACGTATTCGCAATAAGAGTCTGCAGCAACTCTGTGTGTTGCTGATGCGAGCCTGCCATTGCCGTGACGATGTCGGCCAATGTAACCGTTGGCAGTGGCGGTGGTGGTGTTTGCTGTTGCTGTTGTTGTCCCGAGGAGTCCTCGGGAAGTGGTTGGGAGGTCTCTCCCCCTTGACTGGTACCCCCAACGTCAGGGTTGGCACGAGTACGCGTCATTCTGAAATTCAAAACAGCAGCAATTAGCACATGTCTTACTTAAAATTCCATAAGCAACAGTAGGTATTGAAGTGACACATGACTAATTTGCACAACATTCACATATATTGATAAAGCATAAACTTTATACAAGATACATTATTCTCGGATCACCGAGAAGTCGTGCTCATGTCGTCACTTCCTATACATACGCTACTGCCTACACGACATGTTACCGATTACAAAAGTTGGGTTACGCTACCCTGGCTGCCCTACTTGGCAACCGTAACCCCCTACTCGGAGTAGAACTCGACCTCCTGTGGGTCGTCCTCCTCCGGTACCTCTGCTGGTGATTCTGGATCTACCACCTCTTCTCCCATTCCGGGTTCTCCCATTGCTGGAAGACCCAAGACCACCGGTACGCCCAATACCGGAGGTACGAGGTCCTGCAAAGCATGCACCTCGTCCATAGCCTGGTTATAATCTTCTTCCCAGCCTTGTCCTTCCTCAATAGCGTCGTCCCGCTCTTGAGTAAGTTCCTCGTTCTGCTGGGTCAGATTTTGTACCAGTTCTTGTAACGCCGTGATGTCAACACGGCTCTTCTTCTTTGCCTTCTTCAGACGACGCAACTGATTGTGTTGTTCATTCAGTCACTTGATCGTCGGAAGGAGCACATTGTGGAGTGCGCTGTGAGCACTCTCGAAATGATCTCCACGGCTTGTGCTCTCCTTGAGCTTGGTGGCGAGATGTTCCGTATGAACAGCTTGGCTGTCCATCACAGCGTTTCCCGCCCTCATTTGGAGGCTGAGGTTTGCCTCCGCGGGGTTGTACCTTGGGCAACTCGGGTCTGTTGCCTCCAGGTACCTTTCTTCCCACACATGCTGAGCTCGTCCCTCCACCGGAACGAGTGCGTATGGAGTTCCCTCCATAGCCTGCACGTGTAGTTGGCAGAAATGTGACATAGTGTCACGGGCTGCCACTTGCCACATCCCTTCCGGTTGTCTTCCTCTCACCGTGACGGTGAATGGCACCCAACCGGGTGGCATAGGTCCTGCAGGAACCTCGACATGGATCATCCACGTCTTGTTCCCCTCTTCGCCTTCTTCCTTGGCGAAGTACTGCGGCATCTGATTGTACCCGAAATATTGGAGCATTTGCCACAATGCTTCCGGGTAGCCGCTACGGTGAGAACAGTGGGACATCACCCACCCGTTTTCCAACTTCTTATCTGCTGTTATCTGTAAAAATATATTTGAGAAATGTCAAATATTTATTTAAACAGTAAACCATTGAGTTATAACATAAGACATGTCATTGAACCCATAAAACTTGGAAACATAGTTCAAATTTTAAACAAATTTGACTGCTGATCTGCTGTTCTCGTGACAGCCCTGACCAGTTTCCATTTCAACCTGATTTAGGCCATGCTAAATGCAAAACCAGTTCTGGAGATCAATATCAAAGTTAAAGCTAACTCCAACAGCTTTCCAAAAAGTATTTGCTTGGCCTGAAATCTGTCCTGGTTCAAAAGTTATGAGATGTCAAAGTTAACAGAATTTCTGGAAACAATTGGACAGCACCTCCCTGCTTTAGGTACTGATTTGATCCAAGAATCCCAGTTAATTCTGTTCCTAATCTGACAAAACTTTCTGTTACAAAGTTGTAACCCATCTCATAGTCTTTCCAGAACTACCTCATTTTCTATTTTTGGATTTTTAAGCAGGAAGTTATGCTTAATTTACAGAGAGTTTACAGAGAGTCTTTACTCTGTCCTGTTTTCTGGACAGTTTCAACTCTACTGCATTTTTCGATTGGTTAAGGGATTAAACACCTCTGGACCTCAACAGAAAAGTGGTAAGACTCTTCCAAAGCTTTCCATAAATGTATTACATGACCCCAAACCTTGAAAGAACTCAACCTCTAACCTCTGATTAACTTCAGCCTTGATTCGGCTGAAAACAGAGTGCTCTGTCCTTAACATCCTATAAGTTGAAAACTTGTTAACTTTGAATATCCTGTTCAAGGGAAGGAGTTACATCAAGTTTTACTACTTTGGATCAAAACCTTCAAGTTTTTAAATGATGTTGCTCATTTAATGGGGTGTGACGTCGATGCGTCACCAGATTATGTCGGTACTACGTCCTCACAAAGAAAAACCTATACCGGACTTAGCCGGCTTCGTTAATTCAGTGGCACTAAACGTCACTCGCACACAGATGCTACACATCCACCGTTTCATGGTCAGTCTACCTGCAGAAACTCAAACAATCATCAGACTCGGCTGCACACCGAGCCCAGAATCCATACAGTTAGTACACCCGGCCGTCATCACTCGCCCGGATGTTCTCAAGCCAACCACGCCTTGAGTTACGTGTTCACGTTTTAGACCACGTGACGGGGTCTCCCAAGTTGCACCACGCACGCCAGGGACAGACGTTGCTCGAATACCCCAAACGACATGAAGAGTCGTAGAGGATATCAAAGCGGGTCTGGTTACCTGCCACCCGTGGGGCTCCACCCTTCAGCTTGTGCGCACTGGTGGACAGCGCTTACGTGTACCCCCCAACACATAAACGTCCCGAGATACACGATTTTCCGACATAACAAATAGGTTAATATGCCACTTTCTATATGCTAATAACATCCTTATACGGGCTACTAACTCGTTCCTCACTGGATTTTTGAAAAAGAAGACCTTTGTACTGTGTTAAACCTCAAGCGAGCTCTGATACCACGCTGACACGACCCCACTGGTCTTGTCGAGCCAGGATCACGCTGAGGGGTGCTGCGTTGCACAGCACCGTATAACACACGTCAAAGGTACAAAGCGGAAGCGAAATTTTATTACATAAACAAGTTATGAACATGTTTACATCAAAATAAGTTCAGTCTACACTCGCGGGCGTAGACTAAGCATCAAGTGCACGTTCAGCCCTTGAACGTGCCCTTTCTAGCACACACGCACACTAACTCTGCGGCGTGTACGACTCCCACTCGACGGGGTTCCCCTCCTGGGGTTCCGTCTCCTCTTCGGGAGTCCCTTCCTCATAGAACCCTGCAAAAGCTTCAAACACAAGCAGTGAGCACGAAGGCTCAGCAAGTCTGACCCGTCTCACCTAAACATGGAACTTCTACATGAGGGTAACGGGTTACATGAGGTAAAAATCATTTGCAAGTACTCGCCTAATTAGTAGAACCTTACTTTCAAGTTTTAGCAGCAGGTTGTGGAGAACCTTACGCTAAGGTACATGAGAGAGCCGCAATCAAACAAGAAACACATTTCTCTCATGTACTTTGCCCAAAGTTGAAATGAACTTTAGTTAGCTCTAAACTACAGCAAGTCATTAGCAATCAAGTCCATCTTTCAATCAGCAACATTTTAACATGTAACTAGCCTGTTCTTTCTACGTCACGGTACAGTGAACAAGTGGTACTCACTGACCGCGAGGGACGGCGATTATAATCGATTTACACCTGCAGGGTTACCCGAACAACCTGTCACGTACGCCCATACTCGATGTTGCCTACAACAACCATCACAGACGCCGTACGCGACTACCTTTCACCCGTTAGCCAAATATTGAACCGGTCCCATCGTCCCGAGCAAGAGGTCTCTGCACACGCATCTCCGTGCCGCCAGCCGATTTACACCTCAAGCTCTCAACCTACCCTCTGAACGACGGGCAATGCCTCAATAACCAGCTACCTGAGTTACATCAGTTTCCCGGTTCCCATATAGCCGGTAGGTCTTCGGTACTGTTCTAGCTTGTTCAACAGGCCCGCACATGGCTCGGTCCTCAATCGACACAAGCGGAGCTACAGCACACAGGCCCCAAAGTCCTGCTACCCTTACTCTCTGCTCGGTCTCATTTTCTTGCCATGTGTATCATGTGCTATCTCTACCCGAGCAATGTGCCTCTAGCCTATTCTCGCGAGTAGCTCCAACTACTCGACTTGTACCGAATCCTACTCTATCCTAGCAATGCAGTAGCTAACGGGGTTTGCAATCCTAAACCCAACCCATGGTTCTCTTGGCTATGCAGTGGGGCTTCCAAACAAGACTCTAATGCACAGAATAAAGGAAACAAGTATGTGCTCAAAACAATAAAAATTTGTAAAAAGGTTAATGCAAACCGGAGCTTGCCTTGCTGCTCTTGGTCGTAGGCTAGCTGTTCCTCCGGAGTAACGAAGTCTAGGACTTCGGGTTCCTCCTCGACCTTAGCGACTACATGATAGAAACAATACATGTATTAATTTAATGCATTTGTATTAAGTTTGAAGTTGTAAAGTCTATAACCTTTGCTAGACAGACCTAATGACTGTGAAACTTTTATTGTGGCTTGGTTACAACCTAAACAGAGACTTGGTCAAGTTTTAGTTGCAGCAAAGCTCATTTGAGCCCTCCACAATTAATTATGTCCTTGACCTTTGTCGGTACCTGAGATATGGGGTACCCCCGCGCACAGGGTAAAATGCCTAAGGTACTCGCCCTTCTCCGCAGGGAGAGCTCCGAAGGCGCCACGCGTCCGGCAGGGCCGGACCTCCCTCTCCTCAGAGGAGAGCTCCGGGCCCGCCACGTGGCATACAGAAGCCAGACCTCCCCCTCCGCGGGAGATAGGTCCGAAGACGCCACGCGTCCAGCGGGGCCGGACCTCCCTCTCCGCAGAGGAGAGCTCCGGGCCCGCCACGTGGAATACAGAGGCCGGACTGTGGCGGACCGGAATCCGCTCATCCAGGATCGCAGAGGGTGATGCCGCGCGATGCGACACCCGACAGCACACGTCATAAGAACACAATATATTACATGGGAAAAACAACTGAAACTGTACAAATAAGTACAAACTTCAGTTACAATTATTGTTCTATTACACAGCGGAAGACTACACTATACAACTCACGCCCGCCTATTTAGCAAAAGTCGGTTGCCCAGCCCTAGGGCAACCCACACTAGCTGCACTCCTCAGCTCAGCGCGGCGTGTACGGCTCCCACTCAGCCGTGGTCCCCGACGGAGGGTAACCCTCGCCGGTGGACTCGTACTCCGAGTCCGTGGGTGGCTCCTCACCTGAAAAAACACTTAAGCAGCAACCGTGAGCACGAAGGCTCAGCAAGGCTTAACCGACTCACCTAAGCATGAAACTCTACATGAGGTGTACAATGGACATAGGATATTAACATTTCAGCAAAACGACACGCCTACAAGTTCATCCTTAGTTCATCTTTTAGCAACAAGTTAACAGTTCATGAAATCTGAAATTTAGTAAGCAGTATTTGGTGGCACACATGTAGCAATACAATTATATCAATCAGCATCATTGAATCAACATATTTCATCCATTAGTCTACGTTACGACGCAGTGAACAAGCAGTACTCGTCACCGCGAGGGACGGCGAATCGACTCGATATACACCTGCAGGGAAAACCCAAAGAGCACGTCACGTACGCCCACCCGTGGAGCTGCACAGCACGCTCACTCGATGTCGTACGGGACAACCTTTCACCCAACAGCCCAAACGTCGAACCGGTCGCACCGAAACGAGCAGGAGGTTCCCCACACGGAGCATCTCTCTATGCCCGTTGGCAGATTTCCACCTTGCTGCCCTCAACCTACACCTATAAATCGGTGTGCTATGCCTCGACGCCCGGAGGTTTAGGCTACATCGGTTTATCGGGGCCCATATATCCGATATGCCTTCGGTACATTCAATACTTGTTCAGCAGGGCCGCACACGGATCGGTCCTCAATCGACACGGACAGGGCTGCGCACACAAGACTCTCTCTTGCTGCGCCCTAGCCCCTGCCTAGTCTCATTTTCATTACTAAAGTGATCTCACATCACTCAACCGAACCCGTGTGTCCCCAGCCTATCTCGCGAGTAGATTCCAACTACTCGACTTGTACCGAAGTCCTATGACTCATTAAGCATAGCCTGTCTACTCGAGGTCCTTGACACTACCCTCACTCTTTTAGGAAACTTTGGTTATGCAAGTGGGGTTTCATTCATCCGATACCTAATGCACATACATACTTCATATGACACATGTATACAAAGTAAAACTTTTAAAAAGGGTTAATGCAAACCGGGGCTTGCCTTGTTGCTGCTGGTCAGGAGTTAGTTCTTCGTCCGGAAGGAGGAAGTCCAGCACTTCCGGAGTCTCTTCTTCAACAGCTACACGTTAATGAAATACTATACGTTAATTTAGATGCAAATGTGAGTTTTTGAGTAAAACTTCTACTATTGGTTCTAATAACCAGCCTCTAACACCTGGAACTTTGTTTAAGAATTTAAATATGAACTGGTGTTGGTGGTTTAGCTTGGACTTAATCACATGGTTAAATGCTAAGTGGTTTTCCCCCTTTTTCCATATTAATCCCTTAATTGGTTAAACAGGACAGGGGTGATCTAGAGCTCCAATGGAGCTGAGAATTTTTGTGTGAATTCCTTGTCACAAGAAAACTCTATGGACCAAACACTAGCACTTTTCATGGAGTGGTTTGCTCAGAATAATTCTCTTGGTAAATCAGCAAGGAAGAATTAATTCTGAGGTAATATCCCTGTTCATGCTCAACCTAATGAACTACAATTTCTATTATAGCTCATAGAGTTTGCATGAATTTTCCTAGCATTTTTGGAGTCAAGGTTTGCCCAGAATTGAATTTCCAAGTTTTGGAAATTCTCTGAAAATGTTTCTGCATTCAAATGAACACAGCACCTTCTAATTTGAATTGCTCTGACCAAATCAACTCCAAATGGTCTGAAACTTTTACAGGGGTTTACTAATGTCCTAAAGAACATTCTGGCAAAATTTGGGGATTTTTGGATGAATCAAATTCCCTCTAAAATTCTTTTGCTGAAAAGCTTTAAAGAATTTTCCAGAATTAATTAATGGGTTACATACAAATTGGGTTGTATCTCTGGACAGAGCTAGGCAAGATGAATCCAACCCAATTTGAATCACTAAATTTGGAGCTTCCTAGCAGAAGTTACGGATTTCTAAAGTTTGAGTGGAAACTGGAATTGTTTTACTATTGGAAAAGAACCCGGGCCCACTCTTTAAATCGCAGCCAGTGGGAATCGAGGACACACAGGGTTACTGGGTTTTCCTGTGCACAGCCACACGGAATCCTGGCCATATTCGATCCCGTTTTAAACTCGCCCTCACTGACTGGTGGGCCTGCCCCACCCTTCTTCTTCCTCCGAGCCCCCCCTTCCCGCGCGCGCGCTAACCTCGCCGGAGCGAGGCGGCGCCTCACCGGCTAAGTGTCTCCGGCCGTCTCCCGGCCGGAGGCTTGCCGCCTGGGGGTTTATGGGGTCGGGAAACATGTCTGTTGGCTCGGTTTAGGCGCTAGAGGATCGGAACGGTGTCAGCAGCGTGCGGCGGCCTCGGGGAACGACCGGCATCGTCGCCCGGTGGTCCTAGCCTACCCACGACTCAGCCCATCCGTTCTAGAGCACCAGTGGGTACTAGGGACACTCGGCAAGTAAAGGCCAGCGCATGGCAACACCTCCTGAGGAGGTCTCACCGTGCGCCCGACTCCTGCCGCGCGTTTGAGCATGGAATGACATGAAATACCCCGAACTGGGTCGGTTTTCTAGCTAGGGTTGCGAAGAGAAATTGAACGCTAGCCAGTCTAGGTCCGGTGTGCACGCTTTGGTGGCCTAAGAACGAAGATTGAGGATGAATTCGATGGATTCTTACCCGGAGGTCCGAGTGGATGTGCCGGGAGGAAAACGTCAAATTGACGCCCAACGGTCCACCGTCGGGGCTGCGGCTTGGCTAGTAGCAGCGTGACTATCCGGCGCGTCTCTGAGTGGCCTAGCTTGGCCAGGAAAGCCTCGGGTTCGAGCTGCCCACGGTGAGCCCGTGCCGGCTGTTTTTCTCGGTCACTGCCGATAGTCCCCGGGCTAGGTTCTGGGCAGCTAAACTCGGTTGTCTTCGGCCGGAGGAGGTAGAGGGCGAGTAGTTGGTGTGGTTTTTGGGCTAGGGGAGGCGCTGCTCGCGGTGAATTTCCGGTTTCACGATCGAATGGAAACGGCAGCGAGCGTAGCGCTCTCTGTTCACGCGTAAAGGACCCGAGCCTCGGTGGTTTCGTGCTGTGGGCGACCGACCGCCTAGGGGTTGATCGATCCGGGAGCAGCTCGCCAGCTCGGGCAGAAGACCAGGAGGTGGCAGCGCGAGGGGGTTCCGGCGCCGGCGTCCCGGTGTGCTGTCTCGGCCGAGAGAGGAAAAGATCAGAGGTATACTTCTCTGTGAAGTCTACTGACAGGTGGGACCCCCTCTCCCCCTAATTCTTTTTCCAAATTTTTTTCCAATTCTGTTATGCCAAATATTCTCAGCTACTCACAATTTAATGTGAGACTTAGTCACCAAGTCTTAGTTTAAATTTGAAGTCTCAAATTTGAACTGTGTTTGGCTAAATTTGCTGCATGTTTAAACTGAAATTCAAATTCAGTTTTGAATTCTAGCAATTTTAGCTCTTGACAAGATGAGCTCCAATGGGGATGAAAATTGGTGGGTTTACTCAGAAAAATGTGCTGAGTATAGATATGGAGCTAACTTTTGAATTTGGATGATGAAAGTTGCTGTAATTTGAATTTACATTCAAATTGGCCTCTTTTTGAAATAACCCAAAAGTGCCTCAAAAATTGCTGAATTTGCATGAGCTTTGGACTGAACCTTCCCAAGACTTTTTAAATCCTAGGGTGAGCTCAACCTCTCATGCTCATGTGTAGAAACCCTACATTGTGAAAGTGAAGGCTTTCCCTTCTAATCACTCCTTTGATGGAGGCCACTTGCTCTTCACAATATTTCACAATCTACACACAACAAAACTGTTGTGTGGTGAGGTGCATAAAAGTTTTTTGCAAGTCCCTTTTCTTGGGCTTTTACATCCCTCCCCCCTTAAAAGAATCTCGTCCCGAGATTATAAAAGAAGAGATAGCGATGTAATAGGGACTTACCCGTGTTGAGAAGCCATAAACTCCGGGTAATTTGAGCGAAGGAACTCCTCGCTCTCCCACGTCGCTTCCTCGGCGGTGTGGTTGCTCCAGAGTATTTTGTAGAACCACAACGTTCTGCTACGCGTGGTCCTGGCTTTCTCATCAAGAATTTCCACCGGATATTCATCATATGTTAAATCCGGCTTCAGCTCGCCGATGTCTTTGGTAGGAACAGCAGTTGTATGCTTCAAGCATTTTCGCAGTTGCGAAACATGGAAAATATCATGGACACCAGCCAGAGATGCCGGTAGCTCCAACCGATACGCTGCTGGTCCACACTTCTCGGTGATAGCGTAGGGTCCAATGAAACGGGGAGCGAGCTTCCCCTTCACACCGAATCGGTGCACGCCCTTCATTGGAGACACGCGGAGGTACACGTGTTCCCCAACGTCAAAGTGCAACGGTCTACGCCTCTTATCAGCGTAGCTCTTCTGTCGGGATTGAGCGGCCTTCAAATTGGCTTGAATTGTCCGAACGCGCTCCTCGGCGTCGTTCACCACATCAACCCCGAATGTGACCCTTTCACCGGACTCGCACCAATTTAATGGGGTGCGGCATTTACGACCGTAGAGAGCTTCATAGGGTGCCATTTTGATACTCGCCTGATAACCGTTGTTGTACGAGAATTCCGCCAATGGCAGGTGATCATCCCAGTTCCTACCATGGTGGATGGCACATGCTCTCAACATGTCTTCCAGGACTTGATTCACCCTTTCTGTCTGACCATCGGTCTGAGGGTGATAGGCGGAGCTCCTGATCAACTTAGTACCCAATGCAGCGTGTAGCTGCTCCCAAAAGCGAGATACAAATAATGCACCTCGATCGGAGACAATGGTCTTGGGTACCCCGTATAGGCATAGAATCTTTGCTATGTATAGCTCCGCATATTTGCCGGCATTGTAACGTGTATTCACCGGAATGAAGTGAGCCGTCTTGGTTAACCGATCAACGATTACCCATATGGAATCATGCTTGTTGGCTGTTAGGGGTAATCCCACAATGAAATCCATGCTCACATCTTCCCATTTCCATGCCGGGATCTTCAGGGGTTGCAGCAGCCCTGATTTCTTCATGTGATCAGCTTTCACTCGTCTACACGTATCGCACTCGGATACGTACTTAGCTACCTCCCGCTTCATCCGTGTCCACCAAAATTTCTTTTTCAAATCTTGGTACATTTTGTTGCTGCCCGGATGAATGGAGTATTTAGACAAGTGAGCTTCATCGAGGATGTTTTTCCTCAACTCCATATCCCGGGGTACGACTATGCGGTCATTGAACCACAGCGTCCCCTCCTCATCTTTCCGGAAACATTTAATTTCTCCATTGTCTATCCGTCTCCGGAGATGTGCCATGCCTTTATCCGTTTTCTGAGCTGCAATGATGTCCTCCCTAATAGTAGGGATGAGGGCAAGGTTGTACAGCGATCCATAAGGAACCAAGTATAAACTTGGCTCTCCCTCCTCCACCGGTGTAATGGTGAGGTGATGGACATGTGATTTCCGACTCAGCGCGTCGGCAACCACATTCGCCTTGCCGGGGTGGTAATGGATCTCAATTTCATAATCTTTGATCAGTTCTAACCACCTCCTCTGCCTCATGTTCAGCTCCTTCTGGGTGAAAATGTATTTCAAGATCTTGTGGTCGGTGTAGAGATGCACCAAGTTCCCCAGGAGATAGTGCCTCCACATTTTCAGCGCCAACACCACGGCAGCAAGTTCAAGATCGTGAGTCGGGTAGTGCTGCTCATGGTTCCGAAGTTGGCGTGAGCCATAAGCGACCACACGTCCTTCCTGCATCAACACGCAGCCAAGCCCAATACCGGACGCGTCACAATATACGTCGAAGGGCTTTGTTGTATCCGGCTGAGCTAATACCGGGGCTGTTGTGAGATGCTTCACCAATGCTCGGAATGCTCCTCCACACGCCGTGTTCCAAACATATTTTGTCCCTTTCTTCAGCAACTCTGTCATCGGCTTAGCGAGCTTGGAGAAACTTGGGATGAATCTCCGGTAGTATCCCGCTAACCCGAGGAAGCTTCTGACTTCATGGACTGAAGTGGGAGCTTTCCATTTCAGCACTTGCTCTATTTTACTTGGGTCAACCGCAATGCCTTCAGCTGAGATGATATGTCCCAAGAACGGCACTTGGCTGATCCAAAATTCGCATTTGCTGAACTTGGCATAGAGTTTGTGGTCTCGCAATCGTTGAAGAACGATCCGCAAGTGTTCGGCATGTTCAGCTTCGGTCTTGGAGTAAACCAAGATGTCGTCGATGAACACTACCACGAACTTGTCCAGCTCCGGCATGAACACCGAGTTCATGAGATACATGAAATGGGCTGGAGCATTTGTGAGACCAAAGGACATGACGAGATATTCGTATAAGCCGTATCTCGTCGAGAACGCCGTCTTCGGAATATCCTCCGCACGGATCTTGATCTGATGATATCCAGAGCGAAGGTCCATCTTTGAGAATACACTTGCCCCCACAAGTTGATCAAACAGGATGTCAATACGGGGCAGTGGGTACTTATTCTTGATGGTGACGGCGTTGAGCGGCCGGTAATCCACACACAGCCTCAGGGTCTCATCCTTCTTCTTCACGAATAGCGCCGAGCATCCCCAAGGCGAGGAACTCGGCCTAATGAAACCCTTGCTCAACAGATCATTGAGCTGTTCTTTCAGTTCCGCCAGCTCATTTGGAGCCATCTTGTATGGTCTCCGTGATATGGGCGTAGTCCCGGGTGCAAGTTCAATCTTGAACTCGACATCCCGCTCAGGTGGCATGCCCGGAAGATCATCCGGGAACACATCAGGATACTCCCGGACTACGGGGATGTCTTCTAACTTGAGAACTTCCGCATTATTAATTGCTAAAACTTCCCGGACTGGCGTGTCTAACACCATGGAATGCGGACGGTGGAATGGAGAATTTAAGTGAACCGTCCGTGTCCGAGTCTCTAGGACAGCGCCATGGTATTGCAGCCATGACATCCCTAAGATTGCATCAATCTTTTGTCCCATAAGGATTATCAAGGTGGTGGGATATAGTTTCCCACCTAAGCCCAGAGGTGCCTTTGGAATCATCATATTAGCTGAAATCTTCCCTCCCGGTGAGCATATCATATAAGTGCAGTCGGTTGGGAAGACTTGCAATTGGTGTTTAGCCACATAGGATGCACTTATAAAGCTGTGGGTTGCACCAGAATCAAATAATATGACGATGGCTTGATGGTTGAGAGTAAACGTACCCGCCAGCACGTTGTCTCCCTCTGGGGCGTCCTCATTGTCGAGGTTACGGACGCCTCCAGTCCGCTGACCAACCTTCTTCGCCGGAGGTCGGCCTCGAGCACCGCCCTGAAACTGGGCTTGCCCGCTGCTCTGCTGCCCCTGGGGACAGTCCTTCGCAAAGTGGCCCACCTGGCCACACATGAAGCAGGTGAAACGGGGCGGTCCCCCGCTGATCGGTGGACGGAAACCTGGGGCGCGTTGTGGCGGTGGAAACGCCCGGGGTACCGTCTGCTGCTGCTGCTGTCTTGGTGGTGGCATCGGCGGACGGAACGGAGGTGCCTGAAAGGGACGTCCCCCGAACCGTTGCGGTCGCGCCGGTGGTTGCCACTGCTGCCCGGATGGTGTCCGATACACCATACGGTACTTCTGGGGAGCGCCACTCCCACCGCTGCTAGGTGAAGCGCTACGCTTCCTCTGCTCAGCTGCTAACTCCCGCTGAGCGTCCTCTTGCATGATGGCGGCATTGACTAGATCGTTGAATGTGCCGCGGTTCCATTGTACGAGGTGGGTCTTCATTTCGGGATGTAACCCCCGATAGAAGTGCTCCCTCTTCTTCTCCTCCGTGGAGATGTAGTCTGACGCATACTGCGCCAGATGGTTGAAGGCACGGGAGTAGTCGTGGGCACTCCTCCCGCCCTGCTTTAGTTCCAAAAATTCTTGGAACTTTCTCTTCATTATTCCGGGAGGAATGTGATAGGCGCGGAACGCCTCCCGGAACTCTTGCCATTCCACGGCATGGCCAGCCGGACGTGAGGCGACATAATTCGCCCACCACGCACCAGCGGCACCGTGGAGCTGCTGTGCTGCGAACAGCGTCTTCTGCCGCTCCGTACACTGGAGCAGCCCGAACTTGGACTCGATAGTCCGCAGCCAGTTGTCCGCCTCCAGTGGTTCTTCAGCTTCGGTGAACACTGGAGGGTGCGTACTCATGAAATCCGAGTACGACACTTCGCGGGGCTCACGAGGCCCTCGCTCTTGACGTCCTCCCGCCTGGGACGTATTCTGCACGATCGTGCGGAGCAGGTCGGTCTGCTCCTCACGACCTCCCACCAATGCCGCTATCACATCCGCTAGAGTAAGCGGAGGCGGCGGTGGTGGCTGCTGCTGCGGGGTGCTGTCGTAGGCCGGTGGCTGGGAGTCATCGCCTCCACCTTGGCTAGAGCCACCAACCTCGTGCGTGGTCCTAGTACGAACCATCTGCAACCGTACGACATTAACCATCAGTTCCGCAACATTTTGCATGCAGTCCAATAGAACTGGGCGTAAAAACATTATGACAACCAAACGTGCGAAATATCTCGTAAGTAGATAATGTAATAACTTTGCACAAGCTACACCATTACCAGACCAAACACAAGTTAGTTTAATCCAACTTGATGAACCCCCTGTTTGGAAGCTCAACATAACTGGGTTTGGTCTCTACGAGACATTATTATTGCGTTGTCATCACGTATAACACCCTTAGGGTACGACACCCTCTCCAATGAGCTCAACTGTCATTCTTCTGTCAGAATGACCAGTTTCTACCTATCCCATGTTTTGATCTGGTTCTGTGCATTTTCATGACTCAAGTTAAATAACAAAGTTAAAGTTAACTTTAGTATCTTTCCAACGAGTATGCATTTGCCCCCAGATCAGATTTGGCTAAAAAGTTATGCTAATTCAAAGTCAGCAGAATTTCTGGAAGAATTTTAACAGCACCTCCCTTGGAAGTGGCTGTCTTCAACCCTAATTCTCCCTAATTTCTGTGCTGAAACTTCAGAAACTTTGAATTGCAAAGATGTCACACATCTTCTACTCTTTCTAAGCGTGTATTATATGACAATTTTAGATTTTTCTACTGGGAGTTATATTTGAAAAACATATCAGTTCAGAGGATGTTTTACTCTGCCCTGGTTCTGGACAGTTTACATTCCTCTGGGATTTCAGCCATCTTAAGGCGAGTTTCAGCTCTGGAAGTCTACAACAAAGTTGTAGAGTACTTGAATACCTTTCCAGAGCTATATAGCACCCCTCCCTGGGCTAAAAGACCTGTGAGTTATGCCCTGTTGAAGATCAGCAAACATGCTGCCCAAAACAGAGCACTCTGTTTTTCAGTCTCTTTTGGAACTACACTCATCACCATCCCATTCTTATACCCAACCAGGGTCCTAACTGTTGAACCTATAGATTTTAATTCTTTGTCATCATTATACTCATGCATATGCCTACAATGTCTCGGTACTACGTTCCTCACAAAAGAAAATCCTAACCGGTTCATACCGGTATATACGTCTCAAGTGTGGCACTAAACGGTCTCTCGCACACGTTTTCTACACGGATACATACGTGGTTAATACCTGCAGAAAACCACACAATAATGGTGCACTCAATGGTTATTCATTTCAGGCAGTTCCATATTTGAAAGTAAATACAAACGCCCGTATCATTGTCATACGGCCGTCCTTGAGCTAAGTCACGTCTCAAGGCACGTGATCGTGTTTCAACACCACACGACGGGGAACCCGAGTATGCCATGAACGGGTCGTCACGGTTGGGAATGTTATCAACCCAACAGATACCACCTACTGCCCTGCAGGGCACGCCGATGGCAAGCGCTGCGTATGTCCTCCTGGGCTATTTCCAGACGAACACACTTTCGCGTTACTGACCACGCGATGGGGTCTCCACTTACTTGCCTAATGCACGCTAGGGATCAGCGTTTCATATGAACTCAGGGACATGAAGAGTTCAAGAGATTCATATTGACGTCTCACACCAAGCTATGAGACAAATCCCTGAACCACGTTCCTCGTCAGGGAGAGCTAACCGAAATTGAACCGCTTTCGGTGGCGTTCCTTACCATACTTACCAGAGCGTAGGTGCGTCGTTACATAATTGAAATTCAGAATTATAACACATAAGTTAGTCTTTGCCACTTTAAGTAACTATGCTAATATAGTCCTTACTTGGGCAACTACCGAATCCTCACCGTATACCTAAGTTTTTCCCATAATGCAGTTCTTTAGTACTGTGCTATCCCCACTGCAGCTCTGATACCAGGCTGTGGCGGACCGGAATCCGCTCATCCAGGATCGCAGAGGGTGATGCCGCGCGATGCGACACCCGACAGCACACGTCATAAGAACACAATATATTACATGGGAAAAACAACTGAAACTGTACAAATAAGTACAAACTTCAGTTACAATTATTGTTCTATTACACAGCGGAAGACTACACTATACAACTCACGCCCGCCTATTTAGCAAAAGTCGGTTGCCCAGCCCTAGGGCAACCCACACTAGCTGCACTCCTCAGCTCAGCGCGGCGTGTACGGCTCCCACTCAGCCGTGGTCCCCGACGGAGGGTAACCCTCGCCGGTGGACTCGTACTCCGAGTCCGTGGGTGGCTCCTCACCTGAAAAAACACTTAAGCAGCAACCGTGAGCACGAAGGCTCAGCAAGGCTTAACCGACTCACCTAAGCATGAAACTCTACATGAGGTGTACAATGGACATAGGATATTAACATTTCAGCAAAACGACACGCCTACAAGTTCATCCTTAGTTCATCTTTTAGCAACAAGTTAACAGTTCATGAAATCTGAAATTTAGTAAGCAGTATTTGGTGGCACACATGTAGCAATACAATTATATCAATCAGCATCATTGAATCAACATATTTCATCCATTAGTCTACGTTACGACGCAGTGAACAAGCAGTACTCGTCACCGCGAGGGACGGCGAATCGACTCGATATACACCTGCAGGGAAAACCCAAAGAGCACGTCACGTACGCCCACCCGTGGAGCTGCACAGCACGCTCACTCGATGTCGTACGGGACAACCTTTCACCCAACAGCCCAAACGTCGAACCGGTCGCACCGAAACGAGCAGGAGGTTCCCCACACGGAGCATCTCTCTATGCCCGTTGGCAGATTTCCACCTTGCTGCCCTCAACCTACACCTATAAATCGGTGTGCTATGCCTCGACGCCCGGAGGTTTAGGCTACATCGGTTTATCGGGGCCCATATATCCGATATGCCTTCGGTACATTCAATACTTGTTCAGCAGGGCCGCACACGGATCGGTCCTCAATCGACACGGACAGGGCTGCGCACACAAGACTCTCTCTTGCTGCGCCCTAGCCCCTGCCTAGTCTCATTTTCATTACTAAAGTGATCTCACATCACTCAACCGAACCCGTGTGTCCCCAGCCTATCTCGCGAGTAGATTCCAACTACTCGACTTGTACCGAAGTCCTATGACTCATTAAGCATAGCCTGTCTACTCGAGGTCCTTGACACTACCCTCACTCTTTTAGGAAACTTTGGTTATGCAAGTGGGGTTTCATTCATCCGATACCTAATGCACATACATACTTCATATGACACATGTATACAAAGTAAAACTTTTAAAAAGGGTTAATGCAAACCGGGGCTTGCCTTGTTGCTGCTGGTCAGGAGTTAGTTCTTCGTCCGGAAGGAGGAAGTCCAGCACTTCCGGAGTCTCTTCTTCAACAGCTACACGTTAATGAAATACTATACGTTAATTTAGATGCAAATGTGAGTTTTTGAGTAAAACTTCTACTATTGGTTCTAATAACCAGCCTCTAACACCTGGAACTTTGTTTAAGAATTTAAATATGAACTGGTGTTGGTGGTTTAGCTTGGACTTAATCACATGGTTAAATGCTAAGTGGTTTTCCCCCTTTTTCCATATTAATCCCTTAATTGGTTAAACAGGACAGGGGTGATCTAGAGCTCCAATGGAGCTGAGAATTTTTGTGTGAATTCCTTGTCACAAGAAAACTCTATGGACCAAACACTAGCACTTTTCATGGAGTGGTTTGCTCAGAATAATTCTCTTGGTAAATCAGCAAGGAAGAATTAATTCTGAGGTAATATCCCTGTTCATGCTCAACCTAATGAACTACAATTTCTATTATAGCTCATAGAGTTTGCATGAATTTTCCTAGCATTTTTGGAGTCAAGGTTTGCCCAGAATTGAATTTCCAAGTTTTGGAAATTCTCTGAAAATGTTTCTGCATTCAAATGAACACAGCACCTTCTAATTTGAATTGCTCTGACCAAATCAACTCCAAATGGTCTGAAACTTTTACAGGGGTTTACTAATGTCCTAAAGAACATTCTGGCAAAATTTGGGGATTTTTGGATGAATCAAATTCCCTCTAAAATTCTTTTGCTGAAAAGCTTTAAAGAATTTTCCAGAATTAATTAATGGGTTACATACAAATTGGGTTGTATCTCTGGACAGAGCTAGGCAAGATGAATCCAACCCAATTTGAATCACTAAATTTGGAGCTTCCTAGCAGAAGTTACGGATTTCTAAAGTTTGAGTGGAAACTGGAATTGTTTTACTATTGGAAAAGAACCCGGGCCCACTCTTTAAATCGCAGCCAGTGGGAATCGAGGACACACAGGGTTACTGGGTTTTCCTGTGCACAGCCACACGGAATCCTGGCCATATTCGATCCCGTTTTAAACTCGCCCTCACTGACTGGTGGGCCTGCCCCACCCTTCTTCTTCCTCCGAGCCCCCCCTTCCCGCGCGCGCGCTAACCTCGCCGGAGCGAGGCGGCGCCTCACCGGCTAAGTGTCTCCGGCCGTCTCCCGGCCGGAGGCTTGCCGCCTGGGGGTTTATGGGGTCGGGAAACATGTCTGTTGGCTCGGTTTAGGCGCTAGAGGATCGGAACGGTGTCAGCAGCGTGCGGCGGCCTCGGGGAACGACCGGCATCGTCGCCCGGTGGTCCTAGCCTACCCACGACTCAGCCCATCCGTTCTAGAGCACCAGTGGGTACTAGGGACACTCGGCAAGTAAAGGCCAGCGCATGGCAACACCTCCTGAGGAGGTCTCACCGTGCGCCCGACTCCTGCCGCGCGTTTGAGCATGGAATGACATGAAATACCCCGAACTGGGTCGGTTTTCTAGCTAGGGTTGCGAAGAGAAATTGAACGCTAGCCAGTCTAGGTCCGGTGTGCACGCTTTGGTGGCCTAAGAACGAAGATTGAGGATGAATTCGATGGATTCTTACCCGGAGGTCCGAGTGGATGTGCCGGGAGGAAAACGTCAAATTGACGCCCAACGGTCCACCGTCGGGGCTGCGGCTTGGCTAGTAGCAGCGTGACTATCCGGCGCGTCTCTGAGTGGCCTAGCTTGGCCAGGAAAGCCTCGGGTTCGAGCTGCCCACGGTGAGCCCGTGCCGGCTGTTTTTCTCGGTCACTGCCGATAGTCCCCGGGCTAGGTTCTGGGCAGCTAAACTCGGTTGTCTTCGGCCGGAGGAGGTAGAGGGCGAGTAGTTGGTGTGGTTTTTGGGCTAGGGGAGGCGCTGCTCGCGGTGAATTTCCGGTTTCACGATCGAATGGAAACGGCAGCGAGCGTAGCGCTCTCTGTTCACGCGTAAAGGACCCGAGCCTCGGTGGTTTCGTGCTGTGGGCGACCGACCGCCTAGGGGTTGATCGATCCGGGAGCAGCTCGCCAGCTCGGGCAGAAGACCAGGAGGTGGCAGCGCGAGGGGGTTCCGGCGCCGGCGTCCCGGTGTGCTGTCTCGGCCGAGAGAGGAAAAGATCAGAGGTATACTTCTCTGTGAAGTCTACTGACAGGTGGGACCCCCTCTCCCCCTAATTCTTTTTCCAAATTTTTTTCCAATTCTGTTATGCCAAATATTCTCAGCTACTCACAATTTAATGTGAGACTTAGTCACCAAGTCTTAGTTTAAATTTGAAGTCTCAAATTTGAACTGTGTTTGGCTAAATTTGCTGCATGTTTAAACTGAAATTCAAATTCAGTTTTGAATTCTAGCAATTTTAGCTCTTGACAAGATGAGCTCCAATGGGGATGAAAATTGGTGGGTTTACTCAGAAAAATGTGCTGAGTATAGATATGGAGCTAACTTTTGAATTTGGATGATGAAAGTTGCTGTAATTTGAATTTACATTCAAATTGGCCTCTTTTTGAAATAACCCAAAAGTGCCTCAAAAATTGCTGAATTTGCATGAGCTTTGGACTGAACCTTCCCAAGACTTTTTAAATCCTAGGGTGAGCTCAACCTCTCATGCTCATGTGTAGAAACCCTACATTGTGAAAGTGAAGGCTTTCCCTTCTAATCACTCCTTTGATGGAGGCCACTTGCTCTTCACAATATTTCACAATCTACACACAACAAAACTGTTGTGTGGTGAGGTGCATAAAAGTTTTTTGCAAGTCCCTTTTCTTGGGCTTTTACACGGACCTCCCCCTCCGCGGGGAGAGGTCCAGAGGCTCCACGTGCCCCGCAGGCCGGACCCTTCTCACCTCGGAGAAGGGCTCCGGACCCGCCACGTGGCCAGAAGAATGGTGCTGCCTGCCCCCGAGCGGTAGGCGGCGGGCGTAAAGGCGCTCCTCACCTTGCCTGTACAAGGTATTCAAGGCCCGCGTCTTCCCAAGACGCGGAAACGCGGAGCACGCGTCTGTCAGGTGCCGTTGCGCCCAGTCGCATCACAGACTGGCGCGCGGTGTCAGAACCTGCCAGCCAATAAACGCCGCGACAAGACATCCCATGCCGCCTGCGCCGTCATCAACCACTACGACTAGCACGCGGCATGGGCAGGGCGGCAAGATGAAGACTCAGAAGCCTTCGACCAGAGGCAACCACCGGCTTAACTACAGATACGGTAGATAATAGACAATCTTCCCGGGACCACCTGTCGGGTCCCGGCTTCCCTTGTAAGCCGCCCGAGCCTTGGACTATAAAAGGCTCGGGTAGGCGTCGATAGCAAGGGTTCGCACTTTGCAACTCATACGCTAGTCATACACTCTCAAGCTGTAACTCTCCACCAAGCTCAGGCCTCCGGCCCTGAGCAGCAAGCAATACAGCGAGCTCCGTAGCTCGCCGTGGACGTAGGGTTTTATGCTCCGGCGGCCTGAACCACGTAAAACTCGCCGTGTCAAGCTCTCGCTAACTCGTCCATCCGCACAAGCTTTCCGCTAGGAGACTAGCCCCGCCGAAAAAAGAACCTCCGCGGGCTGCCCAGTGCAGGCCCGAGGGAAGTGTCGATCGCACACTTCGACATTTGGCGCGCCAGGTAGGGGCCTTTTCCCCTAGCGCGACGAGTTTCCACCGACGAAGATGATCGAGCTTCCTTCAGCGGCAAACTCTTCCCCCCTGCGCCCGCGGCAAACCGTGACCAGGGGAGAGTACATGATGACACACTCGAGCTGGGAGCCAGCAACCGGCTCTGGCAGCGCCGACCCCGGCAATGCAGGCTCCATCCAGCGTCAGGCCTTCAGTAGCGCCGGGCGTACCTGGTGGGGGTGCGCTAGCCGCAGCAAGGGCGCTACTGCGCAATCCGCCTGCTGGGGACGCGCCACAGGCAGCGACCCAGCGGTGGATTCGCGAGGTAGACCGTCTTGTCGTCGCCGCCACAAACCATTGACTTCGGCGGGGACGACGCACCGACCAACCGGCTGTGTCGCTGACGCGCATGCCAACGGTTGATGGCCAGACGGGGGAGTTCCAGCTCCACCAAGCTTCCATCGATGGACCTGAGGACAGAGCTGGAATGGTGCCGCTTAGGCCAAGATGCCCGAGTGTTCCTCGAGCGACGTCAAGAAAGGCGTCGCACTCAAGAGGCTGGCGACAACATGACGTCGGCCTCGACCCAGCCTGAAGGGCAGATCTTCGCTACGCGAGCTCTGCCCCAGGCATACGTCGAGCGGCATATGCCACAACCATATGCCCTGCAGACGGCGTCCCCGGTCTATGGAGGGGCCTTGCCCATACCGGGGCACACTGTGCCAGCGGAGAACCAAGCGTTCGCGGCACCGATACCTGCACTGGGAGCCAGCAACCGGCTCTGGCAGCGCCGACCCCGGCAATGCAGGCTCCGACCAGCGTCAGGTTTTCAGTAAGGGTGCGCTAGCCGCAGCGAAGTGCGCTGCTACACAATATGCCACAGCCGTGTGTCCTACGTATGGCAGCCAGAGCATGCGGTCCTCAGCGCGAACCAAGCATTCGCGGCATCAGGACCTGCGGCGGCAGAAGCAGGGTGTGCGGCCCTCGCGCCCCGCTTTCGCTTCACAAAATGGCCGCGCAAGTTTCGGCCGCTCTTGCCTGAGAAGTATGATGGCAGTATCAACCCGGCGGAATTCCTCCAGAGGCCGGGAAATCCAGAAGCTCGCGGAGCGCTTCCGGAAGGGGAAGCAGCCCCCAGCTGATGCCCACCTTGTAGTCAAAGGGAGGGCAAGCAGAAGGTCGACGCCCGGGACGGCGACGACCGCCAGGTGGAGTTCCAGGAGATCCGGCGCGCCGTAAAGGCAGTGCGCAATCATGGGAGCTCCAGCTCCAGTGACGACGAGCACTGGAAGATGCCCTGTGACATCTTCGGCGGGTCCGCTGACCCCCTGTCCCGAAGCATGGCTAAGGCCTTGCGTCGAGCGGTAGCATCGGTGGCTCCCCTCCCAGGTGCAGTACCGCGCCTCAGGTGGATGGGAACCCCCATCAGCTTCGATGACACCGACTGCCCCACGAACATGGCTGGGGCCGGCCAACTACCACTCGTGGTGGCCCTTACCATCGCCAACGTGAAGATGTACCACGTTTTGGTGGATGGTGGGGCTGGGCTGAACCTCATCAGTCACGCAGCCTTCCAGAAGCTGCAGATCCCGATGGCCAAGCTCGCCCCATCAAGCCCGTTCTCAGGGGTAGGGCCGGGACGGGTCGTTCCCTACGGCCGCATCAGCCTCCCGGTGACCTTTGGGGCACCGGACAGCTACCAGACAGAGTACATTCTGTTCGACGTGGCCGAGATTGCCATGATCGGTAGGCCAGCCCTGTACCGATTCATGGCAGTAGCCCACTACGGCTATCTTGTCTTGAAGATGCCTACACCAACAGGTGTCCTCAAGGTTTGTGGAGACCGTGCTGCTGCAGTATTAGCCTTGGAAAGGCTTCAGGCGCTTACAGCAACTAGAGCGCCAGCCCTCAGCAGTACAGAACTAAACCAGCTCCACCTAAGTGCACGCCATCGTGCCTCTACCACCGCACCCCGCGTGCAACCCCTTGATGAGGACGACGTCCCCACAAGGCTCGTCCGAATCAGCGCCGATGCCACCCAGACCACCCGGGTAGCCGGGGGCCTGGGTAGCATATAGGAAGGCGCGCTCATTGCCCCCCTCCGGCATGAGGTCGATGTGCTGCATGACAGCCATCACCGAGGCCAGAGATCCCTAGGGAGGTGATGGAGCACTACTTAAAGGTCTTTCCCGACGTCCAGCCGTCCGACGAGATGGAGAGTCCGCCGCTCCCGGCGCTTGGCAAACCGTGTTATTATCCCGAAGGCCAGCGAGAAGCTCCGGAAGCGCATCCACTACACCAGTCTCAATAAGGCATGCCCCAAAGACCTATTTTTTCTTCCTATGATAGAGCAAATAGTAGACTTGATACCAGGCTGTGATATGCTGCGCTTCCCAAATGCTTGCTAGGACTCCCATCAGACCCCTGAGTCTGAAGTAGTTGAAGGGCGCCCTTTACCTGCTAATCCCGGCGTAAACCGACTTGGCATAGCTAGGGGTCCCGCAAATTTCCCGTCTTCGCGCAATGGCTTTAACCCCATACCACAGTAACCTGTTTCGCTACCGAGAAGCAAGCACCAGAAGACCAGACCTCGGATCCCCGACACAACCTCCCGGAGGACCAGCAGGACCTCCCGGAGCTCCCCGGACGTCAGCGGAGCTTCCCGCGAGGTCCAAAGCAGCCTGAGGACCCCCGAGTGTCGGGCACCCAGCGATCCCCCTAGGCTAAAAGCTATCCCCCACAGCTCCACGCGGCAGGCGATGCCGCCAAATGGGCGGCGGAACTACTGAAGTTTGATCTAGGTTCCCTTTCCCGTCATACAGACATTAACAGAACATTAGTTCACTTGTGGCTGAAGTAGACGCACGCTCAGGGGGCCACGAAGACGATGAAACAGTACCCTGAGCCCTGACCTTCACCAGGCCTTATCGAATGATGTTCGTCGACGGCTCCTCGTGAAAACAGGGGGCCGATGCTAGCGTACTGTTCCTCACGCCATCGGGGGAGCAGTCTGGGTATGTGGCGCGTTTCAATTCCAAGGCAACCAACAATATAGCAAAGTATGGAGTGCCCATCCTTCTCGCTAGTCGTTGGCTCAGGGCGATCCCCAGTCTGGTTAACAACCAAGACAGCGGAGACAGACCCCCTCGCCTTGGACCTGCACCACGTACCGCGCGCTAGCAAGGCCGCAGCTGACAACCTTTCAACGAGGGCCCCTGACGCGACCCGCTCAACCGAGACAGGCCACTCGCCCGGGAATCGCATTGGGTGGTGCCGTGTTATGCGGCACCCAACAACACACATATGAGGAACAATGTATTACATAAAACAATAGCGGAAGCTTACAAGTTTTTCTTTGTAAATACTTTACATCAAGTAGCTACAGCGGAAGTCTTTATCAACTCACGTCGAATAACTAAGAGCATTCGAGATGAAGTCCAGCCCACGGACTCCTCTCGCTAGCGACACGAAGACAAGCAGCAGCGGCTCGGTTCTCCATGTGTTACCTGACTCGGGAGTTCCCGAGTCTCACCGGACAACCTTCTTTTCAGCATCGTTGTTATCCTGCAAAACCACTTATATAGCAAGCGTGAGCACATAGGCTCAGCAAGTCTGACCCGTCTCTCCTAAGCAAGAAACTCTACATGCAAGACGGTTGCAATTGGGTTGGCTAGATTTGCATAAAGGACTCGCCTAAAGTTGATCCTTAACTTTCAGATTTCAAGCCTCATTGTGCAGACCTTGAGCCGAAAAGCATCGCAACTCCACAATCAAACAAGAAACGCTTTGTTGCGATGCTCCTTGCACAAAGTGAAAGTAAACTTTAATGAGCCTATCTCTAATTCAATCATGATTGCAATACAAGTTATAGCACAGCCTTATCAAGTTCAAAGATAAACAATTCCAGTTGTTACTACGTCAAGACGCAGTGGGCAAGTATGCTCATATAACCGCGAGCGACGGTGATTCGAATCAGTACACGCCCGGACTACACGACACGTACACCCGTACTCCGAGCTGCCGGCAGCAACCTCGACTGACGTTGTACGCGGCCACCTTTCCCAAGATCTTCCACATTGGACGCAGTCCAACTGCCCCGAGTACGCAAGTTCCCTCAAGGTGCATACCCGCTGTGGTATGTTCTTGAGCGAGTTACCTCCTGCTACCCTGACGCCGAAAGCCTAAGGCAGTTGGAAAAGTTCCACTATGGATCTCCCAAGGTACATCGGTTTCCTGGGTCCCATATAGCCAGTATGTGCCCGGTACACAACTCAAACTTGTCCAACAGGGCCAAGCACGGACGGGCCTTAACCGACACAGGCAGGGCTATGCACGCACGGCCTGCAACCTGCTGCATCTAAACCTCCCTGCCCGGTCTCCATTTCTTAAGTGTGAACTTTCATCATTCTTTCTAATTCGGACCCGTTCTGAGTAAACCAGCCCTAAACTCGCGAGTAGATTCCAACTACTCGTCTTCTACCGGACCTTTCCTACTAACATTAGCATAGCCAAATTCCCTCGAGGAGTTGCTATTCTACCCTTTCTCTCATAGGTGTTTCTGGTCATGCAAGTGGAGTTTTCAATATCATCTAGACGTAATGCAATCAACGATGCAAAGCTATGATCTCTACAAATGAAAATGTTTTATAAAATGGTTCAAGTGCAAACCGGGGCTTGCCTGTTTTGCAGGGGACTACTGTTACAATCAGTTAGTGATGATCACTTGGAGCTTGATCACTTGTTCTCCTCCCTCCTTGATCTTCACTCCAAGTCCTCCTCACCTTCTTCACGTATATACTACACGTTATGATCATGCATATGTATTTAATTGAAAAGATTTTGCTCATAAGATCTAATGACCATTTAAAACTGGAACTTTGTTTAAGAATTTAAAATGACACTGGTGCTAGTGGTTTGGGTTGGGCTTAAACACTAAGATCAAGTGTTGAGTGCTTCTTTCCACTTAAGTGTTGATCACCTTACGAGATCACACATGACAGTGGTGATCCAGAGCCCTAATGGAGCTGAGAATTTTCATGTGAGTTCCTTGTCACAAGAAGTTCTCTGGACCAAAATTTAGCACATTTCATGGACTGGTTTATTCAGAATAATTCTCTAAGTGTTTAGTCAAAGATGAATTAATTCTGAGGTAACATCCATTTTCATGTCAAACTCAGTGAACCACAATTTCAATTATAGTTTATAGAGTCCACATGAATTTTCCTAGGATTTTTGGAGCTAGGAATTTCCCAGAACTGAATTTACAAGTTTTGGAAATTCCCTGAAAATGTTTTTGTATTCATTTGAATACAGGAACTTACAATCTGAATTACCCTGATTAATTCAACTCCAAATGAGCTGAAACTTTTACAGGAGTCTAATAACACCCTAAAGAATATCCTGGCAAAATTTGAGGATTTTTGGATATACCAAACTCCCTCTAAAATTCTTTTGCTGAAAAGCTTTAAAGAATTTTCCAGAATTAAATAAAGACTTTCATGCAAATTGGGTTGCATATTTGGATAGAGTTTGTCAATCTGAATCTAACCCAATTTGAATCACTAATTTTAGAGATTCCTAGCAAAAGTTATGCTCTTCTAAAGTTTGGGGAAAAATCCGGGATTTGAATAAATCCGGGAAAAGTTTAAACCTGACTGTGGGACCAGGGACACGTGTCTGCTGCCGGGAGCGCGCCACACGGGCCACAGAATTGTTTCCCGCGCTGTCACAGCCGATCCCGCGCCACGGAGTATCCGGTCCACTGTTTCTGTGCGACTGACGCGTGGGGCCGGTAGCACCTTCGTCTACCTCCCGCCCCCGCGCTTCTGCGCCGCCGGGCTTGCCGGAGAAGCTCCGGGATTAGTCGTCCGGCCATCTCAACTGCTGAAACTCGCCGCCAGGACCTATTTTAACCCGAGGAACACGATGGTGGGACTTCCCCAGACCGGCGAGGTTCCTAAACCACCCCGCACCGGTGCAGCGGCTCTGAGGGAGTCCGGCAACGTTGCCCCGATGCTCTAGCCGGCAAGAAGTCCACTAGAAAGGTTCTACAGCACTAGTGGAGGTTTGCCCTGCTCGGCATGGCCGCATATGGGCTCGGAAACGGCTCCAACCTAGGTTTCATCGTGCACCCGATGCCCCTTATTGTGGTAGCCGATGGGAAAAGCTTGAAACAAGCCGTCTACCATCGGTTTCATGCGACGTTTTGTGAAGAAGAAAAGTTGCTACACCAGTCTAGATTCTATGTGCGAAATTTGCAGAGCTCTAAATGAATATAACTCGAGAATTTCGTCGATTCATACCCGCGGGTCAGTTTTCACCGGCCGGAGAGGATCTTTGAAATTCGTCGTTGAGAGGCCGAGGCAGGCTCTGTGCTTCGGGTAGAAGCTGCATGGAGCTCCTGCGCGTCCCAGGGACCGCTTTCTTGATCGTGAAAGCCGCTCTGTGGAGCTGTCCACGGGAGCACGTTGCCGCCGGGGTGTTCGGCCGCCGCGGAAACTCGATGTTCTCGGCGTAGAGGGCACGAACGCGCTTGGCGATGGCTCGAGGAGGTCGTGGGGACGATGGTGGTGTTGCTCGTCTGCTCAACCGAGGCTTCACACGCTAGTTACGGCGGTGGCCGATCGAGCGGACGGCGTCGGCAGCTGCGGCTGTTTCTCGCGCGAGGAAAGAAGCAGAGCGGTGCTGGTCTTCGGGAATGAGCGAAGAGGAGCACGGCAGAGGGTATAAGACGGTCGGGCGGCTCCTCCAGCGCGACGAAATCCAGCAGGAGGTGGAGGCGTCGGCTGATCGCGGTGTCGAGCGGAGCTGCGCCCTCGGTCTCGGGTGCCGACTGAAGGAGGCAAACAGAGACCCAACACTTAGATCTTTTGCAAATTTTCAGTTCCCACAATGACATGTGGGACCCACTGATCAGTCCTCCTTATCCCCCCCTCCAAATATCTCCCAGGTTGAATGTTGAGTGAATTCAATTGTGGGAATTCAAATCTGGTATGCATTTGGATAATTGGGCAAGTTTCATCCAAATTCAAACATGCATTTCAATTCTTTGTCTTTTAAAGTCCATTTTGCAAAATGGGTTGCAAACTATTTCCATAAATCATGAAACTTTGCACACCCCCTAATTTGGACTCAAGGAATTCAAATATGAAATCTGATTTTTATTTTGGCTGCTGCAAATGAGATTTTTAGCCCAACAGTTTTGAATTCCATTGTGTTTTTCTCATTTGAATTTTTGTTTGAACAAATTGTTCCAAATCTGATTTTTGCTTTCTCACACATATGGGAACTTCCCATCCTTGGTTTTGACCCCTCTAGGGTTCCAAGTTCTCAAATGAACCTTTGACTTGTGTGAAGCAAAATCCTCATGTGTGTTATCACATGTGGGGAAAAGTTTTAACAAGTCCCAATTTTCATACATATGAAACCAACTTTTGCAAATAAGTGTTTCTTTGTATTCATAATTTTGGGACCTTTACATTCCTCCCCCCTTAAAAGGAATCTCGTCCCGAGATTCAAAAGAAGAACGGGGTGGAAGGTAATTACAAGGTTTATGACAAAAGCTCCGGATAGTTCTTGTGGATATAATCTTCGGTTTCCCACGTCGCCTCTTCCGGGGTATGATTACTCCACAGGACTTTGTAAAATTTTAAAGTCCGGTTCCTGGTGGTCCGGGTCTTTTCGTCGATAATCTGTACAGGTTGCTCGACATAGGTGAGATCCGGTTTCAACTCGTCGATGTCTTCCGTGCGGATGGCAGCTGTAAACTTGAGACATTTCCGCAGCTGGGATACGTGAAATATGTCGTGAATACCGGCAAGGCTTGCCGGTAGTTCCAACCGGTAGGCTACAGTCCCGCACTTCTCCGTGATAGTAAACGGACCGATAAATCGGGGAGCAAGTTTACCCTTGACACCGAACCGATGAATCCCCTTCATCGGAGACACACGAAGATACACGTGCTCTCCGACTTTGAAATGCAGTGGTCGACGTCTCTGGTTCGCGTAGCTCTTTTGACGAGATTGGGCAGCTTTGAGGTTCTCTTGTATTATCCGAACTCTCTCTTCGGCTTCATTGACAAGATCGACCCCGAACGTTACTCGTTCACCGGATTCGCACCAATTTAATGGTGTACGGCACTTCCGGCCGTATAGAGCTTCATATGGTGCCATTTTGATGCTCGTCTGATATCCGTTGTTGTACGAGAACTCCGCCAGAGGTAAGTGATCATCCCAGCTCTTACCGTGTTGGATGGCACATGCTCTCAGCATATCCTCTAGTATTTGATTCACCCTCTCAGTTTGCCCATCGGTTTGAGGGTGATATGCAGAGCTTCTAATCAACTTTGTCCCCAAGGAGGTGTGTAGTTGTTCCCAGAAACGGGCTATGAACAGCGATCCTCTATCTGACACAATGGTGCGAGGAACTCCATGTAAGCACAAGATCCGTGCTATATACAGCTCTGCATACTGCTTTGCGTTGTACCTAGTATGCACAGGGATGAAATGTGCTGATTTGGTTAATCGGTCCACGATTACCCAAATCGAATCATGGTTGTGGGAGGTCATCGGCAACCCGACGATGAAGTCCATACTCAAGTCTTCCCACTTCCATGCCGGTACTTGCAATGGCTGCAACAGGCCTGACTTCTTCATATGGTCGGCCTTGACTCTTCGACACGTATCACACTCTGAAACGTATTTTGCAACCTCACGTTTCATACGTGTCCACCAAAACTTCTTCCGGAGATCTTGGTACATTTTATTACTGCCCGGATGAATAGAAAACTTGGACAAATGAGCTTCATCCAAAATTTTCCTCCGTAGTCCCATATCCCGGGGTACTACAATCCGGTCGTTGAACCACAAAGTACCTTCATCGTCCTTCCGGAAGCACTTCATTTCTCCGTTGTCTATCCTCCGTCGTATGTGAGACATACCCTTGTCTTTTCGCTGAGCCTCAATGATCTCCTCTCGGATGGTAGGAATGAGAGCAAGATTATAGAGAGCTCCATGCGGGATGACACGGAGGCTTGGTCCTTCATCATCCATTTCAGCAATAGTTAGGTGATGGATATGCGCCTTACGACTGAGCGCATCGGCGACCACATTCGCCTTTCCTGGATGATAATGAATCTCTAGTTCATAGTCCTTAATGAGCTCTAGCCATCTTCGTTGCCTCATGTTCAATTCTTTTTGAGTGAAGATGTACTTCAAGCTCTTGTGGTCGGTGTAGAGGTGTACAAGATTTCCGAGCAAGTAATGCCTCCACATCTTCAAAGCAAGGACCACGGCAGCTAACTCAAGATCATGAGTTGGATAATGCTGCTCGTGAGTTCTAAGTTGACGAGATCCATAAGCGACCACTCGTCTTTCTTGCATCAGCACGCAGCCAAGACCGATGCCAGATGCATCGCAATAAACGTCGAATGGCTTCGTTGTATCCGGCTGAGCAAGAACTGGGGCTGTTGTGAGATGCTTCACTAAGGTCTTGAAAGCTTGTTCACACACAGCACCCCACACAAATCTGGTATTCTTCTTTAATAATTCCGTCATCGGTTTAGCAATCTTGGAGAAACTCGGAATAAACCTCCGGTAGTAACCCGCTAAACCGAGGAAGCTTCGGATTTCATGTACTGACTTTGGTGACTCCCATTTCTGTACTTGGATAATCTTACTCGGATCTACAGCGATGCCCTCCGCTGAAATAATGTGTCCGAGAAAAGGTACTTGATTAATCCAGAATTCACACTTGCTGAATTTTGCATAGAGCTGATGATCTCGCAATCTTTGTAGCACAATATGCAGATGTTCAGCATGTTCTTCCTCTGACTTGGAGTACACCAAGATATCGTCGATGAAGACCACGACGAATTTATCCAACTCCGGCATGAACACTGAATTCATCAGGTACATAAAGTGTGCCGGGGCGTTGGTCAAACCAAAAGACATAACGAGATACTCATACAGCCCGTATCTCGTTGAAAATGCCGTCTTCGGAATATCTTCTGCCCGGATTTTAATCTGATGATATCCGGACCGAAGATCCATCTTCGAGAATACCTTCGCACCCACTAATTGATCGAAGAGCATATCAATGCGAGGTAGTGGATACTTGTTCTTGATGGTAACGGCGTTCAAAGGACGATAATCAACACAAAGCCGTAGTGTTTCGTCCTTCTTTTTCACAAACAACGCTGAACAACCCCAAGGTGACGAACTCGGTCGTATAAATCCCTTGCTCATTAGGTCATTCAGCTGTGTCTTCAATTCTGCCAGTTCATTGGGTGCCATCTTGTACGGCCTTCGTGATATTGGTGTGGTTCCCGGTATAAGTTCAATCTTGAACTCAACGTCTCGCTCGGGCGGCATGCCCGGTAATTCGTCGGGAAACACATCCGGATACTCACGTACCACCGGAATGTCCTCTATCTTGACAACTTCCGTGTGGTTCACTGTTGCAATCTGTTGCCGTCTGGCGCCCAGAATTAATACATGAAGACCGTGCTGTGGGGAGTTGAGCTCAACGGTCCTGGAGCTGATGTTAAGGACCGCTCTGTGGTAATTCAACCACGACATCCCCAAAATGGTGTCGATCTTCAGACCCTCAAGGATAATGAGAGTCGTAGGGTATATTTTACCCCCCAAACAAAGAGGTGCTCGGGAGACAACCTCGCTTGCGGTACTGCTGCCCCCGGGCGAAGATATGAGGTATTGCCTCTTTGTATAAACGGTTTGGAGCTGATGTTGAGCCACAAAAGATTGGCTAATGAAGTTGTGTGTGGCACCGGAATCAAAGAGAACTAAAACCGGTATCCGATTCAGAGAAAACATCCCTGCTAAAGCGGCTTCTCCTTCCGGAACATCATCAATCACAGTATAGTGAATGTTGCCCCTTATCTGCCCTCCTATCTGCAGATTGAGGTACGGGTCGTATTGTTGTAAACACGATGACCCGTAGCCTCGAATTCCCTCCAGACATTGCCTAGCATAATGGCCCTTACGCCCACAAGTAAGACACGGATGCCTCTCCGGTTCTTCGTTGACTTGCGGTGGACTGCTAGGTACATATGGCTGCAGCGATGGAGCACAAACCACCATCTGATGCTGCGGCAGTGGAGGTGGTGCAAGTTGTAAAACTTGACCAGCAATCAATCTTTGAGGAGTTGATCGTACAGGTGGCCTCCATCTTTCACTGGTTGGCATTTGATACACCAAACGGTACTTCTGAGGCACATAACTTGTGCTAGCCTGCTCGATCTTACTCATCTTTCTCTTCTCCGCTTGCCACTCAAGTGTCGGCTTCTCTTGAATGAAAGCTGCATCGACCATGTCGGTGTAACTGCCGTTATTGTGTACGGCCAGCTTTTCCCGTAATATGGCACTCAGGCCATGGAAAAATAGGTCACACCGTGCCTCTTCTTTCGCCACATATTCGGGAGCATATTGGGCCAAGAGATTAAATCTCCTGACATACTCGAGGACACTCATGTCCCCTTGCTTCAAGCCCAAAAATTCCTCCCGCTTTGCCTTGACAATACCTAGTGGTATGTAACGAGTACGAAAGGCTTCACAAAACTCTCTCCATGTTACTTGATGGCCCCCCGGAATGGTGGCAACATAATCCACCCACCAGTTTCCGGCGGCTCCATGGAGTTGTTGAGCGGCAAACTTTGTCTTCTGGTAATCATCACACTGGAATACTCCAAATTTTGACTCCATGACACGAAGCCATTGATCTGCTTCCACAGGTTCGGTGGCTTCAGTAAAGATAGGCGGTTGAGTCGCCAAGAAGTCCAAATAAGCGTCCCGAGGTGGAACGACTTGTTGCGTGTTCTGGAGTACGCCTTGCTGTACCAAAGCTTGGAGTAAGCGTGTGTGTTCTTGTGTTGCTTCTTGGAGTAGCCTAGCGTTCTCTTGGTTAGACTCGACAACTCGAGTCATAAGATCCATCCATCCCGTGGATGGTGGTCCCGATGGTGGGATAGAAGCATCACCACCTCGACTAGAACTTCTGGCCCTACTCCTAGAGCGATTACGAACCATACTGCAAAATGTAGTTGAGATGAGTTAAGCAAGAACTCAGCAGTATGTGAGACTAATGGAAACATGATTATGTCAACACTTTATGAAAGCAGTAACAAAATTCATGTTTACAAAACTCCTTAGTAGGCATAGTTATTCAGCCTATCTGTACAGAACAGACCTTTATGCACTATCTCCAGATTTTGACCTAGTTAAGAGCATTTTCATAACTCAAGTTGAATAACAAAGTTAAAGTCAACTTCAGTATCTTTCCAACGAGTACTCACATGCCCCCCAGATCATCTCCGGATTAAAAGTTATGATTTTTCCAAAGTTGACAGAATTCCTGAATAAAATTTGCCAGCACCTCCTTTGTACATGGCTGATTTTTTCACAGTTGTACATGTAAATACAATAAGAACCTGAACAAACTTTGAACTACAACAATGTTGCACATTCATAATCTTTCCAATGGTGTATCATAGGCTTCTTAAGGGTTTATCTACAGAAAGTTATTGCTTAAAAACAGAAAGGTCCAGAGAGGTTTTGTTACCGTCCTGGTTCTGGACAGTTTACTCTACTCTGAACTTTCTACCCATTTAGCATGTGATTTAGCTCTGGAGCTCTACAAATAAGTTGCAGATCACTTGAAAATCCTTCCAGAACTCTATCATACACCTTAATTAGGTCAAGCTACTCAGAGTTATGCTCTGTAGAAGTCCAACACAAATTTCTGCTGAAAACAGAGCACTCTGTTTTTGAAATCTTTGAAGTCTAATCTTCCTCTCATTTGAATCTTAGCTCACAATAAGAGTTCAGTAACTAATATTTGTTTCAAACTTCCATTTTTAGTTGAAAGTTAGTTCATGAGTCATTTCTTCAAAGGAAAGGGGTTATTATGTTTAGTACGGCGTCGATGCACCGTAAGAAGCATGTCGGTACTACGTAGCCTCACCAAAAGAAAATCCTAACCGGATTATACCGGTATATCGTATCTTAGGTGGCACTAAAACGGTCACTCGCAAACGTGTACTATTCGTACTACGGTTTCGTGGTTAATCCTGCATAAGTCACACTCAATCATCAGGTCCGGCTGCACACCGAACCCGGTATCCATACATTTCTTACACCCGTCCGTCATCACTCGCACAGGTGTTCTCAAGCCAAACACGCCTTGAGCTACGTGTTCACGTTACTAACCACGTGACGGGGTTTCCCAAATTGCACCACGCACGCCTGGGACAGACGTTGCTCGAGTACCCCAAACGACATGAGGAGTCGTAGAGGATACTAAAGCGGATCAGGTTACCTGCCACCCGTGGGGCTCCACCCTTCAGCTTGTGCGCACTGGTGGACAGCGCTTACGTGCACCCCCCAAGACATAAATGGTCCCGAGATGCACGATTTTCCGACATAACAAATAAGTTAGGTTGCCACCTTCATAATAAGCTAATAGTAATCCTTATGTGGGCCTAGTACCGTATCCTCACCGTAACCTAAATTTTTGTCGTAATACCTTCCTTATTCCGTGTGCCATTACCAATGCGGCTCTGATACCACGCTGACGCGACCCGCTCAACCGAGACAGGCCACTCGCCCGGGAATCGCATTGGGTGGTGCCGTGTTATGCGGCACCCAACAACACACATATGAGGAACAATGTATTACATAAAACAATAGCGGAAGCTTACAAGTTTTTCTTTGTAAATACTTTACATCAAGTAGCTACAGCGGAAGTCTTTATCAACTCACGTCGAATAACTAAGAGCATTCGAGATGAAGTCCAGCCCACGGACTCCTCTCGCTAGCGACACGAAGACAAGCAGCAGCGGCTCGGTTCTCCATGTGTTACCTGACTCGGGAGTTCCCGAGTCTCACCGGACAACCTTCTTTTCAGCATCGTTGTTATCCTGCAAAACCACTTATATAGCAAGCGTGAGCACATAGGCTCAGCAAGTCTGACCCGTCTCTCCTAAGCAAGAAACTCTACATGCAAGACGGTTGCAATTGGGTTGGCTAGATTTGCATAAAGGACTCGCCTAAAGTTGATCCTTAACTTTCAGATTTCAAGCCTCATTGTGCAGACCTTGAGCCGAAAAGCATCGCAACTCCACAATCAAACAAGAAACGCTTTGTTGCGATGCTCCTTGCACAAAGTGAAAGTAAACTTTAATGAGCCTATCTCTAATTCAATCATGATTGCAATACAAGTTATAGCACAGCCTTATCAAGTTCAAAGATAAACAATTCCAGTTGTTACTACGTCAAGACGCAGTGGGCAAGTATGCTCATATAACCGCGAGCGACGGTGGTTCGAATCAGTACACGCCCGGACTACACGACACGTACACCCGTACTCCGAGCTGCCGGCAGCAACCTCGACTGACGTTGTACGCGGCCACCTTTCCCAAGATCTTCCACATTGGACGCAGTCCAACTGCCCCGAGTACGCAAGTTCCCTCAAGGTGCATACCCGCTGTGGTATGTTCTTGAGCGAGTTACCTCCTGCTACCCTGACGCCGAAAGCCTAAGGCAGTTGGAAAAGTTCCACTATGGATCTCCCAAGGTACATCGGTTTCCTGGGTCCCATATAGCCAGTATGTGCCCGGTACACAACTCAAACTTGTCCAACAGGGCCAAGCACGGACGGGCCTTAACCGACACAGGCAGGGCTATGCACGCACGGCCTGCAACCTGCTGCATCTAAACCTCCCTGCCCGGTCTCCATTTCTTAAGTGTGAACTTTCATCATTCTTTCTAATTCGGACCCGTTCTGAGTAAACCAGCCCTAAACTCGCGAGTAGATTCCAACTACTCGTCTTCTACCGGACCTTTCCTACTAACATTAGCATAGCCAAATTCCCTCGAGGAGTTGCTATTCTACCCTTTCTCTCATAGGTGTTTCTGGTCATGCAAGTGGAGTTTTCAATATCATCTAGACGTAATGCAATCAACGATGCAAAGCTATGATCTCTACAAATGAAAATGTTTTATAAAATGGTTCAAGTGCAAACCGGGGCTTGCCTGTTTTGCAGGGGACTACTGTTACAATCAGTTAGTGATGATCACTTGGAGCTTGATCACTTGTTCTCCTCCCTCCTTGATCTTCACTCCAAGTCCTCCTCACCTTCTTCACGTATATACTACACGTTATGATCATGCATATGTATTTAATTGAAAAGATTTTGCTCATAAGATCTAATGACCATTTAAAACTGGAACTTTGTTTAAGAATTTAAAATGACACTGGTGCTAGTGGTTTGGGTTGGGCTTAAACACTAAGATCAAGTGTTGAGTGCTTCTTTCCACTTAAGTGTTGATCACCTTACGAGATCACACATGACAGTGGTGATCCAGAGCCCTAATGGAGCTGAGAATTTTCATGTGAGTTCCTTGTCACAAGAAGTTCTCTGGACCAAAATTTAGCACATTTCATGGACTGGTTTATTCAGAATAATTCTCTAAGTGTTTAGTCAAAGATGAATTAATTCTGAGGTAACATCCATTTTCATGTCAAACCCAGTGAACCACAATTTCAATTATAGTTTATAGAGTCCACATGAATTTTCCTAGGATTTTTGGAGCTAGGAATTTCCCAGAACTGAATTTACAAGTTTTGGAAATTCCCTGAAAATGTTTTTGTATTCATTTGAATACAGGAACTTACAATCTGAATTACCCTGATTAATTCAACTCCAAATGAGCTGAAACTTTTACAGGAGTCTAATAACACCCTAAAGAATATCCTGGCAAAATTTGAGGATTTTTGGATATACCAAACTCCCTCTAAAATTCTTTTGCTGAAAAGCTTTAAAGAATTTTCCAGAATTAAATAAAGACTTTCATGCAAATTGGGTTGCATATTTGGATAGAGTTTGTCAATCTGAATCTAACCCAATTTGAATCACTAATTTTAGAGATTCCTAGCAAAAGTTATGCTCTTCTAAAGTTTGGGGAAAAATCCGGGATTTGAATAAATCCGGGAAAAGTTTAAACCTGACTGTGGGACCAGGGACACGTGTCTGCTGCCGGGAGCGCGCCACACGGGCCACAGAATTGTTTCCCGCGCTGTCACAGCCGATCCCGCGCCACGGAGTATCCGGTCCACTGTTTCTGTGCGACTGACGCGTGGGGCCGGTAGCACCTTCGTCTACCTCCCGCCCCCGCGCTTCTGCGCCGCCGGGCTTGCCGGAGAAGCTCCGGGATTAGTCGTCCGGCCATCTCAACTGCTGAAACTCGCCGCCAGGACCTATTTTAACCCGAGGAACACGATGGTGGGACTTCCCCAGACCGGCGAGGTTCCTAAACCACCCCGCACCGGTGCAGCGGCTCTGAGGGAGTCCGGCAACGTTGCCCCGATGCTCTAGCCGGCAAGAAGTCCACTAGAAAGGTTCTACAGCACTAGTGGAGGTTTGCCCTGCTCGGCATGGCCGCATATGGGCTCGGAAACGGCTCCAACCTAGGTTTCATCGTGCACCCGATGCCCCTTATTGTGGTAGCCGATGGGAAAAGCTTGAAACAAGCCGTCTACCATCGGTTTCATGCGACGTTTTGTGAAGAAGAAAAGTTGCTACACCAGTCTAGATTCTATGTGCGAAATTTGCAGAGCTCTAAATGAATATAACTCGAGAATTTCGTCGATTCATACCCGCGGGTCAGTTTTCACCGGCCGGAGAGGATCTTTGAAATTCGTCGTTGAGAGGCCGAGGCAGGCTCTGTGCTTCGGGTAGAAGCTGCATGGAGCTCCTGCGCGTCCCAGGGACCGCTTTCTTGATCGTGAAAGCCGCTCTGTGGAGCTGTCCACGGGAGCACGTTGCCGCCGGGGTGTTCGGCCGCCGCGGAAACTCGATGTTCTCGGCGTAGAGGGCACGAACGCGCTTGGCGATGGCTCGAGGAGGTCGTGGGGACGATGGTGGTGTTGCTCGTCTGCTCAACCGAGGCTTCACACGCTAGTTACGGCGGTGGCCGATCGAGCGGACGGCGTCGGCAGCTGCGGCTGTTTCTCGCGCGAGGAAAGAAGCAGAGCGGTGCTGGTCTTCGGGAATGAGCGAAGAGGAGCACGGCAGAGGGTATAAGACGGTCGGGCGGCTCCTCCAGCGCGACGAAATCCAGCAGGAGGTGGAGGCGTCGGCTGATCGCGGTGTCGAGCGGAGCTGCGCCCTCGGTCTCGGGTGCCGACTGAAGGAGGCAAACAGAGACCCAACACTTAGATCTTTTGCAAATTTTCAGTTCCCACAATGACATGTGGGACCCACTGATCAGTCCTCCTTATCCCCCCCTCCAAATATCTCCCAGGTTGAATGTTGAGTGAATTCAATTGTGGGAATTCAAATCTGGTATGCATTTGGATAATTGGGCAAGTTTCATCCAAATTCAAACATGCATTTCAATTCTTTGTCTTTTAAAGTCCATTTTGCAAAATGGGTTGCAAACTATTTCCATAAATCATGAAACTTTGCACACCCCCTAATTTGGACTCAAGGAATTCAAATATGAAATCTGATTTTTATTTTGGCTGCTGCAAATGAGATTTTTAGCCCAACAGTTTTGAATTCCATTGTGTTTTTCTCATTTGAATTTTTGTTTGAACAAATTGTTCCAAATCTGATTTTTGCTTTCTCACACATATGGGAACTTCCCATCCTTGGTTTTGACCCCTCTAGGGTTCCAAGTTCTCAAATGAACCTTTGACTTGTGTGAAGCAAAATCCTCATGTGTGTTATCACATGTGGGGAAAAGTTTTAACAAGTCCCAATTTTCATACATATGAAACCAACTTTTGCAAATAAGTGTTTCTTTGTATTCATAATTTTGGGACCTTTACAGCCCCCACTGCCACCGGAGCCACTGTGCCTAAAGGGGGCCTCGAGAGGACGTTGCCGCGACCCACAGCCCGGCCCGCCGAGCCGGGCGAAGGGGGCTAGACCAGCACCTCGAAGCTGGCGGTCCCGGCAGCCATGATCGCCGCCAAGGATCATAAGCGTCACTGGGGACTCCGTGCAACCCAGCGCTCAAGATCCAGATGCTCAAGTCAGACCCGATGCATGGATCACGGAGGTCCGGGACTACTTGAAAGACAATATCCTCCCTGATGAACGTGTATCCGCTGAACGGATTGCGCGTATGGCTAAGAGACACATGGCGGTAGAGGGGGATCTCTACCGACGTGGCGCCAACCACATCCTATTGCGGTGCATAACCCAGGGGGAAGGCTGCGACTTGTTCGCTGAGATCCATGGAGGCGAATGTGGGAGTCATTCTTCCTGACGCACGCTTGTCGGTAAAGCCTTTCGGCATGGCTTCTACTAGCCGGCAACACTCCAGGATGCCGTCGAGCTGGTCGAGAGCTGCTGAGCGTGCCTGTTCCACGCCGAGCAGATCCATACACCGGCTTGGACGGTACAGATGATCCAGCCCGCATGGCCATTTGCCGTACTGGGGCTGGACATCCCGGGCCTGGGACCATTCCCCAGAACCGAAGACAGGGACCCGCTCCCGAACCTTCGGAACACGGAACACCGCTGTAAGTTCTACCCCTAGAGCAACAATAGGGCAGGCCTTTCTTTTTGTAGTAATTTCCATAAAAGTCCGTGAACAGGGCTTGGAGCAACTAAGCCTCAGGGGACGGTCCAGGACTACGTTCAGCTTCGCCTGGTTCCGACCTCAAGTGCGTAGAGTCTTGCTTCCCTTGAGGTGGGTCGTGGCTTACATATGTGGCCCGCCTTCCCCCGTATGGAAATTTATATGAAAAGAAACCTATCCTACGTTGCTCTACTTTGGTACTCATTTAATTTACTTATTAAGTTTTTATGATTACCCTACTAACGCGTGCTCACTATGCGTTCAACTGCCTCTTCTCATTCTCATCTTTAGTCGGAATTTGCTGCAGATACGACTAAGGAATAGAGGGGGGGGCCCCCAAGGAGAATTACTTTTTCCTTACTTGTGTGCAGGACTTCTCAGCCTCAGCTCCCCGCAGGAGTATGGTAGGTGCATCCACCCAATAGAACGCACCTACTAGGGGGCCGCTACGGGATCGCGGTAGGCCAAAAACCCCAAGGTAAGATCAAAGGGCTAGCCCTCACAGGGGCGAGGTCCGAAGGCCCCACGTGTCCAGCGGGGCCGGACCTCCCACCTTTTTGAGGGAAGCTCCGGGGCCGCCGCGTGGTCTACAGAAGTCGGACCTCCCCCCTCTGCGAGGGGAGGCCTGGGGCCTCCACGTGCCCTGCAAGCCCGGACCTCCTCTCAGGCGGGAGCTCCGGGCCTGCCACGTGGCCAACAGGCTCGGACCCCCCTCCGGTCTCGTAAGGCGGGTCCTAGAGACCTCCGAAACCCTTACTATACAGTGGGGACCCGGACAAGGTGTCTATGCAGAGCTTCGAGATCGGTCAAGGCCCCCGAGTCCTTGCGGAGCTAAGGGCTCGGTCAGGAAAGGCCAAGAAGAAGACTAGGGCATGCAGACACGGAAAGAAACAAGAGTCTGTCCATACAAAGGCTCCACGAGCTGGGCTACAGACTCAACAAAAATAAAAAAGGAAGTACAGGGCCTTGTGGACACGAGGGCAGATGCTTAGGGGTCCCCGGACTCCCGATGAAACCTAGACGCCACAAGGGCAGCTAAGTCCTCGACTTCGGCCCTGGCAGCTTCCTCCCGGTCGGCGATGGGTCCTAAACGGACCGGCCCCAGAGAAAAGGAAGGGTCTCGGCTAACGAAGCACGACAGAACGTGCATCGCAACCTCCTTCGCAAGGCCCCGACCTTCCGCTTCCAGCTCGTCGGCGATCACTGATTCGAGCCGACCTAGCTCGTCGCCGAGAGACTCAAGGGCTGGGACCGCTTCGGACACCAGCCGTGCTGGGGTCTCCACCTGCACAGGGCTAAAACCAAGAGGAGCCAAGGCGGATCCCGCCTTAGCAATGAAGCACCAGACCGTCTGGGCCTCGGCAGTCCGCAAGGACTGGAGCCTCTCTACCTCTTGGCGAGCCGCTAGCTCGCGATCCATCGCCGCCTGAAGCTCCTTGGAAGACTGTTCATCCCTCGCAGCGACAGCCGACTCACGGAGCTCCAGCTCCTCAGTCCGAGCCCTTAGCTCCTCCACCTTGACCCTCAGCCGAGCGGTGGTCTTCTCCTCCTCGGCCGCAGCAGCGCGTTCCCGCTCAGCGACGGCGTGTTCCCGACGGGCTACCTGCAGCTGCAACTCCTCCGCGGCGGTGGAACACTCCTTGGCTTTGGCTTCAGCTTTGGCCAGAGCCTCGCGGCAGGAGGCACGAACCCGTTGGGCCTCTAACTCCAAGCGGCTAATGGCCTTCTTCTGGGTGCTAAGCAGAGCACTCATAGCCTCAAGCCTTGACTGCCTTGAGTCGAGGTCCGCTCGGGCCCGCTGCTGCCAGCTGAGAAGGCGTTCCCTCTCGCCGGCCAATGCCTTCCGCTCCTGCTCAAAGGCAGATTGGAGCTGCCGGGTGCTGGTCTGGGCACGCTCCATGGCGTCCCACACGGGCACCGGAGCAGGGGGAGCAGGAGTTGCGCCGCTGGACCCCCCGGACGAGTCCAAGGCCGGCGGGAGCGCTGGCGCCTCAGCAGCTACGGTGGGGCGCTGTCCTAAGCAGGCCAGGGGGCCAGCAGGCACACCTACAGCAGCCCTCCCGGTCTCAAGACCTGGCTTCTGGGCTGGTGAAGGAGGGCGGGTAGGAGCAGATGCGGCCACTGCGGCCACTGCACCCGCCGATTCGGGAGCTATGGGGGCCGCCGCGGTCCCCAGGTGCCGAGGTGTGGAGCCCCTGCTGGTTGAAGGCGGCCGGATAAGAGGCCCGCCCCTGGCAGCCGGTCGGTCCCTGCAAAGAAGAAGAAGCCCTCAGAATAAGAGAAGAGGCAGGAGCTCTGCTCCTATAAGTTAGAAAGGATAACACTTACTGGGCGGCATGAGCGCTCCAGCGAGCTTGCAGCACTGGCCTCTGGGCTGTAGCTGAACTGCCAGGACCAGCGGCTGGAACGGTCGCGGAGTGGGACACCTGGACCTCCGGCGCGCTCGTCGGCGCCGCCACACCAACATCCGTCCTGGGAGCCCCACCGCTCGAGGGAAGATGGCGAGATACTTGGGCTGATTCGGACGGCAGCTGTCTGGGGAGAGACCCGCCGGGGGGGGGGACACTCGGGACCTCTTCGGGTCGCCACCCGATGGACCAGCACCTCCGAGAGATGGAAGCAAAGTAGCTCCGGCACCCTGGCTTGGCACAGGCGGCACCCTCGGAGGAGACAGAGCGCGTTTCTTCTCTGAATGCCCGGGGGCCGGCTCTTTCCCTTTCCCTTTGTCGGCGGCTTGGGTTCCGTCGGCTTTGGGGGAGGGATTGGCAGCAGCGGATGCCTCATGCCCTGATCCGGGGTGCTCGGTTCCTGGAATGGTGATACCCCGGAAGGCATCCCCGACCTGACGAACGGCAATCCCGATATCATCAAGATTCGGCATCTTCCGCAGGAGCTCTGACCTCCTCTGAGGCTCCAAGAAGAGGGGGGTGGCAGAAGGCGGAAAGGCGGGGACGCCGCTGGGAATGTAGTCACCGCTCACCTTGCTCACCATCTCCTCCAGCTCCTCGTCGGAAGGGACAGAGCCGGGGCCTCTCTCCAGCCTGGTACAGTCCTGCTCACCGGTATAGTACCACGCTGGGCGGCTGTGTTGCTGCAAGGGAGCAATGCGGCGAGAGACAAAGTCCATCAGCACCATTAGAGACGTCAGCCCCTCGTTGGCCAAGAACCGGATCCGCTCCAAGACCGGAGTGTACTCCTGCTCCAGCTCAGGGATCTCCTCCCAGAAGCAGCGATCGGTGGTCGGGCTGGCGGTTGGGAGTTGTAGGCGATCGTTCTCGTTGGTCTGCACTACCACCCAGCTCTCCCTCCAGTTCTCCCACCTTGATGCGCTGAAGGGCAGGAGGTATCCGGAAACCTTGGGGTCTTTGCAGCGATGCTGGAAGTAATATGCCCCCATCTGAGTCTTTGAGCCGCGTCCAGTCGTCCGCAGCACAAAGAAGTGGCGGAAGAGCGTCACGGAGGCGTGCACCCCCACGAACATCTCGCAGAAGTGGACAAAAACGGCAGCCATTGCGAAGGAGTTGGGGGAGAGATGGTGGAGCTGGAGACCGTATGTCTCCAGCAGGGTGACGAAGAAGGAAGAAATCGGCGGAACGAACCCCGCCAGAGCATAAGCGGTGAAGAAGACTATCTCCCCCTTTTCCAGGACCAGGGGGAGAGATCCTCGGCGGAGCCGATGCTTCTGCTCTTCCGAGCGCCAGCCCAGCAGCCTGCGCACTGGCCCGAGCTCGGAGGAGCGAACGAGGCGTGTCGGAAGCAAGTTGGAAGCCATAGCGAAAGAAGGCGCAAGGGCAGGAGAGCCGGGGCGCAAGAGTTCAAGGGAAGTACGAGCGCAATGCGAAGGGAAGCCGCGATGCGGGTGAGATCCCCCTTTAAAACTTTCCAGTGATGGTTCGAGGTAATTTGAAAACCTCCGGAAACATCGCATCGGCGACCTCGTCGGCTCCGAGACTGGGCGCCGATGAAAGCTGGGCCCAAACCGCTTAGCTAAAGCGGTGGGGTCAAGGAGTCAGCCTCCTGAGAAGATGAGCCGGCAAGGCACTTCGGCGGTTCCTGAAGAAAGCGCCGCAACGTGCAGAAGTGGCAGCCTTGGGAACCGCCACAGTAAAAGCAATCATCAAGTGAGCGCACGCTCTCACGACCCCGCGGCCGTTCGTGCTCCGGCAGCGGCCAATTCGGGACTTAAAGAAAGTGCGCGGATCGGAAGAGATGGAGGTCCCACCTCGGGCTCGCTATCTCCCCTGAGATGGGCCCGGGGGCCACTGTCGGTACCTGAGATATGGGGTACCCCCGCGCACAGGGTAAAATGCCTAAGGTACTCGCCCTTCTCCGCAGGGAGAGCTCCGAAGGCGCCACGCGTCCGGCGGGGCCGGACCTCCCTCTCCTTAGAGGAGAGCTTCGGGCCCGCCATGTGGCATACAGAAGCCGGACCTCCCCCTCCGCGGGAGAGAGGTCCGAAGACGCCACGCGTCCAGCGGGGCCGGACCTCCCTCTCCGCAGAGGAGAGCTCCGGGCCCGCCACGTGGCATACAGAGGCCGGACCTCCCCCTCCGCGGGGAGAGGTCCGGAGGCTCCACGTGCCCCGCAGGCCGGACCCTTCTCACCTCGGAGAAGGGCTCCGGACCCGCCACGTGGCCAGAAGAACGGTGCTGCCTGCCCCCGAGCGGTAGGCGGCATGCGTAAAGGCGCTCCTCACCTTGCCCGTACAAGGTATTCAAGGCCCGCGTCTTCCCAAGATGCGGAAACGCAGAGCACGCGTCTGTCAGGTGCCGTTGTGCCCAGTCGCATCACAGACTGGCGCGCGGTGTCAGAACCTGCCAGCCAATAAACGCCGCGACAAGACATCCCATGCCGCCTGCGCTGTCATCAACCACTACGACTAGCACACGGCATGGGCAGGGCGGCAAGATGAAGACTCAGAAGCCTTCGACCAGAGGCAACCACCGGCGTAACTACAGATACGGTAGATAATAGACAATCTTCCCGGGACCACCTGTCAGGTCCCGGCTTCCCTTGTAAGCCGCCCGAGCCTTGGACTATAAAAGGCTCGGATAGGCGTCGATAGCAAGGGTTCGCACTTTGCAACTCATACGCTAGTCATACACTCTCAAGCTGTAACTCTCCACCAAGCTCAGGCCTCCGGCCCTGAGCAGCAAGCAATACAGCGAGCTCCGTAGCTCGCCGTGGACGTAGGGTTTTACGCTCCGGCGGCCTGAACCACGTAAAACTCGCCGTGTCAAGCTCTCGCTAACTCGTCCATCCGCGCAAGCTTTCCGCTAGGAGACTAGACCCGCCGAAAAAAGAACCTCCGCGGGCTGCCCAGTGCAGGCCCGGGGGAAGTGTCGATCGCACACTTCGACAACCTTAATTGGAACTCTTAGGGTGTTCTAAGGATTTTCATGAAACAAACTATGACTTTCTGAAAACTAGATTTTCAGAGGGTTCTAATGGAGTTGGTCTCACTTAATTTGTAAGTTCATAACTAAACATATGAGCTAAACAATTTCAGAGAAAATTCTGAAAATGTTTCTGAACATTTTCTATTTTCTCTGGAACAGTTTCACTAATCACACCATTAAGCGGATTAAATGAGCTCAAATGGATCTGAAATTTTTATGGTAGTTCAGGGATATTTTGGTGAACATCCCAGCAAAATTTCAGGATTTTTCTCCAAAGGATCCTCCAGTTAAAATTCCTAACAGTTTAAAATTTGAGGAATTAACTCTGGAGAAAATAAGGAGTTTCGTGAAGTGAAACTTGATTTGCTGGAAAGCACTCAGAGAGCTGAATCCAGCAAAATTTGGTTCACTCAATTTGGAGTTTTCTAGCCAAAGTTATGAGGACTTGAAGTTTGGATGAATTCTGAAAATCGGGGAAAAGTTTAAACTCTCGGGGCCATGGGGACACGTGTCGAGCGCGGAGGTGTCCGGCATACCGGAGATACCACACGTGTCGAGCGCGGAGGTGTCCGGCACACCGGAGCTTGCAGGGTATTTGCACGCCAGCACAGCCGATCCACGGCCACACCCGATCCCGATTTAAATTCTTCAGCCGCTGACACGTGGGCCAGCCGGCTTCTTCTTCCTCCCGCCGTTCTCTCGCGCCCGTGCCGCCGACCTCACCGGAGCAGACTCGGGGCTCGCCGGCTCGCCGCTGCCGGACCTCCCATGGTCTGAAACTCGCCGCCAGGGGGTTGTCGACGTCGAGGAACACGTCGGTGGTGTCAGGTCGGGCTGGGGGTGACCAGAAATAGCTCGGCGACGTGCCGCGGCCTCGGTTGAGGTTCGGCGCTGTCGACCGTGGGTTCTAACCCGCCAACACTTCGAACAAACGGTCCTACAGCATCAGTGTACCTCCAGGAAGCTCGACAAGGTGTCTAAAGGGTTTAGGGATGGCGGCAAGTCGGTCGGCACCGTGTGACCGATCGTGCCCGCCATGGCCGCCCTCGATCGAGCTCGAAATTCGTCACTCCCGGACAGTTTCACGCTACGGATGCATAAAAGAACTTAATCGCCGGCTAGTCCAGCGTCTATGTGCAAGATTTGATGACCTCCAAAAGATCATAGAGCGAGAATTTAAAGAAACCGTACCGGAAGCTCAGTTTAAGGTTGCCGGAGCAAAAACTGAGAATTCGCCGGTGAGAGTTCACGGCGTGGCTTGAGCTTCAGGTGGAAGCAGTTTGGAGTCCGTGCGCTCCTGTTGCCGCCCTTGCTCGGCCGTGGAAGTGGTTGCAGCGTGCTGCCCGCGTGAGACCGATCGCCGTCCTTCAGCTAAACTGCGGCGGTCGTCGTTGGTCACGGGAACAGGGGCCGAAACCCGGTGGTCCAGGCGTTGGGAAGGTGGTGCGCGACCTCCGGTGGCTGTCTAGCAGCTTAGGAACGAAGGAGATTGTTTTGCTGGTTTTCCCGATTGAGCAGAGAGCTGCGGCGAGAAACAATGCCGCTGCTCGGGTTTGCCCGCGAGAAGATAAAGACGGCCGACTCCTGCTCGGCTGAGGCGGTGCCGGTCGCGTGGGGGCGCGGGCAAGCCGCCCTGGGTGCCAGCGCGCGGAGAGGGAAGCAGCTGGTGGCGCCGGTAGCTGCTCGGTGGCACAGCCGACAGCTGCTCGGTGGAATTTCCCACCGAGACACTGACTTTGGTTGCAAGTTTCTCCTTCTTCCCTCTATGACATGTGGGTCCCACCCAGGGTTTTAACCTCTGAAATTTACTCCTAATCACTGTAGTGAACAGTGAACCCCATAATACCCCTGGTGATTCAAATTATTCACCCTTGAGCCATTCGAATTGAATAGGATTCGAATTGGGTTTGGTTTGAGTGAATTCTAGCACAAGTTCAGTTTTGAATTCAAACAAAGTTTGAATTCGTCCCACTTAGCTCATGTCAAGATCAACTCCAGATGGAGTGAAAATTGGTGTGTGAGCTCACAAAAATGTGCTGAGTAAGAATATGCCTCCCACTTTTAAATTCATGGGATAAAAACAGTTTGAATTTGAATATGGTTTCAAACTGCCCTCTTCCTAACTATACCCAAAATGACCTCAAAAGGGTTTTGAATTTGGGTGAAACTTGGCATGGACATCCTTAGTAAAGTGTAGGAGTTTTCATATGTCCAGCCCATCTATATCACATATGGGAAATACCACTTTTGCAATATGCGAGTTTGTTTTCTAATGAGCATGTTGATAATTGTTACTTGCTCTTCATTTGTGTTCATCATCCTTCCTCAAATGAGGTGTGTGGTGTGGTGATGAACACTGCAAATGTGTGTCAAAAACTGAGGCCCTTACATTCCTCCCCCCTTAAAAGAATCTCGTCCCGAGATTATAAGGTGAAAATGAGAGAGAGGACGGTGGAAAATTACCGGATATGCGACGTGAAAAATTCGGGGTAGTTAGTGCGAAGGAATTCTTCGCTCTCCCATGTCGCTCCGTGCATGGAGTGATTACTCCATAGAACCTTGTAGAACCACAACGTACGGTTGCGTGTGGTTCGGGCCTTTTCATCAATAATCTGCACCGGTTCCTCCCGATAGGTGAGATCCGGTTGCAGTTCTTCAATATCCTCCATCTGAACGGTAGTTGATAGCTTAAGACACTTCCTCAGCTGGGAAATGTGAAAGATGTCGTGCACACCGGAAAGTGCTTCTGGTAATTTTTGCCGGTATGCCACTGATCCATATCTTTCGGTAATCTGAAATGGACCAATGAATCGGGGTGCCAACTTTCCTCTCACCCCAAATCTGTTTACGCCCTTCATTGGAGACACCCGTAGATATACGTGATCTCCGACTTCGAATTGTAATGGGCGCCTTCTCCAGTCCGCATATTGTTTCTGACGGGATTGGGCGGCTTTTAGGTTCGCTTGAATCAGTCAAACCTTTTCTTCCGCGTTGTTGACAAGGTCAATCCCGAAGGTAACCCTTTCGCCAGACTCACACCAGTTCAATGGTGTGCGGCATTTCCTACCGTATAGCGCCTCGTAAGGTGCCATCTTGATGCTGGCTTGGTACCAATTATTGTATGAGAACTCAGCTAACGGCAAGTGATCATCCCAATTCTTGCCGTGGTCGATAGCGCAAGCTCGTAGCATGTCTTCTAAGATTTTATTTACCCGCTCCGTTTGCCCATCCGTCTGCGGGTGGTAGGCTGAACTACGGATCAGCTTCGTCCCCAAGGCAGCGTGCAGCTGCTCCCAGAAATGGGACACAAATAAAGTGCCCCGATCCGATATGATAGTACGGGGTACGCCGTACAAGCATAGGATCCGTGAGATGTACAGTTCAGCGTACTTCTTGGCGTTGTAGTTGGTGTTGACCGGGATAAAATGGGCAACTTTGGTGAGCCGATCGATGATCACCCACACCGAATCATGTTTCTGCAAGGTGGTGGGTAAACCGACGATGAAGTCCATGCTCACGTCCTCCCACTTCCAGGCAGGAATGCCCAGTGGTCGCAGCAGTCCCGGTTTCCGCATGTGGTCTGCCTTCACCCTTCGACATGTATCACACTCGGACACGTATTTTGCAGTCTCTCGCTTCATCCGTGTCCACCAAAACTTGCTTCTGAGTTCTTGATACATCTTGTTGCTGCCGGGGTGAATAGAGAGCTTTGATAAGTGAGCCTCATCAAAGATCTTCTTCCGTAGTTCCGGGTTACGGGGTACGACGATCCGGTCCTTGAACCATAGGACGCCGTCTCCGTCTTTCCGGAAACATTTCAGCTCCCCACTATCTACACGTCTCCGCAAATGTGACATCCCTTGTCATTCTTCTGGGCTGCCGCATCTCTTCACGGATGGTGGGGATCAAAGCTAGGTTGTAGAGAGCTCCGTATGGAATCACATGTAGTGGTGGTTCGCTCTCTTCCAACGGTGTGATGGTCAGATTGTTGACGTGTGACTTGCGGCTCAGCGCATCTGCCACTATGTTTGCCTTGCCCAGATGATAATGGATCTCTATCTCGTAATCCTTTATCAGTTCTAACCATCTTCGTTGCCTTATGTTCAGCTCCTTCTGAGTGAATATGTACTTGAGGCTTTTGTGGTCGGTATATAAATGTACGAGGTTACCGAGTAGGTAGTGCCTCCACATTTTTAGTGCAAGTACCACGGCAGCGAGCTCCAAGTCGTGAGTTGGATAATTCTGCTCATGGTTCCTAAGCTGCCGTGATCCATACGCGACCACTCTTTGGTCTTGCATCAGCACACATACGAGCCCAATGCCGGATGCATCGCAGTACACATCGAACGGTTTTGTTGTGTCTGGCTGCGCCAAAACCGGTGCTGATGTCAGGTGCTTGACTAAAGGCTTGAATGCTGCTTCACATGCTGGACCCCAAACATATTTGGTAGCCTTCTTCAGCAGCTTGGTCATTGGCTTGGCAATCTTCGAGAAGTTCGGAATGAACCTCCGATAATATCCCGCGAGTCCGAGGAAACTCCGTACCTCGTGAACAGTTCTCGGGGATTTCCAATTCAGCACTTGAGTGATCTTGCTCGGGTCCACAGCGATACCCTCCGCTGAGATGATATGCCCGAGGAACGGCACTTGCGATATCCAAAACTCGCATTTGCTGAATTTTGCGTATAACTTATGGTCCCGCAGCCGTTGCAAGACTATACACAGATGTTTCTTGTGATCTTCCTCCAACTTGGAATATACCAGGATGTCGTCGATGAAGACCACGACAAACTTGTCCAGCTCCGGCATGAATACCGAGTTCATCAAGTACATGAAGTGAGCTGGAGCATTGGTGAGGCCGAAGGACATGACCAGGTACTCATAAAGTCCGTACCTTGTCGAGAAAGCTGTCTTTGGAATGTCCTCCACCCTTATCTTAATCTGATGGTACCCGGATCTTAAATCCATCTTGGAAAAGATCTTTGCTTCGACCAACTGACCAAACAACATGTCGATCCGTGGCAACGGGTACTTGTTCTTGATGGTTACGGCATTTAATGGACGATAGTCCACGCAAAGCCGCAACGTCTCATCCTTCTTCTTGACAAATAATGCCGAACAGCCCCATGGCGAGGAGCTCGGCCTAATAAAATCCTTCTCCAGAAGGTCCGTGAGCTGAGTCTTCAGTTCAGCCAACTCGTTGGGCGCCATCTTGTACGACCTTCGGGATATTGGCATGGTTCCCGGTGCAAGTTCAATCTTGAACTCCACCTCTCTATCAGGCGGCATCCCCGACAAATCGTCCCAGAATACGTCAGGGAACTCTCGGACCACCGGAATATCTTCCAATCTGATGGTTGTGACTTGATAGACACTTGGAAGTTTTATTTCCGGACTGTCTAGAAATAATGAGTGAGACTCGTGCACTTCTGAGTTCAAGTGCACGACTCGGAGGACGGTGTCTAAAACAGCACCGTGGCGGGTTAACCACGACATCCCTAAGATGACATCGACCTTCTGTCCCTCTAAGATAATGAGAGACGTGGGGTACACTCTACCCGCTAAGCATAATGGTGCTTTGGAGACCATTACGCTTGCTGAAATCTTCCCACCCGGTGAACAAATTAAATATGGACTATCGGTGGGTAGTAATTGCAAACTGTGTTTAGCAATGAAAGCTTGGCTAATAAAATTATGTGTGGCGCCTGAATCAAACAGTACTATAGCGGGATGCTGGTGGAGTTGGAACATACCCGCAAGGATTGGCTCGCCCTCCGGCACGTCCTCAATGGCAAGTTGGTGGACAGTTCCGGGCCTAGGGTTTGCCCGCCGCGCATTAGTAGGGTTCCGGGGTTGATTCCTCCCCGGAAACTGCGGTGCCACTCCGCCGCCTTGCCGCTCCGGGCAACTGCTCACGAAGTGTCCTGGACGACCACACTTGTAACATGTGGCCGCTTCTGGTGAAGTGCTCGGTGGACGAAAGCCCGGCATGCGTTGCTGAGGTGCAAACACATGCGGCATCGCCTGCTGCTGCTGTTGCCGTTGCGGTGGTACTGGCAGTGCCGGCCGGAATGCCGGTGAAGAGTACGGCCGACTGCGGAACGGCATCGACCGCTGTGGTGGTTGCCAGCGTGGACCTGATGGTGGGCGATTCACCATCCGAAACTTCTGAGAAGGACCGCCTCCTTCTCCACTGCTCTGCGGCGCGCTTCGCTTTCTCTCCGCCGCCGCTAACTCCTTGCCGGAGTCCTCCTGAACAATCGCAGCATCATAGATGTCGTTGAGGCTGCCGCGATTGAACATCGCCAATTTGTCCTTCAGGAGCGGGTTAAGCCCCTGGTAAAAGTGGTCTCGCGCTTCTCGTCTGTATCTGCGTGATACGACGCGTAGAGCGCGAGATCGTTGAACGCTCTGTTGCTGCTGTTGCTGTTGTTGTCCCGAGGAGTCCTCGGGAAGTGGTTGGGAGGTCTCTCCCCCTTGACTGGTACCCCCAACGTCAGGGTTGGCACGAGTACGCGTCATTCTGAAATTCAAAACAGCAGCAATTAGCACATGTCTTACTTAAAATTCCATAAGCAACAGTAGATATTGAAGTGACACATGACTAATTTGCACAACATTCACATATATTGATAAAGCATAAACTTTATACAAGATACATTATTCTCGGATCACCGAGAAGTCGTGCTCATGTCATCACTACCTATACATACGCTACTGCCTACACGACATGTCACCGATTACAAAAGTTGGGTTACGCTACCCTGGCTGCCCTACTTGGCAACCGTAACCCTCTACTCGGAGTAGAACTCGACCTCCTGTGGGTCGTCCTCCTCCGGTACCTCTGCTGGTGGTTCTGGATCTACCACCTCTTCTCCCATTCCGGGTTCTCCCATTGCTGGAAGACCCAAGACCACCGGTACGCCCAATACCGGAGGTACGAGGTCCTGCAAAGCATGCACCTCGTCCATAGCCTGGTTATAATCTTCTTCCCAGCCTTGTCCTTCCTCAATAGCGTCGTCCCGCTCTTGAGTAAGTTCCTCGTTCTGCTGGGTCAGATTTTGTACCAGTTCTTGTAACGCCGTGATGTCAACACGGCTCTTCTTCTTTGCCTTCTTCAGACGACGCAACTGATTGTGCTGTTCATTCAGTCGCTTGATCGTCGGAAGGAGTACATTGCGGAGTGCGCTATGCGCACTCTCGAAATGATCTCCACGGCTTGTGCTCTCCTTGAGCTTTGCGGCGAGATGCTCCGTATGAACAGCTTGGCTGTCCATCACGGCGTTTCCCGCCCTCATCTGGAGGTTGAGATTTGCCTCTGCGGGGTTGTACCTTGGGCAACTCGGGTACGTTGCCTCCAGATACCTCCCTTCCCACACATGCTGAGCTCGTCCCTCCACCAGAATGAGTGCGTATGGAGTGCCCTCCATAGCCTGCACGTGTAGTTGGCAGAAACGTGACATAGTGTCACGGGCTGCCACTTGCCACATCCCTTCCGGTTGTCTTCCTCTCACCGTGACGGTGAATGGCACCCAACCGGGTGGCATAGGTCCTGCAGGAACCTCGACATGGATCATCCACGTCTTGTTCCCCTCTTCGCCTTCTTCCTTGGCGAAGTACTGCGGCATCTGATTGTACCCGAAATATTGGAGCATTTGCCACAATGCTTCCGGGTAGCCGCTACGGTGAGAACAGTGGGACATCACCCACCCGTTCTCCAACTTCTTATCTTCTGTTATCTGTAAAAATATATTTGAGAAATGTCAAATATTTATTTAAACAGTAAACCATTGAGTTATAACATAAGACATGTCATTGAACCCATAAAACTTGGAAACATAGTTCAAATTTTAAACAAATTTGACTGCTGATCTGCTGTTCTCGTGACAGCCCTGACCAGTTTCCATTTCAACCTGATTTAGGCCATGCTAAATGCAAAACCAGTTCTGGAGATCAACATCAAAGTTAAAGCTAACTCCAACAGCTTTCCAGAAAGTATTTGCTTGGCCTAAAATCTGTCCTGGTTCAAAAGTTATGAGATGTCAAAGTTAACAGAATTTCTGGAAACAATTGGACAGCACCTCCCTGCTTTAGGTACTGATTTGATCCAAGAATCCCAGTTAATTCTGTTCCTAATCTGACAAAACTTTCTGTTACAAAGTTGTAACCCATCTCATAATCTTTCCAGAACTACCTCATTTTCTATATTTGGATTTTAAGCAGGAAGTTATGCTTAATTTACAGAGAGTTTACAGAGAGTCTTTACTCTGTCCTGTTTTCTGGACAGTTTCAACTCTACTGCATTTTTCGATTGGTTAAGGGATGAAACACCTCTGGGCCTCAACAGAAAAGTGGTAAGAATCTTCCAAAGCTTTCCATAAATGTATCACATGACCCCAAACCTTGAAAGAACTCAACCTCTAACCTCTGATTAACTTCAGCCTTGATTCGGCTGAAAACAGAGTGCTCTGTCCTTAACATCCTATAAGTTGAAAACTTGTTAACTTTGAATATCCTGTTCAAGGGAAGGAGTTACATCAAGTTTTACTACTTTGGATCAAAACTTTCAAGTTTTTAAATGATGTTGCTCATTTAATGGGGTGTGACGTCGATGCGTCACCAGATTATGTCGGTACTACGTCCTCACAAAGAAAAACCTATACCGGACTTAGCCGGCTTCGTTAATTCAGTGGCACTAAACGTCACTCGCACACGGATGCTACACATCCACCGTTTCGTGGTCAGTCTACCTGCAGAAACTCAAACAATCATCAGACTCGGCTGCACACCGAGCCCGGAATCCATACAGTTAGTACACCCGGCCGTCATCACTCGCCCGGATGTTCTCAAGCCAACCACGCCTTGAGTTACGTGTTCACGTTTTAGACCACGTGACGGGGTCTCCCAAGTTGCACCACGCACGCCAGGGACAGACGTTGCTCGAATACCCCAAACGACATGAAGAGTCGTAGAGGATATCAAAGCGGGTCGGGTTACCTGCCACCCGTGGGGCTCCACCCTTCAGCTTGTGCGCACTGGTGGACAGCGCTTACGTGTACCCCCCAACACATAAACGTCCCGAGATACACGATTTTCCGACATAACAAATAGGTTAATATGCCACTTTCTATATGCTAATAACATCCTTATACGGGCTACTAACTCGTTCCTCACTGGATTTTTGAAAAAGAAGACCTTTGTACTGTGTTAAACCTCAAGTGAGCTCTGATACCACGCTGACACGACCCCATTGGTCTTGTCGAGCCAGGATCACGCTGAGGGGTGCTGCGTTGCACAGCACCGTATAACACACGTCAAAGGTACAAAGCGGAAGCGAAATTTTATTACATAAACAAGTTATGAACATGTTTACATCAAAATAAGTTAAGTCTACACTCGCGGGCGTAGACTAAGCATCAAGTGCACGTTCAGCCCTTGAACGTGCCCTTGCTAGCACACACACACACTAACTCTGCGGCGTGCACGACTCCCACTCGACGGGGTTCCCCTCCTGGGGTTCCGTCTCCTCTTCGGGAGTCCCTTCCTCATAGAACCCTGCAAAAGCTTCAAACACAAGCAGTGAGCACGAAGGCTCAGCAAGTCTGACCCGTCTCACCTAAACATGGAACTTCTACATGAGGGTAATGGGTTACATGAGGTAAAAATCATTTGCAAGTACTCGCCTAATTAGTAGAACCTTACTTTCAAGTTTTAGCAGCAGGTTGTGGAGAACCTTACGCTAAGGTACATGAGAGAGCCGCAATCAAACAAGAAACGCATTTCTCTCATGTACTTTGCCCAAAGTTGAAATGAACTTTAGTTAGCTCTAAACTACAGCAAGTCATTAGCAATCAAGTCCATCTTTCGATCAGCAACATTTTAACATGTAACTAGCCTGTTCTTTCTACGTCACGGTACAGTGAACAAGTGGTACTCACTGACCGCGAGGGACGGCGATTATAATCGATTTACACCTGCAGGGTTACCCGAACAACCCGTCACGTACGCCCGTACTCGATGTTGCCTACAACAACCATCACGGACACCGTACGTGACTACCTTTCACCCGTTAGCCAAATATTGAACCGGTCCCATCGTCCCGAGCAAGAGGTCTCTGAACACGCATCTCCGTGCCGCCAGCCGATTTACACCTCAAGCTCTCAACCTACCCTCTGAACGACGGGCAATGCCTCAATAACCAGCTACCCGAGTTACATCAGTTTCCCGGTTCCCATATAGCCGGTAGGTCTTCGGTACTGTTCTAGCTTGTTCAACAGGCCCGCACATGGCTCGGTCCTCAATCGACACAAGCCGAGCTACAGCACACAGGCCCCAAAGTCCTGCTGCCCTTACTCTCTGCTCGGTCTCATTTTCTTGCAATGTGTATCATGTGCTATCTCTACCCGAGCAATGTGCCTCTAGCCTATTCTCGCGAGTAGCTCCAACTACTCGACTTGTACCGAATCCTACTCTATCCTAGCAATGCAGTAGCTAACGGGGTTTGCAATCCTAAACCCAACCCATGGTTCTCTTGGCTATGCAGTGGGGCTTCCAAACAAGACTCTAATGCACAGAATAAAGGAAACAAGTATGTGCTCAAAACAATAAAAATTTGCAAAAAGGTTAATGCAAACCGGAGCTTGCCTTGCTGCTCTTGGTCATAGGCTAGCTGTTCCTCCGGAGTAACGAAGTCTAGGACTTCGGGTTCCTCCTCAACCTTAGCGACTACATGATAGAAACAATACATGTATTAATTTAATGCATTTGTATTAAGTTTGAAGTTGTAAAGTCTATAACCTTTGCTAGACAGACCTAATGACTGTGAAACTTTTATTGTGGCTTGGTTACAACCTAAACAGAGACTTGGTCAAGTTTTAGTTGCAGCAAAGCTCATTTGAGCCCTCCACAATTAATTATGTCCTTGACCTTAATTGGAACTCTTAGGGTGTTCTAAGAATTTTCATGAAACAAACTATGAATTTCTGAAAACTAGATTTTCAGAGGGTTCTAATGGAGTTGGTCTCACTTAATTTGGAAGTTCATAACTGTCGGTACCTGAGATATGGGGTACCCCCGCGCACAGGGTAAAATGCCTAAGGTACTCACCCTTCTCCGCAGGGAGAGCTCCGAAGGCGCCACGCGTCCGGCGGGGCCGGACCTCCCTCTCCTCAGAGGAGAGCTCCGGGCCCGCCACATGGCATACAGAAGCCGGACCTCCCCCTCCGCGGGAGAGAGGTCCGAAGACGCCACGCGTACAGCGGGGCCGGGCCTTCCCCTCCGCAGAGGAGAGCTCCGGGCCCGCCACATGGCATACAGAGGCCGGACCTCCCCCTCCGCGGGGAGAGGTCCGGAGGCTCCACGTGCCCCGCAGATCGGACCCTTCTCACCTCAGAGAAGGGCTCCGGACCCGCCACGTGGCCAGAAGAACGGTGCTGCCTGCCCCCGAGCGGTAGGCGGTGGGCGTAAAGGCGCTCCTCACCTTGCCCGTACAAGGTATTCAAGGCCCGCGTCTTCCCAAGACGCGGAAACGCGGAGCACGCGTCTGTCAGGTGCCGTTGCGCCCAGTCGCATCACAGACTGGCGCGCGGTGTCAGAACCTGCCAGCCAATAAACGCCGTGACAAGACATCCCATACCGCCTGCGCCGTCATCAACCACTACGACTAGCACGCGGCATGGGCAGGGCGGCAAGATGAAGACTCAGAAGCCTTCGACCAGAGGCAGCTACCGGCGTAACTATAGATACGGTAGATAACAAGCAATCTTCCCGGGACCACCTGTCGGGTCCCGGCTTCCCTTGTAAGCCGCCCGAGCCTTGGACTATAAAAGGCTCGGGTAGGCGTCGATAGCAAGGGTTCGCACTTTGCATCTCATATGCTAGTCATACACTCTCAAGCTGTAACTCACCCCCGAGCTCAGGCCTCCGGCCCTGAGCAGCAAGCAATACAGCGAGCTCCGTAGCTCACCGTGGACGTATGGTTTTACGCTCCGGCGGCCTGAACCACGTAAAACTCGCCGTGTCAAGCTCTCGCTAACTCGTCCATCCACGCAAGCTTTCCGCTAGGAGACTAGCCCCGCCGAAAAAAGAACCTCCGCGGGCTGCCCAGTGCAGGCCCGGGGGAAGTGTCGATCGCACACTTCGACATTTGGCGCGCCAGGTAGGGGGCTTTTCCCCTAGCGCGACGAGTTTCCGCCGACGAAGATGACCAAGCTTCCTTCAGCGGCAAACTCTCCCCCTCCGCGGTCACGGCGAACCGTGACCACAAGGGAAAGTACATGATGACACACTCAGGACGGAGTGTGACAAGGCAAGCTGGGAGCCAGCAACCGGCTCTGGCAGCGCCGACCCCGGCAATGCAGGCTCCATCCAGCGTCAGGCCTTCAGTAGCGCCGGGCGTACCCGGTGGGGGTGCGCTAGCCGCAGCAAGGGCGCTACTGCGCAATCCGCCTGCTGGGGACGCGCCTCAGGCAGCGACCCAGCAGTGGATTCGCGAGGTAGACCATCTTGTCGTCGCCGACGCAAACCATTGACTTCGGCGGGGATGACGCTCCGACCAACCGGCTGTGTCGCTGACGCGCACGCCAACGGTTGACGGCCAGACGGGGGAGTTCCAGCTCCACCAAGCTTCCGTCGATGGACCTGAGGACAGAGCTGGAACGGTGTCACTTAGGCCAAGATGCCCGAGTGTTCCTCGAGCGACGTCAAGAAGGGCGTCGCACTCAAGAGGCTGGCGACAACATGACGTCGGCCTCGACCCAGCCTGAAGGGAAGATCTTCACTACGCGAGCTCTGCCCCAGGCATACGTCGCGCAGCATATGCCACAACCATATGCCCTGCAAACGGCGTCCCCGGTCTATAGAGCGGCCTTGCCCATACCGGGGCATACTGTGCCAGCGGAGAACCAGGCGTTCGCGGCGCCGATACCTGCACTGGGAGCCAGCAACCGGCTCTGGCAGCGCCGACCCTGGCAATGCAGGCTCCGACCAGCGTCAGGTTTTCAGTAGCGCTGGGTGTACCTAGTGAGGGTGCGCTAGCCGCAGCGAAGAGCGCTGCTACTCAATATGCCACAGTCGTATGTCCTACGTATGGCGGCCGGAGCATGCGGTGCTCAGCGCGAACCAAGCATTCGTGGCATCTGAACCTGCGGCGACAGAAGCAGGGTGTGCGGCCCTCGCGCCCCGCCTTCGCTTCACAAAATGGCCACGCAAGTTTCGGCCGCTCTTGCCTGAGAAGTACGACGGCAGCATCAACCCGGCGGAATTCCTCCAGAGGCCGGGAAATCCAGAAGCTCGCGGGGCGCTTCCGGAAGGGGAAGCAGCCCCTAGCTGATGCCCCATCCTATAGTAAGGGAGGGCAACCAGAAGGTCGAAGCCCGAGACGGCGACGACCGCCAGGTGTATTTCCAGGAGCTCCGGCGCGCCGCAAAGGCAGCGCGCAATCATGGGAGCTCCATCTCCAATGACGACGAGCACTGGAAGATGCCCTGTTACATCTTCGGCGGGTCCGCTGACCCCCCTGTCCAGAAGCATGGCTAAGGCCTTGCGCCGAGCGGTAGCGTCGGTGGCTCCCCTCCCAGGTGCAGTACCGCACCTCAGGTGGATGGGAACCCCCATCAGCTTCGATGACACCGACTGCCCCAGGAACATGGCTGGGGCCGGCCAACTACCGCTCGTGGTGGCCCTTACCATCGCCAACGTGAAGATGTACCACGTTTTGGTGGATGGTGGGGCTGGACTGAACCTCATCAGTCACGCAGCCTTCCAGAAGCTGCAGATCCCGATGGCCAAGCTCGCCCCATCAAGCCCGTTCTCAGGGGTAGGGCCGGGACAGGTCGTTCCCTACGGCCGCATCAGCCTCCCGGTGACCTTTGGGGCACCGGACAGCTACCGGACGGAGTACATTCTGTTCGACGTGGCCGAGATTGCCATGATCGGTAGGCCAGCCCTGTACCGATTCATGGCAGTAGCCCACTACGGCTATCTTGTCCTGAAGATGCCTACACCAACAGGCGTCCTCAAGGTTTGTGGAGACTGTTCTGCTGCAGTATTAGCCTTGGAAAGGCTTCAGGCGCTTACAGCAACTAGAGCGCCAGCCCTCAGCAGTACAGAACCAAACCAGCTCCACCTAAGTGCACGCCATCGTGCCTCTACCACCGCACCCCGCGTGCGACCCCTTGATGAGGATGACGTCCCCACAAGGCTCGTCCGAATCAGCGCCGATGCCACCCAGACCACCCGGGTAGCCGGGGGCCTGGGTAGCATATAGGAAGGCGCGCTCGTTGCCCCCCTCCGGCATGAGGTCGATGTGCTGCATGACAGCCATCACCGAGGCCAGAGATCCCTAGGGAGGTGATGGAGCACTACTTAAAGGTCTTTCCCGACGTCCAGCCGTCCGACGAGACGGAGAGTCCGCCGCTCCCGGCGCTTGGCAAACCGTGTTATTATCCCGAAGGCCAGCGAGAAGCTCCGGAAGCGCATCCACTACACCAGTCTCAATAAGGCATGCCCTAAAGACCTATTTTTTCTTCCTATGATAGAGCAAATAGTAGACTCGATACCAGGCTGTGATATGCTGCGCTTCCCAAATGCTTGCTAGGACTCCCATCAGACCCCTGAGTCTGAAGTAGTTGAAGGGCACCCTTTACCTGCTAATCCCGGCGTAAACCAACTCGGCATAGCTAGGGGTCCCGCAAATTTCCGGTCTTCGCGCAATGGCTTTAACCCCATACCACAGTAACCTGCTTCGCTACCGAGAAGCAAGCACCAGAAGACCAGACCTCGGATCCCCGACACAACCTCCCGGAGGACCAGCAGGACCTCCCGGAGCTCCCGGGACGTCAGCGGAGCTTCCCGCGAGGTCCAAAGCAACCTGAGGACCCCCGAGTCTCGGGCACCCAGCGATCCCCCTAGGCTAAAAGCTATCCCCCACAGCTCCGCGCGGCGGGCGATGCCGCCAAATGGGCGGCGGAACTACTGAAGTTTGATCTAGGTTCCCTTTCCCGTCATACAGACATTAACAGAGCATTAGTTCACTTGTGGCTGAAGTAGACGCACGCTCAGGGGGCCACGAAGACGATGAAACAGTACCCTGAGCCCTGACCTTCACCAAGCCTTATCGAATGATGTTCGCCGACGGCTCCTCGCGAAAGCAGGGGGCCGATGCTAGCGTACTGTTCCTCACGCCATCGGGGGAGCAGTCTGGGTATGTGGCACGTTTCAATTCCAAGGCAACCAACAACATAGCAAAGTATGGAGTGCCCATCCTTCTCGCTAGTCGTTGGCTCAGGGCGATCCCCAGTCTGGTTAACAACCAAGACAGCGGAGACAGACCCCCTCGCCTTGGACCTGCACCACGTACCGTGCGCTAGCAAGGCCGCAGCTGACAACCTTTCAACGAGGGCCCCCACTGCCACCGGAGCCACTGTGACTGAAGGGGGCCTCGAGAGGACGTTGCCGCGACCCACAGCCCGGCCCGCCGAGCCGGGCGAAGGGGGCTAGACCAGCACCTCGAAGCTGGCGGTCCCGGCGGCCATGAGCGCCGCCAAGGATCATAAGCGTCACTGGGGACTCCGTGCAACCCAGCGCTCAAGATCCAGATGCTCAAGTCAGACCCGATGCATGGATCACGGAGGTCCGGGACTACTTGAAAGACAATATCCTCCCTGATGAACGTGTATCCGCTGAACGGATTGCGCGTATGGCTAAGAGACACATGGCGGTAGAGGGGGATCTCTACCGACGTGGCGCCAACCACATCCTATTGCGGTGCATAACCCAGGGGGAAGGCTGCGACTTGTTCGCTGAGATCCATGGAGGCGAATGTGGGAGTCGTTCTTCCTCACGCACGCTTGTCGGTAAAGCCTTTCGGCATGGCTTCTACTAGCCGGCAACACTCCAGGATGCCGTCGAGCTGGTCGAGAGCTGCTAAGCGTGCCTGTTCCACGCCGAGCAGATCCATACACCGGCTTGGACGGTACAGATGATCCAGCCCGCATGGCCATTTGCCGTACTGGGGCTGGACATCCCGGGCCTGGGACCATTCCCCAGAACCGAAGACAGGGACCCGCTCCCGAACCTTCGGAACACGGAACACCGCTGTAAGTTCTACCCCTAGAGCAACAATAGGGCAGGCCTTTCTTTTTGTAGTAATTTCCATAAAAGTCCGTGAACAGGGCTTGGAGCAACTAAGCCTCAGGGGACGGTCCAGGACTACGTTCAGCTTCGCCTGGTTCTGACCCCAAGCGCGTAGAGTCTTGCTTCCCTTGAGGTGAGTCGTGGCCTACATATGTGGCCCGCCTTCCCCCGTATGGAAATTTATATGAAAAGAAACCTATCCTACGTTGCTCTACTTTGGTACTCATTTAATTTACTTATTAAGTTTTTATGATTACCCTACTAACGTGTGCTCACTATGCGTTCAACTCCCTCTTCTCATTCTCATCTTTAGTCGGAATTTGCTGCAGATACGACTAAGGAATAGAGGGGGGGGGGCCAAGGAGAATTACTTTTTCCTTACTTGTGTGCAGGACTTTTCAGGTTATGGCAACAGGGACTGCATGAAGCGGGGGGAAAGGAGCTACCAGCTACTCCGGCCTGGGACTGGAAGGACCGGGACCTGCCCCTCCAGCAGGGGCGGGGCCCGGGGGCCCCACGTGTCCAGCGGGCCCAGAACTCTCTCCTTCCTTGAGGAGGGCTCCGGGCTCGCCACGTGGTAGGAAGGAACCGGACCTCCCCCCCTCAGTGGGAGGGCTCCGGAAGCCCTACGTGTCCAACATGGCCGGAGCTCCCGTCTCTTGAGGAGGAGCTCCGGACCCGCCACGTGGCAGGCAGATTTGGAGCCCCCCATAGGGCGAGGTTCGGAGACCTCCGGGGGCCCCTAACACGGTTAGGACCCGGGGAGGGTGTCTGTGCGAAGCTCCGAGATTGGAAATGGCCTCTGAGTACCTTGCGGAGCTAAGGACTCAGCCAGGCAAAGCCAAGAAGGAGAGAAAAAGCATCACAGGCATAAGTATCTAAGAGAGTCGAATTAAACAAGGCTCCATGAGCTGGACTACAGACTCGATAAAAAAGGGAGAAACAAGTCCTAAGGACCTCCCGGCTCTCGCCGGAACCTTGCGGCTACAAGGGTGGCCACATCCTCAACTTCAGCCCTGGCAGCTTCCTCCCGCTCCGCTGCTGGGCCCTCTCTCACTGGCTCTAGCGAAAAAGAGGGGTCGCGGCTCTTGAAGCATGCCAGCACATGTGAAGCGACCTCTAAAGCTAAGCTGCGGCCCTCGGCCTCAAGCTCGCTGGCGACCACCGAGTCGAGCCTGTCCAGCTTGGCGCCGATCGACTCCAACGCAGGGATCACCTCTGCCACCTTCAGCGCGGGAGTCGCGGCCCTCACAGCATGTCGTCGGCCTCGACACAACCTGAAGGGCAGGTCTTCGCCACGCGAGCCCTGCCTCAGGCATATACTGCGCAGCATATGCCACAACCATATGCGCCGCAAGCAGCGGCCCCGGTCTTTGGTGCAGCCTTGCCCATGCCAGGATACGCGGTGCCAAGTGCGAACCAAGCGTTCGCAGCGCCAGTACCTGCAGCAGCAGGTGCAGGATGTGTGGCCCTTGCACCCCACCTTCGCTTCGCGAGGTGGCCGCGCAAGTTCCGGCCGCACCTGCCCTAAAAGTACGACGGTAGCGTCAACCCAGCGGAGTTCCTCCAGATCTACTCCACCGCCGTACTTGCCGCAGGAGGGGACGAGGCTGTCATGACCAACTACTTCCCCGTCGCCTTGACCGGCCCAGCTCGGTCTTGGGTCATGAATCTACCTCAGGGGTCCATAACCTCCTGGGGAGAGCTCTGCCGGCAATTCATCGCCAACTTCGGCAGCTCCTACACCCGTCCCGGCACGGAGCTTGACCTCCACGCCGTCAAGCAACAGCCTGGGGAGTCGCTGCGCTCTTTCATCCAGCGGTTCTCCCATGTACGCAACACCATCCTGCATATTCAGAACGCTTCTGTGGTGGTGGCATTCCAGCAAGGCGTTCGGGACAGGAAGATGCTCGAGAAGCTCACGACCAGGGAGGTCCGCAATGCCTCAGAACTCTTCAACCTGGCGGACAAGTGTGCCAGAGCAGCCGAAGGGCGGAACTGGCACTCTCTGCCGGCCCCCAAGCCAGGGGGTCAGCCGGGATCCGGCGGCGCTTCGTACGGGAGTAGCATAAAATCATCAGCCGCGGTCCCTGTTGCCGCAACGGCGGCGCCCAGTGGAGCTCGGGGGCTGCGCCCTGACAAGAGGCCGCGACAATCACCGGCCCCAGAAGGGGGCCAGGATGAATTATGCCCTGTGCATGGCACCAGTTATCATACCGCTACCGAATGCCGGGAAATCCAGAAGCTCGCGGAGCGCTTCCAGAAAGGGAAGCAGCCTCTAACTGATGCCCCACCCAACGATCAAAGGGGCGGCAAGCAGAAGGTCGAGGCCCGAGACGGCGTCGACCGCCAGGTGGAGTTCCAGGAGTTTCAGCACGCCGTAAAGGCAGTGCGCAGTCATGGGAGCTCCAGCTCCAGTGATGACGAGCACCGGAAGATGCTCTATGTCATCTTCGGTGGGTCCGCTGACCCCCCGTCCCAGAGCACGGCTAAGGCCTTGCGTCGAGCGGTAGCGTCGGTGGCTCCCCTCGCAGGTGCAGCACCGCACCTCAGGTGGATGGGAACCCCCATCAGCTTCGATGACACCGACTGCCCCAGGAACATGGCTGGGGCCGGCCAACTGCCGCTCGTGGTGGCCCCCACCATCGCCAACATGAAGATGTACCACGTTTTGGTGGATGGCGGGGCTGGGCTGAACCTCATCAGTCGCGCAGCCTTCCAGAAGCTGCAGATCCTGATGGCCAAGCTCGCCCCATCGAGCCCGTTCTCAGGGGTGGGACCGGGACAGGTCGTTCCCTACGGCCACATCAGCCTCCCGGTGACCTTTGGGGCACCGGACAGCTACCGGACAGAGTACGTTCTGTTCGACGTGGCCGAGATTGACCTCCCCTTCAGCGCCATAATCGGCAGGCCAGCCCTGTACCGATTCATGGCAGTAGCCCACTACGGCTACCTTGTCTTGAAGATGCCTACACCAACAGGCGTCCTCAAGGTTTGTGGAGACCGTGCTGCCGCAGTGTTAGCCTTGGAAAAGCTTCAGGCGCTTACAGCGACTAGAGCGCCAACCCTCGGCAGCGCAGAACCAAACCAGCTCCACCCAAGTGCACGCAACCGTGCCTCTACCACAGCACCCCGCGTGCAACCCCTCGATGAGGACGACGTCCCCACAAGGCTCGTCCGAATCAGCGCCGATGCCACCCAGACCACCCGGGTAGCCGGGGGCCTGGATAGCAAATAGGAAGGCGCACTCGTTGCCCCCCTCCGGCACAATGTCGATGTGCTGCATGACAGCCGTCGCCGAGGCCAGAGATCCCTAGGGAGGTGATTGAGCACTACTTAAAGGTCTTTCCCGACGTCCAGCCGTCCGACAAGACGGAGAGTCCGCCGCTCCCGGCGCTTGGCAAACCGTGTTGTTATCCCGAAGGCCAGCGAGAAGCTCCGGAAGCGCATCCACTACACCAGCCTCAATAAGGCATGCCCTAAAGACCTATTTTCTCTCCCTATGATAGACCAAATAGTAGACTCGATGTCAGGCTGTGATATGCTGCGCTTCCCAAATGCTTGCTAGGGCTCCCATCAGACCCCTGTGACTGGAGTAGTTGAAGGGCACCCTTGACCTGCTAACCCCGGCATAAACCGACTCGGCGTAGCTAGGGGTCCCGCGAATTTCTGGTCTTCGCGCCAATGGCTTTGACCCCATACCACCGTAACCTGTTTCGCTATCAAGAAGCAAGCACCAAAAAACCCCGGAGGCCCAAACCGGATCTCGGATCCCCGACACAACCTCCCGGAGGACCAGCAGGACCTCCCGGAGGTGCAATGGGATCCCTCCCCGGAGGACCAGCAGGACCCCCCGGAGCTCCCGGGACATCAGCGGAGCTTCCCGGAAGGTCCAAAGCAGCCTGGGAACCTCCGAGTATCGAGCACCCGGCGGTCTCCCCGGGCTGAAAGCTATCCTCCACAGCCCCCACGCGACGGACAATGCCGCCGAATGGGCGGCGGAGCTACTGAAGTTTGACCTAGGCTCCCTTTCCCATCATGCAGACATTAACCGATCACTAGTTGACTTGTGGCTGAAGTAGACGCACACTCAGGGGGCCACGAAGACGGTGAAACAGGACCCTGAGCCCTGACCTTCACCAGGCCTTACCGAATGATGTTCGTCGACGGCTCCTTGCGAAAGCATGGGGCCGATGCTAGCGTACTGTTCCTCACGCCATCGGGGGAGCAGTCTGGGTATGTGGTGCGTTTCAATTCCATGGCAGCCAGCAACATAGCAAAGTATGAAGAGCTCATCCTTCTTGCTAGTCGTTGGCTCAGGGCAACTCCCAGTCTGGTTATCGACCAAAATGGTGGAGATAGACCTCCTCGCCTTGGACCAGCACCACGTACCACGCGCTAGCAAGGCTGCAGCTGACGACCTTTCAACGAAGACCCCCACCGGAGCCACTGTGCCCAAAGGGGGCTCTGAGAGGACGTTGCCGTGGCCCACAGCCCGGCCCGCCGAGCCGGACGAAGGGGGCTAGACCAGCACCTCGAAGCTGGCGGTCCCGGCGGCAATGGACGTCGCCAAGGATCACAAGCGTCACTGGGGACTCCGTGCAACCCAGCGCTCAAGATCCAGATGCTCAAGTCAGACCCGATGCATGGATCACGGAGGTCCGGGACTACTTGAAAGACAATATCCTCCCTGATGAACGTGTATCCGCTGAATGGATTGTGCGTATGGCTAAGAGACACATGGCGGTAGAGGGGGATCTCTACCGACGTGGCGCCAACCACATCCTATTGCGGTGCATAACCCAGGGGGAAGGCTGTGACTTGTTCGCTGAGATCCATGGAGGCGAATGTGGGAGTCACTCTTCCTCACGCACGCTTGTCGGTAAAGCCTTTCGGCATGGCTTCTACTAGCCGGCAACACTCCAGGATGCCGTCGAGCTGGTCGAGAGCTGCTAGGCGTGCCTGTTCCACGCCAAGCAGATCCATACACCGGCTCGGACGGTACAGATGATCCAGCCCACATGGCCATTTTCCATACTGGGGCTGGACATCCCGGGCCTGGGACCATTCCCCAGAACCGAGGACGGGGACCCGCTCCCAAACCTTCGGAACACGGAACACCGCTGTAAGTTCTACCCCTAGAGCAACAATAGGACAGACCCTTCTTTTTATAATAAATTCCATAAAAGTCCAAGAACAGGGCTTGGAGCAACTAAGCCTCAGGGGACGGTCCAGGACTACGTTCAGCTTTGCCTGGTTCCGACCCCAAGCGCGTAGAGTCTTGCTTCCCTTGAGGTGGGTCGTAGCCTACATATTCGGCCCGCCTTTCCCCATATGGAAATTTATATGAAAAGAAACCTGCCCTACGTTGCTCTTCTTTGGTACTCATTTAATTTACTTATTAAATTTTTATGATTACCCTGCTAGCGCGTGCTCACTATGCGTTCAACTCCCTCTTCTCATTCTCATCTTTAGTCAGAATTTGCTGCCCTGCCAAAGGCGGTTGCGCGGGAGGTACCGGCCGAAAGCCAGGGGGGCCCCAAGCCCTCGGCACTTCGCGCACGGTAGTTCCCAAGCACCATATAAGTGGACGGGGACCGTAAGCCAGATAAGACTAAGAGATAGAGGGGGGGAGCCCCCAAGGAGAATTACTTTTTCCTTACTTGTGTGCAGGACCTCTCAGCCTCAGCTCCCCGCAGGAGTATGGTAGGCGCATCCATCCAATAGAACGCACCTACCAGGGGGCCGCTACGGGATCGCGCAAGGCCAAAAACCCCAAGGTAAGATCTAAGAGCTAGACCTCAGAGGGGCAAGGCCCGAAGGCCCCACGTGTCCACCAGTGCCAGACCTTCCACCTCCTTGAGGGGAGCTCCGGGACCGCCGCGTGGTCTACAGAAGTCGGACCTCCCCCCTCTGCGGGGAGAGGCCCGAGGACTCCACGTGCCCTGCAAGCTCAGACCTCCCCTCAGGCGGGAGCTCCGGGCCCGCCACGTGACCAACAGGCCCGGACCCCCCTCCGATCTCGTGAGGCGGGTCCTGGAGACCTCCGGAACCCTTAGTATACAGTGAGGACCCGGAGAAGGTGTCTATGCAGAGCTTCGAGATTGGTCAAGGCCTCCGAGCCCTTGCGGAGCTAAGGACTCGGTCAGGAAAAGCCAAGAAGAAGACTACGACATGCAGACACAGAAAGAAACAGGAGTCTGTCCATACGAAGGCTCCACGAGCTGGGCTACAGACTCAACAAAAATAAAAAAGGAAGTACAGGGCCTTGTGGACACGAGGGCAGATGCCTAGGAGTCCCCGGACTCCCGATGAAACCTAGAGGCCACGAGGGCAGCTAAGTCCTCGACTTCGGCCCTGGCAGCTTTCTCCCGATCGGCGACGGGTCCTAGACAAACCGGCCCCAGAGAAAAGGAAGGGTCTCGGCTAACGAAGCACGACAGAACGTGCATAGCAACCTCCTTCGCGAGGCCCCGACCTTCCGCTTCCAGCTCGTCGGCGATCACTGATTCGAGCCGACCTAGCTCGTCGCCGAGAGACTCAAGGGCCGGGGCCGCTTCGGACATCGGCCGCGCTGGGGTCTCCACCTGCACAGGGCTGAAACCAAGAGGAGCCAAGGCGGATCCCGCCTTGGCAATGAAGCACCAGACCGCCTGGGCCTCGGCAGTCCGCAAGGAATGGAGCCTCTCTACCTCTTGGCGAGCCGCTAGCTCGCGATCCATCGCCGCCTGATGCTCCTTGGAGAACTGCTCCTCCCTCGCGGCGACAGCCGACTCACGGAGCTCCAGTTCCTCGGACCGAGCCCTTAGCTCCTCCACCTTGGCCCTCAGCCGGGGGGTGGTCTTCTCCTCCTCGGCCGCAGCGGCGCGTTCCCGATCAGCGACGGCGTGCTCCTGACAGGCTACCTGCAGCTGCAACTCCTCCGCGGCGGCGGAACACTCCTTGGCTTTGGCTTCAGCTTGGGCCAGAGCCTCGCGGTAGGTGGCACGAACCCGCTGGGCCTCTGACTCCAAGCGGCTAATGGCCTTCTTCTGAGTGCCAAGCAGAGCACTCATGGCCTCAAGCCTTGACTGCCTTGAGTCAAGGTCCACCCGGGCCCGCTGCTTCCAGCTGAGAAGGCGTTCCCTCTCGCCGGCCAATGCCTTCCGCTCCTGCTCAAAGGCAGATTGGAGCTGCCGGGCGCTGGTCTGGACACGCCCCAGGGCGTCCCACACGGGCGCCGGAGCAGGGGGGATAGGAGTTGCGCCGCTGGACCCCCCTGACGAGTCTAAGACCGGCGGGGGCGCCGGCGCCTCAGCAACCACGGTGGGGCGCTGTCCTAAACAGGCCAGGGGGCCAGCAGGCGCACCTACAGCAGCCCTCCCGGTCTCAAGACCTGGCTTCTGGACTGGTGAAGGAGGGCGGGTAGGAGCATATGCGGCCACCGCGGAAAATGAACCCGCTGGTGCAGAGGGTGCCCCCGTCGATTTGGGAGCCGTGGGAGCCGCCACGGTCCCCAGGTGCTGAGGTGCGGAGCTTCCACCGGTTGAAGGCGGCCGGATAAGAGGCCCGCCCCTGGCAGCCGGTCGGTCCCTGCAAGAAGAAGAAGCCCTCAGAATAAGAAAAGAGGCAAGAGCTCTGCTCCTATAAGCCAGAAAGAACAACACTTACTGGGCGGCATGAGCGCTCCAGCGAGCTTGCAGCACTGGCCTCTGGGCTATAGCTGAACCACCGGGACCAGCGGCTGGAACGGTCGCGGAATGGGACGCCTGGATCCCCGGCGCACTCACCGGCGTCACCCCACCAACATCCGTCCTGGGAGCCCCTCCGCTTGAGGAACGATGGCGAGGTACTTGGGCTGATTCGGATGGCTGCTGTCTGGGGAGAGACCCACCGGGGAGGGACACTTGGGACCTCTTCGGGTCGCCACCCGATGGACCAGCACCTCCGGGAGATGGGAGCAAAGTAGCTCCGGCACCCTGACTAGGCACAGGCGGCACCCTCGGAGGAGACCGGGCGCGTTTCTTCTCTAGATGCCCGGGGGCCGGCTCTTTTCCTTTCCCTTAGTCGGCGGCTTGGGTTCCGTCGGCTCTGGGGGAGGGTTTGACAGCAGCGGATGCCTCATGCCCTGACCCGGGGTGCTCGGTTCCTGGAATGGTGATACCCCGGAAGGCATCCCCGACCTGCCGGACGGCGATCCCGATATCATCAAGGTTCGGCATCTTCCGCAGGAGCTCTGACCTCCTCTGAGGCTCCAAGAAGAGGGGGGTGGCAGAGGGCGGAAGGGCGGGGTCGCCACTGGGAATATAGTCACCGCTCACCTTGCTCACCATCTCGTTCATCTCCTCATCGGAAGGGTCAGAGCCGGGGCCTCTCTCCAGCCTGGTACAGTCCTGCTCTCCGGTGTAGTACCACGCTGGGCGGCTACGCTGCTGCAAGGGAGCAATACGGCGCGACACAAAGTCCATCAGCACCATTAGAGACGTCAGCCCCTCGTTGGCCAAGAACCGGATCCGCTCCAAGACCGGGGTGTACTCCTGCTCCAGCTCAGGGATCTCCTCCCAGAAGCGGCGATCGGTGGTTGGGCTGGCGGTTGGGAGTTGTAGGCGATCGTGCTCATCGGTCTGCACTACCACCCAGCTCTCCCTCCAGTTTTCCCACCTTGATGCGCTGAAGGGCAGGAGGTATCCGGAGACCTTGGGGTCTTTGCAGCGATGCTGGAAGTAGTATGCCCCCATCTGAGTCTTTGAGCCGCGCCCAGTCGTCCGCAGCACAAAGAAGTGGCGGAAGAGCGCCACGGAGGCGTGCACCCCCACGAACATCTCGCAGAAGTGGACAAAAACAGCAGCCATTGCGAAGGAGTTGGGGGAAAGATGGTGGAGCTGGAGACCGTATGTCTCCAGCAGGGTGACAAAGAAGGAAGAAATCGGCGGAACGAACCCCGCCAGAGCATAAGCGGTGAAGAAGACTATCTCCCCCTTTTCCAGGACCAGGGGGAGAGATCCTCGGTGAAGCCGATGCTTCTGCTCTTCTGAGCGCCAGCCCAGCAGCCTGCGCACTGGCCCGAGCTCGGAAGAGCGAACGAGGCGCGTCGGGAGCAAGTTGGAAGCCATGGCGAAAGAGGGCGCAAGGGCAGGAGAGCCGGGGCGCAAGAGTTCAAAGGAAGTACGAGCGCAATGCGAAGGGAAGCCACGATGCGGGTGAGATCCCCTTTTAAAACTTTCCAGGGATGGTTCGAGGTAATTCGAAAACCTCCGGAAACATCACGTCGGCGACCTCGTTAGCTCCGAGACCGGGCGCCGATGAAAGGTGGACCCAAGCCGGCCAACTGAGGCAGTGGGTCAAGGAGTCAGACGCCCGAGAAGGCAAGCCGGCAAGGCACTTCGGCAGTTCCCAAAGAAAGAGCCGCAACGTGCAGAAGTGGTGGTCTTGGGAACCGCCGCAGTAAAAGCAACCATCAATTGGGCGCACGCTCCCACGATCCCGTGGCCGTTCGTGCTCCGGCAGCGGTCAATTCGGGACTTAGAGAAAGTGCGCGGATCGGGAGATACGGAGGTCCCACCTCGGGCTCGCTATCTCCCCCGAGATGGGCCCGGGGGCCACTGTCGGTACCTGAGATATGGGGTACCCCCGCGCACAGGGTAAAATGCCTAAGGAACTCGCCCTTCTCCGCAGGGAGAGCTCCGAAGGTGCCACGCGTCCGGCGGGGCCGGACCTCCCTCTCCTCAGAGGAGAGCTCCGGGCCCGCCACGTGGCATACAGAAGCCGGACCTCCCCCTCCGTGGGAGAGAGGTCCGAAGGCGCCGCGTGTCCAGCGGGGCCGGACCTCCCTCTCCTCAGAGGAGAGCTCCGGGCCCGCCACGTGGCCAACAGAAGCCGAGTCTCTCCCTCCGCGGGGAGAGGTCCGGAGGCTCCACGTGCCCCGCGGGACTGACCCTTCTCTCCTCTGAGAAGGGCTCCGGGCCCGCCACGTAGCAGCAGAACGACACTTCCTGCCCCGAGCGATAGGCAGCGGGCATAAAGACGCCCCATACCTTGCCCGTACAAGGTATTAAAGGCCCGCGTCTTCCCAAGACGCGGAGACGCGGAGCACGCTTCTGTCAGGTGCCGTTGCACCCAGTCGCATCACAGACTGGCGCGCGGTGTCAGAACCTGCCAGCCAATAAACACCACGACAAGACATCCCATGCCGCCTGCGCCGTCATCAACCACTACGACTAGCATGCGGCATGGGCAGGGCGGCAAGATGAAGACTCAAAAGCCTTCGACCAGAGGCAACTACCGGCATAACTGCAGATACGGTAGATGATAGATAATCTTCCCGGGACCACCTGTCGGGTCCCGGCCCCCCTTGTAAGCTGCCCGAGCCTTGGACTATAAAAGGCTCGGGTAGGCGTCGATAGCAAGGGTTCGCACTTTGCAACTCATACGCTAGCCATACACTCTCAAGCTGTAACTCACCCCCGAGTTCAGGCCTCCGGTCCTGAGCAGCAAGCAATACAGCGAGCTCCATAGCTCGCCGTGGACGTAGGGTTTTACGCTCCGGCGGCCTGAACCACGTAAAACTCGCCGTGTCAAGCTCTTACTAACTCGTCCATCTGCGCAAGCTCTCCGCTAGAGACTAGCCCCACCGAAAAAAGAACCTCCGCGGGCTGCCCAGTGCAGGCCCGGAGGAAGTGTCGACTGAACACTTCGACAAGCATGTTGATAATTGTTACTTGCTCTTCATTTGTGTTCATGATCCTTCCTCAAATGAGGTGTGTGGTGTGGTGATGAACACTGCAAATGTGTGTCAAAAACTGAGGCCCTTACAGTTTATTGGCTGGCAGGCTCTGACACTGCGCGCCAGTCTGTGATGCGACTGGGCGCAACGGCACCTGACAGTGGCGTGCTCCACGTCTCCGCGTCTTGGGAAGACGCGGGCCTTGAATACCTTGTACGGGCAAGGTATGGGGCGTCTTTACGCCCGCTGCCTATCGCTCGGGGGCAGGCAGCGCCGTTCTGCTGGCCACGTGGCGGGCCCGGAGCCCTCCTCAGAGGAGAGGGGGGGTCCGGCCCCGCAAGACACGTGGAGCCTTCGGACCTCTCCCCGCGGAGGGGGAGGTTCAGCCTCTGTCGGCCACGTGGCGGGCCCGGAGCTCCTCTCTGAGGAGAGGGAGGTCCGGCCCCGCCGGATACGTGGCACCTTCGGACCTCTCTCCCGCGGAGGGGGAGGTCCGGCTCCTGTATGCCACGTGGCGGGCCCGGAGCTCTCCTCTGAGGAGAGGGAAGCCTGGCCCCGCCGGACGCGTGGCGCCTTCGGAGCTCTCCCTGCAGAGAAGGGCGAGTTCCTTAGGCATTTTCCCCTGTGCGCGGGGTACCCCATATCGCGGGTACCGACAAACACCTTTCGGACAAATGAACATACCTGCAGTTGTGATGGAACATCCCCCTGGGCTCATCACACTGCCGCCACGACCACGAATCCTGCAGGATCATAAATGCGGGCCTCAAATTTGTCGTATGAGATGACCTTGTTGCCGACAGGACAAAAATTTGGGCCGGCCTATTGAATAGTGCATTCTGGGTCCACGTACCTGATCCCAGACCAAAATAGTTTTCACTTTCCTAATCCTTTGTCTAAAATTAAAGCTTTGCGCCTTTGCCAGGACAAAATAGTGACCGCACTTATTTTGATAATTGATATGAGTAACAAAGTCGTGTTCTGAGAAAACGAGGTTCAGATTTGAGAAATGGTGGCTGGAAAGAGAGGGTTCTAGAGTAGTTAATGAAACATGGAACACTGACATTAAGGATAGAACTCTATGGATGTTTGGCAAGGTAAAACTAGTAATTTAAGAAAGATGATAAGGGGGTGGGATCTCAATGTAGTTGCTAGTATGAACAAACAGAAAAGATGATCAGGAGGTGGACCTCAATGTTTTGTTACTCCTAATCTGTCCTTTTATAGAAAAATTCTATAGAGAATTATTTGATACGTTTCTGCGAGTCTAGATTACGCACTTTCTCCTACATATAGCTTTAATATGTGTGGAATATACACCCATGACAACGCGCGAGGTTTAAGGCTGTCTGCAGCGGCTTCCTCTGCCCCTTCCGTTAATTTATATATAAAATAAAGGAGCTCAGTAAATCGTTTATCACTCTAAAACACGAAAAAGTGATTGATATATAGGTTTTCTGTTTTGATAGTTTAGATTAGTATATAGATGAGAATGGGCATGTGATATTATATTACAGAGGAAAGACCGAGAATATTACTTTAAAGAAACTTTTTATAGGATAATAAATGCATGCTGATGTTGGCCGAGCTCTCTCTTGCCCACACACACAAAAGACACAAAACAAAAATTTTGAAGTACTGGCACACATGAGGCTCTACACGCACACAACTCTTTTATTTACCTTCACTTGGTACACCCCAACATGTCCCGTAACAGTACATCAGAAGCTATTTATAGGTTGTGACACACAAACTTCATGTCAACATATAAACTCAGATCTGCACTACCCTCGCATGATCCACACCTCCGGCTGCCTGCGCTGAATCGTTCTCCATTCACTGCATGCATCATGCATGCTTATCTCTTTGTCATTGTTAGTTGTCTGACATGCACAATATGATGCCCACCAGCAACCCATTTTCCAGCAAGTCAGTTGGGTGGACTCTGACCACCAGCAATGATACAGGCATTGAGTGCCTTTCACGAAATCACGTCACCTTGCATGCACTCAAGTACTTGCAGCCTTGCCCACTCCTGTGTTGCAGCCGCATCACTGCCAAGGAGCTCACTAGCACCACTCATGCGCACATACACCATAATTATTTGTGACACCCGGTTCCGGAAACCAGAACCAAGTTAATGCATATGTGTGCCCAGGATGTTCATCACATACACTATGTAATCCACAATCTGAATTCAGAATATAACCATGAATAAATAGTGTTTGAGTACTTTATTACATCGACTAATTGTCTCACTCATGATTGTCTATCTTACTCTTGCAGCGGAAGTCTCTAAACGACAGCGGAAATAACTAAATGGCAGCGGCTCCATCTTCAACTCCACAGGCATGTTGACGGTAGTTCGCACGCCTAGTACTTCACATGGTCCTCGAATTACTCTTCTCCTGTTGCTGATGTTTATGTGATAATGCAAGGGTGAGTACATGTCGTACTCAGCAAGTGCGGAAAAATATAACATGTAGCTTACAACAAAGTATGGAATAAAAAGGCTCATTGCAGCAAGCAAAATTTTTTTTACAAACATGGTAAAAACAACAACTATTTCTAAGTGATATTTATCCCAACATGACCAAGTAATTCAGCATCATTTTCTCCATCATAATTCACCATTTATCAAGTCTCAACCAGCCATTAACCTTTCTCAAGTTCATCTCATACTCATAAACATTCATAACCATCTCATATTCGTATAACCGAAACCAAACTCAATGTCATGACTCAAAACAGTCCCAAAACCAATCCCGATGACCATACCATAACCATACCGAACATCTATCCCATGTTTTCCCTCTAATCATGTGAGTTGGCCAGGTGCTTGTGACCGGAAGCACGGCTATCATGATAGTTTTACACTCTGTAGAGGTGGCACCACTTTACCCATAAGTTTGTGATTTCGTCACCCGTCGGCAACTGCAAAACTTCCATTATACCAGTACACAACCGTCGGTGTATGGTCAAGAGATCACAAAATAGCCTTTACAAAGGGTCTACTAGATGTATGGACTCACTGAGGTTTCACCGGCAGACTCGAATCACCATTCTCCCACCCACGTGTGACGCCCTCAATTCTGTGGAAAACCACGGAACCGAGAACTGATGCATATGTGTGCCCAGGATGTTCGTCACATATACACATATGTTCCACAAACTGAATTCAGATTATATATTACCACGAATAACAGAGTTATTACAATGTCTCATGAGTCTTGGACTCATGCTCACAACGGAAGTCTTATTTCTATGCAACGGAAGTCTTTATTCTAATACAGAAGCAATTTAACTAATGCGGAAGCAATTCTAGGCAGCAATTGCTCCATCTCTACTCCATCCCCACAGGCAAGGTTGAGAACAGATCACACGCCCAATGCTCCACTTGGTCTTCATAGAAATCTTCTATTGCTGATGATGAAATAATAATGCAAGTTTGAGTACAATGATGTACTCAGCAAGTGCGGGAAAAATATGATATGAAGCTCATAACAAGGTAGGTATAAAAAGGCTCATTGCATAAAGCAAAGTTATTTATCAAAAACATGATAAAACAACAACTCATCTTTAAGTGAATGTAATCCCAACATGTATTAAAATACCAATCATACCTCCATTATGTTCATTACCTTTCATGTCATAACCAGTCATCAATCAACCTCATTCTTGCTCACGAATACCTCCTCGTATTCGCTACCATCTCATCTCATAAAACAACTTCGTCTCCCACCGAGACTAACCTTGTTGCCATGACTCAACAGTCATGCAACCATCTTATCACCCGGACTCAACAATCCCGAAAACCAAACCATCCAAAACCAATAACCATATCCAATAACCATCCCAACTAATCATGGAAGTTGGCCAGACGCTCGTGACCGTAAGCTCGGCTATCATGATAGTTTTAGACTCTGCAGAGTTTACACCTCTTTACCCACAAGTTTGTGATTTTGTCACCCATCGGCGACTGCAGAACCTTCATTATACCAGTACACAACCATCGGTGTATGGCCAAGAGATCACAAAATAGCCTTTACAAAGGGGTTACTAGATGTATGGACTCACTAAGGTTTCATCGGCAGGCTAGAATCTCCAATTCTTCCACCCACGGGCCCCCTCTTGTGCCATGCAGTTCCCAGGGCAGTCCTCACTCGACTCCCATTCCCCGCGCCTTCCACGGTCCATAACAATCTAGCAACTTACCTAACTACTCAGCTAAGCCGCACCCATACTTGGCCTTGTGGTGGACTGTTATCCTGGCATGTGCTCGCATGAACCGGTCCTTAGATCTACGGCAAGTAAACCACCATCTCATGCTACCTCATTCACAAACCCAGTCTTGCCTAGATCTCCCTCCGATCCATGTTCATTAACAACATCAGTTTCTCATTATCATTACGAGTGCAGTTAGCTAGACACATCTATCTCACTTCCCAATCCCATGGACTCAGCGAAGCTTAAAAGTAAAAACCATACCCGACTCATAAACTTCCCTGGCGACAAGGTTGGTTTTAACCAAAACTAGTGAACTCCTATAAAAGGGTTTCCCATCATGTTTGACTCAGCACACACACCTTTTCGCGAAACAAAACAGTTTTTCCCAAAACATAGGATCAATATGGTCAAGGGGCACTTGCCTTGTTCTTGTGGTTCTGGTTGCTCTTGGATCTCGAAACCTTGTTGTTGCAGCTCATCGTAGACAGCTCCCTGAGCTTGTCCTGCTATACAGGATCACGCACATACAAGATCCACATCAATCAATATTATGCACAAACTTTAAACTAGATGCGATGATGCGTATGCATGCTATCCTATAATCAGTTTAGTTTTATTAGGTCGGTTTGTACGTGTTCTTGCATGGTTTTATGATGAACAGAGGTGTTCGGATCAGATGGGGACGTGGCGATGACCTTGTATTTAAATCAACCCGATCAACAAGTGATCTGTCCACGAGAAAGCTTCTGTTCGAAAGGAATCGAAGAACATATGCAAAGAAAACACAACGATGTCGTAAGGTGGTATTGGAGACCTACCTTACGTTCTTGTCGGTCTCGGGGTCCTTCTCTGATCAGACAGATCGTTGATGCTCTCTTCCGGCGATCTTCCTCGCTGAACTCCGGCGATGGCTTACTCGGCGAGTTGGGGCTAGGGCTCTAAGTCGTCGGCTCAGGAGTTGGAAAAGAAGTTCGTGGTTTCGGCCAAAGATTCTGGGTTCTATTTATAATCGGGAGAAGTAGAGTCCTAATCTGATTGGACTTCGAATAAGAGTTCTATTCAGATTATCATTGAATCTTAACAACTTATCTTGAGTTGATTTGGTGCGGTAACATTGTGGAATTCAAATCGGTTTCTCCTCCGTACCGGTATTTCTACGCGTACAGAATCCAAAAACCGCTCTAGAACTCGTTACCTCCGCGGTGATGAGCTCCATAAGCTCCACGTGTCCATCGGGGCCTGGTATCTCCTTCTCCGCAGAGACGAGCTCCGGTTGTGCCGCGTGTCAAGCGAGCGAGACCTCCCTTCTCCTTCGGAGGTGAGCTCCGCGTGCGCCACGCATCCTGGCGGTCGGGACCTCCTCTCTATTCGGAGGTGGCTCCGCGCACGCCACGTGCCAGTGCCAGAACTTTCCTCTCTCCGGAGGTAGCTCCGGGTGTGCCACGTATCCATTCCGAACCTTCCTTTCCTCGGAGGTGAGCTCCATGAATGCCATGCGTCAAGTAGCGTTGAACTTTTCCTTTTTCCTCAGAGACGAGCTCCGAGGTAAACACGTGTCCAACAGTGATGGACCTCCCGGAGATAAGATCCGGTTGCGACACGTGTCCAATAGAACCAGACTTCTCGGGGGTGATCTCCGAGATCGACACGTATCCCGCGCGACGGGTTCTCTGATTTCCGCGGTGTCGAAGTGTGCGGTCGACACTTCCCCTAGGCCTGCACTGGGCAACCCGCGGAGGTTCTTTTTTGGAGGGGCTAGTCTCTTGCGGAGAGCTTAAGCGTATGGACGAGTTAAGGAGAAGCTTGACACGGCGAGTTTTACGTGGTTCAGGCCGCCGGAGCGTAAAACCCTACGTCCACGGCGAGCTAAGGAGCTCGCTGTATTGCTTGCTGCTCAGAACCGGAGTCCTGAGCTTGGGGATGACTGATGTCTAGCGTATGAGTTGCGGGAGTGCGAACCCAGGGTGCGAATGGCTAGAGTGCAAACCCTTGCTAACGTTGCCTACCCGAGCCTTTTATAGTCCAAGGCTCGGGTGGCTTACAAGGGGGGCCCGGGACCCGACAGGTGGTCCCGGGGAGATTGCCTGCAGACTACCGTATCCGCAGTTATGTCGGTAGTTGTCTCTGGCGAAGGCTTCTGAGTCTTCGTCTTGCCGCCCCGCCCATGCCGCATGCTAGTCGTAGTGGTTGATGACGGCGGGAGCGGCATGTGATGTCTTGTCGCTGCGTTTATTGGCTGGCAGGTTCTGACACCGCGCGCCAGTCTGTGATGCGACTGGGCGCAACGACACCTGACAGAGGCGTGCTCTGCGTCTTCGCGTCTTGGGAAGGCGCGGGTCTTGAATGCTTTGTTCGGTAAAGGCACGACGCGCCTTTACTCCTGCTGCCTACCGCACCGGGCGGCAGCACTGCTCTGCTGGCCACGCGTCGGACCCGGAGCTCTCCTCTGAGGAGAGGGGGAGCTCCGGCTCCGCTGGACACGTGGGGCCTTCGGAGCTCACCCCCGCGGAGGGGGTGTGGTCCGGCCTCCTAGGCCACGTGGCAGGCTCGGAGCTATCCTCCGTGGGGAGGGGTGCTCCGGCCCCGCTGGACACGTGGCGCCTTCAAACCTCGCCCCTGCAGAGGGAGCGAGGTCCTTAGGAAGTTTTATGCTGTGCGCGGGGATACCCGGTATTGAGGGTACCGACAGTGGCCCCCGGGCTCACCTTGGGGGAGGTAACGAGCCCGAGGTGGGGCCTTCTCCTACCCGCGCACTTTCTTGTATTGAGTATTCCCTGTGCTGGCAGGGTCTTGACGGCTTCGGAGTTCAGCCTCTGAGGAGAGGGCGAAGCCTGGCATCGGAGCTCTGCCCAGCTGCGGGGGCGGAGGTCCGGAAGTCATCGGAGATCAGGCCAGCGAAGGGCGTGAGGTCCGGAGGTCATCGGAGCTCAGGCCAGCGAAGGGCGTGAGGTCCGGCATCAGCGCTCTCCTCTGAAAGAAGGGCGAGGGCTGGCCTCGGAGCTCGGCCCAGCTGTGGGGGGCGGAGGTCCGGAAGTCATCGGAGCTCAGGCCAGCGAAGGGCATGAGGTCCGGCATCAGCGCTCTCCTCTGAAAGGAGGGCGAGGGCTGGCCTCGGAGCTCGGCCCAGCTGTGGGGGGCGGAGGTCCGGAAGTCATCGGAGCTCAGGCCAGTGAAGGGCGTGAGGCCCGGAGGTCAGGAGCTCAGGCCAGCAAAGGGCATGAGGTCCAGAGGTCATCGGAGCTCAGGCCACCGAAGGTCGTGAGGTCCGGCATCAGCGCTCGCCTCTGAAAGGAGGGAGAGGGCTGGCCTCGGAGCTTGGCCCAGCTATGTGGGGCGGAGGTCCGGAAGTCATCGGAGCTCAGGCCAGCGAAGGGCGTGAGGTCCGGCATCAGCGCTCGCCTCTGAAAGGAGGGCGGGGGCTGGCCTCGGAGCTCGGCCCAGCTGTGGGGGGCGGAGGTCCAGAAGTCATCGGAGCTCAGGCCAGCGAAGGGCGTGAGGTCCGGCATCAGCGCTCGCCTCTGTAAGGAGGGCGAGGGCTGGCCTCGGAGCTCGGCCCAGCTATGTGGGGCGGAGGTCCGGAAGTCATCGAAGCTCAGGCCAGCGAAGGGCGTGAGGTCCGGCATCAGCGATCGCCTCTGAAAGGTGGGCGAGGGCTGGCATCGGAGCTCGGCCCAGCTGCGAGGGCGGAGGTCCGGAAGTCATCGGAGCTCAGGCCAGTGAAGGGCGTGAGGTCCGGAGGTCATCGGAGCTCAGGCCAGCGAAGGGCATGAGGTCCGGCATCAGCGCTCGCCTCTGAAAGGAGGGCGAGGGCTGACCTCGGAGCTCGGCCCAGCTATGGGGGGCGGAGTCCGGCACTGCTCAGTGGTCCCCCCTTTCCTGTCCCTTAGTCTCACTTGGCTTACTGTCCCAGGCCGGAATACGGGGCTTGGGTAATCCAGTGCACTTGGTCCCGGAGGTCTGGCCCCAGCCCCAGTCAGGGTGTAACTGTCCGGCCCCCTGGTACTCAGACCGTAGCGCTGGGGGGCAGAGTGCGCACCCTTATGGTGCAAGACCGGGCAAAGCAAGGCTCCTGACCCCCCGGTCTAGCGTAGGTCTTTTCTCGGAGGAGACCAACTGGCGGTACAGTACCTGTCGGTACCTGCATATGGGGTACCCCCGCACACAAGGGAAAATGTCTAAGGAACTCGCCCTTCTCCGCAGGGAGAGCTCCGAAGGCGCCACGCGTCCGGCGGGGCCGGACCTCCCTCTCCTCAGAGGAGAGCTCCGGGCTCGCCACGTGGCATACAGAGGCCGGACCTCCCCCTCCGCGGGAGAGAGGTCCGAAGGTGCCACGTATTCGGCGGGGCCGGACTTCCCTCTCCTTAGAGAAGAGCTCCGGGCCCACCACGTGGCGACAGAAGCCGAACCTCCCCCTCCGCGGAGAGAGGTCCGAAGGCTCCACGTGCCCCGCGGGGCCGGACCCTCCTCTCCTCTGTGAAGGGCTCCGGGCCCGCCACGTGGCCAGCGGAATGGCGCTGCCTGCCCCCGAGCGATAGGTAGCGGGCGTAAAGACGCCCCATACCTTGCCCGTACAAGGTATTCAAGGCCCGCGTCTTCCCAAGACGCGGAGACACGGAGCACGCCTCTGTCAGGTGCCGTTGCGCCCAGTCGCATCACAGACTGGCGCACGGTGTCAGAGCCTGCCAGCCAATAAATGCAGCGACAAGACATCCCATGCCGCCCCCGCCGTCATCATCCACTACGACTAGCATGCGGCATGGGCAGGGCTGCAAGACGAAGACTCAGAAGCCTTCGCCAGAGACAACTACCGGCATAACCGCAGATATGGTAGATGATAGACAATCTCCCCGGGACCACCTGTCGGGTCCCGGGCCCCCTTGTAAGCCACCGGAGTCTTGGACTATAAAAGGCTCGGGTAGGCGACGATAGCAAGGGTTCGCACTCTGCAACTCATACGCTAGCCTTACACTCTCAAGCTGTAACTCACCCCCAAGCTCAGGACTCCGGCCCTGAGCAGCAAGCAATACAGCGAGCTCCATAGCTCGCCGTGGACGTAGGGTTTTACGCTCCGGCGGCCTGAACCACGTAAAACTCGCCGTGTCAAGCTCTTACTAACGTGTCCATCTGCGCAAGCTCTCCGCTAGGAACTAGCCCCACCGAAAAAAGAACCTCCGCGGGCTGCCCAGTGCAGGCCCGGGGGAAGTGTCGACAGAACACTTCGACATTTGGCGCGCCAGGTAGGGGGCTTTTCCCCTTGCGCGACGAGTTTCCGCCGACGAAGATGACCAAGCTTCCCTCAGCGGCAAACTCTCCCCCTCCGCGTTCACGGCGAACCGTGACCAGTGGGGAGTACATGTCGACGCACTCAGGACGGAGTGTGTCGGCACAAGCTGGTAGCCAGCAGCCGACTCCGGCAACGCCGACTCCGGCGATGCAGGCTCCGACCAGTGTGAGATCTTCTGCAGCGCTGAGCGTACATCATGGGGGTGCGCTAGCTGCAGCAAGAGCACTGCTGCGCAACCCACCTGCTGGGGATGTGCCCCATTCTGCGACCCAACAATGGGTCCGCGAGGTGGACCGCCTCGTCGTCGCCGCCGCGAACCCTCGGTTTCGGCGAGGACGGCGCCCCGGTCAACCGGCTGTGTCGCTAACACGCACGCCAACGGTTGACGGGCAGACGGCGGACCCCAGCTCCACCAGGTTTCCGTCGACGGACCTGGGGGCAGAGCTGGAGCGATGCCACTTGGGCCAAGATGCCCGAATGTTCCTCGAGCGACGTCGAGAAAGGCGTCGCACTCAAGAGGCTGGCGACAACATGACGTCGGCCTCGACCCGGCCTGAAGGGCAGACCTTCGCCACGCGAGCTCTGCCCCAGGCGTACGCCGCGCAGCATAAGCCACAACCATGTGCTCTGCAAGCGGCGTCCCGGGCCTATGGCGCAACATTGCCCATACCGGGATACACTGTGTCAGGCGCAACCAAGTGTTCGCGGCACCAGTACCTGCACTGGGAGCCAGCAACCGGCTCTGGCAGCGCCGACCCCCGCAATGCAGGCTCCAACCAGCGTCAGGTCTTCAGTAGCACTGGGCGTACCCGGCGGGGGTGCGCCAGCCGCAGCAAGAGCGCTACTGCACAATCCGCCTACTGGGGACACGCCTCAGGCAGTGACCCAGCAGTGGATTCGCGAGATAGACCGTCTCATCGTCGCCGCCGAAAACCCTCGACTTCGGCGGGGACGACGCTCCGGCCAACCGGCTGTGTCGCTGATGCGCACGCCAATGGTTGGCGAGCAGACGGCGGACTCCAGCTCCACCAGGCTTCCGTCGACGGACCTGAGTACAGAGCTGGAACGGTGCCACTTGGGCCAAGATGCCCGAGTGTTCCTCGAGCGACGTCGAGAAAGGCGTCGCACTCAAGAGGCTGGCGACAACATGACGTCGGCCTCGACCCAGTCTGGAGGGCAGACCTTCGCTACGCGAGCTCTGCCCCAGGCGTACGCTGCACAGCATAAGCCACAACCATGTGCTCTGCAAGCGGCGTCCCCGGCCTATGGCGCAACCTTGCCCATACCGGGGTACACTGTGCCAGGCGCAACCAAGCGTTCGCGGCACCAGTACCTGCACTGGGAGCCAGCAACCGGCTCTGGCAGCGCCGACCCCGGCAATGCAGGCTCCAACCAGCGTCAGGTCTTCAGTAGCGCTGGGCGTACCCGGCGGGGGTGCGCTAGCCGCAACAAGAGCGCTACTGCACAATCTGCCTGCTGGGGACGCGCCTCAGGCAGCGACCCAGCGGTGGATTCGCGAGGTAGACCGTCTTGTCGTCGCCGCCGCAAACCCTTGACTTCGGCGGGGACGACGCTCCGGCCAACCGGCTGTGTCGCTGACGCGCACGCCAACGGTTGACGGACAGACGGCGGATTCCAGCTCCACCAGGCTTCCGTCGACGGACCAGAGGACTGAGCTGGAACGATGCCACCTGGGCCAAGACGCCCGAGTGTTCCTCGAGCGGCGACGAGAAAGGCGTCGCAGCCAAGAGGCCGGCGTCAGCATGACGACTGCCTCAACCCTGCCTGAGGCACAGACTTTCGCCACGCGAACTCTGCCCCAGACATACGCCACGCAGCATATGCCACAGCCATATGTCCTGCAAACGGCGCCCCCGGTCTATGGCGCAGCCTTGCCCATACCGGGGTACACTGTGCCAGCGGCAAACCAAGCGTTCGCGGCACCAACACCTGCAGCAACAGGGGCAGGATGTACGGCCCTGGAGCCCCACCTCCGCTTCACGAGGTGGCCGTGTAAGTTTCGGCCGCACCTGCCCGGGAAGTACGACGGCAGCGTCAACCCGGCGGGGTTCCTCCAGATCCACTCCACCGCCGTACTTGCCGCAGGAGGGGATGAGGCCGTCATGGCCAAACTACTTCCCCGTCGCCTTGACCGGCCCAGCCCGGTCTTGGCTAATGAACCTCCCTCAGGGTTCCATAACTTCCTAGGGAGAGCTCTGCCGACAGTTCATCGCCAACTTCGGCAGCTCCTACACCCGTCCCGGCACGGAGCTTGACCTCCAAGCCATCAAGCAACAACCTGGGGCGTCGCTGCGCTCCTTCATCCAGCGGTTCTCCCAGGTACGCAACACCATTCCGCATATTCAAAGTGCTTCTATGGTGGCGGCACTTCGACAGTGTCCAGGACAAGAAGATGCTTGAGAGGCTTGCAACCAGAGAGGTCTGCGATGCCTCCGAGCTCTTCAGCCTGGCGGACAAGTGCGCCAGAGCAGCCGGAGGGCGGAGCTGACACTCACTGCCAACATCCGAAGCCGGAAGACAGCCCGAAGATGGCGGAGTTCAAGCTGAGCTCCCGACCACGTCAGACAGCCAAGAGCCAAGCACTGGCTGACTTCGTGGCTGAGTGGACGCCAACGAAGGCTGACCCAGGGGGCCGCGAAGACGGTGAACCAAAGTACCGAGCTCCGGTCTTCACCGGGCCTCACTGGACGCTCTTCTTCGACGGCCCCTCGCGAAAGCAGGGGGCTGGTGCCGGCGTACTGCTTCTCATGCCATCGGGGGAGCAGTCTGGGTACATGGTGCGTCTCAATTCCAAGGCAACCAACAACTTGGCAGAGTATGAAGCACTCATCTTTGGCCTAAAAGACAGTCCTGCCTCTGGGCGCTCGCCAGTTGTTGGCGCAGGGCGACTCCCAGCTAGTTATCAAGCAAGTTAAGGGTGAATGCCCCTGCAATGACCCACAGCTAGCTGCTTATCTGCTTCACGTGCGGATGTTGGAGAAAGAATTCCTCGCCTTGGACCTGCGCCATGCACCGCGCGCTTGCACGGCCGCAGCTGACGACCTCTCAACGAAAGCCTCCATCGGAGCCCCTGCGCACGAATGAGTCTTTGAGAGGACGTTGCTACGGTCCACAGCCCGGCTCGCCGAGCCAGGCGAAGGGGGCTGAACCAGTGCCTCGAAGCTAGGCAGTCCCGGCGGCCCTGGATGCTGCCAAAGGATCGTAAGAGTCACTGGGGACTCCGTGCAACCCAGCGCTCAAGATCCAGAAGCTCAAGTAGTCCCGATGCATGGACCACGGAGGTCCGGGACTCCTTGAAGGACATCCTTCCTGATGAACGTGCATCCACTGAACGGGTGGTGCGGATGGCTAAGTGCTACGCGCTGGTATCTTTACTGGCGTGGCACCACGACATCCTATTGTGGTGCATAACCCAGGAGGAAGGCTGCGATTAGCTCGCAGTAGTCCAAGGAGGCGAGTGCTGGGAACGCTCATCGTCCCGCACGTTGGTCGGTTAAGCCACCCGGCATGGCTCCTACTGACCGAGAGCCACCTGGACGCCATCAAACCGGTTAGGGATGCAATGCGTGCCAGGTCCACGCCAAGCAGACCCACACAACCGGTGCAGACGCGCACCCAGAGCCGTCGGGGGATACCGGCTCCTCCATGTCAAGGGCCAGCCTGACTTCCCAGGGCTGGGTCACGGGAACTACCCTTCCACATGGTATGCGGGGCCGAAGCCATGCTTCCCCCTGATATAGCCATGGGGGTCCCCCCGTGTCCGGCGTACGACGAAGCCACGCATGACCCACTCTGTGTGAAGACAGGCACTCCGACGCTACCCAGTAAGTTCACCATGCTTACTTAGGTGTTTATTTAAATTACGCATTAATTTATATGAACACCTCCCCACGCTCTAGACAGTGTGCGTCCATTGTACACTCGTCTCCTCTTTCCGGCTCTCATGCATAGTCGATATTTGCCGTCCTGCCGAAGGCGGTAGTGCTTGGGGTACCTGCCAGAGGCCCGGTGGCCTTTTGGATCTCCCCCTATAAGGGTACTGCACCACCAGTTGGTCTCCTCCGAGAAAAGACCTACGCTAGAACGGGGGGTCAGGAGCCTTGCTTTGCCCGGTATTGCACCCAAAGCATGCGCACTCTGCCTCCCGGCGCTACGGTCTGAGTACCAGGGGGCTGGGCGGTTACACCCTGACTGGGGCTGGGGCCAGACCTCCGGGACCAAGTGCACTGGATTACCCAAGCCCCGTATTCCGGCCTGGGACAGTAAGCCAAATGAGACTAAGGGATAGGAAAGGGGGGACCACTGAGCAGTGCCGGACTCCGCCCCCACAGCTAGGCTGAGCTCCGAGGCCAGCCCTCGCCCTCCTTTCAGAGGCGAGCGCTGATGCCGGACCTCACGACCTTCGTTGGCCTGAGCTCCGATGACTTCCGGACTCCGCCTCCACAGCCAGACCGAGCTCCGAGGCCAGCCCTCGCCCTCCTTTCAGAGGCAAGCGCTGATGCCGGACCTCACGCCCTTCGCTGGCCTGAGCTCCGATGACTTCCGGACCTCCGCCCCCACAGCCGGGCCGAGCTCCGATGCCAGGCTTCACCCTCTTCTAAGAGGCTGAACACCGAAGCCGTCAAGACCCTGCCAGCACAGGGAGTACTCAAGACAAGAAAGTGCGCGGATCAGAAGAGACGGAGGTTCCACCTCAGGCTCGCTATCTCCCCCGAGATGGGCCCGGGGGCCACTGTCGGTACCTGCGATATGGGGTACCCCCGCACACAAGGGAAAATGTCTAAGGAACTCGCCCTTCTCCGCAGGGAGAGCTCCGAAGGCGCCACGCGTCCGGCGGGGCTGGACCTCCCTCTCCTCAGAGGAGAGCTCCGGGCCTGCCACGTGGCATACAGAGGCCGGACCTCCCCCTCCGCGGGAGAGAGGTCTGAAGGTGCCACGTATCCGGCGGGGCCGGACCTCCCTCTCCTCAGAGAAGAGCTCCGGGCCCGCCACATGGCGACAGAAGCTGAACCTCCCCCTCCGCGGGGAGAGGTCTGAAGGCTCCATGTGCCCCGCGGGGCCGGACCCTCCTCTCCTCTGTGAAGGGCTCCGGGCCTGCCACGTGGCCAGAGGAACGGCGCTGCCTGCCCCCGAGCGATAGGCAGCGGACGTAAAGACGCCCCATACCTTGCTCGTACAAGGTATTCAAGGCCCGCGTCTTCCCAAGATGCGGAGACACGGAGCACGCCTCTGTCAGGTGCCGTTGCGCCCAGTCGCATCACAGACTGGCGCGCGGTGTCAGAGCCTGCCAGCCAATAAACGCAGCGACAAGACATCCCATGCCGCCCCCGCCGTCATCATCCACTACGACTAGCATGCGGCATGGGCAGGGCTGCAAGACGAAGACTCAGAAGCCTTCGCCAGAGACAACTACCGGCATAACCGCAGATATGGTAGATGATAGATAATCTCCCCGGGACCACCTGTCGGGTTCCAGGCCCCCTTGTAAGCCACCGGAGTCTTGGACTATAAAAGGCTCGGGTAGGCGACGATAGCAAGGGTTCGCACTCTGCAACTCATACGCTAGCCTTACACTCTCAAGCTGTAACTTACCCCCAAGCTCAGGACTCTGGCCCTGAGCAGCAAGCAATACAGCGAGCTCCATAGCTCGCCGTGGACGTAGGGTTTTACGCTCCGGCGGCCTGAACCACGTAAAACTCGCCGTGTCAAGCTCTTACTAACGCGTCCATCTGCGCAAGCTCTCCGCTAGGAACTAGCCCCACCGAAAAAAGAACCTCCGCGGGCTGCCCAGTGCAGGCCCGGGGGAAGTGTCGACAGAACACTTCGACAGTACCCTTACGGGGGGATATCCAAAAGGCCACCGGGCCTCTGGCAGGTACCCCAAGCACTACCGCCTTCGGCAGGACGGCAAATATAGACTATCCATGAGAGCAGGAAAGAGGAACCGAGTGTACAATGGACACACACTGTCTAGAGCGTGGGGAGGTGTTCATATACATTAATGCGTAATTTAAATAAACACCTAAGTAAGCATGGTGAACTTACTGGGGTAGCGTCGGAGTGCCTGTCTTCACGCAGAGCGGGTCATGCGTGGCTTCGTCGTACGCCGGACACGGGGGACCCCCATGGCGATCTCAGGGGGAAGCATGGCTTCGGCCCCACATACCATGTGGAAGGGTAGTTCCCGTGACCCGGCCCTGGGAAGTCCAGCTGGCCCTCGACATGGAGGAGCCGGTATCCCCCGACGGCTCTGGGTGCGAGTCTGCACCGGTTGTGTGGTTCTGCTTGACGTGGACTTGGCACGCATTGCATCCCTAACCGGTTTGACGGCATCCAGGTGGCTCTCGGTCAGTAGGAGCCATGCCGGGTGGCTTAACCGACCAGCGTGCGGGACGATGAGCGTTCCCAGCACTCGCCTCCATGGACTACTGCGAGCTAGTCGCAGCCTTCCTCCTGGGTTATGCACCGCAATAGGATGTCGTGGTGCCACGCCAGTAAAGATACCAGCGCGTAGCACTTAGCCATCCGCACCACCCGTTCAGCGAATGCACGTTCATCAGGAAGGATGTCCTTCAAGGAGTCCCGGACCTCCGTGGTCCATGCATCGGGACTACTTGAGCTTCTGGATCTTGAGCGCTGGGTTTCACGGAGTCCCCAGTGATGCTTACGATCCTTTGGCGGCATCCATGGCTGCAGGGCCGTCGGGACTGCCTAGCTTCGAGGCACTGGTTCAGCCCCCTTCGCCCGGCTCGGCGGGCCGGGCTGTGGACTGCAGCAACGTTGTCTCGAAGACTCCTTTGGGTGCAGGGGCTCTGATGGAGGCCTTCATTGAGAGGTCGTCAGCTGCAGCCTTGCCAGCGCGCGGTACATGGCGCAGGTCCAAGGCGAGGAAGTCTTTCTCCAACATCCGCATGTGGAGCAGATAAGCAGCTAGCTGTGGGTCGTTGCGGGGGCATTCACCTTTAACTTGCTTGATAACTAGCTGGGAGTCGCCCTGCGCCAACGACTGGCGAGCGCCCAGAGACAGGACTGTCTTTTAGGCCAAAGATGAGTGCTTCATACTCTGCCAAGTTGTTGGTTGCCTTGGAATTGAGACGCACCATGTACCCAGACTGCTCCCCCGATGGCATGAGAAGCAGTACGCTGGCACCGGCCCCCTGCTTTCGTGAGGAGCCGTCGAAGAAGAGTGTCCAGTGAGGCCCGGTGAAGACCGGAGCTCGGTACTTTGGTTCACCGTCTTCGCGGCCTCCTGGGTCAGCCTTCGTTGGCGTCCACTCAGCCACGAAGTCAGCCAGTGCTTGGCTCTTGGCTGTCTGACGTGGTCGGGAGCTCAGCTTGAACTCCGCCGTCTTCGGGCTGTCTTCTGGCTTTGAAAGCTGGCAGTGAGTGCCAATTCCGCCCTTCGGCTGCTCTGGCGCACTTGTCCGCAAGGCTGAAGAGCTCAGAGGCATCACAGACCTCTCTGGTCGCAAGCTTCTCAAGCATCTTCTCGTCCCGGACACCCTGCCGGAACACCACCACCACAGAAGCACTTCGAATGTGCGGGATGGTGTTGCGTACCTGGGAGAACCGCTGGATGAAGTAGCACAGTGATTCCCCAGGTTGTCATTTGATGGCGTGGAGGTCAAGCTCCGTGCCAGGACGGGTGTAGTAACTGCCGAAGTTGGCAATGAACTGCCGGCAGAGCTCTCCCCAGGAAGTTATGGAACCCTGGGGGAGGTTCATGAGCCAAGACCGGGCTAGGCCGGTCAAGGCGACGGGGAAGTAGTTGGCCATGACGGCCTCATCCCATCCTGCGGCAAGTACGGCGGTGGAGTAGATCTGGAGAAACTCTGCCGTCGTACTTCTCAGGCAGGTGCGGCCGAAACTTGCGCAGCCACCTCGCGAAGCGAAGGTGAGATGCCAGGGCCGCACATCCTGCTCCTGCTGCCGCAGGTGTTGATGCCGCGAACACTTGGTTCACCGGTGGCACTGTGTACCCTGGTATGGGCAAGGCTGCGCCATAGACCGGGGACGCCGTTTGCAAAGCATACGGCTGTGGCATATGCTGCGCGGCGTATGCCTGGGGCAGAGTCCGCGTGGCGAAGATCTGCTCTTCAGGCTGGGTCGAGGCCGACGTCATGCTGTCGTCAGCCTCTTGGTTGCGACGCCTTTTCCGACGTCGCTCGAGGTACACCCCGGCATCCTGGCCCAAGTGGCACCGCTCCAGCTCTGTACTCAGGTCTGTCGACGGAAGCCTGGTGGAGCTGGAATCCGCCGTCTGCCCATCAACCATTGGCGTGCGCGTCAGCGACACTGCCGGTTGGCTGGAGTGTCGTCCCCGCCAAAGTCGAGGGTTTGCGGCGGCGACGACGAGGCGGTCTACCTCGCGTATCCACTGCTGGGTTGCTGAATGGGGTGCGTCCCCAGCAGGTGGATTGTGCAGTAGCACTCTTGCTGCAGCTAGCGCACCCCTATGGGGTACGCTTATCGCTGCAGAAGATCTCACGCTGGTTGGAGCCTGCATTGCCAGAGTCGGCTGCTGGCTACAAGCTTGTGCCCACACACTCCGTCCCGAGTGTGTCGACATGTACTCCCCGCTGGTCACGGTTCGCCGTAAACGCGGGGGAGGAGAGCTTGCCGCTGAAGGAAGCTCCGTCATCTTTGTCGGCAGAAGCTCGTCGCGCAAGGGAAAAGCCCCCTACCTGGCGCGCCAAATGTCGAAGTGTGCGGTCGACACTTCCCCCGGGCCTGCACTGGGCAGCCCGCGGTGGTTCTTTTTCGGAGGGGCTAGTCTCTTGCGGAGAGCTTAAGCGTATGGACGAGTTAAGGAGAAGCTTGACACGGTGAGTTTTACGTGGTTCTGGCCGCCGGAGCGTAAAACCCTACGTCCACGGCGAGCTAAGGAGCTCCCTGTATTGCTTGCTGCTCAGAACCGGAGTCCTAAGCTTGGGGATGACTGATGTCTAGCGTATGAGTTGCGGGAGTGCGAACCCGGGGTGCGAATGGCTAGAGTGTGAACCCTTGCTAACGTTGCCTACCCGAGCCTTTTATAGTCCAAGGCTCGGGTGGCTTACAAGGGGGGCCCGGGACCCGACAGGTGGTCCCGAGGAGATTGCCTGCAGACTACCGTATCCGCAGTTGTGTCGGTAGTTGTCTCTGGCGAAGGCTTCTGAGTCTTCGTCTTGCCGCCCTGCCCATGCCGCATGCTAGTTGTAGTGGTTGATGACGGCGGGAGCGGCATGGGATGTCTTGTCGCTGCGTTTATTGGCTGGCAGGTTCTGACACCGCGTGCCAGTCTGTGATGCGACTGGGCGCAACGGCACCTGACAGAGGCGTGCTCCGCGTCTTCGCATCTTGGGAAGGCGCGGGTCTTGAACGCTTTGTTCGGTAAAGGCACGACGCGCCTTGACTCCTGCTGCCTACCGCACCGGGCGGCAGCACTGCTCTGCTGGCCACGCGTCGGACCCGGAGCTCTCCTCTGAGGAGAGGGGGAGCTCCGGCTCCGCTGGACACGTGGGGCCTTCGGAGCTGTCGACATTTCCCCCGGGCCTGCACTGGGCAGCCCGCGGAGGTTCTTTTTCGAAGGGGCTAGTCTCTTGCGGAGATCTTAAGCGTATGGACGAGTTAAGGAGAAGCTTGGCACGGCGAGTTTTACGTGGTTCAGGCCGCCGGAGCGTAAAACCCTACGTCCACAGCGAGCTAAGGAGCTCGCTGTATTGCTTGCTGCTCAGAACCAGAGTCCTGAGCTTGGGGATGACTGATGTCTAGCGTATGAGTTGCAGGAGTGCGAACCCAGGGTGCGAATGGCTAGAGTGCGAACCCTTGCTAACGTTGCCTACCCGAGCCTTTTATAGTCCAAGGCTCGGGTGGCTTACAAGGGGGGCCCGGGACCCGACAGGTGGTCCCGGGGAGATTGCCTGCAGACTACCGTATCCGCAGTTATGTTGGTAGTTGTCTCTGGCGAAGGCTTCTGAGTCTTCGTCTTGCCGCCCTGCCCATGCCGCATGCTAGTCGTAGTGGTTGATAACGGCGGGAGCGGCATGGGATGTCTTGTCGCTGCGTTTATTGGCTGGCAGGTTCTGACACCGCGCGCCAGTCTGTGATGCGACTGGACGCAACGGCACCTAACAGAGGCGTGCTCCGCGTCTTCGCGTCTTGGGAAGGCGCGGGTCTTGAATGCTTTGTTCGGTAAAGGCACGGCGCGCCTTTACTCCTGCTGCCTACCGCACCGGGCGGCAGCACTGCTCTGCTGGCCACACGTCGGACCCGGAGCTCTCCTCTGAGGAGAGGGGGAGCTCCGGCTCCGCTGGACACGTGGGGCCTTCGGAGCTGTCGACATTTCCCCCGGGCCTGCACTGGGCATCCCGCGGAGGTTCTTTTTTGGAGGGGCTAGTCTCTTAAGGAGAGCTTAAGCGTATGGACGAGTTAAGGAGAAGCTTGGCACGGCGAGTTTTACGTGGTTCTGGCCGCCGGAGCATAAAACCCTACGTCCACGGCGAGCTAAGGAGCTCGCTGTATTGCTTGCTGCTCAGAACCGGAGTCCTGAGCTTGGGGATGACTGATGTCTAGCGTATGAGTTGCGGGAGTGCGAACCCAGGGTGCGAATGGCTAGAGTGCGAACCCTTGCTACCATTGCCTACCAGAGCCTTTTATAGTCCAAGGCTCGGGTGGCTTACAAGGGGGGCCCGGGACCCGACAGGTGGTCCCGGGGAGATTGCCTGCAGACTACCGTATCCGCAGTTATGTCGGTAGTTGTCTCTGGCGAAGGCTTCTGAGTCTTCGTCTTGCCGCCCTGCCCATGCCGCATGCTAGTCGTAGTGGTTGATGACGGCGGGAGCGGCATGGGATGTCTTGTCGCTGCGTTTATTGGCTGGCAGGTTCTGACACCACGCGCCAGTCTGTGATGCGACTGGGCGCAACGGCACCTGACAGAGGCGTGCTCCGCGTCTTCGCGTCTTGGGAAGGCGCGGGTCTTGAATGCTTTGTTCGGTAAAGGCACGACGCGCCTTTACTCCTGCTGCCTACCGCACCGGGCGGCAGCACTGCTCTGCTGGCCACGCGTCTGACCCGGAGCTCTCCTCTGAGGAGAGGGGGAGCTCCGGCTCCGCTGGACACATGGGGCCTTCGGAGCTCACCCCCGCGGAGGGGGTGTGGTCCGGCCTCCTGGGCCACGTGGCAGGCTCGGAGCTATCCTCCGTGGGGAGGTGTGCTCCGGCCCCGCTGGACACGTGGCGCCTTCAAACCTCGCCCCTGCAGAGGGAGCGGGGTCCTTAGGAAGTTTTATGCTGTGCGCGGGGGTACCCGGTATTTGTGGCGGATCGGAATCCGCTCATCCAGGATCGCAGAGGGTGGTGCCGCGCGATGCGACACCCGACAGCACACGTCATAAGAACATCATATATTACATGGGAAACAACTGAAACTGTATAAACGGGTACAAACTTCAGTTACAACTATTGTTTATGTTACACAGCGGAAGTGTACACTATACAACTCATGCCCGCCTATCTAGCAAAAGGTTGTTGCCCAGCCCTAGGGCAACCCACACTAGCTGCACTCCTCAGCTCAGCGCGGCGTGTACGGCTCCCACTCAGCCGTGGTCCCCGACGGAGGGTAACCCTCGCCGGTGGACTCGTACTCCGAGTCCGTGGGTGGCTCCTCACCTGAAAAACACTTAAGCAGCAACCGTGAGCACGAAGGCTCAGCAAGGCTTAACCGACTCACCTAAGCATGAAACTCTACATGAGGTGTACCATGACACAGGATAGCAATGTTGCAGCAAATGGACACGCCTACAAGTTCATCCTTAATTCATCTTTTAGCAACAAGTTAACAGTTCATGAAGCTGAAATTTAGTAAGCAATATTTGGTGGCACACATGTAGCAATACAATTATATCATAGCAGCAATATTGAATCATAACATTTCATTCATTAGTCTACGTTACGACGCAGTGAACAAGCGGTACTCGTCACCGCGAGGGACGGCAAATCGACTCGATATACACCTGCAGGGAAACCCAAAGAGCACGTCACGTACGCCCACCCATGGAGCTGCACAGCACGCTCACTCGATGTCGTACGGGACAACCTTTCACCCAACAGCCCAAACGTCGAACCGGTCACACCGAAACGAGCAGGAGGTTCCCCACACGGAGCATCTCTCTATGCCAGTTGGCAGATTTCCACCTTGCTGCCCTCAGCCTACACCTATAAATCGGTGCGTTATGCCTCGACGCCCGGAGGTTTAGGCTACATCAGTTTATCGGGGCCCATATATCCGATATGCCTTCGGTACGTTCAATACTTGTTCAGCAGGGCCGCACACGGATCGGTCCTCAATCGACACGAGCAGGGCCGCGCACACAAGACTCTCTCTTGCTGCGCCCTAGCCCCTGCCTAGTCTCATTTTCATTACTAAAGTGATCTCACATCACTCAACCGAACCCGTGTGTCCCAAGCCTATCTCGCGAGTAGATTCCAACTACTCGACTTGTACTGAAGTCCTATGACTCATTAAGCATAGCCTGTCTACTCGAGGTCTTAGACACTACCCTCACTCTTTTAGGAACCTTTGGTTATGCAAGTGGGGTTTCATTCATCCTATACCTAATGCACATACATACTTCATATGACACATGTAAACAAAGTAAAACTTATAAAAGGTTAATGCAAACCGGGGCTTGCCTTGTTGCTGCTGGTCCGGAGTTAGTTCCTCTTCCGGAAGGAGGAAATCCTGCACTTCCGGGGTCTCTTCTTCAATGGCTACACGTTGAATACAATACCACATGTAGATTTAAATGCAATGTGTGAACTTAAATACATAATTGCTAATAACTCTAGCTAGCCTTCCCCTTTGGTTCTGAAATTTTTATGGTGGATTGGTAGAGTCCTAACCAGAGTTTTGACCAAGTTTTATTTGAAACAAAGTTCAATTGAACCTTGTACAATTAAAAGCCTCTTTGGTCAACAAATTGAGCCTCTAAGTAATTCCAGGGTTTTTCATGGCTCCTACCATTACTTTCTGGAAACTAGAATTTAGGATGGTTCTAATGGAGTTGGTTTCATGTCATTTGAAGAATTCTACAGAAAGTTATATCCTAATTAAGATTGGAGAAAATCTGAAAAATGTTTCTGTACATTTTTCTATTTTCTCTGGGCAGTTCCCTTAATCACCCAATTAGGGTAACTAAATGAACTTGGATGAGTCTGAAAATTTTACTGGGATTCAGGGATCCTCCAATGAACCTTTCAGCCAAATTTCAGAATTTTTCATAAAGTAGTTCTCCAGATATAATTCCCAACAATTTAAACTTTAGGGATTTAATTCTGGAAAACTATTCACTTTCATGAGCTGAATTTGGTATTGATGGAACGTACTCAGAATCCTGAGTTCAGCAAAATTTTGTTCACTGAATTTGGAGCTCTCTAGCCAAAGTTCTGAGGATTTGAAGTTTGGAAGAATTCTGAAAATCGGGGGAGAAGTTTAAACTCTCGAGGCCCGCGGGGACACGTGTCGAGCGCGGAGGTGTCCGGCACACCGGGGATACCACACGTGTCGAGCGCGGAGGTGTACGGCACACCGGAGATACCACACGTGTCGAGCGCAGAGGTGTTCGGCACACCGGAGCTCACAGGGTATTCGCGCGCCAGCACCACCGCTCCCTGGCCACACCCGATCCCGATTTAAATTCTTCAGCCGCTGACACGTGGGCCAGCCGGCTTCGTCTTCCTCCCGCCATTCTCTCGCGCCCGCGCCGCCGACCTCGCCGGAGCATACTCGGGGCTCGCCGGCTCGCCGCTGCCGGACCTCCCATGGTCTGAAAATCACCGCCAGGGGGTTGTCGACGTCGAGGAACACGTCGGTGGTGACAGGTCGGTCTGGGGGTGACCGGAAGTAGCTCGGCGACGTGCCGCGGCCTCGGTTGAGGTTCGACACCATCGACCATGGTTTCTAAACCCGCCAACACCTCGAACAAACAGCCCTACAGCATCAGTGTACTTCTAGGAAGCTCGACAAGGTGTCAAAAGGGTTCAGGGATGGCGGCAAGTCGGTCGGCACCGTGTGACCGATCGTGCCCGCCATGACCGCCCTCGATCGAGCTTGAAATTCGTCACTCCTAGACAGTTTCACGCTACGGATGCAGAAAAGAACTTGATCGCCGGCTAGTCCAGCGTCTATGTGCAAGATTTGATGACCTCCGAAAGACCATAGAGCGAGAATTTAAAGAAACCGTACCGGAAGCTCGGTTTACGGTCGCCGGAGCAAAAACTGGAAATTCTCTATGGATTCTTCACGGTTGGCTTCCAAACTTAGAGGAGAGCAGCACGGTGGTCGCGCGCTCCTGTTGCCTCTCTCGCTGGACCGTGAAAACGCCTGTGGAATGCTGCCCACGGGCGCCTGACTCTCGGCTGAGGTTGAGTCGCCGCTGTGGCGATCGCTCTCGGGCAAAGGAGGTCGGAGCTCGAGGTTTCTGGCGTTGGAGAGGTGGAGTGCGAGCTCAGGTGGCTGTCTAGCAGCTCAGGGACGAAGGAGGAGATGATTTTGCTGGTTTTCCCGATTGAGCAGAGAGCTGCGGCGAGAAACAATGCCGCTGCTCGGGTTTGCCCGCAAGAAGATAAAGCCGGCCGACTCCTGCTCGGCTGAGGCGGTGCCGGTCGCGTGGGGGCGCGAACCAGCCGCTCTGGGCACCAGGGCGCGGAGAGGGAAGCAGCTGGTGGCGCCGGTAGCTGCTCGGTGGCATAGCCGACAGCTGCTCGGCGGAATTTCCCACCGAGACTCTGACTTTGGGTGCAAGTTTCTCCTTCTTCCCTCTATGACACGTGGGTCCCACCCGGGGTTTGAACCTCTGGAATTTACTCCTAATCACTGTTGTAAACAGTGAGCCCCATAATACCCCTGGTGATTTAAATTATTCACCCTTGAGCCATTTGAATTGAATAGAATTCAAATTGGGTTCGGCTTGGGTGAATTTCAGCACAAGTTTAGTTTTGAATTCAAATAAAGTTTGAATTCGTCCCACTTAGCTCATGTCAAGATCAACTCCAAATGGAGTGAAAATTGGTGTGTGAGCTCACAAAAATGTGCTGAATAAGACTATGAAGCTAACTCTTGAATTTGGGTGATGAAAGTTGCTGCAATTTGAATTTACATTCAAATTGGCCTCTTTTTCAAATAACCCAAAAAGTGCCTCAAAAAGTGTTGGATTTCTATGAAACTTGGACTGAACCTTCCCAAGACTTTTTAAGTTCTAGGGGTGAGCTCAACCTCTCATGTTCCTATGTCCAAATCCCACTTTGTGAAAAGGAAGACTTTCCCCTCTAATCATTCTTTTGATGAAGGTTACTTGCTCTTCACAATATTTCCTAAGATATCCACAACGAAAACTGTGGTGTTGTGCGGTGAAGAAAAGTTTTTGCAAGTCCCTTTTCTTGGGCTTTTACATCCCTCCCCCCTTAAAAGAATCTCGTCCCGAGATTATAAAAGAAGAGATAGCGATGTAATAGGGACTTACCCGTGTTGAGAAGCCATGAACTCCGGGTACTTTGAGCGAAGGAACTCCTCGCTCTCCCACGTCGCTTCTTCGGCGGTGTGGTTGCTCCAGAGTATTTTGTAGAACCACAACGTTCTGCTACGCGTGGTTCGGGCTTTCTCATCAAGAATTCCCACCGGATACTCCTCATATGTTAAATCCAGTTTCAGCTCACCGATCTCTTCGGTAGGAACAGCAGCTGTATGCTTCAAGCATTTTCGCAGTTGCGAAACATGGAAAACATCATGGACACCAGCCAGAGATGCCGGTAGTTCCAATCGATACGCCGCTGGTCCACACTTCTCGGTGATAGCGTAGGGTCCAATGAAACGGGGAGCAAGCTTCCCCTTCACACCAAACCGGTGCACGCCCTTCATCGGAGACACGCGGAGGTACACGTGTTCCCCAACGTCGAAGTGCAACGGTCTACGCCTCTTATCAGCGTAGCTCTTCTGCCGGGATTGAGCGGCCTTCAAGTTAGCTTGAATCGCCCGAACGCGCTCTTCGGCGTCGTTCACCACATCAACCCCGAATGTGACCCTTTCACCGGACTCGCACCAATTTAATGGGGTGCGGCATTTGCGACCATAGAGAGCTTCGTAGGGTGCCATCTTGATACTCGCCTGATAGCCGTTGTTGTACGAGAATTCCACCAATGGTAGGTGATCATCCCAGTTCCTACCATGGTGGATGGCACATGCTCTCAACATGTCTTCCAGAACTTGATTCACCCTCTCTGTCTGGCCATCTGTCTGAGGGTGATAGGCGGAGCTCCTGATCAACTTAGTACCCAATGCAGCGTGTAGCTGCTCCCAAAAAGGGAGATACAAATAATGCACCTCGATCTGAGACAATGGTCTTGGGTACCCCGTATAGGCATTGAATCTTCGCTATGTATAGCTCCGCATATTTGCCGGCATTGTAACGTGTATTCACCGAATGAAGTGAGCCGTCTTGGTTAACCGATCAACGATTACCCATATGGAATCATGCTTGTTGGACGTTAGGGGTAATCCCACAATGAAATCCATGCTCACCTCTTCCCATTTCCATGCCGGGATCTTCAGGGGTTGCAACAGCCCTGATTTCTTCATGTGATCAGCCTTCACTCGTCGGCACGTATCACACTCGAATACGTACTTCGCTACCTCCCGCTTCATCCGTGTCCACCAAAATTTCTGTTTCAAATCTTGGTACATCTTGTTGCTGCCCGGATGAATGGAGTATGTAGACAAGTGAGCTTCATCGAGGATCTTTTTCCTCAACTCCATATCTCAGGGCATGACTATGCGGTCATTAAACCATAGCATCCCCTCATCATCCTTCCGGAAACACTTGATCTCTCCATTGTCTATCCGTCTCCGGAGATGTGCCATGCCTTTATCCGTCTTCTGAGCTGCAATGATGTCCTCCCTAATAGTAGGGATGAGGGCAAGGTTGTACAGAGATCCATAAGGAACCAAGTATAAACTTGGCTCTCCCTCCTCCACCGGTGTAATGGTGAGGTGATGGACATGTGATTTCCGACTCAGCGCGTCGGCAACCACATTCGCCTTGCCGGGGTGGTAGTGAATCTCAATTTCATAGTCCTTGATTAATTCCAACCACCTCCGTTGCCTCATGTTTAGCTCCTTTTGGGTGAAAATGTATTTCAAGCTCTTGTGGTCGGTGTAGAGATGCACCAAATTCCCCAGGAGATAGTGCCTCCACATTTTCAGCGCCAAAACCACTGCAGCAAGCTCAAGGTCATGAGTGGGATAATGCTGCTCATGGTTCCGAAGTTGGTGTGAGCCATAAGCGACCACACGTCCTGCCTGCATCAACACGCAGCCGAGCCCAATACCGGACGCGTCACAATACACATCGAAGGGCTTTGTTGTATCCGGCTCAGCTAACACCGGGGCTGTTGTGAGATGCTTCACCAATGTTCGGAACGCTCCTTCACACACCGTGTTCCAAACATATTTCATCCCTTTCTTCAGCAACCCTGTCATCGGCTTAGCGAGCTTGGAGAAGCTTGGAATGAATCTCCGGTAGTATCCCGCTAACCCCAGGAAGCTTCTGATTTCATGAACTGAAGTGGGAGCTTTCCATTTCAACACTTGCTCTATTTTACTTGGGTCAACCGCAATGCCTTCAGCTGAGATGATATGTCCCAAGAATGGCACTTGGCTGATCCAAAATTCGCATTTGCTGAACTTGGCGTAAAGCTTGTGGTCTCGCAATTGTTGAAGAACGATCCGCAAGTGTTCGGCATGTTCGGCTTCTGTCTTGGAGTAAACCAAGATATCATCGATGAACACTACCACGAACTTGTCCAGCTCCGGCATGAACACCGAGTTCATGAGATACATGAAATGGGCTGGAGCGTTTGTGAGACCAAAGGACATGACGAGATATTCGTATAAGCCGTATCTCGTCGAGAACGCTGTCTTCGGGATATCCTCCGCCCGGATATTGATCTGGTGATATCCAGAGCGAAGGTCCATCTTTGAGAACACACTTGCACCCACAAGTTGATCAAACAATATGTCGGTGCGGGGCAGTGGGTACTTATTCTTGATGGTGACGGCGTTCAGCGGCCGGTAGTCCACACACAGCATCAGGGTTTCATCTTTCTTCTTCACGAACAGCGCCGAGCATCCCCAAGGCGAGGAACTTGGCCTAATGAAACCCTTGCTCAGCAGGTCATTGAGCTGTTCTTTCAGTTCTGCCAGCTCATTTGGAGCCATCTTGTATGGTCTCCGTGATATAGGCGTAGTCCCGGGTGCGAGCTCAATCTTGAACTCGACATCCCGCTCAGGTGGCATGCCCGGAAGATCATCCGGGAACACGTCGGGGTACTCCCGGACTACGGGAATGTCCTCCAACTTGAGAGCTTCAGTATTGTTGACTGCTGAAACCTCCCGGACGGGGTTATCTAGTAGGAGGGACTGCGGACGGTGTAACGAGGAGTTGAGGTGAACCGTCCGTGTTAGAGTTTCCAGGACAGCGCCATTGTAACTTAGCCATGACATTCCCAAGATTGCATCAATCTTATGCCCCCCTAAGATAATCATAGTGGTGGGATATATCTTCCCACCTAAGCATAATGGTGCTTTTGGAACCATCATAGTTGCTGAAATCTTTCCGCCCGGTGAGCAGATCATATAAGAACACTCGGTTGGAAAGGCTTCCAGCTGATGCTTAGCCACATATGATGCACTTATAAAGTTGTGGGTTGCACCAGAATCAAACAATATTATGATGGATTGATGGTTGAGAGTAAACGTACCCGCCAGCACGTTGTCTCCTTCTGGGGCGTCCTCATTGTCGAGGTTGCGGACGCCTCCAGTCTGCTGACCAACCTTCTTCACCGGAGGTCGGCCTCGAGCACCGCCCTGGAGCTGGGCTTGCCCGCTGCTCTGCTGCCCCTGGGGACAGTCCTTCGCGAAGTGGCCCACCTGGCCACACGTGAAGCAGGTGAAACGGGGTGGTCCCCCGCTGATCGGTGGACGGAATCCCGGGGCGCGTTGTGGCGGTGGAAACGCCCGGGGCACCGTCTGCTGCTGCTGTTGCTGTCTTGGTGGTGGCATCGGCGGACGGAACGAGGGCGACTGGAATGGACGTCCCCCGAACCGTTGAGGTCGCGCCGGTGGATGCCACTGCTGGCCGGATGGTGTCCGATACACCATACGGTACTTCTGGGGCGCGCCACCACCGCTGCTAGGTGGAGCGCTGTGCTTCCTCTGCTCAGCTGCCAACTCCCGCTGAGCATCCTCTTGCATAATCGCGGCATTGACTAGATCGTTGAAAGTGCCGCGATTCCACTGAACGAGGTGCGTCTTCATTTCAGGGTGTAACCCCCGATAGAAGTGCTCCCTCTTCTTCTCCTCCGTGGAGATATAGTCTGACGCATACTGCGCCAGATGGTTGAAGGCACGGGAGTAGTCGTGGGCACTCCTCCCGCCCTGCTTCAGCTCCAAGAATTCTTGGAACTTCCTCTTCATTATTCCGGAAGGAATGTGGTAGGCGCGGAACGCCTCCCGGAACTCTTGCCATTCCACGGCATGGCCAGCCGGACGTGAGGCGACATAGTTCGCCCACCACGCACCAGAGGCACCGTGGAGCTGCTGTGCTGCGAACAGAGTCTTCTGCCGCTCCGTACATTGGAGCAGCCCGAACTTGGACTCGATGGTCCGCAGCCAGTTGTCCGCCTCCAGTGGTTCATCAGCTTCGGTGAACACTGGAGGGTGCGTACTCATGAAATCCGAATACGACACATCACGGGGCTCCCGAGGCCCTCTATCTTGACGTCCCCCCGCCTGGGACGTATTCTGCACGATCGTGCGGAGCAGGTCGGTTTGCTCCTCACGACCTCCTACCAATGCCGCTATCACATCCGCTAGAGTAAGCGGGGGCGGCGGTGGTGGCTGCTGCTGCGGGGTGCTGTCGTAGGCCGGTGGCTGGGAGTCATCACCTCCCTGTTGGCTAGAGCCACCAACCTCGTGCGTGGTCCTAGTACGAACCATCTGCAACCACACGACATTAAACATCAGTCCCGCAACATTTTGCATGCAGTCCAATAGAACTGGGCGTAAAAACATTATGACAACAAAACATACGAAATATCTCGTAAGTAGATAATGTAATAACTTTGCACAAGCTACACCATTACCAGACCAAACACAAGTTAGTTTAATCCAACTTGATGAACCCCCTCTTTGGAAGCTCACCATAACTGGGTTTGGTCACTATGAGACATTACTATCGCTTTGTCATCACGTATAGCACCCTTAGGGTACAACACCCTCTCCAGTGAGTTCAACTGTCATTCTTCTGTCAGAATGACCAGTTTCTACCTATTCCAAGTTTTGATCTGGTTCTGGGCATTTCCATGACTCAAGCTGAACACCAAAGTTAAAGTTAACTTCAGTATTTTTCTAAAGAGTACTCATTTGCCCCCAGATCAGCTTTGGTTAAAAAGTGATGCCAATTCAAAGACAGCAGAATTTCTGGAAGAATTTTAACAGCACCTCCCTTGGAAGTGGCTGTTTTCAACCCTGATTTCCATTAAATTCTGTGCTGAAATTTCAGAATCTTTGAATTGCAAAGATGTCACACATCTTCTACTCTTTCTAAGGATGTATTATATACTAATTTTGATATTTCACCTGGGAGTTACATTTGAAAAACAAAACAGCTCCGAGAATGTTTTACTCTGTCCTGGTTCTGGACAGTTTACCTTCCTCTGGGATTTCAGCCACCTTAAGGTGTGGTTCAGCTCTGGAAGTCTACAACAAGGTTATAGAGTACTTCAATACCTTTCCAGAACTATATAGCACACCTCTCTGGGCTAAAAGACCTGTGAGTTGTCCTCTGTTAAAGTTCGGCAACCTTGCTGTCCAAAACAGAGCACTCTGCTTTTCATACTTTTGGCTATACTGCTCCACTATCCCATTCTTATACCCAACCAGGGTACTAAATGTTGAACCTATAGATTTTAATTCTTTGTTATCATTATTCTCATGCATATGCCTACAATATCTCGGTACTACGTTCCTCACAAAAGAAAATCCTAACCGGATCATACCGGCATATACGTCTCAAGTGTGGCACTAAACGGTCTCTCGCACACGTTTTCTACACGGATACATACGTGGTTAGTACCTGCAGAAGACCACACAATAATGGTGCACTCAATGGTTTATTCATTTCAGGCAGTTCCATATTTGAAAGTAAATACAAACGCCCGTATCATTGTCATACGGCCGTCCTTGAGCTAAGTCACGTCTCAAGGTACGTGATCGTGTTTCAACACCACACGACGGGGAACCCGAGTATGTCATGAACGGGTCGTCATGGTTGGGAATGTTATCAACCCAACAGATACCACCTACTGCCCTGCAGGGCACGCCGATGGCAAGCGCTGCGTATGTCCTCCTGGGCTATTTCCAGACGAACACACTCTCGCGTTACTGACCACGCGATGGGGTCTCCACTTACTTGCCTAATGCACGCTAGGGATCAGCGTTTCATATGAACTCAGGGACATGAAGAGTCCAAGAGTTTCATATTGACATCTCACACCAAGCTGTGAGATCAATCCCTGAACCACGTTCCTCGTCAGGGGGAGCTAACCGAAATTGAACCGCTTTCGGTAGCGTTCCTTACCATACTTACCAGAGCGTAGTTGCGTCGTTACATAATTGAAATTCAGAATTATAACACATAAGTTAGTCTTTGCCACTTTAAGTAACTATGCTAATATAGTCCTTACTTGGGCAACTACCGAATCCTCACCGTATACCTAAGTTTTCCCATAATGCAGTCCTTAAGTACTGTGCTATCCCCACTGCAGCTCTGATACCAGGCTGTGGCGGACCGGAATCCGCTCATCCAGGATCGCAGAGGGTGGTGCCGCGCGATGCGACACCCGACAGCACACGTCAAAAGAACATCATATATTACATGGGAAATAACTGAAACTGTACAAACGGGTACAAACTTCAGTTACAACTATTGTTTATGTTACACAGCGGAAGTCTACACTATACAACTCACGCCCGCCTATCTAGCAAAAGTTGGTTGCCCAGCCCTAGGGCAACCTACACTAGCTGCACTCCTCAGCTCAGCGCGGCGTGTACGGCTCCCACTCAGCCGTGGTCCCCGACGGAGGGTAACCCTCGCCGGTGGACTCGTACTCCGAGTCCGTGGGTGGCTCCTCACCTGAAAAACACTTAAGCAGCAACCGTGAGCACGAAGGCTCAGCAAGGCTTAACCGACTCACCTAAGCATGAAACTCTACATGAGGTGTACCATGACACAGGATAGCAATGTTGCAGCAAATGGACACGCCTACAAGTTCATCCTTAATTCATCTTTTAGCAACAAGTTAACAGTTCATGAAGCTGAAATTTAGTAAGCAATATTTGGTGGCACACACGACCCCAATGGTCCTGTCGAGCCAGGATCATGCTGAGGGGTGCTGCGTTGCACAGCACCGTATAACACACGTCAAAGGTGCAAAGCGGAAGCGGAAGCTTTATTACATAAACGGGTTTATGAACATGTTTACATCAAAATAAGTTCAGTCTACACTCACGGGCGTAGACTAAGCATCAAGTGCACGTTCAGCCCTCGAACGTGTCCTTGCTAGCACACACGCACACTAACTCTGCGGCGTGCACGACTCCCACTCGACGGGGTTCCCCTCCTGGGGTTCCGTCTCCTCTTCGGGAGTCCCTTCCTCATAGAACCCTGCAAAAGCTTCAAACACAAGCAGTGAGCACGAAGGCTCAGCAAGTCTGACCCGTCTCACCTAAACATGGAACTTCTACATGAGGGTAATGGGTTACATGAGGTAAAAATCATTTGCAAGGACTCGCCTAATTAGTAGAACCTTACTTTCAAGTTTTAGCAGCAGGTTGTGGAAACCTTACGCTAAGGTACATGAGAGAGCCGCAATCAAACAAGAAACACATTTCTCTCATGTACTTTGCCCAAAGTTGAAAAGAACTTTAGTTAGCACTAAGCTACAGCATATCATTAACAATCAATGTCCAGCTTTCAATCAGCAACATTTTAACATGTAACTAGCCTGTTCTTTCTACGTCACGGTACAGTGAACAAGTGGTACTCACTGACCGCGAGGGACGGCGATTATAATCGATTTACACCTGCAGGGTTACCCGAACAACCCGTCACGTACACCCGTACTCGATGTTGCCTACAACAACCATCACGGACGTCGTACGCGACTACCTTTCACCCGTTAGCCAAATATTGAACCGGTCCCATCGTCCCGAGCAAGAGGTCTCTGCACGCGCATCTCCGTGCCGCCAGCCGATTTACACCTCGAGCTCTCAACCTACCCTCTGAACGACGGGCAATGCCTCAATGCCCAGCTACCTGAGTTACATCAGTTTCCCGGTTCCCATATAGCCGGTAGGTCTTCGGTACTGTTCTAGCTTGTTCAACAGGCCCGCACACGGCTCGGTCCTCAATCGACACGAGCGGAGCTACAGCACACAGGCCCCAAAGTCCTGCTGCCCTTACTCTCCGCTCGGTCTCATTTTCTTGCCATGTGTATCATGTGCTACCTCTACCTGAGCAATGTGCCTCTAGCCTATTCTCGCGAGTAGTTCCAACTACTCGACTTGTACCGAATCCTACTCTATCCTAGCAATGCAGTGGCTAACGAGGTTTTCAATCCTAAACCCAACCCATGGTTTTCTTGGCTGTGCAGTTGGGTTTCCAATCAAGACTCTAATGCAAAGAACAATATTCAAAGATGTGCTCAAAACAATAAACATTTATAAAAAGGTTAATGCAAACCGGGGCTTGCCTTGCTGCTCTTGGTCGTAGGCTAGCTGTTCCTCCGGAGTAACGAAGTCTAGGACTTCGGGTTCCTCCTCGACCTTAGCGACTACATGATATAAGAAACATATGTATCAATTTAAATGCATTTGTATTAACTTTGAAGTTGTGAAGTCTATAACCTTTGCTAGATAGACCTAATGACTGTGAAACTTTTACTGTGGCTTGGTTACAACCTAAACAAAGACTTGGTCAAGTTTTAGTTGCAGCAAAGCTCATTTGAGCCCTCCACAAATAATTATGTCCTTGACCTTAATTGGAACTCTTAGGGTGTTCTAGGAATTTTCATGAGACAAACTATGACTTTCTGAAAACTAGATTTTTCAGAGGGTTCTAATGGAGTTGGTCTCACTTAATTTGGAAGTCTCTAACTAAAGATATGAGCTAAACAATTTCAGAGAAAATTCTGAAAATGTTTCTGAACATTTCCTATTTTCTCTGGAACAGTTTTGCTAATCACACCATTAGGTGGACTAAATGAGCTCAAATGGATCTGAAATTTTTATGGTAGTTCAAGGATATTTTGGTGAACATCTCAGCAAAATTTCAGGATTTTCCTCCAAAGGGTTCTCCAGTTAAAATTCCTAACAGTTTAAATTTTAAGGAATTAATTCTGGAGAATTAAGGAATTTCATGAAGTGAAACTTGATTTTCTGGAAAGTACTCAGAGAGCTGAATCCAGCAAAATTTGGTTCACTCAATTTGGAGATTTCTAGCCAAAGTTATAAGGATTTGAAGTTTGAAGGAAACCTGAAAATCGGGGAAAAGTTTAAACTCGCGCGTGGGCCCAGGGGACACGCGTCGCACGCCTAGGCGATGGCACACCGCGGCCCACAAGGATTTTGCGCGCCAGCACACCCGATCCCGGCCGCAGCCGGATCCCGATTCAAAATATCGGCCGCTGACAGCTGGGGTCCACCCCCTTCTTCAACCTCGCGACACCCGCGCCCCGCCGCCGAGGGATCTCGCCGGAGAGCTCGCCGCCGGCTGCTGTACAGCTCCAAACTTCTCGATTCTGGCCGCCCCTGCCTACTTTTACTTGGGGAACAGGATTCTAGGGTCAGCTGCTCATGACAATGGCCAGAGCATGGTCGGCGACGAGCCGCCACCTCAGAACGAATTCGGCCATGTCGGCTGACCACCCTAGTACCTCAGCTACTTGGGAAATCGGTCGGGGAGCATCAGTGGACCTCAGAGAAGGTCGACATGAGCTCGAGGCAGCTCGGGGAAGGCCCGAAATAGGTCCTCACCGTGCGCCCGATACCCCCCGTTCGTTCCGCCATTAGTAGACCTTAAATTACGCCGGGCACAGAGGTTCTCCGGCCCAGAGTTGTGAAGGCAACTTGTGCGTTACCGTGTCTAGCTCGTGTGGGAGTGGCCTGAGGCCCTCTAATCCTTTCTAGAGCACGAATTAAACAGAATCGTACCCGAAGGTCGTTCTGCACACAGAAAGGGGAAAAGTGGAAATTCGCCGCCGGTGAGCAACCACTCGAGCTGTGGCTCGGGGATGAGCAGCACCGGTCACCCGCGCGTCCAAGGGTGCCTTGGCCCGGGCGTGACAACGCCCAGGTTGGGCTGTCCACGAGAGCCCGAGGTGCGGCGGTTCCAAGTTCCGAGTTTGATCTTTCGGCACAGCCGATATCAATCGGTTCCAACCGAATTCTAGCAATGGGGAGGATGGAGGAAGGTCTCTAGTACCTTGCTGGGACTCTGGAGTGGAAGGAGGGAGCTGCGATCGGCGTCCTCCGATCAAGTCCGAACTGCGGAAACTTTTCGGCTGGTGCTGGGTTCTTGCGGGAAAACACGTCGGTACCTCGGCCGAGGAGGGGGGCAGGCGCCTTAAGAAGGCTCTGCACCGCCTCATGCCCGCGCGTGGGCAAGCAGCTGGTGGCGCGGTGGCTGGCCTCGGTGGCGATCACCGCTGCGGCTCGGCGACCCGAGTGAAAAGTCTCAGTCGGTTTGTGTTGAAGTAGAGGCTGACATGTGGGTCCCACCCTTCCTTTTAACCTCTGAAATTTACTTCTAATCACTGTTGTAAACAGTGAACCCCATACTACCCTTGGCAATTCAAATTATTCCCCCATGAGCCATTTGAATTGATCAAAGTTCAAATGAGGTTTGGTTTGAATGAATTTCAGCACAAGTTCAGTTTGAAATTCAAATAAAGTTTGAATTTCTCCCCCTTAGCTCATGTCAAGATCAACTCCAAATGGAGTGAAAATTTGTGTGTGAGCTCACAAAAATGTGCTGAGTAAGAATATGCCTTCCACTTTCAAATTCATGGTATAAAAACAGTTTGAATTTGAATATGTTTTCAAACTGCCCCCTTCCTATCTATACCCAAGATGACCTCAAAAAGGTTTTGAATTTGGGTGAAACTTGGCATGGACATCCTTAGCAAAGTGTAGGAGTTTTTCCTATGTCCAGCCCATCTATATCACATGTGGGAAATATCACTTTTGCAATGTGTAAGTTTGTTCCCTAATGAGCATGTTGATAATTGTTACTTGCTCTTCATTTGTGTTCATCATTCTTCCTCAAATGAGGTGTGTGGTGTGGGGATGAACACTACAAATGGGTGTCAAAAACTGAGGCCCTTACAACATGTAGCAATACAATTATATCATAGCAGCAATATTGGATCATAACATTTCATTCATTAGTCTACGTTACGACGCAGTGAACAAGCGGTACTCGTCACCGTGAGGGACGGTGAATCGACTCGATATACACCTGCAGGGAAACCCAAAGAGCACGTCACGTACGCCCACCCGTGGAGCTGCACAGCACGCTCACTCGATGTCGTACGGGACAACCTTTCACCCAACAGCCCAAACGTCGAACCGGTCGCACCGAAACGAGCAGGAGGTTCCCCACACGGAGCATCTCTCTATGCCCGTTGGCAGATTTCCACCTTGCTGCCCTCAGCCTACACCTATAAATCGGTGCGTTATGCCTCGACGCCCGGAGGTTTAGGCTACATCAGTTTATCGGGGCCCATATATCCGATATGCCTTCGGTACGTTCAATACTTGTTCAGCAGGGCCGCACACGGATCGGTCCTCAATCGACACGGGCAGGGCCGCGCACACAAGACTCTCTCTTGCTGCGCCCTAGCCCCTGCCTAGTCTCATTTTCATTACTAAAGTGATCTCACATCACTCAACCGAACCCGTGTGTCCCAAGCCTATCTCGCGAGTAGATTCCAACTACTCGACTTGTACCGAAGTCCTATGACTTATTAAGCATAGCCTGTCTACTCGAGGTCTTAGACACTACCCTCACTCTTTTAGGAACCTTTGGTTATGCAAGTGGGGTTTCATTCATCCTATACCTAATGCACATCATACTTCATATGACACATGTAAACAAAGTAAAACTTATAAAAGGTTAATGCAAACCGGGGCTTGCCTTTTTGCTGCTGGTCAGGAGTTAGTTCCTCTTCCGGAAGGAGGAAATCCAGCACTTCCGGGGTCTCTTCTTCAATGGCTACACGTTGAATACAATACTACATGTAAATTTAAATGCAATGTGTGAACTTAAATACATAATTGCTAATAACTCTAGCTAGCCTTCCCCTTTGGTTCTGAAATTTTTATGTTGGATTGGTAGAGTCCTAACCAGAGTTTTGACCAAGTTTTATTTGAAACAAAGTTCAATTGAACCTTGTACAATTAAAAGCCTCTTTGGTCAACAAATTGAGCCTCTAAGTAATTCCAGGGTTTTTCATGGCTCCTACCATTACTTTCTGGAAACTAGAATTTAGGATGGTTCTAATGGAGTTGGTTTCATGTCATTTGAAGAATTCTACAGAAAGTCATGTCCTAATTAAGATTGGAGAAAATCTGAAAAATGTTTCTGTACATTTTTCTATTTTCTCTGGACAGTTCCCTTAATCACCCAATTAGGGTAACTAAATGAACTTGGATGAGTCTGAAAATTTTACTGGGATTCGGGGATCCTCCAATGAACCTTTCAGCCAAATTTCAGAATTTTTCATAAAGTAGTTCTCCAGATAAAATTCCCAACAATTGAAACTTTAGGGATTTAATTCTGGAAAACTATTCACTTTCATGAGCTGAATTTGGTATTGATGGAAAGTACTCAGAATCCTGAGTTCATCAAAATTTGGTTCACTGAATTTGGAGCTCTCTAGCCAATGTTCTGAGGATTTGAAGTTTGGAAGAATTCTGAAAATCGGGGGAGAAGTTTAAACTCTCGGGGCCCGCGGGGATGTCACACCCGGTTTTTCCGAAGAAACAACCAAGTGAATATCACATGTATGCCAGGATCATTTTCTCATACATGTGATGACAAATAGTGAAGCATCATTTATTACAAGCCAGGTGTCGAATATAAATAAGTCTTACATTGCAAATGTCTCAATGGACACTAATGCTTCATCACAAGTAAATAAACTAGCAGCGGAATATTATTCTTTAGGGCTCCATCACAGGCGTTGCCCGGGGGTCTTCATGAACCTAAAAACCTTCCTCGGGTCCAAAATCTTGGTCATTATACACCACCTCATTATCTTGACCTGAGCAGCAATATAAACCAACAAATATGCAAGGTTGAGTACCAATGGTACTCAGCAAGTGTGGGAAAATTATATCATGCATGGCTAGAACAAGGAGAGGTTGAACTCATGGTTAAAGCACTACGCAATTAATACCTATCACCTTAGCTTATTAAGCACCAACATTACTACACAGGTGAAATGGTCCCAATCTCCCAACCCATTATCATAATCCAATAACCATAACATCATTTCCAATGTTAAGCTCCCCGCTTAACTTCCAAAACCATCAATCCTCTAATCATGAATAAGTCCAGGCCGCTCTTAACCGTGAGCACGGCTGTCAGACAGTTTTGACTCTGCAGAGTTTGTACCACTGTACCCACAAGTAGTGATTTCATCCCCCGTTGCCGGGTGGACTAAAAGAACCTCCATTATGCTAGTGGCTACGATCCACATTCACACTTCCCAGGTGTGTAGCCAGGAGATCACTACGAAGCCTTTACAAAGGGATTCCCGACGAGCGTGGGCCCACTGAGGTTTCACCCCTAACAGCATACAAGAGGCTCCAACCCCGCTGCAGTGGCCCCCTCTTGAGCCTTGCGGTTCATATGGTAGTCCAGCTGACACCTACTCCCCGCACCATCCAACACACCCATACTACGCCGGGGATACACCTAATTAATTGGCCAAGCTGCCCCATCTCAGCATGTGGTTGGCACTGTAAAGCCGGGTTACATGCTCCATGAACCGGTCCTTAGGATCCAGGCAAGTACTAAACACAAACCCAAGTCTCGTGCACCCAGCACACAACCAAAACATCCAACTTGCCTTGATCCCTACCTCTACATAACTCACAATATCTCATTCAAGAGTATGGTATTATAAACTGATGATCTCATTTCCCAAATATCCCATTCTAAGCATGGCTAAGCAAATGCATGTAAAAAAATGACATGACAAAATAAATCCCAACCCAAGCTACAAGGAAACAAGGTAATGCAATTCTAGGGAAACTTTCCTAGCATGGGTTTCATATTTAACTTGACAATGCAAATAATTATATCTACACATCCTAGCATAGGATCAAAGTGGTCAAGGACACTTGCCTCCTTCTTGCTGCTCTTGAAATGGGTAGTCCTGATCTTGGAAATGAATAACTTGTTCTTGAACAGGTTCTACTTCATACCATCACACTTAGCAAAAGAAAAACAACAATCCATAAGACATAGTTCACACTTACACTTTATACAAACCACACATTCATATTTATGAAATTCATTCACCATTATATGTGTTGTGGTTACTTTGTGTGTTGATCTGTGGCTTGCACACACTTTTATTTATATGTGTATGATTCCTACTTTGGTGTTCATATTTATACTTACATACTATATATATATATATATATATATATATATATATATATATATATATATATATGTGTGTGTGTTTCAGTTTTAAATAAATTCCTTATATTAAACTACTACACCTTTTCACTACCAAGTATGTATGAAAAGTATTTTTCTTCTCCACATGTGCCTTCAGAATTTCTACCAACCCTAAACTGAATTCTTTGTATTTTAAAAACTCCATTTATCATTTACTAGTTGCTATATTTTCAGATTTATATTCCTATGCACAATTGTGTATTTTATTATGAAATTAGTAATACACATCATCTAAACAGTATAGGTTCTGGTCCTAAATGATTTAATAACATCTTTTGACCTTGGCTTCTGATGTAGACCATTTCATAATTATTTTCCCTATTTTTCTATAACTATTCTTTACTTAAAAATGTGTCCTTATACTAATAAATGTGAATAATAGATGAAACAGATTTATTTCAGCCCAAAAATATATTTTTATCTCACTCCAAAGTTTTCTAAGTTCTGAGAAAGTTTTTAATTAATTTTGACAATTATGTTTGTCCCACTTTTTAATTTTTAAACACTAGTTACATATTCAATGTTTTAAATTAAATACTAAACAGGGCTAAAATAATGAATTCACCCTATTACAGGGTCTATAATATTATTTCCATAATTTCCAGGGGTCTAGCTTCACTTAGCAGAGGTGTTTTTCCTAATTTTCATTAAGTCCAGGGGCTAAAACTGATTTTTAAATGAATTTACATGATTTTCTGGAGTTCCAGGGGCTAGATCTGAAGTTTCCGGGGCTAGCTCTCAATTCCAGAGAACCCCAGGGGGTAGCACGTAAGACTTCTAGTCTTTATAACGCGGGGCTGACGTGGACCGTCCGATTTTAAACCGACGGCTGAGATTATAACATCGAACCGGTATGCGGGGTTTTAAAGTCTACCGTGCGATTTAAAATAAACGGCGCACAAGCGGCCACGTCGCTCTGATCGAGCGCGGGCGGCGCTGCCGGCGGCGCACGGCGGCGGGAAGCGGCGATCTCGCCGGAAAGTTTCGGATCCTCAAGAATTCTGCCTAAAACTGTGATCTTATGGCCTAGATCGGTAGAGTGGATGTCAGGGATCTCACCTCGGGGGTTTTCTCGAGCTCGGGGGTCCTGGAAAGTGATCGGCGGCGAGGTCCGAGGCAAAACCACGGCGAAGCTCGTCGGCGCTGGATTTGCACCGTAAGTCTCCGAGTTTTCTGCACCTGCAAAGCTCCCCGGAGGCGGTGGATCAAGACCAGCGAGTTAGATCAGAGTTTCTGAGCTTAGATCGGCCAGAATTCACCGGCGAAGTCTCGGTGCTCACCGGAGTGAAAATCGGCGATCGCGTGGGAAAAACTGATCGGGGCTGGGGTTTTTATAGCCGGGGGAGGGCGGTGGGTCTGTTGCGATCGAGTTTGAGTCGTTTGGGACCAGAATTCGGGCTGCGGGACGCGAAAATCCGGTCGGTTGCGATCGCGCGCGCGGGAGAGAGTCCGGGGTCGCGGGGTTAGGGATGACAGGCGGGTCCCACCCGTCTGTGAGAGACGGCGCGGCGTGCGCGGGGGCGGGCTGGCGCGGGGAAGCTGGGCCGGCTGGCGGGTTTCGGCCCACTGGCCGGTTTTTTTCCCGTTTTTCTTTTTCTTTTTCCATTTCTTTTCTGTTTTGAGTCTAATTTGAATTCCAGTTTGAATTTGAATTTTTGCAAAACATGCAACACGTCCAAAAAAATTTTAAATTCCCCTCTGAACATGGTTTAGGGTTTTGAATCAAAATTTGGGGTGTTACAGCTCTACCCCCCTTAAAAGAAATCTCGTCCTCGAGATTGGTGTTTCTAAGAAAACAATTCCGGAAATTGTGCCTTGAGCTCTTCTTCCCGTTCCCAGGTGGCTTCCTCTTCCGAGTGATGCTTCCACTGCACCTTGCACATCCGGATTCTTTTATTTCTGGTGAGGCGTTCCATTGTCTCCAAAATCTTGTATGGTTGCTCGGCATAAGACAAATCTTCAGCTACATCCACTTCATTCATGGGTAACACCTCTTCAGGCGTCCTCAGGCATTTCTTGAGTTGTGACACATGGAATACATCGTGTACATCCGATAGATGAACCGGTAACTTGAGTTGGTACGCCACTTCGCCTTTTCTTTCCAAAACTTGAAAGGGTCCGATGTATCGGGGTGACAACTTCCCTTTCACCTTGAACCGACGAAGTCCTCTGATAGGGGACACCTTGAGATAAACATAGTCTCCCACGTTGAAAACGAGTTCTCTTCTTCGTACATCAGCATAACTCTTCTGGCGTGTTTGTGCTATCCTCAAGTTGTTGCGAATCTCCCTCACCTTCGCCTCGGCTTCTTGTAGCACTTCTGGACCAAACACTTTACTTTCTCCTGTTTGGTTCCAAAATAGGGGAGTTCTGCACTTCCTTCCATACAAAGCTTCAAACGGTGACATCTTCATACTAGCTTGATAACTGTTGTTATAGGAAAACTCCGCATACGGTAAGTTCTTGTCCCAACTCCTATTGTTTTTGAGTGCACATGCCCTTAACATATCTTCAAGGATCTGATTGGTTCTCTCCGTCTGCCCGTCAGTTTGGGGATGATAGGCAGAACTGAAGTTCAGATGGGTTCCCATGGTTTCATGCAACTTTTGCCAAAACCTCGAGGTGAACTGTGTCCCTCGATCCGACACTATCTTCTTTGGCACTCCATGGTAACACACAATCCTTGACATGTACAATTCTGCCAATTTGGATCCGCTGTAGCTTTCTTTCACAGGAATGAAATGAGCTACCTTGGTTAGCCGATCAATAATGACCCATATTGAATCATACCCGGATTGGGTCCTAGGCAATCCCACGACAAAATCCATGCTGATCTCTTCCCACTTCCATTCAGGCACTTTGAGTGGTTGCAGCAATCCCGCGGGTCGTTGATGTTCTGCTTTCACCAACTGACATGTGTCACATAGGGCAACATGTTCCGCGACATCTCGCTTCATGCCATACCACCAATACCTGCTCTTGAGGTCCTGGTACATCTTCGTACTCCCAGGATGAATGGAATAGTCAGAATCGTGAGCCACCTTCAAAATTAATTCACGGATCTCCTTTACTTCTGGCACACAGATCCTTTTCCCGTGCCACACCGTTCCCTGTTCATCCTCTCTAAAACCAGGAGCTTTATTTTCCTTAATGAGCTGTCTGATCTCTTGTATCTTCTCATCACTCTTTTGGCCCTCGCGTATGTCTCGCTCGAGTGTGGAGTCCATTTCCATGGCGATGGCTTCACCACTATTACTAGACATAGATTGAGTCTTATAACCTCGTCCTTCAATTCTGCAGGCATGTCCTTCAAACTCAACTTATTGACCTGCACTTTCCGGCTCAAAGCATCGGCCACGACGTTTGCTTTCCCGGGATGATAGTTGATGCCCACATCAAAGTCATTGATTAGCTCTAACCATCTCCTTTGTCTGAGGTTGAGATCTGGCTGTGTGAATATGTACTTCAAACTCTTATGATCCGTATATATCTCTGTCCTCTTCCCCATCAAATAGTGCCGCCAAATTTTCAACGCGTGTACCACTGCAGCTAGTTCTAGGTCATGTGTAGGATAGTTCTTCTTGTGCTTCCGAAGCTGCCGGGATGCATATGCCACGACATGTCCTTCTTGCATGAGAACACATCCCAACCCATTTCCAGAGGCATCGCAGTACACTGTGAAATTCTTCTGCATATCTGGCATAACCAACACTGGGGCTGTTGTCAATCTCTTCTTTAGCTCCTGAAAGCTCGTATTGCACTGTGGCGTCCAGGTGAATGTGATTCCCTTTTCCAACAGTTTGGTGAGAGGTCTCGAGATCTGGGAGAATCCCTCAATAAACTGTCGATAGTATCCAGCCAATCCCAAAAAGCTTTGAACTTCCCCGACATTTTCAGGGGTCTTCCACTTCTGGATATCCTCGATTTTGGCGGAATCTACGGAGATTCCTCCCTCCGAGATTATATGTCCTAAAAAGGGAACTCTCTTCAGCCAAAACTCACACTTGCTCAACTTGGCATATAGTTGGTGTTCTCTCAGCCTCTGTAACACCAACCTTAGATGTTTCTCATGTTCTTCTTCATCTTTGGAGAAGACGAGAATATCATCTATAAAAACCACCACAAATTTGTCCAGATATTCCATGAATACCTTGTTCATGAGATACATGAAATATGCCGGGGCATTGGTTAGCCCGAAAGGCGTGACAGTGTATTCATACAGTCCGTACCGAGATACGAAAGCTGTCTTGGGAATATCAGATTGCCTTATCTTGAGTTGGTGGTACCCCGACCTGAGATCAATTTTCGAGAACACACAAGCTCCCCTCAACTGATCGAACAAGTCTTCAATGCGAGGCAATGGGTACTTGTTCTTGATGGTTACCTCATTCAAGGCACGGTAATCCACGCATAACCTTTGGGTTCCGTCTTTCTTGGGCACAAATATCACCGGAGCTCCCCATGGTGAGGAACTAGGGCGAATATACCCCTTCTCCGTCAATTCTCTCAAATGATCCTTGAGCTCTTCTAGCTGCTTGGAGTTCATTCGATAAGGTCTCTTGTATATCGGGGCTGTTCCTGGTACTAGCTCAATTGCGAATTCCACGTCACGGTCGGGAGGCATTCCTGGCAATTCCTCCGGAAAAACATCTGGATATTCCCTGATAGTCCTGATTTCCTCAACTTTCACCTCCGCTTGATTTAATTTAATGTCCCTCCTAGGCTCGTGTATTGTTATAAACTTTACTCTGGTACCACTGGGGTGAGTTAATTCCACCGTTCTGGTCGAACAATGAATGATTCCTTTATGTTTGGTCAACCAATCCATACTCAAAATAATATCTATCCCTCGTGAATCTATCACTATGAGGTTAGCAGTAAATACTACCCCATTAATGTCTAGGCTCACTTTGGGACACACTTGTCTTGTCCTTATTTCTCCACCTGGAGAGTTTACGGCTAGCATATGGTTCATTTGTGTGGTTGCTAGGTCATACTTCTTAACAAACCCTTGAGCAGAGTTGCAAGGTGTAAATTGGCAGGAAACTTACCAACTACCACGTCGGGTGCCTCTTGTGCTTCCACCATAGTGACGTGGTTCACCCGTCCTCTCATTACATTCTGCTGTTGTGGCTGCGCGGGCTTCTTCTTTGGGCACTTATGGGCGTAGTGCCCCACTTCACCACAGTTGAAACATTGCACCCCAACCTTAGATGCCTGGCCTTTGTTGTCTTGGGGTTGGTTTGGGGGTCCTTGCACTGCTGGTCGAGGTGGATATGCGGGGCGAGGCTGCTGCACAAACTGACGTGGCGGCCTGTAGTTTGGGTTGTACCCTCTTGGTGCTGAATAGGGTACCGCAGCACGGCTTGTCTGCCCCGTAGGTTGCTGCATCATACGTGGGCGGGTGTTGCTCCCTGAGGCCTGATGTGACCACCCAGCCTTCCTCTTATTCTCATTTTCCAGGGCCTTTAGCTTCCTTTCCACCACAAATGCTCTGTCCACCATCTTTTGAAAGCTTTCATACTCATTGGAGGACATTGCACACTGCATCTCTGCGGTAAGTCCTTCCACGAAACAATCTTGTTTCTGCTCATCAGTCTCTATGTCTCGTGGAGCATAACGGGATAGTTGAGTAAATTTAGTGAGGTATTCCCTCACCGTCATGTTTCCCTGCTGCAGTCCCAAAAACTCCTTCCTCTTGTTTTTGAGTTCACCTCTTGGGATGTAGTGGTTGCGGAAGCTACGCTTGAACTCTTCCCAAGTGATGTTCTCAGGGTCATGATGGGCGGCCACGTAGGCGGTCCACCAATCAGCAGCAGGTCCATGCAATTGATGAGAGGCAAACAGCACCCTCTCATACCCTTGGCATTGTATGATCCTCATCTTACTTTCAATGGTATTCATCCAATCATCTGCCTCCAGAGGTTCAGCAGCACTTGCAAACTTTGGAGGTTGAGTTCCTAGAAACTCACTCAACCTTGGTTGGCGTGGTGCAGCTTGTGGAGGTGGAACTTGATGCAAGTTGGCCACCACTTGAGTCAAGTTCTGGATGAGCTGATTTTGATTCTCCAGCATTTGGTGGAGAGGATCAATTTCTTCACGGCGACCACCCCGGTCCTGGCCTCCAGAAAGATGAGGGTTGCATGCCTCATCATTGTTGTTGGCGGGGTTGGCAGCACGTCCCTTTCCTCTTCCGGCCATCTGGCAGAATCAACAAATGTTACTTCGACATCATTTAGTATCATCTTACTACTTTCATTTGTTTGTACTTTGAAGTGTTGAGGCTTTGTTATACTTTTACGAGGGTTTATATCTCACACCAAATAAATGCACTATTATTTCCTGTGGGTTTACACACCAAACCAAAACAATCTGAAGACGAGGCTGTGGACAATTGCTCATGGCTTCCACAACTCACGTCACACACCAAGCATCATCACACCATTAACTACGTAACGACTTGACTACTCGACCTCTTGCTAGCTAGGGGAAAGACTCTACACTACTCGTCCTCTTGGGCTGGCTCCTCGGGATCTTCCTCCTCATTTCGGCTACCTTCTGACTCTGCTTTGGGTGGGGAGGCTGCTGGTGGAGAAGTGCGACGACGCCTGATTGCTCGGCGATCCAGGGAGTCAGGAGTCCATGGATCACTCACGGTGACACACAGTTCATTCCCATCTCCTCTTTCTCTCGCCTTTAAACAAGCTCGCAGCAACACCTCCGTTTCCTTCAGGGTGTCTCGGACATCCTGAAGCTCTTGTTGACACTCCTGCAGTCGAGTGCTGAGCATAGCAGCATCCTCCAAGCACAAGTCCATGTGCTCATGGGAAGTCCCTTGCTGCACCGGTGGGTATTTGTAGTCCGTGGTACCACTCTCACGTTGGAGGACATACATGTACTCAGTTTTGTCCAAGTGGCGACGATAGATGTGACTCTGGCAGGTGATGGCCTCCCAGGTGACATCTTTCTCCGCGTCAACTTGTGTTGCTCGACAAGCTGGAGAGTGGTGAATCCTAAGCAGCTGATTCTCGTGTATAATCCTCATCTCCGAACTCCATTCTTCCCTCTTCTCACGGATGGTCCTGGTGGAGTTATAGTGGATGATTAGCTTGCCCGTATTGCCGGCGGCTTCGAGCATACGTCGAAGACGGCACAACAAATCTCCTACTGCCGATCCGTAGGAAAGGTACGTCACGGGGCGACTCTCCTCTCTTTCGGCAAGGGCAACCACGGGAACTCTCCCTCCTGTGGACTTACGGGCGGTGCGAATCATGCGAACCATCTAAAACAAAAGAATTTAAAATTAGGTTAGATAAATTCTCAAACAAAAATCCTATTTTGAATGAAAGTTGGGGTAAGATGAAGAAAATGACTCCTTTAATAACACTTTTCCACCCACACTTTGGAAAATAGTTTTTAAGAAAAGAGGGCCCTTAAATACGTCCATTTTTACCTAGGTCCACGTTCCTACGGGCAACCTTGGCTCTGATACCACCTCTTGTCACACCCGGTTTTTCCGAAGAAACAACCAAGTGAATATCACATGTATGCCAGGATCATTTTCTCATACATGTGATGACAAATAGTGAAGCATCATTTATTACAAGCCAGGTGTCGAATATAAATAAGTCTTACATTGCAAATGTCTCAATGGACACTAATGCTTCATCACAAGTAAATAAACTAGCAGCGGAATATTATTCTTTAGGGCTCCATCACAGGCGTTGCCCGGGGGTCTTCATGAACCTAAAAACCTTCCTCGGGTCCAAAATCTTGGTCATTATACACCATCTCATTATCTTGACCTGAGCAGCAATATAAACCAACAAATATGCAAGGTTGAGTACCAATGGTACTCAGCAAGTGTGGGAAAATTATATCATGCATGGCTAGAACAAGGAGAGGTTGAACTCATGGTTAAAGCACTACGCAATTAATACCTATCACCTTAGCTTATTAAGCACCTACATTACTACACAGGTGAAATGGTCCCAATCTCCCAACCCATTATCATAATCCAATAACCATAACATCATTTCCAATGTTAAGCTCCCCGCTTAACTTCCAAAACCATCAATCCTCTAATCATGAATAAGTCCAGGCCGCTCTTAACCGTGAGCACGGCTGTCAAGACAGTTTTGACTCTGCAGAGTTTGTACCACTGTACCCACAAGTAGTGATTTCATCCCCCGTTGCCGGGTGGACTAAAAGAACCTCCATTATGCCAGTGGCTACGATCCACATTCACACTTCCCAGGTGTGTAGCCAGGAGATCACTACGAAGCCTTTACAAAGGGATTCCCGACGAGCGTGGGCCCACTGAGGTTTCACCCCTAACAGCATACAAGAGGCTCCAACCCCGCTGCAGTGGCCCCCTCTTGAGCCTTGCGGTTCATATGGTAGTCCAGCTGACACCTACTCCCCGCACCATCCAACACACCCATACTACGCCGGGGATACACCTAATTAATTGGCCAAGCTGCCCCATCTCAGCATGTGGTTGGCACTGTAAAGCCGGGTTACATGCTCCATGAACCGGTCCTTAGGATCCAGGCAAGTACTAAACACAAGCCCAAGTCTCGTGCACCCAGCACACAACCAAAACATCCAACTTGCCTTGATCCCTACCTCTACATAACTCACAATATCTCATTCAAGAGTATGGTATTATAAACTGATGATCTCATTTCCCAAATATCCCATTCTAAGCATGGCTAAGCAAATGCATGTAAAAAAATGACATGACAAAATAAATCCCAACCCAAGCTACAAGGAAACAAGGTAATGCAATTCTAGGGAAACTTTCCTAGCATGGGTTTCATATTTAACTTGACAATGCAAATAATTCTATCTACACATCCTAGCATAGGATCAAAGTGGTCAAGGACACTTGCCTCCTTCTTGCTGCTCTTGAAATGGGTAGTCCTGATCTTGGAAATGAATAACTTGTTCTTGAACAGGTTCTACTTCATACCATCACACATAGCAAAAGAAAAACAACAATCCATAAGACATAGTTCACACTTACACTTTATACAAACCACACATTCATATTTATGAAATTCATTCACCATTATATGTGTTGTGGTTACTTTGTGTGTTGATCTGTGGCTTGCACACACTTTTATTTATATGTGTATGATTCCTACTTTGGTGTTCATATTTATACTTACATACTATATATATATATATATATATATATATATATATATATATATATATATATATATATATGTGTGTGTGTTTCAGTTTTAAATAAATTCCTTATATTAAACTACTACACCTTTTCACTACCAAGTATGTATGAAAAGTATTTTTCTTCTCCACATGTGCCTTCAGAATTTCTACCAACCCTAAACTGAATTCTTTGTATTTTAAAAACTCCATTTATCATTTACTAGTTGCTATATTTTCAGATTTATATTCCTATGCACAATTGTGTATTTTATTATGAAATTAGTAATACACATCATCTAAACAGTATAGGTTCTGGTCCTAAATGATTTAATAACATCTTTTGACCTTGGCTTCTGATGTAGACCATTTCATAATTATTTTCCCTATTTTTCTATAACTATTCTTTACTTAAAAATGTGTCCTTATACTAATAAATGTGAATAATAGATGAAACAGATTTATTTCAGCCCAAAAATATATTTTTATCTCACTCCAAAGTTTTCTAAGTTCTGAGAAAGTTTTTAATTAATTTTGACAATTATGTTTGTCCCACTTTTTAATTTTTAAACACTAGTTACATATTCAATGTTTTAAATTAAATACTAAACAGGGCTAAAATAATGAATTCACCCTATTACAGGGTCTATAATATTATTTCCATAATTTCCAGGGGTCTAGCTTCACTTAGCAGAGGTGTTTTTCCTAATTTTCATTAAGTCCAGGGGCTAAAACTGATTTTTAAATGAATTTACATGATTTTCTGGAGTTCCAGGGGCTAGATCTGAAGTTTCCGGGGCTAGCTCTCAATTCCAGAGAACCCCAGGGGGTAGCACGTAAGACTTCCAGTCTTTATAACGCCGGGCTGACGTGGACCGTCCGATTTTAAACCGACGGCTGAGATTATAACATCGAACCGGTACGCGGGGTTTTAAAGTCTACCGTGCGATTTAAAATAAACGGCGCACAAGCGGCCACGTCGCTCTGATCGAGCGCGGGCGGCGCTGCCGGCGGCGCACGGCGGCGGGAAGCGGCGATCTCGCCGGAAAGTTTCGGATCCTCAAGAATTCTGCCTAAAACTGTGATCTTATGGCCTAGATCGGTAGAGGGGAGGTCAGGGATCTCACCTCGGGGGTTTTCTCGAGCTCGGGGGTCCTGGAAAGTGATCGGCGGCGAGGTCCGAGGCAAAACCACGGCGAAGCTCGTCGGCGCTGGATTTGCACCGTAAGTCTCCGAGTTTTCTGCACCTGCAAAGCTCCCCGGAGGCGGTGGATCAAGACCAGCGAGTTAGATCAGAGTTTCCGAGCTTAGATCGGCCAGAATTCACCGGCGAAGTCTCGGTGCTCACCGGAGTGAAAATCGGCGATCGCGTGGGAAAAACTGATCGGGGCTGGGGTTTTTATAGCCGGGGGAGGGTGGTGGGTCTGTTGCGATCGAGTTTGAGTCGTTTGGGACCAGAATTCGGGCTGCGGGACGCGAAAATCCGGTCGGTTGCGATCGCGCGCGCGGGAGAGAGTCCGGGGTCGCGGGGTTAGGGATGACAGGCGGGTCCCACCCGTCTGTGAGAGACGGCGTGGCGCGCGCGGGGGCGGGCTGGCGCGGGGAAGCTGGGCCGGCTGGCGGGTTTCAGCCCACTGGCCGGTTTTTTTCTGTTTTTCTTTTTCTTTTTCCATTTCTTTTCTGTTTTGAGTCTAATTTGAATTCCAGTTTGAATTTGAATTTTTGCAAAACATGCAACACGTCCAAAAAATTTTTAAATTCCCCTCTGAACATGGTTTAGGGTTTTGAATCAAAATTTGGGGTGTTACAGGGGACACGTGTCAAGCGCGGAGGTGTCCGGCACACCGGAGATACCACACGTGTCGAGCGTGGAGGTGTCCGGCACACCGGAGCTCACAGGGTATTCGCACGCCAGCACCACCGCTCCCTGGCCACACCCGATCCCGATTTAAATTCTTCAGCCGCTGACACGTGGGCCAGCCGGCTTCGTCTTCCTCCCGCCGTTCTCTCGCGCCCGCGCCGCCGACCTCGCCGGAGCAGACTCGGGGCTCGCCGGCTCGCCGCTGCCGGACCTCCCATGGTCTGAAAATCACCGCCAGGGGGTTATCGACGTCGAGGAACACGTCGGTGGTGACAGGTCGGTCTGGGGGTGACCGGAAGTAGCTCGGCGACGTGCCGCGGCCTCGGTTGAGGTTCGACACCGTCGACCGTGGTTTCTAAACCCGGCAACACTTCGAACAAACGGCCCTACAGCATCAGTGTACTTCTAGGAAGCTCGACAAGGTGTCAAAAGGGTTCAGGGATGGCGGCAAGTCGGTCGGCACCGTGTGACCGATCGTGCCCGCCATGACCGCCCTCGATCGAGCTTGAAATTCGTCACTCCTAGACAGTTTCACGCTACGGATGCAGAAAAGAACTTGATCGCCGGCTAGTCCAGGGTCTATGTGCAAGATTTGATGACCTCCGAAAGACCATAGAGCGAGAATTTAAAGAAACCGTACCGGAAGCTCGGTTTACGGTCGCCGGAGCAAAAACTGGAAATTCTCTACGGATTCTTCACGGTTGGCTTCCAAACTTAGAGGAGAGCAGCACGGTGGTCGCGCGCTCCTGTTGCCTCTCTCGCTGGACCGTGAAAACGCCTGTGGAACGCTGCCCACGGGCGCCTGACTCTCGGCTGAGGTTGAGTCGCCGCTGTGGCGATCGCTCTCGGGCAAAGGAGGTCGGAGCTCGAGGTTTCTGGCATTGGAGAGGTGGAGTGCGAGCTCAGGTGGATGTCTAGCAGCTCAGGGACGAAGGAGGAGATGGTTTTGCTGGTTTTCCCGATTGAGCAGAGAGCTGCGGCGAGAAACAATGCCGCTGCTCGGGTTTGCCCGCAAGAAGATAAAGCCGGCCGACTCCTGCTCGGCTGAGGCGGTGCCGGTCGCGTGGGGGCGCGAGCCAGCCGCTCTGGGCGCCAGCGCGCGGAGAGGGAAGCAGCTGGTGGCGCCGGTAGCTGCTCGGTGGCATAGCCGACAGCTGCTCAGCGGAATTTCCCACCGAGACTCTGACTTTGGGTGCAAGTTTCTCCTTCTTCCCTCTATGACACGTGGGTCCCACCCGGGGTTTTAACCTCTGGAATTTACTCCTAATCACTGTTGTAAACAGTGAGCCCCATAATACCCCTGGTGATTTAAATTATTCACCCTTGAGCCATTTGAATTGAATAGAATTCAAATTGGGTTCGGCTTGGGTGAATTTCAGCACAAGTTTAGTTTTGAATTCAAATAAAGTTTGAATTCGTCCCACTTAGCTCATGTCAAGATCAACTCCAAATGGAGTGAAAATTGGTGTGTGAGCTCACAAAAATGTGCTGAATAAGACTATGAAGCTAACTTTTGAATTTGGGTGATGAAAGTTGCTGCAATTTGAATTTACATTCAAATTGGCCTCTTTTTCAAATAACCCAAAAAGTGCCTCAAAAAGTGTTGGATTTCTATGAAACTTGGACTGAACCTTCCCAAGACTTTTTAAGTTCTAGGGGTGAGCTCAACCTCTCATGTTCCTATGTCCAAATCCCACTTAGTGAAAAGGAAGACTTTCCCCTCTAATCACTCTTTTGATGAAGGTTACTTGCTCTTCACAATATTTCCTAAGATATCCACAACGAAAACTGTGGTATTGTGCGGTGAAGAAAAGTTTTTGCATGTCCCTTTTCTTGGGCTTTTACAGTATTGAGGGTACCGACACGCGGTGACTAGCTCCGAAGGTGACATGTGTCTTGCGGATCTGCCTTTGCTTCTTCCGCAGAGGCTAGCTCCGGGGGCAACACGTGTCCCACAGGGTCGGACCTCTCCCCCTTTGCCGAGATGAGCCCCGAGCCTGCCACGTAGTCAGTTTAGCGACGGACCTCTCCCCACTTTGCAGAGATGAGCTCGGAACACGCCACGTGGCCAGCGGGCCGCGGAAGTTGTCTTCGGCGCTCTCTGGGAACTGGATTTGGCTCTTTTTGGCTATCTTTTTGATATTTTTCTCTGTTCCTACTGGGTGTACCTCGAGCGACTCCGAGAGAGGCGTCGCAACCATGAGGCTGGCGACAGCATGTCGTCGGCCTCGACACAACCAGAAGGGCAGGCCTTCGCCACGCGAGCCCTGCCTCAGGCATATGCTGCACAGCATATGCCACAGCTATATGCGCCGCAAGTAGCAGCCCCGGTCTATGGTGCAGCCATGCCCATGCCGGGATACGTGGTGCCAGGTGCGAACCAAGCGTTCGCAGCGCCAGTACCTGCAGCAGCAGGTGCAGGATGTGCGGCCCTTGCACCCCACCTTCGCTTCGCAAGGTGGCCACACAAGTTTCGCCCACATCTGCCCGAGAAGTACGACGGTAGCGTCAACCCAGTGGAGTTCCTCCAGACTACTCCACCGCCGTACTTGCCGCAGGAGGGGACGAGGCTGTCATGGCCAACTACTTCCCCGTCGCCTTGACCGGCCCAGCTCGGTCTTGGCTCATGAATCTACCTCAGGGGTCCATAACCTCCTGGGGAGAGCTCTGCCGGCAGTTCGTCGCCAACTTCGGCAGCTCCTACACCCGTCCCGGCACGGAGCTTGACCTCCACGCCGTCAAGCAACAACCTGGGGAGTCGCTGCGCTCTTTCATCCAGCAGTTCTCTCAGGTACGCAACACCATCCCGCATATCCAAAGTGCCTCTGTGGTGGTGGCGTTCCGACAGGGTGTCCGGGACGAGAAAATGCTTGAGAAGCTCGCGACCAGAGAGGTCCGCGACGTCTCGGAGCTCTTCAGCCTGGCGGACAAGTGCGCCAGAGCAGCTGAAGGACGGAACTGGCACGCTCTGCCGACCTCCGAGTCAGGAGGACAGCCCGGGTCCGGTGCTGCTGCCTATGGGGGTGGCAAGAAGACCAAGAACCGGGGGGGGTGGCAAGATGAAGTCACCATTCATGGCCCCCGTCGCCGCAGCTGCGACGACCAGTGGAGCTTGGGGGGCCACGCCCCGACAAAAGGCAGCGGCAATCACCGGCCCCAGACAGTGACCAAGGCGGGCTATGTCCCGTGCATGGCACCGGCAACCATACTGCTGCCGAGTGCTGGGAGATCCAGAGGCTCGGAGAGCGCTTCCGCAAAGGAAGACAGCAGAGGGCTGAAGCGCCGCCCTATCTCAGAGGGATGGCAAACAGAAGGTCGATGCCCCAGTCACTGCTGCCCACCAGGTGGGGTTCCAGGAGCCTCAGCGTGTCATAAAGACAGTGCATGACGGTGAGGACTCCAGTTCCGACGGTGACAGGCCAGGGCGTTAGCCAACTGCGGTGCGCCTCCGTGCCTCGAACATACCTCTCGGGGGCCGCCTAAGGTCTGTCAACCCCTTGAAGGCCTCGCCAGAAGGGGAAGATGCCTTAGGTCATCCAAGAGGAGCCCGGGTCTACCTACCCCTTGAAGGCCTTAGCCAGAAGGGGAGAACTCCCCAAGGGCCCCCAGGAGAAGCCGCGCAGAACCTGATCCAGCGCGAAGATAACAACCTCGTCGACAAGACTCGGCTGCAGGAAACACCCCCCAACGCACGGTCTCGGCTAATGCTCTAAGCACTACCGCCAAAGAACCAAACGCGTCGGGGGCCTGCAGGAGGACAACTTGGTGAAGCGGCATGCTCTATTCCAAGAAGGACCCATAAGCTCTCCCCCAGCAGGGAAGGTCCCTTCCGAATCATGAAAGCTGCCGCCCCAAGTACACATGCCTTCCAACCGAGAGTGGGATCCGTTCCCAAAAATCCTTGCCATGGAGCAACACTGTAAGTCCTACTTCCTGAGCATCAGTAGAACAGGGTTATTCTCTTCTGTAATAGATCCCATAGAATTTAAGAACAGCGCTTGGGGCAGCTAAGTCTCAAGGGACGGTACAGGACTACGTCCAGTTTAGCCTGGTTCCGACCCTAAGCGCGTAGAGTCTTGCTTCCCTTGAAGACGAGGCGGAACATTGCCTCCCTGTACAACCAGAATTCCACCTATGGGTACGAATACAGAGCCCCGTTCTACTTAGCTCTCTCTCATGTGCTCATTTAAATTATGCATTAATTTCTATGATCGCACTATCTCTGTATGTTCATCGTACATCTAGCTCTCCCTCTCCTGCGCTCATCCATAGTCGGCATTCGCTATCCTACCGAAGGCGGCTGCGCTTGAGGCACCTGCCGATGGCTGAGTGGGTCTCTCGGGCCTGCCCCAGTCAGGTGTTGCGGTGCCAGTTGGTTACCTCCAGGAAAGGCCTGCGTTGTGCATGGGGGGTCCAGGGTGCGTATCCAGCTTAGCCGGCCCAGAGCCCAAAGCATGCGCATCCTGCCCTCCGGAGGTCCAGGGGAGTACGACCGCTTTGCCTGGTCATGAACCCAAAGCGCGTGCACTCTGCTTCCCCAGCGCATGGCCCGGTACTAGGGATCGGACGGCTGTACCCGGACCTCGGAGGGAGCCGGAGCTCCGGCGCCTCGTGCACAGAATTGCCCAAGCCCCGTATAGCGGATCAGGGTCTTAAGACGGATAAGACTAGGAGACGGGAGGGGAGGACCCCCCGAGGAGAATTACGTTTCCTCTGCCTGTGTGCAGGACCTCCAGGTTACGGCAACAGGGACTGCATGAAGCGGGGGGAAAGGAGCTACCAGCTACTCCGGCCTGGGACTGGAAGGACCGGGACCTGCCCCTCCAGCAGGGGCGGGACCCGGGGGCCCCACTTGTCCAGCGGGCCCGGAACTCTCTCCTCCCTTGAGGAGGGCTCCGGGCTCGCCACGTGGTGGGCGGAAGCCGGACCTCCCCCTAGGTGGGAGGGCTCCGAAAGCCCTACGTGTCCAACATGGCCGGAGCTCCCGCCTCTTAGGAAGGAGCTCCGGACCCACCACGTGGCAGGCAGATCTGGAGCTCCCCATAGGGCGAGATCCGGAGACCTCCGGGGGCCCCTAACACGGTTAGGACCCGGGGAGGGTGTCTGTGCAAAGCTCCGAGATTGGAAATGGCCTCTGAGTACCTTGCGGAGCTAAGGACTCAGCCAGGCAAAGCCAAGAAGGAGAGAAAAAGCATCACAGACACAAGTATCCAAAAGAGTCAAATTAAGCGAGGCTCCATGAGCTGGACTACAGACTCGATAAAAAGGGAGAAACAAGTCCTAAGGACCTCCCGGCTCCCGCCGGAACCTTGCGGCTATAAGGGCGGCCACATCCTCGACTTCTGCCTTGGCAGCTTGCTCCCGCTCTGCGGCTGGGCCCTCTCTCGCTTGTTCTAGCGAAAAAGAGGGGTCGCGGCTCTTAAAGCATGCCAGCACATGTGAAGCGACCTCTAAGGCTAGGCCGCAAGTCGGGGAAGGCCGGGAAGCGCGGACACTCCAGCGGGCTCTGAACCCCAACTTCCGAGCCGGGGTAGGACTTCCAGAGCCCGCTACCATCACTGACGGCCGCTCCGCAGTCACTTGGACTGGCGGAACAGGGGACGCCCCAGAAGCTTCCCCCAGCGCATCAACCCGGGGCCTCTTCGAGTCGCCACCGGAGGGAGTGTCAGGCACACCAGAATCCCGACTTGGCACAGACGCCGCTGCTAGAGGAGATCGAGCGCGCTTCTTCTCTGGCGGTGGGTTGGAAGCCATGGCAAGGGAGAACTCAAAGGCAAGAGAGCAAAAGCACAAGAGTCCGAGGTGAAACACAGAGAAGTGCAAAGGGAAGCTGCAATTTGGGTAAGACCCCCTCTAAAACACCATCCCGGGTGCAATCCCAAGCGATTCGGAACTCTTCGAATACCCTGCACCGGCAATCGCTTCGGTTCCCAGACCGAGTGCCGATGACGGGTGGGCCCAAGCCGCCTAACTGAAGCGGTGGGGGCAAGGAGTCAGTCTCCTTAGAAGATGAGCCGGCAAGGCACTTCGGCGGTTCCCGAAGAAAGCGCCGCAACGTGCAGAAGTGGCAGTCTTGGGAACCGCCGTAGTAAAAGCAACCATCAAGTGAGCGCACGCTCCCACGATCCCGTGGCCGTTCGTGCTCCGACAGCGGTCAATTCGGGACTTAGAGGAAGTGCGCCCATCGGAAGAGACGGAGGTCCCACCTCGGGCTCGCTATCTCCCCCGAGATGGGCCCGGGGGCCACTGTCGGTACCTGAGATATGGGGTACCCCCGCGCACAGGGTAAAATGCCTAAGGAACTCGCCCTTCTCCGCAGGGAGAGCTCCAAAGGCGCCACGCGTCCGGCGGGGCCGGACCTCCCTCTCCTCAGAGGAGAGCCCTGGGCCCGCCACATGGCATACAGAAGCCGGACCTCCCCCTCCGTGGGAGAGAGGCCCGAAGGCGCCGCGTGTCCAGCGGGGCCGGACCTCCCTCTCCTCAGAGGAGAGCTCCGGGCCCGCCACGTGGCCAACAGAAGCTGGGCCTCCCCCACCGCGGGGAGAGGTCCGGAGGCTCCACGTGCCCCGCGGGGCTGACCCTCCTCTTCTCTGAGAAGGGCTCCGGGCCCGCCACGTGGCAGCAGAGCGACGCTGCCTGCCCCGAGCGATAGGCAGCGGGTGTAAATACGCCCCATACCTTGCCCGTACAAGGTATTCAAGGCCCGCGTCTTCCCAAGACGCGGAGACGCGGAGCAGGCTTCTGTCAGGTGCCGTTGCGCCCAGTCGCATCACAGACTGGCGCGCGGTGTCAGAACCTGTCAGCCAATAAACACCGCGACAAGACATCCCATGCCGCCTGCGCCGTCATCAACCACTACGACTAGCATGCGGCATGGGCAGGGCGGCAAGATGAAGACTCAGAAGCCTTCGACCAGAGACAACTACCGGCATAACTGCAGATACGGTAGATAATAGACAATCTTCCCGGGACCACCTGTCGGGTCCCGGCTTCCCTTGTAAGCCGCCCGAGTCTTGGACTATAAAAGGCTCGGGTAGGCGTCGATAGCAAGGGTTCGGACTTTGCAACTCATACGCTAGCCATACACTCTCAAGCTGTAACTCACCCCCAAGCTCAGGCCTCCGGCCCTGAGCAGCAAGCAATACAGCGAGCTCCATAGCTCGCCGTGGACGTAAGGTTTTACGCTCCGGCGGCCTGAACCACGTAAAACTCACCGTGTCAAGCTCTTACTAACTCATCCATCTTCGCAAGCTCTCTGCTAGGGACTAGCCCCTCCGAAAAAAGAACCTCCGCGGGCTGCCCAGTGCAGGCCCGGGGGAAGTGTCGACCGCACACTTCGACATACACGAAGTCTCCTACTTAGATGGTCAATTTTCTTCGCCTGTTGTTCGCATAACCTTTTTGTCGTGACTGAGCATCCTTCAAATTTTCTCGTATCGTTTGGACTTGCTTTTCGGCGTCTTGCAGCACTTCGGGTCCAAACACTTGGCACTCTCCAGTCTCGTTCAAGAAAGTGGCGTTCTACACCGTCTACCATACAATGCTTCGAAAGGTGACATCTTCAAGCTGGCTTGATAGCTGTTGTTGTATGAGAATTCAGCATACGGCAAGCTCCTATCCCAACTGCGCCCATGTTTCAAGGTGCAAGCTCTCAACATGTCTTCCAAAGTTTGATTTATCCTCTCAGTTTGCCCATCAGTTTGCGGGTGATAAGCGGAGCTGAAATTCAGCCGTGTACCCATGGCTTCATGCAGCTTCTTCCAGAACCTAGAGGTAAATCGAGAACCCCGATGTGAAACTATCCTCTTCGGAACTCAATGGCGACACACGATTTGCTCCATATACAGCTCGGCTAGTTCTGCGACACAGTATGTGGTTCTAACAGAAAGGAAATGGGCTGTCTTCATCAATCGGTCCACAATAACCCAAATGGAGTCGTAACCCGACCGAGTACGTGGCAATCCGACAATGAAATCCATACTGATGTCTTCTCACTTCCACTCAGGTACTTTCAATGGCTGCAACAGTCCAGCGGGTCTTTGATGTTCGGCCTTCACCCGTTGGCACATGTCGCATAAGGCAACATATTCAGCTATGTCCCTTTTCATACCATCCCACCAATAGCAAGTTTTCAGGTCCTTGTACATCTTTGTACAGCCGGGATGTATGGAATAAGGTGAGTCATGTGCCTCCTTTAATATCGTGTCGCGGATGTGCTTCACGTTAGGCACACAAATCCTTTTCCCTAACCAAAGCGCGCCCTTCTCGTCTTCCTTGAAATCCTTTTCTATGCCTTGTCGGATTCGTTCCTTGATTTCCTAGATTTCCTCATCTGTTGATTGGCCATCTCGTATCTCTTGTTCCAGCGAAGCGTTGAGTTCTATCACTTCCATCTCGTTCAAGAACCCGAGATGTAACCGTTCGAACTCCTTGCGTGGCTCGGGCGGTAGCTCCCGAACCATGAGTTGGTGACATGCTCCCTTTCGGCTCAACGCATCAGCTACTACATTGGCCTTTCTGGGGTGATAATTGATTCCAACATCATAATCCTTGATGAGTTCCAACCATCGAAGTTGCCTCAAATTCAGATCTGTTTGCGTGAATATATACTTGAGGCTTTTGTGATCCGTATAGATCTCACATCGGTGGCCAAGGATATAATGCCTCCAAATCTTCAAGGCATGTACCACGGCTGCAAGTTCCAAGTCATGTGTGGGGTAATTCAGCTCGTGTTTCTTTAGTTGTCTCGACGCATAGGCTACTGTCGAAGTGTTCGGTTGACACTTCCCCCGGGCCTGCACTGGGCAGCCCGCGGAGGTTCTTTTTTCGGTGGGGCTAGTCACTTGCGGAGAGCTTGAGCGTATGGACGGGTTAGTAAGAGCTTGACACGGCGAGTTTTACGTGGTTCAGGCTGCCGGAGCGTAAAACCCTACATCCACGGCGAGCTATGGAGCTCGCTGTATTGCTTGTTGCTCAGAACCGGAGTCCTGAGCTTGAGGGTGAGTTACAGCTTGGATGCGAATGGCTGGAGTCTAGCGTATGAGTTGCGAGAGTGCGAACCCAGGGTGTGAATGGCTAGCATCCGAACCCTTGCTAACGTCTCCTACCCGAGCCTTTTATAGTCCAAGGCTCGGGTGGCTTACAAGGGGGGCCCGGGACCCGACAGGTGGTCCCGGGGAGATTTCCTGCAGACTATCGTATCCGCAGTTATGCCGGTAGTTGTCTCTGGCGAAGGCTTCTGAGTCTTCGTCTTGCTGCCCTGCCTATGCTGCACGCTAGTCGTAGTGGTTGATGACGGCGGAGGCGGCAGGGGATGTCTTGTCGCTGCGTTTAGTGCCTGGCAGGTTCTGACACCGTGAGCCAGTCTGTGATGCGACTGGGCGCAACGGCACCTGACAGAGGCGTGCTCCACGTTTCCGCGTCTTGGGAAGGCGTGGGCCTTGAATACCTTGTACGGGCAAGGTATGGGGCGTCTTTACGCCCGCTGCCTACCGCTCGGGGGCAGGCAGCGCTGTCTGCTGGACACGTGGCGGGCCTGGAGCTTTCCTCTGAGGAGGGGGAGGTCCGGCCCCGCAGGACACGTGGAGCCTTCGGACCTCTCCCCCGCGGAGGGGGGAGGTCCGGCTTCTGTCGGCCACGTGGCGGGTCCGGAGCTCTCCTCTGAGGAGGGGGAGGTCCGGCCCTGCAGGACACGTGGCACCTTCGGAGCTCTCCCCATGGAGGGGGGAGGTCTGTGTCGGTACCTGCAATATGGGGTACCGCCGCGCACAGGGGAAAATGCCTAAGGAACTCGCCCTTCTCCGCAGGGAGAGCTCCGAAGGCGCCACGCGTCCGGCGGGGCCGGACCTCCCTCTCCTTAGAGGAGAGCTCCGGGCCTGCCACGTGGCATACAGAAGCCGGACCTCGCCCTCCGTGGGCGAGAGGTCTGAAGGTGCAACGTATCCGGCGGGGCCGGACCTCCCTCTCCTCAGAGAGGAGCTCTGGGCCCGCCACATGGCCGACAGAAGCCGAACCTCCCCCTCCGCGGGGAGAGGTCTGAAGGCTCCACGTGTCCCGCGGGGCCGGACCCCCCCTCTCCTCTGGGGAGGGCTCCGGGCCCGCCACGTGGCCAGCAGAACGGCTCTGCCTGCCCCCGAGCGATAGGCGGCGGGCGTAAAGACGCCCCATACCTTGCCCGTACAAGGTATTCAAGGCCCGCGTCTTCCCAAGGCGCGAAGACGCGGAGCACGCCTCTGTCAGGTGCCGTTGCGCCCAGTCGCATCACAGACTGGCGCGCAGTGTCAGAGCCTGCCAGCCAATAAATGCAGCGACAAGACATCCCACGCTGTCCCCGCCGTCATCAACCACTACGACTAGCGTGCGGCATGGGCAGGGCGGCAAGACGGAGACTCGGAAGCCTTCGCCAGAGACAACTACCGGCATAACTGCAGATACGGTAGATAACAGTCAATCTCCCCGGGACCACCTGTCGGGTCCCGGGCCCCCCTTGTAAGCCACCCGAGTCTTGGACTATAAAAGACACGGGTAGGCGATGATAGCAAGGGTTCGCACCTCTGCAACTCATACGCTAGCCATTCACACCCAAGCTGTAACTCACCCCCAAGCTCAGGACTCCGGTTCTGAGCAGCAAGCAATACAGCGAGCTCCATAGCTCGCCGTGGACGTAGGGTTTTACGCTCCGGCGGCCTGAACCACGTAAAACTCACTGTGTCAAGCTCTTACTAACTCGTCCATCCGCGCAAGCTATCCGCAAGGGACTAGCCCCACCGAAAAAAGAACCTCCGCGGGCTGCCCAGTGCAGGCCCGGGGGAAGTGTCGACCGAACGCTTCAACATTTGGCACGCCAGGAAGGGGGCTTTTCCCCTTGCGCAACGAGTTTCCGCCGATGAAGATGACCAAGCTTCCTTCAGCGGCAAACTCTCCTCCCCCGCCTCTGCGGCGTACCGCGACCAGGGGGAGTACATGTCAACACACTCGGGACGGAGTGTGTCAGTACAAGCTGGGAGCCAGCAACCGGCTCTGGCAGCGCCGACCCCGGCAATGCAGGCTCCAACCAGCGTCAGGTCTTCAGTAGCGCTGGGCGTACCCGGTGGGGGTGCGCTAGCTGCAGCAAGAGCGCTACTGTACAATCCGCCCGCTGGGGACGCGCCTCAGGCAGCGACCCAGCAGTGGATTCGCGAGGTAGACCGTCTCGTCGTCGCCGCCGCAAACCCTCGACTTCGGCGGGAACGACGCTCTGGCCAACCGGCCGTGTCGCTGATGCGCACGCCAATGGTTGACGAGCAGACGGCAGATTCCAGCTCTACCAGGCTCCAGTCGACGGATCTGAGGACAGAGCTGGAGCGGTGTCGCCTGGGTCAAGATGCCCGGATATGCCTCGAGAAACGCCGAGAAAGGCGTCGCAACCAAGAGGCTGACAACAGCATGACGTCGGCCTCGACCCAGCCTGAAGAGCAGACCCTCGCCACGCGATCTCTGCCCCAGGCCTACGCCGTGCAGAATATGCCACAGTCATATGTCCTGCAGATGGCGCCCCCGGCCTATGGCGCAGCCTTGCCCATACCGGGGTACACTGTGCCCGGTGCGAACCGAGCGTTCGCGGCACCAGAACCTGCGGCGACAGAAGCAGGGTGTGCGGCCCTCGCGCCCCACCTTCGCTTTGCGAAGTGGCCGTGCAAGTTTCGGCCGCACCTGTCCGAGAAGTACGACGGCAGCATCAACCCGGCGGGGTTCCTCCAGATCTACTCCACCGCCGTACTTGCCGCAGGAGGGAATGAAGCCATCATGGCCAATTACTTCCCTGTTGCCTTGACTGGTCCAGCCCAGTCTTGGCTCATGAACCTCCCCCAGGGTTCCATAACTTCCTGGGGAGAGCTCTGCCGGCAGTTCATCGCCAACTTCGGCAGTTCCTACACCTGGCCTGGCACGGAGCTCGACCTCCACGCCATCTAGCAACAACCTGGGGGAGTCGCTGCGCTCCTTCATCCAGCGGTTCTCCCAGGTGCGGAACACCATCCCACACATTCAAAATGCTTCTGTGGTGGTGGCGTTCTGGCAAGGCGTCCGGGACAAGAAGATGCTCGAGAAGCTCGCGACCAGAGAGGTCCGCGATGTCTCCGAGCTCTTCAGCCTGATAGACAAGTGCACCAGGGCAGCCGAAGGGCAAAACTGGCACTCACTGCCGCCCTCCGAGTCAGGAGGACTGCCCGGATCTGGTCCTACACCCTATGGAGGCAGCAGGAAGGCCAAGAACCGAGGCAGAGGCAAGATAGAATCACCGACCGCAGCTCCAGTCGTCACTGCAGCGACGCTCAGTGGGGCACGGGGGCCGCGCCCCGACAAGAGACAGCGAAGATCACCAATCCCAGAAGGTGATCAAGACAATATATGCCCCGTGCACGGCAGCTGTCGCCACACCACTGCCGAGTGCCGGGAGATCCGAAAGCTCGCAGAGCGCTTCCGCAAAGGGAAGCAGCAGCGGGCTGATGCCCCACCCTTCCGTCCAAAGGAGGGCAAACAGAGGGTCGATGTCCCAGACAGCATCGACCACCCAGAGGAGATCCAGGAGCCTCAGCGCGCCGTGAAGGCGGCACGCAATCATGAGGACTCCAGCTCCAGCTACGATGAGCGTCGAAAGAAGCTCTACGTCATATACGGCGGGTCCGCCGACCCCTCGTCCCGAAGCGCAGTCAAGACTCTGCGCCGAGCGGTAGCGTCGGTGGCGCCACTCCCAAGTGCCGCACCGCACCTTAAGTGGATGGGGACCCCCATCAGCTTTGACGCCACCGACTGCCCCAGGAACATGGCTGGGGCCGGCCAACTACCACTCTTGGTAGCTCCGACCATCGCCAACGTGAGAATGTACCACGTTTTGGTAGATGGTGGAGCTGGGCTGAACCTCATCAGCCGTGCAGCTTTCCAGAAGCTGCAGATCCCGATGGCCAAGCTCACCCCGTCGAGCCCATTCTCAGGGGTAGGGCCGGGACAGGTCATTCCCTACGGCAACATTAGCCTCCCGGTGACCTTCGGAGCTCCGGACTGCTATCGGACAGAGTACATTCTGTTCGACGTAGCGGAGATAGACCTCCCCTTCAACGCCGTAATCGGCAGGCCAGCCCTGTATCGATTCATGGCAGTAGCCCACTACGGCTACCTCGTCCTGAAGATGCCAACACCTACGGGCGTCCTCAGGATTCGTGGAGACCGCACTGCTGCAGTGTCGGCCTTAGAGAAACTCCAAGCGCTCGCAACAGCTGGGGCTTCAGCCCCCGGCAGTGCAGAGCCGGACCAGCTTCGCCCGAGCGCACGCCACCGTGCCTCCGCCACAGCACCCCGGGTGCAACCTCTCGACGAGGGCGGCGTCCCCTTAAAAGTCGTCCAAGTCGGCGCCGAAGCCACCCAGACCACCTAGGTAGCCGGGGGCCTGGATAGCAAATAGGAAGGCGCGCTCGTCACCTTCCTCCATAACAACGTTGACATGTTTGCATGGCAGCCATCACAGATGCCGGGGATCCCCAGGGAGGTGATCGAGCACCACTTAAAAGTCTTCCCCGATGCCCGGCCGGTTCAACAGAAGCTCCGCAAGCAGTCCATCGAGCGGCAAAACTTCATTCGAGAAGAAGTCAAGAAGCTGCTGGACGCTGGCTTCATACGGGAGGTCCACCACCCCCGGTGGTTGGCGAACACCGTCGTTGTCCCGAAGGCCGGCGGGAAGCTCCAGATGTGCATCGACTACACCAGTCTCAATAAGGCATGTCCCAAAGATCCATTCCCTCTCCCTAGAATAGATCAAATAGTAGACTCAACATCAGGCTGTGATATGCTGTGCTTCCTAGACGCCTACTCGGGTTTCCATCAGATCCCCATGTCTAGGGAGGATGAGGAGCACACCTCCTTCATCACAGTAGATGGCCATTATTGTTATGTGTCTATGCCTTACGGCCTAAAGAATGCGCTCCCCACCTTTGTGCGAGCAATGCACAAAACCTTTGGGGAGTTAATAAGAGACCTAGTTGAGGTGTACGTCGATGACATAGTTGTCAAGGTCAGGTAGGGTTCATCTTTGTTAGATAACCTAGCCTTAGTTTTTGACAAATTGCGCTCTACGCGCACTAAGCTGAACCCCGACAAATGTGTGTTCGGTGTGTCCTCTGGGAAGCTCTTAGGATTCCTGGTCTCGCACCGAGGGATTGAGGCCAACCCAGAGAAGATCAAGGCCATCGACTTGATGCGGCCCCCTGCCCGCGTCAAGGATGTCCAGAAACTCACGGGATGGCTAGCCGCACTGAGTCGGTTTATACCGAGGCTAGCAGAGCGGGCACTCCCTTTCTTTAAGTTCCTGCGCAAGTCAGGCCCATTTGCCTGGACTGACGAAGCAGAAGAGACTTTCCAGGAGTTGAAGCGACTCCTGATGACCCTACCTATCATGGTAGCCCCTGAGCCCAGAGAGCACCTGCTGCTCTACATCGCGGCGACAACTGAAGTAGTGAGTATGGTCCTCGTCGCAGAGCGGCCGGACCCCTCATCTTCACAACCTGCTCCGGTAGCAGAAGACAGACGCCAGAAGGCCCCGCAGGACCAAAGCGGTCTCCCGGACCTCCAAGGCAACCTCCCGGAGGTCCAGGGCGGTCTCCCGGACCCCCAAGATAAACCCCCGGGGGTCCTACGGGACCCCCCGGGGGCCAAATGGGACCTCCCGGAGGTCCCTCAAGACCCCCCAGAGCTCCCAGATAACCAAGATAGCTTAAGGGCCTCCGGGTCCCAGCTCCCGGAGGCCCCCGTGGGTCCACTCACCTCCAGCGGGCCAGGGCCAATGGACGAGGACCTCCCAGGCCTAAGAGAGAGGGTTCAAACCATCCAGAGGCCTGTCTACTACAACAGCGAAGTACTTCATGATGCCAAGACAAGGTACCTAGAAGTCCACAAGCTGCTGTATGCGGTGCTCGTGGCCTCCAGGAAGCTCCGCCATTACTTCCAGGCCCACCGAGTCTCGGTAGTCACCTCGTATCCGCTGAAGACAATTCTTCACAGTCCCCATGCGACTGGCAACGTTGCTAAATGGGCGGCGGAGCTGGCGGAGTTTGAGCTGGACTTCCTCCCACGCCATGCAGTCAAGAGCCAAGCACTAGCTGACTTTGTGGCAGAGTGGACACCAACGAAGACTGACCCAAGGGGCCATGAAGACGGTGAACCAGAGCACCAAGCTCCGGTCTTCACCGAGCCCCACTGGACACTTTTCTTCGACGGCTCCTCGCGAAAGCAGGGGGCCGGTGCCGGAGTACTGCTCCTCATGCCATCGGGGGAACAGTTTGGGTACATGGTGCGTCTCAATTTCAAGGCAACCAACAACATGGCAGAGTATGAAGCACTCATCTTTGGCCTGCAGACAGCCCTGTCTTTAGGCGCTCGCCAGTTGTTGGCACAGGGCGACTCCCAGCTGGTCATCAAACAAGTCAAGGGCGAATGCTCCTGCAATGACCCACAGCTAGCTGCGTATCTGCTTCACGTGCAGATGTTGGAGAAAGAATTCCTCGCCTTGGACCTGCGCCACGTACCGCGTGCTGGCAATGCCGCAGCTGACAACCTTTCAACGAAGGCTTCCACCGGAGCCCCCGCACCCGAAGGAGTCTTTGAGAGGATGTTGCTGCGGCCCACAGCCCGGCCCGCCGAGCCGGGCGAAGGGGGCTTGACCAGCACCTCGAAGCTGGCGGTCCCGGCGGCCCTACAGCCATGGATGCGGCCAAGGATCGTAAGCGTCACTGGGGACTCCGTGCAACCCAGCGCTCAAGATCCAGAAGCTCAAGTCAGACCCGATGCATGGATCACGGAGATCCGGGACTACTTGAAGGACAACATCTTGCCTGATGAACATGCAACCGCTGAACGGATTGTGCGTATGGCTAAGAGATACGCGCTGGTAGAGGGGGATCTCTACCGGCGTGGCGCCAACCACATCCTATTGTGGTGCATAACCCAGGGGGAAGGCTGCGACTTGCTCGCTGAGATCCATGGAGGCGAATGTGGAAGTCACTCTTCCTCACGCACGCTTGTCGGTAAAGCCTTCCGGCATGGCTTCTACTGGCCGACAGCACTCCAGGATTTCCGTCAAGCTGGTCGAGAGCTGCAAGGCGTGCCAGTTCCATGCCAAGCATATCCATACACCGGCTCAAGCGGTACAGATGATACCGCCCTCGTCGCCATTTGCCGTATGGGGGCTGGACATCTTGGGACCATTTCCCAGAACCGTCGGGGGATTCCGGTACCTCTATGTCGCCATCGACAAGTTCACCAAGTGGCCAGAAGCTACACTAGTTGTCACCATCAATAAACAATCCGCAGTAAAATTCATCAAGTCTATTGTCTGCCGGTTCGGGGTCCCAAACAGAATCATCACCGACAACGGGACCCAGTTCACCAGCACAGCCTTCCAAGACTACTGCGAAGACCTCGGCATTCAGGCGTGCTATGCCTCTGTCGCCCACCCAAAGAGCAATGGGCAAGTCGAAAGGGCCAATGCGGAGATTCTCCGGGGCCTTAAGACTCACACCTACGCTAGTCTGAAGAAACATGGTGCCAATTGGGTAGATGAGCTTCCGAGCACACTATGGGCTAAACGGACATCCCAGAGCTGAGCCACCGGAGAGACACCCTTCTTCATGGTGTATGGGGCCGAAGCTATACTTCCCCCAGAAATCACCATGAAGTCTCACCGTGTCCGGGCTTACGACGAAGCCGCGCAGGACAACCTCCGGCGTGGAGAAATCGACCTCGTCGATGAGGTCCGATTGCATGCAGCACTCCATAACGCACGGTACAGACAAGCGCTTCGGCGCTACCACCAGAGATCTGTGCGTGCCCGGGAGCTGCAGGAAGGTGACCTGGTGCTGCGGCACATACTTTCTCGTGAAGGGGCCCACAAACTCTCCCCTAGTTGGGAAGGTCCCTTCCGAGTCGCGAAAGTATGCCGCCCCGGGTGTGTGCGCCTTTCCACCAAGGATGGGGACCTGCTCCCAAACCCTTGGAACATAGAACACCTCCGTAAGTTCTACCCCTAGAGCAAAGATAGGACAATACTTTCTTTTTGTAATAAACTCCATAGAGTCCAGGAACAGCGCTCGGAGCAGCTAAGCCCCAGGGGATGGTACAGGACTACGTTCAGCTTTGCCTGGTTCCGACTCCAAGCGCGTAGAGTCTTGCTTCCCCTCTTAATGGGGCGGGTCGTGGCCTCCATGTTTAGCCTGCCTTCGTCCTGTGGAAAGTTATACGAAAAGAAACCTGTTCTACTTTGCTCTTTCCTCGTACTCATTTAAATTGTGTACTAAGTTTTTTATAACTACCCTTGCGGTGCATGGCTGCCATGTGCTCAGCTCCCCCTTCTCATTCTCACCACTAGTCGGCATTTGCTGCCCTACCAGAGGCGGTTGCATCGGAGGTACCTGCCGATAGTCGAGGGGGCCCTGAGCCCCCGACGCTTCGCGCACTACAGTCCCCAAGCACTGAGCATATGGTTAGGGGCCATAAGTCGAATAAGACTATGACATAAGGGAGGGGGAGCTCCCAAGGAGAATTACTTCTTCCCTACTTGTGTGCAGGACCTCTCGGCCTCGGATCCCTACAGGAATGTGGTAGGAGCACCTGACCAATGGGACGCCCCTGCCAGGGGGCCACTACGGGATCTCGCAAGACCGGAACTCCAAGGCAAGACCGAAGGATCCACGGGTCCAGCGGGACCGGACCCCCCCTGTGGGGAGGGGCCCGGAGACCCCACGTGTACCGCGGGTCCAGACCTCCCTCTCCTCAGAGGAGAGCTCCGGATCCGCCACGTGGCCGGCTGATCCGGGCCTCCCCATCCTCATGAGGCGGGGCCCGAGGACCTCCGGGGCCCTTAATATAATGAGGACCCGGGGAAGGTGCCGGAGCAGAACGTCGGTATTGGTGAAGGCCTCTGAGCACCTTGCGGAGCTAAGGGCTCGGTCAGGCAAAACCAGGAAGAAGATGGAAAACATCGCAGGCACGAAGGGTCATAAGAGTTCATGTATTCATGGCTCCATGAGCTGGGCTACAAACTCGATAAAAAAGAAAGAAACAAGCCCCAAGTTCCCCCTGACACGATCAGAGTCTAGAAGTTGCAAGAACGGCCGCGTCACCAGGCTTCAGCCCTGGCGGCGCTCCCCCGCTCCATGACCCGAGCGCAGGAATCGCCTCCCTCATTACCAGCGCAAAGGCCGGTGTCATCAAGGGTGCTCCTGAGGCCCCCTCCGCAGCTTCAGCGGTCTTCTTGGAGACTCTGCTGCCTGGGATCTTCCTTGGTGCATCAACGGTTCCCTTCTCCTGAAGTTCCCTCATCACCGGCGCAAAAGCCGGTGTCATCAAGGGTGCTCCTGAGGCCCCCTCCGCAGCTTGAGCGGTCTTCTCGGAGACTCTGCCGCCTGGAATTCCCTTTGGCGCTTCAACGGTTTCTTTGAAGACTCCACCATCTGAGAAGGGACGCAACGCCAGGGAGCTTTGTGCCTGCCGTCACCAAGGAAGGGCCCCGTCGGGAGGACAAACCAGAGACCCCTTGGAGGCGCCACCGCCAGAGGCAAGGCAGGCAGGCTCCCTGGATCCCAGACTTGGTGCAGACGCCGTCACTGGAGGAAATCGAGAGCGATTCTCCCCCCGAAAGGCGGGTTAGGAGCCATGGAAGAAGACAAGACCGCAGAGACTCGAGGGAGGCGCAAGGGCTGGAAGCCTTATAAGGGGAGCGTACCCACGTGGCGGTTTCTTTTCACACCTTCCAGGTACGAGTCAAAGCGATTCGAAACTCTGCGAATACACCGCATCGGCAACCGCTTCGGATCCGAGACCAAGCGCCGATGACAGGTGGACCCAAGCCGCCCAACTGAAGCGGTGGGCCAAGGAGTCAGTCTCCTGAGAAGACGAGCCGGCAAGACTGAGGGGGCCCGATCCCGATCACGGGGTCGTGCTGCCTTTCCCGAGGAATCGCATTGGGTGGTGCCGTGTTATGCGGCACCCAACAGCACACATATAAGGGACACAATATTACATAAATCAAAAGTGGAAAGTTACAATTATTCTTTGTAAATAATTTACAAAATTAGCTACAGCGGAAGTCTATAACCAGCTCACGTTGAATAACTATGAAGCACCGAGAAGAGGTCCAGCCCGCGGACTCCTCTCGCTAGCAACACGAAGACAAGGCAGCGGCTAGGTTCTCCAAGTGTGACATGACTTGGAAGTTTCCGAGTCTCACCGGACAACCCTCTTTATAGCGTCGAGGTTTACCTGCAAAACCACTTATATAGCAAGAGTGAGTACAAAGGCTCAGCAAGACTTACCGTCTCTCCTAAGACATGAAACTCTAGATGAAAGTAACCTAAGACCTAAACCTGTCATTTGCGAAAAGACTCACCTACGAGTTCATCCTTAACTTTCAAATTTTAGCCATATTAATAATGACCTTGCAATCAGCAACATTGGAACTCCACAATCAAACAAGAAACGCTTCATTCCAATGTTACTTGCCCCAAGGTACAAAATAACTTTAGTTAGCTCTATCTCTACATCAAACATTGTTTTCATGCGACTTAACATCATCATAGCAGCAATTATACTTTTGCAAACTGTTTCCACACAAGTTGATTAACTACGTCACAACATGGGAGCAAGCGGTACTCAATAACCGCGAGGGACGGTGATTCGAATCAAACACTACCCGGATAACTCGACACATACGCCCGCCTCTGAAGACCCAACTCTGGCGTCCTTCATTACGTCGTATGTGGCAACCTTTCTCGGGACACTAGACTGTAGAACCGGTCGCGCCGTCTCGGGCTCATAGGTCTAACGAGACGAATGTGTTATGCCTCTACAATCCAGTGAACCTGGTACATCGGTTTCCTGGTTCCCATATATCAGTAAGCATCCGGTACACAACTCAATACTTGCTCCTGGACGCGGCATACGCATCGGTCCTTAACCGACACAGGCAGAGCTACTCGACCAAGACCTCGTCTTGTCGCAGCCTAACCCCTCTGCCCAGTCTTATCTTTAGAAATGTAAACTTTAGTTTGCTTCCTTCCTCAACCACACTTATGATATTCTAAACTATAGCTCGCGAGTAGTTTCCAACTACTCGTCTTCTACCGGATGCCCTAGTCTATTTAGCATGGCCTTATTCTACATCGATGACACAATTCTACCCTCGACCTCAGGGTTCATTTTTGGTTATGCAAGTGGGGTATAAAACATCCTTGACCTAATGCACATACAAATTGAGACCCATAGTAGTGAACAAAGTAAAAACTTTAGAAGATAACTTAACTGCAAACCGGGGCTTGCCTTGGTTTTGCAGGTGACTAAAGTCAGTTGAGAGAAAGTCAGTTTCTGATGTATTGAAGTTCACTCCTGCCCTTCTTGTTCCTTGATCCAAGTTCACCTCCTCCTTCTTCACATTCCACGTTTAATCACTACACGTTAGGAACATGCATATCTTTAATTGTAAAACTTTTTGCTAACAAATGCTACAGACAAGTTTAAAACTGGAACTTTGTTTAAGAATTTAAAATGACACTGGGGGTGGTGGTTTGGATGTGTGTCTAAGCACTATCCTCAAGTGAGAAGTGAGGTTCAACACTTGGGTGGTGATCACCTAATGAGGTTGAACAGGACATAATGATCCAGGGCTCCAATGGAGCTGGGAATTTTCTTGGGGGTTCCTTGTCACAAGAAAGTCCTCTGGACCAAAATTCAGAACATTTCACTAAGTGGATCACCCAGAAAAATTCCCTAAGCATTTAAGCATAAAGGAATTAATTCTGATTAAACTTGCACTTTCATGCAAATCTAAGTGAACCATAATTTCCTACATAGCTCAGAGAGTATGCCTAAATTTTCCTAGGATTTTTGGAGCTAAGGAATGGCTAGAACTGAATTTCCAAGTTTTGGAAATTCTCTGAAAATGTTTCTGTATTTATTTGAATACAGAAACATGAAATTGGAATTATCCCAACTAAATCAATTCCAAATGATCTGAAACTTTAATAGGAGTTTCCTAATATCCTAAAGAATATCCTGGCAAAATTTGGGGAATTTTGGATGAACCAAACTCCCTCTATAATTCTTTTGCTGAAAAGATTTACAGAATTTTCCAGAATTTTCTATTGGTTTTCGTGCAAATTGGGTTGTACATTTGAATAGATCTCTTCATCCTGAATCAAACCCAATTTGAATCACTAATTTTGGAGCTTCCTAGCAAAAGTTATGCTGTTCTAAAGTTTGAACTAAATCCAGAATTCAAATTAATTCGGAAAAATTTAAACCCTGACTGCGGGCTACAGGGCCACGTGTCGACCGCTGAAACACGAGCCACACGGGGCCACAGACCTTTTCCCGCGCCACCACACCGGATCCGGAGCCGCAGCGGATCGAAGATTTAAAATATCGCCGCTGACAGGTGGGACCGGCCGGTCGTCTTCAACCTCGGCCCGTCCCCTTTTTCCCGCGCCGCCCCCTCGCCGGAGACTCGTCGGAGCTCGCCGGAGTCGGCTTCCCGGCCATCTCTCGGCTCGGTACTCGCCACCTGGGGATTTTCAGGGTCGGGGAACATGTCTACGGGGTTGGCTCGGGCTGCCGGTGGCCGGAAGTAGGCCGGGGACGAGCCGCGGCCTTCGGTGATGATCGGCACCGTCGCCCGAGCACACTAGCCCGCCAAAAGCTCGGTGGATCTGCTCTAAAGCATCGGTGGAGGTCAGGCAAGCTTGGCGTGGCCTCAACCTGGCTCGGAAATGATGGCAAACCGGTTGTCACCGTGCGCCCGCGCGTTCCCGCCATGGCCGCCGACCGAAAAGCTCAAAATTAGCTGTAACCACGGTGTTTCTAGCTAGGGTTGTGGAGGAAAAAGGTTCCCTATCCTCTCTAGCTCTGGTGTGCGCAAAATGAACAAGTTTAACCGAGAATTAAGCGTTAATTTCAACAGTTCTTACCCGCGGGTAGGTTTTCCTCGTCCGAGGGAAAAACTTGAAATTCCCAAGCTACGTTGCACGGCTTGGGATGAAACTCGGGGGAGAGCAGCGTGACGTCCCGGCGTGTCTCGGAGGGTGCTTGCTCGGCCGTGAAAAGCCTCGGTATGAGCTGTCCACGGTGACCCGAGTTGCCCTTTCGCCGGTGAGCGTTAGTACCTCACGTTGATCGTTGATTTGGGCGCCCCACGAGCTAGGAACGACGGGGCCGAGCTGTGGAGGATCTTGTGCACTCGACTGCGCTCCCTTTTCGTGTGGACGGCTCGAGCAGAAGAGGACGCGAGCTGGTGGACAACCGAGGGAGACAGAGGCGTCGCCGGCGGTTGTTTTTCGGGCGCGGAAGCAGAAGAACCCGCGAGCACGAGTGGAAAACTTCATGTTTGCCTCGGTGGGGAGGATAAACGCCGGATGAACCGCCTCTGGCGCCCGCGCGTGGGGGGGCAGCTCGAGCAGGAGGTGGCTGTGGCTGCCGCCTCGGTGGCGCCGGGAGCTCAGTCTAACCCGAGAGCAAAGACTTAGGTGCTAAGTTTTTCCTCCTCTTCTATGACAATTGGGCCCCACCAAGTTTCTTGCTCAAATATCTCCAGATTTTTGGCACATTGCAAACCTCACTCATATGGAGCTCAAATTCACAAGCCAATTGATAATTTGACAAGTTGTGCCTCAGTTTCAAATTTAAATTCAAATTTGGAGGGAATTCACAAGTCCCTTTGATATTCATATCAAAGCACCTCCAAATTTGCTCCAAATTTGCCCCCTCTACAATTTGAACCTGGGGAGTTTGAATATGCCCTCTGATCTATGAGTTGGTCATTGCAAATACAACTTTTTAAACATCAGTTTGCATTTTCCTCTTTGGAGATGGCCCCTCCTCTTTTGGAAGTGACCCTCTTAATTCAAACTGAATTCAAAGTTTTTATCGCTCATGCCAAGACTTTCATGAGTAAACAAAAGTTTTTGTAAGTCTCATTTCTTGCATATAAACTCAACTTTATTCATAGCTCAAGTTTTCTATTCACAAGTTTTGGGACTTTTACATTCCTCCCCCCTTAAAAAAAATCTCGTCCCGAGATTCATGATTAAGGACAAGGTGGAGAGGACAGTTACTCAACATACGCCTCTAACAACTCCGGATGATTGCGTTGCAAATATTCCTCGCTTTCCCATGTAGCTTCGTCGGACGTGTGATTTTCCCATAGCACTTTGAAAAATCGCAGAGTCCGATTCCTGGTTTCGCGAGTCTTTTCATCAATTATCCGGGTTGGTCGCTCAACATACGTGAGGTCCGGCTTCAAATTTTCTCTGTCTCCCGTGAGAATCTCCGATGGAACTTTTAAACACTTCCGCAACTGAGATATGTGGAAGACGTTATGAACTCCGGCTAAGGTTGCCGGCAGCTCCAAACGGTATGCCACGGTTCCACATCTTTCAATGATGATGAAGGGACCGATAAAGCGTGAAGCTAATTTTCCTTTCACTCCAAATCGGTGAATGCCCTTCGTCGGAGATACGCGGAGGTACACGTGGTCCCCAACATGGAAATCCAGAGGACGACGTCTCTTATCCGCATAGCTCTTTTGTCTGGACTGAGCGGCTTTAAGATTTTCCTGAATAAGCCTCACCCGCTCTTCTGCTTCATTTACGAGATCAATCCCGTAAATAACTCTCTCGCCGGATTCACACCAGTTCAATGGTGTGCGGCACTTCCGGCCGTAGAGAGCTTCATAAGGCGCCATTCTGATACTTGATTGATACCTGTTGTTATATGAGAACTCCGCCAACGGTAAGTGATGATCCCAGCTCTTACCGTGGTGGATGACACATGCTCTCAGCATATCTTCAAGTATTTGATTCACCCTCTCAGTTTGTCCATCGGTTTGAGGGTGATACGCGGAGCTTCGAATCAATTTAGTTCCCAAGGATGTGTGTAGCTGTTCCCAGAAACGGGACACGAACAGCGATCCTCTGTCGGAGACAATGGTTTGGGGAGCTCCATGCAAGCATAAGATTCGTGCTATGTACAACTCCGCATACTGCTTGGCGCTGTAGTTGGTATGTACCGGAATGAAACGTGCCGATTTGGTTAACCGATCAACAATTACCCAAATCGAGTCATGGTGGTGGGAGGTCATCGGCAACCCAACGATGAAATCCATACTCAAGTCTTCCCACTTCCATGCCGGTATTTGTAGCGGTTGCAGCAGGCCCGACTTCATCACATGGTCGACCTTAACTCTTCGACACGTATCACATTCTGAAACGTATTTTGCAACTTCACGCTTCATACGTGTCCACCAAAACTTCTTCCGGAGGTCTTGGTACATTTTATTTCTGCCAGGATGAATAGAAAATTTGGATAAGTGAGCCTCATCCAAAATTTTCTTCCGCAGCCTCATATCACGGGGTACGACTATCCGGTCCTTGAACCATAGGGTGTCTTCATCATCTAACCGGAAACATTTCATCTCCCCATTCTTCAACCTCCTTTTGATATGAGCCATGCCCTTGTCTTTCTTTTGAGCTTCCATAACCTCCTCTCTTATTGTGGGTATGAGAGCTAGATTATGCAGAGCTCCATATGGAACCAAGTAGAGACTTGGTTCTTCCTCTTCCATTGGCGTAATGGTCAGGTTATGGATATGAGACTTCCGGCTGAGCGCATCGGCAACCACATTTGCCTTGCCCGGATGATAATGAATTTCCATCTCATAGTCCTTGATCAGCTCCAACCATCGCCGTTGCCGCATATTCAACTCCTTTTGAGTGAATATGTACTTCAAGCTTTTGTGGTCGGTGTAGAGATGAACCAGATTTCCCAATAGGTAATGTCTCCACATCTTCAAAGCTAGTACCACGGCAGCAAGCTCGAGATCATGAGTTGGATAATGTTGCTCATGATTCCGTAACTGCCGTGATCCATATGCGACCACGCGTCCGCCTTGCATGAGTACACAACCAAGCCCGACGCCGGATGCATCACAATAAACATCAAAAGGCTTGGTTGTATCCGGTTGAGCTAGGACCGGGGCTGTTGTGAGGTGTTTTACCAACGCTTGAAAAGCTTCCTCACATGGCTTGCTCCAATCATACTTGATGCCCTTCTTCAGTAGCTCCGTCATAGGTTTGGAGATTTTTGAGAAGCTCGGGATGAACCTCCGGTAATATCCCGCCAAACCCAAGAAGCTACGAACTTCATGGACTGATGTTGGAGACTTCCACTTCAGCACTTGCTCAATCTTGCTTGGATCAACAGCAATGCCTTCTGCTGAAATAATGTGCCCAAGAAATGGCACTTGGTTGATCCAGAATTCACATTTACTAAACTTTGCATAGAGCTTGTGATCTCTCAGTCGTTGGAGCACAATATGCAAATGTTTAGCGTGTTCCTCTTCAGATTTGGAATAGACCAAGATGTCGTCGATAAATACCACGACGAACTGATCCAGCTCCGGCATGAACACCGAGTTCATAAGGTACATAAAGTGGGCCGGAGCATTGGTCAACCCAAATGACATGACAAGATATTCATAGAGCCCATATCTTGTCGAGAATGCTGTTTTCGGGACATCTTCCGCGCGAATCTTGATTTGATGATATCCTGACCTTAAGTCCATCTTGGAGAAGACTTTAGCACCCACTAGCTGATCGAAGAGGATATCAATTCTTGGTAGTGGATACTTGTTCTTTATGGTCACAGCATTTAAAGGACGATAATCGACGCATAGCCTCAGCGTCTCATCCTTCTTTTTCACAAACAACGCTGAGCAACCCCATGGTGATGAACTTGGACGAATAAACCCCTTGTCCATCAGATCTTTGAGTTGCTCCTTCAGCTCGGCTAATTCATTCGGAGCCATTTTGTATGGTCTCCGAGAGATTGGCGTGGTTCCCGGTATCAACTCTATCTTGAATTCCACCTCGCGCTCAGGTGGTAGGCCTGGAAGATCTTCGGGAAACACGTCCGGATATTCACGGACTACCGGAATGTCTTCTAACTTGCACGCCTCGGCATTACATACTTCCGGGTCATTGGAAATCGCTTCGTCGAGGTACAATGTTTGACGTCCGTGAAGTGGAGAGTCCAAGTGAACACTCCTGTTCTCGATGTCCAGAACAGCCTTATGGAAGGTCAACCATGATATTCCCAATATGGCATTGATTCCTTGGTCTTCGAGAATGATGAGGGTGGTAGGATAAATCTTTCCACCCAAGCAGAGTGGTGCTCGAGAGACAACTTCATTAGTTGAGATGTCCCCACCTGGCGAATGAATAAGGTATGAACCTTTTGTGATAGTGGTGGAGATCTGATCCCGTATTACCGTTGTCCGGCTAATGAAGTTATGTGTTGCACCAGAGTCGAATAAAATGACAACCGGCTTGTCATTTAAGGTGAACCTGCCAGCAAGAACAGGTCCTCCCTTTGGCAGATCATCGACTGACACATAATTGACTGTCCCTACTTTGGACATAGCTTTTCTTGGCTGTCCAAGATCACTCCTGGGAACTGGACCCGCAGACACAATGTTGTTGCTCGGTTCAGTGGCTCCATTGACGTTGAGCTCATTGTCAATGTGAAGTGGGACAGCACTTGGTTCAGCTGAGAAATCACCTTGATCATCTTCGACCTCTTGAGGGAAAAAGTATTCTGGTGCACCTTGTTGATACTGAGGTGCATAAGCAATAAGTTGCTGTTGCGGTGGAGGTGAAGAAGACCTCTGAGGAGTAGAAGAGTCATCACACTCCCAGAATGATTGCACCTCTTGTGGAATCTCTCGACCGGAAGGTGAACGGATCACCAACCGATACTTCTGAGGTAGATGATTGTCTTCATCTTGTGATGAGTCCCTCTCCCTCTTTTCTTTGAGGTAGAGGTTGGAATAATATTCTTGAGCAATAGCACAGCTCACGAACTCATCAAAATTCTCTTGGCTAACTTGAGCCAATTCACATCGCAGCCTAGCAGTCAGCCCTCGATAAAAATGATAACCCCTCATGGATGGTGATTTCACATAGTCAGGGACATATTGAGCTAAGCGATTGAATTCCTTCGCATACTCAATAACACTCCTGTCCCCTTGCTTCAGACTCCAGAACTCATCCAGACTGGTTTGCATTATGCCCGCAGGGATGAAACAAGCACGAAATACGGTCTGGAACTCCGCCCATTTGACACGATGCCCGGCTGGTTGCACGGCAAGGTATTCTGTCCACCATGCTCCAGCAAAGCCGTGAAGCTGTTGAGCGGCATATAGCGTATTCGAGAAGTCATCACATAGGATCAACCCAAACTTGGACTCGATGACACGTAACCAGTGATTTTCTTCACAATGGTCAGCCGCCTCAGAGAACACCGGCGGTTGTGTCGCCAAGAAATCCAGATACGTGCTCTGGGTTGGCATGTGACGTTGAGCTTCTCGATCTATGACTTGCTGAACTAGAGTTTGGAGAGTTTCATTCATTTTGGCCATAATTTCCGCCAATCCGGTTGGCGATGGCTCTTGTGATGAAGTCGAGTCATTCCCACCTCGACTTGAACCTCCAATCTCCATTTGAGAATGTGTGCGTACCATAATGCATGAAACAAAATTTTGAGTCAATCAAAATTCTATCTCAGTAGTAAATAAAGATAAGCAAAACATGAACATGTCATGAACTTTATGAAAGCATAACCACATTCATGTTTAAACAAATCTTAAGTACGCTTAACTAATCAGCGGGACTACCCTGACCAGTTCACACAAACTCCAAATTTTTCTCGAGTTATCAACAGATTCTTGACTTGAGTTCAATACCAAAGTTGTAGTAAACTTCAGTAGCTTTCCAACAAGTACTTATGTGCTCATTAAGGATTTTTCTACCGGAAGTTATGGCTTAAAAACAGAAAGGTCCAGAGAGGTTTTTGCTACTGTCCTGGTTCTGAACAGTTTGCCTTCAACTGAACTTTTCACCAACTTAAAGTGTGATTTTGCTCTGGAGGTCTACAAAGAGGTTGTAGAGCACTTAAAAATATTTCCACAACTGTATCATACACCTTAATTGGTTAAATATACTCAGAGTTATGCTCCGTTAAAGTCCAGCAAGAATTTCTGCCAGAAACAGAGCACTCTGTTTTTGAAAACTTTGATACCTAATTATACTCTCATTTGAATCTTAGCTCAAAATAAGAGTTCAGTAGATACTACTTGTTTCAAACTTCCATTTTTAGTTGAAAGTTTGTTCATGAATCATTTCTTCATAGGGAAGAGGTTATTAAGTGTAGTACGGTGTCGATGCACCGTAAGAATCATGTCGGTACTACGTAGCCTCACCAAAGAAAATCCTAAACCGGATTATACCGGCATATCCGTTTTATCAATGGCACTAAAACGGTCTCTCGCACACGTGTACTACACGGGATACGTACGTGGTTAGTACCTGCAGAAGAACACTCAATAGTGGTGCACTCAAAGGTTGTTTCATTTCAGGCAGTTCCATATTTGAAAGTAAATACAAACGCCCGTATCATTGTCATACTGCCGTCCTTGAGTTAAGCCACGTCTCAAGGCACGCGATCGTGTTTCAACACCACACAACGGGGAACCCGAGTATGTCATGAACGGGTCGTCACGGTTGGGAATGTTATCAACCCAACGGATACCACCTACTGCCCTGCAGGGCACGATGATGGCAAGGGCTGCGTATGTCCTCCTGGGCTACTTCTAGACGAACACACTATCGCGTTACTGACCACACGATGGGGTCTCCACTTACTTGCCTAATGCACGCTAGGGATCAGCGTTTCATATGAACTCAGGAACATGATGAGTCCAAGAGTTTCATATTAACATCTCACACCAAGCTGTGAGATCTAACCCTGAACCACTTTCCTCGTCAGGGGAGCTAACCGAAATTGATCCACTTTCGGTGGCGTTCCTTACCATTCTTACCAGAACGTAGGTGCGTCGTTGCATAATCAAAATTTTAGAATTATAACAAGTAAGTTAGCAACGCCACTTTAAGTAACTATACTACTATAGTCCTTATGTGGGCCTAATATCGTTTCCTCACCGTATCCTAAGTTTTTGTCGTAATACGATCCTTATTCCGTGCGCTATTACCAATGCGGCTCTAATACCACGCTGAGGGGGCCCGATCCTGATCACGGGGTCGTGCCGCCTTTCCCGAGGAATCGCATTGGGTGGTGCCGTGTTATGCGGCACCCAACAACGCACATATAAGGGACACAGTATTACATAAATTAAAAGCGGAAAGTTACAATTATTCTTTGTAAATAATTTACACAAATTAGCTACAGCGGAAGTCTATAACCAGCTCACGTTGAATAACTATGAAGCACCGAGAAGAGGTCCAGCCCGCGGACTCCTCTCGCTAGCAACATGAAGACAAGGCAGCGGCTAGGTTCTCCAAGTGTGACATGACTTGGAAGTTTCCGAGTCTCACCGGACAACCCTCTTTATAGCGTCGAGGTTTACCTGCAAAACCACTTATATAGCAAGAGTGAGCACAAAGGCTCAGCAAGACTTAACCGTCTCTCCTAAGACATGAAACTCTAGATGAAAGTAACCTAAGACCTAAACCTGTCATTTGCGAAAAGACTCGCCTACGAGTTCATCCTTAACTTTCAAATTTTAGCCATATTAATAATGACCTTGCGATCAGCAACATTGGAACTCCACAATCAAACAAGAAACGCTTCATTCCAATGTTACTTGCCCCAAGGTAGAAAATAACTTTAGTTAGCTCTATCTCTACTTCAAACATTGTTTTCATGCAACTTAACATCATCATAGCAGCAATTATACTTTTGCAAACTGTTTCCACACAAGTTGATTAACTACGTCACAACATGGGAGCAAGCGGTACTCAATAACCGCGAGGGACGGTGATTCGAATCAAACACTACCCGGATAACTCGACACATACGCCCGCCTCTGAAGACCCAACTCTGGCGTCCTTCATTACGTCGTATGTGGCAACCTTTCTCAGGACACTAGACTGTAGAACCGGTCGCGCTGTCTCGGGCTCATAGGTCTAACGAGACGATGTGGTATGCGTCTACAATCCAGTGAACCTGGTACATCGGTTTCCTGGTTCCCATATATCAGTAAGCATCCGGTACACAACTCAATACTTGCTCCTGGACGCGGCATACGCATCGGTCCTTAACCGACACAGGCAAAGCTACTCGACCAAGACCTCGTCTTGTCGCAGCCTAACCCCTCTGCTCGGTCTCATCTTTAGAAATGTAAACTTTAGTTTGCTTCCTTCCCCAACCACACTTATGATATTCTAAACTATAGCTCGCGAGTAGTTTCCAACTACTCGTCTTCTACCGGATGCCCTAGTCTATTTAGCATGGCCTTATTCTACATCGATGACACAATTCTACCCTCGACCTCAGGGTTCATTTTTGGTTATGCAAGTGGGGTATAAAACATCCTTGACCTAATGCACATACAAACTGAGACCCATAGTAGTGAACAAAGTAAAAACTTTAGAAGATAACTTAAGTGCAAACCGGGGCTTGCCTTGGTTTTGCAGGTGACTAGAGTCAGTTGAGAGAAAGTCAGTTTCTGATGTATTGAAGTTCACTCCTGCCCTTCTTGTTCCTTGATCCAAGTTCACCTCCTCCTTCTTCACTTTCCACGTTTAATCACTACACGTTAGGAACATGCATATCTTTAATTGTAAAACTTTTTGCTAACAAATGCTACAGACAAGTTTAAAACTGGAACTTTGTTTAAGAATTTAAAATGACACTGGGGGTGGTGGTTTGGATGTGTGTCTAAGCACTATCCTCAAGTGAGAAGTGAGGTTCAACACTTGGGTGGTGATCACCTAATGAGGTTGAACAGGACATAATGATCCATGGCTCCAATGGAGCTGGGAATTTTCTTGGGGGTTCCTTCTCACAAGAAAGTCCTCTGGACCAAAATTCAGAACATTTCACTAAGTGGATCACCCAGAACAATTCCCTAAGCATTTAAGCATAAAGGAATTAATTCCGATTAAACTTGCACTTTCATGCAAATCTAAGTGAACCATAATTTCCTACATAGCTCAGAGAGTATGCCTAAATTTTCCTAGGATTTTTGGAGCTAAGGAATGGCTAGAACTGAATTTCCAAGTTTTGGAAATTCTCTGAAAATGTTTCTGTATTTATTTGAATACAGAAACTTGAAATTGGAATTATCCCAACTAAATCAATTCCAAATGAGCTGAAACTTTAACAGGAGTTTCCTAATATCCTAAAGAATATCCTGGCAAAATTTGGGGAATTTTGGATGAACCAAACTCCCTCTAAAATTCTTTTGATGAAAAGATTTAAAGAATTTTCCAGAATTTTCTATTGGTTTTCATGCAAATTGGGTTGTACATTTGAATAGATCTCTTCATCCTGAATCAAACCCAATTTGAATCACTAATTTTGGAGCTTCCTAGCAAAAGTTATGCAGTTCTAAAGTTTGAACTAAATCCGGAATTCAAATTAATTCGGAAAAATTTAAACCCTCACTGCGGGCCACAGGGCCACGTGTCGACCGCTGAAACACGAGCCACACGGGGCCACAGACCTTTTCCCGCGCCACCACACCGGATCCGGGGCCGCAGCGGATCGAAGATTTAAAATATCGCCGCTGACAGGTGGGACTGGCCGGTCGTCTTCAACCTCGGCCCGTCCCCTTTTTCCCGCGCCGCCCCCTCGCCGGAGACTCGTCAGAGCTCGCCGGAGTTGGCTTCCCGGCCGTCTCCCGGCTCGGTACTCGCCGCCTGGGGGTTTTCAGGGTCGGGGAACATGTCTACGGGGTTGGCTCGGGCTGCCGGTGGCCGGAAGTAGGCCGGCGACGAGCCGCGGCCTTCGGTGATGATCGGCACCGTCGCCCGAGCACAGTAGCCCGCCAAAAGCTCGGCGGATCCACTCTAAAGCATCGGTGGAGGTCAGGCAAGCTCGGCGTGGCCTCAACCTGGCTCGGAAACGACGGCAAACCGGTTGTCACCGTGCGCCCGCGCGTTCCCGCCATGGCCGCCGACCGAAAAGCTCAAAATTAGCTGTAACCACGGTGTTTCTAGCTAGGGTTGTGGAGGAAAAAGGTTCCCTATCCTCTCTAGCGCTGGTGTGCGCAAAATGAACAACTTTAACCGAGAATTAAGCGTTAATTTCAACAGTTCTTACCCGCGGGTAGGTTTTCCTCGTCCGAGGGAAAGACTTGAAATTCCCAAGCTACGTTGCACGGCTTGGGCTGAAACTCGGGGGAGAGCAGCGTGACGTCCCGGCGCGTCTCGGAGGGTGCTTGCTCGGCCGTGAAAAGCCTCGGTATGAGCTGTCCACGGTGACCCAAGTTGCCCGTTCACCGGTGAGCGTTAGTACCTCAAGTTGATCGTTGATTTGGGCGCCCCACGAGCCAGGAACGACGGGGCCGAGCTGTGGAGGATCTTGTGCACTCGACTGCACTCCCTTTTCGTGTGGACGGCTCGAGCAGAAGAGGACGCGAGCTGGTGGACAACCGAGGGAGACAGAGACGTCGCCGACGGTTGTTTTACGGGCGCGGAAATAGAAAAACCCGCGAGCACGAGTGGAAAACTTCGTGTTTGCCTCGGTGGGGAGGATAAACGCCGGATGAACCGCCTCTGGCGCCCGCGCGTGGGGGGGGGGACAGCTCGAGCAGGAGGTGGCAGTGGCTGCCGCCTCGGTGGCGCCGGGAGCTCGGTCTAACCCGAGAGCAAAGACTTAGGTGCTAAGTTTTTCCTCCTCTTCTATGACAATTGGGCCCCACCAAGTTTCTTGCTCAAATATCTCCAGATTTTTGGCACATTGCAAACCTCACTCATATGGAGCTCAAATTCACAAGCCAATTGATAATTTGACAAGTTGTGCCTCAGTTTCAAATTTAAATTCAAATTTGGAGGGAATTCACAAGTCCCTTTGATATTCATATCAAAGCACCTCCAAATTTGCCCCCTCTACAATTTTAACCTGGGGAGTTTGAATATGCCCTCTGATCTATGAGTTGGTCATTGCAAATACAACTTTTTAAACATCAGTTTGCATTTTCCTCTTTGGAGATGGCCCCTCCTTTTGGAAGTGACCCTCTTAATTCAAACTGAATTCAAAGTTTTTATCGCTCATGCCAAGACTTTCATGAGTAAACAAAAGTTTTTGTAAGTCCCATTTCTTGCATATAAACTCAACTTTATTCATAGCTCAAGTTTTCTATTCACAAGTTTTGGGACTTTTACAAAGACACTTCGGCGGTTCCCGAAGAAAGCGCCGCAACGTGCAGAAGTGGCAGCCTTGGGAACTGTAACACCCCAAATTTTGATTCAAAACCCTAAACCATGTTAAGAGGGGAATTTAAAATTTTTTGGACGTGTTGCATGTTTTGCAAAAATTCAAATTCAAACTGGAATTCAAATTAGACTAAAATCAGAAAAGAAATGGAAAAAGAAAAAGAGAAAACGGGAAAAAACCGGCCAGTGGGCCGAAACCCGCCAGCCGGCCCAATTTTCCCCGCGCCAGCCCGCCCCCACGCGCCCGCGCTGTCTCTCACAGACAGGTGGGACCCACCTGTCATCCCTAACCCCGAGCGTCTGCGGCCCGGACTTTTTCCCCCGAGCGCGCGCGATCTTAACCGCCCGGAAACCGCGTCCCTCAGCCCGAATTCTGGTCCCAGAAGACTCAAACTCGATCACAACCGACCCACCGCCCTTCCCCGGCTATAAAAACCCCAGCCCCGATCGGTTTTTCCCACGCGATCGCCGATTTTTACTCCGGTGAGCACCGAGACTTCGCCGTTGAATTCTGGCCGATCTAAGCTCGGAAACTCTGATCTAACTCGCTGGTCTTGATCCACCGCCTCCGGGGAGCTTTGCAGGTGCAGAAAACTCGGAGACTTACGGTGTAAACACAGCGCCGACGAGCTTCGCCGTGGTTTTGCCTCGGACCTCGCCGCCGATCACTTTCCAGGACCCCCGAGCTCGAGAAAACCCCCGAGGTGAGATCCCCGACCTCCCCTCTACCGATCTATGCCATAAGATCACAGTTTTAGGCAGAATTCTCGAGGATCCGAAACTTTCCGGCGAGATCGCCGCCGGCAGCGCCGCCCGCGCTCGATCAGAGCGACGTGGCCGCTTGTGCGCCGTTTATTTTAAATCGCACGGTAGACTTTAAAACCCCGCGTACCGGTTCGATGTTATAATCTCAGCCGTCGGTTTAAAATCGAATGGTCCACGTCAGCCCCGCATTATAAAGACTGGAATTCTTACGTGCTACCCCCTGGGGTTCTCTGGAATTGAGAGCTAGCCCCGGAAACTTCAGATCTAGCCCCTGGAACTCCAGAAAATCATGTAAATTCATTTAAAAATCAGTTTTAGCCCCTGGACTTAATAAAAATTAGGAAAAACACCTCTGATAAGTGTAGCTAGACCCCTGGAAATTATGAAAATAATATTATAGACCCTGTAATGGGGTGAATTCATTATTTTAGCCCTGTTTAGTATTTAATTTAGAAAATTGAATATGTAACTTGTGTTTAAAAATTAAAAAGGGGGACAAACATAATTGTCAAAATTAATTAAAAACTTTCTCAGTACTTAGAAAACTTTGGAGTGAGATAAAAATATATTTTTGGGCTGAAATGAATCTGTTTCATCTATTATTCACATTTATTAGTATAGGGACACATTTTTAAGTAAAGAATAGTTATAGGAAAATAGGGAAAATAATTATGAAATAGTCTACATCAGAAGCCAAGGTCAAAAATGTTATTAAATCATTTAGGACCAGAACCTATACTGTTTAGATGATGTGTATTACTAATTTCATAATAAAATACGCAATTATGCATAGGAATATAAATCTGAAAATATAGCAACTAGTAAATGATAAATGGAGTTTCTAAAATACAAAGAATTCAGTTTAGGGTTGGTAGAAATTCTGAAGGCACATATGGAGAAGAAAAATACTTTTCATACATACTTGGTAGTGAAAAGGTGTAGTAGTTTAATATAAGGAATTTATTTAAAACTGAAACACACACATATATATATATAGTATGTAAGTGTAAATATGAACACCAAAGTAGGAATCATATACATATAAATAAAAGTGTGTGCAAGCCATAGATCAACACACAAAGTGACCACAACACATATATGGGTGAATGAATTTCATAAATATGAATGTGTGGTTTGTATGAAGTAAGAAGTGTGAACTATGTCTTATGATTGTTGTTTTTCTTTTGCTATGTGTGATGGTATGAAGTAGAACCTGTTCAAGAGCAAGTTATTCCTTTCCAAGGTCAGGACTACCCATTTCAAGAGCAGCAAGAAGGAGGCAAGTGTCCTTGACCACTTTGAACCTATGCTAGGATGTGTAGATAGAATTATTTGCATTGTCAAATGAAAGATGAAACCCATGCTAGGATGTTTCCCTAGAATTGCATTACCTTGTTTCCTTGTAGCTTGGGTTGGGATTCATTTTGTCATGTCATTTATTTACATGCATATGCTTAGCCATGCTTAGAATGGGATATTTGGGACATGAGATCATCAGTTTATTAGACCATACTCTTGAATGAGCTATTGGGAGTTATGTAGAGGTAGGGATCAAGGCAAGTTGGATGTTTTGGTTGTGTGCTGGGTGCACGAGACTTGGGTTTGTGTTTAGTACTTGCCTGGATCCTAAGGACCGGTTCATGGAGCATGTAACCCGGCTTTACAGTGCCAACCACATGCTGAGATGGGGCAGCTTGGCCAATTAATTAGGTGTATCCCCGGCGTAGTACGGGTGTGTTGGATGGTGCGCGGAGTAGGTGTCAGCTGGACTACCATATGAACCGCAAGGCTCAAGAGGGGGCCACTGCAGCGGGGTTGGAGCCTCTTGTATGCTGTTAGGGGTGAAACCTCAGTGGGCCCACGCTCGTCGGGAATCCCTTTGTAAAGGCTTCGTAGTGATCTCCTGGCTGCACACCTGGGAAGTGTGAATGTGGATCGTAGCCACTGGCATAATGGAGGTTCTTTTCGTCCACCCGGCAACGGGGGATGAAATCACTACATGTGGGTACAGTGGTACAAACTCTGCAGAGTCAAAACTGTCTTGACAGCCGTGCTCACGGTTAAGAGCGGCCTAGACTTATTCATGATTAGAGGATTGATGGTTTTGGAAGTTAAGCGGGGAGCTTAACATTGGAAATGATGTTATGGTTATTGGATTATGATAATGGGTTGGGAGATTGGGACCATTTCACCTGTGTAGTAATGTAGGTGCTTAATAAGCTAAGGTGATAGGTATCAATTGCGTAGTGCTTTAACCATGAGTTCAACCTCTCCTTGTTCTAGCCATGCATGATATAATTTTCCCACACTTGCTGAGTACCATTGGTACTCAACCTTGCATATTTGTTGGTTTATATTGCTGCTCAGGTCAAGATAATGAGGTGGTGTATAATGACCAAGATTTTGGACCCGAGGAAGGTTTTTAGGTTCATGAAGACCCCCGGGCAACGCCTGTGATGGAGCCCTAAAGAATAATATTCCGCTGCTAGTTTATTTACTTGTGATGAAGCATTAGTGTCCATTGAGACATTTGTGATGTAAGACTTATTCATATTCGACTCCTGGCTTGTAATAAATGATGCTTCACTATTTGTCATCACATGTATGAGAAAATGATCCTGGCATACATGTGATATTCACTTGGTTGTTTCTTCGGAAAAACCGGGTGTGACAGAGGTGGTATCAGAGCCAAGGTTGCCCGTAGGAACGTGGACCTAGGTAGAAATGGACGTATTTAAGGGCCCTATTTTCTTAAAAACTATTTTCCAAGGTGTGGGTTGAAAAGTGTTATTAAAGGAGTCATTTTCTTCATCTTACCCCAACTTTCATTCAAAATAGGATTTTTGTTTGAGATTTTATCTAACCTAATTTTAAATTCTTTTGTTTTAGATGGTTCGCATGATTCGCACCGCTCGTAAGTCCACAGGAGGGAGAGTTCCCGTAGTTGCCCTTGCCGAAAGAGAGGAGAGTCGTCCAGTGACGTACCTTTCCTACGGATTGGCAGTAGGAGATTTGTTGCGCCGTCTTCGACGTATGCTCGAAGCCGCCGGCAATACGGGCAAGCTAATCATCCACTATAACTCCACCAGGACCATCCGTGAGAAGAGGGAAGAATGGAGTTCGGAGATGAGGATTATACACGAGAATCAGCTGCTTAAGATTCACCACTCTCCAGCTTGTCGAGCAACACAAGTTGACGCGGAGAAAGATGTCACCTGGGAGGCCATCACCTGCCAGAGTCACATCTATCGTCGCCACTTGGACAAAACTGAGTACATGTATGTCCTCCAACGTGAGAGTGGTACCACGGAGTACAAGTACCCACCGGTGCAGCAAGGGACTTCCCATGAGCACATGGACTTGTGCTTGGAGGATGCTGCTATGCTCAGCACTCGACTGCAGGAGTGTCAACAAGAGCTTCAGGATGTCCGAGACACCCTGAAGGAAATGGAGGCGTTGCTGCGAGCTTGCTTAAAGGCGAGAGAAAGAGGAGATGGGAATGAACTGTGTGTCACCGTGAATGATACATGGACTCCTGACTCTCCGGATCGCCGAGCGATCAGGCGTCGTCGCACTTCTCCACCAGCAGCCTCCCCACCCAAAGCAGAGTCAGAAGGTAGCCGAAATGAGGAGGAAGATCCCGAGGAGCCAGCTCAAGAGGACGAGTAGTGTAGAGTCTTTCCCCTAGCTAGCAAGAGGTCGAGTAGTCGAGTCGTTACGTAGTTAATGGTGTGATGATGCTTGGTGTGTGACGTGAGTTGTGGAAGCCATGAGCAATTGTCCACAGCCTCGTCTTCAGATTGTTTTGCTTTGGTGTGTGAACCCACAGGAAATAATAGTGCATTTATTTGGTGTGAGATATAAACCCTCGTAAAATTTTAACAAAGCCTCAACACCTCAAAGTACCAACAAATGAAAGTAGTAAGATGATACTAAATGGTATCAAATTAACATTTGTTGATTCTGCCAGATGGCCGGAAGAGGAAAAGGACGTGCTGCCAACCCCGCCAACAACAATGATGAGGCATGCAACCCTCATCTTTCGGGAGGCCAGGACAGGGGTGGTCGCCGTGAAGAAGTTGACCCTCTCCACCAAATGCTGGAGAATCAAAATCAGCTCATCCAGAACTTGACTCAAGTGGTGGCCAACTTGCATCAAGTTCCACCTCCACAAGCTGCACCACGCCAACCAAGGTTGAGTGAGTTTCTAGGAACTCAACCTCCAAAGTTTGCAAGTGCTGCTGAACCTCTGGAGGCAGATGATTGGCTGAAGACCATTGAAAGTAAGATGAGGATAATACAATGCCAAGGGTATGAGAGGGTGCTGTTTGCCTCTCATCAATTGCATGGACCTGCTGCTGATTGGTGGACCGCCTACGTGGCCGCCCATCATGACCCTGAGAACATCACTTGGGAAGAGTTCAAGCGTAGCTTCCGCAACCACTACATCCCAAGAGGTGAACTCAAAAACAAGAGAAAGGAGTTTTTGGGACTGCAGAAGGGAAACATGACGGTGAGGGAATACCTCACTAAATTTACTCAACTATCCCGTTATGCTCCACGAGACATAGAGACTGATGAGCAGAAACAAGATTGTTTCGTGGAAGGACTTACCGCAGAGATGCAGTGTGCCATGTCCTCCAATGAGTATGAAAGTTTTCAAAAGATGGTGGACAGAGCGTTTGTGGTGGAAAGGAAGCTAAAGGCCCTGGAAAATGAGAATAAGAGGAAGGCGGGATGGTCACATCAGGCCTCAGGGAGCAACACCCACCCACGTATGATGCAGCAACCTACGGGGCAGACGAGCCGTGCTGCGGTACCCTATTCAGCACCAAGAGGGTACAACCCAAACTACAGGCCACCCGCAGCACCAGCACAGCCGCCACGTCAGTTTGTGCAGCAGCCTCGCCCCGCATATCCACCTCGACCAGCAGTACAAGGACCCCCAAACCAACCCCAAGACAACAAGGGCCAAGCATCTAAGATTGGGGTGCAATGTTTCAACTGTGGTGAAGTGGGGCACTACGCCCATAAATGCCCAAAGAAGAAGCCTGCGCCGCCACAACAGCAGAATGTAGTGAGAGGACGGGTGAACCATGTCACTATGGAGGAAGCACAAGAGGCACCCGACGTGGTAGTTGGTAAGTTTCCTGCCAATTTACACCTTGCAACTCTGCTGTTTGATTCTGGTGCTACCCACTCGTTCATTGCTCAAGGGTTTGTTAAGAAGTATGACCTAGCAACCACACAAATGAACCATATGCTAGCCGTAAACTCTCCAGGTGGAGAAATAAGGACAAGACAAGTGTGTCCCAAAGTGAGCCTAGACATTAATGGGGTAGTATTTACTGCTAACCTCATAGTGATAGATTCACAAGGGATAGATATTATTTTGGGTATGGATTGGTTGACCAAACATAAAGGAATCATCCATTGTTCAACCAGAACGGTGGAACTAACTCACCCCAGTGGCACCAGAGTAAAGTTCATAACAATACACGAGCCTAGGAGGGACATTAAATTAAATCAAGTGGAGGTGAAAGTTGAGGAAATCAGGACCATCAGGGAATATCCAGATGTTTTACCGGAGGAGTTGCCAGGTATGCCTCCCGACCGTGAAGTGGAATTCGCAATTGAGCTAGTACCGGGAACAACCCCGATATACAAGAGACCTTATCGGATGGACTCCAGGCAGCTAGAAGAACTCAAGGATCATTTGAGAGAATTGACGGGAAAGGGGTATATTCGCCCTAGTTCCTCACCATGGGGAGCTCCGGTGATATTTGTGCCTAAGAAAGACGGAACCCAAAGGTTATGCGTGGATTACCGTGCCTTGAATGAGGTAACCATCAAGAACAAATACCCATTGCCCCGCATTGAAGACTTGTTTGATCAGTTGAGGGGAGCTTGTGTGTTCTCGAAAATTGATCTCAGGTCGGGGTACCACCAACTCAAGATAAAGCAATCTGATATTCCCAAGACAGCTTTCGTATCTCGGTACGGACTGTATGAATACACTGTCATGCCTTTCGGGCTAACCAATGCCCCGGCATATTTCATGTACCTCATGAACAAGGTATTCATGGAATATCTGGACAAATTTGTGGTGGTTTTCATAGATGATATTCTCGTCTTCTCCAAAGATGAAGAAGAACATGAGAAACATCTAAGGTTGGTGTTACAGAGGCTGAGGGAACACCAACTATATGCCAAGTTGAGCAAGTGTGAGTTTTGGCTGAAGAGAGTTCCCTTTTTAGGACATATAATCTCGGAGGGAGGAATCTCTGTATATCCCGCCAAAATCGAAGATATCCAGAAGTGGAAAACCCCTGAAAATGTCGGGGAAGTTCGAAGCATTTTGGGATTGGCTGGATACTATCGACGGTTTATTGAGGGATTCTCCAAGATCTCGAGACCTCTCACCAAACTGTTGGAAAAGGGAATCACATTCACCTGGACGCCACAGTGCGATACGAGCTTTCAGGAGCTAAAGAAGAGATTGACAACAGCCCCAGTGTTGGTTACGCCAGATATGCAGAAGAATTTCACAGTGTACTGCGATGCCTCTAGAAATGGGTTGGGGTGTGTTCTCATGCAAGAAGGACATGTCGTGGCTTATGCATCCCGGCAGCTTCGGAAGCACGAGAAGAACTATCCTACACATGACCTAGAACTAGCTGCAGTGGTACACGCGTTGAAAATTTGGCGGCACTATTTGATGGGGAAGAGGACAGAGATATATACGAATCATAAGAGTTTGAAGTACATATTCACACAGCCAGATCTCAACCTCCGACAAAGGAGATGGTTAGAGCTAATCAATGACTTTGATGTGGGCATCAACTATCATCCCGGGAAAGCAAACGTCGTGGCCGATGCTTTGAGTCGGAAAGTGCAGGTCAATAAGTTGAGTTTGAAGGACATGCCTGCAGAATTGAAGGACGAGGTTATAAGACTCAATCTATGTCTAGTAAATAGTGGTGAAGCCATCGCCATGGAAGTGGACTCCACACTCGAGCAAGACATACGCGAGGGCCAAAAGAATGATGAGAAGATACAAGAGATCAGACGGCTCATCAAGGAAAATAAGGCTCCTGGTTTTAGAGAGGATGAACAAGGAACGGTGTGGCACGGGAAAAGGATCTGTGTGCCAGAAGTAAAAGAGATCCGTGAATTAATTTTGAAGGAGGCTGTCACACCCGGTTTTTCCGAAGAACAACCAAGTGAATATCACGTGTATGCCAGGATCATTTTCTCATACATGTGATGACAAATAGTGAAGCATCATTTATTACAAGCCAGGTGTCGAATATAAATAAGTCTTACATCGCAAATGTCTCAATGGACACTAATGCTTCATCACAAGTAAATAAACTAGCAGCGGAATATTATTCATTAGGGCTCCATCACAGGCGTTGCCCGGGGGTCTTCATGAACCTAAAAGCCTTCCTCGGGTCCAAAATCTTGGTCATTATACACCACCTCATTATCTTGACCTGAGCAGCAATATAAACCAACAAATATGCAAGGTTGAGTACCAAGGGTACTCAGCAAGTGTGGGAAAATTATATCATGCATGGCTAGAACAAGGAGAGGTTGAACTCATGGCTAAAGCACTACGCAATTAATACCTATCACCTTAGCTTATTAAGCACCTACATTACTACACAGGTGAAATGGTCCCAATCTCCCATCCCATCATCATAACCAAATAACCATAACATCATTTCCAATGTTAAGCTCCCCACTTAACATCCACAACTTCCAAAAACCATCACTCCTCTAATCATGAATAAGTCCAGGCCGCTCTTAACCGTGAGCACGGCTGTCAAGACAGTTTTGACTCTGCAGAGTTTGTACCACTGTACCCACAAGTAGTGATTTCATCCCCCGTTGCCGGGTGGACTAAAAGAACCTCCATTATGCCAGTGGCTACGATCCACATTCACACTTCCCAGGTGTGCAGCCAGGAGATCACTACGAAGCCTTTACAAAGGGATTCCCGACGATCGTGGGCCCACTGAGGTTTCACCCCTAACAGCATACAAGAGGCTCCAACCCCGCTGCAGTGGCCCCCTCTTGAGCCTTGCGGTTCATATGGTAGTCCAGCTGACACCCACTCCCCGCACCATCCAACACACCCATACTACGCCGGGGATACACCTAATTAATTGGCCAAGCTGCCCCATCTCAGCATGTGGTTGGCACTGTAAAGCCGGGTTACATGCTCCATGAACCGGTCCTTAGGATCCAGGCAAGTACTAAACACAAACCCAAGTCTCGTGCACCCAGCACACAACGAAAACATCCAACTTGCCTTGATCCCTACCTCTACATAACTCACAATACCTCATCCAAGAGTATGGTAATATAAACTGATGATCTCATTTCCCAAATATCCCATTCTAAGCATGGCTAAGCAAATGCATGTAAATAAATGACATGACAAAATAAATCCCAACCCAAGCTACAAGGAAACAAGGTAATGCAATTCTATGGAAACTTTCCTAGCATGGGTTTCATATTTCATTTGACAATGCAAATAATTCTATCTACACATCCTAGCATAGGATCAAAGTGGTCAAGGACACTTGCCTCCTTCTTGCTGCTCTTGAAATGGATAGTCCTGATCTTGGAAAGGAATAACTTGCTCTTGAACAGGTTCTACTTCATACCATCACACATAGCAAAAGAAAAACAACAATCATAAGACATAGTTCACACTTCTACTTCATACAAACCACACATTCATATTTATGAAATTCATTCACCATTATATGTGTTGTGGTTACTTTATGTGTGTTAAGTTGTGGCTTGCATGCACTTTTAACCATGTATATATGATTCCTACTTTTGTGTCCATATTTATACTTGCATACAATGTGCCTTCACAATTTCTATCAACCCTAAACTGAATTCTTTGTATTTTAGAAACTCCATTTATCATTTACTAGTTGCTATATTTTCAGATTTATATTCCTATGCATAATTGTGTATTTTATTATTAAATTAGTAATACACATCACCTAAACAGATTAGGTTCTGGTCCTAAATAATTTAAAATCATATTTTGACCATGGCTTATGATGTATACTATTTCATAATTATTTTCCCTATTTTTCTTTAACTATTCTTTACTTAAAAATGTGTCCCTATACTAATAAATGTGAATAATAGATAAAACAGATTTATTTCAGCCCAAAAATATATTTTTATCTCACTCCAAAGTTTTCTAAGTACTGAGAAAGTTTTTAATAAATTTTGACAATTATGTTTGTCCCACTTTTTAATTTTTAAACACTAGTTACATATTCAATTTCCTAAATTAAATACTAAACAGGGCTAAAATAATGAACTCACCCATTACAGGGTCTATAATATTATTTTCATAATTTCCAGGGGTCTAGCTACACTTATCAGAGGTGTTTTTCTTAATTTCTATTAAGTCCAGGGGTTAAAACTGATTTTTAAACGGATTTACACGATTTTCTGGAGTTCCAGGGGCTAGATCTGAAGTTTCCGGGGCTAGCTCTCAATTCCAGAGATCCCCAGGGGGTAGCACGTAAGAATTTCAGTCTTTATAACGCGGGGCTGACGTGGTCCGTTTGATTTTAAACCAACGGCTGAGATTATAAGATCGAACCGGTACGCGGGGTTTTAAAGTCTACCGTGCGATTTAAAATAAACGGCGCACAAGCGGCCACGTAGCTCTGATCGAGCGCGGGCGGCGCTGCCGGCGGCGCACGGTGGCGGGAAGCGGCGATCTCGCCGGAAAGTTTCGGATCCACGAGAATTCTACCTAGAACTGTGATCTTATGGCATAGATCGGTAGAGGGGAGGTCAGGGATCTCACCTCGGGGGTTTTCTCGAGCTCGGGGGTCCTGGAAAGCGATCGGCGGCGAGGTCCGAGGCAAAACCACGGCGAAGCTCGTCGGCGCTGCGTTTACACCATAACTCTCCGAGTTTTCTGCACCTGCAAAGTTCCCCGGAGGCGGTGGATCAAAACCAGCGAGTTAGATCAGAGTTTCCGAGCTTAGATCGGCCAGAATTCACCGGCGAAGTCTCGGTGCTCACCGGAGTGAAAATCGGCGATCGCGTGGGAAAAACTGATCGGATCGGGGGTTTTTATAGCCGGGGGAGGGCGGTGGGTCTGTTGTGATCGAGTTGGAGTCCTCTGGGACCGGAATTCGGCTGCGGGACGCGCTTTCCCGGTCGGTTGCGATTTCGCGCGCTCGGGAGAAAAGTCCGGGGTCGCGGGGGCTCGGGGTTAGGGATGACAGGTGGGTCCCACCCGTCGGTGAGAGGCAGCACGGCGCGCGCGGGGGCGGGCTGGCGCGGGAGTAGCTGGGCCGGCTGGCGGGTTTCGGCCCACTGGCCAGTTTGTTCCCGTTTTCTCTTTTTCTTTTTCCATTTCTTTTCTGTTTTGAGTATAATTTGAATTCCAGTTTGAATTTGAATTTTTGCAAAACATGCAACACGTCCAAAAATTTCTAAATTCCCCTCTGAACATGGTTTAGGGTTTTGAATCAAAATTTGGGGTGTTACAGCTCTACCCCCCTTAAAAGAAATCTCGTCCTCGAGATTGGTGTTTCTAAGAAAACAATTCCGGAAATTGTGCCTTGAGCTCATCTTCCCGTTCCCAGGTAGCTTCCTCTGCTGAGTGATGCTTCCACTGCACCTTGCACATCCGGATTCTCTTGTTTCTGGTGAGGCGTTCCATCGTCTCCAAAATCTTGTATGGTTGCTCGGCATAAGACAAATCTTCAGCTACATCCACTTCATTCATGGGTAACACCTCTTCAGGCGTCCTCAGACATTTCTTGAGTTGTGACACATGGAATACATCGTGCACATCCGATAGATGAACCGGTAACTCTAGTTGGTACGCCACTTCGCCTTTCCTTTCCAAAACTTGAAAGGGTCCGATGTATCGAGGTGACAACTTCCCTTTCACCTTGAACCGACGAAGTCCTCTGATAGGGGACACCTTGAGATAAACATAGTCTCCCACGTTGAAAACGAGTTCTCTTCTTCGTACATCAGCATAACTCTTCTGGCGTGTTTGTGCTATCCTCAAGTTGTTGCGAATCTCCCTCACCTTCGCCTCGGCTTCTTGTAGCACTTCTGGACCAAACACTTTACTTTCTCCTGTTTGGTTCCAAAATAGGGGAGTTCTGCACTTCCTTCCATACAAAGCTTCAAACGGTGACATCTTCATACTAGCTTGATAACTGTTGTTATAGGAAAACTCCGCATACGGTAGGTTCTTGTCCCAACTCCTATTATTTTTGAGTGCACATGCCCTTAACATATCTTCAAGGATCTGATTGGTTCTCTCCGTCTGCCCGTCAGTTTGGGGATGATAGGCAGAGCTGAAGTTCAGATGGGTTCCCATGGTTTCATGCAACTTCTGCCAAAACCTCGAGGTGAACTGTGTCCCTCGGTCCGACACTATCTTCTTTGGCACTCCATGGTAACACACAATCCTTGACATGTACAATTCTGCCAATTTGGATCCGCTGTAGCTTTCTTTCACAGGGATGAAATGAGCTACCTTGGTTAGCCTATCAATAATGACCCATATTGAATCATACCCGAATTGGGTCCTAGGTAATCCCACGACAAAATCCATGCTGATTTCTTCCCACTTCCATTCAGGCACTTTGAGTGGTTGCAATAATCCCGCGGGTCGTTGATGTTCTGCTTTCACCAACTGACATGTGTCACATAGGACAACATGTTCCGCGACATCCCGCTTCATACCATACCACCAATACCTGCCTTTGAGGTCCTGGTACATCTTCGTACTCCCAGGATGAATGGAATAGTCGGAATCGTGAGCCTCCTTCAAAATTAATTCACGGATCTCTTTTACTTCTGGCACACAGATTCTTTTCCCGTGCCACACCGTTCCTTGTTCATCCTCTCTAAAACCAGGAGCTTTATTTTCCTTGATGAGCTGTCTGATCTCTTGTATCTTCCCATCATTCTTTTGGCCCTCGCGTATGTCTTGCTCGAGTGTGGAGTCCACTTCCATGGCGATGGCTTCACCACTATTTACTAGACATAGATTGAGTCTTATAACCTCGTCCTTCAATTCTGCAGGCATGTCCCTCAAGCTCAACTTATTGACCTGCACTTTCCGACTCAAAGCATCGGCCACGACGTTTGCTTTTCCGGGATGATAGTTGATGCCTATATCAAAGTCATGGATTAGCTCTAACCATCTCCTTTGTCTGAGGTTGAGATCTGGCTGTGTGAATATGTACTTCAAACTCTTATGATCCGTATATATCTCTGTCCTCTTCCCCATCAAATAGTGCCGCCAAATTTTCAACGCGTGTACCACTGCGGCTAGTTCTAGGTCATGTGTAGGATAGTTCTTCTCGTGCTTCCGAAGCTGCCGGGATGCATATGCCACGACATGTCCTTCTTGCATGAGAACACATCCCAACCCATTTCCAGAGGCATCGCAGTACACTGTGAAATTCTTCTGCATATCTGGCATAACCAACACTGGGGCTGTTGTCAATCTCTTCTTTAGCTCTTGAAAGCTCGTATCGCACTGTGGCGTCCAGGTGAATGTGATTCCCTTCTCCAACAGTTTGGTGAGAGGTCTCGAGATCTTGGAGAATCCCTCAATAAACCGTCGATAGTATCCAGCCAATCCCAAAAAGCTTCGAACTTCCCCGACATTTTCGGGGGTTTTCCACTTCTGGATATCCTCGATTTTGGCGGGATCTACGGAGATTCCTCCCTCTGAGATTATATGTCCTAAAAAGGGAACTCTCTTCAGCCAAAACTCACACTTGCTCAACTTGGCATATAGTTGGTGTTCTCTCAGCCTCTGTAACACCAACCTTAGATGTTTCTCATGTTCTTCTTCATCTTTGGAGAAGACGAGAATATCATCTATGAAAACCACCACAAATTTGTCCAGATATTCCATGAATACCTTGTTCATGAGGTACATGAAATATGCCGGGGCATTGGTTAGCCCGAAAGGCATGACAGTGTATTCATACAGCCCGTACCGAGATACGAAAGCTGTCTTGGGAATATCTGATTGCCTTATCTTGAGTTGGTGGTACCCCGACCTGAGATCAATTTTCGAGAACACACAAGCTCCCCTCAACTGATCAAACAAGTCTTCAATGCGGGGTAATGGGTACTTGTTTTTGATGGTTACCTCATTCAAGGCACGGTAATCCACACATAACCTTTGGGTTCCGTCTTTCTTGGGCACAAATATCACCGGAGCTCCCCATGGTGAGGAACTAGGGCGAATATACCCCTTCTCCGTCAATTCTCTCAAATGATCCTTGAGCTCTTCTAGCTGCTTGGAGTCCATTCGATAAGGTCTCTTGTATATCGGGGCTGTCCCAGGTACTAGCTCAATAGCGAATTCCACGTCACGGTCGGGAGGCATACCTGGCAACTCCTCCGGAAAAACATCTGGATATTCCCTGATAGTCCTGATTTCCTCAACTTTCACCTCCACTTAATTTAATTTAATGTCCCTCCTAGGCTCGTGTATTGTTATGAACTTTACTCTGGTACCACTGGGGTGAGTTAGTTCCACCGTTCTGGTCGAACAATGGATGATTCCTTTATGTTTGGTCAACCAATCCATACCCAAAATAATATCTATCCCTTGTGAATCTATCACTATGAGGTTAGCAGTAAATACTACCCCATTAATGTCTAGGCTCACTTTGGGACACACTTGTCTTGTCCTTATTTCTCCACCTGGAGAGTTTACGGCTAGCATATGGTTCATTTGTGTGGTTGCTAGGTCATGCTTCTTAACAAACCCTTGAGCAATGAACGAGTGGGTAGCACCAGAATCAAACAGAAGAGTTGCAAGGTGTAAATTGGCAGGAAACTTACCAACTACCACGTCGGGCGCCTCTTGTGCTTCCTCCATAGTGACGTGGTTCACCCGTCCTCTCACTACATTCTGCTGTTGTGGCGGCGCAGGCTTCTTCTTTGGGCATTTATGGGCGTAGTGCCCCACTTCACCACAGCTGAAACATTGCACCCCAATCTTAGGTGCTGGGCCCTTGTTGTCTTGGGGTTGGTTTGGGGGTCCTTGCACTGCTGGTCGAGGTGGATATGCGGGGCGAGGCTGCTGCACAAACTGACGTTGCGGCTGTGCTGGTGCTGCGGGTGGCCTGTAGTTTGGGTTGTACCCTCTTGGTGCTGAATAGGGTACCGCAGCACGGCTTGTCTGCCCCGTAGGTTGCTGCATCATACGTGGGCGGGTGTTGCTCCCTGAGGCTTGATGTGACCACTCCGCCTTCCTCTTATTCTCATTTTCCAGGGCCTTTAGCTTCCTTTCCACCACAAACGCCCTGTCCACCATCTTTTGAAAACTTTCATACTCATTGGAGGACATTGCACACTGCATCTCTGCGGTAAGTCCTTCCACGAAACAATCTTGTTTCTGCTCATCCGTCTCTATGTCTCGTGGAGCATAACGGGACAGTTGAGTAAATTTAGTGAGGTATTCCCTCACAGTCATGTTTCCCTGCTGCAGTCCCAGAAATTCCTTCCTCTTGTTTTTGAGTTCACCTCTTGGGATGTAATGGTTGCGGAAGCTACGCTTGAACTCTTCCCAAGTGATGTTCTCAGGGTCATGATGGCCGGCCACGTAGGCGGTCCACCAATCAGCAGCAGGCCCCTGCAAATGATGACAGGCAAACAGCACCCTCTCATACCCTTGGCATTGAATAATCCTCATCTTACTTTCAATGGTCTTCAGCCAATCATCTGCCTCCAGAGGTTCAGCAGCACTTGCAAACTTTGGAGGTTGAGTTCCTAGAAACTCACTCAACCTTTGTTGGCGTGGTGCAGCTTGTGGAGGTGGAACTTGATGCAAGTTGGCCACCACTTGAGTCAAGTTCTGGATAAGCTGATTTTGATTCTCCAGCATTTGGTGGAGAGGATCAACTTCTTCACGGCGACCACCCCTGTCCTGGCCTCCAGAAAGATGAGGGTTGCATGCCTCATCGTTGTTGTTGGCGGGGTTGGCAGCACGTCCTTTTCCTCTTCCGGCCATCTGACAGAATCAACTAATGTCAATTTGAAATCATTTAGCATCATCTTACTACTTTCATTTGTTTGTACTTTGAAGTGTTGAGGCTTCGTTAAAATTTTACGAGGGTTTATTTCTCACACAAAAACAAATGCAATATTATTTCATGTGGGTTCACACACCAAAGCAAAACAATCCGAAGACGAGGCTGTGGACAATTGCTCATGGCTTCCGCAACTCACGTCACACACCAAGCATTATCACACCATTAACTACGTAACGACTCGACTACTCGACCTCTTGCTAGCTAAGGGAAAGACCCTACACTACTCGTCCTCTTGAGCTGGTTCCTCGGGATCTTCCTCCTCATTTCGGCTACCTTCTGACTCTGCTTTGGGTGGGGAGGCTGCTGGTGGAGAAGTGCGACGACGCCTGATTGCTCAGCGATCCGGGGAGTCAGGAGTCCATGGATCACTCACGGTGACACACAGTTCATTCCCATCCCCTCTTTCTCTCGCCTTTAAGCAAGCTCGCAGCAACGCCTCCGTTTCCTTCAGGGTGTCTCGGACATCCTGAAGCTCTTGTTGACACTCCTGCAGTCGAGTGCTGAGGATAGCAGCATCCTCCAAGCACAAGTCCATGTGCTCATGGGAAGTCCCTTGCTGCACCGGTGGGTACTTGTACTCCGTGGTACCACTCTCACGTTGGAGGACATACATGTACTCAGTTTTGTCCAAGTGGCGACGATAGATGTGACTCTGGCAGGTGATGGCCTCCCAGGTGACATCTCTCTCTGCGTCAACTTGTGTTGCTCGACAAGCTGGAGAATGGTGGATCTTCAGCAGCTGATTCTCGTGTATAATCCTCATCTCCGAACTCCATTCTTCCCTCTTCTCACGGATGGTCCTGGTGGAGTTATAGTGGATGATGAGCTTGCCCGTATTGCCGGCGGCTTCGAGCATACGTCGAAGACGGCGCAACAAATCGCCTACTGCCAATCCGTAGAAAAGGTACGTCACGGGACGACTCTCCTCTCTTTCGGCAAGGGCAACTACGGGAACTCTCCCTCCTGTGGACTTACGAGCGGTGCGAATCATGCGAACCATCTAAAACAAAAAGAATTAAAACTTAGGTTAGATAAACTTTTTAAACAAAAATCCCATTTTGAATGAAAATTTGGGGTAAGATGAAGAAAATGACTCCTTAAATAACACTCTTCACCCACACCTTGGAAAATAGTTTTTAAGAAAATAAGGCCCTTAAATACGTCCATTTCTACCTAGGTCCACGTTCCTACGGGCAACCTTGGCTCTGATACCACCTCTGTCACACCCGGTTTTTCCGAAGAACAACCAAGTGAATATCACGTGTATGCCAGGATCATTTTCTCATACATGTGATGACAAATAGTGAAGCATCATTTATTACAAGCCAGGTGTCGAATATAAATAAGTCTTACATCGCAAATGTCTCAATGGACACTAATGCTTCATCACAAGTAAATAAACTAGCAGCAGAATATTATTCATTAGGGCTCCATCACAGGCGTTGCCCGGGGGTCTTCATGAACCTAAAAGCCTTCCTCGGGTCCAAAATCTTGGTCATTATACACCACCTCATTATCTTGACCTGAGCAGCAATATAAACCAACAAATATGCAAGGTTGAGTACCAAGGGTACTCAGCAAGTGTGGGAAAATTATATCATGCATGGCTAGAACAAGGAGAGGTTGAACTCATGGCTAAAGCACTACGCAATTAATACCTATCACCTTAGCTTATTAAGCACCTACATTACTACACAGGTGAAATGGTCCCAATCTCCCAACCCATTATCATAATCCAATAACCATAACATCATTTCCAATGTTAAGCTCCCCGCTTAACATCCACAACTTCCAAAAACCATCACTCCTCTAATCATGAATAAGTCCAGGCCGCTCTTAACCGTGAGCACGGCTGTCAAGACAGTTTTGACTCTGCAGAGTTTGTACCACTGTACCCACAAGTAGTGATTTCATCCCCCGTTGCCGGGTGGACTAAAAGAACCTCCATTATGCCAGTGGCTACGATCCACATTCACACTTCCCAGGTGTGCAGCCAGGAGATAACTACGAAGCCTTTACAAAGGGATTCCCGACGAGCGTGGGCCCACTGAGGTTTCACCCCTAACAGCATACAAGAGGCTCCAACCCCGCTGCAGTGGCCCCCTCTTGAGCCTTGCGGTTCATATGGTAGTCCAGCTGACACCCACTCCCCGCACCATCCAACACACCCATACTACGCCGGGGATACACCTAATTAATTGGCCAAGCTGCCCCATCTCAGCATGTGGTTGGCACTGTAAAACCGGGTATGATAGAGGCTCACGATTCCGACTATTCCATTCATCCTGTGAGTACGAAGATGTACCAGGACCTCAAAAGCAGGTATTGGTGGTATGGCATGAAGCGAGATGTCGCGGAACATGTTGCCCTATGTGACACATGTCAGTTGGTGAAAGCAGAACATCAACGACCCGCGGGATTATTGCAACCACTCAAAGTGCCTGAATGGAAGTGGGAAGAAATCAGCATGGATTTTGTCATGGGATTGCCTAGGACCCAATCCGGGTATGATTCAATATGGGTCATTATTGATAGGCTAACCAAGGTAGCTCATTTCATTCCTGTGAAAGAAAGCTACAGCGGATCCAAATTGGCAGAATTGTACATGTCAAGGATTGTGTGTTCCATGGAGTGCCAAAGAAGATAGTGTCGGACCGAGGGACACAGTTCACCTCGAGGTTTTGGCAAAAGTTGCATGAAACCATGGGAACCCATCTGAACTTCAGCTCTGCCTATCATCCCCAAACTGACGGGCAGACGGAGAGAACCAATCAGATCCTTGAAGATATGTTGAGGGCATGTGCACTCAAAAACAATAGGAGTTGGGACAAGAACTTACCGTATGCGGAGTTTTCCTATAACAACAGCTATCAAGCTAGTATGAAGATGTCACCGTTTGAAGCTTTGTATGGAAGGAAGTGCAGAACTCCCCTATTTTGGAACCAAACAGGAGAAAGTAAAGTGTTTGGTCCAGAAGTGTTACAAGAAGCCGAGGCGAAGGTGAGGGAGATTTGCAACAACTTGAGGATAGCACAAACACGCCAGAAGAGTTATGCTGATGTACGAAGAAGAGAACTCGTTTTCAACGTGGGAGACTATGTTTATCTCAAGGTGTCCCCTATCAGAGGACTTCGTCGGTTCAAGGTGAAAGGGAAGTTGTCACCTCGATACATAGGACCCTTTCAAGTTTTGGAAAGAAAAGGCGAAGTGGCGTACCAACTAGAGTTACCGCTACATCTATCGGATGTGCACGATGTATTCCATGTGTCACAACTCAAGAGATGTCTGAGGACGCCTGAAGAGGTGTTACCCATGAATGAAGTGGATGTAGCTGAGGATTTGTCTTATGCCGAGCAACCATACAAGATTTTGGAGACGATGGAACGCCTCACCAGAAACAAGAGAATCCGGATGTGCAAGGTGCAGTGGAAGCATCACTCAGAAGAGGAAGCCACCTGGGAACGGGAAGATGAGCTCAAGGCACAATTTCCGGAATTGTTTTCTTAGAAACACCAATCTCGAGGACGAGATTTCTTTTAAGGGGGGTAGAGCTGTAACACCCCAAATTTTGATTCAAAACCCTAAACCATGTTCAGAGGGGAATTTAAAAATTTTTGGACGTGTTGCATGTTTTGCAAAAATTCAAATTCAAACTGGAATTCAAATTAGACTCAAATCAGAAAAGAAATGGAAAAAGAAAAAGAGAAAACGGGAAAAAACCGGCCAGTGGGCCGAAACCCGCCAGCCGGCCCAATTTTCCCCGCGCCAGCCCGCCCCCGCGCGCCCGCGCTGTCTCTCACAGACAGGTGGGACCCACCTGTCATCCCTAACCCCGAGCGTCTGCGGCCCGGACTTTTTCCCCCGAGCGCGCGCGATCTTAACCGCCCGGAAACCGCGTCCCTCAGCCCGAATTCTGGTCCCAGAAGACTCAAACTCGATCACAACCGACCCACCGCCCTTCCCCGGCTATAAAAACCCCAGCCCCGATCGGTTTTTCCCACGCGATCGCCGATTTTTACTCCGGTGAGCACCGAGACTTCGCCGGTGAATTCTGGCCGATCTAAGCTCGGAAACTCTGATCTAACTCGCTGGTCTTGATCCACCGCCTCCGGGGAGCTTTGCAGGTGCAGAAAACTCGGAGACTTACGGTGTAAACACAGCGCCGACGAGCTTCGCCGTGGTTTTGCCTCGGACCTCGCCGCCGATCACTTTCCAGGACCCCCGAGCTCGAGAAAACCCCCGAGGTGAGATCCCTGACCTCCCCTCTACCGATCTATGCCATAAGATCACAGTTTTAGGCAGAATTCTCGAGGATCCGAAACTTTCCGGCGAGATCGCCGCTTTCCGCCGCCGTGCGCCGCCGGCAGCGCCGCCCGCGCTCGATCAGAGCGACGTGGCCGCTTGTGCGCCGTTTATTTTAAATTGCACGGTAGACTTTAAAACCCCGCGTACCGGTTCGATGTTATAATCTCAGCCGTCGGTTTAAAATCGAACGGTCCACGTCAGCCCCGCATTATAAAGACTGGAATTCTTACGTGCTACCCCCTGGGGTTCTCTGGAATTGAGAGCTAGCCCCGGAAACTTCAGATCTAGCCCCTGGAACTCCAGAAAATCATGTAAATTCATTTAAAAATCAGTTTTAGCCCCTGGACTTAATAAAAATTAGGAAAAACACCTCTGATAAGTGTAGCTAGACCCCTGGAAATTATGAAAATAATATTATAGACCCTGTAATGGGGTGAATTCATTATTTTAGCCCTGTTTAGTATTTAATTTAGAAAATTGAATATGTAACTAGTGTTTAAAAATTAAAAAGGGGGACAAACATAATTGTCAAAATTAATTAAAAACTTTCTCAGTACTTAGAAAACTTTGGAGTGAGATAAAAATATATTTTTGGGCTGAAATGAATCTGTTTCATCTATTATTCACATTTATTAGTATACGGACACATTTTTAAGTAAAGAATAGTTATAGGAAAATAGGGAAAATAATTATGAAATAGTCTACATCAGAAGCCAAGGTCAAAATATGTTATTAAATCATTTAGGACCAGAACCTATACTGTTTAGATGATGTGTATTACTAATTTCATAATAAAATACACAATTATGCAAAGGAATATAAATCTGAAAATATAGCAACTAGTAAATGATAAATGGAGTTTCTAAAATACAAAGAATTCAGTTTAGGGTTGGTAGAAATTCTGAAGGCACATATGGAGAAGAAAAATACTTTTCATACATACTTGGTAGTGAAAAGGTGTAGTAGTTTAATATAAGGAATTTATTTAAAACTGAAACACACACACATATATATATATATAGTATGTAAGTGTAAATATGAACACCAAAGTAGGAATCATATACATATAAATAAAAGTGTGTGCAAGCCACAGATCAACACACAACGTGACCACAACACATATATGGGTGAATGAATTTCATAAATATGAATGTGTGGTTTGTATGAAGTAAGAAGTGTGAACTATGTCTTATGATTGTTGTTTTTCTTTTGCTATGTGTGATGGTATGAAGTAGAACCTGTTCAAGAGCAAGTTATTCCTTTCCAAGGTCAGGACTACCCATTTCAAGAGCAGCAAGAAGGAGGCAAGTGTCCTTGACCACTTTGAACCTATGCTAGGATGTGTAGATAGAATTATTTGCATTGTCAAATGAAAGATGAAACCCATGCTAGGATGTTTCCCTAGAATTGCATTACCTTGTTTCCTTGTAGCTTGGGTTGGGATTCATTTTGTCATGTCATTTATTTACATGCATATGCTTAGCCATGCTTAGAATGGGATATTTGGGACATGAGATCATCAGTTTATTAGACCATACTCTTGAATGAGCTATTGGGAGTTATGTAGAGGTAGGGATCAAGGCAAGTTGGATGTTTTGGTTGTGTGCTGGGTGCACGAGACTTGGGTTTGTGTTTAGTACTTGCCTGGATCCTAAGGACCGGTTCATGGAGCATGTAACCCGGCTTTACAGTGCCAACCACATGCTGAGATGGGGCAGCTTGGCCAATTAATTAGGTGTATCCCCGGCGTAGTACGGGTGTGTTGGATGGTGCGCGGAGTAGGTGTCAGCTGGACTACCATATGAACCGCAAGGCTCAAGAGGGGGCCACTGCAGCGGGGTTGGAGCCTCTTGTATGCTGTTAGGGGTGAAACCTCAGTGGGCCCACGCTCGTCGGGAATCCCTTTGTAAAGGCTTCGTAGTGATCTCCTGGCTGCACACCTGGGAAGTGTGAATGTGGATCGTAGCCACTGGCATAATGGAGGTTCTTTTAGTCCACCCGGCAACGGGGGATGAAATCACTACATGTGGGTACAGTGGTACAAACTCTGCAGAGTCAAAACTGTCTTGACAGCCGTGCTCACGGTTAAGAGCGGCCTAGACTTATTCATGATTAGAGGATTGATGGTTTCGGAAGTTAAGCGGGGAGCTTAACATTGGAAATGATGTTATGGTTATTGGATTATGATAATGGGTTGGGAGATTGGGACCATTTCACCTGTGTAGTAATGTAGGTGCTTAATAAGCTAAGGTGATAGGTATCAATTGCGTAGTGCTTTAACCATGAGTTCAACCTCTCCTTGTTCTAGCCATGCATGATATAATTTTCCCACACTTGCTGAGTACCATTGGTACTCAACCTTGCATATTTGTTGGTTTATATTGCTGCTCAGGTCAAGATAATGAGGTGGTGTATAATGACCAAGATTTTGGACCCGAGGAAGGTTTTTAGGTTCATGAAGACCCCCGGGCAACGCCTGTGATGGAGCCCTAAAGAATAATATTCCGCTGCTAGTTTATTTACTTGTGATGAAGCATTAGTGTCCATTGAGACATTTGCGATGTAAGACTTATTTATATTCGACACCTGGCTTGTAATAAATGATGCTTCACTATTTGTCATCACATGTATGAGAAAATGATCCTGGCATACATGTGATATTCACTTGGTTGTTTCTTTGGAAAAACCGGGTGTGACAGGAACCGCCGCAGTAAAAGCAACCATCAAGTGGGTGCACGCTCCCACGATCCTGCGACAGTTCGTGCTCCGGCAGCGGTCAATGCGGGACATAGAGAAAGTGCGCGGATCAGAAGAGACGGAGGTCCCACCTCAGGCTCGCTATCTCCCCCGAGATGGGCCCGGGGGCCACTATCGGTACCTGCGATATGGGGTACCCCCGCGCACAGGGGAAAATGCCTAAGGAACTCGCCCTTCTCCGCAGGGAGAGCTCCGAAGGCGCCACGCGTCCAGCGGGGCCGGACCTCCCTCTCCTCAGAGGAGAGCTCCGGGCCTGCCACGTGGCATACAGAAGCCGGACCTCCCCCTCCGCGGGCGAGAGGTCCGAAGGTGCCACGTATCCGGCGGGGCCGGACCTCCCTCTCCTCAGAGAGGAGCTCCGGGCCCGCCACGTGGCCGACAGAAGCCGAACCTCCCCCTCCGTGGGGAGAGGTCCGAAGGCTCCACGTGTCCCACGGGGCCGGACCCCCCCTCTCCTCTGGGGAGGGCTCCGGGCCCGCCACGTGGCCAGCAGAACGGCGCTGCCTGCCCCTGAGCGATAGGCGGCGGGCGTAAAGACGCCCCATACCTTGCCCGTACAAGGTATTCAAGGCCCGCGTCTTCCCAAGGCGCGAAGACCCGGAGCACGCCTCTGTCAGGTGCCGTTGCGCCCAGTCGCATCACAGACTGGCGCGCAGTGTCAGAGCCTGCCAGCCAATAAACGCAGCGACAAGACATCCCATGCCGCCCCCGCCGTCATCAACCACTACGACTAGCGTGCGGCATGGGCAGGGCGGAAAGACGGAGACTCGGAAGCCTTCGCCAGAGACAACTACCGGCATAACTGCAGATACGGTAGATAACATTCAATCTCCCTGGGACCACCTGTCGGGTCCCGGGCCCCCCTTGTAAGCCACCCGAGTCTTGGACTATAAAAGACTCGGGTAGGCGACGATAGCAAGGGTTCGTACCTCTGCAACTCATACGCTAGCCATTCACACCCAAGCTGTAACTCACCCCCAAGCTCAGGACTCCGGTTCTGAGCAGCAAGCAATACAGCGAGCTCCATAGCTCGCCGTGGACGTAGGGTTTTACGCTCCGGCAGCCTGAACCACGTAAAACTCACCGTGTCAAGCTCTTACTAACTCGTCCATCCGCGCAAGCTCTCCGCAAGGGACTAGCCCCACCGAAAAAAGAACATCCGCGGGCTGCTCAGTGCAGGCCCGGGGGAAGTGTCGACCGAACATTTCGACAGTCTGGCTGCTGTAGGCCACGTGGCGAGCCCGGAGCTCTCCTCCGAGGGGAGGGAGGTCCGGCCCCACTGGACACGTGACGCCTCCGGAGCTTTCCCTGTGGAGAAGGGCGAGATCCTTAGGCATTTTCCCCTGTGCGCGGGGTACCCCATATCACGGGTACCGACAGTGGCCCCCTGGCTCACCTCAGGGGAGGTAACGAGCCCGAGGTGAGGCCTTCTCCTACCCGCGCACTTTCTTGTCTTGAGTACTCCCTGTGCTGGCAGGGTCTTGACGGCTTCGGAGTTCAGCCTCTTAGGAGAGGGTGAAGCCTGGCATCGGAGCTCGGCCCGGCTGTTGGGGCGGAGGTCCGGAAGTCATCGGAGCTCAGGTCCACGAAGGGCGTGAGGTCCGGCATCAGGGCTCGCCTCTGAAAGGAGGGCGAGGGCTGGCATCGGAGCTCGGCCCAGCTGTGGGGGTGGAGGTCCGGAAGTCATCGGAACTCAGGCCAGCGAAGGGCGTGAGGTCCGGCATCAGCGCTCGCCTCTGAAAGGAGGGCGAGGGCTGGCCTCGGAGCTCGGCCTAGCTATGGGGGCAGAGTCCAGAAGTCATCGGAGCTCAGGCCAACGAAGGGCGTGAGGTCCGGTATCAGCGCTCGCCTCTGGAAGGAGGGCGAGGGCTGGCCTTGGAGCTCGGCCTGGCTGTGGAGGCGGAGTCCAGCAGTCATCGGAGCTCAGGCCAACAAAGGGCGTGAGGTCCGGCATCAGCGCTCGCCTCTGAAAGGAGGGCGAGGGCTGGCATCGGAGCTCGGCCCAGCTGTGGCGGCGGAGGTCCGGAACTGCTCAGCGGTCCCCCCTTTCCTGTCCCTTAGTCTCATTTGGCTTACTGTCCCAGGCCGGAACACGGGGCTTGGGTAATCCAGTGCACTTGGTCCTGGAGGTCTGGCCCCAGCCCCAGTTAGGGTGTAACCGTCCGGCCCCCTGGTACTCAGACCGCAGCGCCGGGGGGCAGAGTGCGCATGCTTTGGGTGCAAGACCGGGCAAAGCAAGGCTCCTGACCCCCCGGTCTAGCGTAGGTCTCTTCTCGGAGGAGACCAACTGGCGGTACAGTACCCTTACAGGGGGAGATCCAAAAGGCCACCGGGCCTCTGGCAGGTACCCCAAGCACTACCGCCTTCGGCAGGACGGCAAATATCGACTATGCATGAGAGCAGGAAAGAGGAACCGAGTGTACAATGGACGCACACTGTCTACAGCGTGGGGAGGTGCTCATATAAATTAATGCGTAATTTAAATAAACACCTAAGTAAGCATGGTGAACTTACTGGGGTGGCGTCGGAGCGCCTGTCGAAGTGTTCGGTCGACACTTCCCCCGGGCCTGCACTGGGCAGCCCACGGAGGTTCTTTTTTCGGTGGGGCTAGTCCCTTGCGGAGAGCTTGAGCGTATGGACGAGTTAGTAAGAGCTTGACACGGCAAGTTTTACGTGGTTCAGGCTGCCGGAGCGTAAAACCCTACGTCCACGGCGAGCTATGGAGCTCGCTATATTGCTTGACGCTCAGAACCGGAGTCCTGAGCTTGAGGATGAGTTACAGCTTGGGGTGAATGGCTAGCGCATGAGTTGCGGGAGTGCAAACCCTTGCTAACGTCGCCTACCCGAATCTTTTATAGTCCAAGACTCGGGTGGCTTACAAAGGGGGCCCGGGACCCGACAGGTGGTCTCAGGGAGATTGACTGTGATCTACCGTATCTGCAGTTATGCCGGTAGTTGTCTCTGGCGAAGGCTTCTGAGTCTTCGCCTTGCAGCCCTGCCCATGCCGCATGCTAGTCGTAGTGGATGATAACGGCGGGGGCGGCATGGGATGTCTTGTCGCTGCGTTTATTGGCTGGCAGGCTCTGACACCGCGCGCCAGTCTGTGATGCGACTGGGCACAACGGCACCTGACAGAGGCGTGCTCCGTGTCTCCACGTCTTGGGAAGACGCGGGCCTTGAATACCTTGTACGGGCAAGGTATGGGGCGTCTTAACGCCCGCTGCCTATCGCTCGGGGGCAGGCAGCGCCGTTCTGCTGGCCACATGGCAGGCCCGGAGCCCTCCTCAGAGGAGAGGGGGGTCTGGCCCCGCGGGACACGTGTAGCCTTTGGACATCTCCCGGCAGAGGGGGAGGTTCGGCTTCTGTCGGCCACGTGGCGGGCCCAGAGCTCCTCTCTGAGGAGAGGGTGGTCCGGCCCCGCCGGATACGTGGCACCTTCGGACCTCTCTCCCGCGGAGGGGGAGGTCCGGCTTCTGTATGCCACGTGGCGGGCCCGGAGCTCTCCTCTGAGGAGAGGGAGGTCCGGCCCCGCCGGACGCATGGCGCCTTCGGAGCTCTCCCTGCGGAGAAGGGTGAGTTCCTTAGGCATTTTCCCTTGTGCACGGGGGTACCCCATATCACGGGTACCGATAGTGGCCCCGGGCCCATCTCGGGGGAGATAGCGAGCCCGAGGTGGGACCTCCGTCTCTTCCGATCCGCGCACTTTCTCTAAGTCCCGCATTGCCCGCTGCCGGAGCACGAACGACCGCGGGATCGTGGGAGCGTGCGCCCACTTGATGGTTGCTTTTACTACGGCGGTTCCAAAGACTGTCACTTCTGCACGTTGCGGCGCTTTCTTTGGGAACCGCCGTAGTGCTTTGCCGGCTTGTCTTCTTAGGAGACTGACTCCTTGACCCACCGCTTTAGTTGGGTGGCTTGGGTCCACCTGTCATCGGCGCTCGGTCTCGGAGCTGAAGCGGTTGCCGATGCGGCGTATTCGAAGAGTTTCGAATTGCTTTGACCCGTACCTGGAAGGTGTGAAAAGAAACCGCCACGTGGGTACGCTCCCCTTATAAGGCTTCCAGCCCTTGCACCTCCCTCGAGTCTCTTCGGTCTTGTCTTCTTCCATGGCTTCCAACCTGCTTTTTTGGGGGGAGAATCGCTCTCGATTTCCTCCAGCGACGGCGTTTGCACCAAGTCTGGGACCCAGGGAGCCTGCCTGCCTTGCCTCTGGAGGTGGCGCCTCCGAGGGGTCTCAGGTTTGTCCTCCCGATGGGGCCCTTCCTCGGTGACGGCAGGCAGAAAGCTCCCTGGCGTTGCGTCCCTTCTCAGATGGTGGAGTCTTCAAAGAAACCTCTGAAGCACCAAGGAGAATTCCAGGCGGCAGAGTCTCCGAGAAGACCGCTGAAGCTGCGGAGGGGGCCTCAGGAGCACCCTTGATGACACCGGCTTTTGCGCCGGTGATGAGGGAACTTCAGGAGAAGGAAACCGCTGATGCACCAAGGAGGATTCCAGGCGGCAGAGTCTCCAAGAAGACCGCTGAAGCTGCGGAGGGGGCCTCAGGAGCACCCTTGATGACACCGGCCTTTGCGCTGGTGATGAGGGAGGCGATTCCTGCGCTCGGGTCATGGAGCGGGAGAACGCCGCCAGGGCTGAAGCCTGGTGACGCGGCCGTTCTTGCAGCTTCTAGACTCTGGTCGTGTCAGGGGAACCTTGGGGCTTGTTTCTTTCTTTTTCATCAAGTTTGTAGCCCAGCTCATGGAGCCATGAATACATGAACTCTTATGACCCTTCGTGCCTACGATGTTTTCCGTCTTCTTCTTGGTTTTGCCTGGCCGAGCCCTTAGCTCCGCAAGGTGCTTAGAGGCCTTCACCAATCTCGACGTTCTGCTCCGGCACCTTCCCCGGGTCCTCATTATATTAAGGGCCCCGGAGGTCCTCGGGGCCCGCCTCATGAGGATGGGGAGGCCCGGATCAGCCGGCCACGTGGCGGACCCGGAGCTCTCCTCTGAGGAGAGGGAGGTCCGGACCTGCGGTACACGTGGGGTCTTCGGGCCCCTCCCCTCCGAGGGGGGGGTCCGGTCCCGCTGGACCCGTGGATCCTTCGTTCTTGCCTTGGAGTTCCGGTCTTGCGTGATCCCGTAGTGGCCCCCTGGCAGGGGCATCCCATTGGTCAGGCGCTCCTACCACATTCCTGTAGGGATTTGAGGCCGAGAGGTCCTGCACACAAGTAGGGAAAACGTAATTCTCCTTGGGAGCTCCCCCTCCCTTATCTCATAGTCTTATTTGACTTACGGTCCCTAACCATACGCACGGTGCTCGGGGACTGTAGTGCGCGAAGTGCCGGGGGCTCGGGGCCCCTTCGACTATCAGAAGGTACCTCCGATGCAACCGCCTCTGGTAGGGCAGCAAATGCCGACTAGTGGTGAGAATTGTGACGCCCTCAATTCTGTGGAAAACCACGGAACTGAGAACTAATGCATATGTGTGCCCAGGATGTTCATCACACATACACATACTTTCCACAAACTGAATTCAGATTATATATTACCACGAATAACAGAGTTTATTACAATACCTCGTGAGTCTTGGACTCATGCTCACAGCGGAAGTCCCTATTTAAATGCGGAAGCAAAACTAAGCAGAAGTGGTTCCATCTCTACTCCCTCCACAGGCAAGGTTGAGAACAGATCACACGCCATAATGCTCTACTCGGTCTTCATAGTAGTCTTCTCTTGCTGTTGATGAAGAAATAATAATGCAAGTTTGAGTACAATGATGTACTCAGCAAGTGTGGGAAAACACATGATATGCAGCTCATAAACAAGGTAGGCATAAAAGGTTTATTTGCAGAAAAGCAGATTTATAAGACCATGATAAAACAGCGACTTAACTTTAGATGAACGTAATCCCAGCATGTATTAAATTACCAACATACCTCCATCACTTCCCGTGTTCCATCCGAACATTAACCAATCCTTTATTCATAATCACGAATACCTCCTCGTATTCGCTACCATCTCACCTCATGAAACAACCTTGTCTCGCACCGAGACCAATCTCATATCATGACCCACCAGTCATGCAACCCTTTCATCATCCAGACTTAACAATTCCAAACCAAACCGTAACCAAACCCATAACCATAACTGAGAACCTTCCCAATAACCATTCCAGTAACCATCCCATTAACCATCCCATCTAATCATGGCAGTTTAGCCAGGTGCTCGTGACCGTAAGCTCGGCTATCATGATATTTTTAATAACCCTGCAGAGTTTGCACCTCTTTACCCACAAGTTTGTGATTTCGTCACCCGTCGGCGACTGCAGAACCTCCATTTTACCAGTACACAACCGTCGGTGTATGGCCAAGAGATCACAAAATAGCCTTTACAAAGGGGTTACTAGATGTATGGACTCACTAAGGTTTCACAGGCAGGCTAGAATCTCCAATTCTCCCACCCACGGGCCCCCTCTTGTGCCATGCAGTTCCCAGGGCAGTCCTCACTCGACTCCCATTCCCCGCGCCTTCCACAGTCCATAACACTCTAGCAACTTACCTAATTACTCAGCTAAGCCGCACCCATATTTGGCCTTGTGGTGGCACTGTTATCCTGGCATGTGCATGCATGAACCGGTCCTTAGATCTACGGCAAGCAAAACCACCATCTCATGCTACCTCATTCACAAACCCAGGCTTGCCTAGATCTCCCTCCGATCCATGTTCATTAACATCATCAGTTTCTCATTATCATTACGAGTGCAGTTAGCTAGACACATCTATCTCGCTTCCCAATCCCATAGACTCAGCGAAGCATAAAACAAAAACCATACCCGACTCATAAAATTCCCAGGCGACAAGGGTGGTTTAACCAAAACTAGTAAACTCCTACATAAAGGTTTCCCATCATGTTTGACTCAGTACACACACCTTTTCACAAAACAAAATAGTTTTACCCAAAGCATAGGATCAACATGGTCAAGGAGCACTTGCCTTGTTCTTGCGGTTCCGATTTTTCTCGATTCTCAAAACCCTGTTGCTGCAGCTCGTCGTAGACAGCTTCCTGAGCTTGTCCTGCTATGTAGGATTCACGTGCATACAGGATTCACAGCAATCAATATCATGCACAAACCCTAAACTAGATGCGATGATGCACATGCATGCTATCCTATGATTTTTATTAGATTGGTGTGCCCTTGCATGGCTTGCATGGACAGAGGTGTTCGGATCAAAGGTGGTCGTGGCGATGATCTTGTCTTTAGATCAAACTGATCATCGAGTGATCTGCCCACGAGAAAGCTTCTGTTCGAAAGGAATTGAAGAACAAATGCAAGAGATGAACACCATGATGTCGTAAGGTGGTATTGAAGTCCTACCTCACGCTCTTCTTGACTTCGAGGTCCTCCTCAGACCACTCGGTTCTTCTCCGATGATCTCCCTTGTTGCGCTTCGGCGATGTTTTGCTCGGCGAGTTAGGGCTAGGGTGCTAAGTCGTCGGCTCAGGAGTTGAAAGAGAAGTTCGTAGTTTCGGCCAGAGGTTTCGGGTTCTATTTATAATCGGGAAGAGAAGAGTCCTAATCTGATTACATCCCGAATAAGAGTCTTATTCAGATCTTTGTTAGATCCTGACGTCTTATCTTCAGTAACATCGTGGAGTTTAGATCGGTTTCCGTTGCGTACCGATATCTTCACGTGTAAAAACCGCTCCAGACTCGTTACCTCCGCGGTGATGAGCTCCGGAAGCTCCACGTGTCCTTCCAAGCCTGGTATCTCTTCTCCCGCAGAGACGAGCTCCGGTTGTGCCACGTGTCACGAGCGAGACCTCCCTCTTCTTCGGAGACGAGCTCCGCGCACGCCACGTGTTTTGCGACGGACCTTCCGGTGATAAGCTCCGGTGGAGACACGTGTTCGATAGACCCGGACTTCTCTCTGAGATGAGCTCCGAGATTGACACGTGTCCTATGAAAAATGCCTTTGCTTCTTCCGCAGAGGCTAGCTCCGCGGGCAGCACGTGTCCCACAGGGTCGGACCTCTTTCCAATTGCAGAGGTGACCCCCGAGCCTGCCACGTAGCCTAGTTTAGCGTCGGACCTCTCCCAATCTCTCGGGGATGAGCTCTGAACGCGCCATGTGGTCTGCTGGCCGTGGAAGTTGCCTTTCGGTGTTCTCGGAGAGCTTTATTGGCCATCCTTTTGATACTTGTCTCTGTTCCTTCTTTTCTTAAAATGTTTTTCTTCTTCATAAAACATGAACATATGCTGAGACCCGAGATGAGGGTGTCACAAATCTACCCCCCTTAAATTGAATCTCGTCCTCGAGATTCGTTAGTAGAAAATAGATGGGGAAATTCTGCCTTGATATCCTCTTCTCGCTCCCATATTGCTTCAGCCTCAGTGTGATGGCTCCATTGTACCTTGCACCATCGAATCACCTTGTTTTGGGTGACCCTTTCCTTTACGTCCAAGATTCAGACAGGGTGTTCTGCGTAGGTCAGGTCTTCTTGAAGTTCAAGTTCTCCCATTGACACTTGTTCCTCTGGTACTCTCAAGCACTTCTTGAGTTGGGATACATGAAACACGTCATGTACGTTGCAGAGGTGGTTTGGGAGCTCTAGTTGATAGGCTACTTCTCCTCGCTTGTCCAAAATCTTAAATGGTCCGATGTAGCGAGGCGCTAGTTTGCCTTTGACGTTAAAACGTCGTTGGCCTCGGATAGGCGATACCTTAAGGTATACGAAGTCTCCTACTTCAAAGGTCAACTTCCTACGTCTATTGTCCGCATAGCCTTTCTGTCGTGATTGAGCAGCCTTTAAGTTTTCCCGTATCGTTTGGACTTGCTTTTCAGCCTCTTGTAGTACTTCGGGTCCAAACACCTGGTTCTCTCCAGTCTCGTTCCAGAACAGCGGCGTTCTACACCGTCTGCCATATAAGGCTTCGAAAGGCGACATCTTCAAGCTAGCTTGATAGCTGTTGTTATAGGAGAACTCGGCATACGGTAAACTCCTATCCCAACTACGCCCACGTTTCAAGGCGCAAGCTCTCAGCATGTCCTCCAAAATTTGGTTCGTCCTCTCGGTTTGCCCATCTGTTTGTGGGTGATAGGCGGAGCTAAAATTCAGTCGTGTACCCATGGCTTTCTGCAGCTTCCTCCAGAATCTAGAGGTGAACTGAGAACCTTGATCTGAGACTACCCTCTTCGGAACTCCGTGACGGCACACGATCTGCTCCATGTACAACTCTGCCAATTGTGCAATGTTGTAACTGGTCTTTACCGGAAGAAAATGGGCAGTTTTCGTCAATCGGTCCACAATGACCCAGATGGAGTCGTATCCTGACTGAGTTCTTGGCAATCCGACAATAAAGTCCATACTGATGTCCTCCCATTTCCATTCAGGTATTTTCAAAGGTTGTAACAACCCAGCGGGTTTTTGATGTTCGGCTTTTACCCATTGGCATGTGTCGCATAGGGCAACGTATTCGGCTATATCCCTCTTCATACCATCCCACCAATAGCAAGTTTTCAAGTCCTTGTACATTTTGGTGCTCCCTGGATGTATGGAATAGGGTGAATCATGTGCCTCCTTCAATATCATGTCACGAAGGTGTCTTATGTTTGGCACACAAATCCTTTTTCCTAGCCGAAGCGTACCCTTTTCATCCTCCTTGAAATCCTTATCTATCCCTTGTCGGATTCTTTCCTTGATCTCTTTGATCCCCTCGTCCGTTGCTTGGCCCTTTCTTATTTCTTGCTCCAATGAGGAGTGGATCTTTATTATTTCCATGTTATTCAAGAATCCGAGGTGTAACCGTTCGAACTCCTTACGTAGTTCGGGTGGTAGCTCCTGAACCGTGAGTTGGTGACATGCTCCCTTTCGGCTCAATGCGTCCGCTACTACATTGGCCCTCCCAGGGTGGTAGTTGATTCCCACATCATAATCCTTGATGAGTTCTAACCATTGACGTTGCCTCAAATTCAAGTCTGTTTGTGTAAATATGTACTTGAGGCTTTTATGATCTGTATAGATCTCACATCGATGACCAAGGATATAATGTCTCCAAATCTTCAATGCATGCACCACTGCTGCTAACTCCAAATCATGAGTAGGATAGTTAAGCTCATGCTTCTTTAATTGTCATGAGGCATAGGCTACCACTTGTCCTTCCTGCATGAGTACACATCCGAGCCCTTGTCTGGATGCGTCACAATATATGTCAAACCTCTTGCTTACGTCTGGCAATACCAGAACTGGTGCTGTGGTTAGCCTTTCCTTGAGCTCCTCAAAACTTTCTTGGCAGGCTTGTGTCCATTGAAAGACTTTTCCCTTCATTAACAACCCCGTTATAGGTTTTGCTATCTTGGAGAAGTCTTTAATGAAGCGCCGATAGTATCCTACCATCCCAAGGAAACTTCGAATATCCCTCACGCTCTTCGGTTGGTCCCACTTTAGAACATCTTTCACCTTTCCAGGATCAACCGATACCCCTTCCTTGGAGATGATGTGGCCTAGGAAAGATATTTCCTTAAGCCAAAATTGACACTTGTTGAGCTTGGCATACAATTGATGCTCGCGCAGCTTCTGCAAGGTTAATCTCAGATGTTCTTCATGCTCCTCCTTACTTTTTGAATACACCATAATGTCATCGATGAAAACCACGACGAACTTATCCAAGTACTCCATGAAAACCTTATTCATAAGGTACATGAAGTATGCGGGTGCATTCGTCAATCCAAAAGACATAACGGTATATTCATATGAACCATACCGCGTCCGAAAGGCTGTCTTAGGTATATCGGAGGGCTTAATCTTCAGCTGGAAATATCCCGACCGAAGATCAATCTTGGAGAACACTTGGGCTCCTTTCGTTTGATCGAACAGGTCCTCTATACGGGGCAGAGGGTATTTATTCTTGATTGTCACCTCATTGAGAGACCTGTAGTCCACGCACATTCTTTGGGTTCCGTCCTTTTTGTCCACGAAAAGTACCGGGGCTCCCCATGGTGACGAACTTGGACGGATAAACCCCTTCTCCAACTGTTCTTGAATTTGCTTCTTGAGTTCAACTAACTCGTTGACGGGCATCCTATATGGTCTCTTAGCTATGGGTGCAGTTCCAGGTACCAAATCTATGGCAAACTCGATGTCCCGGTCAGGTGGCATACCTGGAAGTTCTTCCGGGAACACATCCGAAAATTCATGAACCACTGGAATGCTATCCAATGTTGTCCCTTCAACATGGTTCAAATCCGCCCGTTTGGTTGCTTGCTGGGCTGACTCAAACTCAACACGGATACCGTGTTCGTTTGTCAACTGCACGCTTCTCTCAGCGCATTGGATTACTCCATTGTGCTTGCTTAACCAGTCCATTCCAAGTATGATGTCAATTCCGTGGGAGTCCAAGACAATAAGGTTGGCAAGGAAGTCTACCCCCCTTATTTTAAGGCTTACCTTAGGACATACTATACTAGTCCTCATTTCTCCTCCGGGAGAATTAACTAACATAGCACATTCTAAGTGGGATACGGGTAGATGATGTTTGGCAACATATTTGGATGATATGAAGGAATGTGATGCTCCGGAGTCAAATAAAATGGTGGCTGGGTTGGAGTTGGTAAGGAACATACCAATTGCGACGTCCTCAGCCAGTTGTGCTTCTTCAGCAGTGACATGGTTAACGTGGCCACGAGCATAGTTCTGCGGTCCACGGTTCCCTTGGTTGTCCCCTCCGTTTGGTCGCTGGTTCTGCTTGGGCACGTTACCTTGCTGTCCAGGGCCTCTCTTCGGGCACGGGTTAGCGAAGTGGCCTACTTCCCCGCATGCAAAGCATGCCCTGTTGCCTACGCCAGCAGGTACGTTGGGGCGGGGGTTTTGAACAGGAGCGCCATTGTTAGGCCGGGGCGCAGGAGGCATGGGCACACGAGGTGCCGGTGCAACGAACCGTTGCTGTGGTGGCTGACCAGGGCGGTACGTGGGAGTGGTCGATCCATACTGCGGTGCAGGGGGCATGTACCTAGGTCATACGTTGCTCCCTTGGGGCTGGTACGGCATCTTCCTTTTGTACTCTAGCTCGATCTCTCAGATCTTGTTTTCCACCACAATAGCCTTATCAACCAGCTTCTGGAAGCTTACGTAGTCATTGTTGAGGAGCTGAACTTGGATCTCATTGTTCAACCCTCTCATGAACAGGTACTGCTTCCTCTGATCTGAGTTGACATCTTCGGGGGCATACCGGGACAGTTGTATGAACTTGTTGAGATATTCATTCACACTTTTCTGTCCTTGGCGGAGACCTTCAAACTCCTGCCTCTTGAGCATCATTACGCCAACAGGGATGTAGTGGGAGCGGAAACTTTCCTTGAACTCAGTCCAAGTGATTGTCTCCGGGTTGGCATGGGCGTTGCTCAAGGCATCCCACCAGTCAGCAGCTGCTCCCATCAGTTGGTGCGACGCAAAGAGAACCTTCTCTCGGTCGTTGCACTGAACAATGGCAAGCTTCTTCTCCATGGATTTCAACCAATCATCGGCCTCCATTGGATCGCTTGCTTGAGCAAAGGTGTGTGGTCGAGTCCTCATGAACTCTCCCAACCTGTTATGAGCCGGTGGTGGTGGTGGCGGTGGTGCCGGAACGGGATGTTGGTTGGCCTGCAACTGACCCAAAGTTTGGATCATGGTTTGCATAAGCTGGTTTTGCATGGCCATCAACCTTTATAGGTTATTTTCGCCAGCTCCGAGGTTAGTAGGAACTTCCTCGTGGTCATCTTCCTGGACGTTCCTTCGGCTGGCGTTTCCTCTCACCATCTGTGAGAGAGAACGAAATAGAATAGAAGGTTAGAAAGTTAGGTAGGTCCTTTCAACTATATGCATCAAGGTGAGTTGGACTATATGTATATTAGTCCTTATGAGGATGTGAGCAGGTGCCAAAACATCTCACACCTCCTTCTTCTTACGTGTGGACAACGTTTTTGAGACGTCCCACAACTCACACTAAGCACATATTCACAATTAATCATCACAAGGGCCCACTCAACTCCTATTCAAGGATGGTTTCCTATGTCAAGGTGGTTTTAAAGGCCAATCTAGGCTATTCACCCTAGGATGCTTCCTTTGGTCAGCGTGGCTTCTATTTAGGGGTGTAACTTGCTGTTAACCCGTGACTCTAATATTAATCTAAGGTTTCTATATAGGCGTGTAACCTACTGTCAACCCGTGGCTCTGATACCAATCTGTGACGCCCTCAATTCTGTGGAAAACCACGGAACTGAGAACTAATGCATATGTGTGCCCAGGATGTTCATCACACATACACATACTTTCCACAAACTGAATTCAGATTATATATTACCACGAATAACAGAGTTTATTACAATACCTCATGAGTCTTGGACTCATGCTCACAGCGGAAGTACCTATTTAAATGCGGAAGCAAAAACTAATGTGAAAGCAAAACTAAGTAGAAGTGGCTCCATCTCTACTCCCTCCACAGGCAAGGTTGAGAACAGATCACACGCCATAATGCTCTACTTGGTCTTCATAGTAGTCTTCTCTTGCTGTTGATGAAGAAATAATAATGCAAGTTTGAGTACAATGATGTACTCAGCAAGTGAGGGAAAACACATGATATGCAGCTCATAAACAAGGTAGGCATAAAAGGTTTATTTGCAGAAAAGCAGATTTAAAAGACCATGATAAAACAGCGACTTAACTTTAGATGAACGTAATCCCAGCATGTATTAAATTACCAACATACCTCCATCACTTCCCGTGTTCCATCCGAACATTAACCAATCCTTTATTCATACACACGAATACCTCCTCGTATTCGCTACCATCTCACCTCATGAAACAACCTTGTCTCGCACCAAGACCAATCTCATATCATGACCCACCAGTCATGCAACCCTTTCATCATCCAGACTTAACAATTCCAAACCAAACCGTAACCAAACCAATAACCATAACTGAGAACCTTCCCAATAACCATTCCAGTAACCATCCCATTAACCATCCCATCTAATCATGGCAGTTTAGCCAGGTGCTCGTGACCGTAAGCTCGGCTATCATGATAGTTTTAATAACCCTGCAGAGTTTGCACCTCTTTACCCACAAGTTTGTGATTTCATCACCCATCGGCGACTGCAGAACCTCCATTTTACCAGTACACAACCGTCGGTGTATGGCCAAGAGATCACAAAATAGCCTTTACAAAGGGGTTACTAGATGTATGGACTCACTAAGGTTTCACCGGCAGGCTAGAATCTCCAATTCTCCCACGCACGGGCCCCCTCTTGCGCCATGCAGTTCCCAGGGCAGTCCTCACTCGACTCCCATTCCCTGCGCCTTCCACAGTCCATAACACTCTAGCAACTTACCTAATTACTCAGCTAAGCCGCACCCATATTTGGCCTTGTGGTGGCACTGTTATCCTGGCATGTGCATGCATGAATCGGTCCTTAGATCTACGGCAAGCAAAACCACCATCTCATGCTACCTCATTCACAAACCCAGGCTTGCCTAGATCTCCCTCCGATCCATGTTCATTAACATCATCAGTTTCTCATTATCATTACGAGTGCAGTTAGCTAGACACATCTATCTCGCTTCCCAATCCCATAGACTCAGCGAAGCATAAAACAAAAACCATACCCGACTCATAAAATTCCCAGGCGACAAGGGTGGTTTAACCAAAACTAGTAAACTCCTACATAAAGGTTTCCCATCATGTTTGACTCAGTACACACACCTTTTCGCAAAACAAAATAGTTTTACCCAAAGCATAGGATCAACATGGTCAAGGAGCACTTGCCTTGTTCTTGCGGTTCCGGTTTTTCTCGATTCTCAAAACCCTGTTGCTGCAGCTCGTCGTAGACAGCTTCCTGAGCTTGTCCTGCTATGTAGGATTCACGTGCATACAGGATTCACAGCAATCAATATCATGCACAAACCCTAAACTAGATGCAATGATGCACATGCATGCTGTCCTATGATTTTTATTAGATTGGTGTGCCCTTGCATGGCTTGCATGGACAGAGGTGTTCGTATCAAAGGTGGTCGTGGCGATGATCTTGTCTTTATATCAAACTGATCATCGAGTGATCTGCCCACGAGAAAGCTTCTGTTCGAAAGGAATTGAAGAACAGATGCAAGAGATGAACACCATGATGTCGTAAGGTGGTATTGAAGTCCTACCTCACGCTCTTCTTGACTTCGAGGTCCTCCTCAGACCACTCAGTTCTTCCCTGATGATCTCCCTTGTTGCGCTTCGGCGATGTTTTGCTCGGCGAGTTAGGGCTAGGGTGCTAAGTCGTCGGCTCAGGAGTTGAAAGAGAAGTTCGTAGTTTTGGCCAGAGGTTTCGGGTTCTATTTATAATCGGGAAGAGAAGAGTCCTAATCTGATTGGATCCCGAATAAGAGTCTTATTCAGATCTTTGTTAGATCCTGACGTCTTATCTTCGGTAACATCGTGGAGTTTAGATCGGTTTCCGTTGCGTACCGATATCTTCACGTGTAAAAGCCGCTCCAGACTCGTTACCTCCGCGGTGATGAGCTCCGGAAGCTCCACGTGTCCTTCCGAGCCTGGTATCTCTTCTCCCGCAGAGACGAGCTCCGGTTGTGCCACGTGTCACGAGCAAGACCTCCCTCTTCTTCGGAGACGAGCTCCGCGCACGCCACGTGTTTTGCGACGGACCTTCCGGTGATAACTCCGGTGACGACACGTGTTCGATAGACCCGGACTTCTCTCTGAGATGAGCTCCGAGATTGACACGTGTCCTATGAAAAATGCCTTTGCTTCTTCCACAGAGGCTAGCTCCGCGGGCAGCACGTGTCCCACAGGGTCGGACCTCTTTCCAATTGCGGTGGTGACCCCCGAGCCTGCCACGTAGCCTAGTTTAGCGTCGGACCTCTCCCAATCTCTCGGGGATGAGCTCCGAACGCGCCACGTGGTCTGCTGGCCGTGGAAGTTGCGTTTCGGTGTTCTCGGAGAGCTTTATTGGCCATCCTTTTGATACTTGTCTCTGTTCCTTCTTTTCTTAAAATGTTTTTCTTCTTCATAAAACATGAACATATGCTGACACCCACCCCATTAAGAAGGGAAGCAAGACTCTACGCGCTTGGAGTCGGAACCAGGCAAAGCTGAACGTAGTCCTGTACCGTCCCCTGGGGCTTAGCTGCTCCGAGCGCTGTTCCTGGACTCTATGGAGTTTATTACGAAAAGAAAGGACTGTCCTATCTTTGCTCTAGGGGTAGGACTTACGGAGGTGTTCTATGTTCCAAGGGTTTGGGAGCAGGTCCCCATCCTCGGTGGAAAGGCGCACACACCCGGGGCGGCATACTTTCGTGACTCGGAAAGGACCTTCCCAACTACGGGAGAGTTTGTGGGTCCCTTCGCGAGAAAGTATGAGCCGCAGCACCAGGTCACCTTCCTGCAGCTCCCAGGCACGCACAGATCTCTGGTGGTAGCGACGAAGCGCTTGTCTGTACCGTGCGTTACAGAGTGCTGCATGCAATCGGACCTCGTCGACGAGGTCGATTTCTCCACGCCGGAGGTTGTCCTGCACGGCTTCATCATAAGCCCGGACACGGTGAGACTTCATGGTGATTTCTGGGGGAAGTACACCTTCGGCCCCATACACCATGAAGAAGGGTGTCTCTCCGGTGGTCCGGCTCTGGGATGTCCGGTTAGCCCATAGTGTGCTCGGAAGCTCATCTACCCAATTGGCACCATGTTTCTTCAGACTGGCATTGGTGCGAGTCTTAAGGCCCCGGAGAATCTCCGCGTTGGCCCTCTCGACTTGCCCATTGCTCTTTGGATGGGCGACAGAGGCATAGCACACCTGAATGCCGAGGTCTTCGCAGTAGTCTTGGAAGGCTGCGCTGGTGAACTGGGTCCCGTTGTCGGTGATGATTCTGTTCGGGACCCCGAACCGGCATACAATAGACTTGATGAACTTTACTGTGGATTGTTTGTTGATGGTGACAACTGGTGTAGCTTCCGGCCACTTGGTGAACTTGTCGATGGCGACATAGAGGTACCGGAATCCCCCGACGGTTCTGGGAAATGGTCCCAAGATGTCCAGCCCCCATACGGCAAATGGCCACGAGGGCGGGATCATCTGTACCGCCTGAGCCGGTGTATGGATCTGCTTGGCGTGGAACTGGCACGCCTTGCAGCTCTCGACCAGCTTGAAGTCATCCTGGAGTGCTGTCGGCCAGTAGAAGCCATGCCGGAAGGCTTTACCGACAAGCGTGCGTGAGGAAGAGTGACTTCCACATTCGCCTCCATGGATCTCAGCGAGCAAGTCGCAGCCTTCCCCCTGGGTTATGCACCGCAATAGGATGTGGTTGGAACCAAGCCGGTAGAGATCCCCCTCTACCAGCGCGTATCTCTTAGCCATACGCACAATCCGTTCAGCGGTTGCATGTTCATCAGGGAGGATGTTGTCCTTCAAGTAGTCCCAGATCTCCGTGATCCATGCATCGGGTCTGACTTGAGCTTCTGGATCTTGAGCACTGGGTTGCACGGAGTCCCCAGTGACGCTAACGATCCTTGGCGGCATCCATGGCTGTAGGGCCGCCGGGACCGCCAGCTTCGAGGTGCTGGTCAAGCCCCCTTCGCCCGGCTCAGCAGGCCGGGCTGTGGGCCGCAGCAACGTCGTCTCGAAAACTCCTTCGGGCGCGGGGGCTCCGGTGGAAGCCTTCGTTGAAAGGTTGTCAGCTGCGGCATTGCCAGCGCACGGTACGTGGCACAGGTCCAAGGCGAGGAATTCTTTCTCCAACATCTGCACGTGAAGCAGATACGCAGCTAGCTGTGGGTCATTGCAGGAGCATTCGCCCTTGACTTGTTTGATGACCAGCTGGGAGTCACCCTGTGCCAACACTGGTGAGCGCCTAAAGACAGGGCTGTCTGCAGGCCAAAGATGAGTGCTTCATACTCTGCCATGTTGTTGGTTGCCTTGAAATTGAGACGCACCATGTACCCAAACTGTTCCCCCGATGGCATGAGGAGCAGTATGCCGGCACCGGCCCCCTGCTTTCACGAGGAGCCATCGAAGAAAAGTGTCCAGTGGGGCTCGGTGAAGACCGGAGCTTGGTGCTCTGGTTCACCGTCTTCGTGGCCCCCTGGGTCAGTCTTCGTTGGTGTCCACTCTGCCACAAAGTCGGCCAGTGCTTGGCTTTTGACTGCATGGCGTGGAAGGAAGTCCAGCTCAAACTCCGCCAGCTCCGCCGCCCATTTAGCAACGTTGCCAGTTGCATGGGGGCTGTGAAGAATTGTCTTCAGCGGATACGAGGTGACTACCGAGACCCGGTGGACCTGGAAGTAATGGCGGAGCTTCCTGGAGGCCACGAGCACCGCATGCAGCAGCTTGTGGACTTCTAGGTACCTTGTCTTGGCATCATGAAGTACTTCGCTGATGTAGTAGACAGGCCTCTGGATGGTTCGAACCCTCTCTCTTAGGCCTGAGAGGTCTTCATCCATTGGCCCTGGCCCACTGGAGGTGGGTGGACCCACGGGGGCCTCCGGGAGCTGGGACCCGGAGGCCCTTAAGCTATCTTGGTTCTCCGGGGGGCCCCGGGGGTCTTGAGGGATCTCCGGGAGGTCCTGTTGGGCCCCCGGGGGGTCCCACAGGACCCTCGGGGGTTTATCTCAGGGGTCCGGGAGACCGCCTTGGACCTCCGGGAGGCCGACCTGGACCTCCGGGAGGTTGCCTTGGAGGTCCGGGAGACCGTCTTGGTCCTGCGGGGCCTTCTGGCCTCTATCTTCTGCTGCCGGAGCAGGTTGTGAAGATGAGAGGTCCGGTCGCTCTGCGACGAGGACCATACTCACCACTTCAGTTGTCGCCGTGATGTAGAGCAGCAGGTGCTCTCCGGGCTCAGGGGCTACCATGATAGGTAGGGTCGTCAGGAGTCGTTTCAACTCCTGGAAAGCCTCTTCTGCCTCGTCGGTCCAGGCAAATGGGCCAGACTTGCGCAGGAGCTTAAAGAAAGGGAGTGCCCGCTCTGCTAGCCTCGGTATAAACCGACTCAGTGCGGCTAGGCATCCCGTGAGTTTCTGGATATCCTTGACGCGGGCAGGAGGCCGCATCAAGTCGATGGCCTTGATATTCTCTGGGTTGGCCTCAATCCCCCGGTGCGAGACCAGGAATCCTAAGAGCTTCCCAGAGGACACACCGAACACACATTTGTCGGGGTTCAGCTTGGTGCGCGTAGAGCGCAATTTGTCAAAAACTAAGGCTAGGTTATCTAACAAAGATGAACCCTGCTTGACCTTGACAACGATGTCATCGACGTACACCTCAACTAAGTCTCTTATTAACTCCCCAAAGGTTTTGTGCATCGCTCGCACAAAGCTGGGGAGTGCATTCTTTAGGCCCTAAGGCATAGACACATAACAATAAAGGCCATCTACTGTGATGAAGGAGGTGTGCTCTTCATCCTCCCTAGACATGGGGATCTGATGGAAACCCGAGTAGGCGTCTAGGAAGCACAACATATCACAGCCTGATGTTGAGTCTACTATTTGATCTATTCTAGGGAGAGGGAATGGATCTTTGGGACATGCCTTATTGAGACTAGTGTAGTCGATGCACATCTGGAGCTTCCCGCCGGCCTTCGGGACAACGACGGGGTTTGCCAACCACCGGGGGTGGTGGACCTCCCGTATAAAGCCAGCGTCCAGTAGCTTCTTGATTTCTTCACGAATGAAGTTTTGCCGCATGATGGACTGCTTGCGTGGCTTCTGTTGAACTGGCCGGGCGTCGGGGAAGACTTTTAAGTGGTGCTCGATCACCTCCCTGGGGATCCCCGGCATCTGTGACGGTTGCCATGCAAACACGTCAATGTTGTGCCGGAGGAAGGTGACGAGCACGCCTTCCTATTTGCTATCCAGGCCCCCGGCTACCCGGGTGGTCTGGGTGGCTTCGGCGCCGACTTGGACGACCTTTAAGGGGACGCCGCCCTCGTCGAGGGGTTGCACCCGGGGTGCTGTGGCGGAGGCACGGTGGCGTGCACTCGGGTGGAGCTGGTCCGGCTCTGCACTGCTAGGGGCTGGTGCCCCAGCTGTTGCGAGCGCTTGGAGTTTCTCTAAGGCCGACACTGCAGCAGTGCGGTCTCCACAAATCCTGAGGACGCCCGTTGGTGTAGGCATATTTAGGACGAGGTAGCCGTAGTGGGCTACTGCCATGAATCGGTACAGGGCTGGCCTGCCGATTATGGCGTTGAAGGGGAGGTCGATCTCCGCTACATCGAACAGATTGTACTCTGTCCGATAGCTGTCCGGAGCTCCGAAGGTCACCGGGAGGCTGATGTTGCCGTAGGGAATGACCTGTCCCGGCCCTACCCCTGAGAACGGGCTCGACGGGGTGAGCTTGGCCATCGGGATCTGCAGCTTTTGGAAAGCTGCACGGCTGATGAGGTTCAGCCCAGCTCCACCATCTACCAAAACATGGTACATCCTCACGTTGGCGATGGTCGGAGCTACCAAGAGCGGTAGTTGGCCGGCCCCAGCCATGTTCCTGGGGCAGTCGGTGGCGTCAAAGCTGATGGGGGGGTCCCATCCACTTGAGGTGCGGTGCGGCACTTGGGAGTGGAGCCACCGACGCTACCGCTCGGCGCAGAGTCTTGACTGCGCTTCGAGATGAGGGGTCGGCGGACCCGCCATATATGACGTAGAGCTTCTTTCAACGCTCATCGTCGCTGGAGCTGGAGTCCTCATGGTTGCGTACCGCCTTCACGGCGCGCTGAGGCTCCTGGAACTCCACTGGATGGTCGATGCTGTCTGGGACGTCGACCTTCTGCTTGCCCTCCCTTGGACGGAAGGGTGGGGCGTCAGCCCGCTGCTGCTTCCCTTTGCGGAAGCGCTCTGCGAGCTTCCGGATCTCCCGGCACTCAGCAGTAGTGTGGAGACAGCTGCCGTGCACGGGGCATATCTTGTCTTGATCACCTTCTGGGATTGGTGATCTTCGCTGCCTCTTGTCGGGGCGCGGCCCCCGAGCCCCACTGAGTGTCGCTGCTGCGACGACTGGAGCTGCGGTCGGTGATTCTATCTTGCCTCTGCCTCGGTTCTTGGCCTTCTTGCTGCCTCCATAGGGAGTAGGGCCAGATCCGGGCTGTCCTCCTGACTCGGAGGATGGCAGCGAGTGCCAGTTTCGCCCTTCGGCCGCTCTGGCGCACTTGTCTGCCAGGCTGAAGAGCTCGGAGACGTCGCGGACCTCTCTGGTCGCGAGCTTCTCGAGCATCTTCTTGTCCCGGACGCCTTGTCGGAACGCCACCACGACAGAAGCATTTTGGATGTGTGGGATGGTGTTCCGCACCTGGGAGAACCGCTGGATGAAGGAGCGCAGCGACTCCCCCGGTTGTTGCTGGATGGCGTGGAGGTCGAGCTCCGTGCCAGGCCGGGTGTAGGAACTGCTGAAGTTGGCGATGAACTGCCGGCAGAGCTCTCCCCAGGAAGTTATGGAACCCTGGGGGAGGTTCATGAGCCAAGACCGAGCTGGACCGGTCAAGGCGACAGGGAAGTAATTGGCCATGATGGCTTCATTCCCCCCTGCGGCAAGTACGGCGGTGGAGTAGATCTGGAGGAACTCCGCCGGGTTGACGCTGCCGTCGTACTTCTCGGGCAGGTGCGGCCGAAACTTGCGCGGCCACTTCGTGAAGCGAAGGTGGGGCACAAGGGCCGCACATCCTGCTTCTGTTGCCGCAGGTATTGGTGCCGCGAATGCTTGGTTCGCACCGGGCACAGTGTACCCCGGTATGGGCAACGTTGAGCCATAGGCCGGGGCCGCCGTTTGCAGGACATATGACTGTGGCATATTATGCAGGGCGTGAGCCTGGGGCAAAGATCGCGTGGCGAAAGTCTGCTCTTCAGGATGGGTCGAGGCTGACGTCATGCTGTCGCCAGCCTCTTGGTTGTGACGCCTTTCTCGGCGTTGCTCGAGGTATACCCGGGCATCTTGACCCAAGTGACACCGTTCCAGCTCTGTCCTCAGATCCGTTGACTGGAGCCTGGTGGAGCTGGAATCTGCCGTCTGCTCGTCAACCATTGGCGTGCGCATCAGCGACACAGCCGGTTGGCCGGAGCGTCGTCCCCGCTGAAGTTGAGGGTTGGCGGCGGCGACGACGAGACGGTCTACCTCGCGAATCCACTGCTGGGTCGCTGCCTGAGGCGCGTCCCCAGCAGGTGGATTGTGCAGTAGCGCTCTTGCTGCAGCTAGCGCACCCCCACAGGGTACGTCCAGTGCTACTGAAGACCTGACGCTGGTTGGAGCCTGCATTGCCGGGGTCGGCGCTGCCAGAGCCGGTTGCTGGCTCCCAGCTTGTACCGACACACTCCGTCCCGAGTGTGTTGATATGTACTCCCCCCTGGTCGCGGTTCGCCACGGACGCGGGGGAGGAGAGTTTGCCGCTGAAGGAAGCTTGGTCATCTTCGTCGGCGGAAACTCGTCGCGCAAGGGGAAAAGTCCCCCTACCTGGCGCGCCAAATATCGAAGTGTTTGGTCGACACTTCCCCCGGGCCAGCACTGGGCAGCCCGCGGAGGTTCTTTTTTCGGTGGGGCTAGTCCCTTGTGGAGAGCTTGAGCGTATGGACAAGTTAGTAAGAGCTTGACACGGCGAGTTTTACATGGTTCAGGCCGCCGGAGCGTAAAACCCTACGTCCACGGCGAGCTATGGAGCTCGCTATATTGCTTGCCGCTCAGAACCGGAGTCCTGAGCTTGAGGATGAGTTACAGCTTGGGGGTGAATGGCTAGCGTATGAGTTGCGGGAGTGCGAACCCTTGCTAACGTCGCCTACCCGAGTCTTTTATAGTCCAAGACCCGGGTGGCTTACAAAGGGGGCCCGGGACCCGACAGGTGGTCCCGAGGAGATTGACTGTGATCTACCGTATCTGCAGTTATGCCGGTAGTTGTCTCTGGCGAAGGCTTCTGAGTCTTCGCCTTGCAGCCCTGCCCATGCCGCATGCTAGTCGTAGTGGATGATGACGGCGGGGGTGGCATGGGATGTCTTGTCGCTGCGTTTATTGGCTGCAGGCTCTGACACCGCGCGCCAGTCTGTGATGCGACTGGGCACAACGGCACCTGACAGAGGCGTGCTCCGCGTCTCCGTGTCTTGGGAAGACGCGGGCCTTGAATACCTTGTACGGGCAAGGTATGGAGCGTCTTTACGCCCGCTGCCTATCGCTCGGGGGCAGGCAGCACCATTCTGCTGGCCACGTGGCGGGCCCGGAGCCCTCCTCAGAGGAGAGGGGGGGTCTGGCCCCACGGGACACGTGTAGCCTTCGGACCTCTCCCCGCGGAGGGGGAGATTCGGCTTCTGTCGGCCATGTGGCGGGCCCGGAGCTCCTCTCTGAGGAGAGGGAGGTCCGGCCCCGCCGGATACGTGGCACCTTCGGACCTCTCTCCCGCGGAGGGGGAGGTCCGGCTTCTGTATGCCACATGGCGGGCCCGGAGCTCTCATCTGAGGAGAGGGAGGTCCGGCCCCGCCAGACGCGTGGCGCCTTCAGAGCTCTCGCTGCGGAGAAGGGCGAGTTCCTTAGGCATTTTCCCCTGTGCGCGGGGGTACCCCATATCGCGGGTACCGACATACTCATTCACACTCTTCTTTCCTTGGCGGAGACCTTTGAACTCTTGCCTTTTAAGCATCATGACTCCAGCAGGGACGTAATGAGAGCGGAAACTCTCCTTGAACTCAGTCCAAGTGATAGTCTCCTGGTTGTCATGAGCATTGCAAAGAGCGTCCCACCAGTCAGTGGCTGCTCCCATAAGTTGGTGCGATACGAAAAGAACTTTCTCCCGATCATTGCACTGAACAATAGCATGCTTCTTTTCCATGGATTTCAACCAATCATCAGCCTCCATGGGATCATTAGCTTATGCAAAAGTAGGCGGTCGAGTCCTCATGAACTCTCCCAATCTGTTGTGAGCCGGCGGTGGTGGTGGTGGTGGCGGTGGGGGTGCAGGAACGGGGTTAGGATTGTTGTTGTTGTTGGCTTGCAACTGTCCCAAAGTTTGTATCTGTTGAAGTGTTCGGTCGACACTTCCCCCGGGCCTGCACTGGGCAGCCCACGGAGGTTCTTTTTTCTGTGGGGCTAGTCCCTTGCGGACAGCTTGAGCGTATGGACGAGTTAGTAAGAGCTTGACACGGCGAGTTTTACGTGGTTCAGGCCGCCGGAGCATAAAACCCTACGTCCACGGCGAACTATGGAGCTCACTGTATTGCTTGCTGCTTAGAACCGGAGTCCTGAGCTTGAGGATGAGTTACAGCTTGGGGGTGAATGGCTAGCGTACGAGTTGCGGGAGTGCGAACCCTTGCTAACGTCGCCTACCCGAGTCTTTTATAGTCCAAGACTCGGGTGGCTTACAAGGGGGGCCCAGGACCCGACAGGTGGTCCCGGGGAGATTGACTGTGATCTACCGTATCTGCAGTTATGCCGGTAGTTGTCTCCTGCGAAGGCTTCTGAGTCTTCGTCTTGCAGCCCTGCCCATGCCGCATGCTAGTCGTAGTGGATGATGATGGCGGGGGCGGCATGGGATGTCTTGTCGCTGCGTTTATTGGCTGGTAGGCTCTTACACCGCGCGCCAGTCTGTCATGCGACTGGGCACAACGGCACCTGACAAAGGCGTGCTCCGCGTCTCCGCGTCTTGGGAAGACGCGGGCCTTGAATACCTTGTACGGGCAAGGTATGGGGCGTCTTTACGCCCGCTGCCTATCGCTCGAGGGCAGGCAGTGCCGTTCTGCTTGCCACGTCGCAGGCCCGGAGCCCTCCACAGAGGAGAGGGGGGTCCGGCCCTGCGGGACACGTGTAGCCTTCGGACCTCTCCCCGCGGAGGGGGAGGTTCGGCTTCTGTCGGCCACGTGGCGGGCCCGGAGCTCCTCTCTGAGGAGAGGGAGGTCCGGCCCCGCCGGATACGTGGCACCTTCGGACCTCTCTCCCGCGGAGGGGTAGGTCCGGCTTCTGTATGCCATGTGGTGGGCCCGGAGCTCTCCTCTGAGGAGAGGGAGGTCCGGCCCCGCCGGACGTGTGGCGCCTTCGGAGCTTTCTCTGCGGAGAAGGGCGAGTTCCTTAGGCATTTCCCCCTGTGCGCGGGGGTACCCCATATCGCGGGTACCGACAGTGGCCCCCGGGCCCATCTCGGGGGAGATAGCGAGCCCGAGGTGGGACCTCCGTCTCTTCCGATCCGCGCACTTTCTCTAAGTCCCGCATTGCCCGCTGCCGGAGCACGAACGGCCGCGGGATCGTGGGAGCGTGCGCCCACTTGATGGTTGCTTTTACTGCGGCGGTTCCCAAGACTGCCACTTCTGCACGTTGCGGCGTTTTCTTCGGGAACTGCCGTAGTGCTTTGCCGGCTTGTCTTCTTAGGAGACTGACTCCTTGAACCACCGCTTTAGATGGGCGGCTTGGGTCCAGCTGTCATCGGCGCTCGGTCTCGGAGCCGAAGTGGTTGCCGATGCGGCGTATTCGAAGAGATTCAAATTGCTTTGACCCGTACCTGGAAGGTGTGAAAAGAAACCGCCACGTGGGTACGCTCCCCTTATAAGGCTTCCAGCCCTTGCACCTCCCTCGAGTCTCTGCGGTCTTGTCTTCTTCCATGGCTTCCAACCCGCTTTTTTGGGGGGAGAATTGCTCTCGATTTCCTCCAGCGACGGCGTCTACACCAAGTATGGGACCCAGGGAGCCTGCCTGCCTTGCCTCTGGAGGTGGCGCCTCCGAGGGGTCTCAGGTTTGTCCTCCCGACGGGGCCCTTCCTCGGTGACGGCAGGCAGAAAGCTCCCTGGCATTGCGTCCCTTCTCAGATGGTGGAGTCTTCAAAGAAACCGCTGAAGCACCAAGGAGAATTCTAGGCGGCAGAGTCTCCGAGAAGACCGCTGAAGCAGCGGAGGGGGCCTCAGGAGCACCCTTGATGACACCGGCTTTTGCGCCGGTGATGAGGGAACTTCAGGAGAAGGAAACCGCTGATGCACCAAGGAGGATTCCAGGCGGCAGAGTCTCCAAGAAGACCGCTGAAGCTGCGGAGGGGGCCTCAGGAGCACCATTGATGACACCGGCCTTTGCGCTGGTGATGAGGGAGGCGATTCCTGCGCTCGGGTCATGGAGCGGGAGAACGCCGCCAGGGCTGAAGCCTGGTGACACGGCCGTTCTTGCAGCTTCTAGACTCTGGTCGTGTCAGGGGAACCTTGGGGCTTGTTTCTTTCTTTTTCATCGAGTTTGTAGCCCAGCTCATGGAGCCATGAATACATGAACTCTTATGACCCTTCGTGCCTGCGATGTTTTCCGTCTTCTTATTGGTTTTGCCTGGCCGAGCCCTTAGCTCCGCAAGGTGCTCAGAGGCCTTCACCAATCTCGACGTTCTGCTCCTGCATCTTCCCCGGGTCCTCATTATATTAAGGGCCCCGGAGGTCCTCGGGGCCTGCCTCATGAGGATGGGGAGGCCCGGATCAGCCGGACACGTGGCGGACCCGGAGCTCTCCTCTGAGGAGAGGGAGGTCCGGACCTGCGGTACACGTGGGGTCTTCGGGCCCCTCCCCTCAGAGGGGGGGTCCGGTCCCGCTGGACCCGTGGATCCTTCGGTCTTGCCTTGGAGTTCCGGTCTTGCGTGATCCCGTAGTGGCCCCCTGGCAGGGGCGTCCAATTGGCCAGGCGCTCCTACCACATTCCTGTAGGGATTTGAGGCCGAGAGGTCCTGCACACAAGTAGGGAAAACGTAATTCTCCTTGGGGGCTCCCCCTCCCTTATCACATAGTCTTATTTGACTTACAGTCCCTAACCATACGCACGGTGCTCTGGGACTGTAGTGCACGAAGTGCCGGGGGCTCGGGGCCCCTTTGACTATCAGCAGGTACCTCCGATGCAACCGCCTCTGGTAGGGCAGCAAATGCCGACTAGTGGTGAGAATGAGAAGAGGGAGCTGAGCACATGGCAGCCATGCACCGCAAGGGTAGTCATAAAAAACTTAGTACACAATTTAAATGAGTACGAGGAAAGAGCAAAGTAGAACAGGTTTATTTTCGTATAACTTTCCACAGGAGGAAGGCAGGCTAAACATGGAGGCCACGACCCACCCCATTAAGAAGGGAAGCAAGACACTACGCGCTTGGAGTCGGAACCAGGCAAAGCTGAACGTAGTCCTGTACCGTCCCCTGGGGCTTAGCTGCTCCGAGCGCTGTTCCTGGACTCTATGGAGTTTATTACAAAAAGAAAGGACTGTCCTATCTTTGCTCTAGGGGTAGAACTTACGGAGGTGTTCTATGTTCCAAGGGTTTGGGAGCAGGTCCCCATCCTCGGTGGAAAGGCGCACACACCCGGGGCGGCATACTTTCACGACTCGGAAAGGACCTTCCCAACTAGGGGAGAGTTTGTGGGTCCCTTCACGAGAAAGTATGCGCCGTAGCACCAGGTCACCTTCCTGCAGCGCCCGGGCACGCACAGATCTCTGGTGGTAGCAACGAAGCGCTTGTCTGTACCGTGCGTTACGGAGTGCTGCATGCAATCGGACCTCGTCGACGAGGCCGATTTCTCCATGCCGGAGGATGTCCTGCGCGGCTTCGTCGTAAGCCCGGACACGGTGAGACTTCATGGTGATTTCTGGGGGAAGTACAGCTTCGGCCCCATACACCATGAAGAAGGGTGTCTCTCCGGTGGCCCAGCTCTGGGATGTCTGGTTAGCCCATAGTGTGCTCGGAAGCTCATCTACCCAATTGGCACCATGTTTCTTCAGACTGGCGTAGGTGCGAGTCTTAAGGCCCCGGAGAATCTCCGCGTTGGCCCTCTCGACTTGCCCATTGCTCTTTGGATGGGCGATAGAGGCATAGCACACCTGAATGCCGAGGTCTTCGCAGTAGTCTTGGAAGGCTGCGCTGGTGAACTGGGTCCCGTTGTCAGTGATGATTCTGTTCGGGACCCCGAACCGGCATACAATAGACTTGATGAACTTTACTGCTGTCGGTACCTGTGATATGGGGTACCCCCGCGCACAGGGGAAAATGCCTAAGGAACTCGCCCTTCTCCGCAGGGAGAGCTCCGAAGGCGCTACGCGTCCTGCGGGGCCGGACCTCCCTCTCCTCAGAGGAGAGCTCCGGGCTCGCCACGTGGCCTGCAGAAGCCGGACCTTCCCCTCCGCGGGAGAGAGGTCCGAAGGTGCCACGTGTCCGGCGGGGCCGGACCTCCCTCTCCTCAGAGAGGAGCTCCGGGCTTGCCACGTGGCCGACAGAAGCCGGACCTCCCTCTCCGTGGGGAGAGGTCCGGAGGCTCCACGTGTCCTGCGGGGCCGAACCCCCCTCTCCTCTGAGGAGGGCTCCGGGCCCGCCACGTGTCCAGCAGAACGGCGCTGCCTGCCCCCGAGCGATAGGCAGCGGGCGTAAAGACGCCCCATACCTTGCCCGTACAAGGTATTCAATGCCCGCGCCTTCCCAAGACGCGGAGACGCGGAGCACGCCTCTGTCAGGTGCCGTTGCGCCCAGTCGCATCACAGACTGGCGCGCAGTATCAGAGGCTGCCAGCCAATAAACGCAGCGACAAGACATCCCATGCTGCCCCCGCCGTCATCATCCACTACGACTAGCATGCGGCATGGGCAGGGCAGCAAGACGAAGACTCAGAAGCCTTCGCCAGAGACAACGACCGACATAACTGCGGATATGGTAGTCTACAGGCAATCTCCCCGGGACCACCTGTCCGGTCCCGGGCCCCCCTTGTAAGCCACTCGAGCCTTGGACTATAAAAGGCTCGGATAGGCAACGGTAGCAGGGGTTCGGACTCTAGCCATCCGCACCCCTGGGTTCGCACTTTGCAACTCATACGCTAGCCACACACTCTCAAGCTGTAGCTCACCCCCAAGCTCAGGACTCCGGCCCTGAGCAGCAAGCAATACAGCGAGCTCCATAGCTCGCCGTGGACGTAGGGTTTTATGCTCCGGCGGCCTGAACCACGTAAAACTCGCCGTGTGAAGCTCTTACTAACTCGTCCATCTGCGCAAGCTCTCCGCTAGGGACTAGCCCCACTGAAAAAAGAACCTCCGCGGGCTGCCTAGTGCAGGCCCGGGGGAAGTGTCGACTGAACACTTCGACATTTGGCGCGCCAGGTAGGGGGCTTTTCCCCTTGCGCGACGAGTTTCCACCGACGAAGATGACCAAGATTCCTTCAGCGGCAAACTCTCCCCCCTGCGTCCGTGGCAAACCGTGACCAGGGGAGAGTACATGATGACACACTCAGGACGGAGTGTGTCAAGGCAAGCTAGGAGCCAGCAACCGGCTCTGGCAGCGCCGACCCCGGAAATGCAGGCTCCAACCAGCGTCAGGCCTTCAGTAGCGCCGGGCGTACCCGGTGGGGGTGCGCTAGCAGCAGCAAGGGCGCTACTGCACAATCCGCCTGCTGGGGACGCGCCTCAGGCAGCGACCCAGCAGTGGATTCGCGAGGTAGACCGTCTTGTCGTCGCCGCCGCAAACCATTGACTTCGGCGGGGACGACGCTCCGGCCAACCGGCTGTGTCGCTGACACGCACGCCAACGGTTGACGGGTAGACGGTGGGTTCCAGCTCCACCAAACTTCCATCGACGGACCTGAGGACAGAGCTGGAACGATGCCACTTGGGCCAAGATGCCCGAGTGTTCCTCAAGCGACGTCGAGAAAGGCGTCGCACTCAAGAGGCTGGCGACAACATGACGTCGGCCTCGACCCAGCCTGGAGGGCAGACCTTCGCTACGCGAGCTCTGCCCCAGGCGTACGCCGCACAGCATAAGCCACAACCATGTGCTCTGCAAGCGGCGTCCACGGCCTATGGCGCAACCTTGCCCATACCGGGGTACACTGTGCCAGGCGCAACCAAGCGTTCGCGGCACCAGTACCTGCACTGGGAGCCAGCAACCGGCTCTGGCAGCGCCGACCCTGGCAATGCAGGCTCCAACCAGCGTCAGGTCTTCAGTAGCGCTGGGCGTACCCGACGGGGGTGCGCCAGCTGCAGCAAGAGTGCTACTGCGCAATCCGCCTGCTGGGGACGTGCCTCAGGCAGCGACCCAGCAGTGGATTCGCGAGATAGACCGTCTCATCATCGCCGCCGCAAACCCTCGACTTCGGCGGGGACGACGCTCTGGCCAACCGGCTGTGTCGCTGATGCGCACGCCAATGGTTGGCGAGCAGACGGCCGACTCCAGCTCCACCAGGCTTCCGTTGACGGACCTGAGGACAGAGCCGGAGCGATGCCACCTGGGCCAAGACGCCCGAGTGTTCCTCGAGCGGCGACGAGAAAGGCGTCGCAGCCAAGAGGCCGGCGCCAGCATGACGACTGCCTCAACCCTGCCTGAGGCGCAGACTTTCGCCACGCAAACTCTGCCCCAGACATACTCCGCGCAGCATATGCCACAGCCATATGTCCTGCAAACGGCGCCCCCGGACTATGGCGTAGCCTTGCCCATACCGGGGTACACTGTGCCAATGGGAACCAAGCGTTCGCGGCACCAACGCCTGCAGCAACAGGGGCAAGATGTACAGCCCTGGAGCCCCACCTCCGCTTCACGAGGTGGCCGCGCAAGTTTCGGCAGCACCTGCCCGAGAAGTACGACGGCAGCGTCAACCCGGCGGGGTTCCTCCAGATCTACTCCACCGCCGTACTTGCCGCAGGAGGGGATGAGGCCATCATGGCCAAACTACTTCCCCGTTGCCTTGACCGGCCCAGCTCGGCCTTGGCTAATGAACCTCCCTCAGGGTTCCATAACATCCTGGGGAGAGCTCTGCCGGCAGTTCATCGCCAACTTCGGCAACTCCTACACCCGTCCTGGCATGGAGCTTGACCTCCACGCCATCAAGCAACAACCTGGTGAGTCGCTGCGCTCCTTCATCCAGCGGTTCTCCCAGGTACGCAACACCATTCCGCATATTCAAAGTGCTTCTGTGGTGGCGGCACTTCGACAGTGTCCAGGACAAGAAGATGCTTGGGAGGCTTGCAACCAGAGAGGTCTGCGATGCCTCCGAGCCCTTCAGCCTGGTGGACAAGTGCGCCAGAGCAGCCGGAGGGCGGAGCTGGCACTCACTGCTAGCTTCCGAAGGCGGAAGACAGCCCGAAGACGGCGGAGTTCAAGCTGAGCTCCCGACCACGTCAGACAGCCAAGAGCCAAGCACTGGATGACTTCGTGGCTGAGTGGACGCCAACGAAGGCTGACCCAGGGGGCCGCGAAGACGGTGAACCAAAGTACCGAGCTCCGGTCTTCACCGGGCCTCACTGGACGCTCTTCTTCGATGGCTCCTCGCGAAAGCAGGGGGGCCGGTGCCGGCGTACTGCTTCTCATGCCACCGGGGGAGCAGTCTGGGTACATGGTGCGTCTCAATTCCAAGGCAACCAACAACTTGGCAGAGTATGAAGCACTCATCTTTGGCCTAAAAGACAGTCCTGTCTCTGGGTGCTCGCCAGTTGTTGGCGCAGGGCGACTCCCAGCTAGTTATCAAGCAAGTTAAGGGTGAATGCCCCTGCAATGACCCACAGCAAGCTGCTTATCTGCTTCACGTGCGGATGTTGGAGAAAGAATTCCTCGCCTTGGACCTGCGCCATGTACCGCGCGCTTGCACGGCCGCAGCTGACGACCTCTTAATGAAAGCCTCCATCGGAGCCCCTGAGCATGAAGAAGTCTTCGAGAGGGCGTTGCTGCGGTCCACAGCCCGGCCCGCCGAGCCGGGCGAAGGGGGCTGAACCAGTGCCTCGAAGCTAGGCAGTCCCGGCGGCCCTGGATGCCGCCAAAGGATCGTAAGAGTCACTGGGGACTCCGTGCAACCCAGCGCTCAAGATCCAGAAGCTCAAGTAGTCCCGATGCATGGACCACGGAGGTCCGGGACTCCTTGAAGGACATCCTTCCTGATGAACGTGCATCCGCTGAACGGGTGGTGCGGATGGCTAAGTGCTACGCGCTGGTATCTTTACTAGCGTGGCGCCACGACATCCTATTGCGGTGCATAACCCAGGAGGAAGGCTGCGATTAGCTCGCAGTAGTCCAAAGAGTCGAGTGCTGGGAACGCTCATCGTCCCGCACGTTGGTCGGTTAAGCCACCCGGCATGGCTCCTACTGACCGAGAGCCACCTGGACGCCGTCAAACCGGTTAGGGATGCAATGCGTGCCAGGTCCACGCCAAGCAGACCCACACAACCGGTGCAGATGCGCACCCAGAGCCGTCGGGGTATACCGACTCCTCCATGTCGAGGGCCAGCCGGACTTCCCAGGGCCGGGTCATGGGAACTACCCTTCCACATGGTATGCGGGGCCGAAGCCATGCTTCCCCCTGATATAGCCATGGGGGTCCCCCCGTGTCCGGCATACGACGAAGCCACGCATGACCCGCTCTGCGTGAAGACAGGCGCTCCGACGCTACCCAGTAAATTCACCATGCTTACTTAGGTGTTTAATTAAATTACGCATTAATTTATATGAACACCTCCCCACACTCTAGACAGTGTGCGTCCATTGTACACTCGGCTCCTCTTTCCGGATCTCATGCATAGTCGATATTTGCCGTCCTGCCGAAGGCGGTAGTGCTTGGGGTACCTGCCAGAGGCCCGGTGGCCTTTTGGATCTCCCCCTATAAGGGTACTGCACCGCCAGTTGGTCTCCTCCGAGAATAGACCTACGCTAGAATGGGGGGTCAGGAGCCTTGCTTTGCCCGGTCTTGCACCCAAAGCATGCGCACTCTGCCTCCCGGTGCTACGGTCTGAGTACCAGGGGGCCGGGCGGTTACACCCTGACTGGGGCTGGGGCTAGACCTCCGGGACCAAGTGCACTGGATTACCCAAGCCCCGTATTCTGGCCTGGGACAGTAAGCAAAATGAGACTAAGGGATAGGAAAGGGGGGACCACTGAGCAGTTCCGAACCTCCGCCCCCACAGCTGGGCTGAGCTCCGAGGCCAGCCCTCGCCCTCCTTTCAGAGGCGAGCGCTGATGCCGAACCTCACGCCCTTCGCTGGCCTGAACTCCGATGACTTCCGGACTCCGCCTCCACAGCCAGGCCGAGCTCCAAGGCCAGCCCTCGCCCTCCTTTCAGAGGCGAGCGCTGATGCCAGACCTCGCGCCCTTCGCTGGCCTGAGCTCCGATGACTTCCGGACTCCGCCCCCATAGCTGGGCCGAGCTCCGAGGCCAGCCCTCGCCCTCCTTTCAGAGGGGAGCGCTGATGCCGGACCTCACGCCCTTCGCTGGCCTGAGCTCCGATGACTTCCGGACTCCGCCCCCATAGCTGGGACGAGCTCCGAGGCCAGCCCTCGCCCTCCTTTCAGAGGCGAGCGCTGATGCCGGACCTCACGCCCTTCGCTGGCCTGAGCTCCGATGACCTCCGGACCTCACGCCCTTCGCTGGCCTGAGCTCCGATGACCTCCGGACCTCACGCCCTTCGCTGGCCTGAGCTTCGATGACTTCCGGACTCTGCCCCCATAGCTGGGCCGAGCTCCGAGGCCAGCCCTCGCCTTCCTTTCAGAGGCGAGCGCTGACGCCGGACCTCACGCCCTTCACTGGCCTGAGCTCCGATGACTTCCGGACTTCGCCTCCACAGCCAGGCCGAGCTCCGAGGCCAGCCCTCGCCCTCCTTTCAGAGGCGAGCGCTGATGCCGGACCTCACGCCCTTCGCTGGCCTGAGTTCCGATGACTTCCGGACCTCCGCCCCCACAGCTGGGCCGAGCTCCGATGCCAACCCTTGCCCTCCTTTCAGAGGCGAGACCTGATGCCGGACCTCACGCCCTTCGTGGACCTGAGCTCCGATGACTTTCGGACCTCCGCCCCAACAGCCGGGCCGAGCTCTGATGCCAGGCTTCACCCTCTCTTAAGAGGCTGAACTCCGAAGCCGTCAAGACCCTGCCAGCACAGGGAGTACTCAAGACAAGAAAGTGCGCGTGTCGGTACCTGAGATATGGGGTACCCCCGCGCACAGGGTAAAATGCCTAAGGAACTCGCCCTTCTCCGCAGGGAGAGCTCCGAAGGCGCCACGCGTCCGGCGGGACCGGACCTCCCTCTCCTCAGAGGAGAGCTCCGGACCCGCCACGTGGCAAACAGAAGCCGGACCCCCCCCTCCGCGGGAGAGAGGCCCGAAGGCGCCGCGTGTCCAGTGGGGCCGGACCTCCCTCTCCTCAGAGGAGAGCTCCAGGCCCGCCACATGGCATACAGAGGCCGGACCTCCCCCTCCGCGGGGAGAGGTCCGGAGGCTCCACGTGCCCCGCGGGGCTGACCCTCCTCTTCTCTGAGAAGGGCTCCGGGCCCGCCACGTGGCAGCAGAGCGACACTGCCTGCCCCGAGCGATAGGCAGCGGGCGTAAATACGCTCCATACCTTGACCGTACAATATATTCAAGGCCCGCGTCTTCCCAAGACGCGGAGACGCGGAGCACGCTTCTGTCAGGTGCCGTTGCGCCCAGTTGCATCACAGACTGGCGCGCGGTGTCAGAACCTGTCAGCCAATAAACACCGTGACAAGACATCCCATGCCGCCTGCGCCGTCATCAACCACTACGACTAGCATGCGGCATGGGCAGGGCGGCAAGATGAAGACTCAGAAGCCTTCGACCAGAGACAACTACCGGCATAACTGCAGATACGGTAGATAATAGACAATCTTCCCGGGACCACCTGTCGGGTCCCGGCTTCCCTTGTAAGCCGCCCGAGTCTTGGACTATAAAAGGCTCGGGTAGGCGTCGATAGCAAAGGTTCGCACTTTGCAACTCATACGCTAGCCATACACTCTCAAGCTGTAACTCACCACCAAGCTCAGGCCTCCGGCCCTGAGCAGCAAGCAATACAGCGAGCTCCATAGCTCGCCGTGGACGTAGGGTTTTACACTCCGGCGGCCTGAACCACGTAAAACTCGCCGTGTCAAGCTCTTACTAACTCGTCCATCTGCGCAAGCTCTCTGCTAGGGACTAGCCCCTCCGAAAAAAGAACCTCCGCGGGCTGCCCAGTGCAGGCCCGGGGGAAGTGTCGATCGCACACTTCGACATTTGGCGCGCCAGGAAGGGGGCTTTTCTCCTACCGCGACGAGTTTCCGCCGACGAAGATGACCAAGCTTCCTTCAGCGGCAAACTCTCCCCCTCCGCGTTCACGGCGAACCGTGACCACTGGGGAGTACATGTCGACGCACTCGGGACGGAGTGTGTCGGCACAAGCTGGTAGCCAGCAGCCGACTCCGGCAACGCCGACTCCGGCTATGCAGGCCCCGACCAGTGTGAGATCTTCTGCAGCGCTGAGCGTACACCATGGAGGTGCGCTAGCTGCAGCAAGAGCGCTGCTGCGCAACCCACCTGCGGGAGATGCGCCCCATTCAGCGACCCAGCAGTGGGTCCGCGAGGTGGACCGCCTCGTCGCCGCTGCCGCGAACCCTCGGTTTCAGCGAGGACGGCGCCCAGGACAACCGGATGTGTCGCTGACGCGCACACCCACGGTTGACGGGCTGACGGCGGATTCCAGCTCCTCCAGGCTCCTGTCGACGGACCTGTGAAGGAAACTGGAACGGTGCCACTTGGGCCAGGACGCCCGGGTGTACCTCGAGCGACGCTGAGAGAGGCGTCGCAGCCATGAGGCAGGCGACAGCATGTCGTCGGCCTCGACGCAACCATAAGGGCAGGCCTTCGCCACGCGAGCCCTGCCTCAGGCCTATGCTGCGCAGCATATGCCACAGCTATATGCGCCGCAAGTAGCGGCCCCGGCCTATGGTGCAGCCTTGCCCATGCCGGGATACGCGGTGCCAGGTGCGAACCAAGCGTTCGCAGCGCCAGTACCTGCAGCAGCAGGTGCAGGATGTGCGGCTCTTGCACCCCACCTTCGCTTCGCAAGGTGGCCACGCAAGTTTCGCCCGCATCTGCCCGAGAAGTACGACGGTAGCGTCAACCCGGCGGAGTTCCTCCAGATCTACTCCACCGCCGTACTTGCCGCAGGAGGGGATGAGGCTGTCATGGCCAACTACTTCCCCGTCGCCTTGACCGGCCCAGCTCGGTCTTGGCTCATGAATCTACCTCAGGGGTCCATAACCTCCTGGGGAGAGCTTTGCCAGCAGTTCGTCGCCAACTTCGGCAGCTCCTACACCCATCCCGGCACGGAGCTTGACCTCCACGCTGTCAAGCAACAACCTGGGGAGTTGCTGCGCTCTTTCATCCAGCGGTTCTCTCAGGTACGCAACACCATCCCGCATATCCAAAGCGCCTCTGTGGTGGTGGCGTTCCGACAGGGTGTCCGGGACGAGAAAATGCTTGAGAAGCTCGCGACCAGAGAGGTCCGCGACGTCTCGGAGCTCTTCAGCCTGGCGGACAAGTGCGCCAGAGCAGCTGAAGGGCGGAACTGGCACGCTCTGCCGACCTTCGAGTCAGGAGGACAGCCCGGGTCCGGTGCTGCTGCCTATGGGGGTGGCAAGAAGACCAAGAACTGGGGGGGTGGCAAGATGAAGTCACCATTCACGGCCCCCGTCGCCGCAGCTGCGACAACCAGTGGAGCTTGGGGGCCACGCCCCGACAAAAGGCAGCGGCAATCACCGGCCCCAGACAGTGACCAAGGCGGGCTATGCCCCGTGCATGGCACCTGCAACCATACTGCTGCCGAGTGCTGGGAGATCCAGAAGCTGGTAGAGCGCTTCCGCAAAGGAAGACAGCAGAAGGCTGAAGCGCCGCCCTACCCTCAGAGGGATGGCAAACAGAAGGTCGATGCCCCAGTCACTGCTGCCCACCAGGTGGGGTTCCAGGAGCCTCAGCGTGTCATAAAGACAGTGCATGACGGTGAGGACTCCAGTTCCGACGGTGACAGGTCAGGGCGTTAGCCAACTGCGGTGCGCCTCCGGGCCACGAACATACCTCTCGGGAGCCGCCTAAGGTCTGTCAACCCCTTGAAGGCCTCGCCAGAAGGGGAAGACGCCTTAGGTCATCCAAGACGAGCCCGGGTCTACCTACCCCTTGAAGGCCTTAGCCAGAAGGGGAGAACTCCCCGGGGGCCCCCAGGAGAAGCCGCGCAGGACCTGATCCAGTGCGAAGATAACAACCTCGACGACAAGACTCGGCTGCAGGAAACACCCCGCAACGCACGGTCCCGGCTAATGCTCTAAGCACTACCGCCAAAGAACCAAACGCGTCGGGGGCCTGCAGGAGGGCAACTTGGTGAAGCGGCACGCTCTATTCCAAGAAGGACCCATAAGCTCTCCCCCAGCAGGGAAGGTCCCTTCCGAATCATGAAAGCTGCCACCCCAAGCACACATGCCTTCCAACCGAGAGTGGGATCCGTTCCCAAAAATCCTTGCCATGGAGCAACGCTGTAAGTCCTACTCCCTGAGCATCAGTAGAACAGGGTTATTCCCTTCTGTAATAGATCCCATAGAACTTAGGAACAGCGCTTGGGGCAGCTAAGTCTCAAGGGACGGTACAGGACTACGTCCAGTTTAGCCTGGTTCTGACCCTAAGCGCGTAGAGTCTTGCTTCCCTTGAAGACAAGGCGGAACATTGCCTCCCAGTACAGCCAGAATTCCACCTATGGGTACGAATACAGAGCCCCATTCTACTTACTCTCTCTCTCATGCGCTTATTTAAATTATGCATTAATTTCTATGATCGCACTCTCTATGTATGTTCATCGTACATCTAGCTCCACCCCTCCTGTGCTCATCCATAGTCGGCTTTCGCTATCCTTCTGAAGGCGGCTGCGCTTGAGGCACCTGCCGATGGCCGAGTGGGTCTCTCGGGCCTCCCCCAGTCAGGTGTTGCGGTGCCAGTTGGTTACCTCCAGGAAAGGCCTGCGTTGTGCATGGGGGGTCCAGGGTGCGTATCCAGCTTAGCCGGCCCAGAGCCCAAAGCATGCGCATCCTGCCCTCCGGAGGTCCAGGGGAGTACGTCCGCTTTGCCTGGTCATGAACCCAAAGCGCGTGCACTCTACTTCCCCAGCGCATGGCCCGGTACTAGGGATCGGACGGCCGTACCCGGACCTCGGAGGGAGCCGGAGCTCCGGCGCCTCGTGCACAGAATTGCCCAAGCCCCGTATAGCGGATCGGGGTCGTAAGACGGATAAGACTAGGAGACGGGAGGGGAGGACCCCCGAGGAGAATTACGTTTCCTCTGCCTGTGTGCAGGACCTCCAGGTTCAGCAACAGGGACTGCATGAAGCGGGGGAAAGGAGCTACCAGCTACTCCGGCCTGGGACTGGAAGGACCGGGACCTGCCCCTCCAGCAGGGGCGGGACCTGGGAGCCCCACGTGTCCAGCGGGCCCAGAACTCTCTCCTCCCTTGAGGAGGGCTCCGGTCTCGCCACGTGGTGGGCAGAAGCCGGACCTCCCCCTCGGTGGGAGGGCTCCGAAAGCCCTACGTGTCCAACATGGCCGGAGCTCCCGCCTCTTAGGAAGGAGCTCCGGACCCACCACGTGGCAGGCAGATCTGGAGCTCCCCATAGGGCGAGATCCGGAGATCTCCGGGGGCCCCTAACACAGTTAGGACCCGGGGAGGGTGTCTGTGCAAAGCTCCGAGATTGGAAATGGCCTCTGAGAACCTTGCGGAGCTAAGGACTCAGCCAGGCAAAGCCAAGAAGGAGAGAAAAAGCATCACAGACACAAGTATCCAAAAGAGTCAAATTAAGCAAGGCTCCATGAGCTGGACTACAGACTCGATAAAAAGGGAGAAACAAGTCCTAAGGACCTCCCAGCTCCCGCCGGAACCTTGCGGCTATAAGGGCGGCCACAACCTCGACTTCTGCCCTGGCAACTTGCTCCCGCTCGGCGGCTGGGCCCTCTCTCGCTGGTTCTAGCGAAAAAGAGGGGTCGCGGCTCTTAAAGCATGCCAGCACCTGTGAAGCGACCTCTAAGGCTAGGCCGCGCCCCTCGACCTCAAGCTCGCTGGCGACCACCGAGTCTACCCTGTCCAGCTTGGCGCCGATCGACTCCAGCGTGGGGATCACCCCCAACGCAGGGGCCGCGGCTCTCACCGGACTGAAGCCAAGAGGGATCAGGGCGGACCCCGCTCGATCCACGAAGCTCGAGACTGCAAGAGCCTCGGAGGACCGCAAGGCCGAAAGCTCCTCCACCTCGCAGCGGGCCGCCTGCAGAGCCTCCAGGTTCCTCTCGGAGAATTCCTTCTCCTTGGCCGCCAGGGAGCTCTCCCGAAGGTGGAGAGCCTTGGCAAGCCGCTCCAACTCAGCGGCCTTGAAGCCTGCGGTCAACTCCCGGTCCAAGACCGCCCAGCGATCACGGGAGACCTGTTCCTCCCTCAAGTCGAGGTCTGCCTTCAGGATCTCCAGCTCCTCCATCCGAGCTCGAAGGTCATCCTCGCCCGCAGCCAGCTGCGCGGCGACCCTCTCCGCCTCAGCTGCCATGCAACGCTCCCGTTCCTCAACGGCGAGTTCACGGCGCTCCAACCGCTGCCGGATCTCCACAGCAGCAGAGGGGCTCTCCTCGGCCCGGGCGTGTGCCTCCAGGGTCTCCCGGTTGATCCGCCGCGATTCGGTGTCCATGCGGTCGACAGCCCGCTTCATCCGGTCGAGGAGCGCTTCCCTAAAGTCGAGCAACTCCCGCCTGGAGTCGAGCTCACTCTTAACCTTCGCGGTCCTCTCCCGCAAAAGGTTCCCCCAGATGAGGAGGCGGTCCCGTTCAACCATATACTCCTCCCGCTCGCGCCCCAGTGCAGCCAAGACCTGCCGGACGCTCGACTCGGCAAGCGCAAAGGCGTCCGCCAGAGGCAATGGAGCAACAGAGGCCGGGGCAGTCCCCCCGACCTCCTCCATTACCTCGTCCTCAGGAAGAGCCGATGCACCAGCAACCGAGACGAGACGACGATCAGGAGAAGCTGGCTCCGAGGCTCTGGCAGCCAGGCCAGCTGGGCTCTCTTCAGCTTCTGGCTCCTTGACCTGAGGAGATGGGCGAGCCGGGGAAGGCGGTGCTGAAGAAGAGGCCGGGCAGTCTAGTGCAGGGTCAGCCTGTGCTGGCTTGGGGGCCGCGGTGGCCGTCTCGGCAGGGAGAGACGACGCCGCCGCGGAGTCCGGGTACACCGGAACAGGAGAAGTTCGCGCTGGCCTGGGGGCCGCGGCAGTTGCCCCTGGCTCCGAACGCAGCGGCGCAGATTCCCCGCAAGTCGGGGAAGGCCGGGAAGCGCGGACACTCCAGCGGGCTCTGAACCCCGACTTCTGAGCCGGGGTAGGACTTCCAGAGCCCGCTACCGTCACCGACGGCCGCTCCGCAGTCGCTTGGACTGGCGGAACAGGGGGCGCCCCAGAGGCTTCCCCCAGCACATCAACCCGGGGCCTCTTCGAGTCGCCACCGGAGGAAGTGTCAGGCACCCCAGAATCCCGACTTGGCACAGATACCGCTGCTAGAGGAGATCGAGCGCGCTTCTTCTCTGGCGGCGGGTTGGATGCCATGGCAAGGGAGAACTCAAAGGCAAGAGAGCAAAAGCACAAGAGTCTGAGGAGAAATGCAGAGAAGTGCGAAGGGAAGCTGCAATGTGGGTAAGACCCCCTCTAAAAAACTTCCCGGGTACAATTCCAAGCGATTCGGAACTCTTCGAATACCCCGCACCGGTAACCGCTTCCGTTCCCAGACCGAGTGCCGATGACGGGTGGGCCCTAGCTGCCCAACTGAAGCGGTGGGTCAAGGAGTCAGTCTCCTGAGAAGATGAGCCGGCGAGGCACTTCAGCGGTTCCCGAAGAAAGCGCCGCAAAGGTGGCAGTCTTGGGAACCGCCGCGGTAAAAGCAACCATCAAGTGAGCGCACGCTCCCACGATCCCGTGGCTGTTAGTGCTCCGGCAGCGGTCAATTCGGGACTTAGAGAAAGTGCGCGGACCGGAAGAGACGGAGGTCCCACCTCGGGCTCGCTATCTCCCCCGAGATGGGCCCGGGGGCCACTGTCGGTACCTGAGATATGGGGTACCCCGCGCACAGGGTAAAATGCCTAAGGAACTCGCCCTTCTCCGCAGGGAGAGCTCCGAAGGCGCCACGCGTCCGGCGGGGCCGAACCTCCCTCTCCTCAGAGGAGAGCTCCGGACCCGCCACGTGGCAAACAGAAGCCGGACCTCCCCCTCCGCGGGAGAGAGGCCCGAAGGCGCCGCGTGTCCAGTGGGGCCGGACCTCCCTCTCCTCAGAGGAGAGCTCCGGGCCTGCCACGTGGCATACAGAGGCCGGACCTCCCCCTCCGCGGGAGAGGTCCGGAGGCTCCACGTGCCCCACGGGGCTGACCCTCCTCTTCTCTGAGAAGGGCTCCGGGCCCGCCACGTGGCAGCAGAGCAACGCTGCCTGCCCCGAGCGATAGGCAGCGGGCGTAAATACGCTCCATACCTTGCCCGTACAAGGTATTCAAGGCCAGCGTCTTCCCAAGACGCGGAGACGCGGAGCACGCTTCTGTCAGGTGCCGTTGCGCCCAGTCGCATCACAGACTGGCGCGCAGTGTCAGAACCTGTCAGCCAATAAACACCGTGACAAGACATCCCATGCCGCCTGCGCCGTCATCAACCACTACGACTAGCATGCGGCATGGGCAGGGCGGCAAGATGAAGACTCAGAAGCCTTCGACCAGAGACAACTACCGGCATAACTGCAGATACGGTAGATAATAGACTGTCGAAGTGTGCGATCGACACTTCCCCCGGGCCTGCACTGGGCAGCCCGCAGAGGTTCTTTTTTCGGCGGGGCTAGTCTCCTAGCGGAAAGCTTGCGCGGATGGACGAGTTAGCGAGAGCTTGACACGGCGAGTTTTACGTGGTTCAGGCCGCCGGAGCGTAAAACCCTACGTCCACGGCGAGCTATGGAGCTCGCTGTATTGCTTGCTGCTCAGGGCCGGAGGCCTGAGCTTGGGGGTGAGTTACAGCTTGAGATTGTATGGCCAGCGTATGAGTTGCAAAGTGCGAACCCTTGCTATCGACGCCTACCCGAGCCTTTTATAGTCCAAGACTCGGGCGGCTTACAAGGGAAGCCGGGACCCGACAGGTGGTCCCGGGGAGATTGTCTATTATCTACCGTATCTGTAGTTACGCCGGTAGTTGCCTCTGGTCGAAGGCCTCTGAGTCTTCATCTTGCCGCCCTGCCCATGCCGCATGCTAGTCGTAGTGGTTGATGACGGCGCAGGCGGCATAGGATGTCTTGTCGTGGCGTTTATTAGCTGGCAGGTTCTGACACCGCGCGCCAGTCTGTGATGCGAATGGGCGCAACGGCACCTGACAGACGCGTGCTCAGCGTTTCCGCGTCTTGGGAAGGCGCGGGCCTTGAATACCTTGTACGGGCAAGGTGTGGGGCGCGTTTACGCCCGCCGCCTACCGCTCGGGGGCAGGCAGCACCGTTCTTCTGGCCATGTGGCGGGTCCGGAGCCCTTCTCTGTGGCGAGAAGGGTCCGGTCTGCGGGGCACGTGGAGCCCCCAGACCTCTCCCCGCGGAGGGGGAGGTCCAGCCTCTGTATGCCACGTGGCGGGCCCGGAGCTCTCCTCTGCGGAGAGGGAGGTCCGGCCCCGCTGGACGCGTGGCGTCTTCGGACCTCTCTCCCACGGAGGGGGAGGTCCGGCTTCTGTATGCCACGTGGCGGGCCCGGAGCCCTCCTCTGAGGAGAGGGAGGTCCGGCCCCGCTGGACGCGTGGCGCCTTCGGAGCTCTCCCTGCGGAGAAGGGCGAGTTCCTTAGGCATTTTCCCCTGTGCGTGGGGGTACCCCATATCTCAGGTACCGACAGTGGCCCCCGGGCCCATCTCGGGGGAGATAGCGAGCCCGAGGTGGGACCTCCGTCTCTTCTGATCCGCGCACTTTCTCTAAGTCCCGCATTGACCGCTGCCAGAGCACGAACGGTCGCAGGATCGTGGGAGCGTGCGCCCACTTGATGGTTGCTTTTACTGCGGCGGTTCCCAAGACCGCCACTTCTGCATGTTGCGGCGCTTCCTTCGGGAACCGCCGAAGTGCCTTGCCGGCTTGTCCTTCTAGGAGACTGTCTCCTTGACCCACCGTTTCAGTCGGGCGGCTTGGGTCCACCTTTCATCGGCGCCCGGTCTCGGAGCCAAAGCGGTCGCCGATGCGGCGTACTCGAAGAGTTCCGAATCGCTTGGGATTGCACCCGGGATGGTGTGAAAAGGAAACGCCACGTGGGTACGCTCCCCTTATAAGGCTTCCAGCCCTTGCGCCTCCCTCGAGTCTCTGCAGTCTTGTCTTCTTCCATGGCTCCTAACCCGCCTTATGGGGGAGAATCGCTCTCGATTTCCTCCAGCGACGGCGTCTGCACCAAGTCTAGGACCAAGGGAGCCTGCCTGCCCTGCCTCTGGAGGTGGCGCCTCCAAGTGGTCTCTGGTTTGTCCTCCCGACAGGGCCCTTCCTTGGTGACGGCAGGCAGAAAGCTCCGTGGCGTTGCGTCCCTTCTCAGATGGTGGAGTCTTCAAAGAAACCGCTGAAGCACCAAGGAGAATTCCAGGCGGCAGAGTCTCCGAGAAGACCGCTGAAGCTGCGGAGGGGGGCTCAGGAGCACCCTTGATGACACCGGCTTTTGCGCCGGTGATGAGGGAACTTCAGGAGAAGGAAACCGCCGATGCACCAAGGAGGATCCCAGGTGGCAGAGTCTCCAAGAAGACCGTTGAAGCTGCGGAGGGGGCCTCAGGAGCACCCTTGATTACACCGGCCTTTGCGCTTGTGATGAGGGAGGCGATTCCTGCGCTCGGGTCATGGAGCGGGAGAGCGCCGCCAGGGCTGAAACCTGGTGACGCGGCCGTTCTTGCAACTTCTAGACTCTGGTCGTGTCAGGGGAACCTTGGGGCTTGTTTCTTTTTTTCATCGAGTTTGTAGCCCAGCTCATGGAGCCATGAATACATGAACTCTTATGACCCTTCGTGCCTGCGATGTTTTCTGTCTTCTTCCTGGTTTTGCCTGACCGAGCCCTTAGCTCCGCAAGGTGCTCAGAGGCCTTCACCAATCTCGACGTTCTGCTCCAGCACCTCCCCCGGGTCCTCATTATATTAAGGGCCCTGGAGGTCCTCGGGCCCCGCCTCATGAGGATGGGGAGGCCCGGATCAGCCAGCCACGTGGCGGATCCGGAGCTCCCCTCTGAGGAGAGGGAGGTCCGGACCCGCGGTACACGTGGGGTCTCCGGGCCCTTCCCCTCAGAGGAGGGAAGGTCTGGTCCTGCTGGAGCCGTGGATCCTTCGGTCTTGCCTTGGAGTTCCGGTCTCGCATGATTCCGTAGTGGCCCCCTGGCAGGGGTGTCCCATTGGTCAGGTGCTCCTACCACATTCCTGTAGGGATCCGAGGCCGAGAGGTCCTGCACACAAGTAGGGAAAAAGTAATTCTCCTTGGGAGCTTCCCCTCCCTTATCTCGTAGTCTTATTCGACTTATGGCCCCTAACCATATGCTCGGTGCTTGGGGACAGTAGTGCGCGAAGCGTTCGGGGGCTCAGGGCCCCCCTCGACTATCGGCAGGTACCCCCGATGCAACCGCCTCTGGTAGGGTAGCGAATGCCGACTAGTGGTGAGAATGAGAAGGGGGAGCTGAGCACATGGCAGCCATGCACCGCAAGGGTAGTCATAAAAAACTTAGTACACAATTTAAATGAGTACGAGGAAAGAGCAAAGTAGAACAGGTTTCTTTTCGTATAACTTTCCACAGGAGGAAGGCAGGCTAAACATGGAGGCCATGACCCGCCCCATTAAGAGGGGAAGCAAGACTCTACGCGCTTGGAGTCGGAACCAGGCAAAGCTGAACGTAGTCCTGTTCCGTCCCCTGGGGCTTAGCTCCTCCGAGCGCTGTTCCTGGACTCTATGGAGTTTATTACAGAAAGAAAGTTGTCGAAGTGTTCGGTCGACACTTCCCCCGGGCTTGCACTGGGCAGCCCGCGGAGGTTCTTTTTTCGGTGGGACTAGTCCCTTGCGCAGAGCTTGCGCGGATGGACGAGTTAGTAACAGCTTGACACGGTGAGTTTTACGTGGTTCAGGCCGCCGGAGCGTAAAACCCTACGTCCACGGCGAGCTATGGAGCTCGCTGTATTGCTTGCTGCTCAGGGCTGGAGTCCTGAGCTTGGGGGTGAGTTACAGCTTGGGAGTGTATGGCTAGCGTTTGAGTTGCAAAGTGCGAACCCAGGGTGCGAATGGCTAGAGTGCGGACCCCTGCTAACGTCGCCTACCCGAGCCTTTTATAGTCCAAGACTCGGGTGGCTTACAAGGGGGGCCGGGACCCGACAGGTGGTCCCGGGGAGATTGACTGATATCTACCGTATCTGCAGTTATGCCGGTAGTTGTCTCTGCCGAAGGCTTCTGAGTCTTCATCTTGTAGCTCTGCCCATGCCGCATGCTAGTCATAGTGGATGATGACGGCGGGGGCGGCATGGGATGTCTTGTCGCAGCGTTTATTGGCTGGCAGCCTCTGACACTGCACGCCAGTCTGTGATGCGACTGGGCGCAACGGCACCTGACAGAGGCGTGCTCCGCGTCTCCGCGTCTTGGGAAGGCGCGGGCCTTGAATACCTTGTACGGGCAAGGTATGGGGCGTCTTTACGCCCGCTGCCTATCGCTTGGGTGCAGACAGCGCCGTTCTGCTGGCCACGTGGCAGGCCCGGAGCCCTCCTCAAAAGAGAGGGGTCCGGCCCCGCAGGACACGTGGAGTCTTCGGACCTCTCCCCGCGGAGGGGGAGGTTCGGCTTCTGTTGGCCACGCGGCGCGCCCGGAGCTCCTCTCTGAGGAGAGGGAGGTCCGGCCTCTCCGGACACGCGGCACCTTCGGACCTCTCTCCCGCGGAGGGGGAGGTCCGGCTTCTGTATGCCACGTGGTGGGCCCGGAGCTCTCCTCTGAGGAGAGGGAGGTCCGGCCCCGCTGGACGCGTGGCGCCTTCGGAGCTCTCCCGGCGGAGAAGGGCGAGATCCTTAGGCATTTTCCCCTGTGCGCGGGGGTACCCCATATCGAGGGTACCGACAAAAGTACTGTCCTATCTTTGCTCTAGGGGTAGAACTTACGGAGGTGTTCTATGTTCCAAGGGTTTGGGAGCAGGTCCCCATCCTTGGTGGAAAGGCGCACACACCTGGGGCGGCATACTTTCGCGACTCGGAAGGGACCTTCCCAACTAGGGGAGAGTTTGTGCGCCCCTTCGCGAGAAAGTATGTGCCGCAGCACCAGGTCACCTTCCTGCAGCTCCCGGGCACGCACAGATCTCTGGTGGTAGCGCCGAAGTGCTTGTCTGTACCGCGCATTACGGAGTGCTGCATGTAATCGGACCTCGTCGACGAGGTCGATTTCTCCACGCCGGAGGTTGTCCTGCGCGGCTTCGTCGTAAGCCCGGACACGGTGAGACTTCATGGTGATTTCTGGGGGAAGTACAGCTTCGGCCCCATACACCATGAAGAAGGGTGTCTCTCCGGTGGCCCGGCTCTGGGATGTCCGGTTAGCCCATAGTGTGCTCGGAAGCTCATCTACCCAATTGGCACCATGTTTCTTCAGACTGGCGAAGGTGCGAGTCTTAAGGCCCCGGAGAATCTCCGCGTTGGCCCTCTCAACTTGCCCATTGCTCTTCGGGTGGGCGACAGAGGCATAGCACACCTGAATGCCGAGGTCCTCGCAGTAGTCTTGGAAGGCTGCGCTGGTGAACTGGGTCCCGTTGTCGGTGATGATTCTGTTCGGGACCCCGAACCGGCAGACAATAGACTTGATGAATCTTACTGCGGATTGTTTGTTGATGGTGACAACTGGTGTAGCTTCCGGCCACTTGGTGAACTTGTCGATGGCGACATAGAGGTACCGGAATCCCCCGACGGTTCTGGGAAATGGTCCCAAGATGTCCAGCCCCCATACGGCAAATGGCCACGAGGGCGGGATCATCTGTACCGCCTGAGCCGGTGTATGGATCTGCTTGGCTTGGAACTGGCACGCCTTGCAGCTCTCGACCAGCTTGACGGCATCCTGGAGTGCTGTCGGCCAGTAGAAGCTATGCCGGAAGGCTTTACCGACAAGCGTGCATGAGGAAGAGTGACTTCCACATTCGCCTCCATGGATCTCAGCGAGCAAGTCTCAGCCTTCCCCCTGGGTTATGCACCACAATAGGATGTGGTTGGCGCCACGCCGGTAGAGATCCCCCTCTACCAGCGCGTATCTCTTAGCCATACGCACAATCCACTCAGCGGTTGCATGTTCATCAGGGAGGATATTGTCCTTCAAGTAGTCCCGGATCTCCGTGATCCATGCATCGGGTCTGACTTGAGCTTCTGGATCTTGAGCGCTGGGATGCAAGGAGTCCCCAGTGAAGCTTACGATCCTTGGCGGCATCCATGGCTGTAGGGCCGCCGGGACCGCCAGCTTAGAGGTGCTGGTCAAGCCCCCTTCGCCCGGCTCGGCGGGCCGGGCTGTAGGCCGCAGCAACGTCCTCTCGAAAACTCCTTCGGGCACAGGGGCCCCGGTGGAAGCCTTCGTTGAAAGGTTGTCAGCTGCGGCATTGCCAGCGCGCGGTACGTGGTGCAGGTCCAAGGCGAGGAATTCTTTCTCCAACATCTGCACGTGAAGCAGATACGCAGCTAGCTGTGAGTCATTGCAGGAGCATTCGCCCCTGACTTGTTTGATGACCAGCTGGGAGTCGCCCTGTGCCAACAACTGGCGAGTGCCTAAAGACAGGGCTGTCTGCAGGCCAAAGATGAGTGCTTCATACTCTGCCATGTTGTTGGTTGCCTTGAAATTGAGACGCACCATGTACCCAAACTGTTCCCCCGATGGCATGAGGAGCAATACGCCGGCACCGGCCCCCTGCTTTCGCGAGGAGCCGTCGAAGAAAAGTGTCCAGTGGGGTTTGGTGAAGACCGGAGCTTGGTGCTCTGGTTCACCGCCTTCATGGCCCCCTGGGTCAGTCTTCGTTGGTGTCCACTATGCCACAAAGTCAGCCAGTGCTTGGCTCTTGACTGCCTGGCGTGGGAGGAAGTCCAGCTCAAACTCCACCAGCTCCGCCGCCCACTTAGCAACGTTGCCAGTCGCATGGGGTCTGTGAAGAATTGACTTCAGCGGATACGAGGTGACTATCGAGACCCGGTGGGCCTGGAAGTAATGGCGGAGCTTCCTGGAGGCCACGAGCACCGCATACAGCAGCTTGTGGACTTCTAGGTACCTTGTCTTGGCATCATGAAGTACTTCGCTGATGTAGTAGACAGGCCTCTGGATGGTTCGAACCCTCTCTCTTAGGCCTGGGAGGTCCTCGTCCATTAGCCCTGGCCCGCTGGAGGTGAGTGGACCCACGGGGGCCTCCGGGAGCTGGGACCCGGAGGCCCTTAAGCTATCTTGGTTATCCGGGAGCTCCGGGGGGTCTTGAGGGACCTCCGGGAGGTCCCATTTGGCCCCCGGGGGGTCCCGTAGGACCCCCGGGGGTTTATCTCAGGGGTCCGGGAGACCGCCCTGGACCTCCGGGAGGCCGACCTGGACCTCCGGAAGGTTGCCTTGGAGGTCCGGGAGACCGCCTTGGTCCTGCGGGGCCTCCTGGCGTCTGTCTTCTGCTACCGGAGCAGGTTGTGAAGATGAGGGGTCCGGCCGCTCTGCGACGAGGACCATACTCACCACTTCAGTTGTCGCCGCGATGTAGAGCAGCAGGTGCTCTCCGGGCTCAGGGGCTACTGTCGGTACCAGGGATATGGGGTACCCCCGCGCACAGGGTAAAATGCCTAAGGAACTCGCCCTTCTCCGCAGGGAGAGCTCCGAAGGCGCCACGCGTCCGGCAGGGCCGGACCTCCCTCTCCTCGGAGGAGAGCTCCGGGCCCGCCATGTGGCATACAGAAGCCGGACCTCCCCCTCCGCGGGAGAGAGGCCCAAAGGCGCCACATGTCCATCAGGGCCGGACCTCCCTCTCCTCAGAGGAGAGCTCCGGGCCCGCCACGTGGCATACAGAAGCCGGACCTCCCCCTCCGCGGGGAGAGGTCCGGAGGCTCCACGTGCCCCGTGGGGCTGACCCTCCTCTTCTCTGAGGAGGGCTCCGGGCCCGCCACGTGGCAGCATGTAAGGGCCTCAGTTTTTGACACTCATTTGCAGTGTTCATCACCACACCACACACCTCATTTGAGGAAAAATGATGAACACAAATAAAGAGCAAGTAACAATTATCAACATGCTCATTAGGGAACAAACTCACACATTGCAAAAGTGGTACTTCCCACATGTGATATAGATGGGCTGGACATATGAAAACTCCTACACTTTGCCAAGGATGTCCATGCCAAGTTTCACCCAAATTCAAAACATTTTTGAGGTCATCTTGGGTGTAGATAGGAAAGGGGCAGTTTGAAAACATATTCAAATTCAAACTGTTTTCACCCACTGAATTTAAAAGTGGAAGGCATATTCTTGCTCAGCACATTTTTGTGAGCTCACACACCAATTTTCACTCCATTTGGAGTTGATCTTGACATGAGCTAAGGGGGAGAAATTCAAACTTTATTTGAATTTCAAACTGCACTTGTGCTGAAATTCATTCAAACCAAACCTCATTTGAACTTTGATCAATTCAAATGGCTCTTGGGTGAATAATTTGAGTTGCCAAGGGTAGAATAGGGTTCACTGTTTACCACAGCTGTTAGGAATAAATTTCAGAGGTTAAAAGAGGAGTGGGACCCACATGTCAGCCTCAGCCTCAAAGCAAACCGACTGAACCACAGTTCAGTCGGTTCCCGGCTGTTGTGCGCGCGCGCCACCGAAGGGGGCAGCCGGCGCCAGCTCCTGCTGCGTGCCCCAAGCCGGAGACCGGCCGACCGGCCTATTTATTCCCTCCCCGGCGTGCTTCAGTCGCCATTCCCCGAGCTGCCGACGTGCACGATCCATTTCTCCACTGCCATCACCGGCGCTCGAGTTCCTGCTGGATCGAGCTGATCGCAGCTTCCTCTGTCCATTCCAAGGTCCCAGCAAGGTACTAGCAACCATCCTCCATCCTTTCCATTGATAGAAATCGATTGAAACCGAGTGATATCGGCTGTGCCGAAAGATCAAACTCGGAACTGGAAACCGCCGCACCTCGGGCTCTCGTGGACAGCCCAACCTGGGCGTTGTCACGCCCGAGCCAAGGCACCCTTGGACGCGCAAGTGATCGGTGCTGCTCATCCCCGAGCCACAGCTCGAGTGGTTGCTCACCGGCGGCGAATTTCCACTTTTCCCCTTTCTGTGTGCAGAACGACCCTCGGGTACGATTCTGTTTAATTCGTGCTCTAGAAAGGATTAGAGGGCCTCAGGCCACTCCCACACGAACTAGACACGGTGACGCACAAGTTGCCTTCACAACTCTGGGCCGGAGGACTTCTGTGCCCGGCGTAATTCAAGGTCTACTGATGGCGGAACGCACGGGGGGTATCGGGCGCACGGTGAGGACCTATTTCGGGCCTTCCCCGAGCTGCCTCGAGCTCATGTCGACCTTCTCTGAGGTCCACTGATGCTCCCCGACCGATTTCCCAAGTAGCTGAGGTACTAGGAGCGTCAGCCGTCATGGCCGAAGTCGTTCCGATATGGCGGCTCGTCGCCGACCATGCTCCGGCCGTTGTCATGAGCAGCTGACCCTCGGATCATGTTCCCCAAGTAAAAGTAGGCAGGGGCGGCCAGAATCAAGAAGTTTGAAGCGGTACAGCAGCCAGCGGCGAGCTCTCCGGCGAGGTCCCTCGGCGGCGGAGCGCGGGTGTCGCGAGGTTGAAGAAGGGGGTGGACCCCAGCTGTCAGCGGCCGATATTTTGAATCGGGATCCGGCTGCGGCCGGGATCGGGTGTGCTGGCGCGCAAAAGCCTTGTGGGCCGCGGTGTGCTGTCGCTTCGGCGTGCGACGCGTGTCTCCTGGGCCCACACGCGAGTTTAAACTTTTCCCCGATTTTCAGATTTCCTTCAAACTTCAAATCCTTATAACTTTGGCTAGAAAGCTCCAAATTGAGTGAACCAAATTTTGCTGGATTCAGCTCTTTGAGTACTTTCCAGAAAATCAAGTGTCACTTCATGAGATTCCTTAATTCTCCAGAATTAATTCCTTAAAGTTTAAACTGTTAGGAATTTTAACTGGAGAATCATTTGGAGGAAAATCCTGAAATTTTGCTGAGATGTTCACCAAAATATCCTTGAACTACCATAAAAATTTCAGATCCATTTGAGCTCATTTAGTCCACCTAATGGTGTGATTAGTAAAACTGTTCCAGAGAAAATAGAAAATGTTCAGAAACATTTTCAGAATTTTCTCTGAAATTGTTTAGCTCATATCTTTAGTTAGAGACTTCCAAATTAAGTGAGACCAATTCCATTAGAACCCTCTGAAAATCTAGTTCTCAGAAAGTCATAGTTTGTTTCATGAAAATACCTAGAACACCCTAAAAGCCTTTAATTAAGGTCAAGGACATAATTATTTGTGGAGGGCTCAAATGAGCTTTGCTGCAACTAAAACTTGACCAAGTCTCTGTTTAGGTTGTAACCAAGCCACAGTAAAAGTTTCACAGTCATTAGGTCTATCTAGTAAAGGTTATAGACTTCACAACTTCAAAGTTAATACAAAAGCATTTAATTAATACATACATTGTTCTTATCATGTAGTCGCTAAGGTCGAGGAGGAACCCGAAGTCCTAGACTTCGTTACTCCGGAGGAACAGCTAGCCTACGACCAAGAGCAGCAAGGCAAGCCCCGGTTTGCATTAACCATTTTATAAGTTTTTATTGTTTTGAGCACATACTTGTTTTCTTTATGTTGTGCATCAGAGTCTTGTTTGGAAACCCCACTGCATAGCCAAGAAAACCATGGGTTGGGGTTTAGGATTGCAAACCCCGTTAGCCACTGCATTGCTAGGATAGAGTAGGATTCGGTACAAGTCGAGTAGTTGGAACTACTCGCGAGAATAGGCTAGAGGCACATCGCTCGGGTAGAGATAGCACATGATACACATGGCAAGAAAATGAGACCGAGCGGAGAGTAAGGGCAGCAGGACTTTGGGGCCTGTGTGCTGTAGCTCCGCTTGTGTCGATTGAGGACCGAGCCGTGTGCGGGCCTGTTGAACAAGCTAGAACAGTACCGAAGACCTACCGGCTATATGGGAACCGGGAAACTGATGTAACTCGGGTAGCTGGGTATTGAGGCATTGCCCGTCGTTCAGAGGGTAGGTTGAGAGCTCGAGGTGTAAATCAGCTGGCGGCACAGAGATGCGCGTGCAGGGACCTCTTGCTCGGGACGATGGGACCGGTTCAATATTTGGCTAACGGGTGAAAGGTAGTCGCGTACGGCGTCCGTGATGGTTGTTGTAGGCAACATCGAGTACGGGCGTACGTGACGGGTTGTTCGGGTAACCCTGCAGGTGTAAATCGATTATAATCGCCGTCCCTCGCGGTCAGTGAGTACCACTTGTTCACTGTACCGTGACGTAGAAAGAACAGGCTAGTTACATGTTAAAATGTTGCTGATTGAAAGTTGGATATTGATTGTTAATGATATGTTGTAGCTTAGTGCTAACTAAAGTTCTTTTCAACTTTGGGCAAAGTACATGAGAGAAATGCGTTTCTTGTTTGATTGCGGCTCTCTCATGTGCCTTAGCGTAAAGTTCTCCACAACCTGCTGCTAAAACTTGAAAGTAAGGTTCTACTAATTAGGCGAGTCCTTGCAAATGATTTTTACCTCATGCAACCCATCACCCTCATGTAGAAGTTTCATGTTTAGGTGAGACGGGTCAGACTTGCTGAGCCTTCGTGCTCACTGCTTGTGTTTGAAGCTTTTGCAGGGTTCTATGAGGAAGGGACTCCCGAAGAGGAGACGGAACCCCAGGAGGGGAACCCCGTCGAGTGGGAGTCGTGCACGCCGCAGAGTTAGTGTGCGTGTGTGCTAGCAAGGACACGTTCGAGGGCTGAACGTGCACTTGATGCTTAGTCTACGCCCGCGAGTGTGGACTAAACTTATTTTGATGTAAACATGTTGATAAACTTGTTTATGTAATAAAGCTTCCGCTTCCGCTTTGTACCTTTGACGTGTGTTATATGGTGCTGTGCAACGCAGCACCCCTCAGCGTGATCCTGGCTCGACAGGACCAGTGGGGTCGTGTCAGCGTGGTATCAGAGCTCGCTTGAGGTTTAACACAGTACAAAGGTCTTCTTTTTCAAAAATCCAGTGAGGAACGAGTTAGTAGCCCGTATAAGGATGTTATTAGTATATAGAAAGTGGCTTATTAACTTATTTGTTATGTCGGAAAATCGTGCATCTCGGGACGTTCATGTCTTGGGGGGTGCACGTAAGCGCTGTCCACCAGTGCGCACAAGCTGAAGGGTGGAGCCCCACGGGTGGCAGGTAACCCGACCCGCTTTGATATCCTCTACGACTCTTCATGTCGTTTGGGGTATTCGAGCAACGTCTGTCCCTGGCGTGCGTGGTGCAACATGGGAGACCCCGTCACGTGGTCTGAAACGTGAACACGTAACTCAAGGCGTGTTTGGCTTGAGAACATCCGGGCGAGTGATGACGGCCGGGTGTACAAACTGTATGGATTCCGGGCTCGGTGTGCAGCCGAGTCTGATGATTGTTTGAGTTTCTGCAGGTAGCCTTACCACGAAACGGTAGACGTGTAGCATCCGTGTGCGAGTGACGAGTAGTGCCACTGAACTAACGAAGCCGGCTAAATCCGGTATAGGTTTTTCCTTTGTGAGGACGTAGTACCGACATAATCTGGTGACGCCTCGACGTCACACCCAACTAAATGAACAACTTCATTTAAAAACTTGAAGGTTTTGATCCAAAGTAGTAAAACTTGATGTAACTCCTTCCCTTGAACAGGATATTCAAAGTTAATAAATTTTCAACTTATAGGATGTTAAGGACAGAGCACTCTGTTTTCAGCTAAATCAAGGCTGAAGTTAATCAGAGGTTAGAGGTTGAGTTCTTTCGAGGTTGGGGTCGTATGATACATTTCTGGAAAGCTTTGGAGGAGCTTTACAACTTTTCTGTTGAGTTCCAGAGGTGTTTCATCCCTTAACCACTCGAAAAATGCAGTAGAGTTGAAACTGTCCAGCAAACAGGACGGAGCAAAGACTCTCTATAGACTCTCTGTAAATTAAGCATAACTTCCTGCATAAAAATCCAAAAATAGAAAATGAGGTGGTTCTGGGAAGCTTATGAGATGGGTTACAACTTTGTAACAGAAAGTTTGGTCAGATTAGGAACAGAATTAACTGGAATTCTTGGATCAAATCAGTACCTAAGGCAGGGAGGTGCTGTCCAATTGTTCCCAGAAATTCTGTTAACTTTGACATCTCATAACTTTTGAACCAGAGCAGATCTTAGGCCAACCAAATACTTTCTGGAAAGCTATTGAAGTTAACTTTAACTTTGATGTTGAGCTCCAGGACTGGTTTTGCTTTTAACCTGGCCTAAATCAGATTGATATGGAAACTGGTCAGGGCTGTCATGGGAACAGCAGATCAGCAGTCAAATTTGTTTAAAAATTTGAACTATGTTTCCAAGTGTTAAGGGTTCAATGACATATCTTATGTTATAACTCAATGGTTTACTGTTTAAATAAATATTTGACATTTCTCAAATATATTTTTACAGATGGCAGCAGATAAACGGTTGGAGAACGGGTGGGTAGTTTCCCACTGCTCTGACCGTAGCGGCTACCCGGGAGCATTGTGGCTAATGCTCCAATATTTCGGGTACAACCAGATGCCGCAATACTTCGCCAAGGAAGAAGGCGAAGAGGGGAACAAGACGTGGACGATCCATGTCGAGGTTCCTGCAGGGCCTACGCCACCCGGTTGGGTGCCATTCACCGTCACGGTGAGAGGAAGACAACCGGAAGGGATGTGGCAAGTGGCAGCCCGTGACACTATGTCACGTTTCTGCCAACTACACGTACAGGCTATGGAGGGAACTCCATACGCACTCGTTCCGGTGGAGGGACGAGCTCAGCATGTGTGGGAAGAGAGGTACCTAGAGGCAACAAACCCGAGTTGCCCAAGGTACAACCCCGCGGAGGCAAATCTCAGCCTCCAAATGAGGGCGGGAAACGCTGTGATGGACAGCCAAGCTGTTCATACGGAGCATCTCGCCACCAAGCTCAAGGAGAGCACAAGCCGTGGAGATCATTTTGAGAGTGCTCACAGTGCACTCCGCAATGTGCTCCTTCCGACGATCAAGCGACTGAATGAACAACACAATCAGTTGCGTCGTCTGAAGAAGGCAAAGAAGAAGAGCCGTGTTGACATTGCGGCGTTGCAAGAGCTGGTGCAGACCCTAACCCAGCAGAATGAGGACCTTGCTCAAGAGCGGGACGACGCTATTGAGGAAGGACAAGGCTGGGAAGAGGACTACAACCAGGCTATGGACGAGGTGCATGCATTGCAGGACCTCGTGCCCCCGGTATTGGGCGTACCGGTAGTCTTGGGTCTTCCAGCCATGGGAGAACCTGGAATGGGAGAAGAGGTGGTAGACCCCGAGTATTCCACCAGCAGCGGCCACATGTTACAAGTGTGGTCGTCCAGGACACTTCGCGAGCAGTTGCCCGGAGAGGCAAGGCGGCGGAGTGGCACCACAGTTTCCGGGGAGGAATCAACCCCGGAACCCTACTAATGCGCGGCGGGCAAACCCTAGGCCCGGTACTGTTCACCAGCTTGCCATTGAGGACGTGCCGGAGGGCGAGCCAATCCTTGCGGGTATGTTCCAACTCCACCAGCATCCCGCTATAGTACTATTTGATTCAGGCGCCACGCATAATTTTATTAGCCAAGCTTTCATTGCTAAACACAGCTTGCCAATACTACCCACCGATAGTCCATATTTAATTTGTTCACCGGGTGGGAAGATTTCAGCAAGCGTAATGGTCTCCAAAGCACCATTATGCTTAGCGGGTAGAGTGTACCCCACGTCTCTCATTATCTTAGAGGGACAGAAGGTCGATGTCATCCTAGGGATGTCGTGGTTAAACCGCCACGGCGCTGTTTTAGACACCGTCCTCCGAGTCGTGCACTTAAACTCAGGAGTGCACGGTTCTCACTCATTATTTCTGGACAGTCCAGAAATAAAACTTCCAAGTGTCTATCAAGCCACAACCATCAGATTGGAAGACATTCCAGTGGTCCGAGAATTCCCTGATGTATTCCCGGATGATTTGCCGGGGATGCCACCCGATAGAGAGGTGGAGTTCAAGATTGAACTTGCACCGGGAACCATGCCAATATCCCGAAGGCCGTACAAGATGGCGCCCAAGGAGTTGGCTGAACTGAAGACTCAGCTCACGGACCTTCTGGAGAAGGGTTTTATTAGGCCGAGCTCCTCGCCATGGGGCTGTTCGGCATTATTTGTCAAAAAGAAGGATGAAACGTTGCGGCTTTGCGTGGACTACCGTCCATTAAATGCCGTAACCATCAAGAACAAGTACCCGTTGCCACGGATCGACATGTTGTTTGATCAGTTGGTCGAAGCAAAGGTCTTTTCCAAGATGGATTTAAGATCCGGGTACCATCAGATTAAGATCAGGGCTGAGGACATTCCAAAGACAGCTTTTTCGACAAGGTACGGACTTTATGAGTACCTGGTCATGTCCTTTGGCCTCACCAATGCTCCAGCTCACTTCATGTACTTAATGAACTCGGTGTTCATGCCGGAGCTGGACAAGTTTGTCGTGGTCTTCATCGACGACATCCTGGTATATTCCAAGTCGGAGGAAGATCACAAGAAACATCTGCGTATAGTCTTGCAACGGCTGCGGGATCACAAGTTATACGCAAAGTTCAGCAAATGCGAGTTTTGGATATCGCAAGTGCCTTTCCTCGGGCATATCATCTCAGCGGAGGGTATCGCTGTGGACCCGAGCAAAATCACGCAAGTGCTGAATTGGAAATCCCCGAGAACTGTTCATGAGGTACGGAGTTTCCTCGGACTCGCGGGATATTATCGGAGGTTCATTCCGAACTTCTCGAAGATTGCCAAGCCAATGACAGAGCTGCTGAAGAAGGCTACCAAATATGTTTGGAGTCCAGCATGTGAAGCAGCATTCAAGGCTTTAGTCAAGCACCTGACATCAGCACCGGTTTTGGCGCAGCCAGACACAACAAAACCGTTCGATGTGTACTGCGATGCATCCGGCATTGGGCTCGGATGTGTGTTGATGCAAGACCGAAGGGTGGTCGCGTATGGGTCACGGCAGCTTAGGAATCATGAGCAAAATTATCCAACTCACGACTTGGAGCTCGCTGCCGTGGTACTCGCACTGAAAATGTGGAGGCACTACCTACTCGGTAACCTCGTACATTTATATACCGACCACAAAAGCCTCAAGTACATATTCACTCAGAAGGAGCTGAACATGAGGCAACGAAGATGGTTAGAACTGATAAAGGATTACGAGATAGAGATCCATTATCATCCGGGCAAGGCAAACGTTGTGGCAGACGCGCTAAGCCGCAAGTCACACGTCAATAATCTGACCATCACACCGTTGGGAGAGAGCGAACCACCACTCCATGTGATTCCACACGGAGCTCTCTACAACCTAGCTTTGATCCCCACCATCCGTGAAGAGATAGCGGCAGCCCAGAAGAATGACAAGGGCATGTCACATTTACGGAGACGTGTAGACAGTGGGGAGTTGAAATGTTTCCGGAAGGACGGAGACGGCGTCCTATGGTTCAAGGACCGGATCGTCGTACCCCGAAACCCGGAGTTACGGAAGAAAATCTTTGATGAGGCTCACTTATCAAAGTTTTCTATTCACCCCGGCAGCAACAAGATGTATCAAGAACTCAGAAGCAAGTTTTGGTGGACACGGATGAAGCGAGAGACTGCAAAATACGTGTCCGAGTGTGATACATGTCGACGGGTGAAGGCAGACCACATGCGGAAACCGGGACTGCTGCAACCACTGGGCATTCCTGCCTGGAAGTGGGAGGACGTGAGCATGGATTTCGTCGTCGGTTTACCCACCACCTTACAGAAACATGATTCTGTGTGGGTGATCGTCGATCGGCTCACCAAAGTTGCCCATTTCATCCCGGTCAACACCAACTACAACGCCAAGAAGTACGCTGAACTGTACATCTCACGGATCCTATGCTTATACGGCGTACCCCGTACTATCGTATCGGACCGGGGCACTTTATTTGTGTCCCGTTTTTGGGAGCAGCTCCACGCTGCCTTGGGGACGAAGCTGATCCGTAGTTCAGCCTACCACCCGCAGACGGATGGGCAAACGGAGCGGGTAAATCAAATCTTAGAAGACATGCTACGAGCTTGCGCTATCGACCACGGCAAGAACTGGGATGATCACTTGCCGTTAGCCGAGTTCTCGTACAACAATGGGTACCAAGCCAGCATCAAGATGGCGCCCTACGAGGCGCTATACGGGAGAAAATGCCGCACACCATTGAATTGGTGTGAGTCTGGCGAGAGGGTTACCTTCGGGATTGATCTTGTCAACAACGCGGAAGAAAAGGTTCGATTAATTCAAGCGAACCTAAAAGCCGCTCAATCCCGACAGAAACAGTATGCGGACCGGAGAAGGCGTCCGTTACAATTTGAAGCTGGAGACCACGTATATCTACGAGTGTCTCCAATGAAGGGCGTAAACAGATTTGGGGTGAGAGGAAAGTTAGCACCCCGATTCATCGGTCCATTCCAGATTACCGAAAGATGTGGATCGGTGGCATACCGGCTAAGATTACCAGAAGCACTTTCCGGTGTGCACGACGTCTTTCACATTTCCCAGCTGAGGAAGTGTCTCAAGCTATCAACTACCGTTCAGCTGGAAGACATTGAAGAACTGCAACCGGATCTCACCTATCGGGAGGAACCGGTGCAGATTATTGATGAAAAGGCCCGAACCACACGCAACCGTACGTTGTGGTTCTACAAGGTTCTGTGGAGTAATCACTCCATGGATGAAGCGACATGGGAGAGCGAAGAATTCCTTCGCACTAACTACCCCGACTTTCTCACGTCGCATATTCGGTAAAATTTCCACCGTCCTCTCTCTCATTTCACATTATAATCTCGGGACGAGATTCTTTTAAGGGGGGAGGAATGTAAGGGCCTCAGTTTTTGACACTCATTTGCAGTGTTCATCACCACACCACACACCTCATTTGAGGAAAAATGATGAACACAAATAAAGAGCAAGTAACAATTATCAACATGCTCATTAGGGAACAAACTCACACATTGCAAAAGTGGTACTTCCCACATGTGATATAGATGGGCTGGACATATGAAAACTCCTACACTTTGCCAAGGATGTCCATGCCAAGTTTCACCCAAATTCAAAACATTTTTGAGGTCATCTTGGGTGTAGATAGGAAAGGGGCAGTTTGAAAACATATTCAAATTCAAACTGTTTTCACCCACTGAATTTAAAAGTGGAAGGCATATTCTTGCTCAGCACATTTTTGTGAGCTCACACACCAATTTTCACTCCATTTGGAGTTGATCTTGACATGAGCTAAGGGGGAGAAATTCAAACTTTATTTGAATTTCAAACTGCACTTGTGCTGAAATTCATTCAAACCAAACCTCATTTGAACTTTGATCAATTCAAATGGCTCTTGGGTGAATAATTTGAGTTGCCAAGGGTAGAATAGGGTTCACTGTTTACCACAGCTGTTAGGAATAAATTTCAGAGGTTAAAAGAGGAGTGGGACCCACATGTCAGCCTCAGCCTCAAAGCAAACCGACTGAACCACAGTTCAGTCGGTTCCCGGCTGTTGTGCGCGCGCGCCACCGAAGGGGGCAGCCGGCGCCAGCTCCTGCTGCGTGCCCCAAGCCGGAGACCGGCCGACCGGCCTATTTATTCCCTCCCCGGCGTGCTTCAGTCGCCATTCCCCGAGCTGCCGACGTGCACGATCCATTTCTCCACTGCCATCACCGGCGCTCGAGTTCCTGCTGGATCGAGCTGATCGCAGCTTCCTCTGTCCATTCCAAGGTCCCAGCAAGGTACTAGCAACCATCCTCCATCCTTTCCATTGATAGAAATCGATTGAAACCGAGTGATATCGGCTGTGCCGAAAGATCAAACTCGGAACTGGAAACCGCCGCACCTCGGGCTCTCGTGGACAGCCCAACCTGGGCGTTGTCACGCCCGAGCCAAGGCACCCTTGGACGCGCAAGTGATCGGTGCTGCTCATCCCCGAGCCACAGCTCGAGTGGTTGCTCACCGGCGGCGAATTTCCACTTTTCCCCTTTCTGTGTGCAGAACGACCCTCGGGTACGATTCTGTTTAATTCGTGCTCTAGAAAGGATTAGAGGGCCTCAGGCCACTCCCACACGAACTAGACACGGTGACGCACAAGTTGCCTTCACAACTCTGGGCCGGAGGACTTCTGTGCCCGGCGTAATTCAAGGTCTACTGATGGCGGAACGCACGGGGGGTATCGGGCGCACGGTGAGGACCTATTTCGGGCCTTCCCCGAGCTGCCTCGAGCTCATGTCGACCTTCTCTGAGGTCCACTGATGCTCCCCGACCGATTTCCCAAGTAGCTGAGGTACTAGGAGCGTCAGCCGTCATGGCCGAAGTCGTTCCGATATGGCGGCTCGTCGCCGACCATGCTCCGGCCGTTGTCATGAGCAGCTGACCCTCGGATCATGTTCCCCAAGTAAAAGTAGGCAGGGGCGGCCAGAATCAAGAAGTTTGAAGCGGTACAGCAGCCAGCGGCGAGCTCTCCGGCGAGGTCCCTCGGCGGCGGAGCGCGGGTGTCGCGAGGTTGAAGAAGGGGGTGGACCCCAGCTGTCAGCGGCCGATATTTTGAATCGGGATCCGGCTGCGGCCGGGATCGGGTGTGCTGGCGCGCAAAAGCCTTGTGGGCCGCGGTGTGCTGTCGCTTCGGCGTGCGACGCGTGTCTCCTGGGCCCACACGCGAGTTTAAACTTTTCCCCGATTTTCAGATTTCCTTCAAACTTCAAATCCTTATAACTTTGGCTAGAAAGCTCCAAATTGAGTGAACCAAATTTTGCTGGATTCAGCTCTTTGAGTACTTTCCAGAAAATCAAGTGTCACTTCATGAGATTCCTTAATTCTCCAGAATTAATTCCTTAAAGTTTAAACTGTTAGGAATTTTAACTGGAGAATCATTTGGAGGAAAATCCTGAAATTTTGCTGAGATGTTCACCAAAATATCCTTGAACTACCATAAAAATTTCAGATCCATTTGAGCTCATTTAGTCCACCTAATGGTGTGATTAGTAAAACTGTTCCAGAGAAAATAGAAAATGTTCAGAAACATTTTCAGAATTTTCTCTGAAATTGTTTAGCTCATATCTTTAGTTAGAGACTTCCAAATTAAGTGAGACCAATTCCATTAGAACCCTCTGAAAATCTAGTTCTCAGAAAGTCATAGTTTGTTTCATGAAAATACCTAGAACACCCTAAAAGCCTTTAATTAAGGTCAAGGACATAATTATTTGTGGAGGGCTCAAATGAGCTTTGCTGCAACTAAAACTTGACCAAGTCTCTGTTTAGGTTGTAACCAAGCCACAGTAAAAGTTTCACAGTCATTAGGTCTATCTAGTAAAGGTTATAGACTTCACAACTTCAAAGTTAATACAAAAGCATTTAATTAATACATACATTGTTCTTATCATGTAGTCGCTAAGGTCGAGGAGGAACCCGAAGTCCTAGACTTCGTTACTCCGGAGGAACAGCTAGCCTACGACCAAGAGCAGCAAGGCAAGCCCCGGTTTGCATTAACCATTTTATAAGTTTTTATTGTTTTGAGCACATACTTGTTTTCTTTATGTTGTGCATCAGAGTCTTGTTTGGAAACCCCACTGCATAGCCAAGAAAACCATGGGTTGGGGTTTAGGATTGCAAACCCCGTTAGCCACTGCATTGCTAGGATAGAGTAGGATTCGGTACAAGTCGAGTAGTTGGAACTACTCGCGAGAATAGGCTAGAGGCACATCGCTCGGGTAGAGATAGCACATGATACACATGGCAAGAAAATGAGACCGAGCGGAGAGTAAGGGCAGCAGGACTTTGGGGCCTGTGTGCTGTAGCTCCGCTTGTGTCGATTGAGGACCGAGCCGTGTGCGGGCCTGTTGAACAAGCTAGAACAGTACCGAAGACCTACCGGCTATATGGGAACCGGGAAACTGATGTAACTCGGGTAGCTGGGTATTGAGGCATTGCCCGTCGTTCAGAGGGTAGGTTGAGAGCTCGAGGTGTAAATCAGCTGGCGGCACAGAGATGCGCGTGCAGGGACCTCTTGCTCGGGACGATGGGACCGGTTCAATATTTGGCTAACGGGTGAAAGGTAGTCGCGTACGGCGTCCGTGATGGTTGTTGTAGGCAACATCGAGTACGGGCGTACGTGACGGGTTGTTCGGGTAACCCTGCAGGTGTAAATCGATTATAATCGCCGTCCCTCGCGGTCAGTGAGTACCACTTGTTCACTGTACCGTGACGTAGAAAGAACAGGCTAGTTACATGTTAAAATGTTGCTGATTGAAAGTTGGATATTGATTGTTAATGATATGTTGTAGCTTAGTGCTAACTAAAGTTCTTTTCAACTTTGGGCAAAGTACATGAGAGAAATGCGTTTCTTGTTTGATTGCGGCTCTCTCATGTGCCTTAGCGTAAAGTTCTCCACAACCTGCTGCTAAAACTTGAAAGTAAGGTTCTACTAATTAGGCGAGTCCTTGCAAATGATTTTTACCTCATGCAACCCATCACCCTCATGTAGAAGTTTCATGTTTAGGTGAGACGGGTCAGACTTGCTGAGCCTTCGTGCTCACTGCTTGTGTTTGAAGCTTTTGCAGGGTTCTATGAGGAAGGGACTCCCGAAGAGGAGACGGAACCCCAGGAGGGGAACCCCGTCGAGTGGGAGTCGTGCACGCCGCAGAGTTAGTGTGCGTGTGTGCTAGCAAGGACACGTTCGAGGGCTGAACGTGCACTTGATGCTTAGTCTACGCCCGCGAGTGTGGACTAAACTTATTTTGATGTAAACATGTTGATAAACTTGTTTATGTAATAAAGCTTCCGCTTCCGCTTTGTACCTTTGACGTGTGTTATACGGTGCTGTGCAACGCAGCACCCCTCAGCGTGATCCTGGCTCGACAGGACCAGTGGGGTCGTGTCACAGCAGAACGACGCTGCCTGCCCCGAGCGGTAGGCAGCGGGCGTAAATACGCCCCATACCTTGCCCGTACAAGGTATTCAAGGCCCGCGTCTTCCCAAGAGGCGGAGACACGGAGCACGCCTCTGTCAGGTGCCGTTGCGCCCAGTCGCATCACAGACTGACGCGCGGTGTCAGAACCTGTCAGCCAATAAACACCGCGACAAGACATCCCATGCCGCCTGCGCCGTCATCAACCACTACGACTAGCATGCGGCATGGGCAGGGCGGCAAGATGAAGACTCAGAAGCCTTCGACCAGAGACAACCACCGGCATAACTGCAGATACGGTAGATAATAGACAATCTTCCCGGGACCACCTGTTGGGTCCCGGCTTCCCTTGTAAGCCGCCCGAGTCTTAGACTATAAAAGGCTCGGGTAGGCGTCGATAGCAAGGTTTCGCACTTTGCAACTCATACGCTAGCCATACACTCTCAAGCTGTAACTCACCCCCAAGCTCAGGCCTCCGGCCCTGAGCAGCAAGCAATACAGCGAGCTCCATAGCTCGCCGTGGACGTAGGGTTTTACGCTCCGGCGGCCTGAACCACGTAAAACTCGCCGTGTCAAGCTCTTACTAACTCGTCCATCTGCGCAAGCTCTCCGCTAGGGACTAGCCCCTCTGAAAAAAGAACCTCCGCGGGCTGCCCAGTGCAGGCCCGGGGGAAGTGTCGATCGCACACTTTGACATTTGGCGCGCCAGGTAGGGGGCTTTTCCCCTAGCGCGACGAGTTCCCGCCGACGAAGATGACCAAGCTTCCTTCAGCGGTAAACTCTCCCCCTCCGCGTTCACGGCGAACCTGTGACCACTGGGGAGTACATGTCGACACACTCAGGACGGAGTGTGTCGGCACAAGCTGGTAGCCAACAGCCGACTCCGGCAACGCCGACTCCGGCTATGCAGGCCCCGACCAGTGTGAGATCTTCTGCAGCACTGAGCGTACACCATGGAGGTGCGCTAGCTGCAGCAAGAGCGCTGCTGCGCAACCGACCTGCGGGAGATGCACCCCATTCAGCGACCCAGCAGTGGGTCCGCGAGGTGGACCACCTCGTCGTCGCCGCCGCGAACCCTCGGTTTCGGCGAGGACGGCGCCCAGGACAAACGGCTGTGTCGCTGACGCGTACACCCACGGTTGACGGGCTAACGGCGGATTCCAGCTCCTCCAGGCTCCTGTCGACGGACCTGCGAAGGAAACTGGAACGGTGCCACTTGGGCCAGGACGCCCGGGTGTACCTCGAGCGACGCCGAGAGAGGCGTCGCAGCCATGAGGCAGGCGACAGCATGTCGTCGGCCTCGACACAACCAGAAGGGCAGGCCTTCACCACGCGAGCCCTGCCTCAGGCATATGCTGCGCAGCATATGCCACAGCTATATGCGCCGCAAGTAGCGGCCCCGGTCTATGGTGCAGCCATGCCGATGCCGTGATATGCGGTGCCAGGTGCGAACCAAGCGTTCGCAGCGCCAGTACCTGCAGCAGCAGGTGCAGGATGTGCGGCCCTTGCACCCCACCTTCGCTTTGCAAGGTGGCCACGCAAGTTTCGCCCGCATCTGCCCGAGAAGTACGACGGTAGCGTCAACCCAGCGGAGTTCCTCCAGATCTACTCCACCGCTGTACTTGCCGCAGGAGGGGATGAGGCTGTCATGGCCAACTACTTCCCCGTCGCCTTGACCGGCCCAGCTCGGTCTTGGCTCATGAATCTACCTCAGGGGTCCGTAACCTCCTGGGGAGAGCTCTGCCGGCAGTTCGTCGCCAACTTCGGCAGCTCCTACACCCGTCCCAGCACGGAGCTTGACCTCCACGCCGTCAAGCAACAACCTGGGGAGTCGCTGCGCTCTTTCATCCAGCAGTTCTCTCAGGTACGCAACACCATCCCGCATATCCAAAGTGCCTCTGTGGTGGTGGCGTTCCGACAGGGTGTTCGGGACGAGAAAATGCTCGAGAAGCTCGCGACCAGAGAGGTCCGTGACGTCTCGGAGCTCTTCAGCCTGGCGGACAAGTGCGCCAGAGCAGCTGAAGGGCGGAACTGGCACGCTCTGCCGGCCTCCGAGTCAGGAGGACAGCCCGGGTCCGGTGCTGCTGCCTATGGGGGTGGCAAGAAGACCAAGAACCGGGGGGGTGGCAAGATGAAGTCACCATTCACGGCCCCCGTCGCCGCAGATGCGACGACCAGTGGAGCTCGGGGGCCACGCCCTGACAAAAGGCAGCGGCAATCACCGGCCCCAGACAGTGACCACGGGGGGCTATGCCCCGTGCATGGCACCTGCAACCATACTGCTGCCGAGTGCTGGGAGATCCAGAGGCTCGCAGAGCGCTTCCGCAAAGGAAGACAGCAGAGGGCTGAAGCACCGACCTACCCTCATAGGGATGGCAAACAGAAGGTCGATGCCCCAGTCACTGCTGCCCACCAGGTGGGGTTCCAGGAGCCTCAGCGTGTCATAAAGACAGTGCATGACGGTGAGGACTCCAGTTCCGACGGTGACAGGCCAGGGCGTTAGCCAACTGCGGTGCGCCTCCGGGCCACAAACATACCTCTCGGGGGCCGCCTAAGGTCTGTCAACCCCTTGAAGGCCTCGCCATAAGGGGAAGACGCCTTAGGTCATCCAAGACGAGCCCGGGTCTACCTACCCCTTGAACGCCTTAGCCAGAAGGGGAGAACTCCCCGGGGGCCCCCAGGAGAAGCCGCGCAGGACCTGATCCAGCGCGAAGATAACAACCTCGATGACAAGACTCGGCTGCAGGAAACACCCCGCAACGCACGGTCTCGGCTAATGCTCTAAGCACTACCGCCAAAGAACCAAACACGTCGGGGGCCTGCAGGAAGGCAACTTGGTGAAGCGGCATGCTCTATTCCAAGAAGGACCCATAAGCTCTCCCCCAGCAGGGAAGGTCCCTTCCGAATCATGAAAGCTGCCACCCCAAGCACACATGCCTTCCAACCGAGAGTGGGATCCGTTCCCAAAAATCCTTGCCATGGAGCAACGTTGTAAGTCCTACTTCCTGAGCATCAGTAGAACAGGGTTATTCCCTTCTGTAATAGATCCCATAGAACTTAGGAACAGCGCTTGGGGCAGCTAAGTCTCAAGGGACGGTACAGGACTACGTCCAGTTTAGCCTGGTTCCGACCCTAAGCGCGTAGAGTCTTGCTTCCCTTGAAGACAAGGCGGAACATTGCCTCCCAGTACAGCCAGAATTCCACCTATGGGTACGAATACAGAGCCCCGTTCTACTTAGCTCTCTCTCATGCGCTCATTTAAATTATGCATTAATTTCTATGATCGCACTATCTCTGTATGTTCATCGTACATCTAGCTCCACCCTTCCTGTGCTCATCCATAGTCGGCATTCGCTATCCTTCCGAAGGCGTCTGCGCTTGAGGCACCTGCCGATGGCCGAGTGGGTCTCTCGGGCCTCCCCCAGTCAGGTGTTGCGGTGCCAGTTGGTTACCTCCAGGAAAGGCCTGCGTTGTGCATGGGGGGTCCAGGGTGCGTATCCAGCTTAGCCGGCCCAGAGCCCAAAGCATGCGCATCCTGCCCTCCGGAGGTCCAGGGGAGTACGTCCGCTTTGCCTGGTCATGAACCCAAAGCGCGTGCACTCTGCTTCCCCAGCGCATGGCCCGGTACTAGGGATCGGACGGCCGTACCCGGACCTCGGAGGGAGCCGGAGCTCCGGCGCCTCGTGCACAGAATTGCCCAAGCCCCTTATAGCGGATCAGGGTCGTAAGACGGATAAGACTAGGAGGCGGGAGGGGAGGACCCCCCGAGGAGAATTACGTTTCCTCTGCCTGTGTGCAGGACCTCCAGGTTACGGCAACAGGGACTGCATGAAGCGGGGGGAAAGGAGCTACCAGCTACTCCGGCCTGGGACTGGAAGGACCGGGACCTGCCCCTCCAGCAGGGGCGGGACCTGGGGGCCCCACGTGTCCAGCGGGCCCGGAACTCTCTCGTCCCTTGAGGAGGGCTCCGGGCTCGCCACGTGGTGGGCAGAAGCCGGATCTCCCCCTCGGTGGGAGGGCTCCGAAAGCCCTACGTGTCCAACATGGCCGGAGCTCCCGCCTCTTAGGAAGGAGCCCCGAACCCGCCACGTGGCAGGCAGATCTGGAGCTCCCCATAGGGCGAGATCCGGAGACCTCCGTGGGCCCCTAACACGGTTAGGACCCGGGGGGTGTCTGTGCAAAGCTCCGAGATTGGAAATGGCCTCTGAGTACCTTGCGGAGCTAAGGACTCAGCCAGGCAAAGCCAAGAAGGAGAGAAAAAGCATCACAGACACAAGTATCCAAAAGAGTCAAATTAAGCAAGGCTCCATGAGCTGGGCTACAGACTCGATAAAAAGGGAGAAACAAGTCATAAGGACCTCCCGGATCCCGCCGGAACCTTGCAGCTATAAGGGCGGCCACATCCTCGACTTCTGCCCTGGCAACTTGCTCCCGCTCTGCGGCTGGGCCCTCTCTCGCTGGTTCTAGCGAAAAAGAGGGGTCGCGGCTCTTAAAGCATGCCAGCACATGTGAAGCGACCTCTAAGGCTAGGCCGCGCCCCTCGGCTTCAAGCTCGCTGGCGACCACCGAGTCTAGCCTGCCCAGCTTGGCGCCGATCGACTCCAGCGTGGGGATCACCCCCAACGCAGGGGCCGCGGCCCTCACCGGACTGAAGCCAAGAGGGATCAGGGCGGACCCCGCTCGATCCACGAAGCTCGCGACTGCAAGAGCCTCGGAGGACCGCAAGGCCGAAAGCTCCTCCACCTCGCGGCGGGCCGCCTGCAGAGCCTCCAGGTTCCTCTCGGAGAATTCCTTCTCCTTGGCCGCCAGGGAGCTCTCCCGAAGGTGGAGAGCCTTGGCGAGCCACTCCAACTCAGCGGCCTTGAAGCCGGCGGTCAACTCCCGGTCCAAGACCGCCCGGCGATCGCGGGAGACCTGTTCCTCCCTCAAGTCGAGGTCTGCCTTCAGGATCTCCAGCTCCTCCATCCGAGATCAAAGGTCATCCTCGCCCGCAGCCAGCTGCGCGGCGACCCTCTCCGCCTCAGCTGCCACGCGACGCTCCCGTTCCTCAACGGCGAGTTCACGGCGCTCCAACCGCTGCCGTATCTCCACAGCAGCAGAAAGGCTCTCCTCGGCCCGGGCGTGTGCCTCCAGGGTCTCCCGGTTGATCCGCCGCGATTCGGTGTACATGCGGTCGACAGCCCGCTTCATCCGGTCGAGGAGCGCTTCCCTGAAGTCGAGCAACTCCCGCCTGGAGTTGAGCTCACTCTTAACCTCCGCGGTCCTCTCCCGCAAAAGGTTCCCCCAGATGAGGAGGCGGTCCCGTTCAACCGTATACTCCTCCCGCTCGCGCCCTAGTGCAGCCAAGACCTGCCGGACGCTCGACTCGGCAAGCGTGAAGGCGTCCGCCAGAGGCAATGGAGCAACAGAGGCCGGGGCAGTCCCCCCGACCTCCTCCATTACCTCGTCCTCAGGAAGAGCCGACCCACCAGCAACCGAGACAAGACGCCGATCAGGAGAAGCTGGCTCCGAGGCTCTGGCAGCCAGGCCAGCCGGGCTCTCTTCAGCTTCTAGCTCTTTGACCTGAGGAGAGGGGCGAGCTGGGGAAGGCGGTGCTGAAGAAGAGGCCGGGCCGTCTAGTGCAGGGTCAACCTGCGCTGGCTTGGGGGCCGCGGTGGCCGTCTCGGCAGGAAGAGATGACGCTGCCGCGGAGTCCGGGCACACCGGAACTGGAGAAGTTCGCGCTGGCCTGGGAGCCGCGGCAATTGCCCCTGGCTCCGAGCGCAGCGGCACAGATTCCCCGCAAGTCGGGGAAGGCCAGGAAGCGCGGACACTCCAGCGGGCTCTGAACCCCGACTTCCGAGCCGGGGTAGGACTTCCAGAGCCTGCTACCGTCACCGACGGCCGCTCCGCAGTCGCTTGGACTGGAGGAACAGGGGGCGCCCCAGAGGCTTCCCCCAGCGCATCAACCCGGGGCCTCTTTGAGTCGCCACCGGAGGGAGTGTCAGGCACCCCAGAATCCCGACTTGGCACAGACGCCGCTGCCAGAGGGGATCGAGCGCGCTTCTTCTCTGGCGGCGGGTTGGATGCCATGGCAAGGGAGAACTCAAAAGCAAGAGAGCAAAAGCACAAGAGTCCGAGGAGAAATGCAGAGAAGTGCGAAGGGAAGCTGCAATGTGGGTAAGACCCCCTCTAAAAAACTTCCCGGGTACAATTCCAAGCGATTCGGAACTCTTCAAATACCGCGCACCGGTAACCGCTTCGGTTCCCAGACCGAGTGCCGATGACGGGTGGGCCCAAGCCCCCTAACTGAGGCGGTGGGGGCAAGGAGTCAGTCTCCTGAGAAGATGAGCCGGCAAGGCACTTCGGCGGTTCCCGAAGAAAGCGCCGCAACGTGCAGAAGTGGCAGTCTTGGGAACCGCCGCGGTAAAAGCAACCATCAAGTGAGCGCACGCTCCCACGATCCCGTGGCTGTTAGTGCTCCGGCAGCGGTCAATTCGGGACTTAGAGGAAGTGCGCGGATCGGAAGAGACGGAGGTCCCACCTCGGGCTCGCTATCTCCCCCGAGATGGGCCCGGGGGCCACTGTCGGTACCTGGGATATGGGGTACCCCCGCGCACAGGGTAAAATGCCTAAGGAACTTGCCCTTCTCCGCAGGGAGAGCTCCGAAGGCGCCACGCGTCCGGCGGGGCCGGACCTCCCTCTCCTCAGAGGAGAGCTCCGGGCCCGCCACGTGGCATACAGAAGCCGGACCTCCCCCTCCGCGGGAGAGAGGCCCGAAGGCGCCGCGTGTCCAGCAGGGCCGGACCTCCCTCTCCTCAGAGGAGAGCTCCGGGCCCGCCACGTGGCATACAGAAGCAGGACCTCCCCCTCCGCGGGGAGAGGTCCGGAGGCTCCACGTGCCCCGCGGGGCTGACCCTCCTCTTCTCTGAGGAGGGCTCCGGGCCCGCCACGTGGCAGCAGAACGACGCTGCCTGCCCTGAGCGGTAGGCAGCGGGCGTAAATACGCCCCATACCTTGCCCGTACAAGGTATTCAAGGCCCGCGTCTTCCCAAGACGCGGAGACGCGGAGCACGCCTCTGTCAGGTGCCGTTGCGCCCATTTGCATCACAGACTGGCGCGCGGTGTCAGAACCTGTCAGCCAATAAACACCGCGACAAGACATCCCATGCCGCCTGCACCGTCATCAACCACTACGACTAGCATGCGGCATGGGCAGGGCAGCAAGATGAAGACTCAGAAGCCTTCGACCAGAGACAACCACCGGCATAACTGCAGATACGGTAGATAATAGACAATCTTCCCGGGACCACCTGTCGGGTCCCGGCTTCCCTTGTAAGCCGCCCGAGTCTTAGACTATAAAAGGCTCGGGTAGGCGTCGATAGCAAGGGTTCGCACTTTGCAACTCATACGCTAGCCATACACTCTCAAGCTGTAACTCACCCCCAAGCTCAGGCCTCCGGCCCTGAGCAGCAAGCAATACAGCGAGCTCCATAGCTCGCCGTGGACGTAGGGTTTTACGCTCCGGCGGCCTGAACCACGTAAAACTCGCCGTGTCAAGCTCTTACTAACTCGTCCATCTGCGCAAGCTCTCCGCTAGGGACTAGCCCCTCCAAAAAAAGAACTTCTGCGGGCTGCCCAGTGCAGGCCCGGGGGAAGTGTCGATCGCACACTTCGACAGCTACCATGATAGGTAGGGTCGTCAGGAGTCACTTCAACTCCTGGAAAGCCTCTTCTGCTTCATCAGTCCAGGCAAAAGGGCCTGACTTGTGCAGGAGCTTAAAGAAAGGGAGTGCCCGCTCTGCTAGCCTCGGTATAAACCGACTCAGCGCGGCTAGACATCCCATGAGTTTCTGGACATCCTTGACGCGGGATGGGGGCCGCATCAAGTCGATGGCCTTGATCTTCTCTGGGTTGGCCTCAATCCCCCGGTGCGAGACTAGGAATCCTAAGAGCTTCCCTGAGGACACACCGAACACACATTTATCGGGGTTCAGCTTGGTGCGCGTAGAGCGCAACTTGTCAAAGACTAAGGCTAGGTTATCTAACAAAGATGAACCCTGCTTGACCTTGACAACTATGTCATCGACGTACACCTCAACTAGGTCTCTTATTAACTCCCCAAAGGTTTTGTGCATTGCTCGCACAAAGGTGGGGAGTGCATTCTTTAGGCCATGAGGCATAGACACATAACAATAAAGGCCGTCTACTGTGATGAAGGAGGTGTGCTCCTCATCCTCCCTAGACATGGGGATCTGATGGAAACCCGAGTAGGCGTCTAGGAAGCACAGCATATCACAGCCTGACGTTGAGTCTACTATTTGATCTATTCTAGGGAGAGGGAATGGATCTTTGGGACATGCCTTATTGAGACTGGTGTAGTCGATGCACATCCAGAGCTTCCCGCCGGCCTTCGGGACAACGACGGGGTTCGCCAACCACCGGGGGTGGTGGACCTCCCGTATGAAGCCAGCGTCCAGCAGCTTCTTGACTTCTTCACGAATGAAGTTTTGCCGCTTGATGGACTGCTTGTGGGGCTTCTGTTGAACCGGCCGGGCGTCGGGTAAGACTTTTAAGTGGTGCTCGATCACCTCCCTGGGGATCCCCGGCATCTGTGACGGCTGCCATGCAAACATGCCGACGTTGTGCCGGAGGAAGGTGACGAGCGCGCCTTCCTATTTGCTATCCAGGCCCCCGGCTACCCGGATGATCTTGGTGGCTTCGGCGCCGACTTGGACGACCTTTAAGGGGACGCCGCCCTCGTCGGGAGGTTGCACCCGGGGTGCTGTGGCGGAGGCACGGTGGCGTGCGCTTGGGCGGAGCTGTTCCGGCTCTGCACTGCTGGGGGCTGATGCCCCAGCTGTTGCAAGCGCTTGGAGTTTCTCTAAGGCCGACACTGCAGCAGTGCGGTCTCCACGAATCCTGAGGGCGTCCATCGGTGTTGGCATCTTCAGGACGAGGTTGCCGTAGTGGGCTACTGCCATGAACCGGTACAGGGCTGGCCTGCCGATTATGGCGTTGAAGGGGAGGTCTATCTCCGCTACGTCGAACAGAATGTACTCTGTCCGATAGCTGTCCGGAGCCCCAAAGGTCACCGGGAGGCTAATGTTGCCGTAGGGAATGACCTATCCCGGCCCTACCCCTGAGAACGGGCTCGACGGGGTGAGCTTGGCCATCGGGATCTGCAGCTTCTGGAAAGCTGCACGGCTGATGAGGTTCAGCCCAGCTCCACCATCTACCAAAATGTGGTACATTCTCACGTTGGCGATGGTAGGAGCTACCAAAAGCGGTAGTTGGCCGGCCCCAGCCATGTTCCTGGGGCAGTCGGTGGTGTCAAAGCTGATGGGGGTCCCCATCCACTTAAGGTGCGGTGCGGCACTTGGGAGTGGCGCCACCGACGCTACCGCTCGGCGCAGAGTCTTGACTGCGCTTCGGGACGAGGGGTCGGCGGACCCGCCGTATATGACGTAGAGCTTCTTTCGACGCTCATCGTCGCTGGAGGTGGAGTCCTCATGATTGCGTGCCGCCTTCACGGCGCGCTGAGACTCCTGGATCTCCTCTGGGTGGTCGATGCTGTCTGGGACATCCACCCTCTGTTTGCCCTCCTTTGGATGGGAGGGTGGGGCATCAGCCCGCTGCTGCTTCCCCTTGCGGAAGCGCTCTGCGAGCTTTCGGATCTCCCGGCACTCGGCAGTAGTGTGGCGACAGCTTCCGTGCACGGGGCACATATTGTCTTGATCACCTTCTGGGATTGGTGATCTTCGCTGCGTTTTGTCGGGGCGCGGCCCCCGAGCCCCACTGAGCGTCGCTGCAGTGACGACTGGAGCTGCGGTCGGTGATTCTATCTTGCCTCTGCCTCGGTTCTTGGCCTTCCTGCTGCCTCCACAGGGAGTAGGACCAGATCCGGGCAGTCCTCCTGACTCGGAGGACGGCAGCGAGTGCCAGTTTCGCCCTTCGGCTGCCCTGCCGCACTTGTCTGCCAGGCTGAAGAGCTCTGAGACATCGCGGACCTCCCTGGTCGCGAGCTTCTCGAGCATCTTCTTGTCCCGGACGCCTTGCCGGAACGCCACCACCACAGAAGCATTTTGAATGTGTGGGATGGTGTTCCGCACCTGGGAGAACCGCTGGATGAAAGAGCGCAGCGACTCCCCAGGTCGTTGTTGGATGGCGTGGAGGTCGAGCTCCGTGCCAGGCCGGGTGTAGGAACTGCCGAAGTTGGCGATGAACTGCCGGCAAAGCTCTCCCCAGGAAGTTACGGAACCCTGAGGGAGGTTCATGAGCCAAGACCGGGCTGGACCAGTCAAGGCGACAGGGAAGTAATTGGCCATGACGGCTTCATTCCCTCCTGCGGCGAGTACGTCGGTGGGGTAGATCTGGAGGAACTCCGCCGGGTTGACGCTGCCGTCATACTTCTCGGGCAGGTGCGGCCGAAACTTGCGCGGCCACTTCGCGAAGCGAAGGTGGGGCGCGAGGGCCGCACACCCTGCTTCTGTCGCCACAGGTTCTGGTGCCACGAACGCTCGGTTCGCACTGGGCACAGTGTACCCCGGTATGGGCAAGGCTGCACCATAGGCCGGGGGCGCCATCTGCAGGACATATGACTGTGGCATATTCTGCACGGCGCAGGCCTGGGGCAGAGATCGCGTGGCGAAGGTTTGCCATTCAGGCTGGGTCGAGGCCGACGTCATGCTGTCGTCAGCCTCTTGGTAGCGACGCCTTTCTCGGCGTTGCTCGAGGTATACCCGGGCATCTTGACCCAAGCGACACCGCTCCAGCTCTGTCCTCAGATCCGTCGATTGGAGCCTGGTAGAGCTGGAATCTGCCGTCTGTTCGTCAACCATTGGCGTGCGCATCAGCGACACGGCCGGTTGGCCAGAGTGTCGTCCCTGCCGAAGTCGAGGGTTTGCGGCGGTGACGACGAGACGGTCTACCTCGCGAATCCACTGCTGGGTCGCTGCCTGAGGCGCGTCCCCAGCGGGCGGAATGTGCAGTAGCGCTCTTGCTGCAGCTAGCGCACCCCCACCGGGTACGCCCAGCGTTACTGAAGACCTGACGCTGGTTGGAGCCTGCATTGCCGGGGTCGGCGCTGCCAGAGCCGATTGCTGGCTCCTAGCTTGTACCGACACACTCCGTCCCGAGTGTGTTGACATGTACTCCCCCCTGGTCGCGGTTCGCCGCGGAGGCGGGGGAGGTGAGTTTGCCGCTGAAGGGAGCTTGGTCATCTTCGTCGGCGGAAACTCATCGTGCAAGGGGAAAAGCCCCTTCCTGGCGCGCCAAATGTCGAAGTGTTCGGTCGACACTTCCCCGGGCCTGCACTGGGAAGCCCGCGGAGGTTCTTTTTTCGGTGGGGCTAGTCCCTTTCGGAGAGCTTGCACGGATGGACGAGTTAGTAAGAGCTTGACACGGTGAGTTTTACGTGGTTCAGGCCGCCGGAGCGTAAAACCCTACGTCCACGGCGAGCTATGGAGCTCGCTGTATTGCTTGCTGCTTAGAACCGGAGTCCTGAGCTTATGGGTGAGTTACAGCTTGGGTGTGAATGGCTAGCGTATGAGTTCAGAGGTGCGAACCCGTGCTATCGTCGCCTACCCGAGTCTTTTATAGTCCAAGACTCGAATGGCTTACAAGGGGGGCCCGGGACCCGACAGGTGGTCCCAGGGAGATTGTCTGTTATCTACTGTATCTGCAGTTATGCAGGTAGTTGTCTCTGGCGAAGGCTTCCGAGTCTCCGTCTTGCCACCCTGCCCATGCCGCACGCTAGTCGTAGTGGTTGATGACGGCGGAGGCGACATGGGATGTCTTGTCGTGGTGTTTATTGGCTGGCAGGTTCTGACACCGCGCGCCAGTCTGTGATGCGACTGGGTGCAACGGCACCTGACAGAGGCGTGCTCCGCGACTTGGGAAGACGCGGGCCTTGAATACCTTGTACGGGCAAGGTATGGGGCGTCTTCTCCCGCTGCCTATCGCTCGGGGGCAGGCAGCGCCGTTCTGCTGGCCACGTGGCGGGCCCGGAGCCCTTCTCAGAGGAGAGGAGGGTCCGGCCCCGCGGGGCAAGTGGAGCCTTCGGACCTCTCCCCACGGAGGGGGAGGTTCGGCTTCTGTCGGCCACGTGGCGGGCTCGGAGCTTCTCTCTGAGGAGAGGGAGGTCCGGCCCCGCCGGATACGTGGCACCTTCGGACCCCTCGCCCGCGGAGGGGGAGGTCCGGCTTCTGTATGCCACGTGGCGGGCCCGGAGCTCTCCTCTGAGGAGAGGGAGGTCCGGCCCCGCCGGACGCGTGGCGCCTTCGGAGCTCTCCCTGCGGAGAAGGGCGAGTTCATTAGGCATTTTCCCCTGTGCGCGGGGGTACCCCATATCTCAGGTACCGACAAATACATAAACTCTTATGACCCTTCGTGCCTGCGATGTTTTCCGTCTTCTTTTTGGTTTTGCCTGGCCGAGCCCTTAGCTCCGCAAGGTGCTCAGAGGCCTTCACCAATCTCGACGTTCTGCTCCGGCACCTTCCCCGGGTCCTTATTATATTAAGGGCACCGGAGGTCCTCGAGGCCCACCTCACGAGGATGGGTAGGCCCGGATCAGCCGGCCACGTGGCGGACCCGGAGCTCTCCTCCGAGGAGAGGGAGGTCCGGACCTGCGGTACACGTGGGGCCTTCGGGCCCCTCCCCTCAGAGGGGGGGTCCGGTCCCGTTGGATCCGTGGATCCTTCGGTCTTGCCTTGGAGTTCCGGTCTTGCGTAATCTCGTAGTGGCCCCCTGGCAGGGGCGTCCCATTGGTCAGGCGCTCCTACCACATTCCTGTAGGGATTTGAGGCCGAGAGGTCCTGCACACAAGTAGGGAAAACGTAATTCTCCTTGGGGGCTCCCCCTCCCTTATCTCATAGTCTTATTTGACTTACGGTCCCTAACCATACGTACGCTGCTCGGGGACTGTAGTGCGCGAAGTGCCGGGGGCTTGGGGCCCCTTCGACTATCGGCAGGTACCTCCGGCGCAACCGCCTCTGGTAGGGCAGCAAATGCTGACTAGTGGTGAGAATGAGAAGAGTGAGCTGAGCACATGGCAGCCATGCACCGCAAGGGTAGTCATAAAAAACTTAGTACACAATTTAAATGAGTACGAGGAAAGAGCAAAGTAGAACAGGTTTCTTTTCGTATAACTTTCCACAGGAGGAAGGCAGGCTAAACATGGAGGCCATGACCAGCCCCATTAAGAAGGGAAGCAAGACTCTACGCGCTTGGAGTCGGAACCAGGCAAAGCTGAACGTAGTCCTGCACCGTCCCCTGGGGCTTAGGTGCTCCGAGCGCTGTTCCTGGACTCTATGGAGCTTATTACGAAAAGAAAGGAATGTCCTATCTTTGCTCTAGGGGTAGAACTTACGGAGGTGTTCTATGTTCCAATGGTTTGGGAGCAGGTCCCCATCCTCGGTGGACAGGCGCACACACCCGGGGCGACATACTCTCGCGACTCCGAAAGGGCCTTCCCAACTAGGGGAGAGTTTGTGGGTCCCTTCGCGAGAAAGTATGCGCCGCAGCACCAGGTCACCTTCCTGCAGCTCCCGGGCACGCACAGATCTCTGGTGGTAGCGACGAAGCGCTTGTCTGTACCGTGCGTTACGGAGTGCTGCATGCAATCGGACCTCGTCGACGAGGTCGATTTCTCCACGCCGGAGGTTGTCCTGCGCGGCTTCGTCGTAAGCCCGGACACGGTGAGACTTCATTGTGATTTCTGGGGGAAGTACGGCTTCGGCCCCATACACCATGAAGAAGGGTGTCTCTCCGGTGGCCCGGCTCTGGGATGTCCGGTTAGCCCATAGTGTGCTCGGAAGCTCATCGACCCAATTGGCACCATGTTTCTTCAGACTGGCGTAGGTGCGAGTCTTAAGGCCCCGGAGAATCTCCGCATTGGCCCTCTCGACTTGCCCATTGCTCTTTGGATGGGCAACAGAGGCATAGCACACCTAAATGCCGAGGTCTTCGCAGTAGTCTTGGAAGGCTGCACTGGTGAACTGGGTCCCATTGTCGGTGATGATTCTGTTCGGGACCCCGAACCGGCAGACAATAGACTTGATGAAGTTTACTGTGGATTGCTTGTTGATGGTGACAACTCACGTGGCTTCCGGCCACTTGGTGAACTTGTCGATGGCGACATAGAGGTACAGGAATCCCCCGACGGTTCTGGGAAACGGTCCCAAGATGTCCAGCCCCCATACGGCAAATGGCCACGAGGGCGGGATCATCTGTACCGCCTGAGCCGGTGTATGGATCTGCTTGGCATGGAACTGGCACGCCTTGCAGCTCTCGACCAGCTTGACGGCATCCTGGAGTGCTGTCGGCCAGTAGAAGCCATGCCGGAAGGCTTTACCGACAAGCGTTGTCGGTACCTGCGATATTGGGTACCCCCGCGCACAGGGGAAAATGCCTAAGGAACTCGCCCTTCTTCGCAGGGAGAGCTCCGAAGGCACCACGCGTCTGGCGGGGCCGGACCTCCCTCTCCTCAGAGGAGAGCTCCGGGCCCGCCACGTGGCATATAGAGGCCGGACCTCCCCCTCTGCGGGAAAGAGGTCCGAAGGTGCCACGTATCCGGCGGGGCCAGACCTCCCTCTCCTCAGAGAAGAGCTCCGGACCCGCCACGTGGCCGACAGAAGCCGAACCTCCCCCTCCGCAGGGAGAGGTATGAAGGCTCCACGTGCCCCGCGGTGCCGGACCCTCCTCTCCTCTAAGAAGGGCTCTGGGCCCGCCATGTGGCCAGCAGAACGGCGCTGCCTGCCCCCGAGCGATAGGCAGCGGGCGTAAAGACGCCTCATACCTTGCCCGTATAAGGTATTCAAGGACCGCGTCTTCCCAAGACGTGGAGATGCGGAGCACGCCTCTGTCAGGTGCTGTTGCGCCCAGTCGCATCACAGACTGACACACGGTGTCAGAACCTGCCAGCCAATAAACACCGCAACAAGACATCCCATGCCGCCTGCGCTGTCATCAACCACTACGACTAGCATGCGGCATGGGCAGGGCAGCAAGACGGAGACTCGGAAGCCTCCGCCAAAACAACTACCGGCATAACTGCAGATACGGTAGATAACAGTCAATCTCCCCGGGACCACCTGTCGGGTCCCGGGCCCCCTTGTAAGCCACCCGAGTCTTGGACTATAAAAGGCTCGGGTAGGCGACGATAGCAAGGGTTCGCACCTCTTCAACTCATACGCTAGCCATTCACACCCAAACTGTAACTCACCCCCAAGCTCAGGACTCCGGCCCTGAGCAGCAAGCAATACAGCGAGCTCCATAGCTCGCCGTGGACGTAGGGTTTTATGCTCCGGCGGCATGAACCACGTAAAACTCACAGTGTCAAGCTCTTACTAACTCGTCCATCCGCGTAAGCTCTCCGCAAGGGACTAGCCCCACCGAAAAAAGAACCTCCGCGGGCTGCCCAGTGCAGGCCCAGGGGAAGTGTCGACCGAACACTTCAACATTTGGCGCGCCAGGTAGGGGGCTTTTCCCCTTGTGCGAGTTTCTGCCGACGAAGATGACCAAGCTCTCTTCAGCAGCAAGCTCACCTCCCCCGCCTCCGCGGCGAACCGCGACCAGGGGGGAGTACATGTCAACACACTCGGGACGGAGTGTGTCGGTACAAGCTGGGAGCCAGCAACCGGCTCTGGCAACGCCGACTCCGGCAATGCAGGCTCCGACCAGTGTGAGATCTTCTGCAGCGTTGAGCGTACACCATGGGGGTGCGCTAGCTGCAGCAAGAGAACTGCTGCGCGACCCACCTGCTGGGGACGCGCCCCATTCTGCGACCCAACAATGGGTCCGCAAGGTGGACCGCCTCGTCGTCGCCGCCGCAAACCCTCGGTTTCAGCGAGGGCGACGCCCCGGTCAACCGGCTGCGTCGCTGACGCGCACGCCCACGGTTGATGGGCAAACGGTGGATTCCAGCTCCTCCAGGCTCCCGTCGATGGACCTGAGAAGGGAGCTGGAACGGTGCCACTTGGGACAGGATGCCCGGGTGTACCTCGAGCGACGTCGAGAAAGGCATTGCAACCATGAGGCTGGCGACAGCATGACGTCGGCCTCGACACAACCTGGGGGGCAGATCTTCGCCACGCGAGCCCTGCCTCAGGCATATGCCGCGCAGCATATGCCACAACCATATGCGCCGCAAGCAGCGCCCCCGGTCTACGGTACAGCCTTGCCCATGCCGGGGTACACGGTGCCGAGTGCGAACCAAGCGTTCGCAGCGCCAATACCTGCGGCAGCAGGAGCAGGATGTGCGGCCCTTGCACCCCACCTTTGCTTCGCGAGGTGGCCGCGCAAGTTCCGGCCGCACCTGCCCGAGAAGTACGACGGCAGCGTCAACCCGGCGGAGTTCCTCCAGATCTACTCCACCGCCGTACTTGCCGCAGGAGGGTATGAGGCTGTCATGGCCAACTACTTCCCCGTCGCCTTGACCGGCCCAGCTCGGTCTTGGCTCATGAATCTCCCTCAGGGGTCCATAACCTCCTGGGGAGAGCTCTGCGGGCAGTTCGTCGCCAACTTTGGCAGCTCCTACACCCGTCCCGGCACGGAGCTTGACCTCCACGCCGTCAAGCAACAACCCGGGGAGTCGCTGCGCTATTTCATCCAGTGGTTCTCCCAGGTACGCAACACCATCCCACATATTCAAAGTGCTTCTGTGGTGGTGGCGTTCCGACAGGGAGTCCGGGACGAGAAAATGCTTGAGAAGCTCGCGACCAGAGAGGTCCGCGACGTCTCTGAGCTCTTCAGCCTGGCGGACAAATGCGCCAGAGCAGCTGAAGGGCGGAACTGGCATTCCCTGCCAACCTCCGAGTCAGGAGGACAGCCCGGGTCCGGCGCTGCTGCCTATGGGGGTGGCAAGAAGGCCAAGAACCGGGGGAGTGGCAAGATGAAGTCATCGTTTGCGGCTCCCGTCGCCGCAGCAGCGACGACTAGTGGAGCACGGGGGCCACGCCCTGACAAAAGGCAGCGGCAGTCACCGGCCCCAGATAGTGACCAGGGCGGGCTATGCCCCATGCATGGCGCCGGCAACCATACTGCTGCCGAGTGCTGGGATATCCAGAGGCTCGCAGAGCGCTTCCGCAAAGGAAGACAGCAGAGAGCTGAAGCACCGCACTACCCTCAGAGGGATGGCAAGCAGAAGGTGGATGCCCCAGTCACCGCCGCCCATCAGGTGGGGTTTCAGGAACCTCAGCGTGTCATAAAGACAGTGCATAACGGTGAGGACTCCAGCTCCGACGGTGACGGGCCAGGGCGGTAGCCGGCTGCGGCTGCCGTCCCGGGTCAGTGGAGGCTGCACTGCTGCGGCATCAACCTTGGAGAAGCCCCAAGTAGTCGCAGCAGCCCTAGTACCGACCACAATGGTGCGAGGTCGGGCCAGCCTCACCCGAGAGCACGCCTCCGCACCTCAGACATACCTCCCGGGGGCCGCCCAAGGTCTGTCAACCCCTTGAAGGCCTTGCAAGAAGGGGAAGATGCCTTAGGTCATCTAAGATGAGCCCGGGTCCACCTACCCCTTGAAGGCCTTAGCCAGAAGGGGAGAACTCCCCGGGGGCCCCAGGAGAAGCCGCGCAGGACCTGATCCAGCGTGAAGATAACAACCTCGTCAACGAGACTCGGCTGCAGGTAACCCCCCCACAATGCAAGGTCTCGGCTGATGCTCTAAGCACTACCGCCAAAGAACCAAACGCATCAGGGACCTGCAGAAAGGCAACCTGGGGTCGCGGCACGCTCTTTCCCGAGAAGGACCCACAAACTCTCCCCCAGCAGGGAAGGTCCCTTCCGAATCATGAAAGCTGCTGCCCCAGGTACACATGCCATTCAACCGAGTGTGGGATCCGTTCCCAAAATCCTTGGCATGGAGCAACACTGTAAGTCCTACTCCCCGAGCATCAGTAGAACAGGGTCATTCCCTTCTGTAATGAATCCCATAGAATTTAGGAACAGAGCTTGGGGCAGCTAAGTCTCAAGGGACGGTACAGGACTAGGTCCAGTTTAGCCTGGTTCCGACCCTAAGCGCGTAGAGTCTTGCTTCCCTTGTAGACGAGGCGGAATATTGCCTCCATGTACATCCAGAATTCCACCTATGGGCATGAACACAGAAACCTGTTCTACTTAGCTCTCTCTCATGCGCTCATTTAAATTATGCATTAATTTTATGATCGCACTATCTATGTATGTTCATCGTACATCTAGCTCCCCCTCTCCCGCGCTCATCCATAGTCAGCATTCGCTATCCTACCGAGGGCGGCCGCGCTTGAGGCACCTGCCGATGGCTGAGTGAGTCTCTCGGGCCTCCCCCAGTCAGGTGTTGCGGTGCCAGTTGGTCACCTCCAGGAAAGGCCTGCGTTGTGCATGGGGGGTCCAGGGTGCGTATCCAGCTTAGCAGGCCATGAGCCCAAAGCATGCGCATCCTGCCCTCCAGAGGTACAGGGGAGTACAACCGCTTTGCCTGGTCATGAACCCAAAGCACGTGCACTCTGCTTCCCCAGCGCATGGCCCGGTACTAGGGATCGGACGACCGTACCCGGACCTCGGAGGGAGCCGGAGCTCCGGCGCCTCGAGCACAGAATTTCCCAAGCCCCGTATAACGGATCAGGATCGTAAGACGAATAAGACTAGGAGACGGGAGGGGAGGACCCCCCGAGGAGAATTACGTTTCCTCTGCCTGTGTGCAGGACCTCTAGGTTACGGTAACGGGGACTGCATGAAGCGTGGGGAAAGGAGCTATCAACTACTACGGCCTAGGACTGGAAGGACCGGGTCCCGCCCCTTCAGCAGGGCCGAGGCCCGAGGGCCCCACGTGTCCAGCGGGCCCGGAGCTCTCGCCTCCCCTGAGGGGGGCTCCGGGCTCGCCACGTGGCAGGCGGGAACCGGACCTCCCCCCGTTTGGAGGGCTCCGAAAGCCCTACGTGTCCAGCAGGGCCGGAGCTCCCGCCTCCCAAGGAGGGGCTCCGGACCAGCCACGTGGCAGGTAGATTTGGAGCTCCCCATAGGGCGAGATCCGGAGACCCCCGCGGGCCCCTAACACGTTTAGGGCCCGGGGAAGGTGTCTGTGCAGAGCTCCGAGATTGGAGAAGGCCTCTGAGTACCTTGCGGAGCTAAGGACTCAGTCAGGCAAAGCCAAGAAGGAGAGAAAAGGCATCAAAGACACAAATATCTAAAAGAGTCAAACTATGCGAGGCTCCATGAGCTGGACTACAGACTCGATAAAAAGGGAGAAACAAGTCCTAAGGACCTCCCGGCTCCCGCCGGAACCTTGCGGCTACAAGGGCGGCCACATCCTCGACTTCAGCCCTGGCAGCTTCCTCCCGCTCCGCGGCTGGGCCCTCTCTCGCTGGTTCTAGCGAGAAAGAGGGGTCGCAGCTCTTGAAGCATGCCAGCACATGTGAGGCGACCTCTAAGGCTAGGCCGCGTCTGTCGGTACCAGAGATATGGGGTACCCCCGCGCACAGGGGAAAATGTCTAAGGAACTCGCCCTTCTCCGCAGGGAGAGCTCCGAAGGCGCCACGCGTCCGGCGTGGCCGGACCTCCCTCTCCTCAGAGGAGAGCTCCAGGCCCGCCACGTGGCATACAGAAGCCGGACCTCCCCCTCCGTGGGAGAGAGGTCCGAAGGCGCCACACGTCCAGCGGGGCCGGACCTCCCTCTCCTCAGAGGAGAGCTCCGGGACCACCGCGTGGCCGACAGAAGCCGAGCCTCCCCCTCCGCGGGGAGAGGTCCGGAGGCTCCACGTGCCCCGCAGGCCGGACCCTTCTCTCCTCAGAGAAGGGCTCCGGGCCCGCCACGTGGCCAGAAGAACGGTGCTGCCTGCCCCCGAGAGATAGGCAGCGGGCGTAAAGACGCCCCATACCTTGCCCGTACAAGGTATTTGTCGGTACCCTCGATATGGGGTACCCCCGTGCACAGGGTAAAATGCCTAAGGTACTCGTCCTTCTCTGCAGGGAGAGCTCCGAAGGCGCCACGCGTCCGGTGGGGCCGGACCTCCCTCTCCTCAGAGGAGAGCTCCGGGCCCGCCACGTGGCATACAGAAGCCGGACCTCCCCCTCCGCGGGAGAGAGGTCCGAAGACGCCACGCGTCCAGCGGGGCCGGATCTCCCTCTCCGCAGCGGAGAGCTCCGGGCCCGCCACGTGGCATACAGAGGCTGGACCTCCCCCTTTGCGTGGAGAGGTCCGGAGGCTCCACGTGCCCCGCAGGCCGGACCCTTCTCGCCTCAGAGAAGGGCTCCGGACCCGCCACGTGGCCAGAAGAACGGTGCTGCCTGCCCCCGAGCGGTAGGCGGCGGGCGTAAAGGCGCCCCACACCTTGCCCGTACAAGGCATTCAAGGCCCACATCTTCTCAAGACGCGGAAACGCGGAGCACACGTCTGTCAGGTGCCGTTGCACCCAGTTGCATCACAGACTGGCGCGCGGTGTCAGAACCTGCCAGCTAATAAACGCCGTGACAAGACATCCCATGCTGCCTGCACCGTCATCAACCACTACGACTAAGCATGCGGCATGGGCAGGGCGGCAAGAGGAAGACTCAGAAGCCTTCAACCAGAGGCAGCTACCGGCGTAACTACAGATACGGTAGATAATAGACAATCTTCCCGGGACCACCTGTCGGGTCCCGGCTCCCCTTGTAAGCCACCCGAGTCTTGGACTATAAAAGGCTCGGGTAGGCGTCGATAGCAAGGGTTCGCACTTTGCAACTCATATGCTAGCCTTACACTCTCAAGCTGTAACTCACCACCAAGCTCAGGCCTCCGGCCCTGAGCAGCAAGCAATACAGCGAGCTCCATAGCTCGCCGTGGACGTAGGGTTTTACGCTCTGGCGGCCTGAACCACGTAAAACTCTCCGTGTCAAGCTCTCGCTAACTCGTCCATCTGCGCAAGCTTTCCGCTAGGAGACTAGCCCCGCCGAAAAAAGAACCTCTGCGGGCTGCCCAGTGCAGGCCCGGGGGAAGTGTCGATCGCACACTTCGACATTTGGCGCGCCAGGATGGGGGCTTTTCTCCTAGCGCGACGAGTTTCCGCCGACGAAGATGACCAAGCTTCCTTCAGCGGCAAACTCTCCCCCCTGCGCCCGCGGCAAACCGTGACCAGGGGAGAGTACATGATGACACACTCAGGACGGAGTGTGTCAGGGCAAGCTGGGAGCCAGCAACCGGCTCTGGCAGCGCCGACCCCGGCAATGCAGGCTCCATCCAGCGTCAGGCCTTCAGTAGCGCCGGGCGTACCCGGTGGGGGTGCGCTAGCCGCAGCAAGGGCGCTACTGCACAATCCGCCTGCTGGGGACGCGCCTCAGGCAGCGACCCAGCAGTGGATTCACGAGGTAGACCGTCTTGTCGTCGCCGCCGCAAACCATTGACTTCGGCGGGGATGACGCTCCGACCAACCGGCTGTGTTGCTGACGCGCACGCCAACGGTTGACGGGCAGACGGCGGGTTCCAGCTCCATCAAGCTTCCGTCGACGGACCTGAGGACAGAGCTGGAACGGTGCCACTTGGGCCAAGATGCCCGAGTGTTCCTCGAGCGACGTCGAGAAAGGCGTCGCACTCAAGAAGCTGGCGACAACATGACGTCGGCCTCGACCCAGCCTGGAGGGCACACCTTCGCTACGTGAGCTCTGCCCCAGGCGTACGCCGCACAGCATAAGCCACAACCATGTGCTCTGCAAGCGGCGTCGCCGGCCTATGGCGCAACCTTGCCCATACCGGGGTACACTGTGTCAGGCGCAACCAAGCGTTCGCGACACCAGTACCTGCACTGGGAGCCAGCAACCGGCTCTGGCAGCGCCGACCCCGGCAATGCAGGCTCCAACCAGCGTCAGGTCTTCAGTAGCGCTGGGCGTACCCGGCGGGGGTGCGCCAGCCGCAGCAAGAGCGCTACTGCGCAATCTGCCTGCTGGGGACACGCCTCAGGCAGCGACCCAGCAGTGGATTCGAGAGATAGACCGTCTCGTCGTCGCCGCCGCAAACCCTCGACTTTGGCGGGGACGACGCTCCGGCCAACCGGCCGTGCCGCTGACGTGCACGCCAATGGTTGGCGAGCAGACGGCGGACTCCGGCTCCACCAGGCTTCCGTCGACGGACCTGGGGGAAGAGCCGGAGCGATGCCACTTGGGCCAAGATGCCCGGGTGTTCTTCGAGCGACGTCGAGAAAGGCGTCGCAACTAAGAGGCTGGCGACAGTATGACGTCGGCCTCAACCCAGCCTGAAGGGCAGATCTTCGCCACGCGAGCTCTGCCCCAGGCATACGCCGCTTAGCATATGCCACAACCATATGCCCCGCAAACGGCGTCCCCGGTCTATGGAGCAGCCTTGCCCATACCGGGGCACACTGTGCCAGCGGCGAACCAAGTGTTCGCGGCACCAATACCTGCACTGGGAGCCAGCAACCGGCTCTGGCAGCGCCGACCCCAGCAATGCAGGCTCCGACCAGCGTCAGGTCTTCAGTAGCGCTGGGCGTACCCGGCGGGGGTGCGCTAGCCGCAGCAAGAGCGCTGCTACTCAATCCGCCTGCTGGGGACGCGCCTCAGGCAGCGACCCAGCAGCGGATTCGCGAGGTAGACCGTTTCGTCGTCGCCGCCGCAAACCCTCGACTTCGGCGGGGACAACGCTCCGGCCAACCGGCCGTGTCGCTGATGCGCACGCCAATGGTTGGTGAACACACGGCAGATTCCAGCTACACCAGGCTCCGGTTTTGGCCGCACCTGCCCGAAAAGTTCGACAGCAGCGTCAACCCGGCGGAGTTCCTTCAGATCTACTCCACCGCCGTACTTGCCGCAGGAGGGGATGAGGCCGTCATGGCCAACTACTTCCCCGTCGCCTTGACCGGCCCGACCCGGTCTTGGCTCATGAACCTCCCTCGGGGTTCCATGACTTCCTGGGGAGAGCTCTGCCGGCAGTTCATTGCCAACTTCGGCAGCTCCTACAACCGTCCCGGCACGGAGCTTGACCTCCAAGCCATCAAGTAACAACCTGGGGAGTCGCTGCGCTCCTTCATCCAGCGGTTCTCCCAGGTACGCAACACCATCCCGCATATTCAAAGTGCTTCTATGGTGGTGGCACTTCGACAGTGTCCGAGACGAGAAGATGCTTGAGAAGCTTGCGACCAAAGAGGTCTGCGATGCCTCTGAGCACTTCAGCCTGGCGGACAAGTGCGCCAGAGCAGCCGGTGGGCGGAGCTGGCACTCACTGCCAGCTTCCGAAGCCGGAAGACAGCCCGAAGACGGCGGAGTTCAAGCTGAGCTCCCGACCACGTCAGACAGCCAAGAGCCAAGCACTGGCTGACTTCGTGGCTGAGTGGACGCCAACGAAGGCTGACCCAGGGGGCCGTGAAGACGGTGAACCAAAGTACCGAGCTCCGGTCTTCACCGGGCCTCACTGGACGCTCTTCTTCGACGGCTCCTCGCGAAAGCAGGGGGCCGGTGCCGGCGTACTGCTTCTCATGCCATCGGGGGAGCAGTCTGGGTACATGGTGCGTTTCAATTCCAAGGCAACCAACAACTTGGCAGAGTATGAAGCACTCATCTTTGGCCTAAAAGACAGTCCTGTCTTTGGGCGCTCGCCAGTTGTTGGCACAGGGCGACTCCCAGCTAGTTATCAAGCAAGTTAAGGGTGAATGCACATGCAATGACCCACAGCTAGCTGCTTATCTGCTTCACGTGCGGATGTTGGAGAAAGAATTCCTCGCCTTGGACCTGCGCCATGAACCGCGCGCTGGCACGGCCGCAGCTGACAACTTCTCAACGAAGACCTCCATCGGAGCCCCCGTGCACGAAGGAGTCTTCGAGAGGACGTTGATGCGGTCCACAGCCCGGCCCGCCGAGCCGGGCGAAGGGGGCTGAACCAGTGCCACGAAGCTAGGCAGTCCCGGCGGCCCTGGATGCCGCCAAAGGATCGTAAGAGTCACTGGGGACTCCGTGCAACCCAGCGCTCAAGATCCAGAAGCTCAAGTAGTCCCGATGCATGGACCACGGAGGTCCGGGACTCCTTGAAGGACATCCTTCCTGATGAACGTGCATCCGCTGAACGGGTGTTGCGGATGGCTAAGTGCTACGCGCTGGTATCTTTACTGGCGTGGCGCCTCGACATCCTATTGCGGTGCATAACCCAGGAGGAAGGCTGCGACTAGCTCGCAGTAGTCCAAGGAGGCGAGTGCTAGGAACGCTCATCGTCCCGCGCGTTGGTCATATAAGCCACCCGGCATGGCTCCTACTGACCGAGAGCCACCTGGACGCCGTCAAACCGGTTAGGGATGCAATGCGTGCCAGGTCCACGCCAAGCAGACCCACACAACCGGTGCAGACGTGCACCCAGAGCCGTCGGGGGATACCGGCTCCTCCATGTCGAGGGCCAGCCGGACTTCCCAGGGCCGGGTCACGGGAACTACCCTTCCACATGGTATGCGGGGCCGAAGCCATGCTTCCCCCTGATATCGCCATGGGGGTCCCCCCGTGTCCGACGTACGACGAAGCCACGCATGACCTGCTCCGCGTGAAGACAGGCGCTCCGACGCTACACCAGTAAGTTCACCATGCTTACTTAGGTGTTCATTTAAATTACGCATTAATTTATATGAACACCTCCCCACGCTCTAGAAAGTGTGCGTCCATTGTACACTTGGTTCCTCTTTACTGCTCTCATGCATAGTCGATATTTGTCGTCCTGCCGAAAACGGTAGTGCTTGGGGTACCTGCCAAAGGCCCGGTGGCCTTTTGGATCTCCCCCTGTGAGGGTACTGTACCGCTAGTTGGTCTCCTCCGAGAAAAGACCTACGCTAGACCGGGGGGTCAGGAGCCTTGCTTTGCCCGGTCTTGCACCCAAAGCATGCGCACTCTGCCCCCCAGCGCTACGGTCTGAGTACCAGGGGGCTGGACGGTTACACCCTGACTGGGGCTGGGGCCAGACCTCCGGGACCAAGTGCATTGGATTACCCGAGCCCCGTATTCCGGCCTGGGACAGTAAGCCAAATGAGACTAAGGGACAGAAAAGGGGGACCACTGAGCAGTGCCGGACTTCACCCCCACAGCTGGGCCGAGCTCTGATGCCAGCATTCGCCCTCCTTTCAGAGGCGAGCACTGATGCCAGGCCTCACGCCCTTCGCTGGCCTGAGTTCCGATGACTTTTGGACTCCGCCTCCACAGCCAGGCAGAGCTCCGAGGCCAGCCCTCGCCCTCCTTTCAGAGGCGAGCGCTGATGCCGGACCTCACGCCCTTCGCTGGCCTGAGCTCCGATGACTTCCGGACTCCGCCTCCACAGCCAGGCCGAGCTCTGAGGCCAGCCCTCGCCCTCCTTTCATAGGCGAGCGCTGATGCCGGACCTCACGCACTTCGCTGGCCTGAGCTCCGATGACCTCCGGACCTCACTCCCCTCGCTGGCCTGAGCTCCGACGACTTCCGGACCTCCGCCCCCGCAGCTGGGCCGAGCTCCGATGCCAGCCCTTGCCCTCCTTTCAGAGGCGAGCCCTGATGCCGGACCTCACGCCCTTCGTGGACCTGTGCTCCGATGACTTCCGGACCTCCACCCCCACACCCGGGCCGAGCTCCGATGCCAGGCTTCACCCTCTTCTAAGGGGCTGAACTCCGAAGCCGTCAAGACCTTGCCAGCACAGGGAGTACTCAAGACAAGAAAGTGCGCGGGTAGGAGAAGGCCTCACCTCGGGCTCGTTACCTTCCCCGAGGTGAGCCCGGGGGCCACTGTCGGTACCCGCGATATGGGGTACCCCCGCGCACAGGGGAAAATGCCTAAGGGTCTCGCACTTCTCCGCAGGGAAAGCTCCGAAGGCGCCACGTGTCCAGTGGGGCCGGACCTCCGTCCCCTCAGAGAGAGCTCCGGGCTCGCGTGGCCTACAGCAGCCAGACCTCCCCCCTCCGTGGGGAGAGCTCCGAAGGTGCCACATGTCCCGCGGGGCTGGACCTCCCCCTCCTTAGAGGAGAGTTCCGGACCCGCCACGTGGCCGACAGAAGCCGGACCTCCCCCCTCCGCGGGGGAGAGGTCCGAAGGCTCCACGTGTCCTGCGGGGCCGGACCTCTCCCTCCTCAGAGGAGAGCTCCGGGCCCGCCACGTGTCCAGCAGAACAGCGCTGCCTGCGCCCGAGCGGTAGGCAGAGGGCGTAAAGACGCCCCATACCTTGCCCGTACAAGGTATTCAAGGCCCGCGCCTTCCCAAGACGCGGAGACGCGGAGCACACCTCTGTCAGGTGCCGTTGCGCCCAATCGCATCACAGACTGGCGTGCGGTGTCAGGGCCTGCCAGCCAATAAACACAGCGACAAGACATCCCATGCCGCCCCCGCCGTCATCAACCACTACGACTAGCATGCGGCATGGGCAGGGCTGCAAGACGAAGACTCAGAAGCCTTCGCCAGAGACAACTACCGGCATAACTGCATATACGGTACATAATAGACAATCTCGCCGGGACCACCTGTCGGATCCCGGGCCCCCCTTGTAAGCCACCCGAGTCTTGGACTATAAAAGGCTCGGGTAGGCAACGTTAGCAGGGGTTCGAATCCTGTTGGTTCGCACTTTGCAACTCATACGCTAGCCATACACTCTCAAGCTGTAACTCACCCCCAAGCTCAGGCCTCCGGCCCTGAGCAGCAAGCAATACAGCGAGCTCCATAGCTCGCCGTGGACGTAGGGTTTTACGCTCCGGCGGCCTGAACCACGTAAAACTCGCCGTGTCAAGCTCTCCCTAACTCGTCCATCTGCGCAAGCTCTCCGCTAGGGACTAGCCCCTCCGAAAAAAGAACCTCCGCGGGCTGCCCAGTGCAGGCCCGGGGGAAGTGTCGACCGCACACTTCGACAGTGTGGGATGGTGTTCCGCACCTGGGAGAACCGCTGGATGAAAGAGCGCAACGACTCCCCAGGTTGTTGTTGGATGGCGTGGAGGTCGAGCTCCGTGCCAGGCCGGGTGTAGGAACTGCCGAAGTTGGCTATGAACTGTCGGAAAAGCTCTCCCCAGGAAGTTACGGAACCCTGGGAGAGGTTCATGAGCCAAGACCGAGCTGGGCCGGTCAATGCGACAGGGAAGTAATTGGCCATGACGGCTTCATTCCCTCCTGCGGCAAGTACGGCGGTGGAGTAGATCTGGAGGAATTCCGCCGGGTTGATGCTGCTGTCGTACTTCTCGGGCAGGAGCGGCCGAAACTTGCGCGGCCACTTTACGAAGCGAAGGTGGGGCGCGAGGGCCGCACACCCTGCTTCTGTCGCCGCAGGTTCTGGTGCCGCGAACGCTTGGCTTGCACTGAGCACCGCATGCCTCCGCATGGGCAAGGCTGCACCATAGGCCGGAGGCGCCATATGCAGGACATATGACTGTGGCATATTCTGCACGGCACAGGCCTGGGGCAGAGATCGCGCGGCGAAGGTCTGCTCTTCAGGCTGGGTCGAGGCCGACGTCATGCTGTCATCAGCCTCTTGGTGGCGACACCTTTCTCGGCGCCGCTCGAGGTATACCCGGGAATCTTGACCCAGGTGACACCGTTCCAGCCCTGTCCTCAGATCTGTTGACTGGGAGCTGGTAGAGCCAGAGTCTGCCGTCTGCTCGCCATCCAAAGGTGCGCGCATCAGCGACACGACCGATTGGCCAGAGCGTCGTCCCCGCCGAGGTCGAGGGCTTGCGGCGGCGACGACGAGACGGTCTACCTCGCGGATCCACTACCGGGTTGCTGCCTGAGGCACGTCCCCAGCGGGCGGATTGTACAGTAGCGCTCTCGCCGCAGCTAACGCGCCCCCACTGGGCACGCCCAGCGCTACTGGAGACTTGAAGCTGGTTGGAGCCTGCATTGCTGGGGTCGGCGCTGCCAGAGCCGGTTGCTGGCTCCCAGCTCGTACCGACACACTCCATCCCGAGTGTGTCGACATGTACTCCCCCCTGGTCACGGTCTGCCGCTAAGATGGGGGAGGAGAGTTCGCCGCTGAAGGAAGCTTGGTCATCTTTGTCGGCGGAAACTCGTCACGCTAGGAGAAAAGCACCCTACCTGGTGCGCCAAATGTCGAAGTGTGCGGTCGACACTTCCCCCGGGCCTGCACTGGGCAGCCCGCGGAGGTTCTTTTTTCGGAGGGGCTAGTGCCTAGCGGAGAGCTTGCGCAGATGGACGAGTTAGTGAGAGCTTGACACGGCGAGTTTTACGTGGTTCAGGCCGCCGGAGCGTAAAACCCTACGTCCACGGCGAGCTATGGAGCTCGCTGTATTGCTTGCTGCTCAGGGCCGGAGGCCTGAGCTTGGGGGTGAGTTACAGCATGAGAGTGTATGGCTAGCGTATGAGTTGCAAAGTGCGAACCCTCGCTATCGACGCCTACCCGAGCCTTTTATAGTCCAAGACTCGGGCGGCTTAAAGGGAAGCCGGGACCCGACAGGTGGTCCCGGGAAGATTGTCTATTATCTACCGTATCTGCAGTTATGCCGGTAGTTGTCTCTGGTCGAAGGCTTCTGAGTCTTCATCTTGCCGCCCTGCCCATGCCGCACGCTAGTCGTAGTGGTTGACGACGGCGCAGGCGGCATGGGATGTCTTGTCGCGGTGTTTATTGGCTGACAGGTTCTAACACCGCGCGCCAGTCTGTGATGCGACTGGGCGCAACGGCACCTGACAGAAGCGTGCTCCGCGTCTCCGCGTCTTGGGAAGACGCGGGCCTTGAATACCTTGTACGGGCAAGGTATGGGGCGTATTTACGCCCGCTGCCTATCGCTCGGGGCAGGCAGCGTCGCTCTGCTGCCACGTGGCGGGCCCGGAGCCCTTCTCAGAGAAGAGGAGGGTCAGCCCCGCGGGGCACGTGGAGCCTCCGGACCTCTCCCCGCGGTGAGCGAGGCCCGGCTTCTGTTGGCCACATGGCGGGTCCGGAGCTCTCCTCTGAGGAGAGGGAGGTCCGGCCCCGCTGGACACGCGGCGCCTTCGGGCCTCTCTCCCGCGGAGGGGGAGGTCTGGCTTCTGTATGCCACATGGCGGGCCCGGAGCTCTCCTCTGAGGAGAGGGAGGTCCGGCCCCGCCGGACGCGTGGAGCCTTCGGAGCTCTCCCTGCAGAGAAGGGCGAGTTCCTTAGGCATTTTACCCTGTGCGCGGGGGTACCCCATATCTCAGGTACCGACCGGGGGCTTTTCTCCTAGCGCGACGAGTTTCCGCCGACGAAGATGACCAAGCTTCCTTCAGCGGCGAACTCTCCCCCCTCGCCTCTGCGGCCAACCGCGACCAGGGGGGAGTACATGTCGACACACTCGGGACGGAGTGTGTCGGTACAAGCTGGGAGCCAGCAACCGGCTCTGGCAGCGCCGACCCCGGCAATGCAGGCTCCAACCAGCATCAAGTCTTCAGTAGCGCTGGGCGTACCCAGTGGGGGTGCGCTAGCTGCAGCGAGAGCGCTACTGTACAATCCGCCCGCTGGGGACGCGCCTCAGGCAGCGACCCGGCAGTGGATCCGCGAGGTAGACCGTCTCGTCGTCGCTGCCGCAAACCCTCGACTTCGGCGGGGACGACGCTCTGGCCAACCGGTCATGTCGCTGATGCGCGCACCATTGGTTGACGAGCAGATGGCAGACTCCAGCTCTACCAGGCCCCAATCGACAGATCTGGGGACAGAGCTGGAGCGGCCCCCGTTCACCGTTCACGGCTGTCGGTACCTGAGATATGGGGTACCCCCGCGCACAGGGTAAAATGCCTAAGGAACTCGCCCTTCTCCGCAGGGAGAGCTCCGAAGGCGCCACGCGTCCGGCGGGGCCGGACCTCCCTCTCCTCAGAGGAGAGCTCCGGGCCCACCACGTGGCAAACAGAAGCCGGACCCCCCCTCCGCGGGAGGGAGGCCCGAAGGAGCCGCGTGTCCAGTGGGGCCGAACCTCCCTCTCCTCAGAGGAGAGCTCCGAGCCCGCCACGTGGCATATAGAGGCCGGACCTCCCCCTCCGCGGGGAGAGGTCTGGAGGCTCCACGTGCCCCGCGGGGCTGACCCTCCTCTTCTCTGAGAAGGGCTCCGGGCCCGCCACATGGCAGCAGAGCGACGCTGCCTACCCCGAGCGATAGTCAGCGGGCGTAAATACGCTCCATACCTTGCCCGTACAACGTATTCAAGGCCCGCGTCTTCCCAAGACGCGGAGACGCGGAGCACGCTTCTGTCAGGTGCCGTTGCACCCAGTCGCATCACAGACTGGCGCGCGGTGTCAGAACCTGTCAGCCAATAAACACCGCGGCAAGACATCCCATGCGGCCTGCGCCGTCATCAACCACTACGACTAGCATGCGGCATGGGCACGGCGGCAAGATGAAGACTCAGAAGCCTTCGACCAGAGACAACCACCGGCATAACTGCAGATACGATAGATAATAGACAATCTTCCCGGGACCACCTGTCGGGTCCCGGCTTCCCTTGTAAGCCGCCCGAGTCTTGGACTATAAAAGGCTCGGGTAGGCGTCGATAGCAAGGGTGCGCACTTTGCAACTCATACGCCAGCCATACACTCTCAAGCTGTAACTCACCCCCAAGCTCAGGCCTCCAGCCCTGAGCAGCAAGCAATACAGCGAGCTCCATAGCTCACCGTGGACGTAGGGTTTTACGCTCCGGCGGCCTGAACCACGTAAAACTCGCCGTGTCAAGCTCTTACTAACTCGTCCATCTGCGCAAGCTCTCCGCTAGGGACTAGCCCCTCCGAAAAAAGAACCTCCGCGGGCTGCCCAGTGCAGGCCCGGGGGAAGTGTCGACCGCACACTTCGACATTTGGCGCGCCAGGTAGGGGGCTTTTCTCCTAGCGCGACGAGATTCTGGCGACGAAGATGACCAAGCTTCCTTCAGCGGCAAACTCGCCCCCTCCGCGTTCATGGCGAACCGTGACCACTGGGGAGTACATGTCGACACACTCAGGACGGAGTGTGTCGGCACAAGCTGGTAGCCAGCAGCCGACTCCGGCGATGCAGGCCCCGACCAGTGTGAGATCTTCTGCAGCGCTGAGCGTACACCATGGAGGTGCGCTAGCTGCAGCAAGAGCGCTGCTGCGCAACCCACCTGCGGGGGATGCGCCCCATTCAGCGACCCAGTAATGGGTCCGCGAGGTAGGCCGCCTTGTCATCGCCGCCGCGAACCATCGGTTTCGGCGAGGACAGCGCCCAGGACAACCGGCTGTGTCGCTGACGCGCACACCCACGGTTGATGGGCTAACGGCGGATTCCAGCTCCTCCAGGCTCCTGTCGACGGACCTGCGAAGGAAACTGGAACGGTGCCACTTGGGCCAGGACGCCCGGGTGTACCTCGAGCGACGCCGAGAGAGGCGTCGCAGCCATGAGGCAGGCAACAGCATGTCGTCGGCCTCGACACAACCAGAAGGGAAGGCCTTCGCCACGCGAGCCCTGCCTCAGGCATATGCTGCGCAGCATATGCCACAGCTATATGCGCCACAAGTAGCGGCCCCGGTCTATGGAGCAGCCATGCCCATGCCGGGATATGCGGTGCCAGGTGCGAACCAAGCGTTCGCAGCGCCAGTACCTGCAGCAGAAGGTGCAGGATGTGCGGCCCTTGCACCCCACCTTCGCTTCGCAAGGTGGCCACGCAAGTTTCGCCCGCATCTGCCCGATAAGTACGACGGTAGCGTCAACCCAGCGGAGTTCCTCCAGATCTACTCCACCGCCGTACTTGCCGCAGGAGGGGATGAGGCTGTCATGGCCAACTACTTCCCCGTCGCCTTGACCGGCCCAGCTCGGTCTTGGCTCATGAATCTACCTCAGGGGTCCATAACCTCCTGGGGAGAGCTCTGCCGGCAGTTCGTCGCCAACTTCGGCAGCTCCTACACCCGTCCCGGCACGGAGCTTGACCTCCACGCCGTCAAGCAACAACCTGGGGAGTCGCTGCACTCTTTCATCCAGCGGCTCTCTCAGGTACGCAACACCATCCCGCATATCCAAAGTGCCTCTGTGGTGGTGGCGTTCCGAAAGGGTGTCCGGGACGAGAAAATGCTTGAGAAGCTCGCGACCAGAGAGGTCCGCGACGTCTCGGAGCTCTTCAGCCTGGCGGACAAGTGCGCCAGAGCAGCTGAAGGGCGGAACTGGCACGCTCTGCCGACCTCCGAGTCAGGAGGACAGCCCGGGTACGGTGCTGCTGCCTATGGGGGTGGCAAGAAGACCAAGAACCGGGGGGTGGCAAGATGAAGTCGCCATTCACGGCCCCCGTCGCTGCAGCTGCGACGACCAGTGGAGCTCGGGGGCCACGCCCCGACAAAAGGCAGCGACAATCACCAGCCCCAGACAGTGACCAAGGCGGGCTATGCCCCGTGCATGGCACCTGCAACCATACTGCTGCCGAGTGCTGGGAGATCCAGAAGCTCGCAGAGCACTTCCGCAAAGGAAGACAGCAGAGGGCTGAAGTGCCGCCCTACCCTCAGAGGGATGGCAAACAGAAGGTCGATGCCCCAGTCACTGCTGCCCACCAGGTGGGGTTCCAGGAGCCTCAGCGTGTCATAAAGACAGTGCATGACGGTGAGGACTCCAGTTCCGACGGTGACAGGCCAGGGCGTTAGCCAACTGCGGTGCGCCTCCGGGCCACGAACATACCTCTCGGGGGCCGCCTAAGGTCTGTCAACCCCTTGAAGGCCTCGCTAGAAGGGGAAGACGCCTTAGGTCATCCAAGACGAGCCTGGGTCTACCTACCCCTTGAAGGCCTTAGCCAGAAGGGGAGAACTCCCCGGGGGTCCCCAGGAGAAGCCGCGCAGGACCTGATCCAGCGCGAAGATAACAACCTCGACGACAAGACTTGGCTGCATGAAACACCCCGCAACGCACGGTCTCGGCTAATGCTCTAAGCTCTACCGCCAAAGAACCAAACGCGTCGGGGGCCTGCAGGAGGGCAACTTGGTGAAGCGGCATGCTCTATTCCAAGAAGGACCCATAAGCTCTCCCCCAGCAGGGAAGGTCCCTTCCGAATCATGAAAGCTGCCACCCCAAGCACACATGCCTTCCAACCGAGAGTGGGATCCGTTCCCAAAAATCCTTGCCATGGAGCAACGCTCTAAGTCTCAATGGACGGTACAGGACTACATCCAGTTTAGCCTGGTTCCGACCCTAAGCGCGTAGAGTCTTGCTTCCCTTGAGGACAAGGCGGAACATTGCCTCCCAGTACAGCCAGAATTCCACCTATGGGTACTGTCGGCACCTGAGATATGGGGTACCCCCGCGCACAGGGTAAAATGCCTAAGGTGCTCGCCCTTCTCCGCAGGGAGAGCTCCGAAGGCGCCACGCGTCTGGCGGGGCCGGACCTCCCTCTCCTCCGAGGAGAGCTCCGGGCCCGCCACGTGGCGTACAGAAGCCGGACCTCCCCCTCCGCGGGAGAGAGGTTCGAAGATGCCACGCGTCCAGCGAGGCCGGACCTCCCTCTCCTCAGAGGTGAGCTCCGGGCCCGCCATGTGGCATGCAGAAGCCGGACCTCCCCCTCCGCGGGAGAGAGGTCCGAAGGCGCCACGCGTCCAGCGGGGCCGGACCTCCCTCTCCTCAGAGAAGAGCTCCGGACCCGCCACGTGGCTGGAAGAACGGTGCTGCCTGCCCCCGAGCGGTTGGCAGCGGGCGTAAAGGCGCCCCTCACCTTGCCCGTACAAGGAATTCAAGGCCCGCATCTTCCCAAGATGCGGAAACGCGGAGCACGCGCCTGTCAGGTGCCGTTGCATCCAGTCGCATCACAGACTGGCGCGCGGTGTCAGAACCTGACAGGTAATAAATGCCGCGACAAGACATCCCATGCCGCCTGCGCCGTCATCAACCACTATGACTAGCGCACGGCATGGGCAGGGCGGCAAAAGGAAGACTCAGAAGCCTTCGACCGGAGGCAACCACCGGCATAACTACAGATACGGTAGATAATAAACAATCTTCCCGGGACCACCTGTCGGGTCCCGGCTTCCCTTGTAAGCCGCCCGAGCCTTGGACTATAAAAGGCTCGGGTAGGCGTCGATAGCAGGGGTTCGCATTCTGCAACTCATACGCTAGCCATACACTCTCAAGCTGTAACTCACCCCCAAGCTCAGGCCCCCGGCCCTGAGCAGCAAGCAATACAGCGAGCTCCATAGCTCGCCGTGGACGTAGGGTTTTATGCTCCGGCAGCCTGAACCACGTAAAACTTCCTGTGTCAAGCTCTCACTAACTCGTCCATTCGCGCAAGCTCTCCGCTAGGAACTAGCCCCTCCGAAAAAAGAACCTCCACGGGCTGCCCAGTGCAGGCCCGGGGGAAGTGTCGATCGCACACTTCGACATTTGGCGTGCCAGGTAGTGGGCTTTTCCCCTAGCGCGACGAGTTTCCGCCAACGAAGATGACCAAGCTCCCTTCAGAGGCGAGCTCTCCTCCTCCGCATTCACGGCGAACCGTGACCAGCGGAGAGTACATGTCGACGCACTCAGGACGGAGTGTGTCGGCACAAGCGGGTAGCCAGTAGCCGACTCCGGCAACGCCGACTCCGGCTATGCAGGCCCCGACCAGCATAAGGTCTTCTGCAGCGCTGAGAGTACACCATGGAGGTGCGCTAGCTGCAGCAAGGGCGCTGCTGCGCAACCCACCTGCAGGGGATGCACCCCATTCAGCAACCCAGCAATGGGTCCGTGAGGTGGATTCCAGCTCCTCCAGGCTCCTGTCGACGGACCTGCGAAGGAACTGGAGCGGTGCCACTTGGGGCAGGACGCCCGAGTGTACCTCGAGCGACGTCGAGAGAGGCGTCGCAACCATGAGGCAGGCGACAGCATGTCATCGGCCTCGACACAACCGGAAGGGCAGGCCATCGGCATGCGAGCCCCGCCTCAGGCATATGCTGCGCAACATATGCCACCACCATATGCGCCGCAAGTAGCAGCCGCGGCCTATGGTGCAGCCTTGCCCATGCCGGGATACGTGCTGCCAGGTGTGAACCACCTGCTCGCAGCACCAGTACCTACAGCAGCAGGTGCAGGATGTGCGGCCCTTGCCCCCCACCTTCGCTTCGCAAGGTGGCCGCGCAAGTTTCGCCCGCACTTGCCCGAGAAGTACGACGGAAGCGTCAACCCGGCGGAGTTCCTCCAGATCTACTCCACCGCCGTACTTGCTGCAGGAGGCGATGAGGCTGTCATGGCCAACTACTTTCCCGTCGCCTTGACCGGCCCAGCCCGGTCCTGGCTCATGAATCTACCCCAGGGGTCCATAACCTCCTGGGGTGAGCTCTGCCGGCAGTTCGTCGCCAACTTCAGCAGCTCCTACACCTGTCCCGGCACGGAGCTCGATCTCCATGCCGTCAAGCAACAACCTGGGGAGTCGCTGCGCTCTTTCATCCAGAGGTTCTCTCAGGTGCGCAACACCATCCCACATATCCAAAGCGCCTCTGTGGTGGTGGCGTTCCGACAGGGTGTCCAGGACGAGAAAATGCTCGAGAAGCTCGCGACCAGAGAGGTCCGCGACGTCTCGGAGCTCTTCAGCCTGGCGGATAAGTGCGCCAGGGCAGCCGAAGGGCGGAACTGGCACGCACTACCGACCTCCGAGTCAGGAGGGCAGCCCGGGTCCGGAGCTGCAGCCTATGGGGGTGGCAAGAAGACCAAGAACCGGGGGAGCGGAAAGATGAAGCCACCATTCACGGCCCCAGTCGCCGCAGCTGCGACAACCAGCGGAGCTCGGGGGCCGCGCCCCGACAAGAGGCAGCGGCAATCACCGGCCCCAGACAGTGGCCAGGGCAGGCTATGCCCCGTGCATGGCACCTGCAACCATACAGCTGCCGAGTGCTGGGAGAACCAGAGGCTCGCAGAGCGCTTCCGTAATGGAAGACAGCAGAGGGCTGAAGCACCGCCCTACCCTCAGAGGGATGGCAAACAGAAGGCCGATGCCCCAGTCACCGCTGCCCACCAAGTGGGGTTCCAGGAGCCTCAGCATGTCATAAAGACAGTGCATGACGGTGAGGACTCCAGTTCTGACGGTGACGGGCCAAGGTGTTAGCCAGCTGCGGCACGCCTCCGTGCCTCGAACATACCTCTCGGGGGCCGCCTAGGGTCCGTCAACCCCTTGAAGGCCTTGCCAGAAGGGGGAGACGCCTTAGGTCATCTAAGGCGAGCCCGGGTCCACCTACCCCTTGAAGGCCTTAGCCAGAAGGGGAGAACTCCCCGGGGGCCCCGGAGAGAAGCCACGCAGGACCTGATCCAGCGTGAAGACAACAACTTCGACAAGACTCGGCTTGCAGGGAACACCCCACAACGCACGGTCTCGGCTAATGCTCTAAGCACTACTGCCAAAGAACCAGACGCGACGGGGGCCCGCAAGAAGGCAGCCTGGTGAAGCGGCACGCTATATTCCAAGAAGGACCCATAAGCTCTCCCCCAGCAGGGAAAGTCCCTTCCGAATCATGAAAGCTGCCGCCCCAGGTACACATGCCTTTCAACCGAGAGTGGGATCCATTCCCAAAAATCCTTGCCATGGAGCAACACTGTAAGTCCTACTTACTGAGCATCGGTAGAACAGGGTTATTCACTTCTGTAATAGACCCCATAGAACTTAGGAACAGAGCTTGGGGTAGCTAAGTCTCAAGGGACGGTACAGGACTACGTCCAGTTTAGCCTGGTTCCGACCCTAAGCGCGTAGAGTCTTGCTTCCCTTGTAGACGAGGCGGAACATTGCCCCCACGAACAGCCAGAATTCCACCTATGGGCGCGAATACAGAGACCTGTTCTACTTAGCTCCTTCTCATGCGCTCATTTAAATTATGCATTAATTTTTATGATCGCACTATCTCTGTATGTTCATCATACGTCTAGCTCCCCCTCTCCTGTGCTCATCCATAGTCGGCATTTGCTATCCTCCCGAAGGCGGCTGCGCTTGAGGCACCTGCCGATGGCCGAGTGAGTCTCTCGGGCCTCCCCCAGTCAGGTGTTGCGGTGTCAGTTGGTCACCTCCAGGAAAGGCCAGCGTTGTGCATGGGGGGTCCAGGGTGCGTATCCAGCTTAGCCGGCCCAGAGCCCAAAGCATGCGCATCCTGCTCTCCGGAGGTCCAGGGGAGTACGTCCGCTTTGCCTGGTCATGAACCCAAAGCGCGTGCACCCTGCTTTCCCAACGCATGGCCCGGTACTAGGGATCGGACGGCCGTACCCGGACCTCGGAGGGAGCCGGAGCTCCGGCGCCTCGTGCACAGAATTGCCCAAGCCCCGTATAGCGGGCCAGGACCATAAGACAGATAAGACTAGGAGACAGGAGGGGAGGACCCCCCGAGGAGAATTACGTTTCCTCTACCTGTGTGCAGGACCTTCAGGTTACGGCAACAGGGACTGCATGAAGCGGGGGGAAAGGAGCTACCACTACACCGGCCTGGGACTGGAAGGACCGGGACCTGCCCCTCCAGCAGTGGCGGGGCCCGGGGGCCCCACGTGTCCAGCAGGCCCGGAACTCTCTCCTTCCTTGAGGAGGGCTCCGGGCTCGCCATGTGGCAGGCAGGGACCGGACCTCCCCCCTCAGCGGGAGGGCTCCGAAAGCCCTACGTGTCCAATATGACCGGAGCTCCCGTCTCTTGAGGAGGAGCTCCGGACCTACCACGTGGCCGGCAGATTTGGAGCCCCCTATAGGGCGAGGATCGGAGGCCTCCGGGGGCCCCTAACACGGTTAGGACCCGGGGGGGTGTCTGTGCGAAGCTCCGAGATTGGAAATGACCTCTGAGTACCTTGCGGAGGTAAGGACTCAGCCAGGCAAAGCCAAGAAGGAGGGAAAAGCATCACAGACACAAGTATCCAAGAGAGTCAAATTAAGCAAGGCTCCTTGAGCTGGACTACAGACTCGATAAAAAAGGGAAAAGCAAGTCCTAAGGATCACCCGGCTCTCGCCGGAACCTTGCTGCTACAAGGGCGGCCACATCCGCGACTTCAGCCCTGGCAGCTTCCTCCCGCTCCGCGGCTGGGCCCTCTCTTGCTGGCTCCAGTGAGAAAGAGGGGTCGCGGCTCTTGAAGCATGCCAGCACATGCGAGGCGACCTCTAAAGCCAAGCCGCGGCCCTCGGCTTCAAGCTCGCTGGCGACCACCGAGTCGAGTTTGTCCAGCTTGGCGCCGATCGACTCCAATGCAGGGATCACCTCCGCCACCTGCAATGCGGGAGTTGCGGCCCTCACCGGACTGAAACCAAGAGGGATCAGGGCGGACCCCACCCGATCCACGAAGCCTGAGACCGCAAGGGCCTCGGAGGACCGTAGGGCTGAGAGTTCCTCCACCTCGCGACGGGCCGCCCGCAGAGCCTCCAGGTTCCTCTCGGAGAATTCCTTCTCCTGGGCCGCCAGGGAACTCTCCCGAAGGCGGAGGGTCTCGGCTAGCCGCTCCAACTCAGAGGCCCTGAAGCCGGCAGTCAACTCGCGGTCCAAGACCGCCCGGCGATCATGGGAGACCTGTTCATCCCTCAAGTCAAGGTCTGCCTTCAGAATCTCCAGCTCCTCCATCCGAGCTCGGAGGTCATCCTCGCCCGCAGCCAGCTGCGCGGCGACCCTCTCTGCCTCAGCTGCCATGGAACGCTCCCGCTCCTCAACGGCGAGTTCGCGGCGCTCCAACCGCTGCCGTATTTCCACAGCAGCAGAGAGGCTCTCTTCGGCCCGGGCGTGAGCCTCCAGGGCCTCCCTGTTGATCCGCCGCGACTGGGTGTCCATGCGGTCAACAGCCCGCTTCATCCGGTCGACGAGCGTTTCCCGAAAGTCGAGCAACTCCCGCCTGGAGTCGAGCTCGCTCTTAACCTTCGCGGTCCTCTCCCGCAAAAGGTTCCCCCAGGTGAGGAGGCGGTCCCGTTCAACCGTATACTCCTACCGCTCGCGCCCTAGCGCAGCCAAGACATGCCGGACGCTCGACTCGGCGAGCGCGAAGGCGTCCGCCAGAGGCAATGGAGCAACAGAAGCTGGGGCAGTTACCCCGACCTCCTCCATTACCTCGTCCTCGGGAAGAGCCGGCGCGCCAGCCGCCGAGACAAGACGCCGATCAGGAGAAACTGGCCCAGCAGCCCTGGCAGCCGGGCCAGCCGGGCTCTCTTCAGCTTCAGGCTCCTTGACCTGAGGAGGGGGACGAGCCGGGGAAGACGGAGCTGGAGAAGAAGCCAGGCCGCCTAGTGCAGGATCAACCTGTGCTGGCTCGGGGGCCGCGGTAACCGTCTCGGCAGGAAGAGACGGCGCCGCCACGGAGTCCGGGCACACCGGAATAGGAGAAGTCCGCGCTGGCCTGGGGGCCGCAGCAGTCGCCCCTGGCTCCGAGCGCATCGGCACAGATTCCCCGCAAGACGGGGAAGGCCGGGAAGCGCGGACACTCCAGCGGGCTCTGAACCCCGACTTCCGAGCCGGGGTAGGATTTCCAGAGCCCGCTACCGTCTCCGATGACCGGTCCGCAGTCGCTTGGACTGGCGGAACAGGGGACGCCACAGAGGATTCCCCTAGCACATCAGCCCGGGGCCTCTTCAAGTCGCCACCGGAGGGAGTGTCAGGCACCCCAGAATCCTGACTTGGCACCGGCGCCGTTGCTGGAGGAGATCGGGTGCGTTTCTTCTCTGGCAGCGGGTTGGAAGCCATGGCAAGGGAAAGCTGAAAGGCAAGAAAGCAAAAGCGCAAGAGTCCAAGAAGAAACGCAGAGAAGTGCGAAGGGAAGCTACAACGTGGGTGAGACCCCCTCTAAAAAGCTTCCCGGTGCAGTTCCAAGCGATTCGGAACTCTTCGAATACCCAGCACCCGCAACCGCTTCGGTTCCTAGACCGAGTGCCGATGACGGGTGGGCCCAAGCTGCTTAACTGGAGCGGTGGGGGCAAGGAGTCAGTCTCCTGAGAAGATGAGCCGGCAAGGCCCTTCGGCGGTTCCCGAAGAAAGCGCCGCAACGTGCAGAAGTGGCAGCCTTGGAAACCACCGCAGTAAAAGCAATCATCAAGTGGGCGCACGCTCTCACGACCCCGCGGACGTTCGCGCTCCAGCAGCGGTCAAGTCGGGACTTAGAGAAAGTGCACGGATCGGAAGAGACGGAGGTCCCACCTCGGGCTCGCTATCTCCCCCGAGATGGGCCGGGGGGCCACTGTCGGTACCTGAGATATGGGGTACCCCCGCGCACAGGGTAAAATGCCTAAGGTGCTCACCCTTCTCCGCAGGGAGAGCTCCGAAGGCGCCACGCGTCTGGCGGGGCCGGACCTCCCTCTCCTCAGAGGAGAGCTCCGGGCCCGCCACGTGGCATACAGAAGCCGGACCTCCCCCTCCGCGGGAGAGAGGTCCGAAGACGCCACGCGTCCAGCGAGGCCGGACCTCCCTCTCCTCAGAGGTGAGCTCCGGGCCCGCCACGTGGCATGAAGAAGCCGGACCTGCCCCTCTGCGGGAGAGAGGTCCGAAGGCGCCACGCGTCCAGCGGGGCCGAACCTCCCTCTCCTCAGAGAAGAGCTCTGGACCCGCTACGTGACTGGAAGAACGGTGCTGCCTGCCCCCGAGCGGTAGGCAGCGGGCGTAAAGGCGCCCCTCACCTTGCCCGTACAAGGAATTCAAGGCCCGCGTCTTCCCAAGACGCAGAAACGCGGAGCACGCGCCTGTCAGGTGCCGTTGCGTCCAGTCGCATCACAGACTGGCGCGCGGTGTCAGAACCTGACAGGTAATAAATGCCGTGACAAGACATCCCATGCCGCCTGCGCCATCATCAACCACTACGACTAGCGCACGGCATGGGCAGGGCGGCAAAAGGAAGACTCAGAAGCCTTCGACCGGAGGCAACCACCGGCATAACTACAGATACGGTAGATAATAAACAATCTTCCCGGGACCACCTGTCGGGTCCCGGCTTCCCTTGTAAGCCGCCCGAGCCTTGGACTATAAAAGGATCGGGTAGGCGTCGATAGCAGGGGTTCACATTCTGCAACTCATACGCTAGCCATACACTCTCAAGCTGTAACTCACCCCCAAGCTCAGGCCCCTGGCCCTGAGCAGCAAGCAATACAGCGAGCTCCATAGCTCGCCGTGGACGTAGGGTTTTACGCTCCGGCGGCCTGAACCACGTAAAACTTCCTGTGTCAAGCTCTCACTAACTCGTCCATTCGCGCAAGCTCTCCGCTAGGAACTAGCCCCTCCAAAAAAAGAACCTCCGCGGGCTGCCCAGTGCAGGCCCGGGGGAAGTGCCGATCGCACACTTCGACAGGTACGAATACAGAGCCCCGTTCTACTTAGCTCTCTCTCATGCGCTCATTTAAATTATGCATTAATTTCTATGATCGCACTATTTCTGTATGTTCATCGTACATCTAGCTCCACCTCTCCTGTGCTCATCCATAGTCGGCATTCGCTATTGTCGGTACCTGAGATATGGGGTACCCCCGCGCACAGGATAAAATGCCTAAGGTACTCACCCTTCTCCGCAGGGAGAGCTCCGAAGGCGCCACGCGTCCGGCGGGGCCGGACCTCCCTCTCCTCAGAGGAGAGCTCCGGGCCCGCCATGTGGCATACAGAAGCCGGACCTCCCCCTCCGCGGGAGAGAGGTCCGAAGACGCCACGCGTCCAGCGGGGCCGGGCCTCCCCCTCCGCAGAGGAGAACTCCGGGCCCGCCTCGTGGCATACAGAGGCCGGACCTCCCCCTCCGCGGGGAGAGGTCCGGAGGCTCCACGTGCCCCGCAGGCCGGACCCTTCTCACCTAAGAGAAGGGCTCCGGACCCGCCACGTGGCCAGAAGAACGGTGCTGCCTGCCGCCGAGCGGTAGGCGGCGGGCGTAAAGGCGCTCCTCACCTTGCCCGTACAAGGTATTCAAGGCCCGCGTCTTCCCAAGACGCGGAAACGCGGAGCACGCGTCTGTCAGGTGCCGTTGCGCCCAGTCGCATCACAGACTTGCGCGCGGTGTCAGAACCTGCCAGCCAATAAATGCCGCGACAAGACATCCCATACCGCCTGCGCCGTCATCAACCACTACGACTAGCACGCGGCATGGGCAGGGCGGCAAGATAAAGACTCAGAAGCCTTCGACCAGAGGCAGCTACCGGCGTAACTACAGATACGGTAGATAACAAGCAATCTTCCCGGGACCACCTGTCGGGTCCCGGCTTCCCTTGTAAGCCGCCCGAGCCTTGGACTATAAAAGGCTTGGGTAGGCTTCGATAGCAAGGGTTCGCACTTTGCAACTCATACGCTAGCCATACACTCTCAAGCTGTAACTCACAACCAAGCTCAGGCCTCCGGCCCTGAGCAGCAAGCAATACAGCGAGCTCCATAGCTCGCCGTGGACGTAGGGTTTTACGCTCCGGCGGCCTGAACCACGTAAAACTCACCGTGTCAAGCTCTCGCAAACTCATCCATCCGCGCAAGCTTTCCGCTAGGAGACTAGCCCCGCCGAAAAAAGAACCTCCGCGGGCTGCCCAGTGCAGGCCCGGGGGAAGTGTCGATCGCACACTTCGACAGCTATCCTTCCGAAGGTGGCTGCGCTTCAGGCACCTGCCGATGGCCGAGTGGGTCTCTCGGGCCTCCCCCAGTCAGGTGTTGCGGTGCCAGTTGGTTACCTCCAGGAAAGGCCTGCTTTGTGCATGGGGGGTCCAGGGTGCGTATCCAGCTTAGCCGGCCCAGAGCCCAAAGCATGCGCATCCTGCCCTCCGGAGGTCCAGGGGAGTACGTCCGCTTTGCCTGGTCATGAACCCAAAGCGCGTGCACTCTGCTTCCCCAGCGCATGGCCCGGTACTGGGGATCGGACGGCCGTACCCGGACCTCGGAGGGAGCCGGAGCTCCGGCGCATCGTGCACAGAATTGCCCAAGCCCTGTATAGCGGATCGGGGTCGTAAGACAGATAAGACTAGGAGACGGGAGGGGAGGACCCCCCGAGGAGAATTACGTTTCCTCTGCCTGTGTGCAGGACCTCCAGGTTACGGCAACAGGGACTGCATGAAGCGGGGGGAAAGGATCTACCAGCTACTCCGGCCTGGGACTGGAAGGACCGGGACCTGCCCCTCCAGCAGGGGCGGGACCCGGGGGCCCCACGTGTCCAGCGGGCCCGGAACACTGTCCTCCCTTGAGGAGGGCTCCGGGCTCGCCACGTGGTGGGCAGAAGCCGGACCTCCCCCTCGGTGGGAGGACTCCGAAAGCCCTACGTGTCCAACATGGCCGGAGCTCCCGCCTCTTGGGAAGGAGCTCCGGACCCGCCACGTGGCAGGCAGATCTGGAGCTCCCATAGGGCGAGATCCGGAGACCTCCGGGGGCCCCTAACACGGTAAGGACCCGGGGAGGGTGTCTGTGCAAAGCTCCGAGATTGGAAATTGTCGGTACCTGAGATATGGGGTACCCCCGCGCACAGGGTAAAATGCCTAAGGTGCTCGCCCTTCTCCGCAGGGAGAGCTCCGAAGGCGCCACGCGTCTGGCGGGGCCGGACCTCCATCTCCTCAGAGGAGAGCTCCGGGCCCGCCACGTGGCATACAGAAGCCGGACCTCCCCTCCGCGGGAGAGAGGTCCGAAGATGCCACGCGTCTAGCGGGGCCGGACCTCCCTCTCCTCAGAGGTGAGCTTCGGGCCCGCCACGTGGCATGCAGAAGCGGGACGTCCCCCTCCGCGGGAGAGAGGTCCGAAGGCGCCACGCGTCCTGAGGGGCCGGACCTCCCTACCCTCAGAGAAGAGCTCCGGACCCGCCACGTGGCTAGAAGAACGGTGCTGCCTGCCCCCGAGCGGTAGGCAGCGGGCGTAAAGGCACCCCTCACCTTGCCAGTACAAGGTATTCAAGGCCCGCGTCTTCCCAAGACGCGGAAACGCGGAGCACGCGCCTGTCAGGTGCCGTTACGTCCAGTCGCATCACAGACTGGCGCGCGGTGTCAGAACCTGACAGGTAATAAACGCCATGACAAGACATCCCATGCCGCCTGCGCCGTCATCAACCACTACGACTAGTGCACGGCATGGGCAGGGCGGCAAAAGGAAGACTCAGAAGCCTTCGACCGGAGGCAACCACCGGCATAACTACAGATACGGTAGATAATAGACAATCTTCCCGGGACCACCTGTCGGGTCCCGGCTTCCCTTGTAAGCCGCCCGAGCCTTGGACTATAAAAGGCTCGGGTAGGCGTCGATAGCAAGGGTTCGCATTCTGCAACTCATACGCCAGCCATACACTCTCAAGCTGTAACTCACCCCCAAGCTCATGCCCCCGGCCCTGAGCAGCAAGCAATACAGCGAGCTCCATAGCTCGCTGTGGACGTAGGGTTTTACGCTCCGGCGGCCTGAACCACGTAAAACTCCCTGTGTCAAGCTCTCACTAACTCGTCCATCTGCGCAAGCTCTCCGCTAGGAACTAGCCCCTCCGAAAAAAGAACCTCCGCGGGCTGCCCTGTGCAGGCCCGGGGGAAGTGTTGATCGCACACTTTGACATTTGGCGCGCCAGGTAGGGGGCTTTTCCCCTAGCGCGACGAGTTTCCGCCGGCGAAGATGACCAAGCTCCCTTCAGCGGCAAACTCTCCTCCTCCGCATTCACGGCGAACCGTGACCAGCGGAGAGTACATGTCGACGCACTCAGGACGGAGTGTGTCGGCACAAGCGGGTAGCCAGCAGCCGACTCCGGCAATGCCGACTCCGGTTATGCAGGCCCCGACCAGCGTGAGGTCTTCTGCAGCGCTGAGCGTACACCATGGAGGTGCGCTAGCTGCAGCAAGGGCGCTGCTGCGCAACCCACCAGCAGGGGATGCGCCCCATTCAGCGACCCAGCAATGGGTCCGCGAGGTGGACCGCCTCGTCGTTGCCGCCGCGAACCCTCGGTTTCGGCGAGGGCGGCGCCCAGGGCAACCGGCTGTGTCGCTGACGCGCACACCCACGGTTGACGGGCTAACGGCGGATTCCAGCTCCTCCAGGCTCCTGTCGACGGAACTGCGAAGGGAACTGGAACGGTGCCACTTGGGGCAGGACGCCCGAGTGTACCTCGAGCGACGTCGAGAAAGGCGTCGCAACCATGAGGCAGGCGACAGCATGTCATCGGCCTCGACACAACCAGAAGGGCAGGCCTTCGCCATGCGAGCCCCGCCTCAGGCATATGCTGCGCAACATATGCCACCGCCATATGCGCCGCAAGTAGCGGCCCCGGCCTATGGTGCAGCCTTGCCCATACCGGGATAGGTGGTGCCAGGTGTGAACCACCTGCTCGCTGCACCAGTACCTGCAGCAGCAGGTGCAGGATGTGCGGCCCTTGCACCCCACCTTCGCTTCGCAAGGTGGCCGCGCAAGTTTTGCCCGCACTTGACCGAGAAGTACGACGGAAGCGTCAACCCGGCGGAGTTCCTCCAGATCTACTCCACCGCCGTACTTGCTGCAGGAGGCGATGAGGCTGTCATGGCCAACTACTTTCCCGTCGCCTTGACCGGCCCAGCCCGGTCCTGGCTCATGAATCTACCCCAGGGGTCCATAATCTCCTGGGGTGAGCTCTGCCGGCAGTTCGTCGCCAACTTCGGCAGCTCCTACACCCGCCCCTGCACGGAGCTCGACCTCCACGCCGTCAAGCAACAACCTGGGGAGTCGCTGCGCTCTTTCATCCAGCGGTTCTCTCAGGTGCGCAACACCATCCCACATATCCAAAGCGCCTCTGTGGTGGTGGCGTTCCGACAGGGTGTCCGGGACGAGAAAATGCTCGAGAAGCTCGCGACCAGAGAGGTCCGCGACGTCTTGGAGCTCTTTAGCCTGGCGGATAAGTGCGCCAGGGCAGCCGAAGGGCGGAACTGGCACACACTGCCGACCTCCGAGTCAGGAGGGCAGCCCGGGTCCGGTGCTGCTGCCTATGGGGGTGGCAAGAAGACCAAGAACCGGGGGAGTGGGAAGATGAAGTCACCATTCACGGCCCCCGTCGCCGCAGCTGCGACAACCAGCGGAGCTCGGGGGCCGCGCCCCGACAAGAGGCAGCGGCAATCACCGGCCCCAGACAGTGGCCAAGGCGGGCTATGCCCCGTGCATGGCACCTGCAACCATACAGCTGCCGAGTGCTGGGAGATCCAGAGGCTCGCAGAGCGCTTCCGCAATGGAAGACAGCAGAGGGCTGAAGCACCGCCCTACCCTCAGAGGTATGGCAAACAGAAGGCCGATGCCCCAGTCACCGCTGCCCACCAAGTGGGGTTCCAGGAGCCTCAGCGTGTCATAAAGACAGTGCATGACGGTGAGGACTCCAGTTCTGACGGTGACGGGCCAAGGCGTTAGCCAGCTGCAGCACGCCTCCGTGCCTCGAACATACCTCTCGGGGGCCGCCTAGGGTCCGTAAACCCCTTGAAGGCCTTGCCAGAAGGGGGAGACGCCTTAGGTCATCCAAGGCGAGCCCGGGTCCACCTACCCCTTGAAGGCCTTAGCCAGAAGGGGAGAACTCCCCGGGGGCCCCGGAGAGAAGCCACGCAGGACCTGATCCAGCGTGAAGACAACAACTTCGACAAGACTCGGCTTGCAGGGAACACCCCACAACGCACGGTCTCGGCTAATGCTCTAAGCACTACCGCCAAAGAACCAAACGCGACGGGGGCCCGCAAGAGGGCAGCCTGGTGAAGTGGCACGCTATATTCCAAGAAGGACCCATAAGCTCTCCCCCAGCAGGGAAGGTCCCTTCCGAATCATGAAAGCTGCCGCCCCAGGTACGCATGCCTTTCAACCGAGAGTGCGATCCATTCCCAAAAATCCTTGCCATGGAGCAACACTGTAAGTCCTACTTACTGAGCATTGGTAGAACAGGGTTATTCACTTCTGTAATAGACCCCATAGAACTTAGGAACAGAGCTTGGGGTAGCTAAGTCTCAAGGGACGGTACAGGATTACGTCCAGTTTAGCCTGGTTCCAACCCTAAGCGCGTAGAGTCTTGCTTCCCTTTTAGACGAGGCGGAACATTGCCCCCACGTACAGCCAGAATTCCACCTATGGGCATGAATACAGAGACCTGTTCTACATAGCTCCTTCTCATGCGCTCATTTAAATTATGCATTAATTTTTATGATCGCACTATCTCTGTATGTTCATCATACGTCTAGCTCCCCCTCTCCTGCGCTCATCCATAGTCGGCATTTGCTATCCTCCCGAAGGCGGTTGCGCTTGAGGCACCTGCCGATGGCCGAGTGAGTCTCTCGGGCCTCCCCCAGTCAGGTGTTGCGGTGTCAGTTGGTCACCTCCAGGGAAGGCCAGCGTTGTGCATGGGGGGTCCAGGGTGCGTATCCAGCTTAGCTGGCTCAGAGCCCAAAGCATGCGCATCGTGCTCTCCGGAGGTCCAGGGGAGTACGTCCGCTTTGCCTGGTCATGAATCCAAAGCGCGTGCACTCTGCTTCCCCAGCGCATGGCCCGGTACTAGGGATCGGACGGCCGTACCCGGACCTCGGAGGGAGCCGGAGCTCCGGGGCCTCGTGCACAGAATTGCCCAAGCCCCGTATGGCGGGTCAGGACCATAAGACGGATAAGACTAGGAGACAGGAGGGGAGGACCCCCCCGAGGAGAATTACGTTTCCTCTACCTGTGTGCAGGACCTTCAGGTTACGGCAACAGGGACTGCATGAAGCGGGGGGAATAGAGCTACCAGCTACACCGGCCTGGGACTGGAAGGACCGGGACCCGCCCCTCCAGCAGGGGCAGGGCCCGGGGGCCCCACGTGTCCAGCAGGCCCGGAACACTCTCCTTCCTTGAGGAGGGCTCCGGGCTCGCCACGTGGCAGGCAGGGACCGGACCTCCCCCCTCAGCGAGAGGGCTCCGAAAGCCCTACGTGTCCAACATGACCGGAGCTCCCGTCTATTGTGGAGGAGCTCCGGACCCGCCACGTGGCCGGCAGACTTGGAGCCCCCCATAAGGCGAGGTTCGGAGACCTCCGGGGGCCCTTAACACGGTTAGGACCCGGGGAGGGTGTCTGTGCGAAGCCCCGAGATTGGAAATGGCCTCTGAGTACCTTGCGGAGCTAAGGACTCAGCCAGGCAAAACCAAGAAGGAGGGAAAAAGCATCACAGACACAAGTATCCAAGATAGTCAAATTAAGCAAGGCTCCTTGAGCTGGACTACAGACTCGATAAAAAAGGGAGAAGCAAGTCCTAAGGACCTCCCGGCTCTCGCCGGAACCTTGCGGCTACAAGGGCGGCCACATCCTCGACTTCAGCCCTGGCAGCTTCCTCCCGCTCCGCGGCTGGGCCCTCTCTTGCTGGCTCCAGTGAGAAAGAGGGGTCGCGACTCTTGAAGCATGCCAGCACATGCGAGGCGACCTCTAAAGCTAAGCCGCGGCCCTCGGCTTCAAGCTCGCTGGCGACCACCGAGTCGAGTCTGTCCAGCTTGGTGCCGATCGACTCCAATGCAGGGATCACCTCTACCACCTGCAATGCGGGAGTTGCGGCCCTCACCGGACTGAAGCCAAGAGGGATCAGGGCGGACCCCGCTCGATCCACGAAGCTTGAGACCGCAAGGGCCTCGGAAGACCGTAGGGCTGAGAGCTCCTCCACCTCGCGGCGGGCCGCCCGCAGAGCCTCCAGGTTCCTCTCGGAGAATTCCTTCTCCTTGGCCGCCAGGGAACTCTCCCAAAGACGGAGAGTCTCGGCTAGCCGCTCCAACTCAGCAGCCTTGAAGCCGGCAGTCAACTCCCGGTCCAAGACCGCCCGGCGATCATGGGAGACCTGTTCATCCCTCAAGTCAAGGTCTGCCTTCAGAATCTCCAGCTCCTCCATCCGAGCTCGGAGGTCATCCTCGCCCGCGGCCAGCTGCGCGGCGACCCTCTCTGCCTCAGCTGCCACGGAACGCTCCCGCTCCTCAACGGCGAGTTCGCGGCGCTCCAACCGCTGCCGTATTTCCACAGCAGCAGAGAGGCTCTCTTCGGCCCGGGCGTGAGCCTCCAGGGCCTCCCTGTGGATCCGCCGCGACTGGGTGTCCATGCGGTCAACAGCCCGCTTCATCCGGTCGACGAGCGTTTCCCGGAAGTCGAGCAACTCCCGCCTGGAGTCGAGCTCGCTCTTAACCTTCGCGGTCCTCTCCCGCAAAAGGTTCCCCCAGGTGAGGAGGCGGTCCCGTTCAACCGTATACTCCTCCCGCTCGCGCCCTAGCGCAGCCAAGACCTGCCGGACGCTCGACTCGGCAAGCGCGAAGGCGTCCGCCAGAGGCAATGGAGCAACAGAAGCCGGGGCAGTCCCTCCGACCTCCTCCATTACCTCGTCCTCGGGAAGAGCCGACGCGCCAGCCGCCGAGACGAGACGCCGATCAGGAGAAACTGGCCCAGCGGCCCAGGCAGCCGGGCCAGCCGGGCTCTCTTCAGCTTCAGGCTCCTTGACCTGAGGAGAGGGACGAGCCGGGGAAGACGGTGCTAGAGAAGAAGCCAGGCCGCCTAGTGCAGGATCAACCTGTGCTTGCTCGGGGGCCGCGGTGGCAGTCTCGGCAGGAAGAGACGACGCCGCCGCAGAGTCCGGGCACACCGGAACAGGAGAAGTCCGCGCTGGCCTGGGGGCCGCAGCAGTTGCCCCTGGCTCCGAGCGCATCGGAACAGATTCCCCGCAAGACGGGGAAGGCCGGGAAGCGCGGACACTCCAGCGGGCTCTAAACCCCGACTTCCGAGCCGGGGTAGGATTTCCAGAGCCTGCTACCGTCTCCGACGACCGCTCCGCAGTCGCTTGGATTGGCGGAACAGGGGACGCCTCAGAGGCTTCCCCCAGCACATCAGCCCGGGGCATCTTCGAGTCGCCACCGGAGGGAGTGTCAGGCACCCCAGAATCCCGACTTGGCACCGGCGCCGTTGCTGGAGGAGATCGAGCGCGTTTCTTCTCTGGCAGCGGGTTGGAAGCCATGGCAAGGGAGAGCTCAAAGGCAAAAGAGCAAAAGCGCAAGAGTCCAAGAAGAAACACAGAGAAGTGCGAAGGGAAGCTACAATGTGGGTGAGACCCTGTCGAAGTGTGCGAACGACACTTCCCCCGGGCCTGCACTGGGCAGCCCGCGGAGGTTCTTTTTTCGGAGGGGCTAGTTCCTAGCGGAGAGCTTGCGCGGATGGACGAGTTAGTGAGAGCTTGACACGGGAAGTTTTACGTGGTTCAGGCCGCCGGAGCGTAAAACCCTACATCCACGGCGAGCTATGGAGCTCGCTGTATTGCTTGCTGCTCAGGGCCGGGGGCCTGAGCTTGGGGGTGAGTTACAGCTTGAGAGTGTATGGCTAGCGTATGAGTTGCAGAATGAGAACCCTTGCTATCGACGCCTACCCGAGCCTTTTATAGTCCAAGGCTCGGGCGGCTTACAAGGGAAGCCGGGACCCGACAGGTGGTCCCGGGGAGATTGCCTATTATCTACCGTATCCGTAGTTATGCCGGTGGTTGCCTCAGGTCGAAGGCTTCTGAGTCTTCCTTTTGCCGCCCTGCCCATGCCGTGCGCTAGTCGTAGAGGTTGATGACGGCGCAGGCGGCATGGGATGTCTTGTCGCGACGTTTATTACCTGTCAGGTTCGGACACCGCGCGCCAGTCTGTGATGCGACTGGACGCAACGACACCTGACAGGCGCGTGCTCCGCGATTCCGCATCTTGGGAAGACGCGGGCCTTGAATTCCTTGTACGGGCAAGGTGAGGGGCGCCTTTATGCCCGCTGCCTACCGCCCGGGGGCAGGCAGCACCGTTCCTCTAGCCACGTGGCAGGTCCGGAGCTCTTCTCTGAGGAGAGGGAGGTCCGGCCCCGCTGGACGCGTGGCGCCTTCGGACCTCTCTCCCGCGGAGGGGGAGGTCCGGCTTCTGCATGCCACGTGGTGGGCCCGGAGCTCACCTCTGAGGAGAGGGAGGTCCGGCCTCGCTAGACGCGTGGCATCTTCGGACCTCTCTCCCGCAGAGGGGGGAGGTCCGGCTTCTGTATGCCACGTGGCGGGTCCGGAGCTCTCCTCTGAGGAGAGGGAGGTCCGGCCCCGCCAGACGCGTGGCGCCTTCGGAGCTCTCCCTGCGGAGAAGGGCGAGCACCTTAGGCATTTTACCCTGTGCGCGGGGGTACCCCATATCTCAGGTACCGACAGTGGCCCCCGGGCCCATCTCGGGGGAGATAGCGAGCCCGAGGTGGGACCTCCGTCTCTTCCAATCCGCGCACTTTCTCTAAGTCCCGACTTGACCGCTGCCGGAGCACGAACGGCCGTGGGGTCGTGAGAGCGTGCACCCACTTGATGATTGCTTTTACTGCGGTGGTTCCCAAGGCTGCCACTTCTGCACGTTGCGGCGCTTTCTTCGGGAACCGCCGAAGGGCCTTGCCGGCTCATCTTCTTAGGAGACTGACTCCATGACTCCACCGCTTTAGCTAAGCGGCTTGGGCCCACCCGTCATCGGCACTCGGTCTAGGAACCGAAGCGGTTGCGGGTGCGGGGTATTCGAAGAGTTCCGAATCGCTTGGAACTGCACCGGGAAGCTTTTTAGAGGGGGTCTCACCCACGTTGTAGCTTCCCTTCGCACTTCTCTGCGCTTCTTCTTGGACTCTTTGCGCTTTTGCTTTCTTGCCTTTGAGCTCTCCCTTGCCATGGCTTCCAACCCGCTGCCAGAGAAGAAACGCGCCCGATCTCCTCCAGCAACGGCGCCGGTCGGGATTCTGGGGTGCCTGACACCCCCTCCGGTGGCGACTTGAAGAGGCCCCGGGCTGATGTGCTAGGGGAAGCCTCTGCGGCGCCCCCTGTTCCGCCAGTCCAAACGACTGCGGAGCGGTCGTCGGAGACGGTAGCGGGCTCTGGAAATCCTACCCCGGCTCGGAAGTCGGGGTTCAGAGCCCGCTGGAGTGTCCGCGCTTCCCGGTCTTCCCCGTCTTGCGGGGAATCTGTGCCGATGCGCTCGGAGCCAGGGGCGACTGCTGCGGCCGCCAGGCCAGCGCGGACTTCTCCTGTTCCGGTGTGCCCGGACTCCGCGGCGGCGCCGTCTCTTCCTGCCGAGACGGTTGCCGCGGCCCCCGAGCCAGCACAGGCTGATCCTTCACTAGGCGGCCTGGCTTCTTCTCCAGCTCCGTCCTCCCTGGCTCGTCCCCCTCCTCAGGTCAAGGAGCCTGAAGCTGAAGAAAGTCCGGCTGGCCCGGCTGCTAGGGCCGCTGGGCCAGTTTCTCCTGATCAGCGTCTCGTCTCGGCGGCTGGCGCGCCGGCTCTTCCCGAGGACGAGGTAATGGAGGAGGTCGGAGGGACTGCCCCAGCTTCTGTTGCTCCATTGCCTCTGGCGGACGCCTTCGCGCTCGCCGAGTCGAGCGTCCGGCAGGTCTTGGCTGCTCTAGGGCGCGAGAGGGAGGAGTATACGGTTGAACGGGACCGCCTCCTCACCTGGGGGAACCTTTTGCGGGAGAGGACCGCGAAGGTTAAGAGCGAGCTCGACTCCAGGCGGGAGTTGCTCGACTTCCGGGAAACGCTCGTCGACCGGATGAAGCGGGCTGTTGACCGCATGGACACCCAGTCGCGGCGGATCAACAGGGAGGCCCTGGAGGCTCACGCCCGGGCCGAAGAGAGCCTCTCAGCTGCTGTGGAAATACGCCAGTGGTTGGAGCGCCGCGAACTCGCCGTTGAGGAGCGGGAGCGTTCCGTGGCAGCTGAGGCAGAGAGGGTCGCCGCGCAGCTGGCTGCGGGCGAGGATGACCTCCGAGCTCGGATGGAGGAACTGGAGATTCTGAAGGCAGACCTCGACTTGAGGGATGAACAGGTCTCCCATGATCGCCGGGCGGTCTTGGACCGCGAGTTGACTGCCGGCTTCAGGGCCGCTGAGTTGGAGTGGCTAGCCGAGACCCTCCGCCTTCGGGAGAGTTCCGTGGCGGCCCAGGAGAAGGAATTCTCCGAGAGGAACCTGGAGGCTCTGCGGGCGGCCCGCCACGAGATGGAGGAACTCTCAGCCCTACGGTCCTCCGAGGCCCTTGCGGTCTCAAGCTTCATGGATCGGGCGGGGTCCGCCCTGATCCCTCTTGGTTTCAGTCCGGTGAGGGCCGCAACTCCCGTATTGCAGGTGGCAGAGGTGATCCCTGCATTGGAGTCGATCGGCGCCAAGCTGGACAGACTCGACTCGGTGGTCGCCAGCGAGCTTGAAGCCGAGGGCCGCGGCTTAGCTTTAGAGGTCGCCTCGCATGTGCTGGCATGCTTCAAGAGCCGCGACCCCTCTTTCTCACTGGAGCCAGCAAGAGAGGGCCCAGCCGCGGAGCGGGAGGAAGCTGCCAGGGCTGAAGTCGAGGATGTGGCCGCCCTTGTAGCAGCAAGGTTCCGGCGAGAGCCGGGTGGTCCTTAGGACTTGCTTTTCCCTTTTTTATCGAGTCTGTAGTCCAGCTCAAGGGGCCTTGCTTAAATTGACTCTCTTGGATACTTGTGTCTGTGATGCTTTTCCCTCCTTCTTGGTTTTGCCTGGCTGAGTCCTTAGCTCCGCATGGTACTTAGAGGTCATTTCCAATCTTGGAGCTTCGCTCAGACACCCCCCCGGGTCCTAACTGTGTTAGGGACCCCCGGAGGTCTCCGAACCTCGCCCTATGGGGGAGCTCCAAATCTGCCGGCCACGTGGTGGTCCGGAGCTCCTCCTTAAGAGACGGGAGCTCCGGTTATGTTGGACACGTAGGGCTTTCGGAGCCCTCCCGCTGAGGGGGGAGGTCCGGTTCCTGCCTGCCACGTGGCGAGCCCGGAGCCCTCAAGGAAGGAGTTCCGGGCCTGCTGGACACGCGGGGCCCCCGGGCCCTGCCCCTCTGGGGGGGCAGGTTCCGGTCCTTCCAGTCCCAGGCCGGTGTAGCTGGTAGCTCCTTTCCCCCCGCTTCATGCAGTCCCTGTTGCCGTAACCTGAAGGTCCTGCACACAGGTAGAGGAAACGTAATTCTCCTCGGGGGGTCCTCCCCTCCTGTCTCCTAGTCTTATCCGTCTTATGGTCCTGGCCCGCTATACGGGGCTTGGGCAATTCTGTGCTCGAGGCGCCAGAGCTCCGGCTCCCTCCGAGGTCCGGGTACGGCCGTCCGATCCCTAGTACCGGGCCATGCGCTGGGGAAGCAGAGTGCACGCGCTTTGGGTTCATGACCAGGCAAAGCGGACGTACTCCCCTGGACCTCCGGGGAGCAGGATGCGCATGCTTTGGGCTCTGGGCCGGCTAAGCTGGATACGCACCCTGGACCCCCCATACACAACGCTGGCCTTTCCTGGAGGTGACCAACTGACACCGCAACACCTGACTGGGGGAGGCCCGAGAGACACACTCGGCCATCGGCAGGTGCCTCAAGCGCAGCCGCCTTCGGGAGGATAGCAAATGCCGACTATGGGTGAGCGCAGGAGAGGGGGAGCTAGTCGTATGATGAACATACAGAGATAGTGCGATCATAAAAATTAATGCATAATTTAAATGAGTGCATGAGAAGGAGCTAAGTAGAACAGGTCTCTGTATTCGCGCCCATAGGTGGAATTCTGGCTGTTCGTGGGGGCAATGTTCCGCCTCGTCTACAAGGGAAGCAAGACTCTACGCGCTTAGGGTCGGAACCAGGCTAAACTGGACGTAGTCCTGTACCGTCCCTTGAGACTTAGCTACCCCAAGCTCTGTTCCTAAGTTCTATGGGGTCTATTACAGAAGTGAATAACCCTGTTCTACCGATGCTCAGTAAGTAGGACTTACAGTGTCGCTCCATGGTAAGGATTTTTGGGAATGGATCCCACTCTCGGTTGAAAGGCATGTGTACCTGGGGCGGCAGCTTTCATGATTCGGAAGGGACCTTCCCTTCTGGGGGAGAGCTTATGGGTCCTTCTTGGAATATAGTGTGCCGCTTCACCAGGCTGCCTTCTTGCGGGCCCCCGTCGCGTCTGGTTCTTTGGAGGTAGTGCTTAGAGCATTAGCCGAGATCGTGCGTTGTGGGGTGTTCCCTGCAAGCCGAGTCTTGTCGAAGTTGTTGTCTTCACGCTGGATCAGGTCCTGCGTGGCTTCTCTCCGGGGCCCCCGGGGGGTTCTCCCCTTCTGGCCAAGGCCTTCAAGGGGTAGGTGGACCCGGGCTCGCCTTGGATGACCTAAGGCGTCTCCCCCTTCTGGCAAGGCCTTCAAGGGGTCGACGGACCCTAGGCGGCCCCCGAGAGGTATGTTCGAGGCACGGAGGCGTGCCGCAGCTGGCTAACACCTTGGCCCGTCACCGTCAGAACTGGAGTCCTCACCGTCATGCACTGTCTTTATGACACGCTGAGGCTCCTGGTACCCCACATGGTGGGCAGCGGTGACTGGGGCATCGGCCTTCTGTTTGCCATCCCTCTGAGGGTAGGGCGGTGCTTCGGCCCTCTGCTGTCTTCCATTACGGAAGCGCTCTGCGAGCCTCTGGATCTCCCAGCACTCGGCAGCTGTATGGTTGCAGGTGCCATGCACGGGGCATAGCCCGCCCTGGCCACTGTCTGGGGCCGGTGATTGCCGCTGCCTCTTGTCGGGGCGCGGCCCCCGAGCTCCGCTGGTTGTCGCAGCTGCGGCGACGGGGGCCGTGAATGGTGGCTTCATCTTTCCACTCCCCCGGTTCTTGGTCTTCTTGCCACCCCCATAGGCAGCAGCACCGGACACGGGCTGCCCTCCTGACTCGGAGGCCGGTAGTGCATGCCAGTTCCGCCCTTCGGCTGCCCTGGCGCACTTATCCGCCAGGCTAAAGAGCTCCGAGACGTCGCGGACCTCTCTGGTCGCGAGCTTCTCGAGCATTTTCTCGTCCCGGACACCCTGTCGGAACGCCACCACCACAGAGGCGCTTTGCATATGTGGGATGGTGTTGCGCACCTGAGAGAACCGCTGGATGAAAGAGCGCAGCGACTCCCCAGGTTGTTGCTTGACGGCGTGGAGATCGAGCTCCGTGCCAGGATGGGTGTAGGAGCTGCCGAAGTTGGCGACGAACTGTCGGCAGAGCTCACCCCAGGAGGTTATGGACCCCTGGGGTAGATTCATGAGCCAGGACCGGGCTGGGACGGTCAAGGCGACGGGAAAGTAGTTGGCCATGACAGCCTCATCGCCTCCTGCAGCAAGTACGGCGGTGGAGTAGATCTGGAGGAACTCCGCCGGGTTGACGCTTCCGTCGTACTTCTCGGGCAAGTGCGGGCGAAACTTGCGCGGCCACCTTGCGAAGCAAAGGTGGGGCGCAAGGGCCGCACATCCTGCACCTGCTGCTGCAGGTACTGGTGCTGCGAGCAGGTGGTTCACACCTGGCACCACGTATCCCGGCACGGGCAAGGCTGCACCATAGGCCGGGGCCGCTACTTGCAGCGCATATGGTGGTGGCATATGTTGCACAGCATATGCCTGAGGCGGGGCTCGCATGGCGAAGGCCTGCCCTTCCGGTTGTGTCGAGGCCGATGACATGCTGTCGCCTGCCTCATGGTTGCGACGCCTCTCTCGACGTCGCTCGAGGTACACTCGGGCGTCCTGCCCCAAGTGGCACCGCTCCAGTTCCTTCGCAGGTCCGTCGACAGGAGCCTGGAGGAGCTGGAATCCGCCGTTAGCCCGTCAACCGTGGGTGTGCGCGTCAGCGACACAGCTGGTTGCCCTGGGCGCCGCCCTCGCCGAAACCGAGGGTTCGCGGCGGCGACGACGAGGCGGTCCACCTCACGGACCCATTGCTGGGTTTCTGAATGGGGCGCATCCCCTGCAGGTGGGTTGCGCAGCAACGCCCTTGCTGCAGCTAGCGCACCTCCATGGTGTACGCTCAGCGCTGCAGAAGACCTCACGCTGGCCGGGGCCTGCATAGCCAGAGTCGGTGTTGCCGGAGTCGGCTGCTGGCTACCCGCTTGTGCCGACACATTCCGTCCTGAGTGCGTCGACATGTACTCTCCGCTGGTCACGGTTCGCCGTGAATGCGGAGGAGGAGAGCTCGCCGCTGAAGGGAGCTTGGTCATCTTCGTTGGCGGAAACTCGTCGCGCTAGGGGAAAAGCCCCCTACCTGGCGCGCCAAATGTCGAAGTGTGCGATCGACACTTCCCCCGGGCCTGCACTGGGCAGCCCGTGGAGGTTCTTTTTTCGGAGGGGCTAGTTCCTAGCGGAGAGCTTGCGCGGATGGACGAGTTAGTGAGAGCTTGACACGGGAAGTTTTACGTGGTTCAGGCCGCCGGAGCGTAAAACCCTACGTCCACGGCGAGCTATGGAGCTCGCTGTATTGCTTGCTGCTCAGGGCCGGGGGCCTGAGCTTGGGGGTGAGTTACAGCTTGAGAGTGTATGGCTAGCGTATGAGTTGCAGAATGCGAACCCTTGCTATCGACGCCTACCCGAGCCTTTTATAGTCCAAGGCTCGGGCGGCTTACAAGGGAAGCCGCGACCCGACAGGTGGTCCCGGGGAGATTGTCTATTATCTACCGTATCTGTAGTTATGCCGGTGGTTGCCTCAGGTCGAAGGCTTCTGAGTCTTCCTTTTGCCGCCCTGCCCATGCCGTGCGCTAGTCGTAGAGGTTGATGATGGCGCAGGTGGCATGGGATGTCTTGTCGCGGCGTTTATTACCTGTCAGGTTCAGACACCGCGCGCCAGTCTGTGATGCGACTGGACGCAACGGCACCTGACAGGCGCGTGCTCCGCGTTTCCGCGTCTTGGGAAGACGCGGGCCTTGAATTCCTTGTACGGGCAAGGTGAGGGGCGCCTTTACGCCCGCTGCCTACCGCCCGGGGGCAGGCAGCACCGTTCCTCCAGCCACGTGGCACGTCCGGAGCTCTTCTCTGAGGAGAGGGAGGTCCGGCCCCGCAGGACGCGTGGCGCCTTCGGACCTCTCTCCCGCGGAGGGGGAGGTCCGGCTTCTGCATGCCACGTGGCGGGCCCGGAGCTCATCTCTGAGGAGAGGGAGGTCCGGCCTCGCTAGACGCGTGGCGTCTTCGGACCTCTCTCCCGCGGAGGGGGGAGGTCCGGCTTTTGTATGCCACGTGGCGGGTCCGGAGCTCTCCTCTGAGGAGAGGGAGGTCCGGCCCCGCCAGACGCGTGGCGCCTTCGGAGCTCTCCCTGCGGAGAAGGGCGAGCACCTTAGGCATTTTACCCTGTGCGCGGGGGTACCCCATATCTCAGGTACCGACAGACCCCCTCTAAAAAGCTTCCCGGTGCAGTTCCAAGCGATTCGGAACTCTTCGAATACCCCACACCCGCAACTGCTTCGGTTCCTAGACCGTGTGCCGATGACGGGTAGGCCCAAGCCGCTTAACTGGAGCAGTGGGGGCAAGGAGTCAGTCTCCTAAGAAGATGAACCGGCAAGGCCCTTCGGCGGTTCCCGAAGAAAGCGCCGCAGCGTGCAGAAGTGGCAGCTTTGGGAACCGCCGCAGTAAAAGCAGTCATCAAGTGGGCGCAAGCTCTCACGACCCCACGGCCGTTCGTGCTCCGACAGCGGCCAATTCGGGACTTAGAGAAAGTGCGCGGATCGGAAGAGATGGAGGTCCCACCTCGGGCTCGCTATCTCCCCCGAGATGGGCCCGTGGGCCACTGTCGGTACCTGAGATATGGGGTACCCCCGCGCACAGGGTAAAATGCCTAAGGTGCTCGCCCTTCTCCGCAGGGAGAGCTCCGAAGGCGCCACGCGTCTGGCGGGGCCGGACCTCCATCTCCTCAGAGGAGAGCTCCGGGCCCGCCACGTGGCATACAGAAGCCGGACCTCCCCTTCGCGGGAGAGAGGTCCGAAGACGCCACGCGTCTAGCGGGGCCGGACCTCCCTCTCCTCAGAGGTGAGCTCCGGGCCCGCCACGTGGCATGCAGAAGCGGGACCTCCCCCTCCGCGGGAGAGAGGTCCGAAGGCGCCACGCGTCCAGAGGGGCCGGACCTCCCTCTCCTCAGAGAAGAGCTCCGGACCCGCCACGTGGCTAGAAGAACGGTGCTGCCTGCCCCCGAGCGGTAGGCAGCGGGCATAAAGGCACCCCTCACCTTGCCCGTACAAGGTATTCAAGGCCCGCGTCTTCCCAAGACGCGGAAACGCGGAGCACACGCCTGTCAGGTGCCGTTACGTCCAGTCGCATCACAGACTTGCGCGCGGTGTCAGAACCTGACACGTAATAAATGCTGCGACAAGACATCCCATGCCGCCTGCGCCGTCATCAACCACTACGACTAGTGCACGGCATGGGCAGGGCGGCAAAAGGAAGACTCAGAAGCCTTCGACCGGAGGCAACCACCGGCATAACTACAGATACGGTAGATAATAGACAATCTTCCCGGGACCACCTGTCGGGTCCCGGCTTCCCTTGTAAGCCGCCCGAGCCTTGGACTATAAAAGGCTCGGGTAGGCGTCGATAGCAAGGGTTCGCATTCTGCAACTCATACGCCAGCCATACACTCTCAAGCTGTAACTCACCCCCAAGCTCAGGCCCCCGGCCCTGAGCAGCAAGCAATACAGCGAGCTCCATAGCTCGCCGTGGACGTAGGGTTTTACGCTCCGGCGGCCTGAACCACATAAAACTCCCCGTGTCAAGCTCTCACTAACTCGTCCATCTGCGCAAGCTCTCTGCTAGGAACTAGCCCCTCCGAAAAAAGAACCTCCGCGGGCTGCCCTGTGCAGGCCCGGGGGAAGTGTCGATCGCACACTTCGACAGAAATGGCCTCTGAGTACCTTGCGGAGCTAAGGACTCAGCCAGGCAAAGCCAAGAAGGAGAGAAAAGCATCACAGACACGAGTATCCAAAAGAGTCAAATTAAGCAAGGCTCCATGAGCTGGACTACAGGCTCGATAAAAAGGGAGAAACAAGTCTTAAGGACCTCCCAGCTCCCGCCGGAACCTTGCGGCTATAAGGGCGGCCACATCCTCGACTTCTGCCCTGGCAACTTGCTCCCGCTCTGCGGCTGGGCCCTCTCTCGCTGGTTCTAGCGAAAAAGAGGGGTCGCGGCTCTTAAAGCATGCCAGCACATGTGAAGCGACCTCTAAGGCTAGGCCGCGCCCCTCGGCCTCAAGCTCGCTGGCGACCACCGAGTCTAGCCTGTCCAGCTTGGCGCCGATCGTCTCCAGCGCAGGGATCACCCCCAACGCAGGGGCCGCGGCCCTCACCGGACTGAAGCCAAGAGGGATCAGGGAGGACCCCGCTCGATCCACGAAGCTCGAGACTGCAAGAGCCTCAGAGGACCGCAAGGCCGAAAGCTCCTCCACCTCGCGGCGGGCCGCCTGCAGAGCCTCCAGGTTCCTCTCGGAGAATTCCTTCTCCTTGGCCGCCAGGGAGCTCTCCCAAAGGTGGAGAGCCTTGGCGAGCTGCTCCAACTCAGCGGCCTTGAAGCCGGCGGTCAACTCCCGGTCCAAGACCGCCCGGCGATCACGGGAGACCTGTTCCTCCCTCAAGTCGAGGTCTGCCTTCAGGATATCCAGCTCCTCCATCCGAGCTCGAAGGTCATCCTCGCCCGCAGCCAGCTGCGCGGCGACCCTCTCCGCCTCAGCTGCCACGCGACGCTCTCGTTCCTCAATGGCGAGTTCACGGCGCTCCAACCGCTGCCGTATCTCCACAGCAGCAGAAAGGCTCTCCTCGGCCCGGGCGTGTGCCTCCAGGGTCTCCCGGTTGATCCGCCGCGATTCGGTGTCCATGCGGTCAACAGCCCGCTTCATCCGGTCGAGGAGCGCTTCCCTGAAGTCGAGCAACTCCCACCTGGAGTCGATCTCACTCTTAACCTTCGCGGTCCTCTCCCGCAAAAGGTTCCCCCAGATGAGGAGGCGGTCCCGTTCAACCGTATACTCCTCCCGCTCGCGCCCTAGTGCAGCCAAGACCTGCTGGACGCTCGACCCGGCAAGCGCGAAGGCGTCCGCCAGAGGCAATGGAGCAACAGAGGCCGGGGCAGTCCCCCCGACCTCCTCCATTACCTCGTCCTCAGGAAGAGCCGACTCACCAGCAACCGAGACGAGACGCCGATCAGGAGAAGCTGGCTCCGAGGCTCTGGCAGCCAGGACAGCCGGGCTCTCTTCAGCTTCTGGCTCCTTGACCTGAGGAGAGGGGCGAGCCGGGGAAGGCGGTGCTGAAGAAGAGGCCGGGCCGTCTAGTGCAGGGTCAACCTGCGCTGGCTTGGGGGCCGCGGTGGCCATCTCGGCAGGAAGAGACGACGCCGCCGCGGAGTCCGGGCATACCGGAACTGGAGAAGTTCGCGCTGGCCTGGGGGCCGCGGCAGTTGCCCCTGGCTCCGAGCGCAGCGGCACAGATTCCCCGCAAGTCGGGGAAGGCCGGGAAGCGCGGACACTCCAGCGGGCTCTGAACCCCGACTTCCGAGCCGGGGTAGGACTTCCAGAGCCCACTACCGTCACCGACGGCCGCTCCGCAGTCGCTTGGACTGGCGGAACAGGGGGCGCTCCAGAGGCTTCCCCCAGCGCATCAACCCGGGGCCTCTTTGAGTCGCCACCGGAGGGAGTGTCAGGCACCCCAGAATCCCGACTTGGCACAGACGCCGCTGCCAGAGGAGATCCAGCGCGCTTCTTCTCTGGCGGCGGGTTGGATGCCATGGCAAGGGAGAACTCAAAGGCAAGAGAGCAAAAGCATAAGAGTCCGAGGAGAAATGCAGAGAAGTGCGAAGGGAAGCTGCAATGTGGGTAAGACCCCCTCTAAAAAACTTCCCGGGTACAATTCCAAGCGATTCGGAACTCTTCGAATACCCCGCACCGGTAACCGCTTCGGTTCCCAGACCGAGTGCCGATGACGGGTGGGCCCTAGCCGCCCAACTGAAGCGGTGGGTCAAGGAGTCAGTCTCCTAAGAAGATGAGCCGGCAAGGCACTTCGGCGGTTCCCGAAGAAAGCGCCGCAACGTGCAGAAGTGGCAGTCTTGGGAACAGCCACAGTAAAAGCAACCATCAAGTGAGCGCACGCTCCCATGATCCCGTGGCCGTTCATGCTCCGGCAGCGGTCAATTCAGGACTTAGAGGAAGTGCGCGGATCGGAAGAGACGGAGGTCCCACCTCGGGCTCGCTATCTCCCCCGAGATGGGCCCGGGGGCCACTGTCGGTACCTGAGATATGGGGTACCCCCGCGCACAGGGTAAAATGCCTAAGGAACTCGCCCTTCTCCGCAGGGAGAGCTTTGAAGGCGCCACGCGTCCGGCGGGGCCGGACCTCCCTCTCCTCAGAGGAGAGCTCCGAGCCCGCCACGTGGCAAACAGAAGCCGGACCCCCCCCCTCCGCGGGAGGGAGGCCCGAAGGCGCCGCGTGTCCAGTGGGGCTGGACCTCCCTCTCCTCAGAGGAGAGCTCCGAGCCCGCCACGTGGCATACAGAGGCCAGACCTCCCCCTCCGTGGGGATAGGTCCGGAGGCTCCACGTGCCCCGCGGGGCTGACCCTCCTCTTCTGTGAGAAGGGCTCCGGGCCCGCCACGTGGCAGCAGAGTGACACGACCCCACTGGTCCTGTCGAGCCAGGATCACGCTGAGGGGTGCTGCGTTGCACAGCACCGTATAACACACGTCAAAGGTGCAAAGCGGAAGCGGAAGTTTTATTACATAAACAGGTTTATGAACATGTTTACATCAAAATAAGTTCAGTCCACACTCACGGGCGTAGACTAAGCATCAAGTGCACGTTCAGCCCTAGAACGTGTCCTTGCTAGCACACACGCACACTAACTCTGCGGCGTGCACGACTCCCACTCGACGGGGTTTCCCTCCTGGGGTTCCGTCTCCTCTTTGGGAGTCCCTTCCTCATAGAACCCTGCAAAAGCTTCAAACACAAGCAGTGAGCACGAAGGCTCAGCAAGTCTGACCCGTCTCTTCTAAACATGGAACTTCTACATGAGGGTAATGGGTTGCATGAGGCAAAAATCATTTGCAAGGACTCGCCTAATTAGTAGAACCTTACTTTCAAGTTTTAGCAGCAGGTTGTGGAGAACCTTACGCTAAGGCACATGAGAGAGCCGCAATCAAACAAGAAACGCATTTCTCTCATGTACTTTGCCCAAAGTTGAAAAGAACTTTAGTTAGCACTAAGCTACAGCATATCATTAACAATCAATGTCCAGCTTTCAATCAGCAACATTTTAACATGTGACTAGCCTGTTCTTTCTACGTCACGGTACAGTGAACAAGTGGTACTCACTGACCGTGAGGGACGGCGATTATAATCGATTTACACCTGCAGGGTTACCCGAACAACCCGTCACGTACGCCCGTACTCGATGTTGCCTACAACAACCATCACGGACGCCGTACGCGACTACCTTTCACCCGTTAGCCAAATATTGAACCGGTCCCATCGTCCCGAGCAAGAGGTCTCTGCACGCGCATCTCTGTGCCGCCAGCCGATTTACACCTCGAGCTCTCAACCTACCCTCTGAACGACGGGCAATGCCTCAATACCCAGCTACCCGAGTTACATCAGTTTCCCGGTTCCCATATAGCCGGTAGGTCTTCGGTACTGTCCTAGCTTGTTCAACAGGCCCGCACACGGCTCGGTCCTCAATCGACACAAGCGGAGCTACAGCACACAGGCCCCGAAGTCCTGCTGCCCTTACTCTCCGCTCGGTCTCATTTTCTTGCCATGTGTATCATGTGCTATCTCTACCCGAGCAATGTGCCTCTAGCCTATTCTCGCGAGTAGTTCCAACTACTCGACTTGTACCGAATCCTACTCTATCCTAGCAATGCAGTGACTAACGAGGTTTGCAATCCTAAACCCAACCCGTGGTTTTCTTGGCTATGCAGTTGGATTTCCAAACAAGACTCTAATGCACAGAACAAAGGAAACAAGTATGTGCTCAAAACAATAAAAATTTGTAAAAAGGTTAATGCAAACCGGGGCTTGCCTTGCTGCTCTTGGTCGTAGGCTAGCTGTTCCTCCGGAGTAACGAAGTCTAGGACTTCGGGTTCCTCCTCGACCTTAGCGACTACATGATGAGAGCAATATGTATCAATTTAAATGCATTTGTATTAGCTTTGAAGTTGTGAAGTCTATAACCTTTGCTAGACAGACCTAATGACTGTGAAACTTTTACTGTGGCTTGGTTACAACCTAAACAGAGACTTGGTCAAGTTTTAGTTGCAGCAAAGCTCAATTGAGCCCTCCACAATTAATTATGTCCTTGACCTTAATTAAAGGCTTTTAGGGTGTTCTAAGAATTTTCATGAAACAAACTATGAATTTCTGAAAACTAGATTTTCAGAGGGTTCTAATGGATTTGGTCTCACTTAATTTGGAAGTCTCTAACTAAAGATATGAGCTAAACAATTTCAGAGAAAATTCTGAAAATGTTTCTGAACATTTTCTATTTTCTCTGGAACAGTTTCACTAATCACACCATTAGGTGGATTAAATGAGCTCAAATGGAACTGAAATTTTTATGGTAGTTCAAGGATATTTTGGTTAACATCTCAGCAAAATTTCAGGATTTTCCTCCAAAGGATGCTCCAGTTAAAATTCCTAATAGTTTATACTTTAAGGAATTAATTCTGGAGAATTAAGGAATTTCATGAAGTGAAACTTGATTTTCTGGATAGTACTCAGAGAGATGAATCCAGCAAAATTTGGTTCACTCAATTTGGAGCTTTCTAGCCAAAGTTATAAGGATTTGAAGTTTGAAGGAAATCTGAAAATCGGGGAAAAGTTTAAACTCGCGCGTGGGCCCAGGGGACACGCGTCGCACGCCTAGGCGATGGCACACCGCGGCCCACAAGGATTTTGCGCGCCAGCACACCCGATCCCGGCCGCAGCCGGATCCCGATTCAAAATATCGGCCGCTGACGGCTGGGGTCCACCCCCTTCTTCAACCTCGCGACACCCGCGCTCCGCCGCCGAGGGACCTCGGCGGAGAGCTCGCCGCCGGCTGCTGTACAGCCCCAAACTTCTTGATTCTGGCCGCCCCTGCCTACTTTTACTTGGGAAACAGGATCCGAGGATCAGCTGCTCATGACAACGGCCGGAGCATGGTCGGCGACGAGCCGCCATATCGGAATGACTTCGGCCATGTCGGCTGACTCCCCTGGTACCTCAGCTACTTGGGAAATCGGTCGGGGAGCATCAGTGGACCTCAGAGAAGGTCGACATGAGCTCGAGGCAGCTTGGGGAAGGCCCGAAATAGGTCCTCACCGTGCGCCCGATACCCCCCGTTCGTTCCGCTATTAGTAGACCTTAAATTACGCCGGGCACAGAGGTTCTCCGGCCCAGAGTTGTGAAGGCAACTTGTGCGTTACCGTGTCTAGCTCGTGTGGGAGTGGCCTGAGGCCCTCTAATCCTTTCTAGAGCACGAATTAAACAGAATCGTACCCGAAGGTCGTTCTGCACACAGAAAGGGGAAAAGTGGAAATTCGCCGCCGGTGAGCAACCACTCGAGCTGTGGCTCGGGGATGAGCAGCACCGGTCACCCGCGCGTCCAAGGGTGCCTTGGCTCGGGCGTGACAACGCCCAGGTTGGGCTGTCCACGAGAGCCCGAGGTGCGGCGGTTCCAAGTTCCGAGTTTGATCTTTCGGCACAGCCGATATCACTCGGTTTCAACCGAATTCTAGCAATGGGGAGGATGGAGGAAGGTCTCTAGTACCTTGCTGGGACTCTGGAGTGGAAGGAGGGAGCTGCGATCGGCGTCCTCCGATCAAGTCCGAACTGCGGAAACTTTCGGCCGGTGCTGGGTTCTTGCGGGAAAACACGTCGGTACCTCGGCCGAGGAGGGGGCAGGCGCCTTAAGAAGGCTCTGCACCGCCTCATGCACGCGCGTGGGCAAGCAGCTGGTGGCGCGGTGGCTGGCCTCGGTGGCGATCACCGCTGCGGCTCGGCGACCCGAGTGAAAAGTCTCAGTCGGTTTGTGTTGAAGTAGAGGCTGACGTGTGGGTCCCACCCTTCCTTTTAACCTCTGAAATTTACTTCTAATCACTGTTGTAAACAGTGAACCCCATACTACCCTTGGCAATTCAAATTATTCCCCCATGAGCCATTTGAATTGATCAAAGTTCAAATGAGGTTTGGTTTGAATGAATTTCAGCACAAGTTCAGTTTGAAATTCAAATAAAGTTTGAATTTCTCCCCCTTAGCTCATGTCAAGATCAACTCCAAATGGAGTGAAAATTGGTGTGTGAGCTCACAAAAATGTGCTGAGTGAGAATATGCCTTCCACTTTTAAATTCATGGGATAAAAACAGTTTGAATTTAAATATGTTTTCAAACTGCCCTCTTCCTATCTATACCCAAGATGACCTCAAAAAGGTTTTGAATTTGGGTGAAACTTGGCATGGACATCCTTAGCAAAGTGTAGGAGTTTTCATATGTCCAGCCCATCTATATCACATGTGGGAAATACCACTTTTGCAATGTGTAAGTTTGTTCTCTAATGAGCATGTTGATAATTGTTACTTGCTCTTCATTTGTGTTCATCATTCTTCCTCAAATGAGGGGTGTGATGTGGTGATGAACACTGCAAATGGGTGTCAAAAACTGAGGCCCTTACATTCCTCCCCCCTTAAAAGAATCTCGTCCCGAGATTATAAGGTGAAAATGAGAGAGAGGACAGTGGAAAATTACCGGATATGCGACGTGAGAAAGTCGGGGTAGTTAGTGCGAAGGAATTCTTCGCTCTCCCATGTCGCTTCGTCTATGGAGTGATTACTCCATAGAACCTTGTAGAACCACAACGTACGGTTGCGTGTGGTTCGGGCCTTTTCATCAATAATCTGCACCGGCTCCTCCCGATAGGTGAGATCCGGTTGCAGTTCCTCAATGTCTTCCAGCTGAACGGTAGTTGATAGCTTGAGACACTTCCTCAGCTGGGAAACGTGAAAGACGTCGTGCACACCGGAAAGTGCTTCTGGTAATCTCAGCCGGTATGCTACCGATCCACATCTTTCGGTAATCTGGAATGGACCGATGAATCGGGGTGCCAACTTTCCTCTCACCCCAAATCTGTTTACGCCCTTCATTGGAGACACCCGTAGATATACGTGATCTCCAACTTTGAATTGTAATGGGCGCCTTCTCCGGTCCGCATACTGTTTCTGTCGGGATTGAGCGGCTTTTAGGTTCGCCTGAATTAATCGAACCTTTTCTTCCGCGTTGTTGACAAGGTCAATCCCGAAGGTAACCCTCTCGCCAGACTCACACCAGTTCAATGGTGTACGGCATTTTCTGCCGTATAGCGCCTCGTAGGGCGCCATCTTGATGCTGGCTTGGTACCCATTGTTGTACGAGAACTCGGCTAACGGCAAGTGATCATCCCAATTCTTGCCGTGGTCGATAGCGCAAGCTTGTAGCATGTCTTCTAGGATTTGATTTACCCTCTCAGTTTGCCCATCCGTCTGCGGGTGGTAGGCTGAACTACGGATCAGCTTCGTCCCCAAGGCAGCGTGTAGCTGCTCCCAAAAACGGGACACAAATAAAGTGCCCCGGTCCGATAAGATGGTACGGGGTACGCCGTATAAGCATAGGATCCGTGAGATGTACAGTTCAGCGTACTTCTTGGCGTTGTAGTTGGTGTTGACCGGGATGAAATGGGCAACTTTGGTGAGCCGATCGACGATTACCCACACAGAATCATGTTTCTGTAAGGTGGTGGGTAAACCGACGACGAAATCCATGCTCACGTCCTCCCACTTCCAGGCAGGAATGCCCAGTAGTTGCAGCAGTCCTGGTTTCCGCATATGGTCTGCCTTCACCCTTCGACATGTATCACACTCGGACACGTATTTTGCAGTCTCCCGCTTCATCCGTGTCCACCAAAACCTTCTTCTGAGTTCTTGATACATTTTGTTGCTGCCGGGGTGAATAGAAAACTTTGATAAGTGAGCCTCATCAAAGATTTTCTTCCGTAACTCCGGGTTTCGGGGTACGACGATCCGGTTCTTGAACCATAGGACGCCGTCTCCGTCCTTCCGGAAACATTTCAACTCCCCACTGTCTACACGTCTCCACAAATGTGACATGCCCTTGTCATTCTTCTGGGCTGCCGCTATCTCTTCACGGATGGTGGGGATCAAGGCTAGGTTGTAGAGAGCTCCGTGTGGAATCACATGTAGTGGTGGTTCGCTCTCTTCCAACGGTGTGATGGTCAGATTATTGACGTGTGACTTGCGGCTTAGCGCGTCCGCAACAACGTTTGCCTTGCCCGGATGATAATGGATCTCTATCTCGTAATCCTTTATCAGTTCTAACCATCTTCGTTGCCTCATGTTCAGCTCCTTCTGAGTGAATATGTACTTGAGGCTTTTGTGGTCGGTATATAAATGTACGAGGTTACCGAGTAGGTAGTGCCTCCACATCTTCAGTGCAAGTACCACGGCAGCGAGCTCCAAGTCGTGAGTTGGATAATTTTGCTCATGGTTCCTAAGCTGCCGTGATCCATACGCGACCACTCTTCGGTCTTGCATCAGCACACATCCGAGCCCAATGCCGGATGCATCGCAGTACACATCGAACGGTTTTGTTGTGTCTGGCTGCGCCAAAACCGGTGCTGATGTCAGGTGCTTGACTAAAGCCTTGAATGCTGCTTCACATGCTGGACTCCAAACATATTTGGTAGTCTTCTTCAGCAGCTCTGTCATTGGCTTGGCAATCTTCGAGAAGTTCGGAATGAACCTCCGATAATATCCCGCGAGTCCGAGGAAACTCCGTACCTCATGAACAGTTCTCGGGGATTTCCAATTCAGCACTTGCGTGATCTTGCTCGGGTCCACAGCGATACCCTCCGCTGAGATGATATGCCCGAGGAAAGGCACTTGCGATATCCAAAACTCGCATTTGCTGAATTTTGCGTATAACTTGTGATCCCGCAGCCGTTGCAAGACTATACGCAGATGTTTCTTGTGATCTTCCTCCGACTTGGAGTATACTAGGATGTCGTCGATGAAGACCACCACAAACTTGTCCAGCTCCGGCATGAACACCGAGTTCATTAAGTACATGAAGTGAGCTGGAGCATTGGTTAGGCCAAAGGACATGACCAGGTACTCATAAAGTCCATACCTTGTCGAGAAAGCTGTCTTTGGAATGTCCTCCGCCCTTATCTTAATCTGATGGTACCCGGATCTTAAATCCATCTTGGAAAAGATCTTTGCTTCGACCAACTGATCAAACAACATGTCGATCCGTGGCAACGGGTACTTGTTCTTGATGGTTACGGCATTTAATGGACGGTAGTCCACGCAAAGCCGCAACGTTTCATCCTTCTTTTTGACAAATAATGCCGAACAGCCCCATGGCGAGGAGCTCGGCCTAATAAAACCCTCCTCCAGAAGGTCCGTGGGCTGAGTCTTCAGTTCAGCCAACTCCTTGGGCGCCATCTTGTACGGCCTTCGGGATATTGGCATGGTTCCCGGTGCAAGTTCAATCTTGAACTCCACCTCTCTATCGGGTGGCATCCCCGGCAAATCGTCCGGGAACACATCCGGGAACTCTCGGACCACTGGAATGTCTTCCAATCTGATGGTTGTGGCTTGATAGACACTTGGAAGTTTTATTTCTGGACTGTCCAGAAATAATGAGTGAGAACCGTGCACTTCTGAGTTTAAGTGCACGACTCGGAGGACGGTGTCTAAAACAGCGCCGTGGCGGGTTAACCACGACATCCCTAGGATGACATCGACCTTCTGTCCCTCTAAGATAATGAGAGACGTGGGGTACACTCTACCCGCTAAGCATAATGGTGCTTTGGAGACCATTACGCTTGCTGAAATCTTCCCACCCGGTGAGCAAATTAAATATGGACTATCGGTGGGTAGTATTGGCAAGCTGTGTTTAGCAATGAAAGCTTGGCTAATAAAATTATGCGTGGCGCCTGAATCAAATAGTACTATAGCGGGATGCTGGTGGAGTTGGAACATACCCGCAAGGATTGGCTCGCCCTCCGGCACGTCCTCAATGGCAAGCTGGTGGACAGTACCGGGCCTAGGGTTTGCCCGCCGCGCATTAGTAGGGTTCCGGGGTTGATTCCTCCCCGGAAACCGTGGTGCCACTCCGCCGCCTTGCCTCTCCGGGCAACTGCTCGCGAAGTGTCCTGGACGACCACACTTGTAACATGTGGCCGCTGCTGGTGGAGTACTCGATGGACGAAAGCCCGGCATGCGTTGCTGAGGTGCAAACGCACGCGGCATCGCCCGCTGCTGCTGTTGTTGTTGCGGTGGTACTGGCAGTGCCGGCCGGAATGCCGGTGAAGAGTACGGCCGACTGCAGAACGGCATCGACCGCTGTGGTGGCTGCCAGCGTGGACCTGATGGTCGGCGATTCACCATCCGAAACATCTGAGAAGGACCACCTCCTTCTCCGCTGCTCTGCGGCGCGCTTTGCTTTCGCTCTGCCGCCGCCAACTCCTTGCTGGAGTCCTCCTGAACAATCGCAGCATCAATGATGTCGTTGAGGCTGCCGCGATTGAACATCGCCAACTTGTCCTTCAGGAGCGGGTTAAGCCCCTGGTAAAAATGGTCTCGCCGCTTCTCCTCTGTATCCGCGTGATACGACGCGTAGAGCGCGAGATCGTTGAACGCCCTGGAATATTCCAGCGCGTTTCGGCTCCCTTGTTGCAGGTGTAGGAACTCCTGCGTCTTCCTCTTCATCAAACCGGGCGGTATATGATAGGCCCTGAAGGCCGTCCGGAACTCCGCCCAGGTCATCGCTCGGTCGGTGGGCTGTGAAGCACAGAAGTTGGCCCACCACGCGCTCGCGGATCCTTGGAGCTGCTGGACCGTGAACTGAGTCTTGCGCTGCTCGCTGATTTGGAGCAGCCCGAATTTCATCTCTATGGCACGGAGCCAGTTGTCCGCGTCAAGTGGTTCATCCGCCCTTGAGAATACCGGGGGATGAGTCGCCAGGAAGTCGGAGTAGGAGCTCTGTTGGCGCTCCTCACGATCTTGACGTCTCTCTGGGCGAGACGTATTCACAATTAACGTTTGCAGCAGCTCTGTGTGCTGCTGATGTGAACCCGCCATTGCCGCGACAATGTCGGCCAATGTAACCGTTGGCAGTGGCGGTGGCGGTGTTTGCTGTTGCTGTTGCTGCTGCTGTCCCGAGGAGTCCTCGGGAGGCGGTTGGGAGGTCTCTCCCCCTTGGCTAGTACCTCCAACATCAGGGTTGGCACGAGTACGCGTCATTCTGAAATTCAGCACAGCAGCAATTAGCACATGTCTTACTCAAAATTCCATAAACAGCAGTAGGTATTGAAGCGACGCATGATTAACTTGCACAACATTCACATATATTGATAAAGCATAAACTTTATACAAGATACATTAATCTCGGATCTCCGAGAAGTCGTGCTCATGTCGTCACTACCTATACATATGCTACTGTCTACACGACATGTCACCGATTACAAAAGTTGGGTTACGCTACCCTAGCTGCCCTACTCGGCAACCGTAACCCCCTACTCGGAGTAGAACTCGACCTCCTGTGGGTCGTCCTCCTCCGGTACCTCTGCTGGTGGCTCGGGGTCTACCACCTCTTCTCCCATTCCAGGTTCTCCCATGGCTGGAAGACCCAAGACTACCGGTACGCCCAATACCGGGGGCACGAGGTCCTGCAATGCATGCACCTCATCCATAGCCTGGTTGTAGTCCTCTTCCCAGCCTTGTCCTTCCTCAATAGCGTCGTCCCGCTCTTGAGCAAGGTCCTCATTCTGCTGGGTTAGGGTCTGCACCAGCTCTTGCAACGCCGCGATGTCAACACGGCTCTTCTTCTTTGCCTTCTTCAGACGACGCAACTGATTGTGTTGTTCATTCAGTCGCTTGATCGTCGGAAGGAGCACATTGCGGAGTGCGCCGTGAGCACTCTCAAAATGATCTCCACGGCTCGTGCTCTCCTTGAGCTTGGTGGCGAGATGCTCCGCATGAACAGCTTGGCTGTCCATCACAGCGTTTCCCGCCCTCATTTGGAGGCTGAGGTTCGCCTCCGCGGGGTTGTACCTTGGGCAAGTCGGGTCTGTTGCCTCCAGGTACCTCTCTTCCCACACATGCTGAGCTCGTCCCTCCACCGGAACGAGTGCGTATGGAGTTCCCTCCATAGCCTGCACGTGTAGTTGGCAGAAACGTGACATAGTGTCACGGGCTGCCACTTGCCACCTCCCTTCCGGTTGTCTTCCTCTCACCGTGATGGTGAATGGCACCCAACCGGGTGGCGTAGGCCCTGCAGAAACCTCGACATGGATCGTCCACGTCTTGTTCCCCTCTTCGCCTTCTTCCTTGGCGAAGTATTGCGGCATCTGGTTGTACCCGAAATATTGGAGCACTTGCCACAATGCTTCCGGGTAGCCGCTACGGTCAGAGCAGTGGGAAACTACCCACCCGTTCTCCAACCGTTTATCTGCTGCCATCTGTAAAAATATATTTGAGAAATGTCAAATATTTATTTAAACAGTAAACCATTGAGTTATAACGTAAGATATGTCATTGAACCCATAACACTTGGAAACATAGTTCAAATTTTTAAACAAATTTGACTGCTGATCTGCTGTTACCATGACAGCCCTGACCAGTTTCCATATCAATCTGATTTAGGCCAGGTTAAAGCAAAACCCGTCCTGGAGCTCAACATCAAAGTTAAACTTAACTTTAATAGCTTTCCAGAAAGTATTTGGTTGGCCTAAGACCTTTCCTGGTTCAAAAGTTATGAGATGTCAAAGTTAACAGAATTTCTGGAAACAATTGGACAGCACCTCCCTGCTTTAGGTACTGATTTGATCCAAGAATCCCAGTTAATTCTGTTCCTAATCTGACAAAACTTTCTGTTACAAAGTTGTAACCCATCTCATAAGCTTTCCAGAACTACCTCATTTCCTATTTTTTGATTTTTAAGCAGGAAGTTATGCTTAATTTACAGAGAGTTTACAGAGAGTCTTTGCTCTGTCCTGTTTTCTGGACAGTTTCAACTCTACTGCATCTTTCGAGTGGTTAAGGGATGAAACACCTCTGGAACTCAACAGAAAAGTTGTAAAGCTCTTCCAACGCTTTCCAGAAATGTATCATACGACCCCGACCTCGAAAGAACTCAACCTCTAACCTCTGATTAACTTCAGCCTTGATTCAGCTGAAAACAGAGTGCTCTGTCCTTAACATCCTATAAGTTGAAAACTTATTAGCTTTGAATATCCTGTTCAAGGGAAGGAGTTACATCAAGTTTTACTACTTTGGATCAAAACTTTCAAGTTTTTAAATGAAGTTGTTCATTTAATTGGATGTGACGTCAAAGCTTCACCCGATTATGTCGGTACTACGTCCTCACAAAGGAAAAACCTATACCGGACTTAGCCGGCTTCGTTATTTCAGTGGCACTACTCGTCACTCGCACACGGATGCTACACGTCTACCGTTTCGTGGTAAGGCTACCTGCAGAAATTCAACCAATCATCAGACTCGGCTGCACACCGAGCCCGGAATCCATACGGTTCGTACACCCGGCCGTCATCACTCGCCCGGATGTTCTCAAGCCAAACACGCCTTGAGTTACGTGTTCACGTTTTAGACCACATGACGGGGTCTCCCATGTTGCACCACGCACGCCAGGGACAGACGTTGCTCGAATACCCCAAACGACATGAAGAGTCGTAGAGGATACTAAAGCGGGTCGGGTTACCTGCCACCCGTGGGGCTCCACCCTTCAGCTTGTGCGCACTGGTGGACAGCGCTCACGTGCACCCCCCAAGACATGAACGTCCCGAGATGCACGATTTTCCGACATAGCAAATAGGTTAATATGCCACTTTCTATATACTAATAACATCCTTATACGGGCTACTAACTCGTTCCTCACTGGATTTTTGAAAAAGAAGACCTTTGTACTGTGTTAAACCTCAAGCGAGCTCTGATACCACGCTGACACGACCCCACTGGTCCTGTCGAGCCAGGATCACGCTGAGGGGTGCTGCGTTGCACAGCACCGTATAACACACGTCAAAGGTGCAAAGCGGAAGCGGAAGTTTTATTACATAAACAGGTTTATGAACATGTTTACATCAAAATAAGTTCAGTCCACACTCACGGGCGTAGACTAAGCATCAAGTGCACGTTCAGCCCTCGAACGTGTCCTTGCTAGCACACACGCACACTAACTCTGCGGCGTGCACGACTCCCACTCGACGGGGTTCCCCTCCTGGGGTTCCGTCTCCTCTTCGGGAGTCCCTTCCTCATAGAACCCTGCAAAAGCTTCAAACACAAGCAGTGAGCACGAAGGCTCAGCAAGTCTGACCCGTCTCCCCTAAACATGGAACTTCTACATGAGGGTAATGGGTTGCATGAGGCAAAAATCATTTGCAAGGACTCGCCTAATTAGTAGAACCTTACTTTCAAGTTTTAGCAGCAGATTGTGGAGAACCTTACGCTAAGGCACATGAGAGAGCCGCAATCAAACAAGAAACGCATTTCTCTCATGTACTTTGCCCAAAGTTGAAAAGAACTTTAGTTAGCACTAAGCTACAGCATATCATTAACAATCAATGTCCAGCTTTCAATCAGCAACATTTTAACATGTGACTAGCCTGTTCTTTCTATGTCACGGTACAGTGAACAAGTGGTACTCACTGACCGCGAGGGACGGCGATTATAATCGATTTACACCTGCAGGGTTACCCGAACAACCCGTCACGTACGCCCGTACTCGATGTTGCCTACAACAACCATCACGGACGCCGTACGCGACTACCTTTCACCCGTTAGCCAAATATTGAACCGGTCCCATCGTCCCGAGCAAGAGGTCTCTGCACGCGCATCTCTGTGCCGCCAGCCGATTTACACCTCGAGCTCTCAACCTACCCTCTGAACGACGGGCAATGCCTCAATACCCAGCTACCCGAGTTACATCAGTTTCCCGGTTCCCATATAGCCGGTAGGTCTTCGGTACTGTTCTAGCTTGTTCAACAGGCCCGCACACGGCTCGGTCCTCAATCGACACAAGCGGAGCTACAGCACACAGGCCCCGAAGTCCTGCTGCCCTTACTCTCCGCTCGGTCTCATTTTATTGCCATGTATATCATGTGCTATCTCTACCCGAGCAATGTGCCTCTAGCCTATTCTCGCGAGTAGTTCCAACTACTCGACTTGTACCGAATCCTACTCTATCCTAGCAATGCAGTGGCTAACGAGGTTTGCAATCCTAAACCCAACCCGTGGTTTTCTTGGCTATGCAGTTGGATTTCCAAACAAGACTCTAATGCAGAGAACAAAGGAAACAAGTATGTGCTCAAAACAATAAAAATTTGTAAAAAGGTTAATGCAAACCGGGGCTTGCCTTGCTGCTCTTGGTCGTAGGCTAGCTGTTCCTCCGGAGTAACGAAGTCTAGGACTTCGGGTTCCTCCTCGACCTTAGCGACTACATGATGAGAGCAATATGTATCAATTTAAATGCATTTGTATTAGCTTTGAAGTTGTGAAGTCTATAACCTTTGCTAGACAGACCTAATGACTGTGAAACTTTTACTGTGGCTTGGTTACAACCTAAACAGAGACTTGGTCAAGTTTTAGTTGCAGCAAAGCTCAATTGAGCCCTCCACGATTAATTATGTCCTTGACCTTAATTAAAGGCTTTTAGGGTGTTCTAAGAATTTTCATGAAACAAACTATGACTTTCTGAAAACTAGATTTTCAGAGGGTTCTAATGGATTTGGTCTCACTTAATTTGGAAGTCTCTAACTAAAGATATGAGCTAAACAATTTCAGAGAAAATTCTGAAAATGTTTCTGAACATTTTCTATTTTCTCTGGAACAGTTTCACTAATCACACCATTAGGTGGATTAAATGAGCTCAAATGGAACTGAAATTTTTATGGTAGTTCAAGGATATTTTGGTGAACATCTCAGCAAAATTTCAGGATTTTCCTCCAAAGGATGCTCCAGTTAAAATTCCTAATAGTTTAAACTTTAAGGAATTAATTCTGGAGAATTAAGGAATTTCATGAAGTGAAACTTGATTTTCTGGAGAGTACTCAGAGAGCTGAATCCAGCAAAATTTGGTTCACTCAATTTGGAGCTTTCTAGCCAAAGTTATAAGGATTTGAAGTTTGAAGGAAATCTGAAAATCGGGGAAAAGTTTAAACTCGCGCATGGGCCCAGGGGACACGCGTCGCACGCCTAGGCGATGGCACACCGCGGCCCAAAAGGATTTTGCGCGCCAGCACACCCGATCCCGGCCGCAGCCGGATCCCGATTCAAAATATCGGCCGCTGACAGCTGGGGTCCACCCCCTTCTTCAACCTCGCGACACCCGCGCTCCGCCGCCGAGGGACCTCGGCGGAGAGCTCGCCGCCGGCTGCTGTACAGCCCCAAACTTCTTGATTCTGGCCGCCCCTGCCTACTTTTACTTGGGAAACAGGATCCGAGGATCAGCTGCTCATGACAACGGCCGGAGCATGGTCGGCGACGAGCCGCCATATCGGAATGACTTCGGCCATGTCGGCTGACTCCCCTGGTACCTCAGCTACTTGGGAAATCGGTCGGGGAGCATCAGTGGACCTCAGAGAAGGTCGACATGAGCTCGAGGCAGCTTGGGGAAGGCCCGAAATAGGTCCTCACCGTGCGCCCGATACCCCCCGTTCGTTCCGCCATTAGTAGACCTTAAATTACGCCGGGCACAGAGGTTCTCCGGCCCAGAGTTGTGAAGGCAACTTGTGCGTTACCGTGTCTAGCTCGTGTGGGAGTGGCCTGAGGCCCTCTAATCCTTTCTAGAGCACGAATTAAATAGAATCGTACCCGAAGGTCGTTCTGCACACAGAAAGGGGAAAAGTGGAAATTCGCCGCCGGTGAGCAACCACTCGAGCTGTGGCTCGGGGATGAGCAGCACCGGTCACCCGCGCGTCCAAGGGTGCCTTGGCTCGGGCGTGACAACGCCCAGGTTGGGCTGTCCACGAGAGCCCGAGGTGCGGCGGTTCCAAGTTCCGAGTTTGATCTTTCGGCACAGCCGATATCACTCGGTTTCAACCGAATTCTAGCAATGGGGAGGATGGAGGAAGGTCTCTAGTACCTTGCTGGGACTCTGGAGTGGAAGGAGGGAGCTGCGATCGGCGTCCTCCGATCAAGTCCGAACTGCGGAAACTTTCGGCCGGTGCTGGGTTCTTGCGGGAAAACACGTCGGTACCTCGGCCGAGGAGGGGGCAGGCGCCTTAAGAAGGCTCTGCACCGCCTCATGCACGCGCGTGGGCAAGCAGCTGGTGGCGCGGTGGCTGGCCTCGGTGGCGATCACCGCTGCGGCTTGGCGACCCGAGTGAAAAGTCTCAGTCGGTTTGTGTTGAAGTAGAGGCTGACGTGTGGGTCCCACCCTTCCTTTTAACCTCTGAAATTTACTTCTAATCACTGTTGTAAACAGTGAACCCCATACTACCCTTGGCAATTCACATTATTCCCCCATTAGCCATTTGAATTGATCAAAGTTCAAATGAGGTTTGGTTTGAATGAATTTCAGCACAAGTTCAGTTTGAAATTCAAATAAAGTTTGAATTTCTCCCCCTTAGCTCATGTCAAGATCAACTCCAAATGGAGTGAAAATTGGTGTGTGAGCTCACAAAAATGTGCTGAGTGAGAATATGCCTTCCACTTTTAAATTCATGGGATAAAAACAGTTTGAATTTAAATATGTTTTCAAACTGCCCTCTTCCTATCTATACCCAAGATGACCTCAAAAAGGTTTTGAATTTGGGTGAAACTTGGCATGGACATCCTTAGCAAAGTGTAGGAGTTTTCATATGTCCAGCCCATCTATATCACATGTGGGAAATACCACTTTTGCAATGTGTAAGTTTGTTCTCTAATGAGCATGTTGATAATTGTTACTTGCTCTTCATTTGTGTTCATCATTCTTCCTCAAATGAGGGGTGTGATGTGGTGATGAACACTGCAAATGGGTGTCAAAAACTGAGGCCCTTACACAGAGCGACGCTGCCTGCCCCGAGCGATAGGCAGCGGGCGTAAATACGCTCCATACCTTGCCCGTACAAGGTATTCAAGGCCCGCGTCTTCCCAAGATGCGGAGACGCGGAGCACGCTTCTGTCAGGTGCCGTTGCGCCCAGTCGCATCACAGACTGGCGCGTGGTGTCAGAACCTGTCAGTCAATAAACACCGCGACAAGACATCCCATGCCGCCTGCGCCGTCATCAACCACTACGACTAGCATGCGGCATGGGCAGGGCGGCAAGATGAAGACTCAGAAGCCTTCGACCAGAGACAACCACCGGCATAACTGCAGATACGATAGATAATAGACAATCTTCCCGGGACCACCTGTCGGGTCCCGGCTTCCCTTGTAAGCCGCCCGAGTCTTGGACTATAAAAGGCTCGGGTAGGCGTCGATAGCAAGGGTTCGCACTTTGCAACTCATACGCCAGCCATACACTCTCAAGCTGTAACTCACCCCCAAGCTCAGGCCTCTGGCCCTGAGCAGCAAGCAATACAGCGAGCTCCATAGCTCGCCGTGGACGTAGGGTTTTACGCTCCGGCGGCCTGAACCACATAAAACTCGCCGTGTCAAGCTCTTACTAACTCGTCCATCTGCGCAAGCTCCCCGCTAGGGACTAGCCCCTCCGAAAAAAGAACCTCCGCGGGCTGCCCAGTGCAGGCCCGGGGGAAGTGTCGACCGCACACTTTGACAACGGCCCCCGTCGCCGCAGCTGCGACGACTAGTGGAGCTCGGGGGCCACGCCCCGACAAAAGGCAGCGGCAATCACCGGCCCCAGACAGTGACCAGGGCGGGCTATGCCCCCGTGCATGGCACAGGCAACCATACTGCTGCCGAGTGCTGGGATATCCAGAGGCTCGCAGAGCGCTTCCGCAAAGGAAGACAGCAGAGGGCTGAAGCACCGTCCTACCCTCAGAGGGATGGCAAACAGAAGGTCGATGCCCCAGTCACCGCTGCCCATCAGGTGGGGTTCCAGGAGCCTCAGTGTGTCATAAAGACAGTGCATAACGGTGAGGACTCCAGTTCCGACGGTGATGGGCCAGGGCGTTAGCCAACTGCGGCGCGCCTCCGTGCATCGAACATACCTCTCGGGAGCCGCCCAAGGTCTGTCAACCCCTTGAAGGCCTTGCCAGAAGGGGAAGACGCCTTAGGTCATCCAAGACGAGCCTGGGCCCACCTACCCCTTGAAGGCCTTAGCCAGAAGGGGAGAACTCCCCGGGGGCCCCCAGGAGAAGCCGTGCAGGACCTGATCCAGCGCGAAGATAACAACCTCGTCGACAAGACTCGGCTGCAGGTAACACCCCACAACACGCGGTCTCGGCTGATGCTCTAAGCACTACCGCCAAAGAACCGAACGCGTCGGGGGCCTGCAGGAGGGCAACCTGGTGTAGCGGCACACTCTATTCCAAGAAGGACCCATAAGCTCTCTGCCAGCAGGGAAGGTCCCTTCTGAATCATGAAAGCTGCCGCCCCAGGTACACATGCCTTTCAACCGAGAGTGGGATCCGTTCCCAAAAATCCTTGCCATGAAGCAACACTGTAAGTCCTACTTCCCGAGCATCAGTAGAACAGGGTTATTCCCTTCTGTAATGGATCCCATAGAATTTAGGAACAGAGCTTGGGGCAGCTAAGTCTCAAGGGACGGTATAGGACTACGTCCAGTTTAGCTTGGTTCCGACCCTAAGCGCGTAGAGTCTTGCTTCCCTTGCAGACGAGGCGGAATATTGCCTCCATGTACAGCCAGAATTCCACCTATGGGCATGAATACAGAAACCTGTTCTACTTAGCTCCCTCTCATGCGCTCATTTAAATTATGCATTAATTTTTATGATCGCACTACCTATGTATGTTCATCGTACATCTAGCTCCCCCTCTCCCGTGCTCATCCATAGTCGGCATTCGCTATCCTACCGAAGGCGGCCCCGCTTGAGGTACCTGCCGATGGCCGAGTGAGTCTCTCGGGCCTCCCCCAGTCAGGTGTTGCGGTGTCAGTTGGTCACCTCCAGGAAAGGCCTGCGTTGTGCATGGGGGCTCCAGGGTGCGTATCCAGCTTAGCAGGCCATGAGCCCAAAGCATGCACATCCTGCCCACCGGAGGTACAGGGGAGTACAACCGCTTTGCCTGGTCATGAGCCCAAAGCACGTGCACTCTGCTTCCCCAGCGCATGGCCCGGTACTAGGGATCGGACGACCGTACCCGGACCTCGGAGGGAGCCGGAGCTCCGGCGCCCCGAGCACAGAATTGCCCAAGCCCCGCATAACGGATCAGGATCGTAAGACGAATAAGACTAGGAGACGGGAGGGGAGGACCCCCCGAGGAGAATTACGTTTCCTCTACCTGTGTGCAGGACCTCTAGGTTATGGCAGCAGGGACTGCATGAAGCGGGGGGAATGGAGCTACCAACTACTCCGGCCTAGGACTGGAAGGACCGGGCCCTGCCCCTTCAGCAGGGGCAGGACCCGAGAGCCCCACGTGTCCAGCGGGCTCAGAGCTCTCGCCTCCCCTGAGGAGGGCTCCGGGCTCGCCACGTGGCAGGCGGAAACCGGACCTTCCCCCCCGGTGGGAGGGCTCTGAAAGCCCTACGTGTCCAGCATGGCCGGAGCTCCCGCCCCTTGAGGAGGGGCTCCGGACCCGCCATGTGGCAGGCAGATTTGGAGCTCCCCATGGGGCGAGATCCGGAGACCCCCGGGGGCCCCTAACACGGTTAGGACCCGGGGAAGGTGTCTATGCGGAGCTCCGAGATTGGAGATGGCCTCTGAGTACCTTGCGGAGCTAAGGACTCAGTCAGGCAAAGCCAAGAAGGAGAGAAAAAGCATCACAGACACAGATATCTAAAAGAGTCGAACTAAGCGAGGCTCCATGAGCTGGACTACAGACTCGATAAAAAGGGAGAAACAAGTCCTAAGGACCTCCAGGCTCCCGCCGGAATCTTGCGGCTACAAGGGCGGCCACATCCTCGACTTCTGCCCTGGCAGCTTGTTCCCGCTCTGCGGCTGGGCCCTCTCTCGCTGGTTCTAGCGAGAAAGATAGGTCGCGGCTCTTAAAGCATGCCAGCACTTGTGAGGCGACCTCTAAGGCTAGGCCGCGCCCCTCGGCCTCAATCTCGCTGGCGACCACCGAGTCTAGCCTGTCCAGCTTGGCGCCGATCGACTCCAGCGCGGGGATCACCTCCGCCACCTTCAACGCAGGGGCCGCGGCCCTCACCGGGCTGAAGCCAAGAGGGATCAGAGCGGACCCCGCTCGATCCACGAAGCTCAAGACCGCAAGAGCCTCGGAGGACCGCAAGGCCGAAAGCTCCTCCACCTCGCGGCGGGCCGCCTCCAGAGCCTCCAGGTTCCTCTCGGAGAATCCCTTCTCCTTGGCCGCCAGGGAACTCTCCCGAAGATGGAGAGTCTTGGCGAGCCGCTCCAACTCAGCAGCCTTGAAGTCGGCGGTCAACTCCCGATCCAAGACCGCCCGGCGATCACGGGAGACCTGTTCCTCCCTCATGTCGAGGTCTTCCTTCAGGATCTCCAGCTCCTCGATCCGAGCTCGAAGGTCATCCTCGCCCGCCGCCAGCTGCGCGGCGACCCTCTCCGCCTCAGCTGCCATGGAACGCTCCCGTTCCTCAACGCCGAGTTCACGGTGCTCTAGCTGCTGCCGTATCTCCACAGAAGCAGAGAGGCTCTCTTCGGCCCGGGCGTGTGCTTCCAGAGCCTCCCTATTGATTCACCGCGATTGGGTGTCCATGCGGTCGACAGCCCGCTTCATCCGGTCGAGGAGCACTTCCCTAAAGTCGAGCAACTCCCGCCTGGAGTCGAGCTCGCTCTTGACCTTCGCGGTCCTCTCCCACAAAAGGTTCCCCCAGGTGAGGAGGCGATCCCGTTCAACCGTATACTCCTCCCGCTCGCGACCTAGTGCAGCCAAGACCTGCCGAATGCTCGTTTCGGCAAGCACGAAGGCATCCGCCAGGGGCAATGGAGCAACAGAGGCCAGGGCAGTCCCCCCGACCTCCTCCATTACCTCATCCTCAAGAGGAGTCGACGCACCAGTAACCGAGACGAGACGCCGATCAGAAGAAGCTGGCTCCGAGGCTCTGGTGGCCGGACCTGCCGGGCTCTCTTCAGCTTCTGGCTCCTTGACCTGTGGAGAGGGGCGAGCTGGGGAAGGCGGTGCTGGAGTAAAGGCCGGGTCGCCTGGTGCAGGGTTGACCTGCGCTGGCTTGGGGGTCGCGGTGGCCGTCTCGGCAGGAAGAGACGACGCCGCCGCGGAATCCGGGCACACCGGAACAGGAGAAGTTCGCGCTGGCCAGGGGCCCGCGGCAGTTGCCCCTGGCTCCGAGCGCAACGGCACGGACTCCCCGCAAGTCGGGGATGGCCGGGAAGTGCGGACACTCCAGCGGGCTCTGAACCCTGACTTCCGAGCCGGGGTAGGACTCCCAGAGCCCGCTACCGTCACTGACGGCCGCTCCGCAGTCGCCTGAACTGGTGGAACAGAGGACGCCCCAGAAGCTTCCCTCAACGCATCAGCCCGGGGCCTCTTCGAGTGAGGGAGTGCAAGGCACCCCAGATTCCTGACTTGGCGCCGACGCCGTCGCTGGAGGAGATCGAGCGCGCTTCTTCTCTGGTGGCGGGTTGGAGGCCATGGCTAGGGAGGACAAAAGCACAAGAGTCCGAGAAGAAACGCGGGGAGGTGCGAAGGGAAACCGCAATGTGAGTAAGATCCCCTCTAAAGACCTTCCCGGGTGCAATCCCAAGCGATTCGGAACTCTTCGAATACACCGCGTCGGCAACCGCTTTGGCTCCTAGACCGAGCGCCAATGACAGGTGGGCCCAAGCCGCCCGACCGGAGCGGTGGGCCAAGGAGTCAGTCTCCTAAGAAGACAAGCCGGCAAGGCTCTTCGGCGGTTCCCGAAGAAAGCGCCGCATCATGTAGAAGTGGCAGCCTTGGGAACCACCGCAGTAAAGGTAACCATCAAGTGGGCGCACGTATCCACGATCCTGTGACTGTTCGTGCTCCGGCAGCGGTCAATACGGGACTTAGAGAAAGTGCGCGGATCGGAAGAGACAGAGGTCACACCTCGGGCTCGCTATCTCCCCCGAGATGGGCCCGGGGGCCACTGTCGGTACCTGAGATATGGGGTACCCCCGCTGTCGAAGTGTGCGATCGACACTTCCCCCGGGCCTGCACTGGGCAGCCCGCGGAGGTTCTTTTTTCGGCGGGGCTAGTCTCCTAGCGGAAAGCTTGCGCGGATGGACGAGATAGCGAGAGCTTCACACGGCGAGTTTTACGTGGTTCAGGCCGCCGTAGCGTAAAACCCTACGTCCACGGCGAGCTCTGGAGCTCGCTGTATTGCTTGCTGCTCAGGGCCGGAGGCCTGAGCTTGGGGGTGAGTTACAGCTTGAGAGTGTATGGCTAGCGTATGAGTTGCAAAGTGTGAACCCTTGCTATCGACGCCTACCCGAGCCTTTTATAGTCCAAGACTCGGGCGGCTTACAAGGGAAGTCGGGACCCGACAGGTGGTCCCGGGAAGATTGTCTATTATCTACCGTATCTGTAGTTACGCCGGTAGTTCCCTCTGGTCGAAGGCTTATGAGTCTTCATCTTGCCGCCCTACCCATGCCGCATGCTAGTCGTAGTGGTTGATGACGGCGCAGGCGGCATGGGATGTCTTGTCGCGGCGTTTATTAGCTGGCAGGTTCTGACACCGCGCGCCAGTCTGTGATGCGACTGGGCGCAACGGCACCTGACAGACGCGTGCTCCGCGTTTCCGCGTCTTGGGAAGACGCGGGCCTTGAATACCTTGTACGGGCAAGGTGTGGGGCGCCTTTACGCCTGCCGCCTACCGCTCGGGGGCAGGCAGCACCGTTCTTCTGACCACATGGCGGGTCCGGAGCCCTTCTCTGAGGCGAGAAGTGTCCGGCCTGTGGGGCACGTGGAGCCTCCGGACCTCTCCCTGCGGAGGGGGAGGTCCAGCCTCTGTATGCCACGTGGCGGGCCCGGAGCTCTCCTCTGCGGAGAGGGAGGTCCGGCCCCGCTGGGCGCGTGGTGTCTTCGGACCTCTCTCCCGCGGAGGGGGAGGTCCGGCTTCTGTATGCCACGTGGTGGGCCCGGAGCTCTCCTCTGAGGAGAGGGAGGTCCGGCCCCGCCGGACGCGTGGCGCCTTCGGAGCTCTCCCTGCGGAGAAGGGCGAGTACCTTAGGCATTTTACCCTGTGCGCGGGGGTACCCCATATCTCAGAAACCGACAGTGGCCCCCGGGCACATCTCGGGGGAGATAGCGAGCCCGAGGTGGGACCTCCGTCTCTTCCGATCCGCGCACTTTCTCTAAGTCCTAAATTGGCTGCTGCCAGAGCACGAACGGCCGCGGGGTCGTGAGAGCGTGCGCTCACTTGATGATTGCTTTTACTACGGAGACGGGAGCCCCGGCCATGTTGAACACCCAGGGCTTTTGGAGCTCTCCCACCGCGGGGGCAGGTCCGGTTTCCGCCTGCCACGTGACGAGCCCGGTGCCCTTCTCAAGGGAGGAGAGAGTTCCGGGCCTGCTGGACACGTGGGGCCCCCGGGTCCCGCCCCCTCTAGCCCTGGGTCGAAGTAGTTGGTAGCTCCTTTCCCCCTACTTCATGCAGTCCCCGTTGCCGCAACCTGGAAGTCCTGCACACAGGTAGATGAAACGTAATTCTCCTTGGGGGCTCCCCCTCCCTTATCTCATAGTCTTATTTGACTTACAGCCCTAACCATATGCTTGGTGCTTGGGGACTTGTAGAGAGGGGGAGCTGAGCACATGGCAACCATGTACTGCAAGGGCGATAAAAAAGAACTCAATTCACAATTTAAATGAGTACAAGGAAAGAGCAAAGTAGGGCAGACTTCTTTTCGTACAACCTTCCATAGGAGGAAGGCAGGCTAAACATGGAGGCCACGACCCACCCCATTAAGAGGGGAAGCAAGACTCTACGCGCTTGGAGTCGGAACCAGGCAAAGCTGAACGTAGTCCTGGACCGTCCCCTGGGGTTTAGCTGCTCCGAGCGCTGCTCCTGGACTCTATGGAGTTTATTACGAAAAGAAAGTAATGTCCTATTTTTGCTCTTAGGGGTAGAACTTACGGAGGTGTTCTATGTTCCAAGGGTTCGGGAGCAGGTCCCCATCCTCGGTGGAAAGGCACACACACCCGGGGCGGCATACTTTCGCGACTCGGAAGGGGCCTTCCCAACTAGGGGAGAGTTTGTGGGCCCCTTCACGAGAAAGTATGCGCCGCAACACCAGGTCACCTTCCTGCAGCTCCCGGGCACGCACAGACCTCTGGTGGTAGCGCCGAAGCGCCTGTCTGTACCGCGCGTTACGGAGTGCCGCATGTAATCGGACCTCGTCGACGAGGTCGATTTCTCCACGCCGGAGGTTGTCCTGCGTGGCTTCGTCATAAGCCCGGACACGGTGAGACTTCATGGTGATTTCTGGAGGGAGTACAGCTTCAGCCCCGTACACCATGAAGAAGGGTGTCTCCCCGGTGGCCCGGCTCTGGGATGTCCGGTTAGCCCATAGTGTGCTCGGAAGTTCATCTACCCAATTGGCACCATGCTTCTTCAGGCTGGCGAAGGTACGAGTCTTGAGGCCCCGGAGAATCTCCGCATTGGCCCTCTCGACTTGCCCATTGCCCTTCGGGTGGGCGACAGAGGCATAGCATACCTGAATGCCAAGGTCCTCGCAGTAGTCTTGGAACGCTGCGCTTGTGAACTGGGTCCCATTGTCAGTGATGATCCTGTTTGGGACCCCGAACCGGCAGACAATAGACCTGACGAATTTTACTGCGGATTGTTTATTGATGGTGACAACTGGTGTAGCTTCCGGCCACTTGGTGAACTTGTCGATAGCGACATAGAGGTACCGGAACCCCTCGACGGTTCTGGGAAATGGTCCCAGAATGTCCAGCCCCCACACGGAAAATGGCCACGAGGGCGGGATCATCTGTACCGCCTGAGCCGGTGTATGGATCTGCTTGGCGTGGAACTGGCACGCCTTGCAGCTCTCGACCAGCTTGACGGCATCCTGGAGTGCTGTCGGCCAGTAGAAGCCATGCCGGAAGGCTTTACCGACAAGCGTGCGTGAGGAAGAATGACTTCCACATTCGCCTCCATGGATCTCAGCGAGCAAGTCGCAGCCTTCCCCCTGGGTTATACACCGCAATAGGATGTGGTTGGCGCCACGCCGGTAGAGATCCCCCTCTACCAGCGCGTACCTCTTAGCCATACGCACAATCCGTTCAGCGGTTGCATGTTCATCAGGGAGGATATTGTCCTTCAAGTAGTCCCGGATCTCCGTGATCCATGCATCGGGTCTGACTTGAGCTTCTGGATCTTGAGCGCTGGGTTGCACGGAGTCCCTAGTGACGCTTACGATCCTTGGCGGCGCCCACGGCTGTAGGGCCGCCGGGACCGCCAGCTTCGAGGTGCTGGTCAAGCCCCCTTCGCCCGGCTCGGCGGGCCGGGCTGTGGGCCGCAGCAACGTCCTCTCGAAGACTCCTTCGGGCGCAGGGGCTCCGGTGGAAGCCTTCGTTGAAAGGTCATCGGCTGCGGCATTACCGGCACGCGGTACGTGGTGCAGGTCCAAGGCGAGGAATTCTTTCTCCAACATCTGCACGTGAAGCAGATATGCAGCTAGCTGGGGGTCATTGCAGGAGCATTCGCCCTTGACTTGCTTGATGACCAGCTGGGAGTCGCCCTGTGCCAACAACTAGCGAGCGCCTAAAGACAGGGCTGTCTGCAGGTCAAAGATGAGTGCTTCATACTCCGCCATGTTGTTGGTTGCCTTGAAATTGAGACGCACCATATACCCAAACTGTTCCCCCGATGGCATGAGGAGCAGTACGCCAGCACCGGCCCCCTGCTTTCGCGAGGAGCCGTCGAAGAAGAGTGTCCAGTGGGGTTCGGTGAAGACCGGAGCTTGGTGCTCCGGTTCTCCGCCCCCATGGCCCCCTGGGTCAGTCTCCGTTGGTGTCCACTCCGCCACAAAGTCAGCCAGTGCTTGGCTCTTGACTGCATAGTGTGGGAGGAAGTCCAGCTCAAACTCCGCCAGCTCCGCCGCCCATTTAGCAACATTGCCAGTCGCATGGGGGCTGTGAAGAATTGTCTTCAGCGGATACGAGGTGACTACCGAGACCCGGTGGGCCTGGAAGTAATGGCGGAGCTTTCTGGAGGCCACGAGCACCGCATACAGCAGCTTGTGGACTTCCAGGTACCTTGTCTTGGCATCATGAAGTACTTCGCTGATGTAGTAGACAGGCCTCTGGACGGTTCGGACCCTCTTTCTCAGGCCTGGGAGGTCCTCGTCCATTGGCCCTGGCCCACTGGAGGTGGGTGGACCCACGGGGGCCTCCGGGAGCTGGGACCCGGAGGCCCTTAAACTATCTTGATTGTCCGGGAGCTCCGGGGGGTCTTGGGGGACCTCTGGGAGGTCCCATTTGGCCCCCGGGGGGTCCCGCAGGGCCCCCGGGGGTTTATCTTGGAGGTCCGGGAGACTGCCCAGGACCTCCGGGAGGCCGACCTGGGCCTCCGGGAGGTTGCCTTGGAGGTCCGGGAGACCGTCTTGGTCCTGCGGGGCCTCCTGGCGTCTGTCTTCTGCTACCGGAGCAGGTTGTGAAGATGAGGGGTCCGGCCGCTCTGCGACGAGGACCATACTTACTACTTCAGTTGTCGCCGCGATGTAGAGCAACAGGTGCTCTCCGGGCTCAGGGGCTACCATGATTGGTAGGGTCGTCAGGAGTCGCTTCAACTCCTGGAAAGCCTCTTCTGCTTCGTCAGTCCAGGCAAAAGGGCCTGACTTGCGCAGGAGCTTAAAGAAAGGGAGTGCCCGCTCTGCTAGCCTCGGTATAAACCGACTCAGCACGGCTAGACATCCCGTGAGTTTCTGGACATCCTTGACGCGGGCAGGGGGCCGCATCAAGTCGATGGCCTTGATCTTCTCTGGGTTGGCCTCAATCCCTCGGTGCGAGACCAGGAACCGTAAGAGCTTCCCAGAGGACTCGCCGAACACACATTTATCTGGGTTCAGCTTGGTGCGCGTAGAGCGCAACTTGTCAAAGACTAAAGCTAGGTTATCTAGCAGGGACGGACCCCGCTTGACCTTGACAACTATGTCATCGACATACACCTCAACCAGGTCTCTTATTAACTCCCCAAAGGTTTTGTGCATTGCCCGCACAAAGGTGGGGAGTGCATTCTTTAGGCCATAAGGCATAGACACATAGCAATAAAGGCCGTCTACTGTGATGAAGGAGGTGTGCTCCTCGTCCTCCCTAGACATGGGGATCTGATGGAAACCCGAGTAGGCGTCTAGGAAGCACAGCATATCACAGCCTGACGTTGAGTCTACTATTTGATCTATTCTAGGGAGAGGGAATGGATCTTTAGGACATGCCTTATTGAGACTGGTGTAGTCGATGCACATCCGGAGCTTCCCGCCAGGCTTCGGGACAACGACGGGGTTCGCCAACCATCGGGGGTGGTGGACTTCCCGTATGAAGCCAGCGTCCAGCAGCTTCTTGACTTCTTCACGGATGAAGTTTTGCCGCTCGATGGACTGCTTGCGGGGCTTCTGTTGAACCGGCCGGGCGTCGGGGAAGACTTTCAAGTGGTGCTCGATCACCTTCCTGGGGATCCCCGGCATCTGTGACGGCTGCCATGCAAACACGTCGACATTGTGCCGGAGGAAGGTGACGAGCGCACCTTCCTATTTACTATCCAGGCCCCCGGCTACCCGGGTGGTCTGGGTAGCTTCGGCGCCGACTTGGATGACCTTTAAGGGGACGCCGCCCTCGTCGAGAGGTTGCACCCGGGGTGCTGTGGTGGAAGCACGGTGACGTGCGTTCGGGCGGAGCTGGTGCGGCTCCGTATTGCCGGGGGTTGATGCCCCAGCTGTTGCGAGTGCTTGGAGCTTCTCCAGGGCCGACACTGCAGCAGTGCGGTGCCCACGAATCCTGAGAACACCTGTCAGTGTAGGCATCTTCAGGACAAGGTAGCCGTAATGGGCTACAGCCATGAACCGGTACAGGGCTGGCCTGCCGATTATAGCGTTGAAGGGGAGGTCTATCTCCGCTACGTCGAACAGAATGTACTCTGTTCGATAGCTGTCCGGAGCCCCGAAGGTCACCGGGAGACTAATGTTGCCGTAGGGGATAACCTGTCCCGGCCCTACCCCTGAGAACGGGCTCGACGGGGTGAGCTTGGCCATCGGGATTTGCAGCTTCTGGAAAGCTGCACGGCTGATGAGGTTCAGCCCAGCCCCTCCATCCACCAAAACGTGGTACATTCTCACGTTGGCGATGGTAGGGGCCACCAGGAGCGGTAGTTGGCCGGCCCAAGCCATGTTCCTGGGGCAGTCGGTGGCATCAAAGCTGATGGGGGTCCCCATCCACTTTAGGTGCGGTGCAGCACTTGGGAGTGGCGCCACCAACGCTACCGCTCGGCGCAGAGTCTTGACTGCGTTTCGGGACGAGGGGTCGGCAGACCCGCCGTATATGACGTAGAGCTTCTTCCGACGCTCATCGTCGCTGGAGCCGGAATCCTCGTGATTGCATGCCGCCTTCACGACACGCGGAGGCTCCTGGATCTCCTCTGGGCGGTCGATGTTGTCTGGAACATCCACCCCCTGCTCATCTTCCTTTGGACGGAAGGGCAGGGCATCAGCCCGCTGCCGCTTCTCCTTGCGGAAGCGCTCTGCGAGCCTTCGGATCTCCCGGCACTCGGCAGCAGTGTGGTGACAGCTGCCGTGCACGGGGCACATATTGTCTTTGTCACCTTCTGGGATTGGTGATCTTCGCTGCTTCTTGTCGGGGCGTGGCCCCCGAGCCCCACCGAGCGTCGCTGCAGTGACGACTGGGGCTGCGGTCAGTGACTCTATCTTGCTTCTGCCTCGGTTCTTGGCCTTCCTGCTGCCTCCACAGGGAGTAGGACTAGATCCGGGCAGTCCCCCTGACTCGGAGGATGGCAGCGAGTGCCAGTTCCGTCCTTCGGCTGCTCTGGCGCATTTGTCTGCCAAACTGAAGAGCTCTGAGACGTCACGGACCTCCCTGGTCGCTTGCTTCTCGAGCATCTTCCTGTCCCGGACGCCTTGCCGGAACGCCACCACCACAGAAGCATTTTGAATGTGTGGGATGGTGTTCCGCACCTGGGAGAACCGCTGGATGAAAGAGCGCAGCGACTCCCCAGGTTGCTGCTGGACGGCGTGGAGGTCGAGCTCCGTGCCAGGCCGGGTGTAGGAGCTGCCGAAGTTGGCTACGAACTGTCGGCAAAGCTATCCCCAGGAGGTGACGGAACCCTGGGGGAGGTTCATGAGCCAAGACTTGGCTGGACCGGTCAAGGCGACAGGGAAGTAATTGGCCATGACGGCTTCATTCCCCCCTGCGGCAAGTACGGCGGTGGAGTAGATCTGGAGGAACTCCGCTGGGTTGACGCTGCCGTCGTACTTCTCGATCAGGTGTGGCCGAAACTTACGCGGCCACTTCACAAAGCGAAGATGGGGCGCGAGGGCTGCACACCCTGCTTCTGTCACCGCAGGTTCTGGTGCCGCGAACGCTGGGTTCGCACTAGGCACAGTGTACCCCGGTACGGGCAAGGCTGCACCATAGGCCATGGGCGCCATCTGCAGTACATATGACTGTGGCATATTCTGCACGGCGCAGGCCTGGGGCAGAGATCGCATGGCGAAGGCCTGCTTTTCAGGCTGGGTCGAGGCTGACGTCATGCTGTCGTCAGCCTCTTGGTAGCGACGCCTTTCTCGGCGTTGCTCGAGGTATACCCGGGCATCTTGACCCGAGCGACACCGCTCCAGCTCTGTCCTCAGATCCATTGATTGAGGGCTGGCAGAGCTGGAGTCTGCCGTCTGTTCGTCAACCATCGGCGTGCGTACCAGCTACACGGCCGGTTGGTCAGAGTGTCGTCTCCGCCAGAGTCGCGGGCTTGCGGCAGCGATGACAAGACGGTCTACCTCGAGAATCCACCGCTGGGTCGCTGCCTGAGGCGCGTCCCCAGCGGGCGGATTGTGCAGTAGCGCTCTTGCTGCAGCTAGCGCACCCCCTCCGGGTACGCCCGGCGCTACTGAAGATCTGATGCTGGTTGGAGCCTGCATTGCCGGGGTCGGCGCTGCCAGAGCCGGTTGCTGGCTCCCAGCTTGTACTGACACACTCCGTCCCAAGTGTGTTGGCTTGTACTCCCCCCTGGTTGCGGTTCGCCGCGGAGGCGGGGGAGGTGAGCTTGCCGCCGAAGGGAGCTTGGTCATCTTTGTCGGCGGAAACTCGTCGCGCTAGGGGAAAAGCCCCCTACCTGGCGCGCCAAATGTCGAAGTGTGCGATCGACACTTCCCCCGGGCCTGCACTGGGCAGCCCGCGGAGGTTCTTTTTTCGGCGGGGCTAGTCTCCTAGCGGAAAGCTTGCGCGGATGGACGAGATAGCGAGAGCTTGACACTGTGAGTTTTACGTGGTTCAGGCCGCCGGAGCGTAAAACCCTACGTCCACGGCGAGCTCTGGAGCTCGCTGTATTGCTTGCTGCTCAAGGCCGGAGGCCTGAGCTTGGTGGTGAGTTACAGCTTGAGAGTGTATGGCTAGCGTATGAGTTGCAAAGTGCGAACCCTTGCTATCGACGCCTACCTGAGCCTTTTATAGTCCAAGACTAAGGCGGCTTACAAGGGAAGCCGGGACCCGACAGGTGGTCCCGGGAAGATTGTCTATTATATACCGTATCTGTAGTTACGCCGGTAGTTGCCTCTGGTCGAAGGCTTCTGAGTCTTCATCTTGCCGCCCTACCCACGCCGCATGCTAGTCGTAGTGGTTGATGACGGCGCAGGCGGCATGGGATGTCTTGCCGCGGCGTTTATTAGCTGGCAGGTTCTGACACCACGCGCCAGTCTATGATGCGACTGGGCGCAACGGCACCTGACAGACGCGTGCTCCGCGTTTCCACGTCTTTGGAAGACGCGGGCCTTGAATACCTTGTATGGGCAAGGTGTGGGACGCCTTTACGCCCGCCGCCTACCGCTCGGGGGCAGGCAGCACCGTTCTTCTGGCCACGTGGCGGGTCCGGAGCCCTTCTCTGAGGCGAGAAGGGTCCGGCCTGCGAGGCACGTGGAGCCTCCGGACCTCTCCCCGCGGAGGGGGAGGTCCAGCCTCTGTATGCCATGTGGCGGGCCCGGAGCTCTCCTCTGCGGAGAGGGAGGTCCGGCCCCGCTGGACGCGTGGTGTCTTCGGACCTCTCTCCCGCGGAGGGGGAGGTCCGGCTTCTGTATGCCACGTGGCGGGCCTGGAGCTCTCCTCTGAGGAGAGGGAGGTCCGGCCCTGCCGGATGCGTGGCGCCTTCGGAGCTCTCCCTGCGGAGAAGGGCGAGTACCTTAGGCATTTTACACTGTGCGCGGGGGTACCCCATATCTCAGGTACCGACACCCGCGCACAGGGGAAAATGCCTAAGGAACTCGCCCTTATCCGCAGGGAGAGCTCCGAAGGCGCCACGCGTCCGGCGGGGCCGGACCTCCCTCTCCTCAGAGGAGAGCTCCGGGCCCGCCACGTGGCATACAGAAGCCAGACCTCCCCCTCCGCGGGAGAGAGGTCCGAAGGCGCCACGCGTCCAGCGGGGCCGGACCTCCCTCTCCTCAGAGGAGAGCTCCGGGCCCGCCGCGTGGCCGACAGAAGCCGAGCCTCCCCCTCCGCGGGGAGAGGTCCGGAGGCTCCACGTGCCCCACAGGCCGGAACCTTCTCTCCTCAGAGAAGGGCTCCGGGCCCGCCACGTGGCCAGAAGAACGGTGCTGCCTGCCCCCGAGAGATAGGCAGCGGGCGTAAAGACGCCCCATACTTTGCCCGTACAAGGTATTCAAGGCCCGCGTCTTCCCAAGACGCGGACACGCGGAGCATGCCTCTGTCAGGTGCCGTTGCGACCAGTCGCATCACAGACTGGCGCGCGGTGTCAGAACCTGCCAGCCAATAAATACCGCGACAAGACATCCCATGCCGCCTGCGCCGTCATCAACCACTACGACTAGCATGCGGCATGGGCAGGGCGGCAAGATGAAGACTCAGAAGCCTTCGACCAGAGACAACTACCGGCATAACAGAAAATACGGTAGATAATAGACAATCTTCCCGGGACCACCTGTCGGGTCCCGGCTCCCCTTGTAAGCCGCCCGAGTCTTGGACTATAAAAGGCTCGGGTAGGCGACGATAGCATGGGTTCGCACTTTGCAACTCATACGCTAGCCATACACTCTCAAGCTGTAACTCACCCCAAGCTCAGGACTCCGGCCCTGAGCAGCAAGCAATACAGCGAGCTCCATAGCTCGCTGTGGATGTAGGGTTTTACGCTCCGGCGGCCTGAACCACGTAAAACTCGCCGTGTCAAGCTCTTACTAACTCGTCCATCTGCGCAAGCTCTCCGCTAGGAACTAGCCCCACCGAAAAAAGAACCTCCGCGGGCTGCTCAGTGCAGGCCCGGGGGAAGTGTCGACAGAACACTTCAACAGCGTCCCTCGGCCTCAAGCTCACTGGCGACCATCGAGTCTAGCCTGTCCAGCTTGGCGCCGATCGACTCCAGTGCGGGGATCACCTCCGCCACCTTCAATGCAGGAGCCGCGGCCCTCACTGGACTGAAGCCAAGAGGGATCAGGGCGGACTCCGCTCGATCCATGAAGCTCGAGACCGCAAGAGCTTCGGAGGACCGCAAGGCCAAGAGCTCCTCCACCTTGCGGCGGGCTGTCTGCAGGGCCACCAGGTTTCTCTCGGAGAATTCCTTCTCCTTGGCCGCCAGGGAGCTCTCCCGAAGGTTGAGAGTCTTGGCGAGCCGCTCCAACTCAGAAGCCTTGAAGTTGGCGGTCAACTCCCGTTCCAAGACCGCGCAGCGTTCGCTGGAGACCTGTTCCTCCCTCAGGTCGAGGTCTGCCTTCAGAATCTCTAGCTCCTCGATCCGAGCTCGAAGGTCATCCTCGCCCGCCGCCAGCTGCGCGGCGACCCTCTCCGCCTCGGCTGCCGTGGAACGCTCCCGTTCCTCAACGGCGAGTTTACGGCGCTCCATCCGCTGCCGTATCTCCTCAGCGGCAGAGAGGCTCTCCTCGGCCCGGGCGTGAGCCTCCAGGGCCTCCCTGTTGATCCGCCGCGATTCGGCGTCCATACGGTTGACAGCTCGCTTCAGCCGGGGAAGGCGGCGCTGGAATAAAGGCCGGGCCGCCTGGTGCAGGGTCGACCTGCGCTGGATTGGGGGCCGCGGCGGCCGTCTCGGCAGGAAGAGACGACGCCGCCACGGAGTCCGGGCACACCGGAACAGGAGAAGCTCGCGCTGGCTTGGGGGCCGCAGCAGTTGTCCCGGGCTCCGAGCGCAACGGCACAGACTCCCCGCCAGTGGGGGATGGCCGGGAAGCGCGGACACTCCAGCGGGCTATGAACCCCAACTTCCGAGCCGGGGTAGGACTCCCAGAGCCCGCTGCCATCACTGATGGCCGCTCCGCAGTCGCTTGAACTGGCGGGGCAGGGGACGCCCCAGAAGCTCCCCTCAACGCATCAGCCCGGGGCCTCTTTGAGTCACCACCGGAAGGAGTGCCAGGCACCCCAGATTCCCGACTTGGCACAGACGCCGCCGCTGGAGGAGATCAAGCGCGCTTCTTCTCTGGTGGCGGGTTGGAGGCCATGGCGAGGGAGGACTCAAGGGCAAGAGGGCAAAAGCACAAGAGTCCAAGAAGAAACGCAGGGAGGTGCGAAGGGAAGCCGCAATGCGGGTAAGATCCCCTCTAAAAACCTTCCCAGGTGCAATTCCAGGCGATTCGGAACTCTTCGAATACACCGCATCGGCAACCGCTTCGGCTCCTAGACCGAGCGTCGATGACAGGTGGACCCAAGCCGCCCAACTGAAGCGGTGGGCCAAGGAGTCAGTCTCCTGAGAAGATGAGCCGGCAAGGCACTTTGGCGGTTCCCGAAGAAAGCGCCGCAACGTGCAGAAGTGGCAGTCTTGGGAACCGCTGCAGTAAAAGCAGCCATCAAGTGGGCGCACGCTCCCACGATCCTGCGACCGTTCGTGATCCGGCAGCGGTCAATGCGGGACTTAGAGAAAGTGTGCGGATCAGAAGAGACGGAGGTCCCACCTCGGGCTCGCCATCTCCCCCGAGATGGGCCCGGGGGCCACTGTCGGTACCTGCGATATGGGGTACCCCCGCGCACAGGGGAAAATGCCTAAGGAACTCGCCCTTCTCCACAGGGAGAGCTCCGAAGGCGCCACGCGTCTGGCGGGGCCGGACCTCCCTCTCCTCAGAGGAGAGCTCCGGGCCCGCCACGTGGCATACAGAGGCCGGACCTCCCCCTCCGCGGGAAAGAGGTCTGAAGGTGCCACGTATCCGGCGGGGCCGGACCTCCCTCTCCTCAGAGAAGATCTCCGGACTCGCCACGTGGCCGACAGAAGCCGAACCTCCACCTCCGCAGGGAGAGGTCCGAAGGCTCCTCGTGCCCCGTGGGGCCGGACCCTCCTCTCCTCTGAGAAGGGCTCCGGGCCCGCCATGTGGCCAGCAGAACGGCGCTGCCTGCCCCCGAGCGATAGGCAGCGGGCGTAAAGACGCCCCATACCTTGCCCGTACAAGGTATTCAAGGCCCGCGTCTTCCCAAGACGCGGAGACGCGGAGCACGCCTCTGTCAGGTGCCGTTTCCCCCAGTCGCATCACAGACTGACGCGCGGTGTCAGAACCTGCCAGCCAATAAACACCGTGACAAGACATCCCATGCCGCCTGCGCCGTCATCAACCACTACGACTAGCATGCGGCATGGGCAGGGCGGCAATACAGAGACTCGGAAGCCTCCGCCAGAGAAAACTACCGGCATAACTGCAGATACGGTAGATAACAGTCAATCTCCCTGGGACTACCTGTCGGGTCCCGGGCCCCCTTGTAAGCCACCCGAGTCTTGGACTATAAAAGGCTTGGGTAGGCGACGATAGCAAGGGTTCGCACCTCTGCAACTCATACGCTAGCCATTCACACCCAAGCTGTAACTCACCCCTAAGCTCAGGACTCCGGTCCTGAGCAGCAAGCAATACAGCGAGCTCCATAGCTCGCCGTGGACGTAGGGTTTTACGCTCCGGCGGCCTGAACCACGTAAAACTCACAGTGTCAAGCTCTTACTAACTCGTCCATCCGCACAAGCTCTCCGCAAGGGACTAGCCCCACCGAAAAAAGAACCTCCGCGGGCTGCCTAGTGCAGGCCCGGGGGAAGTGTCGACCGAACACTTCGACAAGCGTGCGTGAGGAAGAGTGACTTCCACATTCGCCTCCATGGATCTCAGCGAGCAAGTTGCAGCCTTCCCCCCTGGGTTATGCACCGCAATAGGATGTGGTTGGCGCCACGCCGGTTGAGATCCCCCTCTGCCAGCGCGTATCTCTTAGCCATACGCACAATCCGTTCAGCGGTTGCATGATCATCAGGGAGGATGTTGTCCTTCAAGTAGTCCCGGATCTCCGTGATCCATGCATCGGGTCTGACTTGAGCTTCTGGATCCTGAGCGCTGGGTTGCACGGAGTCCCCAGTGACGCTTACGATCCTTGGCGGCATCCATGGCTGTAGGGCCGCCGGGACCGCCAGCTTCGAGGTGCTGGTCAAGCCCCCTTCGCCCGGCTCGGCAGGCCGGGCTGTGGGCCGCAGCAACGTCCTCTCGAAAACTCCTTCGGGCGCGGGGGCTCCGGTGGAAGCCTTCATTGAAAGGTTGTCAGCTGCGGCATTGCCAGCGCGTGGTACGTGGCGCAGGTCCAAGGCGAGGAATTCTTTCTCCAACATCTGCACGTGAAGCAGATACGCAGCTAGCTGTGGGTCATTGCAGGAGCATTCGCCCTTGACTTGTTTGATGACCAGCTGGGAGTCGCCCTGTGCCAACAACTGGCGAGCGCCTAAAGACAGGGCTGTCTGCAGGCCAAAGATGAGTGCTTCATACTCTGCCATGTTGTTGGTTGCCTTCAAATTGAGACGCACCATGTACCCAAACTGTTCCCCCGATGGCATGAGGAGCAGTACGCCGGCACCGGCTCCCTGCTTTCGTGAGGAGCCGTCGAAGAAAAGTGTCCAGTGGGGCTCGGTGAAGACCGGAGCTTGGTGCTCTGGTTCACCGTCTTCATGGCCCCCTGGGTCAGTCTTTGTTGGTGTCCACTCTGCCACAAAGTCAGCCAGTGCTTGGCTTTTGACTGCATGGCGTGGAAGGAAGTCCAGCTCAAACTCCGCCAGCTCCGCCGCCCATTTAGCAACGTTGCCAGTCGCATGGGGGCTGTGAAGAATTGTCTTTAGCGGATACGAGGTGACTACCGAGACCCGGTGGGCCTGGAAGTAATGGCGGAGCTTCCTGGAGGCTACGAGCACCGCATACAACAGCTTGTGGACTTCTAGGTACCTTGTCTTGGCATCATGAAGTACTTCACTGATGTAGTAGACAGGCCTCTGGATGGTTCGAACCCTCTCTCTTAGGCCTGGGAGGTCTTCGTCCATTGGCCCTGGCCCGCTGGAGGTGAGTGGATCCACGGAGGCCTCCGAGAGCTGGGACCCGGAGGCCCCTAAGCTATCTTGGTTATCTGGGAGCTCCGGGGGGTCTTGAGGGACCTCCGGGAAGTCCCATTTGGCCCCCGGGGGGGTCCCGCAGGACCCCCGGGGGTTTATCTTGGGGGTCCGAGAGACCGCCCTGGACCTCCGGGAGGCCGACCTGAACCTCCGGGAGGTTTCCTTGGAGGTCCGGGACACCGTCTTGGTCCTGTGGGGCCTCCTGGCGTCTGTCTTCTGCTACCGGACCAGGTTGTGAAGATGAGGGGTCCGGCCGCTCTGCGACGAGGACCATACTCACCACTTCAGTTGTCGCCGCGATGTAGAGCAGCAGGTGCTCTCCGGGCTCAGGGGCTACCATGATAGGTAGGGTCGTCAGGAGTCGCTTCAACTCCTGGAAAGCCTCTTCTGCTTCGTCAGTCCAGGCAAATGGGTCTGACTTGCGCAGGAGCTTAAAGAAAGGGAGTGCCCGCTCTGCTAGCCTCGGTATAAACCGACTCAGCGCGGCTAGGCATCCCGTGAGTTTCTGGACATCCTTGACGCGGGCAGGGGGCCGCATCAAGTCGATGGCCTTGATCTTCTCTGGGTTGGCCTCAATCCCTCGGTGTGAGACCAGGAATCCTAAGAGCTTCCCAGAGGACACACCGAACACACATTTGTCGGGGTTCAGCTTGGTGCGCATAGAGCGCAGCTTGTCAAAAACTAAGGCTAGGTTATCTAACAAAGATGAACCCTGCTTGACCTTAACAACTATGTCATCGACGTACACCTCAACTAGGTCTTTTATTAACTCCCCAAAGGTTTTGTGCATTGCTCGCACAAAGGTGGGGAGTGCATTCTTTAGGCCGTAAGGCATAGACACATAACAATAAAGGCCATCCACTGTGATGAAGGAGGTGTGCTCCTCATCCTCCCTAGACATGGGGATCTGATGGAAACCCGAGTAGGCGTCTAGGAAGCACAGCATATCACAGCCTGATGTTGAGTCTGTCGAAGTGTTCGGTTGACACTTCCCCCAGGCCTGCACTGGGCATCCCGCGGAGGTTCTTTTTTTGGTGGGGCTAGTCCCTTGCGGAGAGCTTGCGCGGATGGACGAGTTAGTAAGAGCTTGACACGGTGAGTTCGGTACCCGCGATATGGGGTACCCCCGCGCACAGGGTAAAATGCCTAAGGAACTTGGCCTTCTCCGCAGGGAGAGCTCCGAAGGCGCCACGCGTCCGGCGGGGCCGGACCTCCCTCTCCTCAGAGGAAAGCTCCGGGCCCGCCACGTGGCATACAGAAGCCGGACCTCCCCCTCCGCGGGAGAGAGGTCCGAAGGTGCCACGTGTCCAGCGGGGCCGGACCTCCCTCTCCTCAGAGAGGAGCTCCGGGCTCGCCACGTGGCCGACAGAAGCCGGACCTCCCCCTCCGCAGGGAGAGGTCCAAAGGCTCCACGTGTCCTGTGGGGCCCGGCCCGCCACGTGGCCAGCAGCACGGCGCTGCCTGCCCCCGAGCGGTAGGAAGCGGGAGTAAAGACACCCCATACCTTGCCCGTACAAGGTATTCAAGGCCCGCATCTTCCCAAGACGCGGAGACGCGGAGCACGCCTCTGTCAGGTGCCGTTGCGCCCAGTCGCATCACAGACTGGTGCGCAGTGTCAGAGACTGCCAGCCAATAAACGCAGCGACAAGACATCCCATGCAGCCCCCGCCGTCATCAACCACTACGACTAGCATGCGACATGGGCAGGGATGCAAGACGAAGACTCAGAAGCCTTCGCCAGAGACAACTACCGGCATAACTGCAGATACGGCAGATAACAGTCAATCTCCCCGGGACCACCTGTCGGGTCCCGGGCCCCCCTTGTAAGTCACCTGAGTCTTGGACTATAAAAGGCCCGGGTAGGCAACGTTAGCAAGGGTTCGCGCTCTAGCCATTCGCACCCTGGGTTCGCACTCACGCAACTCATACGCTAGACATCAGTCATCCCTAAGCTCAGGACTCCGGTTCTGAGCAACAAGCAATACAGCGAGCTCCATAGCTCGCCGTGGACGTAGGGTTTTACGCTCCGGCGGCCTGAACCACGTAAAACTCACCGTGTCAAGCTCTTCCTAACTCATCCATATGCTCAAGTTCTCCGCAAGTGACTAGCACCACCAAAAAAAGAACCTCCGCGGGCTGCCCAGTGCAGGCCCGGGGGAAGTGTCGACCGAACACTTCGACATTTGGCGCGCCAGGTAGGGGCTTTCCCTTGCGCGACGAGTTTCCGCCGACGAAGATGACCAAGCTTCCTTCAGTGGCAAACTCTCCTCCTCCGCGTTCCGGCGAACCTTGACCAGCGGGGAGTACATGTCGACGCAATCAGGACGGAGTGTGTCGGCACAAGCTGCTAGCCAGCAGCCGACTCCGGCAACGCCGACTCTGGCAATGCAGGCTCTGACCAGCGTGAGATCTGCTGCAGCGATGAGCGAACCCCACAGGGGTGCGCTAGCTGCAGAAAGAGCGCTACTGCACAACCCACCTGCTGGGGACGCACCTCATTCAGCAACCCAGCAGTGGATACGCGAGGTAGACCGCCTCGTCGTCGCCACCGCAAACCCTCGTCTTGGGCGGGGACGACATTCTGGTCAACCGGCTGTGTCGCTGATGTGCACGCCAACGGTTGACGGGCAGACGGCGGACTCCAGCTCCACCAGGTTTCCGTTGACAGACCTGGGGGAAGAGCTGGAGCGATGACACTTGGGCCGAGATGCCCGAGTGTTCCTCGAGCGACATCGAGAAAAGTGTTGCATCCAAGAGGCTGGTGACAGCATGACGTCGGCCTCGACCCAGCCTGAAGGGCAGATCTTCGCCACGCGAACTCTGCCCCAGGCGTACGCCGCGCAGCATATGCCACAGCCATATGCCGTGCAAACGGCTTCCCCGGTCTATGGAGCAGCCTTGCCCATACCGGGGTACACTGTGCCAGGTGTGAACCAAGCGTTCACGGCACCAATACCTGCGGCAACAGAAGCAGGATGTGCGGCCCTTGCACCCCCACCTTTGCTTCGCGAGGTGGCCACGCAAGTTTCAGCCGCACCTGCCCGAAAAGTACGACGGCAGCATTAACCCGGCGGAGTTCCTCTAGATCTACTCCACCGCCGTACTTGTCGTAGGAGAGGATGAAGCTGTCATGGCCAACTACTTCCCCGTCGCCTTGACCGGCCCAGCCCGGTCTTGGCTCATGAATCTCCCTCAGGGTTCCATAACTTCCTGGGGAGAGCTCTGCCGGCAGTTCATCGCCAACTTCGGCAGCTCCTACACCCGTCCCGGCACGGAGCTTGACCTCCACGCCATCAAGCAACAACTTGGGGAGTCGCTGCGCTCTTTCATCCAGCGGTTCTCCCAGGTACGCAACACCATCCCGCATATTCAAAGTGCTTCTGTGGTGGTGGCGTTCCGGCAGGGTGTCCGGGACGAGAAAATGCTTGAGAAGCTCGCGACCAGAGAGGTTCGCGACGTCTCTGAGCTCTTCAGCCTGGCGGACAAATGCGCCAGAGCAGCTGAAGGGCAGAACTGGCACTCTCTGCTGATCTCCGAGTCAGGAGGACAGCCCGGGTCTGGTGCTGCTTCCTATGGAGGTGGCAAGAAGGCCAAGAACCGGGGGAGTGGCAAGATGAAGTCATCGTCCGCGGCTCCCGTCGCCGCAGCAGCGACGACTAGTGGAGCTCGGGGGCCACGCCCCGACAAAAGGCAGCGGCAGTCGCCAGCCCCAGATGGTGACCAGGGCGGGCTATGCCCTGTGCATGGTGCCGGCAATCATAGTGCTGCCGAGTGCTGGGATATCCAGAGGCTCGCAGAGCGCTTCCGCAAAGGAAGGCAGCAGAGAGCTGAGGTACCGCCCCTCCCTCAGAGGGAGGGCAAGCAGAAAGTCGACGCTTCAGTCAGCGCCGGCCACCAGGTGGGGTTTCAGGAGCCTCAGCGTGTCATGAAGACAGTGCATAACGGTGAGGACTCCAGCTCCGATGGTGACGGGCCGGGGCGATAGCTGACTGTGGCTGCCGTCCCAGGTCAGTGGAGGCTGCACTGCAGCGGCGTCAACCTTGGAGAAGCTCCAAGTAGTCGCAGCAGCCCAAGCACCAATCACAATGGTGCAAGATCGGGCCAGCCCCTCCCGAGAGCACGCCTCCTTGCCTCGGTCATACCTCCTGGGGGCCGCCCAAGGTCTGTCAACCCCTTGAAGGCCTTGCCAGAAGGGGAAGACGCCTTGGGTCTTCCAAGACGAGCCCGGGTCCACCTACCCCTTGAAGGCCTTAGCCAGAAGGGGAGAACTCCCCGGGGGCGCCCAGGAGAAGCCGTGCAGGACCAGATCCAGCGTGAAGATGACAACCTCGTCGACGAGGCTCGGCTGCAGGTAACACCCCACAACGCACGGTTTAGGCTGCTACTCTAGCACTACCGCCAAAGAACCAAACGCGTCAGGGACATGCAAAAAGGCAACCTGGTGCCGCGGTGCGCACTTTCCCGAGAAGGACCTATAAACTCTCCCCCAGCTGGGAAGGTCCCTTCTGAATCACGAAAGCTGCCGCCCCAGGTGTACATGCCTTTCAACCGAGTGTGGGATCCGTTCCCAAAACCCTTTGGCATGGAACAACACTGTAAGTCCTATCCCCCGAGCATAAGTAGAATAGGGTCATTCCCTTCTGTAATAAATCCCATAGAGTTTAGGAACAGCGCTTGGGGCAGCTAAGTCTCAAGGGACGGTCCAGGACTACGTCCAGCTTAGCCTGGTTCCGACCCTAAGCGCGTAGAGTCTTGCTTCCCTTGTAGACGAGGCGGGTCATTGCCTCCATGTACAGACAGACTTCCACCTATGGGCATTAACATAGAAACTTGTTCTACTTCGCTCTCTCTCATGTGCTCATTTAAATTACGCATTAATTTTTATGATCGCACTATCTATGTATGTTCATCGTACATCTGGCTCCCTCTCTCCCGCGCTCATCCATAGTCAGCATTTGCTATCCTACCGAGGGCGGTTGCGCTTGAGGCACCTGCCGATGGCCAAGTGAGTCTCTCGGGCCTCCCCCAGTCAGGTGTTGCGGTGCCAGTTGGTCACCTCCAGGAAAGGCCTGCGTTGTGCATGGGGGGTCCAGGGTGCATATCCCGCTTAGCCGGCTCCGTGCCCAAAGCGTGCGCATCCTGCCCTCCGGAGGTACAGGGGAGTACAGCCGCTTTGCCTAGTCATGAACCCAAAGCACGTGCACTCTGCTTCCCCGGCGCACGGCCCGGTACTAGGGATCGAACGGCCGTACCCGGACCTCGGAGGGAGCCGGAGCTCCGGCGCCTCGCGCACAGAATTGCCCAAGCCCCGTATAACGGATCAGGATCGTAAGCCGAATAAGACTAGGAGATGGGAGGGGAGGACCCCCCGAGAAGAATTACATTTCCTCTGCCTATGTGCAGGACCTCCAGGTTACAGCAACAGGGACTGCACGAAGCTGGGGGAAAGGAGCTACCAACTACTCCGGCATAGGACTGGAAGGACCAGGCCCCGCCCCTTCAGCAGGGGCGAGGCCCGAAGGCTCCACGTGTCCAGTGGGCCCGGAGCTCCCGCCTCCCCTGAGGGGGGCTCCGGACTCGCTACATGGCAGGCGGAAACTGGACCTCCCCGTCGGCGAGGGGGGGGGCTCCGAAAGCCCCACGTGTCCAGCAGGGCCAGAGCTTCCGCCTCCTCAGGAGGGGCTCCAGACCCGCCACGTGGCCGGCAGATCTGGACCTCCCCATAGGGCGAGATCCGGAGACCTCCGGGGGCCCCTAATACAGTTAGGACCCGGGGAAGGTGTCTGTGCAGAGCTCCGAGATTGGTGAAGGCCTCTGAGTACCTTGCAGAGCTAAGGACTCAGTCAGGCAAAGCCAAGAAGGAGAGAAAAGGCATCACAGACACAAACTTTCAAGAGAGTCTATTTATGCGAGGCTCCATGAGCTGGACTACAGACCCGATAAAAAGGGAGAAACAAGTCCTAGGGTCCTCCCGGCTCACGCCGGAACCTAGCGGCTACAAGAGCGGCCACGTCCTTGACTTCAGCCCTGGCAGCTTCCTCCCGCTCCGCTGCTGGGCCCTCTCTCGCTGGCTCCAGGGAGAAAGAAGGGTCGCTGCTCTTGAAGCATGCCAGCACATGTGAGGCGACCTCTAAGGCCAGGCCGCGTCCCTCGGCCTCAAGCTCGCTGGCGACCACCGAGTCTAGCCTGTCCAGCTTGGCGCCGATCGACTCCAGCGCCGGGATCACCTCCGCCACCTTCAACGCAGGAGCCACTGCCGTCACCGGACTGAAGCCAAGAGGGATCAGGGCGGACCCCGCTCGATTAATGAAGCTTGAGACCGCATGCGCCTCGGAGGACCGCAAGGCCGAGAGCTCCTCCACCTCGCGGCGGGCTGCCTGCAGGGCCTCTTGGTTTCTCTCGGAGAATTCCTTCTCCTTGGCCGCCAGGGAGCTTTTCTGAAGGTGGAGAGCCTTGGCGAGCCGCTCCAACTCAGAAGCCTTGAAGTCGGCGGCCAACTCCCGATCCAGGACCGCCCCACGTTCGCGGGAGACCTGTTCCTCCCTCATGTCGAGGTCTGCCTTCTGAACCTCTAGCTCCTCGGTCCGAGCTCGTAGGTCATCCTCGCCCGCCGCCAGCTGCGCAGAGACCCTCTCCGCCTCGGCTGCCTTGGAACGCTCCCGTTCCTCAACGACGAGTTTACGGTGCTCCAAAAGCTGCCGTATCTCCTCCGCGGCAGAGAGGCTCTCCTCGGCCCGGGCGTGTGCCTCCAGGGCCTCCCTGTTGATCCGCCGTGATTCGGCGTCCATGCGGTCGACAGGCCCCTTCAGCCGATCGAGGAGCACTTCCCTGAAGTCAAGCAACTCCTGCCTGGAGTCGAGCTCGCTCTTGACCTTCGCGGTCCGCTCCCGCAAAAGGTTCCCCCAGGTGAGGAGGCGATCCCGTTCAACCGTATGCTCCTCCCGCTCGCGACCTAGTGCGGCCAAGACCTGCCGGACGCTCGCTTCGGCAAGCGCGAAAGCATCCACCAGGGGCAGTGGGGCAACAGAGGCCGGAGCAGCACCCCCGACCTCCTCCATCACTTCATCCTCAAGAGAAGTCGAGGCACCAGCGACCGAGACGAGACACCGGTCAGGAGAAGCTGGCACCGGGGCTCCGGCAGCCGGACCCGCCGGACTCTCTCTAGCTTCTGGCTTCTTGACCTGTGGAGAGGGGCGAGCGGGGGAAGTCGACACTGGAATAGAGGCCGGGCCGCCTGGTGCATGGTCAACCTGCACTGGCCTGGAGGCCGCGACGGCCGTCTTGGCAGGAAGAGATGACGCCGCCGCGGAATCCGGGCACACCGGAACAGGAGAAGCTCGCGCTGACTTGGGGGCCGCGGCAGCTGTCCTGGTTTCCGAGCGCAACGGCGCAGACTCCCCGCCAGTCGAGGATGGCCGGGAAGCGCGAACACTCCAGCAGGCTCTGAACCCCGACTTCCGAGCCGGGGTAGGACTCCCAGAGCCCGCCGTCGTCACTGACGGCCGCTCCGCAGTCCTTGAACTAGCGGAGCAGGGGACGCTCCAGAAGCTCCCCTCAATGCATCAGCCCGGGGCCTCTTTGAGTCGCCACCGGAAGGAGTGCCATCTCCAGAAGCAGGAGATACAGGCACCCCAGATCCCCGACTTGGCACAGACGCCGCCACTGGAGGAGATCGAGCGCGCTTCTTCTCTGGTGGCGGGTTGGAGGCCATGACGAGGGGGGGACTCAAAGGCAAGAAGACAAAGGCACAAGAGTCCAAGAAAAAGCACTGGGAAGTGCGAAGGGAAGCCGCAATGTGGGTAACATCCCCTCTTAAAACTTTCCAGGTGCAATTCCAAGCGATTCTAAAACTCTTCGAATACGCCGCATCGGCAACCGCTTCGGCTCCAAGACCGAGCGTCGATGACAGGTGGACCCAAGCCGCCCAACTGAAGCGGTGGGTCAAGGAGTCAGTCTCCTAAGAAGACAAGCCGGCAAGGCACTCTGGCGGTTCCCGAAGAAAGCGCCGCAACGTGCAGAAGTGGCAGTCTTGGGAACCGCCACAGTAAAAGCATCCATCAAGTGGGCGCACGCTCCCACGATCCCGCGGCCGTTCGTGCTCCGGCAGCGGTCAATGCGGGACTTAGAAAAAGTGTGAGGATCAGAAGAGACGGAGGTCCCACCTCGGGCTCGCTATCTCCCCCGAGATGGGCCCGGGGGCCACTGTCGGTACCCGCGATATGGGGTACCCTCGCGCACAGGGGAAAATGCCTAAGGAACTCGCCCTTCTCCGCAGGGAGTCCTCTGAAGGCGCCACACGTCCGGCGGGGCCGGACCTCCCTCTCCTCAGAGGAAAGCTCCGGGCCTGCCACGTGGCATACAGAAGCCGGACCTCCCCCTCCGCGGGAGAGAGGACCGAAGGTGCCACGTGTCCAGCGGGGCCGGACCTCCCTCTCCTCAGAGAGGAGCTCCGGACTCGCCACGTGGCCGACAGAAGCCGGACCTCCCCCTCCGCGGGGAGAGGTCCGAAGGCTCCATGTGTCCTGCGGGGCCTGGACCCCCCCCCCTCTCCTATGAAGGGGGCTCCGGGCACGCCACGTGGCCAGCAGCACGGCGCTGCCTGCCCCCGAGCGGTAGGCAGCGGGAGTAAAGACGCCCCATACCTTGCCCGTATAAGGTATTTGTCGGTACCTGAGATATGGGGTACCCCCGCGCACAGGGGAAAATGCCTAAGGAACTCGCCCTTCTCCGCAGGGAGAGCTCCGAAGGCGCCACGCGTCCGGCGGGGGCCGGACCTCCCTCTCCTCAGAGGAGAGCTCCGGGCCCGCCACTCGGCATACAGAAGCCGGACCTCCCCCTCCGCGGGCAAGGGGTCCGAAGGTGCCACGTATCCGGCGGGGCCGGACCTCCCTCTCCTCAGAGAGGAGCTCCGGGCCCGCCACGTGGCCGACAGGAGCCGAACCTCCCCCTCCGCGGGGAGAGGTCCGGAGGCTCCACGTGCCCCGCGGGCCGGACCCTCCTCTCCCCCGAGAAGGGCTCCGGGCCCGCCACGTGGCCAGAAGACCGGCGCTGCCTGCCCCCGAGCGATAGGCAGCGGGCGTAAAGACGCCCCATACCTTGCCCGTACAAGGTATTCAAGGCCCGCGTCTTCCCAAGACGCGGAGGCGCGGAGCACGCCTCTGTCAGGTGCCGTTGCGCCCAGTCGCATCACAGACTGTCGCGCGGTGTCAGAACCTGCCAGCCAATAAACACCGTGACAAGACATCCCATGCCGCCTGCGCCGTCATCAACCACTACAACTAGCGTGCGGCATGGGCAGGGCGGCAAGACGGAGACTCAGAAGCCTTCGCCAGAGACAACTACCGGTATAACTGCAGATATGGTAGATAACAGTCAATCTCCTCGGGACCACCTGTCGGGTCCCGGGCCCCCCTTGTAAGCCACCCGAGTCTTGGACTATAAAAGGCTCGGGTAGGCAACGATAGCAGGGGTTCGCACTCTGCAACTCATACGCTAGCCATTCACTCCCAAGCTGTAACTCACCCCCAAGCTCAGGACTTCGGCCCTGAGCAGCAGGCAATACAACGAGCTCCATAGCTCGCCGTGGACGTAGGGTTTTTGTGGCGGACCGGAATCCGCTCATCCAGGATCGCAGAGGGTGGTGCCGCGCGATGCGACACCCGACAGCACACGTCATAAGAACACAGTATATTAAATGGGAAAAACAAACTGAATGTACAAAATAGTACACCTCTCAGTTACAAACTAGGGTCTTTTATTACACAGCGGAAGTTTCTTTTATACAACTCACGCCCGCCTATCTAGCAAAAGTCGGTTGCCCAGCCCTAGGGCAACCCACACTAGCTGCACGTCTCAGCTCAGCGCGGTGTGTACGGCTCCCACTCAGCCGTGGTCCCCGACGGAGGGTAACCCTCGCCGGTGGACTCGTACTCCGAGTCCGTGGGTGGCTCCTCACCTGAAAAACACTTAAGCAGCAACCATGAGCACGAAGGCTCAGCAAGGCTTAACCGACTCACCTAAGCATGAAACTCTACATGAGGTATACCAAGACATAGGTTAGTAACATTTCAGCCAAAACGACACGCCTACAAGTTCATCCTTAGTTCATCTTTTAGCAACAAGTTAACAGTTCATGAAATCTGAAATTTAGTAAGCAGTATTTGGTGGCACACAAGTAGCAATACAATTATATCAATCAGCATCATTGAATCAACATATTTCATCCATTAGTCTACGTTACGACGCAGTGAACAAGCGGTACTCGTCACCGCGAGGGACGGCGAATCGACTCGATATACACCTGCAGGGAAAACCCAAAGAGCACGTCACGTACGCCCACCCGTGGAGCTGCACAGCACGCTCACTCGATGTCGTACGGGACAACCTTTCACCCAACAGCCCAAACGTCGAACCGGTCGCACCGAAACGAGCAGGAGGTTCCCCGCACAGAGCATCTCTCTATGCCCGTTGGCAGATTTCCACCTTGCTGCCCTCAACCTACACCTATAAATCGGTGTGCTATGCCTCGACGCCCGGAGGTTTAGGCTACCTCGGTTTATCGGGGCCCATATATCCGATATGCCTTCGGTACGTTCAATACTTGTTCAGCAGCGCCGCACACGGATCGGTCCTCAATCGACACGGACAGGGCTGCGCACACACGACTTCCTCTTGCTGCGCCCTAGCCCCTGCCTAGTCTCATTTTCATTACTAAAGTGATCTCACATCACTCAACCGAACCCGTGTGTCCCAATGCCTATCTCGCGAGTAGATTCCAACTACTCGACTTGTACCGAAGTCCTATGACTCATTAAGCATAGCCTGTCTACTCGAGGTCCTTGACACTACCCTCACTCTTTTAGGAACCTTTGGTTATGCAAGTGGGGTTTCATTCATCCTATACCTAATGCACATACATACTTCATATGACACATGTAACACAAAGTAAGACTTATAGAAGGGTTAATGCAAACCGGGGCTTGCCTTGTTGCTGCTGGTCAGTAGTTAGTTCCTCGTCCGGAAGAAGGAAGTCCAGCACTTCCGGGGTCTCTTCTTCAACGGCTACACGTTAATGAAATACTACATGTTAATTTAGATGCAAATGTGAGTTTTAGAGTAAAACTTCTACTATTGGTTATAATAACCAGCCTCTAACACCTGGAACTTTGTTTAAGAATTTAAATATGAACTGGTGTTGGTGGTTTGGTTTGGACTTAATCACATGGCTAAATGCTAAGTGGTTTTCCCCCCTTTTCCATATTAATCCCTTAATTGGTTACGCAGGACAGGGGTGATCTAGAGCTCCAATAGAGCTGAGAATTTTTGTGTGAGTTCCTTGTCACAAGAAAACTCTCTGGACCAAACCTTAGCACTTTTCATGGAATGGTTTGCTCAGAGTAATTTCTTTAGCAAATAAGCAAGGAGGAATTAATTCTGAGGTCAGACCCCTGTTCATACCCAACTTAGTGAACTACAATTTCAATTATAGCTCCTAGAGTTTGCATGAATTTTTCTAGTATTTTTGGAGTTAAGGTTTGCCCAGAATTGAATTTCCAAATTTTGGAAATTCTCTGAAAATGTTTCTGCATTCAAATGAACACAGCACCTTCCAATTTGAATTTCTCTGACCAAATCAACTCCAAATGGTATGAAACTTTTACAGGGGTTTACTAATGTCCTGAAGAACATTCTGGCAAAATTTGGGGATTTTTGGATGGACCAAACTCCCTCTAAAATTCTTTTTCTGAAAAGCTTTAAAGAATTTTCCAGAATTAATTAATGGGTTTCATACAAATTGGGTTGTATACCTGGACAGAGCTAGGCAAGATGAATCCAACCCAATTTGAATCACTAAATTTGGAGCTTCCTAGCAAAAGTTATGCAGTTCCAAAGTTTGAACCAATTCTGGAATTCAAATTAATTCGGGAAAAGTTCAAACTCTGCCTGTGGGTCCACCCTACACGTGTCAACCGCCGGAATCACGCCACACGGGGCCACAGACCTTTTCCCGCGCCACCACACGGGATAACACGCCACAGCTGATCCGGAGTTTTAATCTTCAGCTGCTGACACGTGGGCCCGGCGGGTCTTCTTCTTCCTCTCGCTCCCGCGCCTCCCCCTCGCCGGCGCTGTACTGGAGCTCGCCGGACCTGGCTTCCCGGCCACCTTTCGGCCGGAGACTCGCCGCCTGGGGGTTTTCAGGGTCGGGGAACAATTCTACGGGGTTGGCTCGGGCTGCCGGTGGCCGGAAGTAGGCTGGCGACGAGCCGCGGCCTTCGGTGATGATCGGCACCGTCGCCCGAGCACATTAGCCCGCCAAAAGCTCGGCGGATCCGCTCTAAAGCATCAGTGGAGGTCAGGAAATCTCGTCGTGGCCTCAACCTGGCTCGGAAACGACGGCAAACCGGTTGTCACCGTGCGCCCGCGTGTTCCCGACATGGCCGCCGACCGAAAAGCTCGAAATTAGCTGTAACCACGGCGTTTCTAGCTAGGGTTGTGGAGGGAAAAGGTTCCCTATCCTCTCTAGCTCTGGTGTGCGCAAAATGAATAACTTTAACCGAGAATTAAGCGTTAATTTCCACAGTTCTTACCCGCGGTTAGGTTTTCCTCGTCCGAGGGAAAAACTCGAAATTCCGAAGCTACGTCGCACGGATTGCTCTGAAATTTGGAGAGGAGCAGCGCAGGGAGTTGGCGCACCTTGGGGTGCTCTCGCTCAGTCATGAAACTGGTTGGTGTGAGCTGCCCACGGGAGCCTGACGTCGGTTTCCACCGGTTGCACCTCGGCTTCGGTGCTGATACTCGAAATACGGCCGACAGGAACCCCGAACACCGGAGCTGAGCTGAGGAAACTCTTGTGCACACGCTGGCGCTCCTTTTTCGCGTTGATCGCTTGAGCAGTCGGGACGCGATGCCGGCTTAGGATCGGGACGAACCGGCGCGGCGCCGGCGGCTTGTTTGCTCGGGGGGGGGGGGAAGATAACAGGGCTCGTGGGAGGGTTGTTGTGGCCGACAGAGCGCGGCGTAGGGGAGATGAAGGCGCGGGGGAACCGACACTCGAAGCAGCTTGGGAGGTGCTTCGGTCGTCGGTTGTCCGTGCGGTGGCAGCCGGTGGGAGAACACAACTCGCTCGAGTGTGAACTGTGGAACCGATTAACTTAGGAAGTAAGCTTCTCCCCTCTCTTCTCACTGACCAGTGGGGCCCACAGCTCCACTCTGCCCCAAAATATCTCCAAATTTTTGGCAAATGAGTAATTCAAATGTTTGCAGTCTCAAACTGAGCCACATTTGCATGATTGGACAAGTTTCCCTCAAATTCAAATGTATATTTGTATTCTTGCCTATTTGGCTCCTTTTTGGACCATTGGGTAGCAAACCCTTGCAAAAATTATTGAGACTTTGCCTCCCCACTAATTTGAACCTGAGGAATCCAAGTATGCCCTTTACTCCTTGTTTTAGCTGCTGAAATCCTGAAGTTGAATGCAACAGTTTGAAATTTCCCTCCCATGTGTGATCATATGTGTGTAAACCCTACTTTGTGAAAGTGAAGACTTTCCCTTCTAATCACTCCTTTGATGGAGGCCACTTGCTCTTCACAATATTTCACAATCTACCCACAACAAAACTGTTGTGTTGTGAGGTGCATAAAAATTTTTGCAAGTCCCTTTTCTTGGGCTTTTACATCCCTCCCCCCTTAAAAGAATCTCGTCCCGAGATTATAAAAGAAGAGATAGCGATGTAATAGGGACTTACCCGTGTTGAGAAGCCATGAACTCCGGGTAATTTGAGCGAAGGAACTCCTCGCTCTCCCACGTCGCTTCCTCGGCGGTGTGGTTGCTCCAGAGTATTTTGTAGAACCACAATGTTCTGCTGCGTGTGGTTCTGGCTTTCTCATCAAGAATTCCCACCGGATATTCATCATATGTTAAATCCGGTTTCAGCTCGCCGATGTCTTTGGTAGGAACAGCAGCTGTATGCTTCAAGCATTTTCGCAGTTGCGAAACATGGAAAATATCATGGACACCAGCCAGAGATGACGGTAGTTCCAATCGATACGCCGCTGGTCCACACTTCTCGGTGATAGCGTAGGGTCCAATAAAACAGGGAGCGAGCTTCCCCTTCACACCGAATCGGTGCACGCCCTTCATTGGAGACACGCGGAGGTACACGTGTTCCCCAACGTCAAAGTGCAACGGCCTACGCCTCTTATCAGCGTAGCTCTTTTGTCGGGATTGAGCGGCCTTCAAATTGGCTTGAATTGTCCGAACGCGCTCTTCGGCGTCGTTCACCACATCAACTCCGAATGTGACCCTTTCACCGGACTCGCACCAATTTAATGGGGTGCGGCATTTACGACCGTAGAGAGCTTCGTAAGGTGCCATTTTGATACTCGCCTGATAGCCGTTGTTGTACGAGAATTCCGCTAATGGTAGGTGATCATCCCAGTTCCTACCATGGTGGATGGCACATGCTCTCAACATGTCTTATAGGACTTGATTCACCCTCTTTGTCTGGCCATCTGTCTGAGGGTGATAGGCGGAGCTCCTGATCAACTTAGTACCCAATGCAGCGTGTAGCTGCTCCCAAAAGCGAGATACAAATAATGCACCTCGATCTGAGACAATGGTCTTGGGTACCCCGTATAGGCAGAGAATCTTCGCTATGTAAAGCTCCGCATATTTGCCGGCATTGTAACGTGTATTCACCGGAATGAAGTGAGCCGTCTTGGTTAACCGATCAACGATTACCCATATGGAATCATGCTTGTTGGCTATTAGGGGTAATCCCACAATGAAATCCATGCTCACATCTTCCCATTTCCATGCCGGGATCTTCAGGGGTTGCAGCAGCCCTGATTTCTTCATGTGATCAGCTTTCACTCGTCTACACGTATCGCACTCGGATACGTACTTAGCTACCTCCCGCTTCATCCGTGTCCACCAAAATTTCTTTTTCAAATCTTGGTACATTTTGTTGCTGCCCGGATGAATGGAGTATTTAGACAAGTGAGCTTCATCGAGGATCTTTTTCCTCAACTCCATATCTCGGGGTACGACTATGCGGTCATTGAACCACAGCGTCCCCTCATCATCTTTCCGGAAACATTTAATTTCTCCATTGTCTATCCGTCTCCGGAGATGTGCCATGCCTTTATCCGTTTTCTGAGCTGCAATGATGTCCTCCCTAATAGTAGGGATGAGGGCAAGGTTGTACAGCGATCCATAAGGAACCAAGTATAAACTTGGCTCTTCCTCCTCCACCGGTGTAATGGTGAGGTGATGGACATGTGATTTCCGACTCAGCACGTCGGCAACCACATTCGCCTTGCCGGGGTGGTAATGGATCTCAATCTCATAATCTTTGATCAGTTCTAACCACATCCTCTGCCTCATGTTCAGCTCCTTCTGGGTGAAAATGTATTTCAAGCTCTTGTGGTCGGTGTAGAGATGCACCAAGTTCCCCAGGAGATAGTGCCTCCACATTTTCAGCGCCAACACCACGGCAGCAAGTTCAAGATCGTGAGTCGGGTAGTGCTGCTCATGGTTCCGAAGTTGGCGTGAGCCATAAGCGACCACACGTCCTTCCTGCATCAACACGCAGCCGAGCCCAATACCGGACGCGTCACAATACACGTCGAAGGGCTTTGTTGTATCCGGCTGAGCTAATACCGGGGCTGTTGTGAGATGCTTCACCAGTGTTCGGAACGCTCCTTCACACGCCGTGTTCCAAACATATTTTGTCCCTTTCTTCAGCAACTCTGTCATCGGCTTAGCGAGCTTGGAGAAACTCGGAATGAACCTCCGGTAGTATCCCGCTAACCCGAGGAAGCTTCTGACTTCATGGACTGAAATGGGAGCTTTCCATTTCAGCACTTGCTCTATTTTGCTTGGGTCAACCGCAATGCCTTCAGCTGAGATGATATGTCCCAAGAATGGCACTTGGCTGATCCAAAATTCGCATTTACTGAACTTAGCGTAGAGCTTGTGGTCTCGCAATCGTTGAAGAACGATCCGTAAGTGTTCGGCATGCTCGGCTTCTGTCTTGGAGTAAACCAAGATATCATCGATGAACACCACCACGAACTTGTCCAGTTCCGGCATGAACACCGAGTTCATGAGATACATGAAATGGGCTGGAGCATTTGTGAGACCAAATGACATGACGAGATATTCGTATAAGCCGTATCTCGTCGAGAATGCCGTCTTCGGGATATCCTCCGCCCGGATCTTGATCTGGTGATATCCAGAGCGAAGGTCCATCTTTGAGAATACACTTGCCCCCTCAAGTTGATCAAACAAGATGTCAATACGGGGCAGTGGGTACTTATTCTTGATGGTGACGGCGTTGAGCGGCCGGTAATCCACACACAGCCTCAGGGTTTCATCCTTCTTCTTTACAAATAGCGCCGAGCATCCCCAAGGCGAGGAACTCGGCCTAATGAAACCCTTGCTTAACAGATCATTGAGCTGTTCTTTCAGTTCCGCCAGCTCATTTGGAGCCATCTTGTATGGTCTCCGTGATATGGGCGTAGTCCCGGGTGCGAGCTCGATCTTGAACTCGACATCCCGCTCAGGTGGCATGCCCGGAAGATCATCCGGGAACACATCAGGATAATCCCGGACTACGGGGATGTCTTCTAACTTGAGAACTTCAGCATTATTAATTGCTAAAACTTCCCGGACTGGCGTGTCTAACACCATGGAATGCGGACGGTGGAATGGAGAATTTAAGTGGACCGTCCGGGTCCGAGTCTCTAGGACAGCGCCATGGTATTGCAGCCATGACATCCCTAAGATTGCATCAATCTTTTGTCCCATAAGGATTATCAAGGTGGTGGGATATAGTTTCCCACCTAAGCACAGAGGTGCCTTTGGAATCATCATATTAGCTGAAATCTTCCCTCCCGGTGAGCATATCATATAGGTGCAGTCGGTTGGGAAGACTTGCAATTGATGTTTAGCCACATAGGATGCACTTATAAAGCTGTGGGTTGCACCAGAATCAAATAATATGACGATGGCTTGATGGTTGAGGGTAAACGTACCCGCCAGCACGTTGTCTCCCTCTGGGGCGTCCTCATTGTCGAGGTTGCGGACGCCTCCAGTCCGCTGACCAACCTTCTTCACCGGAGGTCGGCCTCGAGCACCGCCCTGGAGCTGGGCTTGCCCACTGCTCTGCTGCCCCTGGGGACAGTCCTTCGCGAAGTGGCCCGCCTGGCCACACGTGAAGCAGGTGAAACGGGGCTGTCCCCCGCTAATCGGTGGACGGAAACCCGGGGCGCGTTGTGGCGGTGGAAACGCCCGGGTTACCGTCTGCTGTTGCTGTCTTGGTGGTGGCATCGGCGGACGGAACGGAGGTGCCTGAAAGGGACGTCCCCCGAACCGTTGCGGTCGCGCCGGTAGTTGCCACTGCTGCCCGGATGGTGTCCGATACACCATACGGTACTTCTGTGGAGCGCCACTCCCACCGCTGCTAGGTGGAGCGCTGCGCTTCCTCTGCTCAGCTGCTAACTCCCGCTGAGCGTACTCTTGCATGATGGCGGCATTGACTAGGTCGTTGAATGTGCCGCGGTTCCATTGTACGAGGTGGGTCTTCATTTCGGGGTGCAACCCCCGATAGAAGTGCTCCCTCTTCTTCTCCTCCGTGGAGACGTAGTCTGACGCATACTGCGCCAGATGGTTGAAGGCACGGGAGTAGTCGTGGGCACTCCTCCCGCCCTGCTTCAGTTCCAAAAATTCTTGGAACTTTCTCTTCATTATTCCGGGAGGGATGTGATAGAAGCGGAACGCCTCCCGGAACTCTTGCCATTCCACGGCATGGCCAGCCGGACGTGAGGCGACATAATTCGCCCACCACGCACCAGCGGCACCGTGGAGCTGCTGTGCTGCAAACAGTGTCTTCTGCCGCTCCGTACACTGGAGCAGCCCGAACTTGGACTCGATAGTCCGCAGCCAGTTGTCCGCCTGCAGTGGTTCTTCAGCTTCGGTGAACACTGGAGGGTGCGTACTCATGAAATCCGAGTATGACACTTCGCGGGGCTCACGAGGCCCTCGCTCTTGACGTCCTCCCGCCTGGGACGTATTCTGCACGATCGTGCGGAGCAGGTCGGTCTGCTTCTCACGACCTCCCACCAATGCCGCTATCACATCCGCTAGAGTAAGCTGAGTCGGCGGTGGTGGCTGCTGCTGCGGGGTGCTGTCGTAGGCCGGTGGCTGGGAGTCATCGCCTCCACCTTGGCTAGAGCCACCAACCTCGTGCGTGGTCCTAGTACGAACCATCTGCAACCATACGACATTAAACATCAGTCCCGCAACATTTTGCATGCCGTCCAATAGAACTGGGCGTATAAACATTATGACAACAAAACATGCGAAATATCTCGTAAGTAGATAATGTAATAACTTTGCACAAGCTACACCATTACCAGACCAAACACAAGTTAGTTTAATCCAACTTGATGAACCCCTCTTTGGAAGCTCACCATAACTGGGTTTGGTCTCTACGAGACATTACTATCGCGTTGTCATTACATATACCACCCTTAGGGTACAACACCCTCTCCAATGAGTTCAATTGTCATTCTTCCGTCAGAATGACCAGTTTCTACCCATTCCAAGTTTTGATCTGGTTCTGGGCACTTTCATGACTCAAGTTGAAAACCAAAGTTAAATTTAACTTCAGTATCTTTCCAACGAGTACTCATTTGCCCCCAGATCTGCTTTGGTTAAAAAGTTATGCTAATTTAAAGTCAGCAGAATTTCCGGAAGAATTTTAACAGCACCTCCCTTGGAAGTGGCTGTTTTCAACCCTGATTTCCACTAAATTCTGTGTTGAAATTTCAGGAACTTTGAATTGCAAGGGTGTCACACATCTTTTACTCTTTCTAAGTATGTATTATATGACAATTTTAAATTTTTCTACTGGGAGTTATGTTTGAAAAACAGATCAGTTCAGAGGATGTTTTACTCTGCCCTGGTTTTGGACAGTTTACATTCCTCTGGGATTTCAGCCATCTTAAGGCGAGTTTCAGCTCTGGAAGTCTACAACCAAGTTGTAGAGTACTTCAATACCTTTCCAGAGCTATGTAGCACACCTCCCTGGGCTAAAAGACCTGCGAGCTATGCCCTGTTGAAGATCAGCAACCTTGCTGTCTCAAAACAGAGCACTCTGTTTTTCAGTCTTTTTGGAACTACAATCATCACTACCCCATTCTTATACCCAACCAGGGTCCTAAATGTTGAACCTATAGATTTTAATTCTTTGTTATCATTATACTCATGCATATGCCTACAATATCTCGGTACTACGTTCCTCACAAAAGAAAATCCTAACCGGATCATACCGGCATATACGTCTCATGTGTGGCACTAAACGGTCTCTCGCACACGTTTTCTACACGGATACATACGTGGTTAGTACCTGCAGAAGACCACACAATAATGGTGCACTCAATGGTTATTCATTTCAGGCAGTTCCATATTTGAAAGTAAATACAAACGCCCGTATCATTGTCATACGGCCGTCCTTGAGCTAAGTCACGTCTCAAGGCACGTGATCGTGTTTCAACACCACACGACGGGGAACCCGAGTATGTCATGAACGGGTCGTCACGGTTGGGAATGTTATCAACCCAATAGATACCACCTACTGCCCTGCAGGGCACGCCGATGGCAAGCGCTGCGTATGTCCTCCTGGGCTATTTCCAGACGAACACACTCTCGCGTTACTGACCACGCGATGGGGTCTCCGCTTACTTGCCTAATGCACGCTAGGGATCAGCGTTTCATATGAACTCAGGGACATGAAGAGTCCAAGAGATTCATATTGACATCTCACACCAAGCTGTGAGACTCTATCCCTGAGCCACGTTCCTCGTCAGGGGGAGCTAACCGAAATTGAACCGCTTTCGGTGGCGTTCCTTACCATACTTACCAGAGCGTAGGTGCGTCGTTACATAATTGAAATTCAGAATTATAACACATAAGTTAGTCTTTGCCACTTTAAGTAACTATGCTAATATAGTCCTTACTTGGGCAGCTACCGGTTCCTCACCGTATACCTAAGTTTTTCCCATAATGCAGTCCTTTAGTACTGTGCTATCCCCACTGCAGCTCTGATACCAGGCTGTGGCGGACCGGAATCCGCTCATCCAGGATCGCAGAGGGTGGTGCCGCGCGATGCGACACCCGACAGCACACGTCATAAGAACACATTATATTACATGGGAAAAACAAACTGAATGTACAAAATAGTACACCTCTCAGTTACAAACTAGGGTCTTTTATTACACAGCGGAAGTTTCTTTTATACAACTCACGCCCGCCTATCTAGCAAAAGTTGGTTGCCCAGCCCTAGGGCAACCCACACTAGCTGCACGTCTCAGCTCAGCGCGGCGTGTACGGCTCCCACGCAGCCGTGGTCCCCGACGGAGGGTAACCCTCGCCGGTGGACTCGTACTCCGAGTCCGTGGGTGGCTCCTCACCTGAAAAACACTTAAGCAGCAACCATGAGCACGAAGGCTCAGCAAGGCTTAACCGACTCACCTAAGCATGAAACTCTACATGAGGTATACCAAGACATAGGTTAGTAACATTTCAGCCAAAACGACACGCCTACAAGTTCATCCTTAGTTCATCTTTTAGCAACAAGTTAACAGTTCATGAAATCTGAAATTTAGTAAGCAGTATTTGGTGGCACACAAGTAGCAATACAATTATATCAATCAGCATCATTGAATCAACATATTTCATCCATTAGTCTACGTTACGACGCAGTGAACAAGCGGTACTCGTCACCGCGAGGGACGGCGAATCGACTCGATATACACCTGCAGGGAAAACCCAAAGAGCACGTCACGTACGCCCACCCGTGGAGCTGCACAGCACGCTCACTCGATGTCGTACGGGACAACCTTTCACCCAACAGCCCAAACATCGAACCGGTCGCACCGAAACGAGCAGGAGGTTCCCCACACGGAGCATCTCTCTATGCCCGTTGGCAGATTTCCACCTTGCTGCCCTCAACCTACACCTATAAATCGGTGTGCTATGCCTCGACGCCCGGAGGTTTAGGCTACCTCGGTTTATCGGGGCCCATATATCCGATATGCCTTCGGTACATTCAATACTTGTTCAGCAGGGCCGCACACGGATCGGTCCTCAATCGACACGGACAGGGCTGCGCACACACGACTTCCTCTTGCTGCGCCCTAGCCCCTGCCTAGTCTCATTTTCATTACTAAAGTGATCTCACATCACTCAACCGAACCCGTGTGTCCCAATGCCTATCTCACGAGTAGATTCCAACTACTCGACTTGTACCGAAGTCCTATGACTCATTAAGCATAGCCTGTCTACTCGAGGTCCTTGACACTACCCTCACTCTTTTAGGAACCTTTGGTTATGCAAGTGGGGTTTCATTCATCCTATACCTATTGCACATACATACTTCATATGACACATGTAACACAAAGTAAGACTTATAGAAGGGTTAATGCAAACCGGGGCTTGCCTTGTTGCTGCTGGTCAGTAGTTAGTTCCTCGTCAGGAAGAAGGAAGTCCAGCACTTCCGGGGTCTCTTCTTCAACGGCTACACGTTAATGAAATACTACATGTTAATTTAGATGCAAATGTGAGTTTTAGAGTAAAACTTCTACTATTGGTTCTAATAACCAGCCTCTAACACCTGGAACTTTGTTTAAGAATTTAAATATGAACTGGTGTTGGTGGTTTGGTTTGGACTTAATCACATGGCTAAATGCTAAGTGGTTTTCCCCCCTTTTCCATATTAATCCCTTAATTGGTTACGCAGGACAGGGGTTATCTAGAGCTCCAATGGAGCTGAGAATTTTTGTGTGAGTTCCTTGTCACAAGAAAACTCTCTGGACCAAACCTTAGCACTTTTCATGGAATGGTTTGCTCAGAGTAATTTCTTTAGCAAATAAGCAAAGAGGAATTAATTCTGAGGTCAGACCCCTGTTCATACCCAACTTAGTGAACTACAATTTCAATTATAGCTCCTAGAGTTTGCATGAATTTTTCTAGTATTTTTGGAGTTAAGGTTTGCCCAGAATTGAATTTCCAAATTTTGGAAATTCTCTGAAAATGTTTCTGCATTCAAATGAACACAGCACCTTCCAATTTGAATTTCTATTACCAAATCAACTCCAAATGGTATGAAACTTTTACAGGGGTTTACTAATGTCCTGAAGAACATTCTGGAAAAATTTGGGGATTTGTGGATGGACCAAACTCCCTCTAAAATTCTTTTGCTGAAAAGCTTTAAAGAATTTTCCAGAATTAATTAATGGGTTTCATACAAATTGGGTTGTATACCTGGACAGAGCTAGGCAAGATGAATCCAACCCAATTTGAATCACTAAATTTGGAGCTTCCTAGCAAAAGTTATGCAGCTCCAAAGTTTGAACCAATTCTGGAATTCAAATTAATTCGGGAAAAGTTCAAACTCTGCCTGTGGGTCCACCCTACACGTGTCAACCGCCGGAATCACGCCACACGGGGCCATAGACCTTTTCCCGCGCCACCACACGGGATCACACGCCACAGCTGATCCGGAGTTTTAATCTTCAGCTGCTGACACGTGGGCCCGGCGGGTCTTCTTCTTCCTCTCGCTCCCGCGCCTCCCCCTCGCCGGAGCTGTACTGGAGCTCGCCGGACCCGGCTTCCCGGCCACCTTTCGGCCGGAGACTCGCCGCCTGGGGGTTTTCAGGGTCGGGGAACAAGTCTACGGGGTTGGCTCGGGCAGCCGGTGGCCGGAAGTAGGCTGGCGACGAGCCGCGGCCTTCGGTGATGATCGGCACCGTCGCCCGAGCACATTAGCCCGCCAAAAGCTCGGCGGATCCGCTCTAAAGCATCAGTGGAGGTCAGGAAATCTCGGCGTGGCCTCAACCTGGCTCGGAAACGACGGCAAACCGGTTGTCACCGTGCGCCCGCGTGTTCCCGCCATGGCCGCCGACCGAAAAGCTCGAAATTAGCTGTAACCACGGCGTTTCTAGCTAGGGTTGTGGAAGGAAAAGGTTCCCTATCCTCTCTAGCTCTGGGGTGCGCAAAATGAATAACTTTAACCGAGAATTAAGCGTTAATTTCCACAGTTCTTACCCGCGGTTAGGTTTTCCTCGTCCGAGGGAAAAACTCGAAATTCCGAAGCTACGTCGCACGGATTGCTCTGAAATTTGGAGAGGAGCAGCGCAGGGAGTTGGCGCACCTTGGGGTGCTCTCGCTCAGTCGTGAAACTGGTTGGTGTGAGCTGCCCACGGGAGCCTGACGTCGGTTTCCACCGGTTGCACCTCGGCTTCGGTGCTGATACTCGAAATACGGCCGACAGGAACCCCGAACGCCGGAGCTGAGCTGGGGAAACTCTTGTGCACGTGCTGGCGCTCCTTTTTCGCGTTGATCGCTTGAGCAGTCGGGACGCGATGCCGGCTTAGGATCGGGACGAACCGGCGCGGCGCCGGCGGCTTGTTTGCTCGGGAGGAAAGATAACAGGGCTCGTGGGAGGGTTGTTGTGGCCGACAGAGCGCGGCGTAGGGGAGATGAAGGCGCGGGGGAACCGACACTCGAAGCAGCTCGGGAGGTGCTTCGGTCATCGGTTGTCCGTGCGGTGGCAGCCGGTGGGAGAACGCAACTCGATCGAGTGTGAACTGTGGAACCGATTAACTTAGGCAGTAAGCTTCTCCCCTCTCTTCTCACTGACCAGTGGGGCCCACAGCTCCCCTCTGCCCCAAAATATCTCCAAATTTTTGGCAAATGAGTAATTCAAATGTTTGCAGTCTCAAACTGAGCCACATTTGCATGATTGGACAAGTTTCCCTCAAATTCAAATGTATATTTGTATTCCTGCCTATTTGGCTCCTTTTTGGACCATTGGGTAGCAAACCCTTGCAAAAATTATTGAGACTTTGCCTCCCCACTAATTTGAACCTGAGGAATCCAAGTATGCCCTTTACTCCTTGTTTTAGCTGCTGAAATCCTGAAGTTGAATGCAACAGTTTGAAATTTCCCTCCCATGTGTGATCATATGTGTGTAAACCCTACTTTGTGAAAGTGAAGACTTTCCCTTCTAATCACTCCTTTGATGGAGGCCACTTGCTCTTCACAATATTTCACAATCTACCCACAACAAAACTGTTGTGTTGTGAGGTGCATAAAAATTTTTGCAAGTCCCTTTTCTTGGGCTTTTACAGTTTTACGCTCCGGCGGCCTGAACCACGTAAAACTCACCATGTCAAGCTCTTACTAACTCGTCCATCCGCACAAGCTCTCCGCAAGGGACTAGCCCCACCGAAAAAAGAACCTCCGCGGGCTTCCCAGTGCAGGCCCGGGGGAAGTGTCGACCGAACACTTCGACATTTGGCGCGCCAGGTAGGGGGCTTTTCCCCTTGTGCGACGAGTTTCCGCCGACGAAGATGACCAAGCTCCCTTCAGCGGCAAGCTCACCTCCCCCGCCTCCGTGGCGAACCGCGACCAGGGGGCAGTACAAGTCAACACACTCGGGACGGAGTGTGTCGGTACAAGCTGGGAGCCAGCAACCGGCTCTGGCAGCACCGACCCCGGCAATGCAGGCTCCAACCAGCGTCAGGTCTTCAGTAGCGCTGGGCGTACCCGGTGGGGGTGCGCTAGCTGCAGCAAGTGCGCTACTGCACAATCCGCCCGCTGGGGACGCGCCTCAGGCAGCGACCCAGCGGTGGATTCGCAAGGTAGACCGTCTTGTCGTCGCCGCCGCAAACCCTCAACTTCAGCGGAGACGACACTCTGGCCAACCGGCCGTGTCGCTGATGCGCATGCCAATGGTTGACGAACAGACGGCAGACTCCAGCTCTGCCAGCCCCCAATCGATGGGTCTGAGGACAGAGCTGGAGCAGTGTCGCTTGGGTCAAGATGCCCGGGTATACCTCGAGCAACGCCGAGAAAGGCGTCGCTACCAAGAGGCTGACGACAGCATGACGTAGGCCTCGACCCAGCCTGAAGAGCAGACCTTCGCCACGTGATCTCTGCCCCAGGCCTGCGCCGTGCAGAATATGCCACAGTCATATGTCCTGCAGATGGCGCCCCCGGCCTATGGTGCAGCCTTGCCCGTACCGGGGTACACTGTGCCCAGTGCGAACCTAGCGTTCGCGGCACCAGAACCTGCGGCGACAGAAGCAGGGTGTGCGGCCCTCGCGCCCCACCTTCGCTTCGCGAAGTGGCCGCGCAAGTTTCGGCCGCACCTGCCCGAGAAGTACGACGGCAGCGTCAACCCGGCGGAGTTCCCCCAGATCTACTCCACCGCCATACTTGCCACAGGAGGGAATGAAGCCGTCATGGCCAATTACTTCCCTGTCGCCTTGACCGGTCCAGCCCGGTCTTGGCTCATGAACCTCCCCCAGGGTTCCATCACCTCCTGGGGAGAGCTTTGCCGACAGTTCGTAGCCAACTTCGGCAGCTCCTACACCCGGCCTGGCACGGAGCTCGACCTCCACGCCGTCCAGCAGCAACCTGGGGAGTCGCTGCGCTCTTTCATCCAGCGGTTCTCCCAGGTGCGGAACACCATCCCACACATTCAAAATGCTTCTGTGGTGGTGGCGTTCCGGCAAGGCGTCCGGGACAGGAAGATGCTCGAGAAGCTCGCGACCAGGGAGGTCCGCGACGCCTCAGAGCTCTTCAGTTTGGCAGACAAGTGCGCCAGAGCAGCCGAAGGACGGAACTGGCACTCGCTGCCGTCCTCCGAGTCAGGAGGACTGCCCGGATCTGGTCCTACTCCCTGTGGAGGCAGCAGGAAGGCCAAGAACCGAGGCAGAAGCAAGATAGAATCACCGACCGCAACCCCAGTCGTCACTGCAGCGACGCTCAGTGGGGCTCGGGGGCCGCGCCCCGACAAGAAGCAGCGAAGATCACCAATCCCAGAAGGTGATCAAGACAATATGTGCCCCGTGCACGGCAGCTGTCGCCACACTACTGCCGAGTGCCGGGAGATCCGAAAGCTCGCAGAGCGCTTCCGCAAGGGGAAGCGGCAGTGGGCTGATGCCCCACCCTTCCGTCCAAAAGAAGGCGAACAGAGGGTGGACGTCGCAGACAGCATCGACCACCCAGAGGAGATCCAGGAGCCTTAGCGCGCCGTGAAGGCGGCACGCAATCAAGAGGACTCCAGCTCCAGTGATGATGAGCGTCGAAAGAAGCTCTACGTCATATATGGCGGGTCCGCCGACCCCTCGTCCCAAAGCGCAGTCAAGACTCTGCGCCGAGCGGTAGCGTCGGTGGCGCCACTCCCAAGTGCCGCACCGCACATTAAGTGGATGGGGACTCCCATCAGCTTTGACGCCACCGACTGCCCCAGGAACATGTCTGGGGCCGGCCAGCTACCGCTCTTGGTAGCTCCTACCATCGCCAACGTGAGAATGTACCACGTTTTGGTAGATGGTGGAGCTGGGCTGAACCTCATCAGCCGTGCAGCTTTCCCGAAGCTGCAGATCCCGATGGCCAAGCTCACCCCGTCGAGCCCGTTCTCAGGGGTAGGGCCGGGACAGGTTATCCCCTACGGCAACATTAGTCTCCCGGTGACCTTCGGGGCTCCGGACAGCTATCGAACAGAGTACATTCTGTTCGACGTAGCGGAGATAGACCTCCCCTTCAACGCCATAATCGGCAGGCCAGCCCTGTACCGGTTCATGGCAGTAGCCCACTACGGCTACCTCGTCCTGAAGATGCCAACACTGACGGGCGGAACTCCAAGCGCTCGCAACAGCTGGGGCATCAGCCCCCGGCAGTACAGAGCCGGACCAGCTCCGCCCGAGCGCACGCCACCGTGCTTCCGCTACAGCACCCCGGGTGCAACCTCTCGACGAGGGCGGCGTCCCCTTAAAGGTCGTCCAAGTCGGCGCCGAAGCCACCCAGACCACCCGGGTAGCCGGGGGCCTGGATGGCAAATAGGAAGGCGTGCTCGTCACCTTCCTCCGGCACAACGTCGACGTGTTTGCATGGCAGCCATCGCAGATGCCGGGGATCCCCAGGGAGGTGATCGAGCACCACTTGAAAGTCTTCCCCGACGCCCGGCCAGTTCAACAGAAGCTCCGCAAGCAGTCCATCGAGCGGCAAAACTTCATTTGTGAAGAAGTCAAGAAGCTTCTGGACGCTGGCTTCATACGGGAGGTCCACCACCCCCGGTGGTTGGCGAACCCCGTCGTTGTCCCGAAGGCCGGCGGGAAGCTCCGGATGTGCATCGACTACACCAGTCTCAATTAGGCATGTCCCAAAGATCCATTCCCTCTCCCTAGAATAGATCAAATAGTAGATTCAACGTCAGGCTATGATATGCTGTGCTTCCTAGACGCCTACTCGGGTTTCCATCAGATCGCCATGTCTAGGGAGGACGAGGAGCACACCTCCTTCATCACAGTAGACGGCCTTTATTGCTATGTGTCTATGCCTTACGGCCTAAAGAATGCACTCCCCACCTTTGTGCGAGCAATGCACAAAACCTTTGGGGAGTTAATAAGAGACCTAGTTGAGGTGTACGTCGATGACATAGTTGTCAAGGTCAAGCAGGGTTCTGTCGAAGTGTGCGATCGACACTTCCACCGGGCCTGCACTGGGCAGCCCGCGGAGGTTCTTTTTTCGGCGGGGCTAGTCTCCTAGCGGAAAGCTTGCGCGGATGGACGAGTTAGCGAGAGCTTGACACGGCGAGTTTTACGTGGTTCAGGCCGCCGGAGCGTAAAACCCTACGTCCACGGCGAGCTATGGAGCTCGCTGTATTGCTTGCTGCTCAGGACCGGAGGCCTGAGCTTGGGGGTGAGTTACAGCTTGAGAGTGTATGGCTAGAGTATGAGTTGCAAAGTGCGAACCCCTTCAATCGACGCCTACCCGAGCCTTTTATAGTCCCAGACTTGGGCGGCTTACAAGGGAAGCCGGGACCCGACAGGTGGTCCCGGGAAGATTGTCTATTATCTACCGTATCTGTAGTTACGCCGGTAGTTACCACTGGTCGAAGGCCTCTGAGTCTTCATCTTGCCGCCCTGCCCATGCCGCATGCTAGTCGTAGTGGTTGATGACGGCGCAGGCGGCATGGGATGTCTTGTCGCGGCGTTTATTAGCTGGCAGGTTCTGACACCGCGCGCCAGTCTGTGATGCGACTGGGCGCAACGGCACCTGACAGACGCGTGCTCCGCGTTTCCGCGTCTTGGGAAGACGCGGGCCTTGAATACCTTGTACGGGTAAGGTGTGGGGCGCCTTTACGCCCGCTGCCTACCGCTCGGGGGCAGGCATCACCGTTCTTCTGGCCACGTGGCGGGTCCGGAGCCCTTCTCTGCGGCGAGAAGGGTCCGGCCTGCGGGGCACGTGGAGCACTCGGACCTCTCCCCGCGGAGGGGGAGGTCCAGCCTCTGTATGCCATGTGGCGGGCCCGGAGCTCTCCTCTGCGGAGAGGGAGGTCCGGCCCCGCTGGACGCGTGGCGTCTTCGGACCTCTCTCCCGCGGAGGGGGAGGTCCGGCTTCTGTATGCCACGTGGCGGGCCCGGAGCTCTCCTCTGAGGAGAGGGAGGTCCGGCCCCGCCGGACGTGTGGCGCCTTCGGAGCTCTCCCTGCGGAGAAGGGCGAGTACCTTAGGCATTTTACCCTGTGCGTGGGGGTACCCCATATCTCAGGTACCGACAGTGGCCCCCGGGCCCATCTCGGGGGAGATAGCGAGCCCGAGGTGGGACCTCCGTCTTTTCCGATCCGCGCACTTTCTCTAAGTCCCGAATTGACCGCTGCCGGAGCACGAACGGCCGCGGGGTCGTGAGAGCGTGCGCTCACTTGATGATTGCATTTACCGCAGAGACGGGAGCCCCGACCATGTTGAACATGCAGGGCTTTCGGAGCTCTCCCACCGCGGGGGGAGGTCCGGTCTCCGCCTGCCACGTGGCGAGCCCGGAGCCCTCCTCAAGGGAGGAGAGAGTTCCGGGCCTGCTGGACACGTGGGGCCCCTGGGTTCCGCCCCCTCTAGCCCTGGGTCGAAGTAGTTGGTAGCTCCTTTCCCCCTACTTCGTGCAGTCCCCGTTGCCGCAACCTGGAAGTCCTGCACACAGGTATAGGAAACGTAATTCTCCTTGGGGGCTCCCCGTCCCTTATCTCATAGTCTTATTTGACTTACAGCCCCAACCATATGCTTGGTGCTTGGGGACTTGTAGAGTGGGGGAGCTGAGCACATGGCAACCATGTACTGCAAGGGTGATAAAAAAAACTCAATTCACAATTTAAATGAGTACAAGGAAAGAGCAAAGTAGGGCAGACTTCTTTTCGTACAACCTTTCATAGGAGGAAGGAAGGCTAAACATGGAGGCCACGACCCACCCCATTAAGAGGGGAAGCAAGACTCTACGCGATTGGAGTCGGAACCAGGCAAAGCTGAACGTAGTCCTGGACCGTCCCCTGGGGTTTAGCTGCTCCGAGCGCTGCTCCTGGACTCTATGGAGTTCATTACGAAAAGAAAGTACTGTCCTATCTTTGCTCTTAGGGGTAGAACTTACGGAGGTGTTCTATGTTCCAATGGTTCGGGAGCAGGTCCCCACCCTCGGTGGAAAGGCGCACACACCCGGGGCGGCATACTCTCGCGACTCGGAAGGGGCCTTCCCAACTAGGGGAGAGTTTGTGGGCCCCTTCCTGAGAAAGTATGCGCCGCAACACCAGGTCACCTTCCTGCAGCTCCCAGGCACGCACAGACCTCTGGTGGTAGCGCGAAGCGCCTGTCTGTACCGCGCGTTACGGAGTGCCGCATGTAATCGGGCCTCATCGACGAGGTCGATTTCTCCACGCCGGAGGTTGTCCTGCGTGGATTCGTCGTAAGCCCGGACATGGTGAGACTTCATGGTGATTTCTGGGGGGAGTACAGCTTCAGCCCCGTACACCATGAAGAAGGGTGTCTCCCCGGTGGCCCGGCTCTGGGATGTTCGGTTAGCCCATAGTGTGCTCGGAAGTTCATCTACCCAATTGGCACCATGTTTCTTCAGGTTGGCGAAGGTGCGAGTTTTGAGGCCCCGGAGAATCTCCGCATTGGCCCTTTCAACTTGCCCATTGCTCCTCGGGTGGGCGACAGAGGCATAGCATACCTGAATGCCAAGGTCCTCGCAGTAGTCTTGGAATGCTGCACTGGTGAACTGGGTCCCATTGTCAGTGATGATCCTGTTTGGGACCCCAAACCGGCAGACAATAGACCTGATGAATTTTACTGCGGATTGTTTATTGATGGTGACAACTGGTGTAGCTTCCGGCCACTTGGTGAACTTGTCGATAGCGACATAGAGGTACCGGAACCCCCCGACAGTTCTGGGAAATGGTCCCAGGATGTCCAGCCCCCACACGGCAAACGGCCACGAGGGCGGGATCATCTGTACCGCCTGAGCCGGTGTATGGATCTGCTTGGCGTGGAACTGCCACGCCTTGCAGCTCTCGACCAGCTTGACGGCATCCTGGAGTGCTGTCGGCCAGTAGAAGCCATGCCGGAAGGCTTTACCAACAAGCGTGCGTGAGGAAGAATGACTTCCACATTCGCCTCCATGGATCTCAGCGAGCAAGTCGCAGCCTTCCCCCTGGGTTATACACCGCAATAGGATGTGGTTGGCGCCACGCCGGTAGAGATCCCCCTCTACCAGCGCGTACCTCTTAGCCATACGCATAATCCGTTCAGCGGTTGCATGTTCATCAGGGAGGATATTGTCCTTCAAGTAGTCCCGGATCTCCGTGATCCATGCATCGGGTCTGACTTGAGCTTCTGGATCTTGAGCGCTGGGTAGCACGGAGTCCCCAGTGACGCTTACGATCCTTGGCGGCGCCCACGGTTGTAGGGCCGCCGGGACCGCCAGCTTCGAGGTGCTGGTCAAGCCCCCTTCGCCCGGCTCGGCGGGCCGGGCTGTGGGCCGCAGCAACGTCCTCTCAAAGACTCCTTCGGGCGCAGGGGCTCCGGTGGAAGCCTTCGTTGAAAGGTTGTCGGCTGCGGCATTACCGGCGCGCGGTACGTGGTGCAGGTCCAAGGCGTGGAATTCTTTCTCCAACATCTGCACGTGAAGCAGATACGCAGCTAGCTGGGGGTCATTGCAGGAGCATTCGCCCTTGACTTGCTTGATGACCAGCTGGGAGTCGCCCTGTGCCAACAACTGGCGAGCGCCTAAAGACAGGGCTGTCTGCAGGCCAAAGATGAGTGCTTCATACTCCGCCATGTTGTTGGTTGCCTTGAAATTGAGACGCACCATATACCCAAACTGTTCCCCCGATGGCATGAGGAGCAGTACGCCGGCACCGGCCCCCTGCATTCGTGAGGAGCCGTCGAAGAAGAGTGTCCAGTGGGGTTCAGTGAAGACCGGATCTTGGTGCTCCAGTTCTCCGCCCCCGTGGGCCCCTGGGTCAGTCTCCGTTGGTGTCCACTCCGCCACAAAGTCAGCCAGTGCTTGGCTCTTGACTGCATGGCGTGGGAGTAAGTCCAGCTCAAACTCCGCCATTTCCGCCGCCCATTTAGCAACGTTGCCAGTCGCATGGGGGCTGTGAAGAATTGTCTTCAGTGGATACGAGGTGACTACCGAGACCCGGTGGGCCTGGAAGTAATGGCGGAGCTTTCTGGAGGCCACGAGCACCGCATACAGCAGCTTGTGGACTTCCAGGTACCTTGTCTTGGCATCATGAAGTACTTCGCTGACGTAGTAGACAGGCCTCTGGACGGTTCGAACCCTCTTTCTCAGGCCTGGGAGGTCCTCGTCCATTGGCCCTAGCCCGCTGGAGGTGGGTGGACCCACGGGGGCCTCCGGGAGCTGGGACCCGGAGGCCCTTAAGCTATCTTGATTGTCCGGGAGCTCCGGGGGGTCTTGGGGGACCTCTGGGATGTCCCATTTGGCCCCCGGGGGGTCCCGCAGGGCCCCCGGTGGTTTATCTTGGAGGTCCGGGAGACCGCCCTGGACCTCCGGGAGGCTGACCTGGGCCTCCGGGAGGTTGCCTTGGAGGTCCGGGAGACCGTCTTGGTCCTGCGGGGCCTCCTGGCGTCTGTCTTCTGCTACCGGAGCAGGCTGGGAAGATGAGGGGTCCGGCCGCTCTGCGACGAGGACCATACTTACTACTTCAGTTGTCGCCGCGATGTAGAGCAACAGGTGCTCTACGGGCTCAGGGGCTACCATGATAGGTAGGGTCGTCAGGAGTCGCTTCAACTCCTGGAAAGCCTCTTCTGCTTCGTTAGTCCAGGCAAAAGGGCCTGACTTGCGCAGGAGCTTAAAGAAAGGGAGTGCCCGCTCTGCTAGCCTCAGTATAAACCGACTCAGCGCGGCTAGGCATCCCGTGAGTTTCTGGACATCCTTGACGCGGGCAGGGGGCCACATCAAGTCGATGGCCTTGATCTTCTCTGGGTTGGCCTCAATCCCTCGGTGCGAGACCAGGAACCCTAAGAGCTTCCCAGAGGACACGCCGAACACACATTTATCTGGGTTCAGCTTAGTGCGCGTAGAGTGCAACTTGTCAAAGACTAAAGCTAGGTTATCTAGCAGGGACGGACCCTGCTTGACCTTGACAACTATGTCATCGACATACACCTCAACCAGGTCTCTTATTAACTCCCCAAAGGTTTTGTGCATTGCCCGCACAAAGGTGGGGAGCGCATTCTTTAGGCCGTAAGGCATAGACACATAGCAATAAAGGCCGTCTACTGTGATGAAGGAGGTGTGCTCCTCGTCCTCCCTAGACATGGGAATCTGATGGAAACCCGAGTAGGCGTCTAGGAAGCACAGCATATCACAGCCTGACATTGAGTCTACTATTTGATCTATTCTAGGGAGAGGGAATGGATCTTTTGGACATGCCTTATTGAGACTGGTGTAGTCGATGCACATTCGGAGCTTCCCGCCAGCCTTCGGGACAACGACGGGGTTCGCCAACCATCGGGGGTGGTGGACCTCCCGTATGAAGCCAGCGTCCAGCAGCTTCTTGACTTCTTCACGGATGAAGTTTTGCCGCTCGATGGACTGCTTGCAGGGCTTCTGTTGAACCGGCCGGGCGTCGGGGAAGACTTTCAAGTGGTGCTCGATCACCTTCCTGGCGATACCCGGCATCTGTGACGGCTGCCATGCAAACACGTCGACGTTGTGCCGGAGGAAGGTGACGAGCGCGCCTTCCTATTTACTATCCAGGCCCCCGGCTACCCGGGTGGTCTGGGTAGCTTCGGCGCCGACTTGGACGACCTTTAAGGGGACGCCGCCCTCGTCGAGAGGATGCACCCGGGGTGCTGTGGTGGAAGCACGGTGACGTGCGCTCGGGCGGAGCTGGTCCGGCTCCGTATTGCCGGGGGCTGATGCCCCAGCTGTTGCGAGTGCTTGGAGCTTCTCCAGCGCCGACACTGCAGCAGTGCGGTCCCCACGAATCCTGAGAACACCTGTCGGTGTCGGCATCTTCAGGACAAGGTAGCCGTAATGGGCTACAGCCATGAACCGGTACAGGGCTGGCCTGCCGATTATGGCGTTGAAGGGGAGGTCTATCTCCGCTACGTCGAACAGGATGTACTCTGTTCGATAGCTGTCCGTAGCCCCGAAGGTCACCGGGAGACTAATGTTGCCGTAGGGGATAACCTGTCCCGGCCCTACCCCTGAGAACAGGCTCGACGGGGTGAGCTTGGCCATCGGGATCTGCAGCTTCTGGAAAGCTGCACGGCTGATGAGGTTCAGCCCAGCCCCTCCATCCACCAAAAGTAATACATTCTCACGTTGGCGATGGTAGGGGCCACCGGGAGCGGTAGTTGGCCGGCCCCAGCCATGTTCCTGGGGCAGTCGGTGGCATCAAAGCTGATGTGGGTCCCCATCCACTTTAGGTGCGGTGCAGCACTTGGGAGTGGCGCCACCGACGCTACCGCTCGGCGCAGAGTCTTGACTGCGCTTCGGGACGAGGGGTCGGCGGACCCGCCGTATATGACGTAGAGCTTCTTCCAGCGCTCATCGTCGCTGGAGCCGGAATCCTCATGATTGCGTGCCGCCTTCACGACACGCTGAGGCTCCTGGATCTCCTCTTTGTGGTCGATGTTGTCTGGAACATCCACCCCCTGCTTATCTTCCTTTGGACGGAAGGGCAGGGCATCAGCCCGCTGCCGCTTCTCCTTGCGGAAGCGCTCTGCGAGCCTTCGGATCTCCCGGCACTCGGCAGCAGTGTGGCGACAGCTGCCGTGCACGGGGCACATATTGTCTGCATCACCTTCTGGGATTGATGATCTTCGCTTCTTCTTGTCGGGTCGCGGCCCCCGAGCCCCACCGAGCGTCGCTGCAGTGACGACTGGGGCTGCGGTCGGTGACTCTATCTTGCTTCTGCCTCGGTTCTTGGCCTTCCTGCTGCCTCCACAGGGAGTAGGACTAGATCCGGGCAGTCCCCCTGACTCGGAGGATGGCAGCGAGTGCCAATTCCGTCCTTCGGCTGCTCTGGCGCATTTGTCTGCCAAACTGAAGAGCTCTGAGACGTCGTGGACCTCCCTGGTCGCGAGCTTCTCGAGCATCTTCCTGTCCCGGACGCCTTGCCGGAACGCCACCACCACAGAAGAATTTTGAATGTGTGGGATGGTGTTCCGCACCTGGGAGAACCGCTGGATGAAAGAGCGCAGCGACTCCCCAGGTTGCTGCTGGACGGCGTGGAGGTCGAGCTCCGTGCCAGGCCGGGTGTAGGAGCTGCCAAAGTTGGCTACGAACTGTCGGCAAAGCTCTCCCCAGGAGGTGACGGAACCCTGGGGGAGGTTCATGAGCCAAGACCGGGCTGGACCGGTCAAGGCGACAGGGAAGTAATTGGCCATGGCGGCTTCATTCCCTCCTGCGGCAAGTACGGCGGTGGAGTAGATCTGAAGGAACTCCGCCGGGTTGACGCTGCCGTCGTACTTCTCGGGCAGGTGTGGCCGAAACTTGCGCGTCCACTTCGCAAAGCGAAGATGGGGCGCGAGGGCTGCACACCCTGCTTCTGTCACCGCAGGTTCTGGTGCCGCGAACGCTGGGTTCGCACTAGGCGCAGTGTACCCCGGTACGGGCAAGGCTGCACCATAGGCCGGGGGCGCCATCTGCAGTACATATGACTGTGGCATATTCTGCACGGCGCAGGCCTGGGGCAGAGATCGCATGGTGAAGGTCTGCTCTTCAGGCAGGGTCGAGGCCGACGTCATGCTGTCGTCAGCCTCTTGGTAGCGACGCCTTTCTCGGCGTTGCTCGAGGTATACCCGGGCATCTTGACCCGAGCGACACCGTTCCAGCTCTGTCCTCAGATCCATCGGTTGAGGACTGGCAGAGCTGGAGTCTGCCGTCTGTTCGTCAACCATCGGCGTGCGTATCAGCGACACGGCCGGTTGGTCAGAGTGTCGTCTCCGCCGGAGTCGCGGGCTTGCGGCAGCGACGACAAAACGGTCTACCTCGAGAATCCACCGCTGGGTCGCTGCCTGAGGCGCGTCCCCAGCGGGCGGATTGTGCAGTAGCGCCCTTGCTGCAGCTAGCGCACCCCCTCCGGGTACGCCCGGCGCTACTGAAGATCTGACGCTGGTTGGAGCCGGCATTGCCGGGGTCGGCGCTGCCAGAGCCGGTTGCTGGCTCCCAGCTTTTACTGACACACTCCGTCCCGAGTGTGTTGACTTGTACTCCCCCCTGGTCGCGGTTCGCCGCGGAGGCGGGGGAGGTGAGCTTGCCGCCGAAGGGAGCTTGGTCATCGTTGTCGGCGGAAACTCGTCACGCTAGGGGAAAAGCCCCTACCTGGCGTGCCAAATGTCGAAGTGTGCGATCGACACTTCCCCCGGGCCTGCACTGGGCAGCCCGCGGAGGTTCTTTTTTCAGCGGGGCTAGTCTCCTAGCGGAAAGCTTGCGCGGATGGACGAGTTAGCGAGAGCTTGACACGGCGAGTTTTACGTGGTTCAGGCCGCCGGAGCGTAAAACCCTACATCCACGGCGAGCTATGGAGCTCGCTGTATTGCTTGCTGCTCAGGGCCGGAGGCCTGAGCTTGGGGGTGAGTTACAGCTTGAGAGTGTATGGCTAGTGTATGAGTTGCAAAGTGCGAACCCCTGCTATCGACGCCTACCCGAGCCTTTTATAGTCCAAGACTCGGGCGGCTTACAAGGGAAGCCGGGACCCGACAGGTGGTCCCGGGAAGATTGTCTATTATCTACCGTATCTGTAGTTACGCCGGTAGTTACCTCTGGTCGAAGGCCTCTGAGTCTTCATCTTGCCGCCCTGCCCATGCCGCATGCTAGTCGTAGTGGTTGATGACGGCGCAGGTGGCATGGGATGTCTTGTCGCGGCGTTTATTAGCTGGCAGGTTCTGACACCGCGCGCCAGTCTGTGATGCGACTGGGCGCAACGGCACCTGACAGACGCGTGCTCCGCGTTTCCGCGTCTTGGGAAGACGCGGGCCTTGAATACCTTGTACGGGTAAGGTGTGGGGCGCCTTTACGCCCGCCGCCTACCGCTCGGGGGCAGGCAGCACCGTTCTTCTGGCCACGTGGCGGGTCCGGAGCCCTTCTCTGCAGCGAGAAGGGTCCGGCCTGCGGGGCACGTGGAGCCCTCGGACCTCTCTCCCGCGGAGGGGGAGGTCCGGCTTCTATATGCCACGTGGCGGGCCCGGAGCTCTCCTCTGAGGAGAGGGAGGTCCGGCCCCGCCGGACGCGTGGCGCCTTCGGAGCTCTCCCTGCGGAGAAGGGTGAGTACCTTAGGCATTTTACCTTGTGCGCGGGGGTGCCCCATATCTCAGGTACCGACAGGTTCATCTTTGTTAGATAACCTAGCCTTAGTCTTTGACAAGTTGCGCTCTACGCGCACCAAGCTGAACCCCGATAAATGTGTGTTCGGTGTGTCTTCTGGGAAGCTCTTAGGATTCCTGGTCTCACACCGAGGGATTGAGGCCAACCCAGAGAAGATCAAGGCCATCGACTTGATGCGGCCCCCTGCCCGCGTCAAGGATGTCCAGAAACTCACGGGATGTCTATCCGCGCTGAGTCGGTTTATACCGAGGCTAGCAGAGTGGGCACTCCCTTTCTTTAAGCTCCTGCGCAAGTCAGGCCCCTTTGCCTGGACTGACGAAGCAGAACAGGCTTTCCAGGAGTTGAAGCGACTCCTGACGACCCTACCTATCATGGTAGCCCCTGAGCCCAGAGAGCACCTGCTGCTCTACATCGCGGCGACAACTGAAGTGGTGAGTATGGTCCTCGTCGCAGAGCGGCCAGACCCCTCACCTTCACAACCTGCTGCGTTAGCAGAAGGCAGACGCCAGGAGGCCCCGCAGGACCAAGGCGGTCTCCCGGACCTCTAAGGCAACCACCCGGAGGTCCAGGTCGGCCTCCCGGAGGTCCAGGGCGGTCTCCCGGACCCCCAAGGTAAACCCCCTGGGGTCCTGCGGGACCCCCCGGGGGCCAAATGGAACCTCCCGGAGGTCCCTCAAGACCCCCCGGGGCTCCCGGATAATCAAGATAGCTTAAGGGCCTCCGGGTCCCAGCTCCCGGAGGCCCCCGTGGGTCCACTCACCTCCGGCGGGCCAGGGCCAATGGATGAGGACCTCCCAAGCCTAAGAGAGAGGGTTCGAACCATCCAGAGGCCCGTCTACTACATCAGCGAAGTACTTCATGACGCCAAGACAAGGTACCTAGAAGTCCACAAGCTGCTGTATGCGGTGCTCGTGGCCTCCAGGAAGCTCCGCCATTACTTCCAGGCCCACCGGGTCTCCGTAGTCACCTCGTATCCGCTGAAGACAATTCTTCACAGTCCCCATGTGACTGGCAACGTTGCTAAATGGGCGGCAGAGCTGGCGGAGTTTGAGATGGACTTCCTCCCACGCCATGCGGTCAAGAGCCAAGCACTGGCTGACTTTGTGGCGGAGTGGACACCAACGAAGGCTGATCCAGGGGGCCATGAAAGCGGTGAACCAGAGCACCAAGCTCCGGTCTTCACCGAACCCCACTGGACACTTTTCTTCGACGGCTCCTCGCGAAAGAAGGGGGCCGGTGCCGGCGTACTGCTCCTCATGCCATCAGGGGAACAGTTTGGGTACATGGTGCGTCTCAATTTCAAGGCAACCAACAACATGGCGGAGTATGAAGCACTCATCTTTGGCCTGCAGACAGCCCTGTCTTTAGGCGCTCGCCAGTTGTTGGCACAGGGCGACTCCCAGCTGGTCATCAAGCAAGTCAAGGGCGAATGCTCCTGCAATGACCCACAGCTAGCTGCGTATCTGCTTCACGTGCAGATGTTGGAGAAAGAATTCCTCGCCTTGGACCTGCACCACGTACCGCGCGCTGGCAATGCCGCAGCTGACGACCTTTCAACGAAGGCTTCTACCGGAGCCCCTGCGCCCGAAGGAGTTTTCGAGAGGACGTTGCTGCGGCCTACAGCCCGGCCCGCCGAGCCGGGCGAAGGGGGCTTGACCAGCACCTCGAAGCTGGCGGTTCCGGCGGCCCTACAGCCATGGATGCCGCCAAGGATTGTAAGCGTCACTGGGGACTCCGTGCAACCCAGCGCTCAAGATCCAGAAGCTCAAGTCAGACCCGATGCATGGATCACGGAGATCCGGGACTACTTGAAGGACAATATCCTCCCTGATGAACATGCAACCGCTGAATGGATTGTGCGTATGGCTAAGAGATACGCGCTGGTAGAGGGGGATCTCTACCGGCGTGGCGCCAACCACATCCTATTGCGGTGCATAACCCAGGGGGAAGGCTGCGACTTGCTCGCTGAGATCCATTGAGGCGAATGTGGAAGTCACTCTTCCTCACGCACGCTTGTCGGTAAAGCCTTCCAGCATGGCTTCTACTGGCCGACAGCACTCCAGGATGCCGTCAAGCTGGTCGAGAGCTGCAAGGCGTGCCAGTTCCACGCCAAGCAGATCCATACACCGGCTCAGGCGGTACAGATGATCCCGCCCTCGTGGCCATTTGCCGTATGGGGGCTGGACATCTTGGGACCATTTCCCAGAACCGTCGGGGGATTTTGGTACCTCTATGTCGCCATCGACAAGTTCACCAAATGGCCGGAAGCTACACCAGTTGTCACCATCAACAAACAATCCGCAGTAAAGTTCATCAAGTCTATTGTCTGCCGGTTCGGGGTCCCGAACAGAATCATCACCGACAACGGGACCCAGTTCACCAGCGCAGCATTCCAAGACTACTGCGAGGACCTCGGCATTCAGGTGTGCTATGCCTCTGTCGCCCACCCAAAGAGCAATGGGCAAGTTGAGAGGGCCAATGCAGAGATTCTCCGGGGCCTTAAGACTCGCACCTTCGCCATCCTGAAGAAACATGGTTCCAATTGGGTAGATGAGCTTCCGAGCACACTATGGGCTAACCGGACATCCCAGAGCCGGGCCACCGGAGAGACACCCTTCTTCATGGTGTGTGGGGCCGAGGCTGTACTTCCCCCAGAAATCACCATGAAGTCTCACCGTGTCCGGGCTTACGACGAAGCCGCGCAGGACAACCTCCGGCGTGGAGAAATCGATCTCGTCGACGAGGTCCGATTACATGCAGCACTCCGTAACGCACGGTACAGACAAGCGCTTCGGCGCTATCACCAGAGATCTGTGCGTGCCCGGGAGCTGCAGGAAGGTGACCTGGTGTTGCGGCACATACTTTCTCGTGAAGGGGCCCACAAGCTCTCCCCTAGTTGGGAAGGTCCCTTCCGAGTCACGAAAGTATGCCGCCCCGGGTGTGTGCGCCTTTCCACCGAGGATGGGGACCTGCTCCCAAACCCTTGGAACATAGAACACCTCCGTAAGTTCTACCCCTAGAGGAAAGATAGGACAGTACTTTGTTTCCGTAATAAACTCCACAGAGTCCAGGAGCAGCGCTCGGAGCAGCTAAGCCCCAGGGGACGGTACAGGACTACGTTCAGCTTTGCCTGGTTCCGACTCCAAGCGCGTAGAGTCTTGCTTCCCCTCCTAATGGGGCGGGTCGTGGCCTCCATGTATAGCCTGCCTTCCTCCTGTGGAAAGTTATACGAAAAGAAACCTGTTCTACTTTGCTCTTTCCTCGTACTCATTTAAATTGTGTACTAAATTTTTTATGACTACCCTTGCGGTACATGGCTGCCATGTGCTCAGCTCCCCCTTCTCAGTCTCACCACTAGTCGGCATTCGCTGTCCCCAAGCACCGAGCATATGGTTAGGGGCCATAAGTCGAATAAGACTATGAGATAAGGGAGGGGGAGCCCCCAAGGAGAATTACTTTTTCCCTACTTGTCTGCAGGACCTCTCGGCCTCGGATCCCTACAGGAGTGTGGCAGGAGCGCCTGACCAATGGGACGCCCCTGCCAGGGGGCTACTACGGAATCATGCGAGACCGGAACTCCAAGGCAAGACCAAAGGATCCACGGCTCCACCGAGACCGGACCTCCCCTCCTCTGAGGGGAAGGGCCCGGAGACCCCACGTGTATTGCGGCTTCGGACCTCCCTCTCCTCAGAGGAGAGCTCCGGATCCGCCACGTGGCTGGCTGATCCGGACCTCCCCCTCCTCATGAGGCGGGGCCCGAAGACCTCCGGGGCCCTTAATATAGTGGGGACCCGGGGAAGGTGCCGGAGCAGAACGTCGAGATTGGTGAAGGCCTCTGAGCGCCTTGCGGAACTAAGGGCTCGGTCAGGCAAAACCAGGAAGAAGACGGAAAACATCGCAGGCACGAAGGGTCATAAGAGTTCATGTATTCATGGCTCCATGAGCTGGGCTACAAACTCGATGAAGAAGAAAGAAACAAGCCCCAAGATTCCCCTGACGCGACCAGAGTCTAGGAATTGCAAGAAAAATGCGTCACCAGGTTTTAGCCCTGGCGACCGTTCGTGCTCCGGCAGCGGTCAATGCGGGACTTAGAGAAAGTGCGCGGATCAGAAGAGACGGAGGTCCCACCTCGGGCTCGCTATCTCCCCCGAGATAGGCCCGGGGGCCACTGTCGGTACCTGAGATATGGGGTACCCCCGCGCACAGGGGAAAATGCCTAAGGAACTCGCCCTTCTCCGCAGGGAGAGCTCCGAAGGCGCCACGCGTCCGGCGGGGGCCGGACCTCCCTCTCCTCAGAGGAGAGCTCCGGGCCCGCCGCGCGGCATACAGAAGCCGGACCTCCCCCTCCGCGGGCGAGGGGTCCGAAGGTGCCACGTATCCGGCGGGGCCGGACCTCCCTCTCCTCAGAGAGGAGCTCCGGGCCCGCCACGTGGCCGACAGGAGCCTAACCTCCCCCTCCACGGGGAGAGGTCCGGAGGCTCCACGTGCCCCGCGGGCCGGACCCTCCTCTCCCCTGAGAAGGGCTCCGGGCCCGCCACATGGCCAGAAGACCGGCGCTGCCTGCCCCCGAGCGATAGGCAGCGGGCGTAAAGACGCCCCATACCTTGCCCGTACAAGGTATTCAAGGCCCGCGTCTTCCAAAGACGCGGAGGCGCGGAGCACGCCTCTGTCAGGTGCCATTGCGCCCAGTCGCATCACAGACTGGCGCGCGGTGTCAGAACCTGCCAGCCAATAAACACCGCGACAAGACATCCCATGCCGCCTGCGCCGTCATCAACCACTACGACTAGCGTGCGGCATGGGCAGGGCAGCAAGACGGAGACTCGGAATCCTTCGCTAGAGACAACTACCGGCATAACTGCAGATACGGTAGATAACAGTCAATCTCCCCAGGACGACCTGTTGGGTCCCGGGCCCCCCTTGTAAGCCACCCGAGTCTTGGACTATAAAAGGCTCGGGTAGGCGACGATAGCAGGGGTTCGCACTCTGCAACTCATACGCTAGCCATTCACTCCCAAGCTGTAACTCACCCCCAAGCTCAGGACTCCGGCCCTGAGCAGCAAGCAATAGAGCGAGCTCCATAGCTCGCCGTGGACGTAGGGTTTTACGCTCCGGCGGCCTGAACCACGTAAAACTCACCGTGTCAAGCTCTTACTAACTCGTCCATCCGCGCAAGCTCTCCGCAAGGGACTAGCCCCACCGAAAAAAGAACCTCCGCGGGCTGCCCAGTGCAGGCCCGGGGGAAGTGTCGACCGAACACTTCGACAGTATTCAAGGCCCGCGTCTTCCCAAGACGCGGAGACGCGGAGCACGCCTTTGTCAGGTGCCGTTGCGCCCAGTCGCATCATAGACTGGTGCGCAGTGTCAGAGACTGCCAGCCAATAAACGCAGCGACAAGACATCCCATGCCGCCCCCGCCGTCATCAACCACTACGACTAGCATGCGGCATGGGCAGGGCTGCAAGACGAAGACTCAGAAGCCTTCTCCAGAGACAACTACCGGCATAACTGCAGATACGGTAGATAACAGTCAATCTCCCCGGGACCACCTGTCAGGTCCCGGGCCCCCCTTGTAAGCCACCCGAGTCTTGGACTATAAAAGGCTCGGGTAGGCGACGTTAGCAAGGGTTCGCACTCTAGCCATTCACACCCTGGGTTCGCACTCCCACAACTGATACACTAGACATCAGTCATCCCCAAGCTCAGGACTCCGGTTCTGAGCAACAAGCAATACAGCGAGCTCCATAGCTCGCCGTGGACGTAGGGTTTTACGCTCCGGCAGCCTGAACCATGTAAAACTCGCCGTGTCAAGCTCTTCCTAACTCGTCCATACGCTCAAGCTCTCCGCAAGTGACTAGCCCCACCGAAAAAAGAACCCCCGCGGGCTGCCTAGTGCAGGCCCGGGGGAAGTGTCGACCGAACACTTCGATAGCGGTAGTGCTAGAGCAGCAGCCGAGACCATGCGTTGTGGGGTGTCACCTGCAGCCGAGCCTCGTCGACAAGGTTGTCATCTTCACGCTGGATCAGGTCCGGCGCGGCTTCTCCTGGGCGCCGCCGGGGAGTTCTCCCCTTCTGGCTAAGGCCTTCAAGAGGTAGGTGGACCCGGGCTCGTCTTGGGAGACCCAAGCGTCTTGCCCTTCTGGCAAGGCCTTCAAGGGGTTGACAGACCTTGGGCGGCCCCCGGGAGGTATGACCGAGGCACGGAGGTGTGCTCTCGGGTGGGGCTGGCCCGATCTTTCACCATTGTAATTGGTGCTTGGGCTGCTGCGACTACTTGGGGCTTCTCCAAGGTTGACGCCGCAGCAGTGCAGCCTCCACTGACCTGGGACGGCAGCCACAGTTGGCTACCGCCCCGGCCCGTCACCATCAGAGCTGGAGTCCTCACCGTTATGCACTGTCTTCATGACAGGCTGAGGCTCCTGAAACCCCACCTGGTGGTCGGCGCTAACTGAGGCGTCGACTTTCTGCTTGCCATCCCTCTGAGGGTGGAGCGGTGCCTCAGCTCTCTGCTGCCTTCCTTTGCGGAAGCGCTCTGCGAGCCTCTGGATATCCCAGCACTCGGCAGCACTATGATTGCCGGCGCCATGCACAGGGCATAGCCCGCCCTAGTCACCATCTGGGGCTGGCGACTGCCGCTGCCTTTTGTCGGGGCGTGGCCCCCGAGCTCCACTAGTCGTCACTGCTGCGGCGACGGGAGCCGTGGGCAATGACTTCATCTTGCCACTCCCCCGGTTCTTGGCCTTCTTGCCACCTCAATAGGAAGCAGCGCCGGACCCAGGCTGTCCTACTGACTCGGAGGTCGGCAGAGAGTGCCAGTTCCGCCCTTCAGCTGCTCTGGCGCATATGTCCGCCAGTCTGAAGAGCTCAGAGACGTCGCAGACCTCTCTGGTCGCGAGCTTCTCAAGCATTTTCTCGTCCCGGACACCCTGCCGGAACGCCACCACCACAGAAGCACTTTGAATATGCGGGATGGTGTTTACCTGGGAGAACCGCTGGATGAAGGAGCGCAGCGACTGCCCAGGTTGTTGCTTGATGGCGTGGAGGCCAAGCTCCATGCCGGGACGGGTGTAGGAGCTGCAGAAGTTGGCGATGAACTGCCGGCAGAGCTCTCCCCAGGAAGTTATGGAACCCTGAGGGAGATTCATGAGCCAAGACCGGGCTGGGCCGGTCAAGGCGACGGGGAAGTAGTTGGCCATGACAGCCTCATCCCCTCCTGCGGCAAGTACGGCGGTGGAGTAGATCTGGAGGAACTCCGCCGGGTTAACGCTGCTGTCGGTACCCTCGATATGGGGTAGCCCCGCGCACAGGGGAAAATGCCTAAGGATCTCGCCCTTCTCTGCAGGGAGAGCTCCGAAGGCGCCACGCGTCCAGCGGGGCCGGACCTCCCTCTCCTTAGAGGAGAGCTCCGGGTCCACCACGTGGCATACAGAAGCCGGACCTCCCCCTCCGCGGGAGAGAGGTCCGAAGGTGCCGCGTGTCCGGAGAGGCCGGACCTCCCTCTCTTCATAAAGGAGCTCCGGGCTCGCTACGTGGCCAACAGAAGCCGAACCTCCCCCTCCGCGGAGAGAGGTCCGAAGGCTCCACGTGTCCTGCAGGGCTGCACCCCCCTCTCTTCTGAGGAGGGCTCCGGGCCCGCCACGTGGCCAGCAGAACGGCGCTGCCTGCCCCCGAGCGATAGGCAGCGGGCATAAAGACGCCCCATACCTTGCCCGTACAATGTATTCAAGGCCCGCGCCTTCCCAAGACGCGGAGCACGCCTCTGTCAGGTGCCGTTGCGCCCAGTCGCATTACAGACTGGCGTGCAGTGTCAGAGGCTGCCAGCCAATAAACGCAGCGACAAGACATCCCATGCCGCCCCCGCCGTCATCATCCACTACGACTAGCATGCGGCATGGGCAGAGCTACAAGACGAAGACTCAGAAGCCTTCGGCAGAGACAACTACCGGCATAACTGCAGATACGGTAGATATCAGTCAATCTCCCCGGGACCACCTGTCGGGTCCCGGCCCCCCTTGTAAGCCACCCGAGTCTTGGACTATAAAAGGCTCGGGTAGGCGACGTTAGCAGGGGTTCGGACTCTAGCCATCCGCACCCCTGGGTTCGCATTTCTGCAACTCACACGCTAGCCATTCACACCCAAGATGTAACTCACCCCCAAGCTCGGGACTCCGGCCCCGAGCAGCAAGCAATACAGCGAGCTCCATAGCTCGCCGTGGATGTAGGGTTTTACGCTCCGGCGGCCTGAACCACGTAAAACTCTCAGTGTCAAGCTCTTACTAACTCGTCCATCCGCGCAAGCTCTCCGCAAGGGACTAGCCCCACCGAAAAAAGAACCTCCGCTGGCTGCCCAGTGCAGGCCCGGGGGAAGTGTCGACCGAACACTTCGACATTTGGCGCTCCAGGTAGGGGGCTTTTCCCCTTGCGCGACGAGTTTCCGCCGACGAAGATGACCAAGCTTCCTTCAGCGGCAAACTCTCCCCCCCTGCGTCCGCGGCAAACCGTGACCAGGGGAGAGTACATGATGACACACTCAGGACGGAGTGTGTCAGGGCAAGCTGGGAGCCAGCAACCGGCTCTGGCAGCGCCGACCCCGGCAATGCAGGCTCCAACCAGCGTCAGGCCTTCAGTAGTGCCGGGCGTACCCGGTGGGGGTGCGCTAGCAGCAGCAAGGGTGCTACTGCACAATCCGCCAGCTGGGGACGCGCCTCAGGCAGCGACCCAGCAGTGGATTCGCGAGGTAGACCGTCTTGTCGTCGCTGCCGCAAACCATTGACTTCGGCGGGGACGACGCTCCGGCCAACCGGCTGTGTCGCTGACGCGCACGCCAACGGTTGACGGGCAGACGGCGGGTTCCAGCTCCACCAAACTTCCATCGATGGACCTGAGGACAGAGCTGGAACGGTGCCACTTGGGCCAAGATGCCAGAGTGTTCCTCGAGCAACGTCAAGAAAGGCGTCGCACTCAAGAGGCTGGCTACAACATGACGTCGGCCTCGACCCAGCCTGGAGGGCAGACCTTCGCTACGCGAGCTCTGCCCCAGGCGTACGCCGCACAGCATAAGCCACAACCATGTGCTCTGCAAGCGGCGTCCCCGGCCTATGGCGCAACCTTGCCCATACCGGGGTACACTGTGCCAGGCGCAACCAAGCGTTCGCGGCACCAGTACCTGCACTGGGAGCCAGCAACCGGCTCTGGCAGCGCCGACCCCGGCAATGCAGGCTCCAACCAGCGTCAGGTCTTCAGTAGCGCTGGGCGTACCCGGCGGCGGTGCGCTAGCTGCGACAAGAGCGCTACTGCACAATCCGCCTGCTGGGGACGCGCCTCAGGCTGCGACCCAGCAGTGGATTCGCGAGGTAGACCGTCTTGTCGTCGCCGCCGCAAACTGTTGACTTCGGCGGGGACGACGCTCCGGCCAACCGGCTGTGTCGCTGACGCGCACGCCAACGGTTGACGAACAGACGGCGGATTCCAGCTCCACCAGGCTTCCGTCGACGGACCTGAGGACTGAGCTGGAACGATGCCACCTGGGCCAAGACGCCCGAATGTTCCTCGAGCGGCGACGAGAAAGGCGTCGCAGCCAAGAGGCCGGCATCAGCATGACGACTGCCTCAACCCTGCCTGAGGCGCAGACTTTCGCCACGCGAACTCTGCCCCAGACATACGCCACGCAGCATATGCCACAGCCATATGTCCTGCAAACGGCGCCCCCGGTCTATGGCGCAGCCTTGCCCGTACCGGGGTACACTGTGCCAGCGGCAAACCAAGCGTTCGCGGCACCAACACCTGCAGCAACAGGGGCAGGATGTACGGCCCTGGAGCCCCACCTCCGCTTCACGAGGTGGCCGCGCATGTTTCGGCCACACCTGCCCGAGAAGTACGACGGCAGCGTCAACCCGGCGGGGTTCCTCCAGATCTACTCCACCGCCGTACTTGCCGCAGGAGGGGATGAGGCCGTAATGGCCAAGCTACTTCCCCGTCGCCTTGACCGGCCCAGCCCGGTCTTGGCTAATGAACCTCCCTCAGGGTTCCATAACTTCCTGGGGAGAGCTCTGCTGGCAGTTCATCGCCAACTTCGGCAGCTCCTACACCCGTCCCGGCATGGAGCTTGACCTCCAAGCCATCAAGCAACAACCTGGGGAGTCGCTGCACTCCTTTATCCAGCGGTTCTCCCAGGTACACAACACCATTCCGCATATTCAAAGTGCTTCTGTGGTGGCGGCACGTCGACAGTGTCCAGGACAAGAAGATGCTTTGGAGGCTTGCAACCAGAGAGGTCTGCGATGCCTCCGAGCCCTTCAGCCTGGCGGACAAGTGCGCCAGAGCAGCCGGAGGGCGGAGCTGGCACTCTCTGCCAGCTTCCGAAGCCGGAAGACAGCCCGAAGACGGCGGAGTTCAAGCTGAGCTCCCGACCACGTCAGACAGCCAAGAGCCAAGCACTGGCTGACTTCGTGGCTGAGTGGACGCCAACGAAGGCTGACCCAGGGGGCCGCGAAGACGGTGAACCAAAGTACCGAGCTCCGGTCTTCACCGGGCCTCACTGGACGCTCTTCTTCGATGGCTCCTCGCGAGAGCAGGGGGCCGGTGCCGGCGTACTGCTTCTCATGCCATCGGGGGACCAGTCTGGCTACATGGTGCGTCTCAATTCCAAGGCAACCAACAACTTGGCAGAGTATGAAGCACTCATCTTTTGCCTAAAAGACAGTCCTGTCTCTGGGCGCTCGCCAGTTGTTGGCGCAGGGCGACTCCCAGCTAGTTATCAAGCAAGTTAAGGGTGAATGCCCCTGCAATGACCCACAGCTAGCTGCTTATCTGCTTCACGTGCGGATGTTGGAGAAATAATTCCTCGCCTTGGACCTGCGCCATGTACCGCGCGCTTGCACGGCCGCAGCTGACGACCTCTCAACGAAAGCCTCCATCGGAGCCCCTGCGCATGAAGGAGTCTTCGAGAGGACGTTGCTGCGGTCCACAAACCGGCCCGCCGAGCCGGGCGAAGGGGGCTGAACCAGTGCCTCGAAGCTAGGCAGTCCCGGCGGCCCTGGATGCCGCCAAAGGATCGTAAGAGTCACTGGGGACTCCGTGCAACCCAGCGCTCAAGATCTAGAAGCTCAAGTAGTCCCGATGCATGGACCACGGAGGTCCGGGACTCCTTGAAGGACATCCTTCCTGATGAACGTGCATCTGCTGAACGGGTGGTGCGGATGGCTAAGTGCTATGCGCTGGTATCTTTACTGGCGTGGCGCCACGACATCCTATTGCGGTGCATAACCCAGGAGGAAGGCTGCGATTAGCTCGCAGTTGTCCAAGGAGGCGAGTTCTGGGAACGCTCATCGTCCCGCACGTTGGTCGGTTAAGCCACCCGGCATGGCTCCTACTGACCGAGAGCCACCTGGACGCCGTCAAACCGGTTAGGGATGCAATGCGTGCCAGGTCAATGCCAAGCAGACCCACACAACCGGTGCAGACGCGCACCCAGAGCCGTCGGGGGATACCGGCTCCTCCATGTCGAGGGCCAGCCGGACTTCCCAGGGCCGGGTCACGGGAACTACCCATCCACATGGTATGCGGGGCCGAAGCCATGCTTCCCCCTGATATAGCCATGGGGGTCCCCCCGTGTCCGGCGTACGACGAAGCCACGCATGACCCGCTCTGCGTGAAGACAGGCGCTCCGACGCTACCCAGTAAGTTCACCATGCTTACTTAGGTGTTTATTTAAATTATGCATTAATTTATATGAACACCTCCCCACGCTCTAGACAGTGTGCGTCCATTGTACACTCGGTTCCTCTTTCCAGCTCTCATGCATAGTCGATATTTGCCGTCCTGCCGAAGGCGGTAGTGCTTGGGGTACCTGCCAGAGGCCCGGTGGCCTTTTGGATCTCCCCCTATAAGGGTACTGCACCTCCAGTTGGTCTCCTCCGAGAAAAGACCTACGCTAGAACGGGGGGTCAGGAGCCTTGCTTTGCCCGGTCTTGCATCCAAAGCATGCGCACTCTGCCTCCCGGCGCAACGGTCTGAGTACCAGGGGGCCGGGCGGTTACACCCTGACTGGGGCTGGGGCCAGACCTCCGGGACCAAGTGCACTGGATTACCCAAGCCCCGTATTCCGGCCTGGGACAGTAAGCCAAATGAGACTAAGGGATAGAAAAGGGGGGACCACAGAGCAGTTCCGGACCTCCGCCCCCACAGCTGGGCCGAGCTCCGAGGCCAGCCCTCGCCCTCCTTTCAGAGGCGAGCGCTGATGCCGGACCTCACGCCCTTTGCTGGCCTGAGCTCCGATGACCTCCGGACATCACGCCCTTCGCTGGCCTGAGCCCCGATGACTTCCGGACTCCGCCCCCATAGCTGGGCCGAGCTCCGAGGCCAGCCCTCGCCATCCTTTTAGAGGCGAGCGCTGACGCCGGACCTCATGCCCTTCGCTGGCCTGAGCTCCGATGACTTCCGGACTCCGCCTCCACAGCCAGACCGAGCTCCGAGACCAGCCCTCGCCCTCCTTGCAGAGGCGAGCGCTGATGCCGGACCTCACGCCCTTTGCTGGCCTGAGCTCCGATGACTTCCGGACCTCCGCCTCCACAGACGGGCCGAGCTCCGATGCCAGGCTTCACCGTCTCCTAAGAGGCTGAACACCGAAGCCGTCAAGACCCTGCCAGCACAGGGAGTACTCAAGACAAGAAAGTGTGCGGATCAGAAGAGATGAAGGTCCCACCTCGGGCTCGCTATCTCCCCGGAGATGGGCCCGGGGGCCACTGTCGGTACCCTCGATATGGGGTACCCCCGCGCACAGGGGAAAATGCCTAAGGATCTCGCCCTTCTCCGCAGGGAGAGCTCCGAAGGCACCACGCGTCCAGCGGGGCCGGACCTCCCTCTCCTCAGAGGAGAGCTCCGGGCCCACCACGTGGCATACAGAAGCCGGACCTCCCCCTCCGCGGGAGAGAGGTCCGAAGGTGCCGCGTGTCCGGAGAGGCCGGACCTCCCTCTCCTCAGAAAGGAGCTCTGAGCTCGCCGCGTGGCCAACAGAAGCCGAACCTCCCCCTCCGCGGGGAGAGGTCCGAAGGCTCCACGTGTCCTGCGGGGCCAGACCCCCCTCTCTTCTGAGGAGGGCTCCGGGCCCGCCACGTGGCCAGCAGAACGGCGCTGCCTGCCCCCGAGCGATAGGCAGCGGGCGTAAAGACGCCCCATACCTTGCCCGTACAAGGCATTCAAGGCCAGCGCCTTCCCAAGACGTGGAGCACGCCTCCGTCAGGTGCCGTTGCGCCCAGTCGCATCACAGACTGGCGTGCAGTGTCAGAGGCTGCCAGCCAATAAACGCAGCGACAAGACATCCCATGCCGCCCCCACCGTCTTCATCCACTACGACTAGCATGCGGCATGGGAAGAGCTACAAGACGAAGACTCAGAAGCCTTCGGCAGAGACAACTACCGGCATAACTGCAGATACGGTAGATATCAGTCAATCTCCCCGGGACCACCTGTCGGGTCCCGGCCCCCCTTGTAAGACACCCGAGTCTTGGACTATAAAAGGCTCGGGTAGGCGACGTTAGCAGGGGTTCGGACTCAAGCCATCCGCACCCCTGGGTTCGCATTTCTGCAACTCACACGCTAGCCATTCACACCCAAGCTGTAACTCACCCCCAAGCTCGGGACTCCGGCCCCGAGCAGCAAGCAATACAGCGAGCTCTATAGATCGCCGTGGACGTAGGGTTTTACGCTCCGGCGGCCTGAACCACGTAAAACTCTCAGTGTCAAGCTCTTACTAACTCGTCCATCCACGCAAGCTCTCCGCAAGGACTAGCCCCACCGAAAAAAGAACCTCCGCGGGCTGCCCAGTGCAGGCCCGGGGGAAGTGTCGACCAAACACTTCGACAGCTGCCGTCGTACTTTTCGGGCAGGTGCGGCCGAAACATGCGCGGCCACCTCGTGAAGCGAAGGTGGGGTGCAAGGGCCGCACATCCTGCTCCTGTTGTCGCAGGTATTGGTGCCACGAACGCTTGGTTCGCACCTGGCACAGTGTACCCCGGTATGGGCAAGGCTGCTCCATAGACCGGGGACGCCGTTTGCAGGGCATATGGTTGTGGCATATGCTGCGCGGCGTACGCCTGGGGCAGAGCTCGCATGGCAAAGATCTGCCCTTCAGGCTGGGTCGAGGACGACGTCATGTTGTCGCTAGCCTCTTGGATGCGACGCCTTTCTCGACGTCGCTCGAGGAACACTCGGGCATCTTGGCCCAAGTGGCATCGCTCTAGCTCTGCACTCAGGTCCGTCGACGGAAACCTGGTGGAGCTGGAGTCCGCCGTCTGCCCGTCAACCGTTGGCGTGCGCGTCAGCGACACAGCCGGTTGACCAGAATGCCGTCCCCGTCGAAGACGAGGGTTTGCGGCGGCGACGACGAGGCGGTCTACCTCGCGTATCCACTGCTGGGTTGCTGAATGAGGTGCGTCCCCAGCAGGTGGGTTGCGCAGTAGCGCTCTTGCTGCAGCTAGCGCACCCCTGTGGGGTTCGCTCATCGCTGCAGAAGATCTCACGCTGGTCGAAGCCTGCATTGCCGGAGTCGGCGTTGCCGGAGTCAGCTGCTTGCTACCAGCTTGTGCCGACACACTCCGTCCTGAGTGCGTCGACATGTACTCCCCGCTGGTCACGGTTCGCCGTGAACGCTGTGACACCCTCATCTTGGGTGTCAGCATATGTTCATGTTTTATGAAAAAGAAAAATATTTTTAGAAAAGAGGGAATGGAAACGAGTATTAAAAGGATAGCCAGTAAAGCTCTCCGAGAGCACCGAAGGCAATTTCCACGACCAGCAGACCACGTGGCGTGTTCGGAGCTCATTCCCAAGAAAATGGGAGAGGTCCGCCGTTAAACTAGCTACGTGGCAGGCTCGGGGGGGGGGGGTCACCTCCGCAATTGGAAAGAGGCCCGACCCTGTGAGACACGTGCTGCCCGCGGAGCTGGCCTCTGCGGAAGAAGCAAAGGCATTTTTTTACAGGACACGTGTCATCCCCGGAGCTAGTCCTCACGGAAATCAGAGGACCATCCGCGCGGGATACGTGTCAATCTCGGAGCTCATCTCAGAGAAGTCCGGATCTATCGAACATGTGTCACCACCGGAGCTTATCTCCGGAAGGTCCGTCGCAGCTAAACACGTGTCGACCGCGGGGCATGTCCCTGAGGAAAGAAGAAGAGGAAGACCGGCGCCAACACATGGCGTGCACGGAGCTCACCTCCGAAGAAGAGGGAGGTCTCGATCGATTGACATGCGGCACGACCGGAGCTCGTCTCTGCGGGAGAAGAGATACCAGGCTCGGAAGGACACGTGGAGCTTCCGGAGCTCATCACCGCGGAGGTAACGAGTCTGGAGCGGTTTTTACACGTGAAGATACCGGTACACAATGGAAGCCGATCTAAACTCCACGATGTTACCGAAGATAAGATGTCAGGATCTAACAAAGATCTGAATAAGACTATTATTCAGGATCCAATCAGATTAGGACTCTTCTCTTCTTGATTATAAATAGAACCCGAAACCCCTGGCCGAAATCACGAACTTCTCTTTCAACTCCTAAGCCGACGCCTTAGAGCCCTAGCCCTAACTCGCCGAGCAAAACATCGCCAAAAGCGCAACAAGGGAGATCATAGGAGGAAAACCAAGCGGTCTGAGGAGGACCCCGAAGACAAGAAGAACGTGAGGTAGGACTTCAATACCACCTTACGACATCATGTTGTTCATCTCTTTGCATCTGTTCTTCGATTCCTTTCGAACAGAAGCGTTTTCGTGGACAGAACACTCGATGATCAGTTTGATCTAAAGACAAGATCATCGCCACGATTCATCTTTGATCTAAACACCTCTGACCATGCAAAACATGCTAGAACATCAAATCAATCTAATAGAACTAATCATAGGATAGTATTCATGTGCATCATCGCACCTAGTTTAGGGTTTGTGCATGATATTGATTGCTGTGAATTTGTGTGCACGTGAATCCTACATAGCAGGACAAGCTCAGGAAGCTGTGTACGACGAGCTGCAGCAACAAGGTTTTGAGAATCAAGAACAACAGGAACCGCAAGAACAAGGCAAGTGCTCCTTGACCATGTTGATCCTATGTTTTGGGTAAAACTATTTTGTTTTGCGAACAAGTGTGTGTGCTGAGTCAAACATGATGGGAAACCCTTTTATAGGAGTTTACTAGTTTTGATTAAACCACCCTTGTCGCCTGGGAAGTTTATGAGTCGGGTACGGTTTTTGCTTATTGCTTCGCTGAGTCCATGGGATTGGGAAGCAAGATAGATGTGTCTAGCTAACTGCACTCATAATAATGATGAGAAACTGATGTTAATAATGAACATGGATCGGAGGGAGATCTAGGCAAGACTGGGTTTGTGAATGAGGTAGCATGAGATGGTGGTTTACTTGCCGTAGATCTAAGGACCGGTTCATGCATGCACATGCCAGGATAACAGTGCCACCACAAGGCCAAGTATGGGTGCGGCTTAGCTGAGTAATTAGGTAAGTTGCTAGGGTGTTATGGACTGTGGAAGGCGCGGGGAATGGGAGTCGAGTGAGGACTGCCCTGGGAACTGCATGGCACAAGAGGGGGCCCGTGGGTGGGAGAATTGGAGATTCTAGCCTGCCGGTGAAACCTTAGTGAGTCCATACATCTAGTAACCCCTTTGTAAAGGCTATTTTGTGATCTCTTGACCATACACCGACGGTTGTGTACTGGTATAATGGAGGTTCTGCAGTCGCCGATGGGTGACGAAATCACAAACTTGTGGGTAAAGAGGTGCAAACTCTGCAGAGTTATTAAAACTATCATGATAGCCGATCTTACGGTCATGAGCACCTGGCTAAACTGCCATGATTAGATGGGATGGTTATTGGAATGGTTATTGGGATGATTGATGGATGGTTGTTGGAATGGTTATTGGGAAGGTTCTTGGTTATGGTTATTGATTATGGTTTGGTTTGGAATTGTTAAGCCTGGATGATGAAAGGGTTGCATGACTGGTGGGTCATGAAATGAGAATTGGTCTCGGTGCGAGACGAGGTTGTTATATGAGATGAGATGGTAGCGAATACGAGGAGGTATTCGTGAGTATGAATAAAAGATTGGTTAATGTTTGGATGGAACACGGGAAGTAATGAAGGTATGTCGGTAATTCAATATATGCTGGGATTACATTCATCTAAAGTAAAGTTGCCGTTTTATCATGGTTTTACAAGATTGCTTTTCTGCAAATAAGCCCTTTTATACCTACCTTGTTTAGAAGCTGCATATCATGTGTTATTCCCGCACTTGCTGAGTACATCATTATGCTCAAACTTGCATTATTATTTCTTCATCAACAGCAAGAGAAGACTACTATGAAGACCGAGTAGAGCATTATGGCGTGTGATCTGTTCTCAACCTTGCCTGTGGAAGGACTAAAGATGGAGCCACTTCTGCTTAGTTTTGCTTCCGCATTAGTTTTTGCTTCCGCATTTAATAAGATTTCCGCTTCATAGAAATAAGACTTCCGCTGAGAACTCATGAGGAATTGTAATAAACTCTGTTATTCGTGGTAATATATAATCTGAATTCGGTTTGTGGAACGTATGTGTATGTGTGATGAACATCCTGGGCACACATATGCATTAGTTCTCGGTTCCGTGGTTTTCCACAGAATTGAGGGCGTCACAGATTGGTATCAGAGCCACGGGTTGACAGTAGGTTACACGCCTAATTAGAAACCTTAGATTGATATTAGAGCCACGGGTTAACAGCAAGTTACACCCCTAAATAGGAGTCATAGGTAGCTAAGCTACGCTGACCAAAGGAAGCGCCCTAGGGTGAATAGCCTAGATTGGCCTCTAAAACCACCTTGACATAGGAAACCATCCTTGAATAGGAGTTGAGTGGGCCCTTGTGATGATTATTTGTGAATACATGCTTAGTGTGAGTTGTGGGGCGTCTCAACAACGTTGCCCATATCCACACGTAAGAAAAAAAGAGGAGTGAAATGCTTCGGCACTTGATCACATCCTCATAAGGACTAATATATATAGTGCAAACTCCCCTTGATGCATATAGTTGAAAGGACCTATCTAATCTTCTAACCTTCTATTCTATTTCATTCTCTCTCACAGATGGTGAGAGGAAATGCCAGCCGAAGGAATGTCCAGGAAGATGACCACGAAGAAGTTCCTGCTAACCCTGGAACTGGCGAAAACAACCTAGAAAGGTTGACGGCCATGCAAAACCAGCTTATGCAAACCATGATCCAAACCTTGGGTCAGTTGCAGGCCAACCAACACCCCGTTTCGGCACCACCGCCACCACCACCGCCGGCTCATAACAAGTTGGGAGAGTTCATAAGGACTCGACCACCCACCTTTGCTCAAGCAAGCGATCCAATGGAGGCCGATGATTGGTTGAAATCCATGGAGAAGAAGCTTGCCATTGTACAGTGCAACGACCGAGAGAAGGTTCTCTTTGCGTCGCACCAACTGATGGGAGCAGCTGCTGACTGGTGGGATGCCTTGAGCAACGCCCATGCCAACCCGGAGACTATCACTTGGACTGAGTTCAAGGAAAGTTTCCGCTCCCACTACATCCCTGTTGGCATAATGATGCTCAAGAGGCAGGAGTTTGAAGGTCTCCGCCAAGGGCAGAAGAGTGTGAACGAATACCTCAACAAGTTCATACAACTGTCCCGGTATGCCCCCGAAGATGTCAACTCAGATCAGAGGAAGCAGTACCTGTTCATGAGAGGGTTGAACAATGAGATCCAAGTTCAGCTCCTCAACAATGACTACGTAAGCTTCCAGAAGCTGGTTGATAAGGCTATTGTGGTGGAAAACAAGATCCGAGAGATCGAGCGCGAGTGCAAAAGGAAGATCCCATACCAGCCCCAAGGAAGCAACGTACGACCTAGAAACATGCCCCTGCACCGCAGTATGGATCGACCGCTCCTACTTACCGCCCTGGTCAGCCACCACAGCAACGGCTCGTTGCACCGGCACCTCGTGTGCCCATGCCTCCTGCGCCCCCGCCTAACAATGGCGCTCCTGTTCAAAACCCCCGCCCCAACATACCTGCTGCCGTAGGCAACAGGGCATGCTTTGCATGCGGGGAAGCAGGCCACTTCGCTAACCAGTGCCCGAAGAGAGGCCCTGGACAGCAAGGTAACGTGCCCAAGCAGAACCAGCGACCAAACGGAGGGGACCACCAAGGGAACCGTGGACCGCAGAACTATGCTCGTGGCCATGTTAACCATGTCACTGCTGAGGAAGCACAACAGGCTGAGGACGTCGCAATTGGTATGTTCCTTGCCAACTCCAACCCAGCCACCATTTTATTTGATTCCGGAGCATCGCATTCCTTCATATCATCCAAATATGTTGCCAAGCATCATCTACCCGTATCTCACTTAGAATGTGCTATGTTAGTTAATTCTCCCAGAGGAGAAATGAGGACTAATATAGTATGTCCTAAAGTAAGCCTTAAAATAAGGGGGGTAGACTTCCTTGCCAACCTTATTGTTTTGGACTCCCACGGAATTGACATCATACTCGGAATGGACTGGTTAAGCAAGCACAATGGAGTAATCCAATGCGCTGAGAGAAGCGTGCAATTGACAAACGAACACGGTATCCGTGTCGAGTTTGAGTCAGCCCCGAAAGCGACCAAATGAGCGGATCTGAACCATGTTGAAGGGGTAGCATTGGACAACATTCCAGTGGTTCAGGAATTTTCGGATGTGTTCCCGGAAGAACTTCCAGGAATGCCACCTGACCGGGATATTGAGTTTGCCATAGATTTGGTACCTGGAACTGCACCCATAGCTAAGAGACCATATAGGATGCCCGTCAACGAGTTAGTTGAACTAAAGAAGCAAATTCAAGAACAGTTGGAGAAGGGTTTTATCCGGCCAAGCTCGTCACCATGGGGAGCCCCGGTACTCTTCGTGGACAAGAAGGACGGAACCCAGAGAATGTGCGTGGACTACAGGTCTCTCAACGAGGTAACAATCAAGAATAAATACCCTCTGCCCCGTATAGAGGACCTGTTCGACCAAATGAAAGGAGCCCAAGTGTTCTCCAAGATTGATCTTCGGTCGGGATATTTCCAGCTGAAGATTAAGCCCTCCGATATACCTAAGACAGCCTTTCGGACACGGTATGGTTCATATGAATATACTGTTATGTCTTTTGGATTGACGAATGCACCCGCATACTTCATGTACCTTATGAACAAGGTTTTCATGGAGTACTTGGACAAGTTCGTCGTGGTTTTCATCGACGACATTATGGTGTATTCAAAAAGTAAGGAGGAGCATGAAGAACATCTGAGATTGACTTTGCAGAAGTTGCGCGAGCATCAGTTGTATGCCAAGCTCAACAAGTGTCAATTTTGGCTAAGGGAGATATCCTTCCTAGGCCACATCATCTCCAAGGAAGGGGTATCGGTTGATCCTAGAAAGGTGAGAGATGTTCTGAAATGGGACCAACCGAAGAGCGTGAGGGATATTCGGAGTTTCCTTGGGATGGCAGGATACTATCGGCGCTTCATTAAAGACTTCTCTAAAATAGCAAAACCTATGACGGAGTTGCTAATGAAGGGAAAAATCTTTCAATGGACACAAGCCTGCCAAGAAAGTTTTGAGGAACTCAAGAAAAGGCTAACCACAGCACCAGTTCTGGTATTGCTAGACGTAAGCAAGAGCTTTGACATATATTGTGACGCATCCAGACAAGGGTTCGGATGTGTGCTCATGCAGGAAGGACAGGTGGTAGCCTATGCCTCACGACAATTAAAGAAGCATGAGCTTAACTATCCTACACATGATTTGGAGTTAGCAGCAGTGGTGCATGCATTAAAGATTTGGAGACATTATATCCTCGGTCATCGATGTGAGATCTATACGGATCATAAAAGCCTCAAGTACATATTTACACAAACGGACTTGAATTTGAGACAACGTCGATGGTTAGAACTCATCAAGGATTATGATGTAGGAATCAATTACCACCCCGGGAAGGCCAATGTGGTCGCTGACGCATTGAGCAGAAAGGGAGCATGCCACCAACTCACGGTTCGGGAGCTACCACCCGAACTACGTAAGGAGTTCGAACAGTTACACCTCGGATTCTTGAATAACATGGAAATGATGGAAATCCACTCCTCATTGGAGCAAGAAATAAGAAAGGGACAAGCAACGGACGAGGGGATCAAGGAGATCAAAGAAAGAATCCGACAAGGGATAGAAAAGGATTTCAAGGAGGATGAAAAGGGTACGCTTTGGCTAGGAAAAAGGATTTGTGTGCCAAACATAAAACACCTTCGCGACATGATATTGAAGGAGGCACATGATTCACCCTATTCCATACATCCAGGGAGCACCAAAATGTACAAGGATTTGAAAACTTGCTATTGGTGGGATGGTATGAAGAGGGATATAGCCGAATACGTTGCCCGATGCGACACATGCCAACGGGTAAAAGCCGAACATCAAAAACCCGCTGGATTGTTGCAACCTTTGAAAATACCTGAATGGAAATGGGAGGACATCAGTATGGACTTTATTGTCGGATTGCCACGAACTCAGTCAGGATACGACTCCATCTGGGTCATTGTGGACCGGTTGACGAAAACCGCCCATTTTCTTCCGTAAAGACCAGTTACAACGTTACACAGTTGGCAGAGTTGTACATGGAGCAGATCGTGTGCCGTCATGGAATTCCGAAGAGGATAATCTCAGATCGAGGTTCTCAGATTACCTCTAGATTCTGGAGGAAGTTGCAGAAAGCCATGGGTACACGACTGGATTTTAGCTCCGCCTATCACCCACAAACGGATGGGCAAACCGAGAGGACAAACCAAATTTTGGAGGACATGCTGAGAGCTTGCGCCTTGAAACGTGGGCGTAGTTGGGATAGGAGTTTGCCGTATGCCGAGTTCTCCTATAAAAACAGCTATCAAGCTAGCTTGAAGATGTCGCCTTTCGAAGCCTTATATGGCAGACGGTGTAGAACGCCGCTGTTCTGGAGCGAGACTGGAGAGAACCAGGTGTTTGGACCCGAAGTACTACAAGAGGCTGAAAAGCAAGTCCAAACAATACGGGAAAACTTAAAGGCTGCTCAGTCACGACAGAAAGGCTATGCGGACAATAGGCGTAGGAAGTTGACCTTTGAAGTAGGAGACTTCGTATACCTTAAGGTATCGCCTACCCGACGCCAACGACGTTTTAACGTCAAAGGCAAACTAGCGCCTCGCTACATCAGACCATTTAAGATTTTGGGTAAGCGAGGAGAAGTAGCCTATCAACTAGAGCTCCCAAACCACCTCTCCGACGCACATGACGTGTTTCATGTATCTCAGCTCAAGAAGTGCTTGAGAGTACCAGAGGAACATGTGTCAATGGGAGAACTTGAACTTCAAGAGGACCTGACTTACGCAGAACACCCTATCCGAATCTTGGACGTAAAAGAAAGGGTCACCCGAAATAAAGTGATTCGATGGTGCAAGGTACAATGGAGCCATCACACTGAAGCTGAAGCCACATGGGAGCGTGAAGAGGATATTAAGGCTCAATTCCCCTATCTATTTTCTACTAACGAATCTCGAGGGCGAGATTCAATTTAAGGGGGGTAGATTTGTGACACCCTCATCTTGGGTGTCAGCATATGTTCATGTTTTATGAAAAAAGAAAAAATATTTTTAGAAAAGAGGGAATGGAAACGAGTATTAAAAGGATAGCCAGTAAAGCTCTCCGAGAGCACCGAAGGCAATTTCCACGACCAGCAGACCACGTGGCATGTTCGGAGCTCATTCCCAAGAAAATGGGAGAGGTCCGCCGTTAAACTAGCTACGTGGCAGGCTTGGGGGGGGGGGGTCACCTCCGCAATTGGAAAGAGGCCCGACCCTGTGAGACACGTGCTGCCCGCGGAGCTGGCCTCTGCGGAAGAAGCAAAGGCATTTTTTTTATAGGACACGTGTCATCCCCGGAGCTAGTCCTCATGGAAATCAGAGGACCATCCGCGCGGGATACGTGTCAATCTCGGAGCTCATCTCAGAGAAGTCCGGATCTATCGAACACGTGTCGCCACCGGAGCTTATCTCCGGAAGGTCCGTCGCAGCTAAACACGTGTTGACCGCGGGGCATGTCCCTAAGGAAAGAAGAAGAGGAAGACCGGCGCCAACACGTGGCGTGCGCGGAGCTCACCTCCGAAGAAGAGGGAGGTCTCGATCGATTGACACGCGGCATGACCGGAGCTCGTCTCTGCGGGAGAAGAGATACCAGGCTCGGAAGGACACGTGGAGCTTCCGGAGCTCATCACCGCAGAGGTAACGAGTCTGGAGCGGTTTTTACGCGTGAAGATACCGGTACGCAATGGAAGCCGATCTAAACTCCACGATGTTACCGAAGATAAGATGTCAGGATCTAACAAAGATCTGAATAAGACTCTTATTCGGGATCCAATCAGATTAGAACTCTTCTCTTCTTGATTATAAATAGAACCCGAAACCCCTGGACGAAATCACGAACTTCTCTTTCAACTCCTAAGCCGACGACTTAGAGCCCTAGCCCTAACTCGCCGAGCAAAACATCACCGAAAGCGCAACAAGGGAGATCATCGGAGGAAAACCAAGCGGTCTGAGGAGGACCCCGAAGACAAGAAGAACGTGAGGTAGGACTTCAATACCACCTTACGACATCATGTTGTTCATCTCTTTGCATTTGTTCTTCGATTCCTTTCGAACAGAAGCGTTTTCGTGGACAGAACACTCGATGATCAGTTTGATCTAAAGACAAGATCATCGCCACGATTCATCTTTGATCTAAACACCTCTGACCATGCAAAACATGCTAGAACATCAAATCAATCTAATAGAACTAATCGTAGGATAGTATGCATGTGCATCATCACACCTAGTTTAGGGTTTGTGCATGATATTGATTGCTGTGAATTTGTGTGCACGTGAATCCTACATAGCAGGACAAGCTCAGGAAGCTGTGTACGACGAGCTGCAGCAACATGGTTTTGAGAATCAAGAACAACAGGAACCGCAAGAACAAGGCAAGTGCTCCTTGACCATGTTGATCCTATGTTTTGGGTAAAACTATTTTGTTTTGCGAACAAGTGTGTGTGCTGAGTCAAACATGATGGGAAACCCTTTTATAGGAGTTTACTAGTTTTGATTAAACCACCCTTGTCGCCTGGGAAGTTTATGAGTCGGGTACGGTTTTTGCTTATTGCTTCGCTGAGTCCATGGGATTGGGAAGCGAGATAGATGTGTCTAGCTAACTGCACTCGTAATGATAATGAGAAACTGATGTTAATAATGGACATGGATCGGAGGGAGATCTAGGCAAGCCTGGGTTTGTGAATGAGGTAGCATGAGATGGTGGTTTTACTTGCCGTAGATCTAAGGACCGGTTCATGCATGCACATGCCAGGATAACAGTGCCACCACAGGGCCAAGTATGGGTGCGGCTTAGCTGAGTAATTAGGTAAGTTGCTAGGGTGTTATGGACTGTGAAAGGCGCGGGGAATGGGAGTCGAGTGAGGACTGCCCTGCGAACTGCATGGCACAAGAGGGGGCCCGTGGGTGGGAGAATTGGAGATTCTAGCCTGCCGGTGAAACCTTAGTGAGTCCATACATCTAGTAACCCCTTTGTAAAGGCTATTTTGTGATCTCTTGACCATACACCGACGGTTGTGTACTGGTATAATGGAGGTTCTGCAGTCGCCGACGGGTGACGAAATCACAAACTTGTGGGTAAAGAGGTGCAAACTCTGCAGAGTTATTAAAACTATCATGATAGCCGAGCTTACGGTCATGAGCACCTGGCTAAACTGCCATGATTAGATGGGATGGTTATTGGAATGGTTATTGGGATGATTGATGGATGGTTGTTGGAATGGTTATTGGGAAGGTTCTTGGTTATGGTTATTGATTATTGTTTGGTTTGGAATTGTTAAGCCTGGTGATGAAAGGGTTGCATGACTGGTGGGTCATGAATTGAGAATTGGTCTCGGTGCGAGACGAGGTTGTTATATGAGATGAGATGGTAGCGAATACGAGGAGGTATTCGTGAGTATGAATAAAAGATTGGTTAATGTTTGGATGGAACACGGGATGTAATGAAGGTATGTTGGTAATTCAATATATGCTGGGATTACATTCATCTAAAGTAAAGTTGCCGTTTTATCATGGTTTTACAAGATTGCTTTTCTGCAAATAAGCCCTTTTATACCTACCTTGTTTATAAGCTGCATATCATGTGTTATTCCCGCACTTGCTGAGTACATCATTGTGCTCAAACTTGCATTATTATTTCTTTATCAACAGGAAGAGAAGACTACTATGAAGACCGAGTAGAGCATTATGGCGTGTGATCTGTTCTCAACCTTGCCTGTGGAAGGACTAAAGATGGAGCCACTTCTGCTTAGTTTTGCTTCCGCATTAGTTTTTTCTTACGCATTTAATAAGATTTCCACTGCATAGAAATAAGACTTCCGCTGTGAGCATGAGTCCAAGAACTCATGAGGAATTGTAATAAACTCTGTTATTCGTGGTAATATATAATCTGAATTCAGTTTGTGGAACGTATGTGTATGTGTGATGAACATCCTGGGCACACATATGCATTAGTTCTCGGTTCCGTGGTTTTCCACAGAATTGAGGGCGTCACAAACGCGGAGGAGGAGTGTTTGCCGCTGAAGGAAGCTTGGTCATCTTCGTCGGCGGAAACTCGTCGCGCAAGGGAAAAGCCCCCTACCTGGCACGCCAAATGTCGAAGTGTTCGGTCGACACTTCCCCCGGGCCTGCACTGGGCAGCCCGCGGAGGTTCTTTTTTCGGTGGGGCTAGTCACTTGCGGAGATCTTGAGCGTATGGACGAGTTAGGAAGAGCTTTACACGGCGAGTTTTACGTGGTTCAGGCCGCCGGAGCGTAAAACTCTACGTCCACGGCGAGCTATGAAGCTCGCTGTATTGCTTGTTGCTCAGAACCGGAGTCCTGAGCTAGGCTGAGACGGCCCCACGGGACCTCGTCGGGTGGTGCCGTGTTATGCGGCACCCAACAGCACACGGGTCGATGAACATACATCATATTACATAAATAGTTTGCGGAAGCGTACAAGATTGTTTTACAAATAATTATATCAGAGTAAACTACAGCGGAAGACTATCACTCTCACGACTCATGTCTAAACTAGCAACAAAGAAACGGTCCAGCCCGCGGACGTTTCTTACTAGCAACATGAAGATCAATCTGTAGCGGCGAGGATGCTCTTTGAGTAAGCACTCGGAGGTTCCCGAGTCTCATCGGCATCCCTTCTCATAAGCATAGAGTCAATTACCTGCAAAACAACTCGCATAGCATCCGTAAGCATAACGCTCAGCAAGACTTAACCGTCACCCTAAACATGAAACTCTAAGTGCGGTTATGAACCTAACATAGGATAGCATAAGCATAATTAAACTCGCCTAAAAGTGAATCCTTACTTTCAGATATTAAATGCAGCATTTTAAGTAACCCTGGGCATGCCACATCGGGAGTCCACAATCAAACAAGAAACGCTTTCCCCCGATGTAAATTGCTCATGGCATAAAAGAATTGAGTTTGCACTAGCCTATTCATCAAGCTCCAATACAAGGTAGAATAATACTTCACATCAATATGATTAGTTCCTTTCTCATGCAAGTTCTTACTACGTCACGACTGTGAGAACAAGTATGCTCGGTCCATTCCGCGAGCGACGGTGATTCGAATCAATAACACCCGGATTACACGACACGTATGCCCGTACTCGACGTTGCCTACAACAACCATCACTGACGTCGTACGTGGCAGCCTTTCCCCCGTTTCACCCCCGCTGAATTGATCAAGTCACCCCGTACAGTAGCTACAATCATGGTGCACCTTCCGACGTGAGATGTCATGAGAATATTCCCCACATACTGCACACCGGCCGTCCGCCTGAGGCGACCCGAGAAGTCCCAACGACAGCTTCCCGAGGTACATCGGTTTACTGGGTCCCATATAGCCAGCATGAGTCCGGTACACAACTCAAACTTGTTCAACAGGGCCGCATACGAATCGGTCCTTTACCGACACGGACAGGTCTACAGCACCCAGGCCCCTATGTCCTGCTGCTCCTACAACCTTCCGGTCTCAACTTTAACTTGCTAATTCATTTACGAACCAATCCCGTATGCCCCTGTTGTTCCTAAATCTGCGAGTAGCATCTCACCACTCGACTTCTACCGAACCGTACTTAAGCATGGCAGTTCTACACGGTGAAAGACACCTACCCAATACTCCATGGGTCATTTGGCTATGCAAGAGGAGTATCAATCACTAGACCTAATGCACCGTTCATATCTTGACCGAAAGTGAGTACAAAATAAAAACTTAACAGCTGTTAAATGGAAACCGGAGCTTGCCTGTTTTGCAGGGTAGTCGTATATAACAGTTAGTGTCCTTGCAGATCCACCCTTGACTCTCCGGAGCTTGATCCACTTTGATGAATCACTCCTTTGAGTCCCCTTCGTTGTGGTTCCTATTGAAATGCATATGCACATATTTTATAGAATGTAATGGAAAGAAGTTATAGAATTACTTTCTTCAGAACAGAGGTTGTGTGGAAAAGCCAAGAATGGATTGGTTTGCCTACGTTGTGCAAAGAACAGAATTAAACTAATTTGACCTTAAGGCCCTTAGCTATACACTAACCCTTTTCTCTAATGAACATAATAGATAAGCTGAAAAGATTTGAGTGCAACTGAAGAACAAGAACTCCAATGGCCTCAAAACTTTTACAGCAGGTTCTATACTACCTAAGGATTTAGCTTGCCAAATTGCAGCTAATGTGGAGTCATATTGTGTCCTCCATAATTCTCACAATATCTCTTATGTATTTTTCCCTTATACATAAGTATGGAGAATAAGAACAGGGAGTTCCAGGACTCATCTTGGGCTGATAGTTTACATGTGAGTTTTTGATCACATGAGAGTCATCTGGTCCAAAATTCAGCCCTTTTACTTGGGTAGTTCTCCCAGAACAATTCTTTAAGCATTTGTACTCAATAGAATTAATTCTGTAGTAATGTGCATTTTCATGCCCAACTAAGTGAACTACAATTCCAAGTATGTCCCAGAGAGCTTGCCTAAATTTTCCTATGATTTTTGGAGCTATGTATTGCTCAGAACAGATTTTTGAAGTGGGAAACATTTTCTGAAAATGTTTCTGGACTCTTATGAACACAGCAGATTGTTTTTAGCAAATTCCTACACAAATGATCTTCAAATGAGCTGAACATTTTCTATAAGGTCAACAATATTCTAAAGAATATTCTGGCAAAATTTGGGTATTTTTGGATAAACCAAACTCCCTCAATAATTCTTTTTCAGAAAACCTTCCAAGAATTTTCCAGAATTCAATAATTCGTTTCATACAAATTGGGTTGCAGATTTGGACAGATCTATTCAATATGAATCCAAACCAATTTGAATCACTAAATTTGGGGATTCCTAGCAAGAGTTATGAGGTTCTAAAGTTTGGGGAAAAATTCTGAAATTGACCTCTGTTTATTTTCCCATTTTCAGAGACATAAGGAATTAACACCACATTTGGCCAAGCAAATTAGGTCGAATGCTTCTGAAAATTTTACTGGAGTTCAAGTATTTTTGGAAGACTCTCCTGCCAAAATTTGGGGATTTTCCAATACATAGAACTCCTGGAAAAATTCCCACAAGCTTTTCCTTCTATGAATTAATGAGCCAAAACCAGGGGTTTTCATAATTATTGGGTTGTACCTCTGGATAGTACTCTCATAGAGGAATCCAACAAAATTTATCTCACTATTTTTGGAGCTTCCTACACCAAGTTATGCATTTTACAAGTTTGCATAACTCTCTGTTTAACCTCCCGCCAGAGCCCGCGGGTGCACACCGGCAGAAAACTTGGCATGGCTCGTTCTCTCTCATTTCTCCACCAAATGAGCTCCGGTTTCGCCCTACATGCTCCTGGGAACGTGGCGCAGCTGTCTGACAAGGTTTCCCCGCGTGAAAACGGCTGTACGTGGGTCGGCACCGGCGGGGCGGCTCGGGAGCTCGACATGGACGCGTTCCAGCGTGTCCAAGGCATCTCCCGGCGAGCTATGATGTCCTACAGCATCCATATGGTTCTAGGAACATGGAACAGAGATCAGATCATGCAGGAAGTGGCTGCAACCTAGTCGTCATCGTGGACCATGGCCGTTTTGGCCGCCGGCGACGATTTCTCGTCGCCCGGGGCATAGGAGGGTCGGTTTCCTTTGGTTTTTGGCGTGGGAGGGCGCTAGGGCATCTAGTTTCTGTGGTTTGAATTGTAGGAGGTATGATCAATGGTTTGGGAGAATTTTACGAATTAAACACAAGCTGTTCTATACATGCGCCGGTGCCAAAAATTGAATTCCGGCGAGCCGGCGTCGGTGGAGAGCAGGAGGACGACGGGATGAGGATCAGTACCTCCTGGCGCACCTCTGTGACCTCTTGAGCCTGTCGAAGAGATGCTGGGCTGGCCGGGAGACAGGGAGCAGTGGAGCAGCGCGGTGAGGTGCTCGGCTCTCAGTTTGTTTGCGAGGAGAAGAAAGCAATTGTGCCTTGCTTCGGCCGGGGGGGGCATGTGATCACGTTGGGGGTGCGTCCAGGACCGACCCCAGGGCGCCAGCGCGTGGAGACCGGCAGCAGGAGCTGTCACCGGCAAGCTGCTCGGTGGCGCTCGCAAGCTGCTCGGGAAAAGTTCCCACCGAGAGCAAAACTTAGGGAGTAAGTCTCCTCCTTTAGCTCTATGACCTGTGGGTCCCACCCCCCATTTCTTCACCAAATATCTTCTCAAGCTGATCTTTTCACTCCCCAAAATGCTAAGTTTTAAAAAGGTGGGCTAGAATTTGAATTCTTCAAATTCAGTTTGAATTTGCAAGACTAAATCTGGATTTGGTTTAGTATTTGCAATTTCTTCTCTTTAGCTCTCCTTTGAGCCCACCTTACAATTGAAAAGTTGGTGATAACCTTTTCCCTAAAAACTCAACTATATGGCTGCATGTTAATTCAAAGTTTTTGGGTCACCATATGTGTGAACTTTGAATTTTCAAATCTGAATTTTAAACTCACATGCAAAGAGGTATTTAACTCCTTATTGGTCCAACACTTTTATGTAAAAAGGTGAACCTCATGTTGGATGTTCATCCATGTATTACCTTGCATGAAGAAAAGTTTTAGCAAGTCCCATTTTTCATGTCTTTGCCACACATATGAACTCAAACTTTAGTTTTTATTCATACACATTTTTGGGACTTTTACATTCCTCCCCCCTTAAAAGAATCTCGTCCCGAGATTACAAAACAGGAACGAGACGGGAGAGGTAATTAAAAACTGTACAAAGCTAAAAATTCCGGATAGTTGGTGCGGAGGTAATCTTCACTTTCCCACATCGCCTCTTCCGCGGTGTGATTACTCCACAGCACCTTGAAAAATCGGATCGTCCGGTTCCGGGTTACCCAGGTCTTTTCATCCAAAATCTGAACCGGTCGCTCGGTGTAGGTCAGGTCCGGTTTCAATTCGTCGATGTCCTCAGTGCGAACAGCAGCGGTGAATTTGAGGCACTTCCGCAGCTGTGAAACATGAAATACATCATGAACACCCGCTAGACTTGCCGGTAATTCCAGCCGGTAGGCTACGGGTCCGCACTTCTCCGTGATAGCAAAAGGACCAATAAAACGGGGAGCGAGGTTCCCCTTTACACCGAACCGGTGAATTCCCTTCATCGGGGATACACGAAGATAAACGTGTTCTCCGACGTCAAAATGGAATGGCCTACGCCTCTGATCCGCGTAGCTCTTCTGTCGGGATTGTGCAGCCTTTAAGTTCTCTTGTATCAACCGAACTCGGTCTTCGGCTTCGTTGACAAGATCAATCCCAAACAGAACTCTTTCGCCGGACTCACACCAATTCAATGGTGTGCGACACTTCCGGCCGTAGAGAGCTTCATATGGTGCAATTTTAATACTCGCTTGACAATCGTTGTTATATGAAAACTCCGCCAGCGGTAGGTGATCATCCCAATTCCTACCGTGGTGGATGGCACACGCTCTCAACATGTCCTCAAGTACTTGGTTCACCCTCTCGGTTTGTCCATCGGTTTGAGGGTGATATGCGGAGCTTCTAATCAGCTTGGTGCCCAACGAGGCATGCAGCTGCTCCCAAAACCGAGCAACGAACAGCGCACCTCGATCTGAAATGATGGTCTTCGGGACACCATGTGAGCAAATAATTCTGGAGATGAATAACTCCGCATATTGCCTTGCTCGATAATGAGTGTTCACCGGTATGAAATGAGCCAACTTTGTCAACCGGTCGACGATCACCCATATCGAGTCATGCTTCCTGGATGTGAGGGGTAATCCGACGATGAAGTCCATACTCGCATCCTCCCATTTCCACGCCGGAATCTTTAAAGGTTGTAGCGGTCCGGCTTTCCGCATATGATCAGCCTTGACCCGTCTACACGTATCGCATTCGGATACGTATTTAGCAATCTCCCTCTTCATCCTCGTCCACCAAAATTTCTGTTTCAAATCTTGGTACATCTTGTTACTTCTGGGATGAATGGAAAACTTCGACAGGTGGGCTTCATCCAAGATTTTCTTCCGGAGTTTCATATTGCGCGGTACCACTATACGGTCGTTAAACCATATTGTACCGTTCTCATCCTTCCGGAAACATTTCACCTCTCCATTGTCTAGTCTTCTCCGTATGTGAGACATACCTCTGTCTCTTCTTTGAGCCTCAACAATCTCTTCACGGATTGTTGGAATGAGCGCGAGATTATAAAGCGCGCCGTACGGAATGACACGGAGGCTGGGTTCTTCATCTTCCAACTCAGCAACCGCTAAGTTGTGAATGTGGGCTTTCCGACTAAGCGCGTCGGCAACCACGTTGGCTTTTCCCGGGTGATAGTGGATCTCAATTTCATAATCTTTTATGAGCTCCAACCATCTCCGTTGTCTCATATTCAGCTCCTTCTGCGTGAAGATATACTTCAAGCTTTTATGGTCGGTGTAGAGGTGAACAAGATTACCAAGCAGGTAGTGCCTCCACATCTTCAACGCCAACACCACAGCAGCAAGCTCAAGATCGTGAGTTGGATAATGCTGCTCGTGGTTTCGCAGTTGACGAGACCCATAGGCAACTACACGCCCTTCTTGCATCAGAACGCAGCCGAGACTGATGCCGGATGCATCACAGTATACATCGAATGGCTTCGTCGTGTCCGGTTGAGCAAGAACTGGAGCCGTTGTGAGATGTTTCACCAAAGTTTTGAATGCGGCTTCACATGCTTCATTCCACATGTATTTAGTGCTCTTCTTCAGCAGCTCCGTCATTGGTTTAGCAATCTTTGAGAAGCTCGGAATAAACCTCTGATAATACCCCGCTAAACCTAGGAAACTTCGGACCTCGTGGACTGATTTGGGAGGTTCCCACTTCAGCACTTGTTTAATCTTGCTGGGGTCCACGGCAATCCCTTCTGCTGAAATAATATGGCCAAGGAAAGGCACTTGATCAATCAAAAATTCGCACTTGCTGAACTTGGCATACAATTGGTGCTCCCGTAACCGTTGTAGCACAGTACGCAGATGTTCAGCGTGCTCTTCTTCCGATTTGGAGTAAACCAATATGTCGTCGATGAATACCACGACGAACTTGTCTAACTCCGGCATGAACACAGAATTAATCAAATACATGAAGTGTGCCGGAGCGTTGGTTAATCCAAACGACATGACGAGGTACTCGTAGAGTCTGTATCTTGTCGAGAAAGCTGTCTTCGGTATGTCCTCCAGTCGGATCTTGATTTGATGATAGCCCGACCGAAGATCCATCTTCGAAAATACCTTTGCACCCACAAGTTGATCAAACAGGATGTCGATGCGAGGCAAAGGATACTTGTTCTTGATCGTGACAGCATTGAGAGGACAATAATCAACACATAGCCGTAGTGCTTCGTCCTTCTTCTTAACGAACAGCGCTGAGCAACCCCAAGGTGAAGAACTTGGTCGTATGAAACCCTTGCTCATGAGTTCATTCAGTTGCTCTTTCAACTCCGCTAGCTCGTTAGGTGCCATCTTGTAAGGCCTTCGTGAAATAGGCGTCGTTCCCGGCACCAGTTCAATTTTGAACTCGACGTCCCGTTTGGGCGGCATGCCCGGTAAGTCATCGGGAAATACGTCGGGATAATCACGTACCACCGGAATATCTTCAAGCTTCAGCGCTTCCGTGTGGTAGGCCTCTACCATATCTGGATCATCGCTGTCTGAAAACAGCGTGTGCTGTCCGTGAATCGGCGAGTCAATCTGGACAGTCCGGTTACCGATATTGAGAACGGCACCGTAACGATTTAACCAAGACATCCCCAATATAATGTCTATCTTCTGCCTATCCAACATAATCAGCGATGTTGGGTATATTTTTCCGCCCAAACACAAAGCTGCTCAGGACACAATCTGATTGGCAGAGATATTTCCTCCAGGTGAACGTATGAGAAAACTCGTTGTGGGAGTATTGGTAGATAATTGGTGCTGATCCACGCATGTTTTGCTGATAAAATTGTGGGTTGCACCTGAATCAAAAAGTACCAATACGGGCACGTCCTTGAGAGTAAACATGCCCGCTAACACCGGTGCTCCCTCCGGGACATCCTCAATCGCAAGATGTTGCACACTCCCGGATTGCAATGCTGTTATGTTGACTTGAGCAGATGGCGGCATACCACCTGATGATGCTGGCTGTATGGTGTTTACCAACTTCTCCCGGCATTCCTGCCTAAAATGCCCAAAACGGTGGCAATAAGAACACGGAGGTTTCCCCGGTTCTTCGTTGACTTGTGGTTGAGAAGTTGAGGCACTTGGCTGCAGCAATGATGCAACAGATGTCATTCGTTGCTGAGGCAAAGGTGTTGCTTCAAGACATGATTATTGAGCAGGAAATCTGTACGGAGTTGATCTCCCTGGTGCTTGCCATATCTCATCGGATGGTGTGTGATACACCACACGGTATTTACGAGGAACGATTGGTGTGTCTTCTTGCACATCCTCCCGGTCCCTCTTCTCTGCTTGACACTCAAGTGTCGCTTGTTCTTGCAGCAGAGCAGCACTGATCAACTCGGTGTAACTGCCTTCATTGAACAAAGCTAACTTCTCTTTTAGTATGGCACTCAAGCCATAGAAAAAGTAGTCACACATTGCAGCTTCGCTCGTCGCATAAGCAGGAGCATATTGTGCCAGAAGGTTGAATCGTCTGACATAATCGAGGACACTCATGTTCCCCTGCTTCAAGTTTCTGAATTCTTGCTGCTGGGCCTTGATAAAACCCATAGGAATGTGACGAGCCCGGAATGCTTCACGAAATTCCGTCCATTCCACTTGATGGTCTTCCGGAACGGTGGCGAGATACGCAAATCACCAATTTCCGGCGGCTCCATGGAGCTGTTGAGCTGCAAATGATGTCTCTTGATACTCGTCGCACTCAAACACTCCAAACTTGGACTCCATAACTCGAAGCCACTGATCAGCTTCCACTGGTTCATGGGCTTCCGTGAAGATTGGCGGTTGTGTCGCCAAGAAATCCAAGTAGGCGTTCCGAGGTGGAACGTCCTGTTGTGCACGCTGGAGTAAGCCCTGTTGTACCAAGGTTTGGAGTAGTCTTGTGTTCTCTTGACTTGAATCGACCATCTGAGCCATGATATCCGCCCATACCGTTGATGGCGGTGCCCCTGGTGGAGTCGAGTCATCACCGTCTCGATGAGAACCTTTAGTCCTACTCGGAGAATGAGTACGCACCATACTGCAAAAGCATAATTTTGAGGGGAATCACAACTTGATCTAACAGCATGTGAAAGTATGTAAAACATGAACATGCTAAAACTTTATGAAACCATAACAAAATTTCATGTTTACACATCTTTCTAAAGCCAACATATTCAGTCCCTCATTCTGTACAGAACATACCTTTATGTACTTAACCCAGAATTTGATCCATTTATTAGCATTTTCATAACTCAAGTTGCATACCAAAGTTAAAGTTAACTTCAGTATATTTTCAACGAGTACTCATATGCCCCTATATCGTTTCTGGAACAAAAGTTAGGATTGTTCAAAGTTGACAGAATTTCTGGCTAAAATTTGCCAGCACCTCCTTTGTATGTGGCTGTTTTCATCACAGTTTTACATACAACTGGGGTACAATTCTGAACAAACTATGAACTACAAAATCGTTGTAAGTTTCATAACCTTTCCAACAGTGTATTACATGACCCTTAGAAAATTTTCTACAGATTGTTATGACCAATTTACCGAAACATCCAGAGAAGTTTGCAGCTGCTCTGTTTTCTGAACAGTTTGCATTCATCTGGACGTTCAACCAAGTTGGTGTCGGATTTGGCTTTGGAGTTCTACAGAAAAGTTGTAGAGCACTTAATAAACATTCCAGAACTGTCTCAAACACCTCCATTGGGTCAAACTAATTAGAGTTACGCTCTGTTAAAGACCACAAAAATTTCTGTCTGAACAGAGCACTCTGTCTTTGAGATCAAAAGAAGCCTAACAAGTCTCTTCTTTGAAACTTAGTTCAAATGAAGAGCTCAGTAACTAATATGTGCTTTATCACATCCATTTTTAGTTTGGAAGTTAGTCATGAATGATTTCTTCATAGGTAAGAATACTATCCAGTGTCGTACAGTGACGATGCACCGTAAGACATATGACGGTACTACGTTGCCTCACCAAAGAAAAACCTAACCGGATTACACCGGCATACACGTATCATTAGGTGGCACTAAAACGGTCACTCGCAAACGTGTTCTACACGCACTAAGGTTTTTCGTGGTTAGCACCTACATAAGCCACACTCAATCATCAGGTCCGGCTGCACACCGAACCCGGTATCCATAACAGTTTGTACACCCGGCCGTCATCACTCGCCCAGGTGTTCTCAAGCCAAACATGCCTTGAGCTACGTGTTCACGTTACTGACCACGTGACGGGGTCTCCCAAATTGCACCACGCATGCCAGTGAAGACGTTGCTCGAATACTCCAAGTGACATGAAGAGTCATAGAGGATACTAAAGCGGGTCGGGTTACCTGCCACCCGTGGGGCTCCACCCTTCAGCTTGTGCGCACTGGTGGACAGCGCATACGTGCACCCCCCAAGACATAAATCGTCCCGAGATGCACGATTTTCCGACATAACAAATAAGTTAGGTTGCCACCTTCATAATATGCTAATAGTAGTCCATATGTGGGCCTAGTACCGATATCTCACCGTACCCTAAGTTTGTGACATAATATGATGCTCAATCCGTGCTCTGTTCCCAACGCAGCTCTGATACCACGCTGAGACGGCCCCACGGGACCTCGTCGGGTGGTGCCGTGTTATGCGGCACCCAACAGCACACGGGTCGATGAACATACATCATATTACCTAAATAGTTTGCGGAAGCGTACAAGATTGTTTTACAAATAAGTATATCAGAGTAAACTACAGCGGAAGACTATCACTCTCACGACTCATGTCTAAACTAGCAACAAAGAAACGGTCCAGCCTGCGGACGTTTCTTACTAGCAACACGAAGATCAATCTGTAGCGGCGAGGATGGTCTTTGAGTAAGCACTCGGAGGTTCCCGAGTCTCATCGGCATCCCTTCTCATAAGCATAGAGTCAATTATCTGCAAAACAACTCGGATAGCATCCGTGAGCATAACGCTCAGCAAGACTTAACCGTCACCCTAAACATGAAACTCTAAGTGCGGTTATGAACCTAACATAGGATGGCATAAGCATAATTAAACTCGCCTAAAAGTGAATCCTTACTTTCAGATATTAAATGCAGCATTTTAAGTAACCCTGGGCACGCCACATCGGGAGTCCACAATCAAACAAGAAACGCTTTCCCCCGATGTAAATTGCTCATGGCATAAAAGAATCGAGTTTGCACTAGCCTATTCATCAAGCTCCAATACAAGGTAGAATAATACTTCACATCAAGATGATTAGTTCCTTTCTCATGCAAGTTCTTACTACGTCACGACTGTGAGAACAAGTATGCTCGGTCCATTCCCCGAGCGACGGTGACTCGAATCAATAACACCCGGACTACACGACACGTACGCCCGTACTCGACGTTGCCTACAACAACCATCACTGACGTCGTACGTGGCAGCCTTTCCCCCGTTTCACCCCCGCTGAATCGATCAAGTCGCCCCGTACAGTAGCTACTCTCATGGTGCACCTTCCGATGTGAGATGTCATGAGAATATTCCCCACATACTGCACACCGGCCGTCCGCCTGAGGCGACCCGAAAAGTCCCAACGACAGCTTCCCGAGGTACATCGGTTTACTGGGTCCCATATAGCCAGCATGAGTCCGGTACACAACTCAAACTTGTTCAACAGGGCCGCATACGGATCGGTCCTTTACCGACACGGACAGGTCTACAGCACCCAGGCCCCTATGTCCTGCTGCTCCTACAACCTTCCGGTCTCAACTTTAACTTGCTAATTCATTTACGAACCAATCCCGTATGCCCCTGTTGTTCCTAAATCTGCGAGTAGCATCTCACCACTCGGCTTCTACCGAACCGTACTTAAGCATGGCAGTTCTACACGGTGAAAGACACCTACCCAATACTCCATGGGTCATTTGGCTATGCAAGAGGAGTATCAATCACTAGACCTAATGCACCGTTCATATCTTGACCGAAAGTGAGTACAAAATAAAAACTTAACAGCTGTTAAATGCAAACCGGAGCTTGCCTGTTTTGCAGGGTAGTCGTATATAACAGTTAGTGTCCTTGCAGATCCACCCTTGACTCTACGGAGCTTGATCCACTTTGATGAATCACTCCTTTGAGTCCCCTTCGTTGTGGTTCCTATTGAAATGCATATGCACATATTTTATAGAATGTTGTCGGTACCCGAGATATGGGGTACCCCCGCGCACAGGGTAAAATGCCTAAGGAACTCGCCCTTCTCCGCAGGGAGAGCTCCGAAGGCACCACGCGTCCGGCGGGGCCGGACCTCCCTCTCCTCAGAGGAGAGCTCCGGGCCCGCCACGTGGCATACAGAAGCCGGACCTCCCCCTCCGCGGGAGAGAGCTCAGAAGGCGCCACGCGTCCGGCGGGGCCGGACCTCCCTCTCCTCAGAGGAGAGCTCCGGGCCCGCCACGTGGCAAACAGAAGCCGGACCTCCCCCTCCGCGGGAGAGAGGCCCGAAGGCGCCACGTGTCCAGCGGGGCCAGACCTCCCTCTCCTCAGAGGAGAGCTCCGGGCCCGCCACCTGGCATACAGAGGCCGGACCTCCCCCTCCGCGGGGAGAGGTCCGGAGGCTCCACGTGCCCCGCGGGGCTGACCCTCCTCTTCTCTGAGAAGGGCTCCGGGCCCGCCACGTGGCAGCAGAGCGACGCTGCCTGCCCCGAGCGATAGGCAGCGGGTGTAAATACGCTCCATACCTTGCCCGTACAAAGTATTCAAGGCCCGCGTCTTCCCAAGACGCGGAGACGCGGAGCACGCTTCTGTCAGGTGCCGTTGCGCCCAGTCGCATCATAGACTGGCGCGTGGTGTCAGAACCTGTCAGCCAACAAACACCGCGACAAGACATCCCATGCCGCCTGCGCCGTCATCAACCCTTACGACTAGCATGCGGCATGGGCAGGGCGGCAAGATGAAGACTCAGAAGCATTCGACCAGAGACAACTACCGGCATAACTGCAGATACGGTAGATAATAGACAATGTTCCCGGGACCACCTGTCGGGTCCCGGCTTCCCTTGTAAGCCACCTGAGTCTTGGACTATAAAAGGCTCGGGTAGGCGTCGATAGCAAGGGTTCGCACTTTGCAACTCATACGCTAGCCATACACTCTCAAGCTGTAACTCACCCCCAAGCTCAGGCCTCCGGCCCTGAGCAGCAAGCAATACAGCGAGCTCCATAGCTCGCCGTGGACGTAGGGTTTTACGCTCCGGCGGCCTGAACCACGTAAAACTCGCCGTGTCAAGCTCTCCCTAACTCGTCCATTTGCGCAAGCTCTTCGCTAGGGACTAGCCCCTCCGAAAAAAGAACCTCCGCGGGCTGCCCAGTGCAGGCCCGGGGGAAGTGTCGACTGCACACTTCGACATTTGGGGCGCCAGGTAGGGGGCTTTTCTCCTAGCGCGACGAGTTCCCGCCAACGAAGATGACCAAGCTTCCTTCAGCAGCAACCTCTCCCCCTCCGCGTTCACGGCGAACCGTGACCACTGGGGAGTACATGTCGACACACTCAGGACGGAGTGTGTCGGCACAAGCTGGTAGCCAGCAGCCGACTCCGGCTATGCAGGCCCCGACCAGTGTGAGATCTTCTGCAGCGCTGAGCGTACACCATGGAGGTGCGCTAGCTGCAGCAAGAGCGCTGCTGCGCAACCCACCTGCGGGGGATGCGCCCCATTCAGCGACCCAGCAATGGGTCCGCGAGGTGGACCGCCTCGTCGTCGCCGCCGCGAACCCTCGGTTTCGGCGAGGACGGCGCGCAGGACAACCGGCTGTGTCGCTGACGCGTACACCCACGGTTGACGGGCTAACAGCGGATTCCAGCTCCTCCAGGCTCCTGTCGACGGACCTGCGAAGGAAACTGGAATGGTGCCACTTGGGCCAGGACGCCCGGGTGTACCTCGAGCGACGCCGAGAGAGGCGTCGCAGCCATGAGGCGGGCGACAGCATGTCGTCGGCCTCGACACAACCAGAAGGGCAGGCCTTCGCCACGCGAGCCCTGCCTCAGGCATATGCTGCGCAGCATATGCCACAGCTATATGCGCCGCAAGTAGCGGCCCCGGTCTATGGTGCAGCCATGCCCATGCCGGGATATGCGGTGCCAGGTGCGAACCAAGCGTCCGCAGCGCCAGTACCTGCAGCAGCAGGTGCAGGATGTGCGGCCCTTGCACCCCACCTTCGCTTCGCAAGGTGGCCACGCAAGTTTCGCCTGCATCTGCCCGAGAAGTACGACGGTAGCGTCAACCCAGCGGAGTTCCTCCAGATCTACTCCACCGCCGTACTTGCCGCAGGAGGGGATGAGGCTGTCATGGCCAACTACTTCCCCGTCGCCTTGACCGGCGCAGCTCGGTCTTGGCTCATGAATCTACCTCAGGGGTCCATAACCTCCTGGGGAGAGCTCTGCCGGCAGTTCGTCGCCAACTTCGGCAGCTCCTACACCCGTCCCGGCACGGAGCTTGATCTCCATGCCGTCAAGCAACAACTTGGGGAGTCGCTGCGCTCTTTCATCCAGCATTTCTCTCAGGTACGCAACACCATCCCGCATATCCAAAGTGCCTCTGTGGTGGTGGCGTTCCGACAGGGTGTCCGGGACGAGAAAATGCTTGAGAAGCTCGCGACCAGAGAGATCCGCGACGTCTCGGAGCTCTTCAGCCTGGCGGACAAGTGCGCCATAGCAGCTGAAGGGCGGAACTGGCAAGCTCTGCCGACCTCCGAGTCAGGAGGACAGCCCGGGTCCTGTGCTGCTGCCTATGTGGGTGGCAAGAAGACCAAGAACCGGGGGGGTGGCAAGATGAAGTCGCCATTCACGGCCCCCGTCGCCGCAGCTGCGACGACCAGTGGAGGTCGGGGGCCACGCCCCGACAAAAGGCAGCGGCAATCACCAGCCCCAGACAGTGACCAAGGCGGGCTATGCCCCGTGCATGGCACCTGCAACCATACTTCTGCCGAGTGCTGGGAGATCCAGAAGCTCGCAGAGCACTTCCGCAAAGGAAGACAGCAGAGGGCTGAAGCGCCGCCCTACCCTCAGAGGGATGGTGTAACACCCCAAATTTTGATTCAAAACCCTAAACCATGTTCAGAGGGGAATTTAGAAATTTTTGGACGTGTTGCATGTTTTGCAAAAATTCAAATTCAAACTGGAATTCAAATTATACTCAAAACAGAAAAGAAATGGAAAAAGAAAAAGAGAAAACGGGAAAAAACTGGCCAGTGGGCCGAAACCCGCCAGCCGGCCCAGCTACTCCCGCGCCAGCCCGCCCCCGCGCGCGCCGCGCTGCCTCTCACCGATGGGTGGGACCCACCTGTCATCCCTAACCCCGAGCCCCCGCGACCCCGGACTTTTCTCCCGAGCGCGCGAAATCGCAACCGACCGGGAAAGCCCGTCCCGCAGCCGAATTCCGGTCCCAGAGGACTCCAACTCGATCACAACAGACCCACCGCCCTCCCCCTGCTATAAAAACCCCCGATCCGATCAGTTTTTCCCACGCGATCGCCGATTTTCACTCCGGTGAGCACCGAGACTTCGCCGGTGAATTCTGGCCGATCTAAGCTCGGTAACTCTGATCTAACTCGCTGGTCTTGATCCACCGCCTCCTGGGAACTTTGCAGGTGCAGAAAACCCGAAGACTTACGGTGTAAATCCAGCGCCGACGAGCTTCGCCGTGGTTTTGCCTAGGACCTCGCCGCCGACCACTTTCCAGGATCCCCGAGCTCGAGAAAACCCCCGAGGTGAGATCCCTGACCTCCCCTCTACCGATCTATGCCATAAGATCACAGTTCTAGGTAGAATTCTCGCGGATCCGAAACTTTCCGGCGAGATCGCCGCTTCCCACCGCCGTGCGCCGCCGGCAGCGCCGCCCGCGCTCGATCAGAGCGACGTGGCCGCTTGTGCGCCGTTTATTTTAAATCGCACGGTAGACTTTAAAACCCCGCGTACCGGTTCGATCTTATAATCTCAGCCGTTGGTTTAAAATCGAACGGACCACGTCAGCCCCGCGTTATAAAGACTGAAATTCTTACGTGCTACCCCCTGGGGATCTCTGGAATTGAGAGCTAGCCCCGGAAACTTCAGATCTAGCCCCTGGAACTCCAGAAAATCGTGTAAATCCGTTTAAAAATCAGTTTTAACCCCTGGACTTAATAGAAATTAGGAAAAACACCTCTGTTAAGTGTAGCTAGACCCCTGGAAATTATGAAAATAATATTATAGACCCTGTAATGGGTGAGTTCATTATTTTAGCCCTGTTTAGTATTTAATTTAGGAAATTGAATATGTAACTAGTGTTTAAAAATTAAAAAGTGGGACAAACATAATTGTCAAAATTTATTAAAAACTTTCTCAGTACTTAGAAAACTTTGGAGTGAGATAAAAATATATTTTTGGGCTGAAATAAATCTGTTTTATCTATTATTCACATTTATTAGTATAGGGACACATTTTTAAGTAAAGAATAGTTAAAGAAAAATAGGGAAAATAATTATGAAATAGTATACATCATAAGCCATGGTCAAAATATGATTTTAAATTATTTAGGACCAGAACCTAATCTGTTTAGGTGATGTGTATTACTAATTTAATAATAAAATACACAATTATGCATAGGAATATAAATCTGAAAATATAGCAACTAGTAAATGATAAATGGAGTTTCTAAAATACAAAGAATTCAGTTTAGGGTTGATAGAAATTGTGAAGGCACATTGTATGCAAGTATAAATGTGGACACAAAAGTAGGAATCATATATACATGGTTAAAAGTGCATGCAAGCCACAACTTAACACACATAAAGTAACCACAACACATATAATGGTGAATGAATTTCATAAATGTGAATGTGTGGGTTGTATGAAGTGTAAGTGTGAATTATGTCTTATGGATTGTTGTTTTTCTTTTGCTATGTGTGATGGTATGAAGTAGAACCTGTTCAAGAACAAGTTATTCATTTCCAAGACCAGGAATACCCATTTCAAGAGCAGCAAGAAGGAGGCAAGTGTCCTTGACCACTTTGATCCTATGCTAGGATGTGTAGATAGAATTATTTGCATTGTCAAATGAAATATGAAACCCATGCTAGGAAAGTTTCCCTAGAATTGCATTACCTTGTTTCCTTGTAGCTTGGGTTGGGATTTATTTTGTCATGTCATTTATTTACATGCATATGCTTAGCCATGCTTTGAATGGGATATTTGGGATATGAGATCATCAGTTTATTATACCATACTCTTGAATGAGCTATTGTGAGTTATGTAGAGGTAGGGATCAAGGCAAGTTGGATGTTTTGGTTGGGTGCTGGGTGCACGAGACTTGGGTTTGTGTTTAGTACTTGCCTGGATCCTAAGGACCGGTTCATGGAGCATGTAACCCGGCTTTACAGTGCCAACCACATGCTGAGATGGGGCAGCTTGGCCAATTAATTAGGTGTATCCCCGGCGTAGTATGGGTGTGTTGGATGGTGCGGGGAGTGGGTGTCAGCTGGACTACCATATGAACCGCAAGGCTCAAGAGGGGGCCACTGCAGCGGGGTTGGAGCCTCTTGTATGCTGTTAGGGGTGAAACCTCAGTGGGCCCACGCTCGTCGGGAATCCCTTTGTAAAGGCTTCGTAGTGATCTCCTGGCTGCACACCTGGGAAGTGTGAATGTGGATCGTAGCCACTGGCATAATGGAGGTTCTTTTAGTCCACCCGGCAACGGGGGATGAAATCACTACTTGTGGGTACAGTGGTAAAAACTCTGCAGAGTCAAAACTGTCTTGACAGCCATGCTCACGGTTAAGAGCGGCCTTGACTTATTCATGATTAGAGGAGTGATGGTTTTTGGAAGTTGTGGATGTTAAGCGGGGAGCTTAACATTGGAAATGATGTTATGGTTATTTGGTTATGATGATGGGATGGGAGATTGGGACCATTTCACCTGTGTAGTAATGTAGGTGCTTAATAAGCTAAGGTGATAGGTATTAATTGCGTAGTGCTTTAGCCATGAGTTCAACCTCTCCTTGTTCTAGCCATGCATGATATAATTTTCCCACACTTGCTGAGTACCCTTGGTACTCAACCTTGCATATTTGTTGGTTTATATTGCTGCTCAGGTCAAGATAATGAGGTGGTGTATAATGACCAAGATTTTGGACCCGAGAAAGGCTTTTAGGTTCATGAAGACCCCCGGGCAACGCCTGTGATGGAGCCCTAAAGAATAATATTCCGCTGCTAGTTTATTTACTTGTGATGAAGCAATTAGTGTCCATTGAGACATTTGCGATGTAAGACTTATTTATATTCGACACCTGGCTTGTAATAAATGATGCTTCACTATTTGTCATCACATGTATGAGAAAATGATCCTGGCATACATGTGATATTCACTTGGTTGTTTCTTCGGAAAAACCGGGTGTGACAGATGGCAAACAGAAGGTCGATGCCCCAATCACTGCTGCCCACCAGGTGGGGTTCTAGGAGCCTCAGCGTGTCATAAAGACAGTGCATGACGGTGAGGACTCCAGTTCCGACGGTGACAGGCCAGGGCGTTAGCCAACTGCGGTGCGCCTCCGGGCCACGAACATACCTCTCGGGGGCCTCCTAAGGTCTGTCAACCCCTTGAAGGCCTAGCCAGAAGGGGAAGACGCCTTAGGTCATCCAAGACGAGCCCGGGTCTACCTACCCCTTGAAGGCCTTAGCCAGAAGGGGAGAACTCCCCGGGGGCCCCCAGGAGAAGCCGCGCAGGACCTGATCCAGCGCGAAGATAACAACCTCGATGACAAGACTCGGCTGCAGGAAACACCCCGCAACGCACGGTCTCGGCTAATGCTCTAAGCACTACCGCCAAAGAACCAAACGCGTCGGGGGCCTGCAGGAGGGCAACTTGGTGAAGCGGCACGCTCTATTCCAAGAAGGACCCATAAGCTCTCGCCCAGCAGGGAAGGTCCCTTCCGAATCATGAAAGCTGCCACCCCAAGCACACATGCCTTCCAACCGAGAGTGGGATCCGTTCCCAAAAATCCTTGCCATGGAGCAACGCTGTAAGTCCTACTTCCTGAGCATCAGTAGAACAGGGTTATTCCCTTCTGTAATAGATCCCATAGAACTTAGGAACAGCGCTTGGGGCAGCTAAGTCTCAAGGGACGGTACAGGACTACGTCCAGTTTAGCCTGGTTCTGACCCTAAGTGCGTAGAGTCTTGCTTCCCTTAAAGACAAGGCGGAACATTGCCTCCCAGTACAGCCAGAATTCCACCTATGGGTACGAATACAGAGCCCCGTTCTACTTAGCTCTCTCTCATGCGCTCATTTAAATTATGCATTAATTTCTATGATCGCACTATTTCTGTATGTTCATGGTACATCTAGCTCCACCTCTCCTGTGCTCATCCATAGTCGGCATTCGCTATCCTTCCGAAGGCGGCTGCGCTTGAGGCACCTGCCGATGGCCGAGTGGGTCTCGCGGGCCTCCCCCAGTCAGGTGTTGCGGTGCCAGTTGGTTACCTCCAGGAAAGGCCTGCGTTGTGCATGGGGGGTCCAGGGTGCGTATCCATCTTAGCCGGCCCAGAGCCCAAAGCATGCGCATCCTGCCCTCCGGAGGTCCAGGGGAGTACGTGTGACGCCCTTAATTCTGTGGAAAACCACAGAACCGAGAACTAAAGCATATGTGTGCCCAGGATGTTCATCACACATACACATACGTTCCACAAACTGAATTCAGATTATATATTACCACGAATAACAGGGTTTATTACAATATCTCATGAGTCTTGGACTCATGCTTACAGCGGAAGTCTTATTTCTATGCAGCGGAAGTCCTTATTCAAATGCGGAATCAAAACTAATGCGGAAGCAAAACTAAGCAGAAGTGGCTCCATCTTTAAATCCTTCCACAGGCAAGGTTGAGAATAGATCACACGCCATAATGCTCTACTCGGTCTTCATAGTAGTCTTCTCTTGCTGTTGATGAAGAAATAATAATGCAAGTTTGAGCACAATGATGTACTCAGCAAGTGTGGGAATAACACATGATATGCAGCTTATGAACAAGGTAGGTATAAAAGGGCTTATTTGCAGAAAAGCAATCTTGTAAAACCATGATAAAACGGCAACTTTACTTTGGATGAATGTAATCCCAGCATATATTGAATTACCAACATACCTTCATCACTCCCCGTGTTCCATCCGAATATTAACCAACCTTTTATTCGTACTCACGAATACCTCCTCGTATTCGCTACCATCTCATCTCATATAACAACCTCGTCTCGCACAGAGACCAATCTCATTTCATGACCCATCAGTCATGCAACCATCTCATCTCCCGAACTCAACAGTCCCAAACCAAACCATAACCAATAATCATAACCAAGAACCTTTCCAATGACCATTCCAATAACTATCCCAATAACCATCCCATCTAATCATGGCAGTTTAGCCAGGTGCTCATGACCGTAAGCTCGGCTATCATGATAGTTTTAATAACTCTGCAGAGTTTGTACCTCTTTACCCACAAGTTTGTGATTTCGTCACCCGTCGGCGACTGCAGAACCTCCATTATACCAGTACACAACCGTCGGTGTATGGTCAAGAGATCACAAAATAGCCTTTACAAAGGGGTTACTAGATGTATGGACTCACTAAGGTTTCACCGGCAGGCTAGAATCTCCAATTCTCCCACCCACGGGCCCCCTCTTGTGCCATGCAGTTCCCAGGGCAGTCCTCACTCGACTCCCATTCCCCGCGCCTTCCACAGTCCATAACACCCTAGCAACTTACCTAATTACTCAGCTAAGCCGCACCCATACTTGGCCTTGTGGTGGCACTGTTATCCTGGCATGTGCATGCATGAACCGGTCCTTAGATCTACGGCAAGTAAAACCACCATCTCATGCTACCTCATTCACAAACCCAGGCTTGCCTAGATCTCCCTCCGATCCATGTTCATTAATCTCATCAATTACTTATTATCAGTACGAGTGCAGTTAGCTAGACACATCTATCTCGCTTCCCAATCCCATAGACTCAGCGAAGCAATAAGCAAAAAAAAACCATGCCCGACTCATGAACTTCCCAGACGACAAGGACGGTTTAACCAAACTAGTAAACTCCTATAAAAAGGGTTTCCCATCATGTTTGACTCAGCACACACACCTTTTCGCAAAACAAAATAGTTTTACCCAAAACATAGGATCAATATGGTCAAGGAGCACTTGCCTTGTTCTTGCGGTTCCTGTTGTTCTTGATTCTCAAAGCCTTGTTGCTGCAGCTCGTCGTAGACAGCTTCCTGAGTTTGTCCTCGCGTTTTTTTTGAGGTCCTCCTCAGACCGCTCGGTTCTTCTTCGATGATCTCCCTTGTTGTGCTTCAGCGATGTTTCGCTCGGCGAGTTGAAAAAGAAGTTTGTAGTTTCGGCCAGAGGTTTTGGGTTCTATTTATAATCGGGAAGAGAAGAGTCCTAATCTAATTGAATCCCGAATAAGAGTCTTATTCAGATCTTTGTTAGATCCTGACGTCTTATCTTCGGTAAGGATTGTGGAGTTTAGATCGGTTTCCGTTGCGCACCGATATCTTCATGTGTAAAAACCGTTCCAGACTTGTTACCTCCGCGGTGATGAGCTCCGGAAGCTCCACGTGTCCTTCCGAGCCTGGTATCTCTTCTCCAGTAGAGACGAGCTCCGGTCGTGCCGCGTGTCAATCGATCGAGACGTCCCTCTTCTTCGGAGGTGAGCTCCGCGCACGCCATGTGTTGGCGCCGGTCTTCCTTTTCTTCTTTCCTCAGGGACATGCCCCGCGGTCGACACGTGTTTAGCTGCGACGGACCTTCCGGAGATAAGCTCCGGTGGCGACACGTATTCGAGAGATCCGGACTTCTCTGAGATGAGCTCCGGAATTGACACGTATCCCGCGAGGATGGTCCTCTAATTTCCGCGAAGACTAGCTCCGTGGACGACACGTGTCTTATGAAAAATGCCTTTGCTTCTTCCGCAGAGGCTAGCTCTGCGGGCAGCACGTGTCCCACAGGGTCGGACCTCTTTCCAATTGCGGAGGTGACCCCCGGTCCTGCCACGTAGCCTAGTTTAGCGTCGGACCTCTCCCAATCTCTCGGGGATGAGCTCCGAACGCGCCACGTGGTCTGCTGGCCGTGGAAGTTGCGTTTCGGTGTTCTCGGAGAGCTTTATTGGTCATCTTTTTGATACTTGTCTCTGTTCCTTCTTTTCTTAAAATGTTTTTTTTCTTCTTCTTATACTGACACCCGAGATGAGGGTGTCACAAATCTACCCCCCTTAAATTGAATCTCGCCCTCAAGATTCGTTAGTAGAAAATAGATGGGGGAATTCTGCCTTAATATCCTCTTCACGCTCCCATGTGGCTTCAGCTTCAGTGTGATGGCTCCATTGTACCTTGCACCATCGAATCACCTTGTTTTGGGTGACCCTTTCCTTTACGTCCAAGATTCGGACAGGGTGTTCTGCGTAAGTCAGGTCCTCTTGAAGGTTAAGTTCTCCCATTGACACTTGTTCCTCTGGTATTCTCAAGCACTTCTTGAGCTGGGATACATGAAACACGTCATGTACATCGGAGAGGTGGTTTGGGAGCTCTAGTTGGTAGGCTACTTCCCCTCGCTTACCCAAAATCTTAAATGGTCCGATGTAGCGAGGCGCTAGTTTGCCTTTGACGTTAAAACGTCGTTGGCCTCGGATAGGCGATACCTTAAGGTATACGAAGTCTCCAACTTCAAAGGTCAACTTTCTATGCCTATTGTCCGCATAGCCTTTCTGTCGTGACTGAGCAGCCTTTAAGTTCTCCCGTATCGTTTGGACTTGCTTTTCAGCCTCTTGTAACACTTCAGGTACAAACACCTGGTTCTCTCCAGTCTCGTTCCAGAACAGCGGCGTTCTACACCGTCTGCCATATAAGGCTTCGAAAGGCGACATCCTCAAGCTAGCTTGATAGCTGTTGTTATAGGAGAACTCGGCATACGGTAAACTCCTATCCCAACTACGCCCACGTTTCAAGGCACAAGCTCTCAGCATGTCCTCCAAAATTTGGTTTGTCCTCTCGGTTTGCCCATCTGTTTGTGGGTGATAGGCGGAGCTAAAATCCAGTCGTGTACCCATGGCTTTCTGCAACTTCCTCCAGAATCTAGAGGTAAACTGAGAACCTTGATCTGAGATTATCCTCTTCGGAATTCCATGACGGCACACGATCTGCTCCATGTACAACTCTGCCAACTGTGTAACGTTGTAACTGGTCTTTACCGGAAGAAAATGGGCGGTCTTCGTCAACCGGTCCACAATGACCCAGATGGAGTCGTATACTGACTGAGTTCGTGGTAATCCGACAATGAAGTCCATACTGATGTCCTCCCATTTCCATTCAGGTATTTTCAAGGGTTGCAACAATCCAGCGGGTTTTTGATGTTCGGCTTTTACCCGTTGGCTTGTGTCGCATAGGGCAACGTATTCGGCTATATCCCTCTTCATACCATCCCACCAATAGCAAGTTTTCAAGTCCTTGTACATTTTGGTGCTCCCTGGGTGTATGGAATAGGGAGAATCATGTGCCTCCTTCAATATTATGTCGCGAAGGTGTTTTATGTTTGGCACACAAATCCTTTTTCCTAGCCAAAGCGTACCCTTTTTATCCTCCTTGAAATCCTTTTCTATCCCTTGTCGGATTCTTTCTTTGATCTCCTTAATCCCCTCGTCCATTGCTTGTCCCTTTCTTAATTCTTGCTCCAATGAGGAGTGGATTTCCATTATTTCCATGTTATTCAAGAATCCGAGGTGTAACTGTTCGAACTCCTTACGTAGTTCGGGTGGTAGCTCCCGAACCGTGAGTTGGTGGCATGCTCCCTTTCTGCTCAATGCGTCAGCGACCACATTGGCCTTCCCGGGGTGGTAATTGATTCCTACGTCATAATCCTTGATGAGTTCTAACCATCGACGTTGCCTCAAATTCAAGTCCGTTTGTGTATGTACTTGAGGCTTTTATGATCTGTATAGATCTCACATCGATGACCAAGGATATAATGTCTCCAAATCTTCAATGCATGCACCACTGCTGCTAACTCCAAATCATGTGTAGGATAGTTAAGCTCATGCTTCTTTAATTGTCGTGAGGCATAGGCTACCACTTGTCCTTCCTGCATGAGCACACATCCGAGCCCTTGTCTGGATGCGTCACAATATATGTCAAAGCTCTTGCTTACGTCTGGCAATACCAAAACTGGTGCTGTGGTTAGCCTTTTCTTGAGTTCCTCAAAACTTTCTTGGCAGGCTTGTGTCCATTGAAAGACTTTTCCTTTCATTAGCAACTCCGTCATAGGTTTTGCTATCTTAGAGAAGTCTTTAATGAAGCGCCGATAGTATCCTTCCATCCCAAGGAAACTCCGAATATCCTTCACGCTCCTCAGTTGGTCCCACTTCAAAATATCTCTCACCTTTCCAGGATCAACCGGTACCCCTTCCTTGGAGATGATGTGGCCTAGGAAGGATATTTCCCTTAGCCAAAATTGACACTTGTTGAGCTTGGCATAGAACTGATGCTCGCGCAACTTCTGCAAGGTCAATTTCAGATGTTCTTCATGCTCCTCCTTACTTTTTGAATACACCATAATGTCGTCGATGAAAACCACGACGAACTTGTCCAAGTACTCCATGAAAACCTTATTCATAAGGTACATGAAGTATGCGGGTGCATTCGTCAATCCAAAAGACATCACGGTATATTCATATGAACCATACCGCGTCCGAAAGGCTGTCTTAGGTATATCAGAGGGCTTAATCTTCAGCTGGAAATATCCCGACCGAAGATCAATCTTGGAGAACACTTGGGCTCCTTTCATTTGATCGAACAGGTCCTCTATACGGGGCAGAGGGTATTTATTCTTGATTGTTACCTCGTTGAGAGACCTGTAGTCCACGCACATTCTTTGGGTTCCGTCCTTCTTGTCCACGAAAAGTACTGGGGCTCCCCACGTTGACGAACTTGGACGGATAAAACCCTTCTCCAACTGTTCTTGAATTTGCTTCTTGAGTTCAACTAACTCGTTGACGGGCATCCTATATGGTCTCTTAGCTATGGGTGCAGTTCCAGGTACCAAATTTATGGCAAACTCAATATCCCGGTCAGGTGGCATACCTGGAAGTTCTTCCGGGAATACATCCAAAAATTTCTGAACCACTGGAATGTTGTCCAATGCTACTCCTTCAACATGGTTCAGATCCACCCGTTCGGTTGCTTGCTGGGCTGACTCAAACTCGACACAGATACCGTGTTCGTTCGTCAACTGCACACTTCTCTCAGCACATTGGATTACCCCTTTGTGCTTGCTTAACCAGTCCATTCCGAGTATGATGTAAATTCCGTGGGAGTCCAAAACAATAAGGTTGGCAAGGAAGTCTACCCCCCTTATTTTAAGGCTTACTTTAGGACATATTATATTAGTCCTCATTTCTCCTCCGGGAGAATTAACTAACATAGCACATTCTAAGTGGGATACGGGTAGATGATGCTTGGCAACATATTTGGATGATATGAAGGAATGTGATGCTCCGAAATCAAATAAAATGGTGGCTGGGTTGGAGTTGGCAAGGAACATACCAATTGCGACGTCCTCAGCCTGTTGTGCTTCCTCAGCAGTGACATGGTTAACATGGCCACGAGCATAGTTCTGCGGTCCACGGTTCCCTTGGTGGTCCCCTCCGTTTGGTCGCTGGTTCTGCTTGGGCACGTTACCTTACTGTCCAGGGCCTCTCTTCGGGCACTGGTTAGCGAAGTGGCCTACTTCCCCGCATGCAAAGCATGCCCTGTTGCCTACGGCAGCAGGTACGTTGGGGCGGGGGTTTTGAACAGGAGCGCCATTGTAAGGCCGGGGCGCAGGAGGCATGGGCACACGAGGTGCCGGTGCAACGAGCCGTTGCTGTGGTGGCTGACCAGGGCGGTACGTAGGAGCGGTCGATCCATACTGCGGTGCAGGGGGCATGTACCTAGGTCGTACGTTGCTCCCTTGGGGCTGGTATGGCATCTTCCTTTTGCACTCACGCTCGATCTCTCGGATTTTGTTTTCCACCACAATAGCCTTGTCAACCAACTTCTGGAAGCTTACGTAGTCATTGTTGAGGAGCTGAACTTGGATCTCATTGTTCAACCCTCTCATGAACAGGTACTGCTTCCTCTGATCTGAGTTGACATCTTCGGGGGCATACCAGGACAGTTGTATGAACTTGTTGAGGTATTCGTTCACACTCTTCTGCCCTTGGTGAAGACCCTCAAACTCCTGCCTCTTGAGCATCATTATGCCAACAGGGATGTAGTGGGAGCGGAAACATTCCTTGAACCCAGTCCAAGTGATTGTCTCCGGGTTGGCATGGGCGTTGCTCAAGGCATCCCACCAGTCAGCAGCTGCTCCCATCAGTTGGTGCGACGCAAAGAGAACCTTCTCTCGGTCGTTGCACTGAACAATGGCGAGCTTCTTCTCCATGGATTTCAACCAATCATCGGCCTCCATTGGATCGCTTGCTTGAGCAAAGGTGGGTGGTCGTGTCCTCATGAACTCTCCCAACTTGTTATGAGCCGGCGGTGGTGGTGGCGGTGGTGCCGGAACGGGGTGTTGGTTGGCCTGCAACTGACCCAAGGTTTGGATCATGGTTTGCATAAGCTGGTTTTGCATGGCCATCAACCTTTCTAGGTTGTTTTCGCCAGCTCCAGGGTTAGCAGGAACTTCTTCGTGGTCATCTTCCTGGACGTTCCTTCGGCTGGCGTTTCCTCTCACCATCTGTGAGAGAGAACGAAATAGAATAGAAGGTTAGAAGATTAGATAGGTCCTTTCAACTATATGCATCAAGGGGAGTTTGGACTATATTAGTCCTTATGAGGATGTGATCAAGTGCCGAAGCATTTCACTCCTCTTTCTTCTTACGTGTGGATATGGGCAACGTTGTTGAGACGTCCCACAACTCACACTAAGCACATATTCACAAATAATAATCACAAGGGCCCACTCAACTCCTATTCAAGGATGGCTTCCTATGTCAAGGTGGTTTCAAGGCCAATCTAAGCTATTCATCCTAGGATGCTTCCTTTGGTCCGCGTAGCTTCTATTTAGGGGTATAACTTGCTGTTAACCCGTGGTTCTAATGTCAACCCAAGGTTTCTATCTAGGCGTGTAACCTACTGTCAACCCGTGGCTCTGATACCAATCTGTGACGCCCTCAATTCTGTGGAAAACCATGGAACCGAGAACTAATGCATATGTGTGCCCAGGATGTTCATCACACATACACATACGTTCCACAAACTGAATTCAGATTATATATTACCACGAATAACAGGGTTTATTACAATATCTCATGAGTCTTGGACTCATGCTTACAGCGGAAGTCTTATTTCTATGCAGCGGAAGTCCTTATTCAAATGCGGAATCAAAACTAATGCGGAAGCAAAACTAAGCAGAAGTGGCTCCATCTTTAAATCCTTCCACAGGCAAGGTTGAGAACAGATCACACGCCATAATGCTCTACTCGGTCTTCATAGTAGTCTTCTCTTGCTGTTGATGAAGAAATAATAATGCAAGTTTGAGCACAATGATGTACTCAGCAAGTGCGGGAATAACACATGATATGCAGCTTATGAACAAGGTAGGTATAAAAGGGCTTATTTGCAGAAAAGCAATCTTGTAAAACCATTATAAAACGGCAACTTTACTTTGGATGAATGTAATCCCAGCATATATTGAATTACCAACATACCTTCATCACTCCCCGTGTTCCATCCGAATATTAACCAACCTTTTATTCGTACTCACGAATACCTCCTCGTATTCGCTACCATCTCATCTCATATAACAATCTCGTCTCGCACCGAGACCAATCGCATTTCATGACCCATCAGTCATGCAACCATCTCATCTCCCGGACTCAACAGTCCCAAACCAAACCATAACCAATAATCATAACCTAGAACCTTTCCAATGACCATTCCAATAACTATCCCAATAACCATCCCATCTAATCATGGCAGTATAGCCAAGTGCTCATGACCGTAAGCTCGGCTATCATGATAGTTTTAATAACTCTGCAGAGTTTGTACCTCTTTACCCACAAGTTTGTGATTTCGTCACCCGTCGGCGACTGCAGAACCTCCATTATACCAGTACACAACCGTCGGTGTATGGTCAAGAGATCACAAAATAGCCTTTACAAAGGGGTTACTAGATGTATGGACTCACTAAGGTTTCACCGGCAGGCTAGAATCTCCAATTCTCCCACCCACGGGCCCCCTCTTGTGCCATGCAGTTCCCAGGGCAGTCCTCACTCGACTCCCATTCCCTGCGCCTTCCACAGTCCATAACACCCTAGCAACTTACCTAATTACTCAGCTAAGCCGCAACCATACTTGGCCTTGTGGTGGCACCGTTATCCTGGCATGTGCATGCATGAACCGTTCCTTAGATCTACGGCAAGTAAAACCACCATCTCATGCTACCTCATTCACAAACCCAGGCTTGCCTAGATCTCCCTCCGATCCATGTTCATTAATCTCATCAATTACTTATTATCAGTACGAGTGCAGTTAGCTAGACACATCTATCTCGCTTCCCAATCCCATAGACTCAGCGAAGCAATAAGCAAAAAAAAAAACCATGCCCGACTCATGAACTTCCCAGACGACAAGGATGGTTTAACCAAACTAGTAAACTCCTATAAAAAGGGTTTCCCATCATGTTTGACTCAGCACACACACCTTTCCGCAAAACAAAATAGTTTTACCCAAAACATAGGATCAATATGGTCAAGGAGCACTTGCCTTGTTCTTGCGGTTCCGGTTGTTCTTGATTCTCAAAGCCTTGTTGCTGCAGCTCGTCGTAGACAGCTTCCTGAGTTTGTCCTCGCGTTTTTTTTTGAGGTCCTCCTCAGACCGCTCGGTTCTTCTTCGATGATCTCCCTTGTTGTGCTTCAGCGATGTTTCGCTCGGCCAGTTAGGGCTAGGGCTCTAAGTCGTCGGCTTAGGAGTTGAAAAAGAAGTTTGTAGTTTCGGCCAGAGGTTTTGGGTTCTATTTATAATCGGGAAGAGAAGAGTCCTAATCTAATTGAATCCCGAATAAGAGTCTTATTCAGATCTTTGTTAGATCCTGACGTCTTATCTTCGGTAAGGTTTGTGGAGTTTAGATCGGATTCCATTGCGCACCGATATCTTCATGTGTAAAGACCGTTCCAGACTTGTTACCTCCGCGGTGATTTGCTCCGGAAGCTCCACGTGTCCTTCCGAGCCTGGTATCTCTTCTCCAGCAGAGACGAGCTCCGGTCGTGCCGCGTGTCAATCGATCGAGACCTCCCTCTTCTTCCGAGGTGAGCTCCGCGCATGCCACGTGTTGGCGCCGGTCATCCTTTTCTTCTTTCCTCAGGGACATGCCCCGCGGTCGACACGTGTTTAGCTGCGACGGACCTTCCGGAGATAAGCTCCGGTGGCGACACGTATTCGATAGATGCGGACTTCTCTGAGATGAGCTCCGGAATTGACACGTATCCCGCGCGGATGGTCCTCTGATTTCCGCGAAGACTAGCTCCGTGGACGACACGTGTCTTATGAAAAATGCCTTTGCTTCTTCTGCAGAGGCTAGCTCTGCGGGCAGCACGTGTCCCACAGGGTCGGACCTCTTTCCAATTGCGGAGGTGACCCCCGGTCCTGCCACGTAGCCTAGTTTAGCGTCAGACCTCTCCCAATCTCCCGGGGATGAGCTCCGAACGCGCCACGTGGTCTGCTGGCCATGGAAGTTGCGTTTCGGTGTTCTCGGAGAGCTTTATTGGTCATCTTTTTGATACTTGTCTCTATTCCTTCTTTTCTTAAAATGTTTTTTTTTCTTCTTCATATGCTGACACCCGAGATGAGGGCGTCACAGTACGTCCGCTTTGCCTGGTCATGAACCCAAAGCGTGTGCACTCTGCTTCCCCAGCGCATGGCCCGGTACTAGGGATCGGACGGCCGTACCCGGACCTCGGAGGGAACCGGAGCTCCGGCGCCTCGTGCACAGAATTGCCCAAGCCCCGTATAGCGGATCGGGGTCGTAAGACGGATAAGACTAGGAGACGGGAGGGGAGGACCCCCCGAGGAGAATTACATTTCCTCTGCCTGTGTGCAGGACCTCCAGGTTACGGCAACAGGGACTGCATGAAGCGGGGGGAAAGGAGCTACCAGCTACCCCGGCCTGGGACTGGAAGGACCGGGACCTGCCCCTCCAGCAGGGGCGGGACCCGGGGGCCCCACGTGTCCAGCGGGCCCGGAACTCTCTCCTCCCTTGAGGAGGGCTCCGGGCTCGCCACGTGGTGGGCAGAAGCCGGACCTCCCCCTCGGTGGGAGGGCTCTGAAAGCCCTACTTGTCCAACATGGCCAGAGCTCCCGCCTCTTAGGAAGGAGCTCCGGACCCGCCACGTGGCAGGCAGATCTGGAGCTCCCCATAGGGTGAGATCCGGAGACCTCCGGGGGCCCCTAACACGGTTAGGACCCGGGGAGGGTGTCTGTGCAAAGCTCCGAGATTGGAAACGGCCTCTGAGTACCTTGCGGAGCTAAGGACTCAGCCAGGCAAAGCCAAGAAGGAGAGAAAAGCATCACAGACACGAGTATCCAAAAGAGTCAAATTAAGCAAGGCTCCATGAGCTGGACTACAGACTCGATAGGGAGAAACAAGTCCTAAGGACCTCCCGGCTCCCGCCGGAACCTTGCGGCTATAAGGGCGGCTACATCCTCGATTTCTGCCCTGGCAACTTGCTCCTGCTCTGCGGCTGGGCCCTCTCTCGCTGGTTCTAGCGAAAAAGAGGGGTCGCGGCTCTTAAAGCATGCCAGCACATGTGAAGCGACCTCTAAGGCTAGGCCGCGCCCCTCGGCCTCAAGCTCGCTGGCGACCACCGAGTCTAGCCTGTCCAGCTTGGTGCCAATCGACTCCAGCGCGGGGATCACCCCCAACGCAGGGGCCGCGGCCCTCACAGGACTGAAGCCAAGAGGGATTAGGGCGGACCCCGCTCGATCCACGAAGCTCGAGACTGCAAGAGCCTCGGAGGACCGCAAGGCCGAAAGCTCCTCCACCTCGCGACGGGCCGCCTGCAGAGCCTCCAGGTTCCTCTCGGAGAATTCCTTCTCCTTGGCCGCCAGGGAGCTCTCCCGAAGGTGGAGAGCCTTGGCGAGCCTCTCCAACTCAGCGGCCTTGAAGCCGGCGGTCAACTCCCGATCCAAGACTGCCCGGCGATCACGGGAGACCTGTTCCTCCCTCAAGTCGAGGTCTGCCTTCAGGATCTCCAGCTCCTCCATCCGAGCTCGAAGGTCATCTTCGCCCGCAGCCAGCTGCGCGGCGACCCTCTCCGCCTCAGCTGCCACGCGACGCTCCCGTTCCTCAATGGCGAGTTCACGGCGCTCCAACCGCTGCCGTATCTCCACAGCAGCAGAAAGGCTCTCCTCGGCCCGGGCGTGTGCCTCCAGGGTCTCCCGGTTGATCCGCCGCGATTCGGTGTCCATGCGGTCAACAGCCCGCTTCATCCGGTCGAGGAGCGCTTCCCTGAAGTCGAGCAACTCCCGCCTGGAGTCGAGTTCACTCTTAACCTTCGCGGTCCTCTCCCGCAAAAGGTTCCCCCAGATGAGGAGGCGGTCCCGTTCAACCGTATACTCCTCCCGCTCGCGCCCTAGTGCAGCCAAGACCTGCCGGACGCTCGACTCGGCAAGCGCGAAGGCGTCCGCCAGAGACAATGGAGCGACAGAGGCCGGGGCAGTCCCCCCGACCTCCTCCATTACCTCGTCCTCAGGAAGAGCCGACTCACCAGCAACCGAGACGAGACGCCGATCAGGAGAAGCTGGCTCCGAGGCTCTGGCGGCCAGGACAGCCGGGCTCTCTTCAGCTTCTGGCTCCTTGTGACACGACCCCATTGGTCCTGTCGAGCCAGGATCACGCTGAGGGGTGCTGCGTTGCACAGCACCGTATAACACACGTCAAAGGTGCAAAGCGGAAGCGGAAGTTTTATTACATAAACAAGTTTATGAACATGTTTACATCAAAATAAGTTCAGTCTACACTCGCGGGCGTAGACTAAGCATCAAGTGCACGTTCAGCCCTTGAACGTGTCCTTGCTAGCACACACGCACACTAACTCTGCGGCGTGCACGACTCCCACTCGACGGGGTTCCCCTCCTGGGGTTCCGTCTCCTCTTCGGGAGTCCCTTCCTCATAGAACCCTGCAAAAGCTTCAAACACAAGCAGTGAGCACGAAGGCTCAGCAAGTCTGACCCGTCTCACCTAAACATGGAACTTCTACATGAGGGTAATGGGTTACATGAGGTAAAAATCATTTGCAAGGACTCGCCTAATTAGTAGAACCTTACTTTCAAGTTTTAGCAGCAGGTTGTGGAAACCTTACGCTAAGGTACATGAGAGAGCCGCAATCAAACAAGAAATGCATTTCTCTCATGTACTTTGCCCAAAGTTGAAAAGAACTTTAGTTAGCTCTAAGCTACAGCATATCATTAACAATCAATGTCCAACTTTCAATCAGCAACATTTTAACATGTAACTAGCCTGTTCTTTCTACGTCACGGTACAGTGAACAAGTGGTACTCACTGACCGCGAGGGACGGCGATTATAATCGATTTACACCTGCAGGGTTACCCGAACAACCCGTCACGTACGCCCGTACTCGATGTTGCCTACAACAACCATCACGGACGCCGTACGCGACTACCTTTCACCCGTTAGCCAAACATTGAACCGGTCCCATCGTCCCGAGAAAGAGGTCTCTGCACGCGCATCTCCGTGCCGCCAGCCGATTTACACCTCGAGCTCTCAACCTACCCTCTGAATGACGGGCAATGCCTCAATACCCAGCTACCCGAGTTACATCAGTTTCCCGGTTCCCATATAGCCGGTAGGTCTTCGGTACTGTTCTAGTTTGTTCAACAGGCCCGCACACGGCTCGGTCCTCAATCGACATAAGCGGAGCTACAGCACACAGGCCCCAAAGTCCTGCTGCCCTTACTCTCCGCTCGGTCTCATTTTCTTGCCATGTGTTTCATGTGCTATCTCTACCCGAGCAATGTGCCTCTAGCCTATTCTCGCGAGTAGTTCCAACTACTCGACTTGTACCGAATCCTACTCTATCCTAGCAATGCAGTGGCTAACGAGGTTTGCAATCCTAAACCCAACCCGTGGTTTTCTTGGTCATGCAATTGGATTTCCAAACAAGACTCTAATGCACAGAATAAAGGAAACAAGTATGTGCTCAAAACAATAAAAATTGGTAAAAAGGTTAATGCAAACCGGGGCTTGCCTTGCTGCTCTTGGTCGTAGGCTAGCTGTTCCTCTGGGGTAACGAAGTCTAGGACTTCGGGTTCCTCCTCGACCTTAGCGACTACATGATAGAAACAATACATGTATTAATTTAATGCATTTGTATTAAGTTTGAAATGGTGAAGTCTATAACCTTTGCTAGATAGACCTAATGACTGTGAAACTTTTACTGTGGCTTTGTTACAACCTAAACAAGGATTTGGTCAAGCTTTAGTTGCAGCCAAGCTCATTTGAGCCCTCCACAAATAATTATGTCCTTGACCTTAATTGGAACTCTTAGGGTGTTCTAGGAATTTTCATGAGACAAACTATGACTTTCTGAAAACTAGATTTTCAGAGGGTCCTAATGGAGTTGGTCTCACTTAATTTGGAAGTCTCTAACTAAAGATATGAGCTAAACAATTTCAGGGAAAATTCTGAAAATGTTTCCAAACATTTTCTATTTTCTCTGGAACAGTTTCACTAATCACACCATTAGGTGGATTAAATGAGCTCAAATGTATATGAAATTTTTATGGTAGTTCAAAGATATTTTGATGAACATCTCAGCAAAATTTCAGGATTTTCCTCCAAAGGATTCTCCAGTTAAAATTCCTAACAGTTTAAACTTTGAGGAATTAATTCTGGAGAAATAAGGAATTTCATAAAGTGAAACTTGATTTTCTGGAAAGTACTAAGAGAGCTGAATCCAGCAAAATTTGGTTCACTCAATTTGGAGCTTTCTAGCCAAAGTTATGAGGATTTGAAGTTTGAAGGAAATCTGAAAATCGGGGAAAAGTTTAAACTCGCGCGTGGGCCCAGGGGACACGCGTCGCACGCCTAGGCGACGGCACATCGCGGCCCACAAGGATTTTGTGCGCCAGCACACCCGATCCTGGCCGCAGCCGGATCCCGATTCAAAATATCGGCCGCTGACAGCTGGGGTCCACCCCCTTCTTCAACCTCGCGACACCCGCGCTCCGCCGCCGAGGGACCTCGCCGGAGAGCTCGCCGCCGGCTGCTGTACAGCTCCAAACTTCTTGATTCTGGCCGCCCCTGCCTACTTTTACTTGGGGAACCGGATTCTAGGGTCAGCTGCTCATGACAATGGCCGGAGCATGGTCGGCGACGAGCCACCACCTCGGAATGACTTCGGCCATGTCGGCTGACTTCTCTAACACCTCAGCTACTTGGGAAATCGGTCGGGGAGCATCAGTGGACCTCAGAGAAGGTCGACATGAGCTCGAGGCAGCTCGGGGAAGGCCCGAAATAGGTCCTCACCGTGTGCCCGATACCCCCCGTTCGTTCCGCCATTAGTAGACTTTAAATTACGCCGGGCACAGAGGTTCTCCGGCCCAGAGTTGTGAAGGCAACTTGTGCGTTACCGTGTCTAGCTCGTGTGGGAGTGGCCTGAGGCCCTCTAATCCTTTCTAGAGCACGAATTAAACAGATTCATACCCGAAGGTCGTTCTGCACACAGAAAGGGGAAAAGTGGAAATTCGCCGCCGGTGAGCAACCACTCGAGCTGTGGCTCGGGGATGAGCAGCACCGGTCACCCGCGCGTCCAAGGGTGCCTTGGCTCGGGCGTGACAACGCCCAGGTTGGGCTGTCCACGAGAGCCCGAGGTGCGGCGGTTTCCAGTTCCGATTTTGATCTTTCGGCACAGCCGATATCACTCGGTTTCAATCGACTTCTAGCAATGGGGAGGATGGAGGAAGGTCTCTAGTACCTTGCTGGGACTCTGGAGTGGAAGGAGGGAGCTGCGATCGGCGTCCTCCGATCAAGTCCGAGCTGCGGAAGTTTTCGGCCGGCGCTGAGTTCTTGTGGGAGAGAACTGTGGTGCCTCGGCCGAGGAGGGGGCAGGCGCCTTAAGAAGGCTCTGCACCGCCTCATGCCCGCGCGTGGCTAAGCAGCTGGTGGCGCGGTGGCTGGCCTCGGTGGCGATCACCGCTGCGGCTCGGCGACCCGAGTGAGAAAGTCTCAGTCGGTTTGTGTTGAAGTAGAGGCTGGCATGTGGGTCCCACCCTTCCTTTTAACCTCTGAAATTTACTTCTAATCACTGTTGTAAACAGTGAACCCCATACTACCCTTGGCAATTCAAATTATTCACCCATGAGCCATTTGAATTGATCAAAGTTCAAATGAGGTTTGGTTTGAATGAATTTCAGCACAAGTTCAGTTTGAAATTCAAATAAAGTTTGAATTTCTCCCACTTAGCTCATGTCAAGATCAACTCCAAATGGAGTGAAAATTGGTGTGTGAGCTCACAAAAATGTGCTGAGTAAGAATATGCCTTCCACTTTTAAATTCATGGGATAAACACAGTTTGAATTTGAATATGTTTTCAAACTGCCCTCTTCCTATCTATACCCAAGATGATCTCAAAAAGGTCCTGAATTTGGGTGAAACTTGGCATGGACAACCTTAGCAAAGTGTAGGAGTTTTTCCTATGCCCAGCCCATCTATATCACATGTGGGAAATACCACTTTTGCAATGTGTGAGTTTGTTCTCTAATGAGCATGTTGATAATTGTTACTTGCTCTTCATTTGTGTTCATCATTCTTCCTCAAATGAGGTGTGTGGTGTGGTGATGAACACTGCATATGTGTGTCAAAAACTGAGGCCCTTACATTCCTCCCCCCTTAAAAGAATCTCGTCTCGAGATTATAAGATGAAAATGAGAGAGGGAACGGTGGGAAATTACCGGATATGCGACGTGAAAAAGTCGGGGTAGTTAGTGCGAAGGAATTCTTCGCTCTCCCATGTCGCTTCGTCCATGGAGTGATTACTCCATAGAACCTTGTAGAACCACAACGTACGGTTGCGTGTGGTTCGGGCCTTTTCATCAATAATCTGCACCGGTTCCTCCCGATAGGTGAGATCCGGTTGCAGTTCTTCAATGTCTTCCAGCTGGACGGTAGTTGATAGCTTGAGACACTTCCTCAGCTGGGAAATGTGAAAGACGTCGTGCACACCGGAAAGTGCTTCTGGTAATTTCAGCCGGTATGCCACTGATCCACATCTTTCGGTAATCTGGAATGGACCGATGAATCGGGGTGCCAACTTTCCTCTCACCCCAAATCTGTTTACGCCCTTCATTGGAGATACCCGTAGATATACGTGCTCTCCAACTTCGAATTGTAATGGGCGCCTTCTCCGGTCCGCATACTGTTTCTGTCGGGATTGAGCGGCTTTTAGGTTCGCTTGAATCAGTCGAACCTTTTCTTCCGCGTTGTTGACAAGGTCAATCCCGAAGGTAACCCTTTCGCCAGACTCACACCAGTTCAATGGTGTGCGGCATTTTCTTCCGTATAGCGCCTCGTAGGGCGCCATCTTGATGCTGGCTTGGTACCCATTGTTGTACGAGAACTCGGCTAACGGCAAGTGATCATCCCAATTCTTGCCGTGGTTGATAGCGCAAGCTCGTAGCATGTCTTCTAAGATTTGACTTACCCGCTCCGTTTGCCCATCCGTCTGCGGGTGGTAGGCTGAACTACGGATCAGCTTCGTCCCCAAGGCAGCGTGTAGCTGCTCCCAAAAACGGGACACAAATAAAGTGCCCCGATCCGAAATGATAGTACGGGGTACGCCGTACAAGCATAGGATCTGTGAGATGTACAGTTCAGCGTACTTCTTGGCGTTGTAGTTGGTGTTGACCGGGATGAAATGGGCAACTTTGGTGAGCCGATCGACGATCACCCACACAGAATCATGTTTCTGTAAGGTGGTGGGTAAACCGACGATGAAATCCATGCTCACGTCCTCCCACTTCCAGGCAGGAATGCCCAGTGGTTGTAGCAGTCCCGGTCTCCGCATATGATCTGCTTTCACCCTTCGACATGTATCACACTCGGACACGTATTTTGCCGTCTCTCGCTTCATCCGTGTCCACCAAAACTTTCTTCTGAGTTCTTGATACATTTTGTTGCTGCCGGGGTGAATAGAAAACTTTGATAAGTGAGCCTCATCAAAGATTTTCTTCCGTAACTCCGGGTTTCGGGGTACGACAATCCGGTCCTTGAACCATAGGATGTCGTCTCCGTCCTTCCGGAAACATTTCAACTCCCCACTGTCTACTCGTCTCCGTAAATGTGACATGCCCTTGTCATTCTTCTGGGCTGCCGCTATCTCTTCACGGATGGTGGGGATCAAAGCTAGGTTGTAGAGAGCTCCGTGTGGAATCACATGGAGTGGTGGTTCGCTCTCTTCCAATGGTGTGATGGTCAGATTGTTGACGTGTGACTTGCGGCTCAGCGCATCTGCCACAACGTTTGCCTTGCCCGGATGATAATGGATCTCTATCTCGTAATCCTTTATCAGTTCTAACCATCTTCGTTGCCTCATGTTTAGCTCCTTCTGAGTGAATATGTACTTGAGGCTTTTGTGGTCGGTATATAAATGTACGAGGTTACCGAGTAGGTAGTGCCTCCACATCTTCAGTGCAAGTACCACGGCAGCGAGCTCCAAGTCGTGAGTTGGATAATTTTGCTCATGGTTCCTAAGCTGCCGTGATCCATACGCGACCACTCTTCGGTCTTACATCAGCACACATCCGAGCCCAATGCCGGATGCATCGCAGTACACATCGAACGGTTTTGTTGTGTCTGGCTGCGCCAAAACCGGTGCTGATGTCAGGTGCTTGACTAAAGCCTTGAATGCTGCTTCACATGCTGGACTCCAAACATATTTGGTAGCCTTCTTCAGCAGCTCTGTCATTGGCTTGGCAATCTTCGAGAAGTTCGGAATGAACCTCCGATAATATCCCGCGAGTCCGAGGAAACTCCGTACCTCGTGAACAGTTCTCGGGGATTTCCAATTCAGCACTTGTGTGATCTTGCTCGGGTCCACAGCGATACCCTCCACTGAGATGATATGCCCGAGGAAAGGCACTTGCGATATCCAAAACTCGCATTTGCTGAATTTTGCGTATAACTTGTGATCCCGCAGCCGTTGCAAGACTATACGCAGATGTTTCTTGTGATCTTCCTCCGACTTGGAGTATACTAGGATGTCGTCGATGAAGACCACGACAAACTTGTCCAGCTCCGGCATGAACACCGAGTTCATTAAGTACATGAAGTGAGCTGGAGCATTGGTGAGGCCAAAGGACATGACCAGGTACTCATAAAGTCCGTACCTTGTCGAGAAAGCTGTCTTTGGGATGTCCTCCGCCCTTATCTTAATCTGATGGTACCCGGATCTTAAATCCATCTTGGAAAAGATCTTTGCTTCGACCAACTGATCAAACAACATGTCGATCCGTGGCAACGGGTACTTGTTCTTGATGGTTATGGCATTTAATGGACGGTAGTCCACGCAAAGCCGCAACGTTTCATCCTTCTTTTTGACAAATAATGCCGAACAGCCCCATGGCGAGGAGCTCGGCCTAATAAAACCCTTCTCCAGAAGGTCCGTGAGCTGAGTCTTCAGTTCAGCCAACTCCTTCGGCGCCATCTTGTACGGCCTTCGGGATATTGGCATGGTCCCCGGTGCGAGTTCAATCTTGAACTCCACCTCCCTATCGGGTGGCATCCCCGGTAAATCATCCGGGAATACATCAGGGAACTCTCGGACCACTGGAATGTCTTCCAATCTGATGGTTGTGGCTTGATAGACACTTGGAAGTTTTATTTCTGGACTGTCCAGAAATAATGAGTGAGAACCGTGCACCTCTGAGTTTACGTGCACGACTCGAAGGACGGTGTCTAAAACAGCGCCGTGGCGGGTTAACCACGACATCCCTAGGATGACATCGACCTTCTATTCCTCTAAGATAATGAGAGACGTGGGGTACACTCTACCTGCTAAGCATAATGGTGCTTTGGAGACCATTACGCTTGCTGAAATCTTCCCACCCGGTGAACAAATTAAATAGGGACTATCGGTGGGTAGTATTGGCAAACTGTGTTTAGCAATGAAAGCTTGGCTAATAAAATGATGCGTGGCGCCTGAATCAAATAGTACTATAGCGGGATGCTGGTGGAGTTGGAACATACCCGCAAGGATTGGCTCGCCCTCCGGCACGTCCTCAATGGCAAGCTGGTGGACAGTACCGGGCCTAGGGTTTGCCCGCCGCGCATTAGTAGGGTTCCGGGGTTGATTCCTCCCTGGAAACTGTGGTGCCACTCCGCCGCCTTGCCTCTCCGGGCAACTGTTCGCGAAGTGTCCTGGACGACCACACTTGTAACACGTGGCCGCTGCTGGTGGAGTACTCGGGGGATGAAAGCCCGGCATGCGTTGCGGAGGTGCAAACGCACGCGGCATCGCTCGCTGCTGCTGTTGTTGTTGCGGTGGTGCTGGCAGTGCCGGCCGGAATGCTGGCGAAGAGTACGGCCGACCGCGGAACGACATCGACCGCTGTGGTGGCTGCCAGCGTGGGCCTGATGGTGGGCGATTCACCATCCGAAACTTCTGAGAAGGACCGCCTCCTTCTCCGCTGCTCTGCGGCGCGCTTCGCTTTCGCTCTGCCGCCGCCAACTCCTTGCCGGAGTCCTCCTGAACAATCGCAGCATCAATTATGTCGTTGAGGCTGCCGCGATTGAACATCGCCAGCTTATCCTTCAGGAGCGGGTTAAGCCCCTGGTAAAATGGTCCCGCCGCTTCTCGTCCGTATCTGCGTGATACGACGCGTAGAGCGCGAGATCGTTAAACGCCCTGGAATATTCCAGCGCGTTCCGGCTCCCTTGTTGCAGGTGTAGGAACTCCTGCGTCTTCCTCTTCATCAAACCGGGCGGTATATGATAGGCCCTGAAGGCCGTCCGGAACTCTGCCCAGGTCATCACTCGGTCGGTGGGCTGGGAAGCACAGAAGTTGGCCCACCACGCGCTCGCGGATCCTTGGAGCTGCTGGACCACGAACTGAGTCTTGCGCTGCTCGCTGATTTGGAGCAGCCCGAACTTCATCTCTATGGCGCGGAGCCAGTTGTCCGCGTCAAGTGGTTCATCCGCCCTTGAGAATACAGGGGGATGAGTCGCTAGGAAATCAGAGTAGGAGCTCTGTTGGCGCTCCTCACGATCTTGACGTCTCTCTGGGCGAGACGTATTCGCAATTAACGTTTGCAGCAGCTCTGTGTGCTGCTGATGTGAACCCGCCATTGCCGCGACAATGTCGGCCAATGTAACCGTTGGCAGTGGCGGTGGCGGTGTTTGCTGTTGCTGCTGCTGTCCCGAGGAATCCTCGGGAGGCGGTTGGGAGGTCTCTCCCCCTTGGCTAGTACCTCCAACATCAGGGTTGGCACGAGTACGCGTCATTCTGAAATTCAACACAGCAGTAATTAGCACATGTCTCACTCAAAATTCCATAAACAGCAGTAGGTATTGAAGCGACGCATGATTAACTTGCACAACATTCACATATATTGATAAAGCATAAACTTTATACAAGATACATTATTCTCGGATCTCCGAGAAGTCGTGCTCATGTCGTCACTACCTATACATAAGCTACTGTCTACACGACATGTCACCGATTACAAAAGTTGGGTTACGCTACCCTAGCTGCCCTACTTGGCAACCGTAACCCCCTACTCGGAGTAGAACTCGACCTCCTGTGGGTCATCCTCCTCCGGTACCTCGGCTGGTGGTTCGGGGTCTACCACCTCTTCTCCCATTTCGGGTTCTCCCATTGCCGGAAGACCCAAGACCACCGGTATGCCTAACACCGGGGGCACGAGGTCCTGCAATGCATGCACCTCGTCCATAGCCTGGTTGTAGTCCTCTTCCCAGCCTTGTCCTTCCTCAATAGCGTCGTCCCGCTTTTGAGCAAGGTCCTCATTTTGCTGGGTTAGGGTCTGCACCAGCTCTTGTAACGCCGCGATGTCAACACGGCTCTTCTTCTTTGCCTTCTTCAGACGACGCAACTGATTGTGTTGTTCATTCAGTCGCTTGATCGTCGGAAGGAGCACATTGCGGAGTGCGCTGTGAGAACCCTCGAAATGATCTCCATGGCTTGTGCTCTCCTTGAGCTTGGTGGCGAGATGCTCCGTATGAACAGCTTGGCTGTCCATCACAGCGTTTCCCGCCCTCATTTGGAGGCTGAGGTTTGCCTCCGCGGGGTTGTACCTTGGGCAATTCGGGTCCGTTGCCTCCAGGTACCTTTCTTCCCACACATGCTGAGCTCGCCCCTCCACCGGAACGAGTGCGTATGGTGTGCCCTCCATAGCCTGCACGTGTAGTTGGCAGAAACGTGACATAGTGTCACGGGCTGCCACTTGCCACATCCCTTCCGGTTGTCTTCCTCTCACCGTGACGGTGAACGGCACCCAACCGGGTGGCGTAGGTCCTGCAGGAACCTCGACATGGATCGTCCACGTCCTGTTCCCCTCTTCGCCTTCTTCCTTGGCGAAGTATTGCGGCATCTGGTTATACCCGAAATATTGGAGCATTTGCCCCAATGCTTCCGGGTAGCCGCTACGGTCAGAGCAGTGGGAAACTACCCACCCGTTCTCCAACCGTTTATCTGCTGCCATCTGTAAAAATATATTTGAGAATTGTCAAATATTTATTTAAACAGTAAACCATTGAGTTATAACATAAGATATGTTATTGAACCCATAACACTTGGAAACATAGTTCAAATTTCTAAACAAATTTGACTGCTGATCTGCTGTTACCATGACAGCCCTGACCAGTTTCCATATCAATCTGATTTAGGCCAGGTTAAAAGCAAAATCAGTCCTGGAGCTCAACATCAAAGTTAAAGTTAACTTCAATAGCTTTCCAGAAAATATTTGGTTGGCCTAAGATCTGTCCTGGTTCAAATATTATGAGATGTCAAAGTTAACAGAATTTCTGGAGAAAATTGGACAGCACCTCCCTGCCTTAGGTACTGATTTGATCCAAGAATCCCAGTTAATTCTGTTCCTAATCTGACAAAACTTTCTGTTAAAAAGTTGTAACCCATCTCATAAGCTTTCCAGAACTACCTCATTTCCTATTTTTGGATTTTTAAGCAGGAAGTTATGCTTAATTTACAGAGAGTTTACAGAGAGTCTTTGCTCTGTCCTGTTTTCTGGACAGTTTCAACTCTACTGCATTTTTCGAGTGGTTACGGGATGAAACACCTCTGGACCTCAACAGAAGAGTTGTAAAGCTCTTCCAACGCTTTCCAGAAATGTATCATACGACCCCCAACCTCGAAAGAACTCAACCTCTAACCTCTGATTAACTTCAGCCTTGATTCAGCTGAAAACAGAGTGCTCTGTCCTTAACATCCTATAAGTTGAAAGCTTGTTAACTTTGAATATCCTGTTCAAGGGAAGGAGTTACATCAAGTTTTACTACTTTGGATCAAAACCTTCAAGTTTTTAAATGAAGTTGTTCATTTAGTTGGATGTGACGTCGATGCGTCACCAGCTTATGTCGGTACGACGTCCTCACAAAGGAAAAACCTATACCGGACTTAGCCGGTTTCGTTAGTTCAGTGGCACTACTCGTCACTCGCACACGGATACTACACGTCTACCGTTTCTTGGTAAGGCTACCTGCAGAAACTCAAACAATCATCAGACTCGGCTGCACACCGAGCCCGGAATACATACAGTTAGTACACCCGGCCGTCATCACTCGCCCGGATGTTCTCAAGCCAACCACGCCTTGAGTTACGTGTTCACGTTTCAGACCACGTGACGGGGTCTCCCATATTGCACCACGCATGCCAGGGACAGACGTTGCTCGAATACCCCAAACGACATGAAGAGTCGTAGAGGATACTAAAGCGGGTCGGGTTACCTGCCACCCGTGGGGCTCCACCCTTCAGCTTGTGCGCACTGGTGGACAGCGCTTACGTGCACCCCCCAAGACATGAACGTCCCGAGATGCACGATTTTCCGACATAACAAATAGGTTAATAAGCCACTTTCTATATACTAATAACATCCTTATACGGGCTACTAACTCGTTCCTCACTGGATTTTTAAAAACGAAGACCTTTGTACTGTGTTAAACCTCAAGCGAGCTCTGATACCACGCTGACACGACCCCATTGGTCCTGTCGAGCCAGGATCACGCTGAGGGGTGCTGCGTTGCACAGCACCGTATAACACACGTCAAAGGTGCAAAGCGGAAGCGGAATTTTTATTACATAAACAAGTTTATGAACATGTTTACATCAAAATAAGTTCAGTCTACACTCGCGGGCGTAGACTAAGCATCAAGTGCACGTTCAGCCCTTGAACGTGTCCTTGCTAGCACACACGCACACTAACTCTGCGGCGTGCACGACTCCCACTCGACGGGGTTCCCCTCCTGGGGTTCCGTCTCCTCTTCGGGAGTCCCTTCCTCATAGAACCCTGCAAAAGCTTCAAACACAAGCAGTGAGCACGAAGGCTCAGCAAGTCTGACCCGTCTCACCTAAACATGGAACTTCTACATGAGGGTAATGGGTTACATGAGGTAAAAATCATTTGCAAGGACTCGCCTAATTAGTAGAACCTTACTTTCAAGTTTTAGCAGCAGGTTGTGGAAACCTTACGCTAAGGTACATGAGAGAGCCGCAATCAAACAAGAAACGCATTTCTCTCATGTACTTTGCCCAAAGTTGAAAAGAACTTTAGTTAGCTCTAAGCTACAGCATATCATTAACAATCAATGTCCAACTTTCAATCAGCAACATTTTAACATGTAACTAGCCTGTTCTTTCTACGTCACGGTACAGTGAACAAGTGGTACTCACTGACCGCGAGGGACGGCGATTATAATCGATTTACACCTGCAGGGTTACCCGAACAACCCGTCACGTACGCCCGTACTCGATCTTGCCTACAACAACCATCACGGACGCCGTACGCGACTACCTTTCACCCGTTAGCCAAACATTGAACCGGTCCCATCGTCCCGAGCAAGAGGTCTCTGCACGCGCATCTCCGTGCCGCCAGCCGATTTACACCTCGAGCTCTCAACCTACCCTCTGAACGACGGGCAATGCCTCAATACCCAGCTACCCGAGTTACATCAGTTTCCCGGTTCCCATATAGCCGGTAGGTCTTCGGTACTGTTCTAGCTTGTTCAACAGGCCTGCACACGGCTCGGTCCTCAATCGACACAAGCGGAGCTACAGCACACAGGCCCCAAAGTCCTGCTGCCCTTACTCTCCGCTCGGTCTCATTTTCTTGCCATGTGTTTCATGTGCTATCTCTACCCGAGCAATGTGCCTCTAGCCTATTCTCGCGAGTAGTTCCAACTACTCGACTTGTACCGAATCCTACTCTATCCTAGCAATGCAGTGGCTAACGAGGTTTGCAATCCTAAACCCAACCCGTGGTTTTCTTGGTCATGCAATTGGATTTCCAAACAAGACTCTAATGCACAGAATAAAGGAAACAAGTATGTGCTCAAAACAATAAAAATTGGTAAAAAGGTTAATGCAAACCGGGGCTTGCCTTGCTGCTCTTGGTCGTAGGCTAGCTGTTCCTCTGGGGTAACGAAGTCTAGGACTTCGGGTTCCTCCTCGACCTTAGCGACTACATGATAGAAACAATACATGTATTAATTTAATGCATTTGCATTAAGTTTGAAATGGTGAAGTCTATAACCTTTGCTAGATAGACCTAATGACTGTGAAACTTTTACTGTGGCTTGGTTACAACCTAAACAAGGATTTGGTCAAGCTTTAGTTGCAGCCAAGCTCATTTGAGCCCTCCACAAATAATTATGTCCTTGACCTTAATTGGAACTCTTAGGGTGTTCTAGGAATTTTCATGAGACAAACTATGACTTTCTGAAAACTAGATTTTCAGAGGGTCCTAATGGAGTTGGTCTCACTTAATTTGGAAGTCTCTAACTAAAGATATGAGCTAAACAATTTCAGGGAAAATTCTGAAAATGTTTCCGAACATTTTCTATTTTCTCTGGAACAGTTTCACTAATCACACCATTAGGTGGATTAAATGAGCTCAAATGGATCTGAACTTTTTATGGTAGTTCAAAGATATTTTGATGAACATCTCAGCAAAATTTCAGGATTTTCCTCCAAAGGATTCTCCAGTTAAAATTCCTAACAGTTTAAATTTTGAGGAATTAATTCTGGAGAAATAAGGAATTTCATAAAGTGAAACTTGATTTTCTAGAAAGTACTCAGAGAGCTGAATCCAGAAAAATTTGGTTCACTCAATTTGGAGCTTTCTAGCCAAAGTTATGAGGATTTGAAGTTTGAAGGAAATCTGAAAATCGGGGAAAAGTTTAAACTCGCGCTTGGGCCCAGGGGACACGCGTCGCACGCCTAGGCGACGGCACATCGCGGCACACAAGGATTTTGCGCGCCAGCACACCCGATCCTGGCCGCAGCCGGATCCCGATTCAAAATATCGGCCGCTGACAGCTGGGGTCCACCCCCTTCTTCAACCTCGCGACACCCGCGCTCCGCCGCCGAGGGACCTCGCCGGAGAGCTCGCCGCCGGCTGCTGTACAGCTCCAAACTTCTTGATTCTGGCCGCCCCTGCCTACTTTTACTTGGGGAACCGGATTCTAGGGTCAGCTGCTCATGACAATGGCCGGAGCATGGTCGGCGACGAGCCGCCACCTCGGAATGACTTCGGCCATGTCGGCTGACTTCTCTAACACCTCAGCTACTTGGGAAATCGGTCGGGGAGCATCAGTGGACCTCAGAGAAGGTCGACATGAGCTCGAGGCAGCTCGGGGAAGGCCCGAAATAGGTCCTCACCGTGTGCCCGATACCCCCCGTTCGTTCCGCCATTAGTAGACCTTAAATTACGCCGGGCACAGAGGTTCTCCGGCCCAGAGTTGTGAAGGCAACTTGTGCGTTACCGTGTCTAGCTCGTGTGGGAGTGGCCTGAGGCCCTCTAATCCTTTCTAGAGCACGAATTATACAGATTCATACCCGAAGGTCGTTCTGCACACAGAAAGGGGAAAAGTGGAAATTCGCCGCCGGTGAGCAACCACTCGAGCTGTGGCTCGGGGATGAGCAGCACCGGTCACCCGCGCGTCCAAGGGTGCCTTGGCTCGGGCGTGACAACACCCAGGTTGGGCTGTCCACGAGAGCCCGAGGTGCGGCGGTTTCCAGTTCCGATTTTGATCTTTCGGCACAGCCGATATCACTCGGTTTCAATCGACTTCTAGCAATGGGGAGGATGGAGGAAGGTCTCTAGTACCTTGCTGGGACTCTGGAGTGGAAGGAGGGAGCTGCGATCGGCGTCCTCCGATCAAGTCCGAGCTGCGGAAGTTTTCGGCCGGCGCTGAGTTCTTGTGGGAGAGAACTGTGGTGCCTCGGCCGAGGAGGGGGCAGGCGCCTTAAGAAGGCTCTGCACCGCCTCATGCCCGCGCGTGGCTAAGCAGCTGGTGGCGCGGTGGCTGGCCTCGGTGGCGATCACCGCTGCGGCTCGGCGACCCGAGTGAGAAAGTCTCAGTCGGTTTGTGTTGAAGTAGAGGCTGACATGTGGGTCCCACCCTTCCTTTTAACCTCTGAAATTTACTTCTAATCACTGTTGTAAACAGTGAACCCCATACTACCCTTGGCAATTCAAATTATTCACCCATGAGCCATTTGAATTGATCAAAGTTCAAATGAGGTTTGGTTTGAATGAATTTCAGCACAAGTTCAGTTTGAAATTCAAATAAAGTTTGAATTTCTCCCACTTAGCTCATGTCAAGATCAACTCCAAATGGAGTGAAAATTGGTGTGTGAGCTCACAAAAATGTGCTGAGTAAGAATATGCCTTCCACTTTTAAATTCATGGGATAAACACAGTTTGAATTTGAATATGTTTTCAAACTGCCCTCTTCCTATCTATACCCAAGATGATCTCAAAAAGGTCCTGAATTTGGGTGAAACTTGGCATGGACAACCTTAGCAAAGTGTAGGAGTTTTTCCTATGCCCAGCCCATCTATATCACATGTGGGAAATACCACTTTTGCAATGTGTGAGTTTGTTCTCTAATGAGCATGTTGATAATTGTTACTTGCTCTTCATTTGTGTTCATCATTCTTCCTCAAATGAGGTGTGTGGTGTGGTGATGAACACTGCAAATGTGTGTCAAAAACTGAGGCCCTTACACCTTGACCTGAATAGAGGGGCGAGCCGGGGAAGGCGGTGCTGAAGAAGAGGCCGGGGCGTCTAGTGCAGGGTCAACCTGCGCTGGCTTGGGGGCCACGGTGGCCGTCTCGGCAGGAAGAGACGACGCCGCCCCGGAGTCCAGGCATACCGGAACTGGAGAAGTTCGCGCTGGCCTGCGGGCCGCGGCAGTTGCCCCTGGCTCCGAGCGCAGCGGCACAGATTCCCCGGAAGTCGGGGAAGGCCGGGAAGCGCGGACACTCCAGCGGGCTCTGAACCCCGACTTCCGAGCCGGGGTAGGACTTCCAGAGCCCGCTACCATCACCGACGGCCGCTCCGCAGTCGCTTGGACTGGCGGAACAGGGGGCGCTCCAGAGGCTTCCCCCAGCGCATCAACCCGGGGCCTCTTTGAGTCGCCACCGGAGGGAGTGTCAGGCACCCCAGAATCCCGACTTGGCACAGACGCCGCTGCCAGAGGAGATCGAGTGTGCTTCTTCTCTGGCGGCGGGTTGGATGCCATGGCAAGGGAGAACTCAAAGGCAAGAGAGCAAAAGCACAAGAGTCCGAGGAGAAATGCAGAGAAGTGCGAAGGGAAGCTGCAATGTGGGTAAGACCCCCTCTAAAAAACTTCCCGGGTACAATTCCAAGCGATTCGGAACTCTTCAAATACCCCGCACCGGTAACCGCTTCGGTTCCCAGACCGAGTGCCGATGACGGGTGGGCCCTAGCCGCCCAACTGAAGCGGTGGGTCAAGGAGTCAGTCTCCTGAGAAGATAAGCCGGCAAGGCACTTCAGCGGTTCCCGAAGAAAGCGCCGCAAAGGTGGCAGTCTTGGGAACCGCCGCAGTAAAAGCAACCATCAAGTGAGCGCACGCTCCCACGATCCCGTTGCCGTTCGTGCTCCGGCAGCGGTCAATTCGGGACTTAGAGAAAGTGCGCGGATCGCAAGAGATGGAGGTCCCACCTCGGGCTCGCTATCTCCCCCGAGATGGGCCCGGGGGCCACTGTCGGTACCTGAGATATGGGGTACCCCCGCGCACAGGGTAAAATGCCTAAGGAACTCGCCCTTCTCTGCAGGGAGAGCTCCGAAGGCGCCACGCGTCCGGCGGGGCCGGACCTCCCTCTCCTCAGAGGAGAGCTCCGGGCCCGCCGCGTGGCATACAGAAGCCGGACCTCCCCGTCCGCGGGAGAGAGCTCCGAAGGCGCCACGCGTCCGGCGGGGCCGGACCTCCCTCTCCTCAGAGGAGAGCTCCGGGCCCGCCACGTGGCAAACAGAAGCCGGACCTCCCCCTCCACAGGAGAGAGGCCCGAAGGCGCCGCGTGTCCAGCGGGGCCAGACCTCCCTCTCCTCAGAGGAGAGCTCCGGGCCCGCCACGTGGCATACAGAGGCCGGACCTCCCCCTCCGCGGGGAGAGGTCCGGAGGCTCCACGTGCCCCGCGGGGCTGACCCTCCTCATCTCTGAGAAGGGCTCCGGGCCCGCTGCGTGGCAGCAGAGCGACGCTGCCTGCCCCGAGCGATAGGCAGTGGGTGTAAATACGCTCCATACATTGCCCGTACAAGGTATTCAAGGCCCGCGTCTTCCCAAGACGCGGAGACGCGGAGCACGCTTCTGTCAGGTGCCGTTGCGCCCAGTCGCATCACAGACTGGCGCGCAGTGTCAGAACCTGTCAGCCAATAAACACCGCGACAAGACATCCCATGCCGCCTGCGCCGTCATCAACCACTACGACTAGCATGCGGCATGGGCAGGGCGGCAAGATGAAGACTCAGAAGCCTTCGACCAGAGACAACTACCGGCATAACTGCAGATACGGTAGATAATAGACAATCTTCCCGAGACCACCTGTCGGGTCCCGGCTTCCCTTGTAAGCCACCCGAGTCTTGGACTATAAAAGGCTCGGGTAGGCGTCGATAGCAAGGGTTCGCACTTTGCAACTCATACACTAGCCATACACTCTCAAGCTGTAACTCACCCCCAAGCTCAGGCCTCCGGCCCTGAGCAGCAAGCAATACAGCGAGCTCCATAGCTCACCGTGGACGTAGGGTTTTACGCTCCGGCGGCCTGAACCACGTAAAACTCGCCGTGTCAAGCTCTTCCTAACTCGTCCATTTGCGCAAGCTCTCCGCTAGGGACTAGCCCCTCCGAAAAAAGAACCTCCGCGGGCTGCCTAGTGCAGGCCCGGGGGAAGTGTCGACCGCACACTTCGACAAATGTAATGGAAAGAAGTTATAGAATTACTTTATTAAGAACAGAGGTTGTGTGGAAAAGCCAAGCATGGCTTGGTTTGCCTCTGTTGTGCAAAGAACAGAATTAAACTAATTTGACCTTAAGGCCCTTAGCTATACACTAACCCTTTTCTCTAATGAACATAATAGATAAGCTGAAAAGATTTGAGTGCAACTGAAGAACAAGAACTCCAATGGCCTCAAAACTTTTACAGCAGGTTCTATACTACCTAAGGATTTAGCTTGCCAAATTGCAGCTAATGTGGAGTCATATTGTGTCCTCCATAATTCTCACAATATCTCTTATGTATTTTTCCCTTATACATAAGTATGGAGAATAAGAACAGGGAGTTCCAGGACTCATCTTGGGCTGATAATTTACATGTGAGTTTTTTATCACATGAGAGTCATCTGGTCCAAAATTCAGCCATTTTACTTGGGTAGTTCTCCCAGAACAATTCTTTAAGCATTTGTACTCAATAGAATTAATTCTGTAGTAATTTGCATTTTCATGCCCAACTAAGTGAACTACAATTCCAAGTATGTCCCAGAGAGATTGCCTAAATTTTCCTATGATTTTTGGAGCTATGGATTGCTCAGAACAGATTTTTGAAGTGGGAAACATTTTCTGAAAATGTTTATGGACTCTTATGAACACAGCAGATTGTTTTTAGCAAATTCCTACTCAAATGATCTTCAAATGAGCTGAACATTTGCTATAAGGTCAACAATATGCTAAAGAATATTCTGGCAAAATTTGGGTATTTTTGGATAAACCAAACTCCCTCAATAATTCTTTTTCAGAAAACCTTCCAAGAATTTTCCAGAATTAAATAATTCGTTTCATACAAATTGGGTTGTAGATTTGGACAGATCTATTCAATATAAATCCAACCCAATTTGAATCACTAAATTTGGGGATTACTAGCTGACACGACCCCATTGGTCCTGTCGAGCCAGGATCACGCTGAGGGGTGTTGCGTTGCACAGCACCGTATAACACACGTCAAAGGTGCAAAGCGGAAGCGGAAGTTTTATTACATAAACCGTTTTATGACCTGTTTACATCAAAATACGTTTAGTCCACACTCGCGGGCGTAGACTAAGCATCAAGTGCACGTTCAGCCCTCGAACGTGTCCTTGCTAGCACACACGCACACTAACTCTGCGGTGTGCACGACTCCCACTCGACGGGGTTCCCCTCCTGGGGTTCCGTCTCCTCTTCGGGAGTCCCTTCCTCATAGAACCCTGCAAAAGCTTCAAACACAAGCAGTGAGCACGAAGGCTCAGCAAGTCTGACCCGTCTCACCTAAACATGGAACTTCTACATGAGGGTAATGGGTTGCATGAGGCAAAAATCATTTGCAAGGACTCGCCTAATTAGTAGAACCTTACTTTCAAGTTTTAGCAGCAGGTTGTGGAGAACCTTACGCTAAGGCACATGAGAGAGCCGCAATCAAACAAGAAACGCATTTCTCTCATGTACTTTGCCCAAAGTTGAAAAGAACTTTAATTAGCTCTAAGCTACAGCATATCATTAACAATCAATGTCCAGCTTTCAATCAGCAACATTTTAACATGTAACTAGCCTGTTCTTTCTACGTCACGGTACAGTGAACAAGTGGTACTCACTGACCGCGAGGGACGGCAATTATAATCGATTTACACCTGCAGGGTTACCCGAACAACCCGTCACGTACGCCCGTACTCGATGTTGCCTACAACAACCATCACGGACGCCGTACGCGACTACCTTTCACCCGTTAGCCAAATATTGAACCGGTCCCATCGTCCCGAGCAAGAGGTCCCTGCACGCGCATCTCTGTGCCGCCAGCCGATTTACACCTCGAGCTCTCAACCTACCCTCTGAACGACGGGCAATGCCTCAATACCCAGCTACCCGAGTTACATCAGTTTCCCGGTTCCCATATAGCCGGTAGGTCTTCGGTACTGTTCTAGCTTGTTCAACAGGCCCGCACACGGCTCGGTCCTCAATCGACACAAGCGGAGCTACAGCACACAGGCCCCAAAGTCCTGCTGCCCTTACTCTCCGCTTGGTCTCATTTTCTTGCCATGTGTATCATGTGCTATCTCTACCCGAGCAATGTGCCTCTAGCCTATTCTCGCGAGTAGTTCCAACTACTCGACTTGTACCGAATCCTACTCTATCCTAGCAATGCAGTGGCTAACGAGGTTTTCAATCCTAAGCCCAACCCATGGTTTTCTTGGCTGTGCAGTTGGGTTTCCAATCAAGACTCTAATGCAAAGAACAATATTCAAAGATGTGCTCAAAACAATAAATATTTGTAAAAAGTTTAATGCAAACCGGGGCTTGCCTTGCTGCTCTTGGTCGTAGGCTAGCTGTTCCTCCGGAGTAACGAAGTCTAGGACTTCGGGTTCCTCCTCGACCTTAGCGACTACATGATAGAAACAATACATGTATTAATTTAATGCATTTGTATTAAGTTTGAAGTTGTGAAGTCTATAACCTTTGCTAGATAGGCCTAATGACTGTGAAACTTTTACTGTGGCTTGGTTACAAGCTAAACAGAGACTTGGTCAAGTTTTAGTTGCAGCAAAGCTCATTTGAGCCCTCCACAAATAATTATGTCCTTGACCTTAATTGGAACTCTTAGGGTGTTCTAGGAATTTTCATGAGACAAACTATGACTTTCTGAAAACTAGATTTTCAGAGGGTTCTAATGGAGTTGGTCTCACTTAATTTGGAAGTCTCTAACTAAAGATATGAGCTAAACAATTTCAGAAAAAATTCTGAAAATGTTTCTGAACATTTTCTATTTTCTCTGGAACAGTTTTACTAATCACACCATTAGGTGGACTAAATGAGCTCAAATGGATCTGAAATTTTTATGGTAGTTCAAGGATATTTTGGTGAACATCTCAGCAAAATTTCAAGATTTTCCTCCAAAGGATTCTCCAGTTAGAATTCCTAACAGTTTAAACTTTAAGGAATTAATCCTGGAGAATTAAGGAATTTCATGAAGTGAAACTTGATTTTCTGGAAAGTACTCAGAGAGCTGAATCCAGCAAAATTTGGTTCACTCAATTTGGAGCTTTCTAGCCAAAGTTATAAGGATTTGAAGTTTGAAGGAAATCTGAAAATCGGGGAAAAGTTTAAACTCGCGCGTGGGCCCAGGGGACACGCGTCGCACGCCTAGGCGATGGCACACCGTGGCCCACAAGGATTTTGCGCGCCAGCACACCCGATCCCGGCCGCAGCCGGATCCCGATTCAAAATATCGGCCGCTGACAGCTGGGGTCCACCCCCTTCTTCAACCTCGCGACACCCGCGCCCCGCCGCCGAGGGACCTCGCCGGAGAGCTCGCCGCCGGCTGCTGTACAGCTCCAAACTTCTTGATTCTGGCCGCCCCTGCCTACTTTTACTTGGGGAACAGGATCCGAGGGTCAGCTGCTCATGACAACGGCCGGAGCATGGTCGGCGACGAGCCGCCATATCGGAATGACTTCGGCCATGTCGGCTGACTCCCCTAGTACCTCAGCTACTTGGGAAATCGGTCGGGGAGCATCAGTGGACCTCAGAGAAGGTCGACATGAGCTCGAGGCAGCTCGGGGAAGGCCCGAAATAGGTCCTCACCGTGCGCCCGATACCCCCCGTTCGTTCCGCCATTAGTCGACCTCAAATTATGCCGGGCACAGAGGTTCTCCGGCCCAGAGTTGTGAAGGCAACTCGTGCGTTACCGTGTCTAGCTCGTGTGAGAGCGGCCTGAGGCCCTCTAATCCTTTCTAGAGCACGAATTAAACAGAATCGTACCCGAAGGTCGTTCTGCACACAGAAAGGGGAAAAGTGGAAATTCGCCGCCGGTGAGCAACCACTCGAGCTGTGGCACGGGGATGAGCAGCACCGGTCACCCGCGCGTCCAAGGGTGCCTTGGCTCGGGCGTGACAACGCCCAGGTTGGGCTGTCCACGAGAGCCCGAGGTGCGGCGGTTCCAAGTTCCGAGTTTGATCTTTCGGCACAGCCGATATCAATCGGTTTCAACCGAATTCTAGCAATGGGGAGGATGGAGGAAGGTCTCTAGTACCTTGCTGGGACTCTGGAGTGGAAGGAGGGAGCTGCGATCGGCGTCTTCCGATCAAGTCCGAACTGCGGAAACTTTCGGCCGGTGCTGGGTTCTTGCGGGAAAACACGTCGGTACCTCGGCCGAGGAGGGGGAGCAGGCGCCTTAAGAAGGCTCTGCACCGCCTCATGCCCGCGCGTGGGCAAGCAGCTGGTGGCGCGGTGGCTGGCCTCGGTGGCGATCACCGCTGCGGCTCGGCGACCCGAGTGAAAAGTCTCAGTCGGTTTGTGTTGAAGTAGAGGCTGACATGTGGGTCCCACCCTTCCTTTTAACCTCTGAAATTTACTTCTAATCACTGTTGTAAACAGTGAACCCCATACTACCCTTGGCAATTCAAATTATTCCCCCATGAGCCATTTGAATTGATCAAAGTTCAAATGAGGTTTGGTTTGAATGAATTTCAGCACAAGTTCAGTTTGAAATTCAAATAAAGTTTGAATTTCTCCCCCTTAGCTCATGTCAAGATCAACTCCAAATGGAGTGAAAATTGGTGTGTGAGCTCACAAAAATGTGCTGAGTAAGAATATGCCTTCCACTTTCAAATTCATGGTATAAAAACAGTTTGAATTTGAATATGTTTTCAAACTGCCCCCTTCCTATCTATACCCAAGATGACCTCAAAAAGGTTTTGAATTTGGGTGAAACTTGGCATGGACATCCCTAGCAAAGTGTAGGAGTTTTTCCTATGTCCAGCCCATCTATATCACATGTGGGAAATACCACTTTTGCAATGTGTAAGTTTGTTCCCTAATGAGCATGTTGATAATTGTTACTTGCTCTTCATTTGTGTTCATCATTCTTCCTCAAATGAGGTGTGTGGTGTGGGGATGAACACTACAAATGGGTCTCACAAACTGAGGCCCTTACATTCCTCCCCCCTTAAAAGAATCTCGTCCCGAGATTATAAGGTGAAAATGAGAGAGAGGACGGTGGAAAATTACCGGATATGCGACGTGAGAAAGTCGGGGTAGTTAGTGCGAAGGAATTCTTCGCTCTCCCATGTCGCTTCGTCCGTGGAGTGATTACTCCACAGAACCTTGTAGAACCACGACATACGGTTGCGTGTGGTTCGGGCCTTCTCATCAATAATCTGCACCGGTTCCTCCCGATAGGTGAGATCCGGTTGCAGTTCTTCAATGTCTTCCAGCTGAACGGTAGTTGATAGCTTGAGACACTTCCTCAGCTGGGAAACATGAAAGACGTCGTGCACACCGGAAAGTGCTTCTGGTAATTTCAGCCGGTATGCTACCGATCCACATCTTTCGGTAATCTGGAATGGACCGATGAATCGGGGTGCCAACTTTCCTCTCACCCCAAATCTGTTTACACCCTTCATTGGAGACACCCGTAGATATACGTGATCTCCAATTTCGAATTGTAATGGGCGTCTTCTCCGGTCCGCATACTGTTTCTGTCGGGATTGAGCAGCTCTTAGGTTCGCTTGAATCAGTCGAACCTTTTCTTCCGCGTCGTTGACAAGGTCAATCCCGAAGGTAACCCTTTCACCAGACTCACACCAGTTCAATGGTGTGCGGCATTTTCTTCCGTATAGCGCCTCGTAGGGCGCCATCCTGATGCTGGCTTGGTACCCATTGTTGTACGAGAACTCAGCTAACGGCAAGTGATCATCCCAATTCTTGCCGTGGTCGATAGCGCAAGCTCGTAGCATGTCTTCTAGGATTTGATTTACCCGCTCAGTTTGCCCATCCGTCTGCGGGTAGTAGGCTGAACTACGGATCAGCTTCGTCCCCAAGGCAGCGTGTAGCTGCTCCCAAAAACGGGACACAAATAAAGTGCCCCGGTCCGATACGATGGTACGGGGTACGCCGTATAAGCATAGGATCCGTGAGATGTACAGTTCAGCGTACTTCTTGGCGTTGTAGTTGGTGTTGACCGGGATGAAATGGGCAACTTTGGTGAGCCGATCGACGATCACCCACACAGAATCATGTTTCTGTAAGGTGGTGGGTAAACCCACGACGAAATCCATGCTCACGTCCTCCCATTTCCAGGCAGGAATGCCTAGTGGTTGCAGCAGTCCCGGTTTCCGCATATGGTCTGCCTTCACCCTTCGACATGTATCACACTCGGACACGTATTTTGCAGTCTCTCGCTTCATCCGTGTCCACCAAAACTTTCTTCTGAGTTCTTGATACATTTTGTTGCTGCCGGGGTGAATAGAAAATTTTGATAAGTGAGCCTCATCAAAGATTTTCTTCCGTAGCTCCGGGTTTCGGGGTACGACAATCCGGTCCTTGAACCATAGGACGCCGTCTCCGTCCTTCCGGAAACATTTCAACTCCCCACTGTCTACACGTCTCCGCAAATGTGACATGCCCTTGTCATTCTTCTGGGCTGCCGCTATCTCTTCACGGATGGTGGGGACCAAAGCTAGGTTGTAGAGAGCTCCGTGTGGAATCACATGTAGTGGTGGTTCGCTCTCTTCCAACGGTGTGATGGTCAGATTATTGACGTGTGACTTGCGGCTTAGCGCGTCCGCCACAACATTTGCCTTGCCCGGATGATAATGGATCTCTATCTCGTAATCCTTTATCAGTTCTAACCATCTTCGTTGCCTCATATTCAGCTCCTTCTGAGTGAATATGTACTTGAGGCTTTTGTGGTCGGTATATAAATGTACGAGGTTACCGAGTAGGTAGTGCCTCCACATCTTCAGTGCAAGTACCACGGCAGCGAGCTCCAAGTCGTGAGTTGGATAATTTTGCTCATGGTTCCTAAGCTGCCGTGATCCATACGCGACCACTCTTCGGTCTTGCATCAGCACACATCCGAGCCCAATGCCGGATGCATCGCAGTACACATCGAATAGTTTTGTTGTGTCTGGCTGCGCCAAAACCGGTGCTGATGTCAGGTGCTTGACTAAAGCCTTGAATGCTGCTTCACATGCTGGACTCCAAACATATTTGGTAGCCTTCTTCAGCAGCTCTGTCATTGGCTTGGCCATCTTCGAGAAGTTCGGAATGAACCTCCGATAATATCCCGCGAGTCCGAGGAAACTCCGTACCTCATGAACAGTTCTCGGGGATTTCCAATTCAGCACTTGCGTGATCTTGCTCGGGTCCACAGCGATACCCTCCGCTGAGATGATATGCCAGAGGAAAGGCACTTGCGATATCCAAAACTCGCATTTGCTGAACTTTGCGTATAACTTGTGATCCCGCAGCCGTTGCAAGACTATACGCAGATGTTTCTTGTGATCTTCCTCCGATTTGGAGTATACTAAGATGTCGTCGATGAAGACCACGACGAACTTGTCCAGCTCCGGCATGAACACCGAGTTCATTAAGTACATGAAGTGAGCTGGAGCATTGGTGAGGCCAAAGGACATGACCAGGTACTCATAAAGTCCATACCTTGTCAAGAAAGCTGTCTTTGGAATGTCCTCCGCCCTTATCTTAATCTGATGGTACCCGGACCTTAAATCCATCTTGGAAAAGATCTTCGCTTCGACCAACTGATCAAACAACATGTCGATCCGTGGCAATGGGTACTTGTTCTTGATGGTTACGGCATTTAATGGACGGTAGTCCACGCAAAGCCGCAACGTTTCATCCTTCTTTTTGACAAATAATGCCGAACAGCCCCATGGCGAGGAGCTCGGCCTAATAAAACCCTTCTCCAGGAGGTCCGTGAGCTGAGTCTTCAGTTCAGCCAACTCCTTGGGCGCCATCTTGTACGGCCTTTGGGATATTGGCATGGTTCCCGGTGCAAGTTCAATCTTGAACTCCACCTCTCTATCGGGTGGCATCCCCGGCAAATCGTCCGGGAATACATCAGGGAACTCTCGGACCACTGGAATGTCTTCCAATCTGATGGTTGTGGCTTGATAGACACTTGGAAGTTTTATGTCTGGACTGTCCAGAAATAATGAGTGAGAACCGTGCACCTCTGAGTTTAAGTGCACGACTCGAAGGACGGTGTCTAAAACAGCGCCGTGGCGGGTTAACCACGACATCCCTAGGATGACATCGACCTTCTGCCCCTCTAAGATAATGAGAGACGTGGGGTACACTCTACCCGCTAAGCATAATGGTGCTTTGGAGACCATTACGCTTGCTGAAATCTTCCCACCCGGTGAACAAATTAGATATGGACTATCGGTGGGTAGTATTGGCAAGCTGTGTTTAGCAATGAAAGCTTGGCTAATAAAATTATGCGTGGCGCCTGAATCAAATAGTACTATAGCGGGATGCTGGTGGAGTTGGAACATACCTGCAAGGATTGGCTCGCCCTCCGGCACGTCCCCAATGGCAAGCTGGTGGACAGTGCCGGGCCTAGGGTTTGCCCGCCGCGCATTAGTAGGGTTCCGGGGTTGATTCCTCCCCGGAAACTGTGGTGCCACTCCGCCGCCTTGCCTCTCCGGGCACTGCTCGCGAAGTGTCCTGGACGACCACACTTGTAACATGTGGCCGCTGCTGGTGGAGTACTCGGGGGACGAAAGCCCGGCATGCGTTGCGGAGGTGCAAACGCACGCGGCATCGCCCGCTGCTGCTGCTGTTGTTGCGGTGGTACTGGCAGTGCTGGCCGGAATGCCGGTGAAGAGTACGGCCGACCGCGGAACGGCATCGACCGCTGTGGTGGTTGCCAGCGTGGACCTGATGGTGGGCGATTCACCATCCGAAACTTCTGAGAAGGACCGCCTCCTTCTCCGCTGCTCTGCGGCGCGCTTCGCTTTCGCTCTGCCGCCGCCAACTCCTTGCCGGAGTCCTCCTGAACAATCGCAGCATCAATTATGTCGTTGAGGCTGCCGCGATTGAACATCGCCAGCTTGTCCTTCAGGAGCGGGTTAAGCCCCTGGTAAAAGTGGTCCCGCCGCTTCTCGTCCGTATCTGCGTGATACGACGCGTAGAGCGCGAGATCGTTGAACGCCCTGGAATATTCCAGCGCGTTCCGGCTCCCTTGTTGCAGGTGTAGGAACTCCTGCGTCTTCCACTTCATCAAACCGGGCGGTATATGATAGGCCCTGAAGGCCGTCCGGAACTCCGCCCAGGTCATCACTCGGTCGGTGGACTGGGAAGCACAGAAGTTGGCCCACCACGTGCTCGCGGATCCTTGGAGCTGCTGGACCGCGAACTGAGTCTTGCGCTGCTCGCTGATTTGGAGCAGCCCGAACTTCATCTCTATGGCGCGGAGCCAGTTGTCCGCGTCAAGTGGTTCATCCGCCCTTGAGAATACAGGGGGATGAGTCGCCAGGAAGTCGGAGTAGGAGCTCTGTTGGCGCTCCTCACGATCTTGACGTCTCTCTGGGCGAAACGTATTCGCAATTAACGTTTGCAGCAGCTCTGTGTGCTGCTGATGTGAACCCGCCATTGCCGCGACAATGTCGGCCAATGTAACCGTTGGCAGTGGCGGTGGCGGTGTTTGCTGTTGCTGTTGCTGCTGCTTTCCCGAGGAGTCCTCGGGAGGCGGTTGGGAGGTCTCTCCCCCTTGGCTAGTACCTCCAACATCAGGGTTGGCACGAGTACGCGTCATTCTGAAATTCAGCACAGCAGCAATTAGCACATGTCTTACTCAAAATTCCATAAACAGCAGTAGGCATTGAAGCGACGCATGATTAACTTGCACAACATTCACATATATTGATAAAGCATAAACTTTATACAAGATACATTATTCTCGGATCTCCGAGAAGTCGTGCTCATGTCGTCACTACCTATACATAAGCTACTGTCTACACGACATGTCACCGATTACAAAAGTTGGGTTACGCTACCCTAGCTGCCCTACTTGGCAACCGTAACCCCCTACTCGGAGTAGAACTCGACCTCCTGTGGGTCGTCCTCCTCCGATACCTCGGCTGGTGGTTCGGGGTCTACCACCTCTTCTCCCATTCCGGGTTCTCCCATGGCTGGAAGACCCAAGACTACCGGTACGCCCAATACCGGGGGCACGAAGTCCTGCAATGCATGCACCTCGTCCATAGCCTGGTTGTAGTCCTCTTCCCAGCCTTGTCCTTCCTCAATAGCGTCGTCCCGCTCTTGAGCAAGGTCCTCATTCTGCTGGGTTAGGGTCTGCACCAGCTCTTGCAACGCCGCGATGTCAACACGGCCCTTCTTCTTTGCCTTCTTCAGACGACGCAACTGATTGTGTTGTTTATTCAGTCGCTTGATCGTCGGAAGGAGCACATTGCGGAGTGCGCTGTGAGCACTCTCGAAATGATCTCCACGGCTTGTGCTCTCCTTGAGCTTGGTGGCGAGATGTTCCGTATGAACAGCTTGGCTGTCCATCACAGCGTTTCCCGCCCTCATTTGGAGGCTGAGGTTTGCCTCCGCGGGGTTGTACCTTGGGCAACTCGGGTCTGTTGCCTCCAGGTACCTTTCTTCCCACACATGCTGAGCTCGTCCCTCCACCGGAACGAGTGCGTATGGAGTTCCCTCCATAGCCTGCACGTGTAGTTGGCAGAAACGTGACATAGTGTCACGGGCTGCCACTTGCCACATCCCTTCCGGTTGTCTTCCTCTCACCGTGACGGTGAATGGCACCCAACCGGGTGGCATAGGTCCTGCGGGAACCTCGACATGGATCGTCCACGTCTTGTTCCCCTCTTCGCCTTCTTCCTTGGCGAAGTATTGCGGCATCTGATTGTACCCGAAATATTGGAGCATTTGCCACAATGCTTCCGGGTAGCCGCTACGGTCAGAGCAGTGGGAAACTACCCACCCGTTCTCCAACCGTTTATCTGCTGCCATCTGTAAAAAATATATTTGAGAAAGGTCAAATATTTATTTGAACAGTAACCATTGAGTTATAACATAAGATATGTCATTGAACCCATAACACTTGGAAACATAGTTCAAATTTTTAAACAAATTTGACTGCTGATCTGCTGTTACCATGACAGCCCTGACCAGTTTCCATATCAATCTGATTTAGGCCAGGTTAAAAGCAAAACCAGTCCTGGAGCTCAACATCAAAGTTAAAGTTAACTTCAATAGCTTTCCAGAAAGTATTTGGTTGGCCTAAGATCTGTCCTGGTTCAAAAGTTATCAGATGTCAAAGTTAACAGAATTTCTGGGAACAATTGGACAGCACCTCCCTGCCTTAGGTACTGATTTGATCCAAGAATCCCAGTTAATTCTGTTCCTAATCTGACAAAACTTTCTGTTACAAAGTTGTAACCCATCTCATAAGATTTCAAGAACTACCTCAATTCCTATTTTGGATTTTTAAGCAGGAAGTTATGCTTAATTTACAGAGAAATTACAGAGAGTCTTTGCTCTGTCCTGTTTTCTGGACAGTTTCAACTCTACTGCATTTTTCGAGTGGTTAAGGGATGAAACACCTCTGGAACTCAACAGAAAAGTTGTAAAGCTCATCCAAAGCTTTCCATAAATGTATCATACGACCCCAACCTCGAAAGAACTCAACCTCTAACCTCTGATTAACTCCAGCCTTGATTCAGCTGAAAACAGAGTGCTCTGTCCTTAACATCCTATAAGTTGAAAACTTGTTAGCTTTGAATATCCTGTACAAGGGAAGAAGTTACATCAATTTTACTACTTTGGATCAAAACCTTCAAATTTTTAAATGAAGTTGTTCATTTAGTTGGGTGTGACGTCGATGCGTCACCAGCTTATGTCGGTACTACGTCCTCACAAAGGAAAAACCTATACCGGACTTAGCCGGCTTCGTTAGTTCAGTGGCACTACTCGTCACTCGCACACGGATGCTACACGTCTACCGTTTCGTGGTACGGCTACCTGCAGAAACTCAAACAATCATCAGACTCGGCTGCACACCGAGCCCGGAATACATACAGTTAGTACACCCGGCCGTCATCACTCGCCCGGATGTTCTCAAGCCAACCACGCCTTGAGTTACGTGTTCACGTTTCAGACCACGTGACGGGGTCTCCCATATTGCACCACGCACGCCAGGGACAGACGTTGCTCGAATACCCCAAACGACATGAAGAGTCGTAGAGGATACTAAAGCGGGTCGGGTTACCTACCACCCGTGGGGCTCCACCCTTCAGCTTGTGCGCACTGGTGGACAGCGCTTACGTGCACCCCCCAAGACATGAACGTCCCGAGATGCACGATTTTCCAACATAACAAATAGGTTAATAAGCCACTTTCTATATACTAATAACATCCTTATACGGGCCACTAACTCGTTTCTCACTGGATTTTTGAAAAAGAAGACCTTTGTACTGTGTTAAACCTCAAGCGAGCTCTGATACCACGCTGACACGACCCCATTGGTCCTGTCGAGCCAGGATCACGCTGAGGGGTGCTGCGTTGCACAGCACCGTATAACACACGTCAAAGGTGCAAAGTGGAAGCGGAAGTTTTATTACATAAACCGTTTTATGACCTGTTTACATCAAAATACGTTTAGTCCACACTCGCAGGCATAGACTAAGCATCAAGTGCACGTTCAGCCCTCGAACGTGTCCTTGCTAGCACACACACACACTAACTCTGCGGCGTGCACGACTCCCACTCGACGGGGTTCCCCTCCTGGGGTTCCGTCTCCTCTTCGGGAGTCCCTTCCTCATAGAACCCTGCAAAAGCTTCAAACACAAGCAGTGAGCACGAAGGCTCAGCAAGTCTGACCCGTCTCACCTAAACATGGAACTTCTACATGAGGGTAATGGGTTGCATTAGGCAAAAAACATTTGCAAGGACTCGCCTAATTAGTAGAACCTTACTTTCAAGTTTTAGCAGCAGGTTGTGGAGAACCTTACGCTAAGGCACATGAGAGAGCCGCAATCAAACAAGAAACGCATTTCTCTCATGTACTTTGCCCAAAGTTGAAAAGAACTTTAATTAGCTCTAAGCTACAGCATATCATTAACAATCAATGTCCAGCTTTCAATCAACAACATTTTAACATGTAACTAGCCTGTTCTTTCTACGTCACGGTACAGTGAACAAGTGGTACTCACTGACCGCGAGGGACGGCGATTATAATCGATTTACACCTGCAGGGTTACCCGAACAACCCGTCACGTACGCCCGTACTCGATGTTGCCTACAACAACCATCACGGACGCCGTACGCGACTACCTTTCACCCGTTAGCCAAATATTGAACCGGTCCCATCGTCCCGAGCAAGAGGTCCCTGCACGCGCATCTCTGTGCCGCCAGCCGATTTACACCTCGAGCTCTCAACCTACCCTCTGAACGACGGGCAATGCCTCAATACCCAGCTACCCGAGTTACATCAGTTTCCCGGTTCCCATATAGCCGGTAGGTCTTCGGTACTGTTCTAGCTTGTTCAACAGGCCCGCACACGGCTCGGTTCTCAATCGACACAAGCGGAGCTACAGCACACAGGCCCCAAAGTCCTGCTGCCCTTACTCTCCGCTTGGTCTCATTTTCTTGCCATGTGTATCATGTGCTATCTCTACCCGAGCAATGTGCCTCTAGCCTATTCTCGCGAGTAGTTCCAACTACTCAACTTGTACCGAATCCTACTCTATCCTAGCAATGCAGTGGCTAACGAGGTTTTCAATCCTAAACCCAACCCATGGTTTTCTTGGCTGTGCAGTTGGGTTTCCAATCAAGACTCTAATGCAAAGAACAATATTCAAAGATGTGCTCAAAACAATAAATATTTGTAAAAAGGTTAATGCAAACCGGGGCTTGCCTTGCTGCTCTTGGTCGTAGGCTAGCTGTTCCTCCGGAGTAACGAAGTCTAGGACTTCGGGTTCCTCCTCGACCTTAGCGACTACATGATAGAAACAATACATGTATTAATTTAATGCATTTGTATTAAGTTTGAAGTTGTGAAGTCTATAACCTTTGCTAGATAGACCTAATGACTGTGAAACTTTTACTGTGGCTTGGTTACAACCTAAACAGAGACTTGGTCAAGTTTTAGTTGCAGCAAAGCTCATTTGAGCCCTCCACAAATAATTATGTCCTTGACCTTAATTGGAACTCTTAGGGTGTTCTAGGAATTTTCATGAGACAAACTATGACTTTCTGAAACCTAGATTTTCAGAGGGTTCTAATGGAGTTGGTCTCACTTAATTTGGAAGTCTCTAACTAAAGATATGAGCTAAACAATTTCAGAGAAAATTCTGAAAATGTTTCTGAACATTTTCTATTTTCTCTGGAACAGTTTTACTAATCACACCATTAGGTGGACTAAATGAGCTCAAATGGATCTGAAATTTTTATGGTAGTTCAAGGATATTTTGGTGAACATCTCAGAAAAATTTCAGGATTTTCCTCCAAAGGATTCTCCAGTTAAAATTCCTAACAGTTTAAATTTTAAGGAATTAATCCTGGAGAATTAAGGAATTTCATGAAGTGAAACTTGATTTTCTGGAAAGTACTCAGAGAGCTGAATCCAGCAAAATTTGGTTCACTCAATTTGGAGCTTTCTAGCCAAAGTTATAAGGATTTGAAGTTTGAAGGAAATCTGAAAATCGGGGAAAAGTTTAAACTCGCGCGTGGGCCCAGGGGACACGCGTCGCACGCCTAGGCGATGGCACACCGCGGCCCACAAGGATTTTGCGCGCCAGCACACCCGATCCCGGCCGCAGCCGGATCCCGATTCAAAATATCGGCCGCTGACAGCTGGGGTCCACCCCCTTCTTCAACCTCGCGACACCCGCGCCCCGCCGCCGAGGGACCTCGCCGGAGAGCTCGCCGCCGGCTGCTGTACAGCTCCAAACTTCTTGATTCTGGCCGCCCCTGCCTACTTTTACTTGGGGAACAGGATCCGAGGGTCAGCTGCTCATGACAACGGCCGGAGCATGGTCGGCGACGAGCCGCCATATCGGAATGACTTCGGCCATGTCGGCTGACTCCCCTAGTACCTCAGCTACTTGGGAAATCGGTCGGGGAGCTTCAGTGGACCTCAGAGAAGGTCGACATGAGCTCGAGGCAGCTCGGGGAAGGCCCGAATAGGTCCTCACCGTGCGCCCGATAACCCCCGTTCGTTCCGCCATTAGTCGACCTCAAATTACGCAGGGCACAGAGGTTCTCCGGCCCAGAGTTGTGAAGGCAACTCGTGCGTTACCGTGTCTAGCTCGTGTGAGAGCGGCCTGAGGCCCTCTAATCCTTTCTAGAGCACGAATTAAACAGAATCATACCCGAAGGTCGTTCTGCACACAGAAAGGGGAAAAGTGGAAATTCGCCGCCGGTGAGCAACCACTCGAGCTGTGGCTCGGGGATGAGCAGCACCGGTCACCCGCGCGTCCAAGGGTGCCTTGGCTCGGGCGTGACAACGCCCAGGTTGGGCTGTCCACGAGAGCCCGAGGTGCGGCGGTTCCAAGTTCCGAGTTTGATCTTTCGGCACAGCCGATATCAATCGGTTTCAACCGAATTCTAGCAATGGGGAGGATGGAGGAAGGTCTCTAGTACCTTGCTGGGACTCTGGAGTGGAAGGAGGGAGCTGCGATCGGCGTCTTCCGATCAAGTCCGAACTGCGGAAACTTTCGGCCGGTGCTGGGTTCTTGCGGGAAAACACGTCGGTACCTCGGCCGAGGAGGGGGGGCAGGCGCCTTAAGAAGGCTCTGCACCGCCTCATGCCCGCGCGTGGGCAAGCAGCTGGTGGCGCGGTGGCTGGCCTCGGTGGCGATCACCGCTGCGGCTCGGCGACCCGAGTGAAAAGTCTCAGTCGGTTTGTGTTGAAGTAGAGGCTGACATGTGGGTCCCACCCTTCCTTTTAACCTCTGAAATTTACTTCTAATCACTGTTGTAAACAGTGAACCCCATACTACCCTTGGCAATTCAAATTATTCCCCCATGAGCCATTTGAATTGATCAAAGTTCAAATGAGGTTTGGTTTGAATGAATTTCAGCACAAGTTCAGTTTGAAATTCAAATAAAGTTTGAATTTCTCCCCCTTAGCTCATGTCAAGATCAACTCCAAATGGAGTGAAAATTGGTGTGTGAGCTCACAAAAATGTGCTGAGTAAGAATATGCCTTCCACTTTCAAATTCATGGTATAAAAACAGTTTGAATTTGAATATGTTTTCAAACTGCCCCCTTCCTATCTATACCCAAGATGACCTCAAAAAGGTTTTGAATTTGGGTGAAACTTGGCATGGACATCCCTAGCAAAGTGTAGGAGTTTTTCCTATGTCCAGCCCATCTATATCACATGTGGGAAATACCACTTTTGCAATGTGTAAGTTTGTTCCCTAATGAGCATGTTGATAATTGTTACTTGCTCTTCATTTGTGTTCATCATTCTTCCTCAAATGAGGTGTGTGGTGTGGGGATGAACACTACAAATGGGTCTCACAAACTGAGGCCCTTACACTAGCAAGAGTTATGAGGTTCTAAAGTTTGGTGAAAAATTCTGAAATTGACCTGTGTTTATTTTCCCATTTTCAGAGACATAAGGAATTAACACCACATTTGGCCAAGCAAATGAAGTCCAATGCTTCTGAAAATTTTACTGGAGTTCAAGTATTTTTGGAAGATTCTCCTGCAAAAATTTGGGGATTTTCCAACACATAGAACTTCTGGAAAAATTCCCACAAGCTTTTCCTTCTATGAATTAATGAGCCAAAACCAGGGGTTTTCATAATTATTGGGTTGTACCTATGGATAGTACTCTCTTAGAGGAATCCAACAAAATTTATCTCACTATTTTTGGAGCTTCCTACACCAAGTTATGCATTTTACAAGTTTGCATAACTCTCTGTTTGATTTTAAACAGCACAGTCGCACGTGGGGCCCACGGGTGCACACCGGCAGAAAACTTGGCACGGCTCGTTCTCTCTCATTTCTCCACCAAATGAGCTCCGGTTTCGCCCTACATGCTCCTGGGAACATGGCGCAGCTGCCTGACAAGGTTTCCCCGCGTGAAAACGGCTGTAGGTGGGTCGGCACCGGCGGGGCGGCTCGGGAGCTCGACATGGACGCGTTCCAGCGTGTCCAAGGCATCTCCCGGTGAGCTATGATGTCCTACAGCATCCCTATGGTTCTAGGAACATGGAACGGAGATCAGATCATGCAGGAAGTGGCTGCAACCTAGTCGTCACCATGGACCATGGCCGTTTTGGCCGCCGGCGACAATTTCTCGTCGCCCGGGGCATAGGAGGGTCGGTTTCCTTTGGTTTTTGGCGTGGGAGGGTGCTAGGGCATCTAGTTGCTGTGGTTTGAATTGTAGGAGGTATGATCAATCGGTTTGGGAGAATTTCACGAATTAAACACAGGCTGTTCTATACGTGCGCCAGTGCCAAAAATTGAATTCCGGCGAGCCGGCGTCGGGGGAGAGCAGGAGGATGATGGGATGAGGATCAGTACCTCCTGGCGCACCTCTGTGACCTCTTGAGCCTGCCGGAGAGGCGCTGGGCTGGCCGGGAGACAGGGAGCAGTGGAGCAGCGTGGTGAGGTGCTCGGCTCTCAGTTTGTTTGCGAGGAGAAGAAAGCAATTGTGCCTTGCTTCGGCCGGGGGGGCACGTGATCACGTTGGGGGTGCGGCCAGGACCGACCCCAGGGCGCCAGCGCGTGGAGACTGGCAGCAGGAGCTGTCACTGGCAAGCTGCTCGGTGGCGCTCGCAAGCTGCTCGGTAAAAGTTCCCACCGAGAGCAAAACTTAGGGAGTAAGTCTCCTCCTTTATCTCTATGACCTGTGGGTCCCACCCCCCATTTCTTCACCAAATATCTTCTCAAGCTGATCTTTTCACTCCCCAAAATGCTAAGTTTTAAAAAGGTGGGCTAGAATTTGAATTCTTCAAATTCAGTTTGAATTTGCAAGACTAAATCTGAATTTGGTTTAGAATTTGCAATTTCTTCTCTTTAGCTCTCCTTTGTGCCCACCCTACAATTGAAAAGTTGGTGATAACATTTTCCATAAAAACTCAACTATATGGCTGCATGTTAATTCAAAGTTTTTGGGTCACCATATGTGTGAACTTTGAATTTTCAAATCTGAATTTTAAACTCACATGCAAAGAGGTATTTAACTCCTTATTGGTCCAACACTTTTATGTAAAAAGGTGAACCTCATGTTGGATGTTCATCCATGTATTACCTTGCATGAAGAAAAGTTTTGGCAAGTCCCAATTTTCATGTCTTTGCTACACATATGAACTCAAACTTTAGTTTTTATTCATACACATTTTTGGGACTTTTACATAGGCGATGACTGAAGTCTAGTGTATGAGTTGCAGGAGTGCGTACCCTTGCTAACGTCACCTATCCGAGCCTTTTATAGTCCAAGACTCGGGTGGCTTACAAGGGGGCCCGGGACCCGACAGGTGGTCCCGGGGAGATTGTCTGTTATCTACCGTATCTGCAGTTATGCCGGTAGTTGTCTCTGGCGAAGGCTTCTGAGTCTTCGTCTTGCCTCCCTGCCCATGCCGCATGCTAGCCGTGGTGGTTGATGACGGCGGGGGCGGCATGGGATGTCTTGTCGCTGTGTTTATTGGCTAGCAGGCTCTGACACTGCGCACCAGTCTGTAATGCGACTGGGCGCAACGACACCTCACAGAGGCGTGCTCCGCGTCTCCGAGTCTTGGGAAGACGCGGGCCTTGAATACCTTGTACGGGCAAGGTACGGGGCGTCTTTACGCCCGCTGCCTACCGCTCGGGGGCAGGCAGCGCTGTTCTGCTGGCCACGTGGCGGGCCCGGAGCCCTCCTCAGAGGAGAGGGGGGTCCGGCCCCGCAGGACACGTGGAGCCTTCGGACCTCTCCCCGCGGAGGGGGAGGTCCGGCTTCTGTCGGCCACGTGGCAAGCCCGGAGCTCCTCTCTGAGGAGAGGGAGGTCCGGCTTCTGTCGGCCACGTGGCAAGCCCGGAGCTCCTCTGTGAGGAGAGGGAGGTCTGGCCCCGCTGGACACGTGGCACCTTCGGACCTCTCTCCCGCGGAGGGGGAGGTCCGGCTTCTGCAGGCCACGTAGCGAGCCCGGAGCTCTCCTCTGAGGAGAGGGTGTTCCAGCCCCGCCGGACGCGTGGCGCCTTCGGAGCTCTGCCTCGTGGGATCATGTCGGCGGGATCATATGTACCAGGTCCCAGGATGTCCAGCCCCCGTACGGCAAATGGCCATGTCGGCGGGATCATCTGTACCGTCCAAGACGGTGTATGGATCTGCTTGGCGTGGAACAGGCACGCCTTGCAGTTCTCGACCAGCTTGACGGCATCCTGGAGTGTTGTCGGCTAGTAGAAGCCATGCCGGAAGGCTTTACCGACAAGCATGCGTGAGGAAGAGTGACTCCCACATTCGCCTCCATGGATCTCAGCGAGCAAGTTGCAGCCTTCCCCCTCGGTTATGCACCGCAATAGGAAGCGGTTGGCGCCGCGTCGGTAGAGATCCCCTTCTACCATCACGTGTCTCTTAGCCATACGCACGATCCGTTCAGCGGATACATGATCATCAGGGGGGATATTGTCTTTCAAGTAGTCCCGGATCTCCATGATCCATGCATCGGGTCTGACTTGAGCGTCTGGATCTTGAGCGCTGGGTTGCACGGAGTCCCCAGTGACACTTATGATCCTTGGCGGCGTCCATGGCCGCTGGGACCGCCAGCTTCGAGGTGCTGGTCTAGCCCCCTTCGCCCGGCTCGGCGGGCCGGGCTGTGGGCCGCGGCAACGTCCTCTCGAAGCCTCCTTCGGGCACAGGGGCTCCGGTGGGGGTCTTCGTTGAGAGGTCGTCAGCTGCGGCCTTGCTAGCGCGCGGTACGTGGCGCAGGTCCAAGGCGAGGAAGTCTTTCTCCACCATTCACCCTTAACTTGCTTGATAACTAGCTGGGAGTCGCCCTATGCCAACAACTGGGGAGCGCCTAGAGACAGGGCGGTCTTTAGGCCAAGGATGAGTGCTTCATACTCTGCCATGTTGTTGGTTGCCTTGGAATTGAGACGCACCATATACCCAGACTGCTCCCCCGATGGCATGAGGAACAGTACGCCAGCACCGGCCCCCTGCTTTCGCAAGGAGCCGTCGAAGAAGAGCGTCCAGTAAGGTCCGGTGAAGGCCAGAGCTCGGGGTCCTTGTTCACCGTCTTCATGGCCCCCTGGGTCAGCCTGTGTTGGCGTCCACTTCAGCCACGAAGTCAGCTAGTGCTCGGCTGTTGACTGCATGACGAGGAAGGAAGCCTGGCTCAAACTCCAGTAGCTCCGCTGCCCATTTGGCGGTGTCGGTACCTGAGATATGGGGTACCCCCGCGCACAGGGGAAAATGCCTAAGGAACTCGCCCTTCTCCGCAGGGAGAGCTCCGAAGGCGCCATGCGTCCGGCGGGGCCGGACCTCCCTCTCCTCAGAGGAGAGCTCCGGGCCCGCCACGTGGCATACTGAAGCCGGACCTCCCCATCCGCGGGAGAGAGGTCCGAAGGCGCCACGCGTCCAGCGGGGCCGGACCTCCCTCTCTTCAGAGGAGAGCTCCCGGCCCGCCACGTGGCTGACGGAAGCCGAACCTCCCCTCCGCGGAGAGAGGTCCGGAGGCTCCACGTGCCCCGCAGACCGGGGCCTCCTCTCCTCTGAGAAGGGCTCCGGGCCCGCCACGTGGCAGCAGAACGGCGCTGCCTGCCCCCGAGAGATAGGCAGCGGGCGTAAAGATGCCCCATACCTTTCCCGTACAAGGTATTCAAGGCCCGCGTCTTCCCAAGACGCGGAGACAAGGAGCACGCCTCTGTCAGGTGCCGTTGCGCCCAGTCGCATCACAGACTGGCGCGCGGTGTCAGAACCTGCCAGCCAATAAACACCGCGACAAGACATCCCATGCCGCCTGCGCCGTCATCAACCACTACGACTAGCACGCGGCATGGGCAGGGCGGCAAGATGAAGACTCAGAAGCCTTCGACCAGAGGCAACTACCAGCGTAACTACAGATACGGTAGATAATAGACAATCCTCCCGGGACCACCTGTCGGGTCCCGGCTTCCCTTGTAAGCCGCCCGAGCCTTGGACTATAAAAGGCTCGGGTAGGCGTCGATAGCAAGGGTTTGCACTTTGCAACTCATACGCTAGCCATACACCCTCAAGCTGTAACTCATCCCCAAGCTCAGGACTCCGGCCCTGAGCAGCAAGCAATACAGCGAGCTCCATAGCTCGCCGTGGACGTAGGGTTTTACGCTCCGGCGGCCTGAACCACGTAAAACTCGCCGTGTCAAGCTCTCACTAACTCGTCCATCCGCGCAAGCTTTCCGCTAGGAGACTAGCCCCGCTGAAAAAAGAACCTCCGCGGGCTGCCCAGTGCAGGCCCGGGGGAAGTGTCGATCGCACACTTCGACATTTGGCGCGCCAGGTAGGGGGCTTTTCCCCTAGCGCGACGAGTTTCCGCCGACAAAGATGACCAAGCTCCCTTCGGCGGCAAGCTCACCTCCCCCACGTCCGCGGCGAACCGCGACCAGGGGGGAGTACAAGCCAACACACTCGGGACGGAGTGTGTCAGTACAAGCTGGGAGCCAGCAACCAGCTCTGGCAGCGCCGACCCCGGCAATGCAGGCTCCAACCAGCGTCAGATCTTCAGTAGCGCCGGGCGTACCCGGAGGAGGTGCGCTAGCTGCAGCAAGAGCACTACTGCACAATCCGCCCGCTGGGGACGCGCCTCAGGCAGCGACCCAGCGGTGGATTCTCGAGGTAGACCGTCTTGTCATCGCTGCCGCAAGCCCGCGACTCCGGCGGAGACGACACTCTGACCAGCCGGCCGTGTCGCTGATACGCACGCCGTCGGTTGATGAACAGACGGCTTATTCCAGCTCTGCCAGCCCTCAATCGATGGATCTGAGGACAGAGCTGGAGCGGTGTCGCTCGGGTCAAGATGCCCGGGTATACCTCGAGCAACGCCGAGAAAGGCGTCGCTACCAAGAGGCTGACGATAGCAAGACGTCGGCCTCGACCCAGCCTGAAGAGCAGACCTTCGCCATGCGATCTCTGCCCCAGGCCTGCGCCGTGCAGAATATGCCACAGTCATATGTACTGCAGATGGCGCCCCCGGCCTATGGTGCAGCTTTGCCCGTACCGGGGTACACTGTGCCTAGTGCGAACCCAGCGTTCGCGGCACCAGAACCTGCGGTGACAGAAGCAGGGTGACACGACCCCATTGGTCCTGTCGAGCCAGGATCACGCTGAGGGGTGCTGCGTTGCACAGCACCGTATAACACAAGTCAAAGGTGCAAAGCGGAAGCGGAAGTTTTATTACATAAACAGGTTTATGAACATGTTTACATCAAAACAAGTTCAGTCTACACTCGCGGGCGTAGACTAAGCATCAAGTGCACGTTCAGCCCTCGAACGTGTCCTTGCTAGCACACACGCACACTAACTCTGCGGCGTGCACGACTCCCACTCGACGGGGTTCCCCTCCTGGGGTTCCGTCTCCTCTTCGGGAGTCTCTTCCTCATAGAACCCTGCAAAAGCTTCAAACACAAGCAGTGAGCACGAAGGCTCAGCAAGTCTGACCCGTCTCACCTAAACATGGAACTTCTACATGAGGGTAATGGGTTGCATGAGGTAAAAATCATTTGCAAGGACTCGCCTAATTAGTAGGACCTTACTTTCAAGTTTTAGCAGCAGGTTGTGGAGAACCTTACGCTAAGGCACATGAGAGAGCCGCAATCAAACAAGAAACGCATTTCTCTCATGTACTTTGCCCAAAGTTGAAAAGAACTTTAATTAGCTCTAAGCTACAGCATATCATTAACAATCAATGTCCAGCTTTCAATCAGCAACATTTTAACATGTAACTACCCTGTTCTTTCTACGTCACGGTACAGTGAACAAGTGGTACTCACTGACCGCGAGGGACGGCGATTATAATCGATTTACACCTGCAGGGTTACCCGAACAACCCGTCACGTACGCCCGTACTCGATGTTGCCTACAACAACCATCACGGACGCCGTACGCGACTACCTTTCACCCGTTAGCCAAATATTGAACCGGTCCCATCGTCCCGAGCAAGAGGTCTCTGCACGCGCATCTCTGTGCCGCCAGCCGATTTACACCTCGAGCTCTCAACCTACCATCTGAACGACGGGCAATGCCTCAATACCCAGCTACCCGAGTTACATCAGTTTCCCGGTTCCCATATAGCCGGTAGGTCTTCGGTACTGTTCTAGCTTGTTCATCAGGCCCGCACACGGCTCGGTCCTCAATCGACACAAGCGGAGCTACAGCACACAGGCCCCAAAGTCCTGCTGCCCTTACTCTCCACTCGGTCTCATTTTCTTGCCATGTGTATCATGTGCTATCTCTACCCGAGCAATGTGCCTCTAGCCTATTCTCGCGAGTAGTTCCAACTACTCGACTTGTACCGAATCCTACTCTATCCTAGCAATGCAGTGGCTAACGGGGTTTGCAATCCTAAACCCAACCCATGGTTTTCTTGGCTGTGCAGTTGGGTTTCCAATCAAGACTCTAATGCAAAGAACAATATTCAAAGATGTGCTCAAAACAATAAATATTTGTAAAAAGGTTAATGCAAACTGGAGCTTGCCTTGCTGCTCTTGGTCGTAGGCTAGCTGTTCCTCCGGAGTAACGAAGTCTAGGACTTCGGGTTCCTCCTCGACCTTAGCGACTACATGATAGAAACAATACATGTATTAATTTAATGCATTTGTATTAAGTTTGAAGTTGTGAAGTCTATAACCTTTGCTAGATAGACCTAATGACTGTGAAACTTTTACTGTGGATTGGATACAACCTAAACAGAGACTTGGTCAAGTTTTAGTTGCAGCAAAGCTCATTTGAGCCCTCCGCAAATAATTATGTCCTTGACCTTAATTGGAACTCTTAGGGTGTTCTAGGAATTTTCATGAGACAAACTATGACTTTCTGAAAACTAGATTTTCAGATGGTTCTAATGGAGTTGGTCTCACTTAATTTGGAAGTCTCTAACTAAAGATATGAGCTAAACAATTTCAGAGAAAATTCTGAAAATGTTTCTGAACATTTTCTATTTTCTCTGGAACAGTTTTACTAATCACACCATTAGGTGGACTAAATGAGCTCAAATGGATCTGAAATTTTTATGGTAGTTCAAGGATATTTTGGTGAACATCTCAGCAAAATTTCAGGATTTTCCTCCAAAGGATTCTCCAGTTAAAATTCCTAACATTTTAAATTTTAAGGAATTAATCCTGGAGAATTAAGGAATTTCATGAAGTGAAACTTGATTTTCTGGAAAGTACTCAGAGAGCTGAATCCAGCAAAATTTGGTTCACTCAATTTGGAGCTTTCTAGCCAAAGTTATAAGGATTTGAAGTTTGAAGGAAATCTGAAAATCGGGGAAAAGTTTAAACTCGCGCGTGGGCCCAGGGAACACGCGTCGCACGCCTAGGCGATGGCATACCGCGGCCCACAAGGATTTTGCGCGCCAGCACACCCGATCCCGGCCGCAGCCGGATCCCGATTCAAAATATCGGCCGCTGACAGCTGGGGTCCACCCCCTTCTTCAACCTCGCGACACCCGCGCCCCGCCGCCGAGGGACCTCGCCGGAGAGCTCGCCGCCGGCTGCTGTACAGCTCCAAACTTCTTGATTCTGGCCGCCCCTGCCTACTTTTACTTGGGGAACAGGATCCGAGGGTCAGCTGCTCATGACAACGGCCGGAGCATGGTCGGCGACGAGCCGCCATATCGGAATGACTCTGGCCATGTCGGCTGACTCCCCTAGTACCTCAGCTACTTGGGAAATCGGTCGGGGAGCATCAGTGGACCTCAGAGAAGGTCGACATGAGCTCGAGGCAGCTCGGGAAAGGCCCGAAATAGGTCCTCACCGTGCGCCCGATACCCCCCGTTCGTTCCGCCATTAGTAGACCTTAAATTGCGCCGGGCACAGAGGTTCTCCGGCCCAGAGTTGTGAAGGCAACTTGTGCGTTACCGTGTCTAGCTCGTGTGGGAGTGGCCTGAGGCCCTCTAATCCTTTATAGAGCACGAATTAAACAGAATCGTACCCGAAGGTCGTTCTGCACACAGAAAGGGGAAAAGTGGAAATTCGCCGCCGGTGAGCAACCACTCGAGCTGTGGCTCGGGGATGAGCAGCACCGGTCACCCGCGCGTCCAAGGGTGCCTTGGCTCGGGCGTGACAACGCCCAGGTTGGGCTGTCCACGAGAGCCCGAGGTGCGGCGGTTCCATGTTCCGAGTTTGATCTTTCGGCACAGCCGATATCAATCGGTTTCAACCGAATTCTAGCAATGGGGAGGATGGAGGAAGGTCTCTAGTACCTTGCTGGGACTCTAGAGTGGAAGGAGGGAGCTGCGATCGGCGTCCTCCGATCAAGTCCGAACTGCGGAAACTTTCGGCCGGTGCTGGGTTCTTGCGGGAAAACACGTCGGTACCTCGGCCGAGGAGGGGGGCAGGCGCCTTAAGAAGGCTCTGCACCGCCTCATGCCCGCGCGTGGGCAAGCAGCTGGTGGCACGGTGGCTGGCCTCGGTGGCGATCACCGCTGCGGCTCGGCGACCCGAGTGAAAAGTCTCAGTCGGTTTGTGTTGAAGCAGAGGCTGACATGTGGGTCCCACCCTTCCTTTTAACCTCTGAAATTTACTTCTAATCACTGTTGTAAACAGTGAACCCCATACTACCCTTGGCAATTCAAATTATTCCCCCATGAGCCATTTGAATTGATCAAAGTTCAAATGAGGTTTGGTTTGAATGAATTTCAGCACAAGTTCAGTTTGGAATTCAAATAAAGTTTGAATTTCTCCCCCTTAGCTCATGTCAAGATCAACTCCAAATGGAGTGAAAATTGGTGTGTGAGCTCACAAAAATGTGCTGAGTAAGAATATGCCTTCCACTTTCAAATTCATGGTATAAAAACATTTTGAATTTGAATATGTTTTCAAACTGCCCCCTTCCTATCTATACCCAAGATGACCTCAAAAAGGTTTTGAATTTGGGTGAAACTTGGCATGGACATCCTTAGCAAAGTGTAGGAGTTTTTCCTATGTCCAGCCCATCTATATCACATGTGGGAAATACCACTTTTGCAATGTGTAAGTTTGTTCCCTAATGAGCATGTTGATAATTGTTACTTGCTCTTCATTTGTGTTCATCATTCTTCCTCAAATGAGGTGTGTGGTGTGGGGATGAACACTACAAATGGGTGTCAAAAACTGAGGCCCTTACATTCCTCCCCCCTTAAAAGAATCTCGTCCCGAGATTATAAGGTGAAAATGAGAGAGAGGACGGTGGAAAATTACCGGATATGCGACGTGAGAAAGTCGGGGTAGTTAGTGCGAAGGAATTCTTTGCTCTCCCATGTCGCTTCGTCCATGGAGTGATTACTCCACAGAACCTTGTAGAACCACAACGTACGGTTGCGTGTGGTTCGGGCCTTCTCATCAATAATCTGCACCGGTTCCTCCCGATAGGTGAGATCCGGTTGCAGTTCTTCAATGTTTTCCAGCTGAACGGTAGTTGATAGCTTGAGACACTTCCTCATCTGGGAAACATGAAAGACGTCATGCACACCGGCAAGTGCTTCTGGTAATGTCAGCCGGTATGCTACTGATCCACATCTTTCGGTAATCTGGAATGGACCGATGAATCGGGGTGCCAACTTTCCTCTCACCCCAAATCTGTTTACACCCTTCATTGGAGACACCCGTAGATATACGTGATCTCCAACTTCGAATTGTAATGGGCGCCTTCTCTGGTCCGCATACTGTTTCTGTCGGGATTGAGCAGCTCTTAGGTTCGCTTGAATCAGTCGAACCTTTTCTTCCGCGTCGTTGACAAGGTCAATCCCGAAGGTAACCCTTTCGCCAGACTCACACCAGTTCAATGGTGTGCGGCATTTTCTTCCGTATAGCGCCTCGTAGGGCGCCATCCTGATGCTGGCTTGGTACCCATTGTTGTACGAGAACTCGGCTAACGGCAAGTGATCATCCCAATTCTTGCCGTGGTCGATAGCGCAAGCTCGTAGCATGTCTTCTAGGATTTGATTTACCCGCTCAGTTTGCCCATCCGTCTGCGGGTGGTAGGCTGAACTACGGATCAGCTTCGTCCCCAAGGCAGCGTGTAGCTGCTCCCAAAAACGGGACACAAATAAAGTGCCTCGGTCCGATATGATGGTACGGGGTACGCCGTATAAGCATAGGATCCGTGAGATGTACACTTCAGCGTACTTCTTGGCGTTGTAGTTGGTGTTGACCGGGATGAAATGGGCAACTTTGGTGAGCCGATCGACGATTACCCACACAGAATCATGTTTCTGTAAGGTGGTGGGTAAACCGACGACGAAATCCATGCTCACGTCCTCCCACTTCCGTGCAGGAACGCCCAGTGGTTGCAGCAGTCCCGGTTTCCGCATGTGGTCTGCCTTCACCCTTCGACATGTATCACACTCGGATACGTATTTTGCAGTCTCTCGCTTCATCCGTGTCCACCAAAACTTTCTTCTGAGTTCTTGATACATTTTGTTGCTGCCGGGGTGAATAGAAAATTTTGATAAGTGAGCCTCATCAAAGATTTTCTTCCGTAGCTCCGGGCTTCGGGGTACGACAATCCGGTCCTTGAACCATAGGACGCCGTCTCCGTCCTTCCGGAAACATTTCAACTCCCCACTGTCTACACGTCTCCGCAAATGTGACATGCCCTTGTCACTCTTCTGGGCTGCCGCTATCTCTTCACGGATGGTGGGGATTAAAGTTAGGTTGTAGAGAGCTCCGTGTGGAATCACATGTAGTGGTGGTTCGCTCTCTTCCAACGGTGTGATGGTCAGATTATTGACGTGTGACTTGCGGCTCAGCGCATCTGCCACAACGTTTGCCTTGCCCGGATGATAATGGATCTCTATCTCGTAATCCTTTATCAGTTCTAACCATCTTCGTTGCCTCATGTTCAGCTCCTTCTGAGTGAATATGTACTTGAGGCTTTTGTGGTCGGTATATAAATGTACGAGGTTACCGAGTAGGTAGTGCCTCCACATCTTCAGTGCAAGTACCACGGCAGCAAGCTCCAAGTCGTGAGTTGGATAATTTTGCTCATGGTTCCTAAGCTGCCGTGATCCATACGCGACCACTCTTCGGTCTTGCATCAGCACACATCCGAGCCCAATGCCGGATGCATCGCAGTACACATCGAACGGTTTTGTTGTGTCTGGCTGCGCCAAAACCGGTGCTGATGTCAGGTGCTTGACTAAAGCCTTGAATGCTGCTTCACATGCTGGACTCCAAACATATTTGGTAGCCTTCTTCAGCAGCTCTGTCATTGGCTTGGCAATCTTCGAGAATTCGGAATGAACCTCCGATAATATCCCGCGAGTCCGAGGAAACTCCGTACCTCATGAACAGTCTCGGGGATTTCCAATTCAGCACTTGCGTGATCTTACTCGGGTCCACAGCGATACCCTCCGCTGAGATGATATGCCCGAGGAAAGGCACTTGCGATATCCAAAACTCGCATTTGCTGAACTTTGCGTATAACTTGTGATCCCGCAGCCGTTGCAAGACTATACGCAGATGTTTCTTGTGATCTTCCTCCGACTTGGAGTATACTAGGATGTCGTCAATGAAGACCACGACAAACTTGTCCAGCTCCGGCATGAACACCGAGTTCATTAAGTACATGAAGTGAGCTGGAGCATTGGTTAGGCCAAAGGACATGACCAGGTACTCATAAAGTCCATACCTTGTCGAGAAAGCTGTCTTTGAAATGTCCTCCGCCCTTATCTTAATCTGATGGTACCCGGATCATAAATCCATCTTGGAAAAGATCTTTGCTTCGACCAACTGATCAAACAACATGTCGATTCGTGGCAACGGGTACTTGTTCTTGATGGTTACGGCATTTAATGGACGGTAGTCCACGCAAAGCCGCAACGTTTCATCCTTCTTTTTGACAAATAATGCCGAACAGCCCCATGGCGAGGAGCTCGGCCTAATAAAACCCTTCTCCAGAAGGTCCGTGAGCTGAGTCTTCAGTTCAGCCAACTCCTTGGGCGCCATCTTGTACGGCCTTCGGGATATTGGCATGGTTCCCGGTGCAAGTTCAATCTTGAACTCAACCTCTCTATCGGGTGGCATCCCCGGCAAATCGTCCGGGAATACATCCGGGAACTCTCGGACCACTGGAATGTCTTCCAATCTGATGGTTGTGGCTTGATAGACACTTGGAAGCTTTATTTCTGGACTGTCCAGAAATAATGAGTGAGAACCGTGCACCTCTGAGTTTAAGTGCACGATTCGAAGGACGGTGTCTAAAACAGCGCCGTGGCGGGTTAACCACGACATCCCTAGGATGACATCGACCTTCTGTCCCTCTAAGATAATGAGAGACGTGGGGTACACTCTACCCGCTAAGCATAATGGTGCTTTGGAGACCATTACGCTTGCTGACATCTTCCCACCCGGTGAACAAATTAGATATGGACTATCGGTGGGTAGTATTGGCAAGCTGTGTTTAGTAATGAAAGCTTGGCTAATAAAATTATGCGTGGCACCTGAATCAAATAGTACTATAGCGGGATGCTGGTGGAGTTGGAACATACCCGCAAGGATTGGCTCGCCCTCCGGCACGTCCTCAATGGCAAGCTGGTGGACAGTGCCGGGCCTAGGGTTTGCCCGCCGCGCATTAGTAGGGTTCCGGGGTTGATTCCTCCCCGGAAACTGTGGTGCCACTCCGCCGCCTTGCCTCTCCGGGCAACTGCTCGCGAAGTGTCCTGGACGACCACACTTGTAACATGTGGCCGCTGCTGGTGGAGTACTCGGGGGACGAAAGCCCGGCATGCGTTGCGGAGGTGCAAACGCACGCGGCATCGCCCGCTGCTGCTGTTGTTGTTGCGGTGGTACTGGCAGTGCCGGCCGGAATGCCGGTGAAGAGTACGGCCGACTGCGGAACGGCATCGGCCGCTGTGGTGGCTGCCAGCGTGGACCTGATTGTGGGCGATTCACCATCTGAAACTTCTGAGAAGGACCACCTCCTTCTCCGCTGCTCTGCGGCGCGCTTCGCTTTCGCTCTGCCGCCGCCAACTCCTTGCCGGAGTCCTCCTGAACAATCGCAGCATCAATGATGTCGTTGAGGCTGCCGCGATTGAACATCGCCAGCTTGTCCTTCAGGAGCGGGTTAAGCCCCTGGTAAAAGTGGTCCCGCCGCTTCTCGTCCGTATCTGCGTGATACGACGCGTAGAGCGCGAGATCGTTGAACGCCCTGGAATATTCCAGCGCGTTCTGGCTCCCTTGTTGCAGGTGTAGGAACTCCTGCGTCTTCCTCTTCATCAAACCGGGCGGTATATGATAGGCCCTGAAGGCCGTCCGGAACTCCGCCCAGGTCATTACTCGGTCGGTGGGCTGTGAAGCACAGAAGTTGGCCCACCACGCGCTCGCGGATCCTTGGAGCTGCTGGACCACGAACTGAGTCTTGCGCTGCTCGCTAATTTGGAGCAGCCCGAACTTCATCTCTATGGCGCGGAGCCAGTTGTCCGCGTCAAGTGGTTCATCCGCCCTTGAGAATACAGGGGGATGAGTCGCCAGGAAGTCGGAGTAGGAGCTCTGTTGGCGCTCCTCACGATCTTGACGTCTCTCTGGGCGAGACGTATTCGCAATTAACGTTTGCAGCAGCTCTGTGTGCTGCTGATGTGAACCCACCATTGCCGCGACAATGTCGGCCAATGTCACCGTTGGCAGTGGCGGTGGCGGTGTTTGCTGTTGCTGTCGCTGCTGCTGTCCCGAGGAGTCCTCGGGAGGTGGTTGGGAGGTCTATCCCCCTTGGCTAGTACCTCCAACATCAGGGTTGGCACGAGTACGCGTCATTCTGAAATTCAACACAGCAGCAATTAGCACATGTCTTACTCAAAATTCCATAAACAGCAGTAGGTATTGAAGCGACGCATGATTAACTTGCACAACATTCACATATATTGATAAAGCATAAACTTTATACAAGATACATTATTCTTGGATCTCCGAGAAGTCGTGCTCATGTCGTCACTACCTATACATAAGCTACTGTCTATACGACATGTCACCGATTACAAAAGTTGGGTTACGCTACCCTAGCTGCCCTACTTGGCAACCGTAACCCCCTACTCGGAGTAGAACTCAACCTCCTGTGGGTCGTCCTCCTCCGGTACCTCGGCTGGTGGTTCGGGGTCTACCACCTCTTCTCCCATTCCGGGTTCTCCCAAGGCTGGAAGACCCAAGACTACCGGTACGCCCAATACCGGGGGCATGAGGTCCTGCAATGCATGCACCTCGTCCATAGCCTGGTTGTAGTCCTCTTCCCAGCCTTGTCCTTCCTCAATAGCGTCATCCCGCTCTTGAGCAAGGTCCTCATTCTGCTGGGTTAGGGTCTGCACCAGTTCTTGCAACGCCGCGATGTCACCACGGCTCTTCTTCTTTGCCTTCTTCAGACGACGCAACTGATGGTGTTGTTCATTCAGTCGCTTGATCGTCGGAAGGAGCACATTGCGGAGTGCGCTGTGAGCACCCTCGAAATGATCTCCACGGCTTGTGCTCTCCTTGAGCTTGGTGGCTAGATGTTCCGTATGAACAGCTTGGCTGTCCATCACAGCGTTTCCCGCCCTCATTTGGAGGCTGAGGTTTGCCTCCGCGGGGTTGTACCTTGGGCAACTCGGGTCTGTTACCTCCAGGTACCTTTCTTCCCACACATGCTGAGCTCGCCCCTCCACCGGAACGAGTGCGTATGGTGTGCCCTCCATAGCCTGCACGTGTAGTTGGCAGAAACGTGACATAGTGTCACGGGCTGCCACTTGCCACATCCCTTCCGGTTGTCTTCCTCTCACCGTGACGGTGAATGGCACCCAACCGGGTGGCGTAGGTCCTGCAGGAACCTCTACATGGATCGTCCACGTCTTGTTCCCCTCTTCGCCTTCTTCCTTGGCGAAGTATTGCGGCATCTGATTGTACCCGAAATATTGGAGCATTTGCCACAATGCTTCCGGGTAGCCGCTACGGTCAGAGCAGTGGGAAACTACCCACCCGTTCTCCAACCGTTTATCTGCTGCCATCTGTAAAAAATATATTTGAGAAAGGTCAAATATTTATTTGAACAGTAACCATTGAGTTATAACATAAGATATGTCATTGAACCCATAACACTTGGAAACATAGTTCAAATTTTTAAACAAATTTGACTGCTGATCTGCTGTTACCATGACAGCCCTGACCAGTTTCCATATCAATCTGATTTAGGCCAGGTTAAAAGCAAAACCAGTCCTGGAGCTCAACATCAAAGTTAAAGTTAACTTCAATAGCTTTCCAGAAAGTATTTGGTTGGCCTAAGATCTGTCCTGGTTCAAAAGTTATGAGATGTCAAAGTTAACAGAATTTCTGGAAACAATTGGACAGCACCTCCCTGCCTTAGGTACTGATTTGATCCAAGAATCCCAGTTAATTCTGTTCCTAATCTGACAAAACTTTCTGTTACAAAGTTGTAACCCATCTCATAAGCTTTCCAGAACTACCTCATTTCCTATTTTTGGATTTTTAAGCAGGAAGTTATGCTTAATTTACAGAGAGTTTACAGAGAGTCCTTGCTCTGTCCTGTTTTCTGGACAGTTTCAACTCTACTGCATTTTTCGAGTGGTTAAGGGATGAAACACCTCTGGACCTCAACAGAAGAGTTGTAAAGCTCTTCCAACGCTTTCCAGAAATGTATCATACGACCACAACCTCGAAAGAACTCAACCTCTAACCTCTGATTAACTTCAGCCTTGATTCAGCTGAAAACAGAGTGCTCTGTCCTTAACATCCTATAAGTTGAAAGCTTGTTAACTTTGAATATCCTGTTCAAGGGAAGCAGTTACATCAAGTTTTACTACTTTGGATTAAAACCTTTCAGTTTTTAAATGAAGTTGTTCATTTAATTGGATGTGACGTCGAGGCGTCACCAGATTATGTCGGTACTACGTCCTCACAAAGGAAAAACCTATACCGGACTTAGCCGGCTTCGTTAGTTCAGTGGCACTACTCGTCACTCGCACACGGATGCTACACGTCTACCATTTCATGGTAAGGCTACCTGCAGAAATTCAACCAATCATCAGACTCGGCTGCACACCGAGCCTGGAATCCATACTGTTTGTACACCCGGCCGTCATCACTCGCCCGGATGTTCTCAAGCCAAACACGCCTTGAGTTACGTGTTCACGTTTCAGACCACGTGACAGGGTCTCCCATATTGCACCACGCACGCCAGGGACAGACGTTGCTCGAATACCCCAAACGACATGAAGAGTCGTAGAGGATACTAAAGCGGGTCGGGTTACCTGCCACCCGTGGGGCTCCACCCTTCAGCTTGTGCGCACTGGTGGACAGCGCTTACGTGCACCCCCCAAGACATGAACGTCCCGAGATGCACGATTTTCCGACATAACAAATAGGTTAATATGCCACCTTCTATATGCTAATAACATCCTTATACGGGCTACTAACTCGTTCCTCACTGGATTTTTGAAAAAAAGAAGACCTTTGTACTGTGTTAAACCTCAAGCGAGCTCTGATACCACGCTGACACGACCCCATTGGTCCTGTCGAGCCAGGATCACGCTGAGGGGTGCTGCGTTGCACAGCACCGTATAACACACGTCAAAGGTGCAAAGCGGAAGCGGAAGTTTTATTACATAAACAGGTTTATGAACATGTTTACATCAAAACAAGTTCAGTCTACACTCGCGGGCGTAGACTAAGCATCAAGTGCACGTTCAGCCCTCGAACGTGTCCTTGCTAGCACACATGCACACTAACTCTGCGGCGTGCACGACTCCCACTCGACGGGGTTCCCCTCCTGGGGTTCCGTCTCCTCTTCGGGAGTCTCTTCCTCATAGAACCCTGCAAAAGCTTCAAACACAAGCAGTGAGCACGAAGGCTCAGCAAGTCTGACCCGTCTCACCTAAACATGGAACTTCTACATGAGGGTAATGGGTTGCATGAGGTAAAAATCATTTGCAAGGACTCGCCTAATTAGTAGGACCTTACTTTCAAGTTTTAGCAGCAGGTTGTGGAGAACCTTACGCTAAGGCACATGAGAGAGCCGCAATCAAACAAGAAACGCATTTCTCTCATGTACTTTGCCCAAAGCTGAAAAGAACTTTAATTAGCTCTAAGCTACAGCATATCATTAACAATCAATGTCCAGCTTTCAATCAGCAACATTTTAACATGTAACTACCCTGTTCTTTCTACGTCACGGTACAGTGAACAAGTGGTACTCACTGACCGCGAGGGACAGCGATTATAATCGATTTACACCTGCAGGGTTACCCGAACAACCCGTCACGTATGCCCGTACTCGATGTTGCCTACAACAACCATCACGGACGCCGTACGCGACTACCTTTCACCCGTTAGCCAAATATTGAACCGGTCCCATCGTCCCGAGCAAGAGGTCTCTGCACACGCATCTCTGTGCCGCCAGCCGATTTACACCTCGAGCTCTCAACCTACCCTCTGAACGACGGGCAATGCCTCAATACCCAGCTACCCGAGTTACATCAGTTTCCCGGTTCCCATATAGCCGGTAGGTCTTCGGTACTGTTCTAGCTTGTTCATCAGGCCCGCACACGGCTCGGTCCTCAATCGACACAAGCGGAGCTACAGCACACAGGCCCCAAAGTCCTGCTGCCCTTACTCTCCACTCGGTCTCATTTTCTTGCCATGTGTATCATGTGCTATCTCTACCCGAGCAATGTGCCTCTAGCCTATTCTCGCGAGTAGTTCCAACTACTCGACTTGTACCGAATCCTACTCTATCCTAGCAATGCAGTGGCTAACGGGGTTTGCAATCCTAAACCCAACCCATGGTTTTCTTGGCTGTGCAGTTGGGTTTCCAATCAAGACTCTAATGCAAAGAACAATATTCAAAGATGTGCTCAAAACAATAAATATTTGTAAAAAGGTTAATGCAAACTGGAGCTTTCCTTGCTGCTCTTGGTCGTAGGCTAGCTGTTCCTCCGGAGTAACGAAGTCTAGGACTTCGGGTTCCTCCTCGACCTTAGCGACTACATGATAGAAACAATACATGTATTAATTTAATGCATTTGTATTAAGTTTGAAGTTGTGAAGTCTATAACCTTTGCTAGATAGACCTAATGACTGTGAAACTTTTACTGTGGCTTGGTTACAACCTAAACAGAGACTTGGTCAAGTTTTAGTTGCAGCAAAGCTCATTTGAGCCCTCCACAAATAATTATGTCCTTGACCTTAATTGGAACTCTTAGGGTGTTCTAGGAATTTTCATGAGACAAACTATGACTTTCTGAAAACTAGATTTTCAGAGGGTTCTAATGGAGTTGGTCTCACTTAATTTGGAAGTCTCTAACTAAAGATATGAGCTAAACAATTTCAGAGAAAATTCTGAAAATGTTTCTGAACATTTTCTATTTTCTCTGGAACAGTTTTACTAATCACACCATTAGGTGGACTAAATGAGCTCAAATGGATCTGAAATTTTTATGGTAGTTCAAGGATATTTTGCTGAACATCTCAGCAAAATTTCAGGATTTTCCTCCAAAGGATTCTCCAGTTAAAATTCCTAACAGTTTAAACTTTAAGGAATTAATCCTGGAGAATTAAGGAATTTCATGAAGTGAAACTTGATTTTCTGGAAAGTACTCAGAGAGCTGAATCCAGCAAAATTTGGTTCACTCAATTTGGAGCTTTCTAGCCAAAGTTATAAGGATTTGAAGTTTGAAGGAAATCTGAAAATCGGGGAAAAGTTTAAACTCGCGCGTGGGCCCAGGGAACACGCGTCGCACGCCTAGGCGATGGCATACCGCGGCCCACAAGGATTTTGCGCGCCAGCACACCCGATCCCGGCCGCAGCCGGATCCCGATTCAAAATATCGGCCGCTGACAGCTGGGTCCACCCCCTTCTTCAACCTCGCGACACCCGCGCCCCGCCGCCGAGGGATCTCGCCGGAGAGCTCGCCGCCGGCTGCTGTACAGCTCCAAACTTCTTGATTCTGGCCGCCCCTGCCTACTTTTACTTGGGGAACAGGATCCGAGGGTCAGCTGCTCATGACAACGGCCGGAGCATGGTCGGCGACGAGCCGCCATATCGGAATGACTTCGGCCATGTCGGCTGACTCCCCTAGTACCTCAGCTACTTGGGAAATCGGTCGGGGAGCATCAGTGGACCTCAGAGAAGGTCGACATGAGCTCGAGGCAGCTCGGGGAAGGCCCGAAATAGGTCCTCACCGTGCGCCCGATACCCCCCGTTCGTTCCGCCATTAGTAGACCTTAAATTACGCCGGGCACAGAGGTTCTCCGGCCCAGAGTTGTGAAGGCAACTTGTGCGTTACCGTGTCTAGCTCGTGTGGGAGTGGCCTGAGGCCCTCTAATCCTTTCTAGAGCACGAATTAAACAGAGTCGTACCCGAAGGTCGTTCTGCACACAGAAAGAGGAAAAGTGGAAATTCGCCGCCGGTGAGCAACCACTCGAGCTGTGGCTCGGGGATGAGCAGCACCGGTCACCCGCGCGTCCAAGGGTGCCTTGGCTCGGGCGTGACAACGCCCAGGTTGGGCTGTCCACGAGAGCCCGAGGTGCGGCGGTTCCAAGTTCCGAGTTTGATCTTTCGGCACAGCCGATATCAATCGGTTTCAACCGAATTCTAGCAATGGGGAGGATGGAGGAAGGTCTCTAGTACCTTGCTGGGACTCTAGAGTGGAAGGAGGGAGCTGCGATCGGCGTCCTCCGATCAAGTCCGAACTGCGGAAACTTTCGGCCGGTGCTGGGTTCTTGCGGGAAAACACGTCGGTACCTCGGCCGAGGAGGGGGGCAGGCGCCTTAAGAAGGCTTTGCACCGCCTCATGCCCGCGCGTGGGCAAGCAGCTGGTGGCGCGGTGGCTGGCCTCGGTGGCGATCACCGCTGCGGCTCGGCGACCCGAGTGAAAAGTCTCAGTCGGTTTGTGTTGAAGTAGAGGCTGACATGTGGGTCCCACCCTTCCTTTTAACCTCTGAAATTTACTTCTAATCACTGTTGTAAACAGTGAACCCCATACTACCCTTGGCAATTCAAATTATTCCCCCATGAGCCATTTGAATTGATCAAAGTTCAAATGAGGTTTGGTTTGAATGAATTTCAGCACAAGTTCAGTTTGAAATTCAAATAAAGTTTGAATTTCTCCCCCTTAGCTCATGTCAAGATCAACTCCAAATGGAGTGAAAATTGGTGTGTGAGCTCACAAAAATGTGCTGAGTAAGAATATGCCTTCCACTTTCAAATTCATGGTATAAAAACATTTTGAATTTGAATATGTTTTCAAACTGCCCCCTTCCCATCTATACCCAAGATGACTTCAAAAAGGTTTTGAATTTGGGTGAAACTTGGCATGGACATCCTTAGCAAAGTGTAGGAGTTTTTCCTATGTCCAGCCCATCTATATCACATGTGGGAAATACCACTTTTGCAATGTGTAAGTTTGTTCCCTAATGAGCATGTTGATAATTGTTACTTGCTCTTCATTTGTGTTCATCATTCTTCCTCAAATGAGGTGTGTGGTGTGGGGATGAACACTACAAATGGGTGTCAAAAACTGAGGCCCTTACACAGGGTGTGCAGCCCTCGCGCCCCATCTTCGCTTTGCGAAGTGGCCACGCAAGTTTCGGCCACACCTGCCCGAGAAGTACGACGGCAGCGTCAACCCGGCGGAGTTCCTCCATATCTACTCCACCGCCGTACTTGCCGCAGGAGGGAATGAAGCCGTCATGGCCAATTACTTCCCTGTCGCCTTGACCGGTCCAGCCCGGTCTTGGCTCATGAACCTCCCCCAGGGTTCCGTCACCTCCTGGGGAGAGCTTTGCCGACAGTTCGTAGCCAACTTCGGCAGCTCCTACACCCGGCCTGGCACGGAGCTCGACCTCCACGCCGTCCAGCAGCAACCTGGGGAGTCGCTGCGCTCTTTCATCCAGCGGTTCTCCCAGGTGCGGAACACCATCCCACACATTCAAAATGCTTCTGTGGTGGTGGCGTTCCAGCAAGGCGTCCGGGACAGGAAGATGCTCGAGAAGCTCGCGACCAGGGAGGTCCGCGACGTCTCAGAGCTCTTCAGCTTGGCAGACAAATGCGCCAGAGCTGCCGAAGGACGGAACTGGCACTCGCTGCCATCCTCCGAGTCAGGGGGACTGCCCGGATCTAGTCCTATTCCCTATGGAGGCAGCAGGAAGGCCAAGAACCGATGCAGAAGCAAGATAGAGTCACCGACCGCAGCCCCAGTCGTCACTGCAGCGACGCTCGGTAGGGCTCGGGGGCCGCGCCCCGACAAGAAGCAGCAAAGATCACCAATCCCAGAAGGTGATAAAGACAATATGTGCCCCGTGCACGGCAGCTGTCGCCACACTGCTGCCGAGTGCCGGGAGATCCGAAGGCTCGCAGAGCGCTTCCGCAAGGAGAAGCGGCAGCGGGCTGATGACCTGCCCTTCTGTCCAAAGGAAGATGAGCAGAGGGTGGATGTTCCAGACAACATCGACCACCCAGAGGAGATCCAGGAGCCTCTGCGTGTCGTGAAGGCGGCACGCAATCACGAGGATTCTGGCTCCAGCGACGATGAGCGTCGGAAGAAGCTCTACGTCATATACGGCGGGTCCGCCGACCTCTCGTCCCGAAGCGCAGTCAAGACTCTGCGCCGAGCGGTAGCGTCGGTGGCGCCACTCCCAAGTGCTGCACCGCACCTAAAGTGGATGGGGACCCCCATCAGCTTTGATGCCACCGACTGCCCCAGGAACATGGCTGGGGCCGGCCAACTACCGCTCCTGGTGGCCCCTACCATCGCCAACGTGAGAATGTACCACGTTTTGGTTGATGGAGGGGCTGGGCTGAACCTCATCAGCCGTGCAGCTTTCCAGAAGCTGCAAATCCCGATGGCCAAGCTCACCCCGTCGAGTCCGTTCTCAGGGGTAGGGCCGGGACAGGTTATCCCCTACGGCAACATTAGTCTCCCGGTGACCTTCGGGGCTCCGGACAGCTATCGAACAGAGTACATTCTGTTCGACGTAGCGGAGATAGACCTCCCCTTCAACGCCATAATCGGCAGGCCAGCCCTGTACCGGTTCATGGCTGTAGCCCATTACGGCTACCTTGTCCTGAAGATGCCGACACCGACAGGTGTTCTCAGGATTCGAGGGGACCGCACTGTCGCAGTGTCGGCCCTGGAGAAGCTCCAAGCACTCGCAGCAGCTGGGGCATCAACCCCCGGCAATACGGAGTCGGACCAGCTCCGCCCGAACGCACGTCACCGTGCTTCCACCACAGCACCCCGGGTGCAACCTCTCGACGAGGGCGGCGTCCCCTTAAAGGTCGTCCAAGTCGGCGCCGAAGCTACCCAGACCACCCGGGTAGCCGGGGGCCTGGATAGTAAATAGGAAGGCGCGCTCATCACCTTCCTCCGGCACAACGTCGACGTGTTTGCATGGCAGCCGTCACAGATGCCGGGGATCCCCAGGAAGGTGATCGAGCACCACTTGAAAGTCTTTCCCGACGCCCGGCCGGTTCAACAGAAGCCCCGCAAGCAGTCCATCGAGCGGCAAAACTTCATCCGTGAAGAAGTCAAGAAGCTGCTGGACGCTGGCTTCATACGGGAAGTCCACCACCCCCGATGGTTGGCGAACCCCGTCGTTGTCCCGAAGGCTGGCGGGAAGCTCCGGATGTGCATCGACTACACCAGTCTCAATAAGGCATGTCCTAAAGATCCATTCCCTCTCCCTAGAATAGATCAAATAGTAGACTCAACGTCAGGCTGTGATATGTTGTGCTTCCTAGATGCCTACTCGGGTTTCCATCAGATCCCCATGTCTAGGGAGGACGAGGAGCACACCTCCTTCATCACAGTAGACGGCCTTTATTGCTATGTGTCTATGCCTTACAGCCTAAAGAATGCACTCCCCACCTTTGTGCGGGCAATGCACAAAACCTTTGGGGAGTTAATAAGAGACCTGGTTGAGGTGTATGTCGATGAGATAGTTGTCAAGGTCAAGCAGGGTCCGTCCCTGCTAGATAACCTAGCTTTAGTCTTTGACAAGTTGTGCTCTACGCGCACCAAGCTGAACCCAGATAAATGTGTGTTCGGCGTGTCCTCTGGGAAGCTCTTAGGGTTCCTGGTCTCGCACCGAGGGATTGAGGCCAACCCAGAGAAGATCAAGGCCATCGACTTGATGCGGCCCCCTGCCCGCGTCAAGGATGTCCAGAAACTCACAGGATGTCTAGCCGCGCTGAGTCGGTTTATACCGAGGTTAGCAGAGCGGGCACTCCCTTTCTTTAAGCTCCTGCGCAAGTCAGGCCCTTTTGCCTGGACTGACGAAGCAGAAGAGGCTTTCCAAGAGTTGAAGCGACTCCTGATGACCCTACCAATCATGGTAGCCCCTGAGCCCGGAGAGCACCTGTTGCTCTACATCGCGGCGACAACTGAAGTAGTGAGTATGGTACTCGTCGCAGAGCGGCCGGACCCCTCATCTTCACAACCTGCTCCGGTAGCAGAAGACGCCAGGAGGCCCCGCAGGACCAAGACGGTCTCCCGGGCCTCCAAGGCAACCTCCCGGAGGTCCAGGTCGGCCTCCCGGAGGTCCTGGGCAGTCTCCCGGACCTCCAAGATAAACCCCGGGGGCCCCGCGGGACCCCCCGGGGGCCAAATGGGACCTCCCAGAGGTCCCCCAAGACCCCCCGGAGCTCCCGGACAATCAAGATAGCTTAAGGGCCTCCGGGTCCCAGCTCCCGGATGCCCCCGTGGGTCCACCCACCTCCAGTGGGCCAGGGCCAATGGACGAGGACCTCCCAGGCCTGAGAAAGAGGGTTCGACCCGTCCTGAGGCCTGTCTACTACATCAGCGAAGTACTTCATGATGCCAAGACAAGGTACCTGGAAGTCCACAAGCTGCTGTATGCGGTGCTCGTGGCCTCCAGAAAGCTCCGCCATTACTTCCAGGCCCACCGGGTCTCGGTAGTCACCTCGTATCCACTGAAGACAATTCTTCACAGCCCCCATGCGACTGGCAACGTTGCTAAATGGGCGGCGGAGCTGGCGGAGTTTGAGCTGGACTTCCTCCCACGCCATGCAGTCAAGAGCCAAGCACTGGCTGACTTTGTGGCGGAGTGGACACCAACGGAGACTGACCCAGGGGGCCATGGGGGCGGAGAACCGGAGCACCAAGCTCCGGTCTTCACCGAACCCCACTGGACACTCTTCTTCGACGGCTCCTCGCGAAAGCAGGGGGCCGGTGCCGGCGTACTGCTCCTCATGCCATCGGGGGAACAGTTTGGGTATATGGTGCGTCTCAATTTCAAGGCAACCAACAACATGGCGGAGTATGAAGCACTCATCTTTGGCCTGCAGACAGCCCTGTCTTTAGGCGCTCGCCAGTTGTTGGCACAGGGCGACTCCCAGCTGGTCATCAAGCAAGTCAAGGGTGAATGCTCCTGCAATGACCCCCAGCTAGCTGCATATCTGCTTCACGTGCAGATGTTGGAGAAAGAATTCCTATCCTTGGACCTGCACCAAGTACCGCGCGCCGGTAATACCGCAGCCGACGACCTTTCAACGAAGGCTTCCACCGGAGCCCCTGCGCCCGAAGGAGTCTTCGAGAGGACGTTGCTGCGGCCCACAGCCCGGCCCGCCGAGCCGGGCGAAGGGGGCTTGACCAGCACCTCGAAGCTGGCGGTCCCGGCGGCCCTACAACCGTGGGCGCCGCCAAGGATCGTAAGCGTCACTGGGGACTCCGTGCAACCCAGCGCTCAAGATCCAGAAGCTCAAGTCAGACCCGATGCATGGATCACGGAGATCCGGGACTACTTGAAGGACAATATCCTCCCTGATGAACATGCAACCGCTGAATGGATTGCGTGTATGGCTAAGAGGTACGCGCTGGTAGAGGGGGATCTCTACCGGCGTGGCGCCAACCACATCCTCGCTGAGATCCATGGAGGCGAATGTGGAAGTCATTCTTCCTCACGCACGCTTGTCGGTAAAGCCTTCCGGCATGGCTTCTACTGGCCGACAGCACTCCAGGATGTCGTCAAGCTGGTCGAGTGCTGCAAGGCGTGCCAGTTCCACGCCAAGCAGATCCATACACCGGCTCAGGCGGTACAGATGATCCCGCCCTCGTGGCCGTTTGCCGTGTGGGGGTTAGACATCCTAGGACCATTTCCCAGAACCGTCGGGGGGTTCCGGTACCTCTATGTCGCTATCGACAAGTTCACCAAGTGGCCGGAAGCTACACCAGTTGTCACCATCAATAAACAATCAGCAGTAAAATTCATCAGGTCTATTGTCTGCCGGTTCGGGGTCCCAAACAGGATCATCACTGACAATGGGACCCAGTTCACCAGCGCAGCGTTCCAAGACTACTGCCAGGACCTTGGCATTCAGGTATGCTATGCCTCTGTCGCCCACCCGAAGAGCAATGGGCAAGTCGAGAGGGCCAATGCGGAGATTCTCCGGGGCCTCAAGACACGTACCTTCGCCAGCCTGAAGAAACATGGTGCCAATTGGGTAGATGAACTTCCGAGCACACTTTGGGCTAACCGGACATCCCAGAGCCGGGCCACCGGGGAGACACCCTTCTTCATGGTGTACGGGGCTGAAGCTGTACTCCCTCCAGAAATCACCATGAAGTCTCACCGTGTCCCAGCTTACGACGAAGCCACGCAGGACAACCTCCGGCGTGGAGAAATCGACCTCGTCGACGAGGTCCGATTACATGCGGCACTCCGTAACGCGCGGTACAGACAGGCGCTTCGGCGCTACCACCAGAGGTCTGTGCGTGCCCGGGAGCTGCAGGAAGGTGACCTGGTGTTGCGGCACATACTTTCTCGCAAAGGGGCCCACAAACTCTCCCCTAGTTGGGAAGGCCCCTTCCGAGTCGCGAAAGTATGCCGCCCCGGGTGTGTGCGCCTTTCCACCGAGGATGGGGGCCTGCTCCCGAACCCTTGGAACATAGAACACCTCCGTAAGTTCTACCCCTAAGAGCAAAAATAGGACAGTACTTTCTTTTCGTAATGAACTCCATAGAGTCCAGGAGCAGCGCTCGGAGCAGCTAAACCCCAGGGGACGGTCCAGGACTACGTTCAGCTTTGCCTGGTTCCGACTCCAAGCACGTCGAGACTTGCTTCCCCTCTTAATGGGGTGGGTCGTGGCCTCCATGTTTAGCCTGCCTTCCTCCTATGGAAGGTTGTACGAAAAGAAGTCTGCCCTACTTTGCTCTCTCCTTGTACTCATTTAAATTGTGAATTGAGTTCTTTTTTATCGCCCTTGCAGTACATGGTTGCCATGTGCTCAGCTCCCCCTCTCTACAAGTCCCCAAGCACCAAGCATATGGTTGGGGCTGTAAGTCAAATAAGACTATGAGATAAGGGAGGGGGAGCCCCCAAGGAGAATTACGTTTCCTCTACCTGTGTGCAGGACTTCCAGGTTGCGGCAACGGGGACTGCATGAAGTAGGGGGAAAGGAGCTACCAACTACTTCGACCCAGGGCTAGAGGGGCGGGACCCGGGGGCCCCACGTGTCCAGCACGCCCGGAATTCTCTCCTCCCTTGAGAAGGGCTCCGGGCTCGCCACGTGGCAGGCGGAAACCAGACCTGCCCCCGCGGTGGGAGAGCTCCGAAAGCCCTGCATGTTCAACATGGCCGGGGCTCCCGTCTCCGCAGTAAAAGCAATCATCAAGTGAGCGCACGCTCTCACGACCCCGCGACCGTTCGTGCTCCGGCAGCGGCCAATTCGGGACTTAGAGAAAGTGCGCGGATCGGAAGAGACGGAGGTCCCACCTCGGGCTCGCTATCTCCCCCGAGATGGGCCCGGGGGCCACTGTCGGTACCTGAGATATGGGGTACCCCCGCGCACAGGGTAAAATGCCTAAGGAACTCGCCCTTTTCCGCAGGGAGAGCTCCGAAGGCGCCACGCGTCCGGCGGGGCCGGACCTCCCTCTCCTCAGAGGAGAGCTCTGGGCCCGCCATGTGGCAACCAGAAGCCGGACCCCCCCCCCCCTCCGCGGGAGGGAGGCCTGAAGGTGCCGCGTGTCCAGTGGGGCCGGACCTCCCTCTCCTCAGAGGAAAGCTCCGGGCCCGCCACGTGGCATACAGAGGCCGGACCTCCCCCTCCGCGGGGAGAGGTCCGGAGGCTCCACGTGCCCCGCGGGGCTGACCCTCCTCTTCTCTGAGAAGGGCTCCGGGCCCGCCACGTGGCAGCAGAGCGACGCTGCCTGCCCCGAGCGATAGGCAGCGGGCATAAATACGCTCCATACCTTGCCCGTACAAGGTATTCAAGGCCCGCGTCTTCCCAAGACGCGGAGACGCGGAGCACGCTTCTGTCAGGTGCCGTTGCGCCCAGTCGCATCACAGACTAGAGCGCGGTGTCAGAACCTGTCAGCCAATAAACACCGCGTCAAGACATCCCATGCCGCCTGCGCCGTCATCAACCACTACGACTAGCATGCGGCATGGGCAGGGCGGCAAGATGAAGACTCAGAAGCCTTCGACCAGAGACAACCACCGGCATAACTGCAGATACGATAGATAATAGACAATCTTCCCGGGACCACCTGTCGGGTCCCGGCTTCCCTTGTAAGCCGCCCGAGTCTTGGACTATAAATGGCTCGGGTAGGCGTCGATAGCAAGCGTTCGCACTTTGCAACTCATACGCTAGCCATACACTCTCAAGCTGTAACTCACCCCCAAGCTCAGGCCTCCGGCCCTGAGCAGCAAGCAATACAGCGAGCTCCATAGCTCGCCGTGGACGTAGGGTTTTACGCTCCGGCGGCCTGAACCACGTAAAACTCGCCGTGTCAAGCTCTCCCTAACTCGTTCATTTGCGCAAGCTCTCCGCTAGGGACTAGCCCCTCCGAAAAAAGAACCTCCGCGGGCTGCCCAGTGCAGGCCCGGGGGAAGTGTCGACCACACACTTCGACACCCACCCGACAGTCAAAGGGAGGGCAAGCAGAAGGTCGAGGCCCGAGACGGCGTCGACTGCCAGGTGGAGTTCCAGGAGCTTCAGCACGCCGTAAAGGCAGTGCGCAATCATGGGAGCTCCAGCTCCAGTGATGACGAGCACTGGAAGATGCTCTATGTCATCTTCGGCGGGTCCGCTGACCCCCTGTCCCGAAGCATGGCTAAGGCCTTGCGCCGAGCGGTAGCGTCGGTGGCTCCCCTCCCAGGTGCAGCACCGCACCTCAGGTGGATGGGAACCCCCATCAGCTTCGATGACACCGACTGCCCCAGGAACATGGCTGGGGCCGGCCAACTGCCGCTCGTGGTGGCCCCCACCATCGCCAACGTGAAGATGTACCACATTTTGGTGGATGGCGGGCCTGGACTGAACCTCATAAGTCGTGCAGCCTTCCAGAAGCTGCAGATCCCGATGGCCAAGCTCGCCCCATCGAGCCCGTTCTCAAGGGTAGGGCCGGGACAGGTCGTTCCCTACGGCCACATCAGCTTCCCGGTGACCTTTGGGGCACCGGACAGCTACCGGACAGAGTACATTCTGTTCGACGTGGCCGAGATTGACCTCCCCTTCAACGTCATAATCGGCAGGCCAGCCCTGTACCGATTCATGGCAGTAGCCCACTACGGCTACCTTGTCTTGAAGATGCCTACACCAACAGGCGTCCTCAAGGTTTGTGGAGACCGTGCTGCCGCAGTGTTAGCCTTGGAAAAGCTTCAGGCGCTTACAGCAACTAGAGCGCCAATCCTCGGCAGTGCAGAACCAAACCAGCTCCACCCAAGTGCACGCCACCGTGCCTCTACCACAGCACCCCGCGTGCAACCCCTCGATGAGGACGACGTCCCCACAAGGCTCGTCCGAATCAGCGCCGATGCCACCCAGACCACCCGGGTAGCCGGGGGCCTGGATAGCAAATAGGAAGGCGCGCTTGTTGCCCCCCTCCGGCACAATGTCGATGTGCTGCATGACAGCCGTCGCGGAGGCCAGAGATCCCTAGGGAGGTGATTGAGCACTATTTAAAGGTCTTTCCCGACGTCCAGCCAGTCCGACAGGACGGAAAGTCCGCCACACCCGGTGCTTGGCAACCATGTTGTCGTCCCGAAGGCCGGCGAGAAGCTCCGGAAGCGCATCGACTACACCAGCCTCAATAAGGCATGCCGTAAAGACCTATTTTCTCTCCCTATGATAGACCAAATAGTAGACTCGATGCCAGGCTGTGATATGCTGTGCTTCCTAAATGCTTACTAGGGTTCCCACCAGACCCCTGTGTCTGGGGAAGTTGAAGGGCACCCTTTACCACAGTAGTCGCCCTGTACTGTTATGCCCCTATGCCTTATGACCTAAGGAATGCTCTCCCTACCTTCGTACGTGCAATGCACAAGACCTTAGGAGAGCTAATAGTAGACTCAGTTGGGGTGTGTGTCGAAGGCATTGATTGTCAAGATCAGACAGGGTTCGTCCCTACTAGATAACCTGGCCTTATTCTTCGTCTGTCCGACAAATGTGAGCTTAGTATACCCTCTGGAAAACCCTTAGAATACCTGTCCTCATGCCGAGGAGCTGAGGCTAACCCAGAGAGGGTCAAAGCCATTGGCGCGAAGACCAGAAATTTGCAGGATCCCTAGCTACGCCGAGTCGGTGTATGCCGGGGTTAGCAAAGCAAAGCTTCTCTAAAAAGCCCCTACGTAAATCCGGCCCCGCCCGTAATAGGAGCCCCCGAGCCCGAAGAGAATCTCCTGCTCTGCATCACAGCGATGGCTGCAGAAGTGAGTGTGGTCCTCACCGCAGAGTGGCTGGACCCCATACCACCGTAACCTGTTTCGCTGCCAAGAAACAAGTACCAAGAAACCCCGGAGGCCCAAACCGGACCTCGGATCCCCGACACAACCTCCCGGAGGACCAGCAGGACCTCCCGGAGGTGCAACGGGACCCCCCCGGAGGCCCAACAGGACCTCCCGGACTCCCAACAGGACCCCCGGAGCTCCCGGGACATCAGCGGAGCTTCCCGGAAGGTCCAAGGCAGCCTGGGGACCTCCGAGTATCAAGCACCCGGCGGTCTCCCCAGGCTGAAAGCTATCCTCCACAGCCCCCACGCGACGGACAATGCCGCCAAGTGGGCGGCGGAGCTACTGAAGTTTGACCTAGGCTCCTTTTCCCGTCATGCAGACATCAGCCGAGCACTAGCTGACTTGTGGCTGAAGTAGACGCATGCTCAGGGGGCCACGAAGATGGTGAACCAGGACCCTGAGCCCTGGCCTTCACCAGGCCTTACTGAATGCTGCTCGTCGACGGCTCCTTGCGAAAGCAGGGGGCCGGTGCTAGCGTACTGTTCCTCACGCCATCGGGGGGGGCAGTCTGGGTATGTGGTGTGTTTCAATTCCAAGGCAGCCAACAACATAGCAAAGTATGAAGTGCTCATCCTTCTTGCTAGTCGTTGGCTCAGGGAAACTCCCAGTCTGGTTATCAACCAAGATGGTGGAGACAGACCTCCTCGCCTTGGACCTGCACCACGTACCGCGCGCTAGCAAGGCCGCAGCTGACGACCTTTCAACGAAGACCCCCACCGGAGCCACTGTGCCTGAAGGGGGCTTTGAGAGGACGTTGCCGCGGCCCACAGCCCGGCCCGCCGAGCCGGACGAAGGGGGCTAGACCAGCACCTCGAAGCTGGCGGTCCCAGCGGCCATGGATGCCGCCAAGGATCATAAGTGTCACTGGGGACTCCGTGCAACCCAGCGCTCAAGATCCAGATGCTCAAGTCAGACCCGATGCATGGATCACGGAGGTCCGGGACTACTTGAAAGACAATATCCTCCCTGATGAACGTGTATCCGCTGAACGGATTGTGCGTATGGCTAAGAGACACATGGCGGTAGAGGGGGATCTCTACCGACGTGGCACCAACCACATCCTATTGCGGTGCATAACCCAGGGGGAAGGCTGCTATTTGTTCGCTGAGATCCATGGAGGCGAATGTGGGAGTCACTCTTCCTCACGCACGCTTGTCGGTAAAGCCTTTCCCCATGGCTTCTACTAGCCGGCAACACTCCAGGATGCCGTCGAGCTGGTCGAGAGCTGCCAGGCATGCCTGTTCCACGCCAAGCAGATCCATACACCGGCTTGGACGGTACAGATGATCCAGCCCACATGGCCATTTGCCATACTGGGGCTGGACATCCTGGGCCTGGGACCATTCCCCAGTACCGAGGATGGGGACCCGCTCCCGAACCTTTGGAACACAGAACACCACTGTAAGTTCTACCCCTAGAGCAACAATAGGACAGACCCTTCTTTTTATAATAAATTCCATAAAAGTCCAGGAACAGTGCTTGGAGCAGCTAAGCCTCAGGGGACGGTCCAGGACTACGTTCAGCTTCACCTGGTTCCGACCCCAAGCGCGTAGAGTCTTGCTTCCCTTGAGGCGGGTCGTGGCCTACATATTCAGCCCGCCTTCCCCCTATGGAAATTTATATGAAAAGAAACCTGTCCTACGTTGCGCTTCTTTGGTACTCATTTAATTTACTTATTAAATTTTTATGATTACCCCGCTAGCGCGTGCTCACCATGCGTTCAACTCCCTCTTCTCATTCTCATCTTTAGTCGGCATTTGCTGCCCTGCCAAAGGCTGTTGCGTGGGAGGTACCGGCCGAGAGCCAGGGGGGCCCCAAGCCCCCGGCACTTCGCGCACGGTAGTTCCCAAGCACCGTATAAGTGGACGGGGACCGTAAGCCAGATAAGACTAAGAGATAGAGGGGGGGAGCACCCAAGGAGAATTACGTTTTCCTTACTTGTGTGCAGGACCTCTCGGCCTCAGCTCCCCGCAGGAGTATGGTAGGCACATCCATCCAATGGAACGCACCTACCAGGGGGCCGCTACGGGATCGCGCAAGACCGAAACCCCAAGGTAAGATCAAAGAACTAGACCTCACAGGGGTGAGGCCCGAAGGTCCCACGTGTCCAGCAGGGCCAGACCTTCCACCTCCTTGAGGGGAGCTCCGGGCCCGCCGCGTGGTCTACAGAAGTCGGACCTCCCCCTTCTGCGGGGAGAGGCCCGAGGACTCCACGTGCCCCGCAAGACCGGACCTCCCCTCAGGCGGGAGCTCCGGGCCCGCCACGTGACCAGCAGGCCCGGACCCCCCTCCGATCTCGTGAGGCGGGTCCTGGAGACCTCCGGAACCCTTAGTATACAGTGAGGACCCGGAGAAGGTGTCTATGCAGAGCTTCGAGATTGGTCAAGGCCTCCGAGTCCTTGCGGAGCTAAGGACTCGGCCAGGAAAAGCCAAGAAGAAGACTAGGACATGCAGACACAAAAAGAAACAGGAGTCTGTCCATACGAAGGCTCCACGAGCTGGGCTACAGACTCAACAAAAATAAAGAAGGAAGTACAGGGCCTTGTGGCCACGGGGGCAGATGCCTAAGAGTCCCCGGACTCCCGATGAAACCTAGAGGCCACGAGGGCAGCTAAGTCCTCGACTTCGGCCCTGGCAGCTTCCTCCTGATCGGCGACGGGTCCTAGACGAACCGGCCCCAGAGAAAAGGAAGGGTCTCGGCTAAGGAAGCACGACAGAACGTGCATAGAAACCTCCTTCGCAAGGCCCCGACCTTCCGCTTCCAGCTCGTCGGTGATCACTGATTCGAGCCGACCTAGCTCGTCGCCGATAGACTCAAGGGCCGGGATCGCTTCGGACATCGGCCGCGCCGGAGCCTCCACCTGCACAGGGCTGAAACCAAGAGGAGCCAAGGCAGACCCCGCCTTGGCAATGAAGCACCAGACTGCCTGGGCCTCGGCAGTCCGCAAGGACTGGAGCTTCTCTACCTCTTGGCGAGCCGCCAGCTCGCGATCTATCGCCGCCTGGCGCTCCTTGGAGAACTGCTCCTCCCTCGCGGCGACAGCCGACTCACGGAGCTCCAGCTCCTCGGACCGAGCCCTTAGCTCCTCCACCTTGGCCCTCAGCCGGGCGGTGATCTTCTCCTCCTCGGCCGCAGCGGCGCGTTCCCGATCAGCGACGGCGCGCTCTCGACGGGCTACCTGCAGCTGCAACTCCTCCGCGGCGGCGGAACGCTCCTTGGCTTTGGCTTCAGCTTGGGCCAGAGCCTCGCGGTAGGTGGCACGATCCCGCTGGGCCTCTGACTCCAAGCGGCTAATGGCCTTCTTCTGAGTGCCAAGCAGAGCACTCATGGCCTCAAGCCTTGACTGCCTCAAGTCAAGGTCCGCCTTAGCCTCCCGGGCCCGCTGCTGCCAGCTGAGAAGGCGTTCCCTCTCGCCGGCCAATGCCCTCCGCTCCTGCTCAAAGGCAGATTGGAGCTGCCGGGCGCTGGTCTGGACACGCCCCAGGGCGTTCCACACGGGCGCCGGAGCAGGGGGGAAAGGAGTTGCGCCGCTGGACCCCCCCGACGAGTCTAAGACCGGCGGAGGCGCCGGCGCCTCAACAACCAGGGTGGGGCGCTGTCCTAAGGAGGCCAGGGGGCCAGCAGGCGTAGCTACAGCAGCCCTCCCGTTCTCAAGACCGGACTTCTGGACTGGTGAAGGAGGGTGGGTAGGAGCAGATGCGGCCACCGCGGAGAATGAACCCGCTGGCGCAGAGGGTGCCCCCGTCGATTTGGGGGCCATGGGAGCCACCACGGTCCCCAGGTGCTGAGGCGCGGAGCTTCCGTCGGTTGAAGGCGGCCGGATAAGAGGGCCGCCCTCGGCAGCTGGTCGGTCCCTGCAAGAAGAGGAAGCCCTCAGAATAAGAGGAGAGACAAGAGCTCTGCTCCTACAAGCCAGAAAGAGCAACACTTACTGGGCGGCATGAGCGCTCCAACTGGCTTGCAGCACTGGCCTCCGGGATATAGCTGAACCGCCGGGACCAGCGGCTGGAACGGTCGCGGAATGGATGCCTGGATCCCTGGCACACTCGCCGGCGTCGCCCCACCAACATCTGTCCTGGGAGCCCCTCCGCTTGAGGAAGGATGGCGAGGTACTTGGGCTGATTCGGACGGCCGCTGTCTGGGGAGAGACCTGCCGGGGAGGGACACTCGGGGCCTCTTCGGGTCGCCACCCGATGGACCAGCACCCCCGGGAGATGGGAGCAAAGTAGCTCCGGCACCCTGACTCGGCAAAGGCGGCGCCCTCGGAGGATACCGGGCGCGTTTCTTCTCTAGATGCCCGGGGGCCGGCTCCTTTCCTTTCCCTTTGTCGGCGGCTTGGGTTCCGTCGGCTCTGGGGGAGGGTTTGACAGCAGCGGATGCCTCATGCCCTGACCCGGAGTGCTCGGTTCCTGGAATGGTGATACCCCGGAAGGCATCCCCGACCTGCCGGACGGCGATCCCGATGTCGTCAAGGTTCGGCATCTTCTGCAAGTGCTCTGACCTCATCTGAGGCTCCAAGAAGAGGGGGGTGGCAGAGGGCGGAAGGGCGGGGTCGCCATTGGGAATGTAGTCACCGCTCACCTTGCTCACCATCTCGTTCAGCTCCTCGTCGGAAGGGTCAGAGCCGGGGCCCCTCTCCAGCCTGGTACAGTCCTGCTCGCCGGTGTAGTACCACGCTGGGCGGCTACGCTGCTGCAAGGGTGCAATACGGCGCGACATAAAGTCCATCAGCACCATTAGAGACGTCAGCCCCTCGTTGGCCAAGAACCGGATCCGCTCCAAGACCGGGGAGTACTCCTGCTCCAGCTCAGGGATCTCCTCCCAGAAGCGGCGATCGGTGGTTGGGCTGGCGGTTGGGAGTTGTAGGCGATCGTGCTCGTCGGTCTGCACTACGACCCAGCTCTCCCTCCAGTTTTCACACCTTGATGCACTGAAGGGCAGAAGGTATCCGGAGACCTTGGGGTCCTTGCAGCGATGCTGGAAGTAGTATGCCCCCATCTGAGTCTTTGAGCCGCGCCCAGTCGTCCGCAGCACAAAGAAGTGGCGGAAGAGCGTCACGGAGGCGTGCACCCCCACGAACATCTCGCAGAAGTGGACAAAAACAGCAGCCATTGCGAAGGAGTTGGGGAAAGATGGTGGAGCTGGAGACCATATGTCTCCAGCAGGGTGACAAAGAAGGAAGAAATCGGCGGAACGAACCCCGCCAGAGCATAAGCGGTGAAGAAAACTATCTCCCCCTTTTCCAGGACCAGGGGGAGAGATCCTCAGCGAAGCCGATGTTTCTGCTCTTCTGAGCGCCAGCCCAGCAGCCTGCGCACTGGCCCGAGCTCAGAAGAACGAACGAGGCGCGTCGGGAGCAAGTTGGAAGCCATCGCGAAAGAGGGTGCAAGAGCAGGAAAGCCGGGGCGCAAGAGTTCAAGGGAAGTACGAGCGCAATGCGAAGGGAAGCCGTGATGCGGGTGAGATCCCCTTTTAAAACTTTCCAGGGATGGTTCGAGGTAATTCGAAAACCTCCGGAAACATCGCATCGGCGACCTCGTTGGCTCCGAGACTGGGCGCCGATGAAAGGTGGACCCAAGCCGCCCAACTGAAGCGGTGGGTCAAGGAGTCAGACGCCCCAGAAGACAAGCAGGCAAGGCACTTCGGCGGTTCCCGAAGAAAGAGCCGCAACGTGCAGAAGTGGTAGTCTTGGGAACCACCGCAGTAAAAGCAACCATCAAGTGAGCACACGCTCCCACGATCCCGCGGCCGTTCGTGCTCCGGCAGCGGTCAATTCGGGACTTAGAGAAAGTGCGCGGATCGGAAGAGACGGAGGTCCCACCTCGGGCTCGCTATCTCCCCCGAGATGGGCCCGGGGCCACTGTCGGTACCTGAGATATGGGGTACCCCCGCGCACAGGGGAAAATGCCTAAGGAACTCGCCCTTCTCTGCAGGGAGAGCTCCTAAGGCGCCACGCGTCCGACGGGGCCGGACCTCCCTCTCCTCAGAGGAGAGCTCTGGGCCCGCCACGTGGCATACTGAAGCCGGACCTCCCCCTCTGCGGGAGAGAGGTCCGAAGGTGCCACGCGTCCAGCGGGGCCAAACCTCCCTCTCCTCAGAGGAGAGCTCCGGGCCCGCCACGTGGCCGACGGAAGCCGAACCTCCCCCTCCGTGGAGAGAGGTCCGGAGGCTCCACGTGCCCCGCGGACCGGGGCCTCCTCTCCTCTGAGAAGGGCTCAGGGCCCGCCATGTGGCAACAGAACGGCGCTGCCTGCCCCCGAGAGATAGGCAGCGGGCGTAAAGACGCCCCATACCTTGCCCGTACAAGGTATTCAAGGCCCGCGTTTTCCCAAGACGCGGAGACGTGGAGCACACCTCTGTCAGGTGCCGTTGCGCCCAGTCGCATCACAGACTGGCGCGCGGTGTCAGAACCTGCCAGCCAATAAACACCGCTGTCGAAGTGTGCGGTCGACACTTCACCCGGGCCTGCACTGGGCAGCCCGCGGAGGTTCTTTTTTCGGAGGGGCTAGTCCCTAGCGGAGAGCTTGCGCAGATGGATGAGTTAGTAAGAGCTTGACACGGCGAGTTTTACGTGGTTCAGGCCGCCGGAGCGTAAAACCCTACGTCCACGGCGAGCTATGGAGCTCGCTGTATTGCCTGCTGCTCAGGGCCGGAGGCCTGAGCTTGGGGGTGCGTTACAGCTTGAGAGTGTATGGCTAGCGTATGAGTTGCAAAGTGCGAACCCTTGCTATCGACGCCTACCCGAGCCTTTTATAGTTCAAGACTCGGGCGGCTTACAAGGGAAGCCGGGACCCGACAGGTGGTCCCGGGAAGATTGTCTATTATCTACCGTATCTGCAGTTATGCCGGTAGTTGTCTCTGGTCGAGGGCTTCTGAGTATTCATCTTGCCGCCCTGCCCATGCCGCACGCTAGTCGTAGTGGTTGATGACGGCGCAGGCGGCATGGGTTGTCTTGTCGCGGTGTTTATTGGCTGATAGGTTCTGGCACCGCGCGCCAGTCTGTGATGCGACTGGGCGCAACGGCACCTGACAGAAGTGTGCTCCACGTATTCGCGTCTTGGGAAGACGCAGGCCTTGAATACCTTGTACGGGCAAGGTATGGGGCGTATTTACGCCCGCTGCCTATCGCTCAGGGCAGGCAGCGTCGCTCTGCTGCCAAGTGGCGGGCCCGGAGCCCTTCTCAGAGAAGAGGAGGGTCAGCCCCTCGGGGCACGTGGAGCCTCCGGACATCTCCCCGCATAGGGGGAGGCCCGGCTTCTGTTGGCCACGTGGCGGGCCCAGAGCTCTCCTCATAGGAGAGGGAGGTCCGGCCCCGCTGGACACGCGGCGCCTTCGGGCCTCTCTCCCGCGGAGGGGGAGGTCCGGCTTCTGTATGCCACGTGGCGGGCCCGGAGCTCTCCTCTGAGGAGAGGGAGGTCCGGCCCCGCCGGACGCGTGGCGCCTTCGGAGCTCTCCCTGCGGAGAAGGGCGAGTTCCTTAGGCATTTTACCCTGTGCGCGGGGGTACCCCATATCTAAGGTACCGACAGTGGCCCCGGGCCCATCTCGGGGGAGATAGCGAGCCCGAGGTGGGACTTCCGTCTCTTCCGATCCGCGCACTTCCTCTAAGTCCCGAATTGACAGCTGCCGGAGCACGAACGGCCACGGGATCGTGGGAGCGTGCGCTCACTTGATGGTTGCCTTTACTGCGGCGGTTCCCAAGACTGCCACTTCTGCACGTTGCGGCGCTTTCTTCGGGAACCGCCGAAGTGCCTTGCCTGCTCATCTTCTCAGGAGACTGACTCCTTGACCCCACCGCTTCAGTTAGGCGGCTTGGGCCCACCCGTCATCGGCACTCGGTCTAGGAACCGAAGCGGTTGCCAGTGCGGGGCATTCGAAGAGTTCCGAATCGCTTGGAATTGTACCTGGGAAGTTTTTTAGAGGGGGTCTTACCAACATTGCAGCTTCCCTTCGCACTTCTCTGCGTTTCTCCTCGGACTCTTGTGCTTTTGCTCTCTTGCCTTTGAGTTCTCCCTTGCCATGGAATCCAACCCGCCGCCAGAGAAGAAGCGCGCTCGATCTCCTCTAGCAGCGGCGTCTGTGCCAAGTCGGGATTCTGGGGTGCCTGACACTCCCTCCGGTGGCGACTCGAAGAGGCCCCGGGTTGATGCACTAGGGGAAGCTTCTGGGGCGTCCCCTGTTCCGCCAGTCCAAGCGACTGCGGAGCGGCCGTCGGTGACGGTAGCGGGCTCTGGAAGTCCTACCCCGGCTCGGAAGTCGGGGTTCAGAGCCCGCTGGAGTGTCCGCGCTTCCCGGCCTTCCCTGACTTGCAGGGAATCTGTGCCGCTGCGCTCGGAGCCAGGGGCAACTGCCGCGGCCCCCAGGCCAGCGCGAACTTCTCCTGTTCCGGTGTGCCCGGACTCCGCGGCGGCATCGCCTCTTCCTGCCGAGATGGCCACCGCGGCCCCCGAGCCAGCGCAGGTTGACCCTGCACTAGACGGCCCGGCCTCTTCTTCAGCACCGCCTTCCCTGGCTCGCCCCTCTCCTCAGGTCAAGGAGCCAGAAGCTGAAGAGAGCCCGGCTGGCCTGGCTGCCAGAGCCTCGGAGCCAGCTTCTCCTGATCGGCGTCTCGTCTCGGTTGCTGGTGCGTCGGTTCTTCCTGAGGACGAGGTAATGGAGGAGGTCGGGGGGACTGCCCCGGCCTCTGTTGCTCCATTGCCTCTGGCGGATGCCTTCGCGCTTGCCGAGACGAGCGTCCGGCAGGTCTTGGCTGCTCTAGGGCGCGAGCGGGAGGAGTATACGGTTGAACGGGACCGCCTCCTCACCTGGGGGAACCTTTTGCGGGAGAGGACCGTGAAGGTTAAGAGTGAGCTCGACTCCAGGCGGGAGTTGCTCGACTTCAGGGAAGCGCTCCCCGACCGGATGAAGCGGGCTGTCGACCGCATGGACACCCAATCGCGGCGGATCAACAGGGAGACCCTGGAGGCACACGCCCGGGCCGAGAAGAGCCTTTCTGCCGCTGTGGAGATACGGTAGCAGTTGGAGCGCCGTGAACTCGCCGTTGAGGAACGGGAGCGTTGCGTGGCAGCTGAGGCGGAGAGGGTCGCCGCACAGCTGGCTGCGGGCGAGGATGACCTCCGAGCTCGGATGGAGGAGCTGGAGATCCTGAAGGCAGACCTCGACTTGAGGGAGGAACAGGTCTCCCGTGATCGCCGGGCGGTCTTGGACCGGGAGTTGACCGCCGATTTAAAGGCCGCTGAGTTGGAGCGGCTCGCCAAGACTCTCCACCCTCGGGAGAGCTCCCTGGCGGCCAAGGAGGAGTTCTCCGAGAGGAACCTGGAGGCTCTGCAGGCGGCCCATCGCGAGGTGGAGGAGCTTTCGGCCTTGCAGTCCTCCGAGGCTCTTGCGGTCTTGAGCTTCGTGGACCGAGCGGGGTCCGCCCTGATCCCTCTTGGCTTCAGTCCGGTGAGGACCGCGGCCCCTGCGTTGGAGGTGATCCCCGCGCTGGAGTCGATCGGCGCCAAGCTGGACAGGCTAGACTCGGTGGTCGCCAGCGAGCTTGAGGCCGAGGGGCGCGGCCTAGCCTTAGAGGTCGCCTCACATGTGCTGGCATGATTTAAGAGCCGCGACCCCTCTTTTTCGCTAGAACCAGCGAGAGAGGGCCCAGCCGCAGAGCGGGAGCAAGCTGCCAGGGCAGAAGTCGAGGATGTGGCCGCCCTTATAGCCGCAAGGTTCCGGTGGGAGCCGGGAGGTCCTTAGGACTTGTTTCTCCCTTTTTATCGAGTCTGTAGTCCAGCTCATGGAGCCTCGCTTAATTTGACTCTTTTGGATACTTGTGTCTGTGATGCTTTTTCTCTCCTTCTTGGCTTTGCCTGACTGAGTCCTTAGCTCCGCAAGGTACTCAGAGGCCATCTCCAATCCCGGAGCTTTGCACAGACACCCTCCCCGGGTCCTAACCATGTTAGGGGCCCCCGGAGGTCTCCGGATCTCGACCTATGGGGAGCTCCAGATCTGCCTGCCACGTGGCGGGTCCGGAGCTCCTCCTTAAGAGGCGGGAGCTCCGGCCATGTTGGACACGTAGGGCTTCCGGAGCCCTCCCACCGAAGGGGGGAGGTCCGGTTTCCGCCTGCCACGTGGCGAGCCCGGAGCCCTCCTCAAGGGAGGAGAGAGTTTTGGGCCCGCTGGACACGTGGGGCCCCCGGGTCCCGCCCCTGCTGGGGGGGGGGGCAGGTCCCGGTCCTTCCAGTCCTAGGCCGGAGTAGCTGGTAGCTCCTTTACCCCCGCTTCATGCAGTCCCTGTTGCCGTAACCTGGAGGACCTGCACACAGGCAGAGGAAACGTAATTCTCCTCGGGGGGTCCTCCCCTCCCGTCTCCTAGTCTTATCCGTCTTACGATCCTGATTCGCTACACGGGGCTTGGGCAATTCTGTGCACGAGGCGCCGGAGCTCCGGCTCCCTCCGAGGTCCGGGTACGGCCGTCCGATCCCTAGTACCGGGCCATGCGCTGGGGAAGCAGAGTGCACGCGCTTTGGGTTCATGACCAGGCAAAGCGGTCGTACTCCCCTGGACCTCCGGAGGGCAGGATGCGCATGCTTTGGGATCTGGGCCGGCTAAGCTGGATATGCACCCTGGAGCCCCCATGCACAACACAGGCCTTTCCTAGAGGTAAATCAACTGGCACCGCAACACCTGACTGGGGGAGGCCCGAGAGACCCACTCGGCCATCGGCAGGTGCCTCAAGCGCAGCCGCCTTCGATAGGATAGCGAATGCCGACTATGGATGAGCGCGGGAGAGGGGGAGCTAGATGTACGATGAACATACAGAGATAGTGCGATCATAAAAATTAATGCATAATTTAAATGAGCGCATGAGAGGGAGCTAAGTAGAACAGGTCTCTGTATTCATACCCATAGGTGGAATTCTGGCTGTACCGGGAGGCAATGTTCCGCCTTGTCTTCAAGGGAAGCAAGACTCTATGCGCTTAGGGTCGGAACCAGGCTAAACTGGACGTAGTCCTATACCGTCCCTTGAGACGTAGCTGCCCCAAGCGCTGTTCCTAAATTCTATGGGATCTATTACAGAAGGGAATAACCCTGTTCTACTGATGCTCAGGAAGTAGGACTTACAGTGTTGCTCCATGGCAAGGATTTTTGGGAACGGATCCCACTCTCGGTTGGAAGGCATGTGTACTTGGAGCGGCAGCTTTCATGATTCGGAAGGGACCTTCCCTGCTGGGGGAGAGCTTATGGGTCCTTCTCGGAATAGAGAGTGCCGCTTCACCAAGCTGCCCTCCTGCAGGCCCCCGACGCGTTTGGTTCTTTGGCGGTAGTGCTTAGAGCATTAGCCGAGACCGTGCGTTGCGGGGTGTTCCCTGCAGCCGAGTCTTGTCGACGAGGTTGTTATCTTCGCGCTGGATCAGGTCCTGCGCCGCTTCTCCTGGGGGCCCCCGGGGAGTTCTCCCCTTCTGGCTAAGGCCTTCAAGGGGTAGGTAGGCCCGGGCTCGCCTTGGATGACCTAAGGCGTCTTCCCCTTCTGGCAAGGCCTTCAAGGGGTTGACGGACCTTAGGCGGCCCCCGAGAGGTATGTTCGAGGCATGGAGGCGCGCCGCAGTTGGCTAACGCCCTGGCCTGTCACCGTCGGAACTGGAGTCCTCACCGTCATGCACTGTCTTTATGACACGCTGAGGCTCCTGGAACCCCACCTGGTGGGCAGCAGTGACTGGGGCATCGACCTTCTGTTTGCCGTCCCTCTGAGGGTAGGGCGGCGCTTCAGCCCTCTGCTGTCTTCCTTTGCGGAAGCGCTCTGCGAGCCTCTGGATCTCCCAGCACTCGGCAGCAGTATGGTTGCAGGTGCCATGCACGGGGCATAGCCCGCCTTGGTCACTGTCTGGGGCCGGTGATTGCCGCTGCCTTTTGTCGGGGCGTGGCCCCCGAGCTCCACTGGTCGTCGCAGCTGCGGCGACGGGGGCCGTGAATGGTGACTTCATCTTTCCACTTCCCCGGTTCTTGGTCTTCTTGCCACCCCCATAGGCAGCAGCACCGGACCCGGGCTGCCCTCCTGACTCGGAGGGCGGCAGAGCGTGCCAGTTCCGCCCTTCAGCCGCTCTGGCGCACTTGTCCGCCAGGCTGAAGAGCTCCGAGACATCGCGGACCTCTCTGGTCGCGAGCTTCTCAAGCATTTCCTTGTCCCGGACACCCTGTCGGAACGCCACCACCACAGAGGCACTTTGAATATGTGGGATGGTGTTGCGTACCTGAGAGAACCGCTGGATGAAAGAGCGCAGCGACTCCCCAGGTTGTTGCTTGACGGCGTGGAGGTCAAGCTCCGTGCCGGGACGGGTGTAGGAGCTGCCGAAGTTGGCGACGAACTGCCGGCAGAGCTCACCCCAGGAGGTTATGGACCCCTGAGGTAGATTCATGAGCCAAGACCAAGCTGGGCCGGTCAAGGCGACGGGGAAGTAGTTGGCCATGACAGCCTCGTCCCCTCCTGCGGCAAGTACGGCGGTGGAGTAGATCTGGAGGAACTCCGCTGGGTTGACGCTGCCGTCGTACTTCTCGGGCAGGTGCGGGCGAAACTTGCGTGGCCACCTTGCGAAGCGAAGGTGGGGTGCAAGGGCCGCACATCCTGCACCTGCTGCTGCAGGTACTGGCGCTGCGAACGCTTGGTTCGCACTTGGCACCGCGTATCCCGGCATGGGCAAGGCTGCACCATAGACCGGGGCCGCTGCTTGCGGCGCATATAGTTGTGGCATATGCTGCGCAGCATATGCCTGAGGCAGGGCTCGCGTGGCGAAGGCCTGCCCTTCTGGTTGTGTCGAGGCTGACGACATGCTGTCGCCTGCCTCATGGTTGCGACGCCTCTCTCGGCGTCGCTCGAGGTACACCTGGGCGTCCTGGCCCAAGTGGCACCGTTCCAGTTCCCTTCGCAGGTCCGTCGACAGGAGCCTGGAGGAGCTGGAATCCGCCGTTAGCCCGTCAACCGTGGGTGTGCGCATCAGCGACACAGCCAGTTGTCCTGGGCGCCGTCCTCGCCGAAACCGAGGGTTCGCGGCGGCGACGACGAGGCGGTCCACCTCGCGGACCCATTGCTGGGTCGCTGAATGGGGCGCATCCCCCGCAGGTGGGTTGCGCAGCAGCGCTCTTGCTGCAGCTAGCGCGCCTCCATGGTGTACGCTCAGCACTGCAGAAGATCTCACACTGGTCGGGCCTGCATAGCCGGAGTCGGCGTCGCAGGAGTCGGCTGCTGGCTACCAGCTTGTGCCAACACACTCCGTCCTGAGTGTGTCGACATGTACTCCCCAGTGGTCACGGTTCGCCGTGAACGCGGAGGGGGAGAGTTTGCCGCTGAAGGAAGCTTGGTCATATTCGTTGGCGGAAACTCATCACGCTAGGAGAAAAGCCCCCTACCTGGCGCGCCAAATGTCGAAGTGTGCGGTCGACACTTCCCCCGGGCCTGCACTAGGCAGCCCGCGGAGGTTCTTTTTTCGGAGGGGCTAGTCCCTAGCGGAGAGCTTGCATAGATGGACGAGTTAGTAAGAGCTTGACACTGCGAGTTTTACGTGGTTCAGGCCGCCGGAGCGTAAAACCCTACGTCCACGGCGAGCTATGGAGCTCGCTGTATTGCTTGCTGCTCAGGGCCGGAGGCCTGAGCTTGGGGGTGCGTTACAGCTTGAGAGTGTATGGCTAGCGTATGAGTTGCAAAGTGTGAACCCTTGTTATCGACGCCTACCCGAGCCTTTTATAGTCCAAGACTCGGGCGGCTTACAAGGGTCAGCCCCGCGGGGCACGTGGAGCCTCCGGACCTCTCCCCGCGGAGGGGGAGGCCCGGCTTCTGTTGGCCACGTGGCGGGCCCGGAGCTCTACTCTGAGGAGAGGGAGGTCCGGCCCCGGTGGACACGCGGCGCCTTCGGGCCTCTCTCCCGCGGAGGGGGAGGTCCGGCTTCTGTATGCCACGTGGCGGGCCCGGAGCTCTCCTCTGAGGAGAGGGAGGTCCGGCCCCGCCGGACGCGTGGCGCCTTCGGAGCTCTCCCTGCGGAGAAGGGCGAGTTCCTTAGGCATTTTACCCTGTGCGCGGGGGTACCCCATATCTCAGGTACCGACAACCGCGACAAGACATCCCATGCCGCCTACGCCGTCATCAACCACTACGACTAGCATGCGGCATGGGCAGGGCGGCAAATGAAGACTCAGAAGCCTTCGACCAGTGACAACTACCGGCATAACTGCAGATACGGTATGTCGGTACCTGAGATATGGGGTACCCCCGCGCACAGGGTAAAATGCCTAAGGTACTCGCCCTTCTCCGCAGGGAGAGCTCCGAAGGCGCCACGCGTCCGGCGGGGCCGGACCTCCCTCTCCTCAGAGGAGAGCTCCGGGCCCGCCACGTGGCATACAGAAGCCGGACCTCCCCCTCCACGGGAGAGAGGTCCGAAGACACCACGCGTCCAGCGAGGCCGGACCTCCCTCTCCGCAGAGGAGAGCTCCGGGCCCACCACGTGGCATACAGAGGCTGGACCTCCCCCCCCCCCCCCCCCCCCCCCCCCCCCCCCCGCGGGGAGAGGTCCGGAGGCTCCACGTGCCCCGCAGGCCGGACCCTTCTCGCCTCAGAGAAGGGCTCCGGACCCGCCACGTGGCCAGAAGAACGGTGCTGCCTGCCCCCGAGCGGTAGGCGGCGGGCGTAAAGGCGCTCCACACCTTGCCCGTACAAGGTATTAAAGGCCCGTGTCTTCCCAAGACGCGGAAACGCGGAGCACGCGTCTGTCAGGTGCCGTTGCGCCCAGTCGCATCACAGACTGGCGCGCGGTGTCAGAACCTGCCAGCTAATAAACACCGCGACAAGACATCCCATGCCGCCTGTGCCGTCATCAACCACTACGACTAGCACGCGGCATGGGCAGGGCGGCAAGATGAAGACTCAGAAGCCTTCGACCAGAGGCAACGTTCGGCGTGACTACAGATACGGTAGATAACAAACAATCTTCCCGGGGCCACCTGTCAGGTCCCGGCTCCCCTTGTAAGCCGCCCGAGTCTTGGACTATAAAAGGCTCGGGCAGGCGTCGATAGCAGGGGTTCGCACTTTGCAACTCATACGCTAGCCATACGCTCTCAAGCTGTAACTCACCCCCAAGCTCAGGCCTCCGGCCCTGAGCAGCAAGCAATACAGCGAGCTCCATAGCTCGCCGTGGACGTAGGGTTTTACGCTCCGGCGGCCTGAACCACGTAAAACTCGACATGTCAAGCTCTCGCTAACTCGTCCATCCGCGCAAGCTTTCCGCTAGGAGACTAGCCCCGCCCGAAAAAAGAACCTCCGCGGGCTGCCCAGTGCGGGCCCGGGGGAAGTGTCGATCGCACACTTCGACATTTTGCGCGCCAGGTAGGGGGCTTTTCTCCTAGCGCGACGAGTTTCCGCCGACGAAGATGACCAAGCTTCCTTCAACGGCAAACTCTCCCCCTCCGCGTTCACGGCGAACCGTGACCACTGGGGAGTACATGTCGACACACTCAGGACGGAGTGTGTCGGCACAAGCGGGCAGCCAGCAGCCGACTCCTGCAACGCCGACTCCGGCTATGCAGGCCCCGACCAGCGTGAGGTCTTCTGCAGCGCTGAGCGTACACCATGGAGGTGCGCTAGCTGCAGCAAGAGCGCTGCTGCGCAACCCGCCTGCGGGGGATGCGCCCCATTCAGGGACCCAGCAATGGGTCCGCGAGGTGGACCGCCTCGTCGTCACCGCCGCGAACCCTCGGTTTCGGCGAGGACGACGCCCAGGGCAACCGGCTGTGTCGCTGACGCGCACACCCACGGTTGACGGGCTAACGGCGGATTCCAGCTCCTCCAGGCTCCTGTCGACGGACCTGCGAAGGGAACTGGAATGGTGCCACTTGGGGCAGGACGCCCGGGTGTACCTCGAGCGACGCCGAGAAAGGCGTCGCAACCAGGAGGCAGGCGACAGCATGTCGTCGGCCTTGACACAACCAGAAGGGCAGGTCTTCGCCATGCGAGCCCCGCCACAGGCATATGCTGCGCAGCATATGCCACAACCATATGCGCCGCAAGTAGCGGCCCCGGTCTATGGTGCAGCCTTGCCCATGCCGGGATACGCAGCGCCAGGTGTGAACCAAGCGTTCGCAGCGCCTATACCTGCCGCAGCAGGTGCAGGATGTGCGGCCCTTGCACCCCACCTTCGCTTCGCAAGGTGGCCACGCAAGTTCCGCCCGCACCTGCCCGAGAAGTACGACGGCAGCATCAACCCAGCGAAGTTCCTCCAGATCTACTCCACCGCCGTACTTGCCGCAGGAGGGGACGAGGCTGTCATGGCCAACTACTTCCCCGTCGCCTTGACCTGCCCAGCCCGGTCTTGGCTCATGAATCTACCTCAGGGGTCCATAACCTCCTGGGTTGAGCTCTGCCGGCAGTTCGTCGCCAACTTCGGCAGCTCCTACACCCGTCCCGGCACGGAGCTCGACCTCCACGCCGTCAAACAACAACCTGGGGAGTCGGTGCGCTCTTTCATCCAGCGGTTCTCTCAGGTGCGCAACACCATCCCACATATCCAGAGCACCTCTGTGGTGGTGGCGTTCCGAAAGGGTGTCCGGGATGAGAAAATGCTCGAGAAGCTCGCGACCAGAGAGGTCCGCGACGTCTTGGATCTCTTCAGCCTGGCGGACAAGTGCGTCAGAGCAGCTGAAGGGCGGAACTGGCACGCACTGCCGACCTCTGAGTCAGGAGGGCAGCCCGGGTCCGGTGCTGCTGCCTATGGGGGTGGCAAGAAGACCAAGAACCGGGGGGGGGGGGGGGGTGGCAAGATGAAGTCACCATTCATGGCCCCCGTCGCCGCAGCTGCGATGACCAGTGGAGCTCGGGGGCCACGCCCTGACAAAAGGCAGCGGCAGTCACCGGCCCCAGACAGTGACCAAGGCGGGCTATGCCCCGTGCATGGCACCTGCAACCATACTGCTGCCGAGTGCTGGGAGATCCAGAGGCTCGCAGAGCGCTTCCGCAAAGGAAGACAGCAGAGGGCTGAAGCACCGCCCTACCCTCAGAGGGATGGCAAACAGAAGGCCGACGCCCCAGTCACCGCTGCCCACCAGGTGGGGTTCCAGGAGCCTCAGCGTGTCATAAAGACAGTGCATGGCGGTGAGGACTCCAGTTCCGACGGTGACGGGCCTGGGCGTTAGCCAACTACAGCACGCCTCCGTGCCTCGGACATACCTCTCGGGAGCCGCCTAAGGTCTGTCAACCCCTTGAAGGCCTTGCCAGAAGGGGAAGACGCCTTAGGTCATCCAAGGTGAGCCCGGGTTCACCTACCCCTTGAAGGCCTTAGCCAGAAGGGGAGAACTCCCCGGGGGCCCCCGAGAGAAGCCGCGCAGGGCCTGATCCAGCGTGAAGATAACAACCTCGACAAGACTCGGCTTGCAGGGAACACCCCACAACGCACGGTCTCGGCTAATGCTCTAAGCACTACCGCCAAAGAACCAAACGCGACGGGGGCCCGCAAGAGGGCAACCTGGTGAAGCGGCACGCTATATTCCAAGAAGGACCCATAAGCTCTCCCCCAGCAGGGAAGGTCCCTTCCGAATCATGAAAGCTGCCGCCCCAGGTACACATGCCTTTCAACCGAGAGTGGGATCCATTCCCAAAAAAATCCTTGCCATGAAGCAACACTGTAAGTCCTACTTACTGAGCATTGGTAGAACAGGGCTATTCACTTCTGTAATAGACCCCATAGAATTTAGGAACAGAGCTTGGGGTAGCTAAGTCTCAAGGGACGGTACAGGACGACGTCCAGTTTAGCCTGGTTCCGACCCTAAGCGCGTAGAGTCTTGCTTCCCTTGTAGACGAGGCGGAACATTGCCCCCATGTACAGCCAGAATTCCACCTATGGGTACGAATACAGAGACCTGTTCTACTTAGCTCTCTCTCATGTGCTCATTTAAATTATGCATTAATTTTTATGATCGCACTATCTCTATATGTTCATCGTACATCTAGCTCCCCCTCTCCTGCGCTCATCCATAGTCGGCATTTGCTATCCTACCGAAGGCGGCTGCGCTTGAGGCACCTGCCGATGGCCGAGTGAGTCTCTTGGGCCTCCCCCAGTCAGGTGTTGCGGTGCCAGTTGGTCACCTCCAGGAAAGGCCAGCGTTGTGCATGGGGGGTCCAGGGTGCGTATCCAGCTTAGCCGGCCCAGAGCCCAAAGCATGCGCATCCTGCCCTCCGGAGGTCCAGGGGAGTACGTCCGCTTTGCCTGGTCATGAACCCAAAGCGCGTGCACTCTGCTTCCCCAGCGCATGGCCCGGTACTAGGGATCGGACGGCCGTACCCGGACCTCGGAGGGAGCCGGAGCTCCGGCGCCTCGTGCACAGAATTGCCCAAGCCCCATATAGCGGGTCAGGACCATAAGACGAATAAGACTAGGAGACAGGAGGGGATGACCCCCCCCCCCCCCCCCCCCCCGAGGAGAATTACGTTTCCTCTGCCTGTGTGCAGGACCTCCAGGTTACGGCAACAGGGACTGCATGAAGCGGGGGGAAAGGAGCTACCAGCTACTCCGGCCTGGGACTGGAAGGACCGGGACCTGCCCCTCCAGCAGGGGCGGGCCCCGGGGGCCCCACATGTCCAGCGGGCCCGGAACTCTATCCTTCCTTGAGGAGGGCTCCAGGCTCACCACGTGGCAGGCAGGAACCGGACCTCCCCCCCTCAGTGGGAGGGCTCCGAAAGCCCTACGTGTCCAACATGGCCGGAGCTCCCGTCTCTTGAGGAGGAGCTCCGGACCAGCCACGTGGCAGCCAGATTTGGAGCCCCCCATAGGGCGAGGTTCGGAGACCTCCGGGGGCCCCTAACACGGTTAGGACCCGGGGAGGGTGTCTGTGCGAAGCTCCGAGATTGGAAATGGCCTCTGAGTACCTTGCGAAGCTAAGGACTCAGCCATGCAAAGCCAAGAAGGAGAGAAAAAGCATCACAGACACAAGTATCCAAGAGAGTCAAATTAAACAAGGCTCCATGAGCTGGACTACAGACTCGATAAAAAAGGGAGAAACAAGTCCTAAGGACCTCCCGGCTCTCACCGGAACCTTGCGGCTACAAGGGCGGCCACATCCTCAACTTCAGCCCTGGCAGCTTCCTCCCGCTCCACGGCTGTGCCCTCTCTCGCTGGCTCTAGCGAAAAAGAGGGGTCGCGGCTCTTGAAGCATGCCAGCACATGCGAAGCGACCTCTAAAGCTAAGCTGTGGCCCTCGGCCTCAAGCTCGCTGGCGACCACCGAGTCGAGTCTGTCCAGCTTGGCGCCGATCGATTCCAACGCAGGGATCACCTCTGCCACCTTCAGGGCGGGAGTCGCGGCCCTCACCGGACTGAAGCCAAGAGGGATCAGAACGGACCCCGCTCGATCCATGAATCTTGAGACCGCAAGAGCCTCGGAGGACCGCAAGGCTGAGAGCTCCTCCACCTCGCGGCGGGCCGCCTGCTGAGCCTCCAGATTCCTCTCGGAGAATTCCTTCTCCTTGGCCGCCAGGGAGCTCTCCCGAAGGTGGAGAGTCTTGGCTAGCCGCTCCAGCTCAGCGGCCTTGAAGCCGGCAGTCAACTCCCGGTCCAAGACCGCCCGGCGATCATGAGAGACCTGTTCCTCCCTCAAGTCGAGGTCTGCCTTCAGAATCTCCAGCTCCTCCATCTGAGCTCGGAGGTCATCCTCGCCCGCAGCCAGCTGCGCGGCGACCCTCTCTGCCTCAGCTGCCACGGAATGCTCCCGCTCCTCAACGGCGAGTTCACGGCGCTCCAACCGCTGCCGTATTTCCACAGCAGCAGAGAGGCTCTCTTCGGCCCGGGCGTGTGCCTCCAGGGCCTCCCTGTTGATCCGCCGCGATTGGGTGTCCATGCGGTCAACAGCCCGCTTCATCTGGTCGACGAGCGCTTCCCTGAAGTCGAGCAACTCCTGCCTGGAGTCAAGCTCGCTCTTAACCTTCTCGGTCCTCTCCCGCAAAAGGTTCCCCCAGGTGAGGAGGCGATCCCGTTCAACTGTATACTCCTCCCGCTCGCGCCCTAATGCAGCCAAGACCTGCCGAACGCTCGTCTCGGCAAGCGCGAAGGCATCCGCTAGAGGCAATGGAGCAACAGAGGCCGGGGCAGTCCCCCCGACCTCCTCCATTACCTCGTCCTCAGGGAGAGTCGACGCACCAGCAACTGAGACGAGACGCCGATCAGGTGAAGCTGGCTCCGAGGCACTGGCAACCAGGCCTGCCGGGCTCTCTTCAGCTACTGGCTCCTTGATCTGAGGAGAGGGGCGAACAGGGGAAGGCGGTGCTGGAGAAAAGGCCGGGCCGCCTAGTGCAGGGTCGACCTGCGCCGGCTTGGGGGCCGCGGTGGCCGTCTCGGCAGGAAGAGACGACGCCGCCGTGGAGTCCGGGCACACCGGAACAGGAGAAGTTCGCGCTGGCCTGGGGGCCGCGGCAGTTGCCCCTGGCTCCGAACGCTGTGGCACAGATTCCCCGCAAGACGGGGAAGGCCGGGAAGCGCGGACACTCCAGCGGGCTCTGAACCCCGACTTCCGAGCCAGGGTAGGACTTCCAGAGCCCGCAACCGTCGCCGACGACCGCTCCGCAGTCGCTTGGACTGGCGGAACGGGGGACGCCCCAGAGGCTTCCCCCAGCGCATCAACCCGGGGCCTCTTCGAGTCGCCACCGGAGGGAGTGTCAGGCACCCCAGAATCCCGACTTGGCACCGACGCCGTTGCTGGAGGAGATCGAGCGCGTTTCTTCTCTGGCAGCGGGTTGGAAGCCATGGCAAGGGAGAACTCAAAAGCACAAGAGTCCGAGAAGAAATGCTGAGAAGTGCGAAGGGAAGCTGCAATGGGGGTAAGACACCCTCAAAAAAGCTTCCCGGTGCAATTCCAAGCGATTCGGAACTCTTCGAATATCCCGCACCGGCAACCGCTTTGGTTCCTAGACCGAATGCCGATGACGGGTGGGCCCAAACCGCTTAACTAAAGCAGTGGGGTCAAGGAGTCAGCCTCCTGAGAAGATGAGCCGGCAAGGCACTTCGGCGGTTCCCGAAGAAAGCGCCGCAACGTGCAGAAGTGGCAGCCTTGGGAACCGCCGCAGTAAAAGCAATCATCAAGTGAGCGCACGCTCTCACGACCCCGCGGCCGTTCGTGCTCCGGCAGCGGCCAATTCGGGACTTAGAGAAAGTGCGCGGATCGGAAGAGACGGAGGTCCCACCTCGGGCTCGCTATCTCCCCCGAGATGGGCCCGGGGGCCACTGTCGATACCTGAGATATGGGGTACCCCCGCGCACAGGGTAAAATGCCTAAGGTACTCGCCCTTCTCCGCAAGGAGAGCTCCGAAGGCGCCACGCGTCCGGCGGGGCCGGACCTCCCTCTCCTCAGAGGAGAGCTCCGGGCCTGCCACGTGGCATACAGAAGCCGGACCTCCCCCTCCGCAGGAGAGAGGTCCGAAGACACCACGCATCCAGCGGGGCCGGACCTCCCTCTCCGCAGAGGGGAGCTCCGGGCCCGCCATGTGGCATACAGAGGCTGGACCTCCCCCCCCCCATGGGGAGAGGTCCGGAGGCTCCACGTGCCCCGCAGGCCGGACCCTTCTCGCCTCAGAGAAGGGCTCCGGACCCGCCACGTGGCCAGAAGAACGGTGCTGCCTGCCCCCGAGCAGTAGGCGGCGGGCGTAAAGGCACCCCACACCTTGCCGTACAAGGTATTCAAGGCCCGTGTCTTCCCAAGACGCGGAAACGCGGAGCACGCGTCTGTCAGGTGCCGTTGCGCCCAGTCGCATCACAGACTGGCGCGCGGTGTCAGAACCTGCCAGCTAATAAACGCCGCGACAAGACATCCCATGCCGCCTGCGCCGTCATCAACCACTACGACTAGCACGCGGCATGGGCAGGGCGGCAAGATGAAGACTCAGAAGCCTTCGACCAGAGGCAACGACCGGCGTGACTACAGATACGGTAGATAACAAACAATCTTCCCGGGGCCACCTGTCGGGTCCCGGCTCCCCTTGTAAGCCGCCCGAGTCTTGGACTATAAAAGGCTCGGGCAGGCGTCGATAGCAGGGGTTCGCACTTTGGAACTCATACGCTAGCCATACGCTCTGAAGCTGTAACTCACCCCCAAGCTCAGGCCTCCGGCCCTGAGCAGCAAGCAATACAGCGAGCTCCATAGCTCGCCGTGGACGTAGGGTTTTACACTCCGGCGGCCTGAACCACGTAAAACTCGCCGTGTCAAGCTCTCGCTAACTCGTCCATCCGCGCAAGCTTTCCTCTAGGAGACTAGCCCCGCCGAAAAAAGAACCTCCGCGGGCTGCCCAGTGCAGGCCCGGGGGAAGTGTTGATCGCACACTTCGACACGGTAGATAATAGACAATCTTCCCGGGACCACCTGTCGGGTCCCGGCTCCCCTTGTAAGCCGCCCGAGTCTTGGACTATAATAGGCTCGGGTAGGCGACGATAGCAAGGGTTCACACTCTGCAACTCATACGCTAGCCATACACTCCCAAGCTGTAACTCACCCCCAAGCTCAGGACTCCGGCCCTGAGCAGCAAGCAATACAGCGAGCTCCATAGCTCGCCGTGGACGTAGGGTTTTACGCTCCGGCGGCCTGAACACGTAAAACTCACCGCGTCAAGCTCTTACTAACTCGTCCATCCGCGCAAGCTCTCCGCAAGGGACTAGCCCCACCGAAAAAAGAACCTCCGCGGGCTGCCCAGTGCAGGCCCGGGGGAAGTGTTGACCGAACACTTCGACAGGCGGCATTGTCCATCGCGTGGGGGCTGTGGAGGATAGCCTTCAGCGGGTAGGAGGTGACCTACTGAGGCCCAGTGTGCTTGGCAGCAGTGTCGGAGGTTCCTGGACGCCACGAGCACTGCATACAGCAGCTTATGTATCTCCAGGTACCTTGTCTTGGCGTCATGGAGGACCTCGCTGATGAAGTAGACAGAACCTCCCGCGGGCCCGGGGAGGCCACCGGGAGCTGATACTCGGAGGCCCCCAGGCTGTTTTGGACCTCCGGGAGGTCCCGCTGATTTCCCGGGAGCTCCGGGGGGTCCCGTTGGACATCCGGGAGGTTCTGTTGGACCTCCGGGGGGTTCCGTTGCACCTCGGGGAGGTCCTGCTGGTCCTCCGGGAGGTTGTGTCGGGGGTCCGGGGTCCGTTTTGAACCTCCGGGGGGTTGCCTCGGAGACCCGGGGGGTCGTCTCGGACCTCCGGGGTTTGCTTGGCGCCTGTTTCCCGATTCCGGAGCAGGTTGCGGCGATGAGGGGTCCGGCCGCTCTGCGGCGATGGCCGTACTCATAACTGCAGCTGTCGCCCCGATGTAGAGCAACAGATGCTGTTCGGGTTTGGGGGCTACCATTACGGGTAGGGTCATCAGGAGCTGCTTCAGCTCCTGGGGAGCTTCCTCCACTTCGTCGGTCCAAGCGAATGGGCCGGATTAGCATAGGAGCTTAGAGAAGGGGAGTGTTCGCTTTGCTAACCTCGGTATAAACCGACTCAGCACAGCTAGGCATCCCGTGAGTTTCTGGACTTCTTTGAAGCGGGTGGGGCCGCCTCGAGCCGATGGCTCCGATCTTCTCTTGGTTAGCCTCAGTTCCTCGGTGTGAGGCCAGGAATTCTAAGGGTTTTCCAGAGGATACACCGAACTCACACTTGTCGGATAGACGAAGACTAAGGCCAGGTTATCTAGCAGGGATGAACTCTGCCTGACCCTAACAACAATGTCATCGACATACACCTCAATTGAGTCTCTCATTAGCTCTCCGAAGGTCTTGTGTATTACACGTACGAAGGTAGGGAGAGTGTCCCTTAGGCCATAAGGCATAGAGGCTGTTGAAGTGTTCGGTCGACACTTCCCCCGGGCCTGCACTGGGCAGCCCGCGGAGGTTCTTTTTTCGGTGGGGCTAGTCCCTTGCGGAGAGCTTGAGCGTATGGACGAGTTAGTAAGAGCTTGACACGGCGAGTTTTACGTGGTTCAGGCCGCCGGAGCGTAAAACCCTACGTCCACGGCGAGCTATGGAGCTCGCTGTATTGCTTGCTGCTCAGAACCGGAGTCCTGAGCTTGGGGATGAGTTACAGCTTGGGGGTGAATGGCTAGCATATGAGTTGTGGGAGTGCGAACCGTGGGAGTGCGAACCCTTGTTAACGTTGCCTACACGAGCCTTTTATAGCCCAAGACTCGGGTGGCTTACAGGGGGGCCCGGGACCCGACAGGTGGTCCTGGGGAGATTAACTGTTATCTACCGTATCTGTAGTTATGCCGGTCATTGTCTCTGGCGAAGGCTTCTGAGTCTTCGTCTTGCAGCCCTGCCCGTGCCGCAAGCTAATCATCGTGGTTGATGACGGCGGAGGCGGCAGGGGATGTCTTGTCGCTGCGTTTATTGGCTGGCAGGTTCTGACACCGTGCGCCAGTCTGTGATGCGACTGGGCGCAACGGCACCTGACAGAGGCGTGCTCCACGTCTCCGCGTCTTGGGAAGGCGTGGGCCTTGAATACCTTGTACGGGCAAGGTATGGGGCGTCTTTACGCCCGCTGCCTACCGCTCGGAGGCAGGCAGCGCTGTCTGCTGGACATGTGGCGGGCCCGGAGCCCTCCTCAGAGGAGAGGGGGGTCCGGCCCCGCAGGACACGTGGAGCCTTCGGACCCCTCCCCGCGGAGGGGGAGGTCCGGCTTCTGTCGGCCACGTGGCGGGTCCGGAGCTCTCCTCTGAGGAGGGGGAGGTCCGGCCCCGCAGAACACGTGGAGCCTTCGGACCTATCCCCCGCGGAGGGGGGAGGTCCGGCTTCTGTCTGCCACGTGGCGGGTCCGGAGCTCTCCTCTGAGGAGGGGGAGGTCCGGCCCCGCGGGTCATGTGGCACCTTCGGAGCTCCCCCCACGGAGGGGGGAGGTCTGGCTGCTGTAGGCCACATGGCGAGCCCGGAGCTCTCCTCCGAGGGGAGGGAGGTCCGGCCCCACTGGACACGTGGCGCATTCGGAGCTTTCCCTGCGGAGAAGGGCGAGATCCTTAGGTATTTTCCCCTGTGCGCGGGGGTACCCCATATCACGGGTACCGACAGTGGCCCCCAAGCTCACCTCGGGGGAGGTAACGAGCCCGAGGTGAGGCCTTGTCCTACCCGCGCACTTTCTTGTCTTGATTACTCCCTGTGCTGGCAGGGTCTTGACGGCTTCGGAGTTCAGCCTCTTAGGAGAGGGTGAAGCCTGGCATCAGAGCTCGGCCCGGCTGTTGGGGCGGAGGTCCGAAGTCATCAGAGCTCAGGTCCACGATGGGCGTGAGGTCCGGCATCAGGGCTCGCCTCTGAAAGGAGGGCGAGGGCTGGCATCAGAGCTCGGCCCAGCTGTGGGGGTGGAGGTCCGGAAGTCATCGGAACTCAGTCCAGCGAAGGGCATGAGGTCCGGCATCAGCGCTCGCCTCTGGAAGGAGGGCGAGGGCTGGCCTCGGAGCTCGGCCTGGCTGTGGAGGCGGAGTCCGGAAGTCATCGGAGCTCAGGCCAGCGAAGGGCGTGAGGTCCGGCATCAGCGCTCGCCTCTGAAAGGAGGGCGAGGGCTGACCTCGGAGCTCGGCCCAGCTATGGGGGCAGAGTCCGGAAGTCATCGGAGCTCAGGCCAACGAAGGGTGTGAGGTCCGGTATCAGCGCTTGCCTCTGAAAGGAGGGCGAGGGCTGGCCTCGGAGCTCGGCCCAGCTGTGCGGGCGGAGGCCGGAAGTCATCGGAGCTCAGGCCAGCGAAGGGCGTGAGGTCCGGCATCAGCGCTCGCCTATGAAAGGAGGGCAAGGGCTGGCCTCGGAGCTCGGCCCAGCTATGGGGGCTGTCGGTACCCGCGATATGGGGTACCCCCGCGCACAAGGGAAAATGCCTAAGGAACTCACCCTTCACCGCAGGGAGAGCTCCGAAGGCGCCACGCGTCCGGCGGGGCCGGACCTCCCTCTCCTCAGAGGAGATCTCCGGGCCCGCCACATGGCATACAGACGCTGGACCTCCCCCTCCGCGGGAGAGAGGTCCAAAGGTGCCACGTATCCGGCGGGGCCGGACCTCCCTCTCCTCAGAGAGGAGCTCCGGGCCTGCCACGTGGCCAACAGAAGCCGAACCTCCCCCTCCGTGGGGAGAGGTCCGAAGGCTCCACGTGTTCTGCGGGGCCGGACCACTCCTCTCCTCTGAGGAGGGATCCGGGCCCGCCACGTGGCCAGCAATACGGCGCTGCCTGCCCCCGAGCGATAGGCAGCGGGTATAAAGACGCCCCGTACCTTGCCCGTACAAGGTATTCAAGGCCCGCGTCTTCCAAAGACGCGGAGACGCGGAGCATGCCTCTGTCAAGTGCCGTTGCGCCCAGTCGCATCATAGACTGGCGCGCAGTGTCAGAGCCTGCCAGCCAATAAACGCAGCGACAAGACATCCCATGCCGCCCGCGCCGTCATCAACCACTACGACTAGCATGCGGCATGGGCAGGGCAGCAAGACGAAGACTCAGAAGCCTTCGCCAGAGACAACTACCGGCATAACTGCAGATACGGTAGATGATAGACAATCTCCCCGCGACCACCTGTCGGGTCCCGCGCCCCCCTTGTAAGCCACCCGAGTCTTGGACTATAAAAGACTCGGGTAGGCGACGATAGCAGGGGTTCACACTCTAGCCATTCACACCCAAGCTGTAACTCATCCTCAAGCTCAGGACTCCGGTTCTGAGCAGCAAGCAATACAGCGAGCTCCATAGCTTGCCGTGGACGTAGGGTTTTATGCTCCGGCGGCCTGAACCACGTAAAACTCGCCGTGTCAAGCTCTTACTAACTCGTCCATACGCTCAAGCTCTCCGCAAGGGACTAGCCCCACCGAAAAAAGAACCTCCGCGGGCTGCCCAGTGCAGGCCCGGGGGAAGTGTTGACCGAACACTTCGACATTTGGCGCGCCAGGTAGGGGGCTTTTCCCCTTGCGCGACGAGTTTCCGCCGACGAAGATGACTGTCGGTACCTGAGATATGGGGTACCCCCGCGCACAGGGTAAAATGCCTAAGGAACTCGCCCTTCTCCGCAGGGAGAGCTCCGAAGGCGCCACGCGTTCGGCGGGGCCGGACCTCCCTCTCCTCAGAGGAGAGCTCCAGGCCCGCCACGTGGCAGACAGAAGCCGGACCTCCCCCTCCGCGGGAGAGAGGCCCGAAGGCGCCGCGTGTCCAGTAGGGCCGGACCTCCCTCTCCTCAGAGGAGAGCTCCGGGCTTGCCACGTGGCCGACGGAAGCCGGACCTCCCCCTCCGCGGGGAGAGGTCCGAAGGCTCCACGTGTCCTGCGGTGCCAGACCCCCCTCTCCTCTGAGGAGGGCTCCGGGCCCGCCACGTGGCCAGCAGAACGGCGCTGCCTGCCCCCGAGAGATAGGCAGCGGGCGTAAAGACGCCCCATACCTTGCCCATACAAGGTATTCAAGGCCCGCGTCTTCCCAAGACGCGGAGACGCGGAGCACGCCTCTGTCAGGTGCCGTTGCGCCCAGTCGCATCACAGACTGGCGCGCGGTGTCAGAACCTGCCAGCCAATAAACACCGCGACAAGACATCCCATGCCGCCTGCGCCGTCATCAACCACTACGACTAGCATGCGGCATGGGCAGGGCGGCAAGATGAAGACTCAGAAGCCTTCGACCAGAGACAACTACCGGCATAACTGCAGATACGGTAGATAATAGACAATCTTCCCGGGACCACCTGTCGGGTCCCGGCCCCCCTTGTAAGCCGCCCGAGTCTTGGACTATAAAAGGCTCGGGTAGGCGTCGATAGCAAGGGTTCGCACTTTGCAACTCATACGCTAGCCATACACTCTCAAGCTGTAACTCACCCCCAAGCTCAGGCCTCCGGCCCCGAGCAGCAAGAAATACAGCGAGCTCCATAGCTCGCCGTGGACGTAGGGTTTTACGCTCCGGCGGCCTGAACCACGTAAAACTCGACATGTCAAGCTCTTACTAACTCGTCCATCTGCGCAAGCTCTCCGCTAGAGACTAGCCCCACCGAAAAAAGAACCTCCGCGGGCTGCCCAGTGCAGGACCGGGGGAAGTGTCGACTGAACACTTCGACATTTGGCGCGCCAGGTAGGGGGCTTTTCCCCTTGCGCGACGAGTTTCCGCCGATGAAGATGACCAAGCTTCCTTCAGCGGCAAACTCTCCTCCACATTCACGGCGAACCGTGTCCAGCGGGGAGTACATGTCGACGCACTCAGGTCGGAGTGTGTCGGCACAAGCTGGTAGCCAGCAGCCGACTCCGGCAACGCAGGCTCCGACCAGTGTGAGATCTTCTGCAGCGCTGGGCGTGCACCATGGGGGTGCGCTAGCTGCAGCAAGAGCACTACTGCGCAACCCACCTGCTGGGGATGCGCCCCATTCAGCGACCCAGCAGTGGGTCCGCGAGATAGACCGTCTCGTCGTCACCGCCGCAAACCCTCGATTTCGGCGGGGACGACGCTCCGGCCAACCGTCTGTGTCGCTGATGCGCACGCCAATGGTTGGCGAGCAGACGGCGGACTCCAGCTCCACCAGGCTTCCGTCGACGGACCTGAGGACAGAGCTGGAACGGTGCCACTTGGGCCAAGATGCCCGAGTGTTCCTCGAGCGACGTCGAGAAAGGCGTCGCACTCAAGAGGCTGGCGACAACATGACGTCAGCCTCGACCCAGCCTGGAGGGCAGAGCTCGCGTAGCGAAAGTCTGCCCCAGGCGTACGCCGCACAGCATAAGCCACAACCATGTGCTCTGCAAGCGGCGTCCCCGGCCTATGGGGCAACCTTGCCCATACCGAGGTACACTGTGCCAGGCGCAACCAAGCGTTCGCGGCACCAGTACCTGCACTGGGAGCCAGCAACCGGCTCTGGCAGCGCCGACCCCGGCAATGCCGGCTCCAACCAGCGTCAGGTCTTCAGTAGCTGGGCGTACCCGGCGGGGGTGCGCTAGCCGCAACAAGAGCGCTACTGCACAATCCGCCTGCTGGGGACGCGCCTCAGGCAGCGACCCAGCAGTGGATTCGTGAGGTAGACCGTCTTGTCGTCGCCGCCGCAAACCCTTGACTTCGGCGGGGATGACGCTCTGGCCAACCGGCTGTGTCGCTGACGCGCACGCCAACGGTTGACGGACAGACGGCGGATTCCAGCTCCACCAGGCTTCCGTTGACGGACCTGAGGACTGAGCTGGAACGATGCCACCTGGGCCAAGATGCCCGAGTGTTCCTCGAGCGGCGACGAGAAAGGCGTCGCAGCCAAAAGGCCGGCGTCAGCATGACAACTGCCTCAACCCTGCCTGAGGCGCAGACTTTCGCCACGCGAACTCTGCCCCAGACATACGCCACGCAGCATATGCCACAGCCATATGTCCTGCAAACGGCGCCCCCGGTCTATGGCGCAGCCTTGCCCATACCGGGGTACACTGTACCAGCGGCGAACCAAGCGTTCGCGGCACCAACACCTGCAGCAACAGGGGCAGGATGTACGGCCCTGGAGCCCCACCTCTGCTTCACGAGGTGGCCACGCAAGTTTCGGCCGCACCTGCCCGGGAAGTTTGACGGCAGCGTCAACCCGGCGGGGTTCCTCCAGATCCACTCCACCGCCGTACTTGCCGCAGGAGGGGATGAGGCCGTCATGGCCAAACTACTTCCCCGTTGCCTTGACCGGCCCAGCCCCGTCTTGGCTAATGAACCTCCCTCAGGGTTCCATAACTTCCTGGGGAGAGCTCTGCCGGCAGTTCATCGCCAACTTCGGCAGCTCCTACACCCGTCCCGGCACGGAGCTTGACCTCCAAGCCATCAAGCAACAACCTGGGGAGTCGCTGCGCTCCTTCATCCAGCGGTTCTCCCAGGTACGCAACACCATTCCGCATATTCAAAGTGCTTCTGTGGTGGCGGCACTTCGACAGTGTCCAGGACAAGAAGATGCTTGAGAGGCTTGCAACCAGAGAGGTCTGCGATGCCTCCGAGCTCTTCAGCCTGGCGGACAAGTGCGCCAGAGCAGCCGGAGGGCGGAGCTGGCACTCACTGCCAGCTTCCGAAGCCGGAAGACAGCCCGAAGACGGCGGAGTTCAAGCTGAGCTCCCGACCACATCGGACAGCCAAGAGCCAAGCACTGGCTGACTTCGTGGCTGAGTGGACGCCAACGAAGGCTGACCCAGGGGGCCGCGAAGACGGTGAACCAAAGTACCTAGCTCCGGTCTTCACCGGGCCTCACTGGACGCTCTTCTTCGACGGCTCCTCGCGAAAGCAGGGGGCCGGTGCCAGCGTATTGCTTCTCATGACATCGGGGGAGCAGTCTGGGTACATGGTGCGTCTCAATTCCAAGGCAACCAACAACTTGGCAGAGTATGAAGCACTCATCTTTGGCCTAAAAGACAGTCCTGTCTCTGGGCGCTCGCCAGTTGTTGGCGCAGGGTGACTCCCAGCTAGTTATCAAGCAAGTTAAGGGTGAATGCCCCAGCAATGACCCATGGCTAGCTGCTTATCTGCTTCACGTGCGGATGTTGGAGAAAGAATTCCTCGCCTTGGACCTGTGCCATGCACCGCGCGCTTGCACGGCCGCAGCTGACGACCTCTCAACGAAAGCCTCCATCGGAGCCCCTGCGCACGAAGGAGTCTTCGTGTGACGCCCTCAATTCTGTGGAAAAACCACGGAACCGAGAACTAATGCATATGTGTGCCCAGGATGTTCATCACACATACACATACGTTCCACAAACTGAATTCAGATTATATATTACCACGAATAACAGAGTTTATTACAACACCTCATGAGTCTTGGACTCATGCTTCACAGCAGAAGTCTTTATTTCTATGCAGCGGAAATCTTTATTTAAATGCGGAAGTAAAAACTAATGCGGAAGCAAAACTAAGCAGAAGTGGCTCCATCTCTACTCCCTCCACAGGCAAGGTTGAGAACAGATCACACGCCATAATGCTCTACTCGGTCTTCATAGTAGTCTTCTCTTGCTGTTGATGAAGAAATAATAATGCAAGTTTGAGTACAATGATGTACTCAGCAAGTGCGGGAAAACACATGATATGCAGCTCATAAACAAGGTAGGCATAAAAGGTTTATTTGCAGAAAAGCAGTTCTGTAAAACCATGATAAAACAACAACTTAAGTTTAAATGTAATCCCAACATATATTAAATTACCAACATACCTCCATCACTTCCCGTGTTCCATCCGAACATTAACCAATCTTTTATTCATACTCACGAATACCTCCTCGTATTCGCTACCATCTCACCTTATAAAACAACCTCGTCTCGCACCGAGACCAATCTCATGTCATGACTCATCAGTCATGCAACCATCTCATCTCCCGGACTCCACAGTCCAAACCAAACCATAATCAATAACCATAACCAAGAACCTTCTCAATAACCATTCCAATAACCATCCCATCAATCATCCCAATAACCATTCCAATAACCATCCCAATAACCATCCCAGTAACCATCCCATCTAATCATGGCAGTTTATCCAGGTGCTCGTGACCGTAAGCTCGGCTATCATGATAGTTTTAACAACTCTGCAGAGTTTGTACCTCTTTACCCACAAGTTTGTGATTTCGTCACCCGTCGGCGACTGCAGAACCTCCATTTTACCAGTACACAGCCGTTGGTGTATGGTCAAGAGATCACAAAATAGCCATTACAAAGGGGTTACTAGATGTATGGACTCACTAAGGTTTCACCGGCAGGCTAGAATCTCCAATTCTCCCACCCACGGGCCCCCTCTTGTGCCATGCAGTTCCCAGGGCAGTCCTCACTCGACTCCCATTCCCCGCGCCTTCCACAGTCCATAACACCCTAGCAACTTACCTAATTACTCAGCTAAGCCGCACCCATACTTGGCCTTGTGGTGGCACTGTTATCCTGGCATGTGCATGCATGAACCGGTCCTTAGATCTACGGCAAGTAAAACCACCATCTCATGCTACCTCATTCACAAACCCAGGCTTGCCTAGATCTCCCTCCGATCCATGTTCATTAACCTCATCAGTTACTTATAATCAGTACAAGTGCAGTTAGCTAGACACATCTATCTCGCTTCCCGATCCCAGAGACTCAGCGAAGCATAAAGCAAAACCATACCCGACTCATAAACTTCCCAGGCGACAAGGGTGGTTTAATCAAAACTAGTAAACTCCTATAAAAGGGTTTCCCATCATGTTTGACTCAGCACACACACTTTTTCGCAAAACAAAATAGTTTTACCCAAAACATAGGATCAACATGGTCAAGGAGCACTTGCCTTGTACTTGCTGTTCCGGTTGTTCTTGATTCTCAAAACCTTGTTGCTGCAGCTCGTCGTAGACAGCTTCTTGAGTTTGTCCTGCTATGTAGGATTCTCGTGCATACAAATTCACAGCAATCAATATCATGCTCAAACCCTAAACTAGATGCGATGATGCACATGCATGCTATCCTATGATTAGTTTTATTAGATTGATGTACTCTTGCATGGCTTGCAGGGTCAGGGGTGTTCGGATCAAAGGTGGACGTGGCGATGATCTTGTTTTTTTTAGATCAAACTGATCATCAAGTGATCTGCCCACGAAAATGCTTCTGTTCGAAAGGAATCGAAGAACAGATGCAAAGAGATGAACACAGTGATGTCGTAAGGTGGTATTGAAGTCCTACCTCACGCTCTTCTTATCTTCGGGGTCCTCCTCAGACCACTTGGTTCTCCTCCGATGATCTCCCTTTTTGTGCTTCGACGATATTTCGCTCGGCGAGTTAGGGCTAGGGCTCCAAGTCGTCGGCTCAGGATTTGAAAGAGAAGCTCGTGGTTCCGGCCAGAGGTTTTGGGCTCTATTTAAAATCGGGAAGAGAAGAGTCCTAATCTGATTGGATCCTGAATAAGAGTCTTATTCAGATTTTTGTTAGATCCTGACGTCTTATCTTCGGTAACATTGTGGAGTTTAGATCGGTTTCTGTTGCGTACCGGTGTCCTTACGCGTAACAGCCGCTCCAGAACTCGTTACATCCGTGATGATGAGCTCCAGAAGCTCCACGTGTCCTCCGGGCCTGGTATCTCCTCGTTCCGCAGAGACGAGCTCCGGTTGTGCCACGTGTCAATCGATCGAGACCCCCCCTCTTCTTCGGAGGTGAGCTCCGCGCACGCCATGTGTGGGTGCCGGTCTTTCCGCTCTCCTTTCCTCAGGGACATGCCTCGAGGTCGACACGTGTTTAGCTGCGACGGACCTTCCGGAGATAAGCTCCGTTGGTGACACGTGTTCGATAGACCCGGACTTCTCTGAGATGAGCTCCGTGATTGACAGGTATCCCGCGCGACGGGTCCTCTTATTTCCGCGAGGACTAGCTCCAAGGATGACACGTGTCCTATATAAAAAAATGCCGTTGCTTCTTCCGCAGAGGCTAGCTCCGCGGGCAGCACGTGTCCCACAGGGTCGGGCCTCTTTCCAATTGCGGAGGTGACCCCCGAGCCTGCCACGTAGCTAGTTTAGCGGCGGACCTCTCCCAATTTCTCGGGGATGCGCTCTGAACACGCCACGTGATCTGCTGGCCGTGGAAGTTGCCGTCGGTGTTCTCAGAGAGCTTTATTGGCTATCCTTTTGATACTTGTCTCTGTTCCTACTTTTCTTAAAATGTTTTTCTTTTTCATAAAACATGAACATATGCTGACACCCGAGATGAGGGTGTCACAAATCTACCCCCCTTAAGTTGAATCTCGTCCTCGAGATTCGTTAGTAGAAAATAGATGGGGAAATTCTGCCTTGATATCCTCTTCTCGCTCCCATGTGGCTTCAGCTTCAGTGTGATGGCTCCATTGTACCTTGCACCATCGAATCACCTTGTTTCGGGTGACCCTTTCCTTTACGTCCAAGATTCAGACAGGGTGTTCTGCGTAAGTCAGGTCCTCTTGAAGTTCAAGTTCTCCCATCGACACATGTTCCTCTGGTACTCTCAAGCACTTCTTGAGCTGGGATACATGAAACATGTCATGTACGTCGGAGAGGTGGTTTGGGAGCTCTAGTTGATAGGCTACTTCTCCTTGCTTGTCCAAAATCTTAAAGGGTCCGATGTAGCGAGGTGCTAGCTTGCCTTTGACGTTGAAACGTCGTTGGCCTCGGATAGGCGATACCTTAAGGTATACGAAGTCTCCTACTTCAAAGGTCAACTTCCTACGCCTATTGTCCGCATAGCCTTTCTGTCGTGACTGAGCAGCCTTTAAGTTTTCCCGTATCGTTTGGACTTGCTTTTCAGCCTCTTGTAGTACTTCGGGTCCAAACACCTGGTTCTCTCCGGTCTCGCTCCAGAACAGCGGCGTTCTACACCGTCTGCCATATAAGGCTTCGAAAGGCGACATCTTCAAGCTAGTTTGATAGCTGTTGTTATAGGAGAACTCGGCATACGGTAAACTCCTATCCCAACTACGCCCACGTTTCAAGGCGCAAGCTCTCAGCATGTCCTCCAAAATTTGGTTCGTCCTCTCGGTTTGCCCATCTGTTTGTGGGTGATAGGCGGAGCTAAAATCCAGTCGTGTACCCATGGCTTTCTGCAGCTTCCTCCAGAATCTAGAGGTAAACTGAGAACCTCGATCTGAGACTATCCTCTTCGGAACCCCATGACGGCACATGATCTGCTCCATGTACAACTCTGCCAACTGTGTAACGTTGTAACTGGTCTTTATCGGAAGAAAATGGGCGGTTTTTGTCAACCGGTCCACAATGACCCAGATGGAGTCGTATCCTGACTGAGTTCTTGGCAATCCGACAATAAAGTCCATACTGATGTCCTCCCATTTCCATTCAGGTATTTTCAAAGGTTGCAACAACCCAGCGGGTTTTTGATGTTCGGCTTTTACCCGTTGGCATGTGTCGCATAGGGCAACGTATTCGGCTATATCCCTCTTCATACCATCCCACCAATGGCAAGTTTTCAAGTCCTTGTACATTTTGGTGCTCCGCGGATGTATGGAATAGGGTGAATCATGTGCCTCCCTTAATATTATGTCGCGAAGTGTCTTAGGTTTGGCACACAAATCCTTTTTCCTAGCCAAAGCGTACCATTTTCATCCTCCTTGAAATCCTTCTCTATCCCTTGTCGGATTCTTTCCTTGATCTCCTTGATCCCCTCGTCCGTTGCTTGGCCCTTTCTTATTTCTTGCTCCAATGAGGAGTGGATCTCCATTATTTCCATGTTATTCAAGAATCCGAGGTGTAATCGTTCGAACTCCTTACGTAGTTTGGGTGGTAACTCCCGAACCGTGAGTAGGTGGCATGCTCCCTTTCTGCTCAATGCGTCAGCTACTACATTGGCCTTCCCGGGATGGTAGTTGATTCCTACATCATAATCCTTGATGAGTTCTAACCATCGACGTTGCCTCAAATTCAAGTTTGTTTGTGTAAATATGTACTTGAGGCTTTTATGATCTGTATAGATCTCACATCGATGACCAAGGATATAGTGTCTCCAAATCCTCAATGCATGCACTACCGCTGCTAACTCCAAATCATGCGTAGGATAGTTAAGCTCATGCTTCTTTAATTGTCGTGAGGCATAGGCTACCACTTGTCCTTCCTGCATGAGCACACATCCGAGCCCTTGTCTGGATGCGTCACAATATACGTCAAAGCTCTTGCTTACGTCTGGCAATACCAGAACTGGTGCTGTGGTTAGCCTTTTCTTGAGTTCCTCAAAACTTTCTTGGCAGGCTTGTGTCCATTGAAAGATTTTTCCCTTCATTAGCAACTCCGTCATAGGTTTTGCTATTTTAGAGAAGTCTTTAATGAAGCGCCGATAGTATCCTGCCATCCCAAGGAAACTCCGAATATCCCTCACGCTCTTCGGTTGGTCCCATTTCAGAACATCTCTCACCTTTCCAGGATCAACCGATACCCCTTCTGTCGGTACCTGAGATATGGGGTACCCCCGCGCACAGGGTAAAATGCCTGAGGTACTCGCCCTTCTCCGCAGGGAGAGCTCCGAAGGCGCCACGTGTCCGGCGGGGCCGGACCTCCCTCTCCTCAGAGGAGAGCTCCGGGCCCGCCACGTGGCATACAGAAGCCGGACCTCCCCCTCCGCGGGAGAGAGGTCCGAAGACGCCAAGCGTCCAGCGGGGCCGGGCCTCCCTCTCCGCAGAGGAGAGCTCCGGGCCCGCCACGTGGCATACAGAGGCTGGACCTCCCCCCCCACCCGCGGGGAGAGGTCCGGAGGCTCCACGTGCCCCGCAGGCCGGACCCTTCTCGCCTCAGAGAAGGGCTCCGGACCCGCCACGTGGCCAGAAGAACGGTGCTGCCTGCCCCCGAGCGGTAGGCGGCGGGCGTAAAGGCGCCCCACACCTTGCCCGTACAAGGTATTCAAGGCCCGCGTCTTCCCAAGACGCGGAAACGCGGAGCACGCGTCTGTCAGGTGCCGTTGCGCCCAGTCGCATCACAGACTGGCGCGCGGTGTCAGGACCTGCCAGCTAATAAACGCAGCGACAAGACATCCCATGCCGCCTGCGCCGTCATCAACCACTACGACTAGCATGCGGCATGGGAAGGGCGGCAAGATGAAGACTCAGAAGCCTTCGACCAGAGGCAACTACCGGCGTAACTAAAGATACAGTAGATAATAGACAATCTTCCCGGGACCACCTGTCGGGTCCCGGCTCCCCTTGTAAGCCGCCCGAGTCTTGGACTATAAAAGGCTCGGGCAGGCGTCGATAGCAAGGGTTCGCACTTTGCAACTCATACGCTAGCCATACACTCTCAAGCTGTAACTCAGCCCCAAGCTCAGGCCTCCGGCCCTGAGCAGCAAGCAATACAGCGAGCTCCATAGCTCGCCGTGGACGTAGGGTTTTACGCTCCGGCGGCCTGAACCACGTAAAACTCGCCGTGTCAAGCTCTCGCTAACTCGTCCATCCGCGCAAGCTTTCCGCTAGGAGACTAGCCCCGCCGAAAAAAGAACCTCCGCGGGCTGCCCAGTGCAGGCCCGGGGGAAGTGTCGATCGCACACTTCGACATTTGGCGCGCCAGGAAGGGGGCTTTTCCCCTAGCGCGATGAGTTTCCGCCGACGAAGATGACCAAGCTTCCTTCAACGGCAAACTCTCCCCCTCCGCGTTCACGGCGAACCGTGACCACTGGGGAGTACATGTCGACACACTCAGGACGGAGTGTGTCGGCACAAGTGGGCAGCCAGCAGCCGACTCCGGCTATGCAGGCCCCGACCAGCGTGAGGTCTTCTGCAGCGCTGAGCGTACACCATGGAGGTGCGCTAGCTGCAGCAAGAGCGCTGCTGCGCAACCCGCCTGCGGGGGATGCGCCCCATTCAGCAACCCAGCAATGGGTCCACGAGGTGGACCGCCTCGTCGTCGCCGCCGCGAACCCTCGGTTTCAGCGAGGACGACGCCCAGGGCAACCGGCTGTGTCGCTGACGCGCACACCCACGGTTGACGGGATAACGGCGGATTCCAGCTCCTCCAGGCTCCTGTCGACGGACCTGCGACGGGAACTGGAACGGTGCCACTTGGGGCAGGACGCCCGGGTGTACCTCGAGCGACGCCGAGAAAGGCGTCGCAACCAGGAGGCAGGCGACAGCATGTCGTCGGCCTCGACACAACCAGAAGGGCAGGTCTTCGCCATGCGAGCCCCGCCACAGGCATATGCCGTGCAGCATATGCCACAACCATATGCGCCGCAAGTAGCGGCCCCGGTCTATGGTGCAACCATGCCCATGCCGGGATATGCGGTGCCAGGTGCGAACCAAGCGTTCGCAGCGCCTATACCTGCGGCAGCAGGTGCAGGATGTGCGGCCCTTGCACCCCACCTTCGCTTCGCAAGGTGGCCACGCAAGTTCCGCCCGCACCTGCCCGAGAAGTACGACGGCAGCATCAACCCGGCGGAGTTCCTCCAGATCTACTCCACCGCCGTACTTGCCGCAGGAGGGGACGAGGCTGTCATGGCCAACTACTTCCCCGTCGCCTTGACCGGCCCAGCCCGGTCTTGGCTCATGAATCTACCTCAGGGGTCCATAACCTCCTGGGGTGAGCTCTGCCGGCAGTTCGTCGCCAACTTTGGCAGCTCCTACACCCGTCCCGGCACGGAGCTCGACCTCCACGCCGTCAAACAAAAACCTGGGGAGTCGCTGCGCTCTTTCATCCAGCAGTTCTCTCAGGTGCGCAACACCATCCTACATATCCAAAGCGCCTCTGTGGTGGTGGCGTTCCGACAGGGTGTCCGGGACGAGAAAATGCTCGAGAAGCTCGCGACCAGAGAGGTCCGCGACGTCTCGGAGCTCTTCAGCCTGGCGGACAAGTGCACCAGAGCAGCTGAAGGGCGAAACTGGCACGCACTGCCGACCTCCGAGTCAGGAGTGCAGCCCGGGTCCGGTGCTGCTGCCTATGGGGGTGGCAAGAAGACCAAGAACCGGGGGGTGGCAAGATGAAGTCACCATTCACGGCCCCCGTCGCCGCAGCTGCGACGACCAGTGGAGCTCGGGGGCCACGCCCTGACAAAAGGCAGCGGCAGTCACCGGCCCCAGACAGTGACCAAGGCGGGCTATGCCCCGTGCATGGCACCTGCAACCATACTGCTGCCGAGTGCTGGGAGATCCAGAGGCTCGCAGAGCGCTTCCGCAAAGGAAGACAGCAGAGGGCTGAAGCACCGCCCTACCCTCAGAGGGATGGCAAACAGAAGGCCGACGCCCCAGTCACCGCTGCCCACCAGGTGGGGTTCCAGGAGCCTCAGCGTGTCATAAAGACAGTGCATGGCGGTGAGGACTCCAGTTCCGACGGTGACGGGCCTGGGCGTTAGCCAACTACAGCACGCCTCCGTGCCTCGGACATACCTCTCGGGAGCCGCCTAAGGTCCGTCAACCCCTTGAAGGCCTTGCCAGAAGGGGGAGATGCCTTAGGTCATCCAAGGTGAGCCCGGGTCCACCTACCCCTTGAAGGCCTTAGCCAGAAGGGGAGAACTCCCCGGGCCCCCCCGAGAGAAGCCGCGCAGGGCCTGATCCAGCGTGAAGATAACAACCTCGACAAGACTCGGCTTGCAGGGAACACCCCACAAAACATGGTCTCGGCTAATGCTCTAAGCACTACCGCCAAAGAACCAAACGCGACGGGAGCCCGCAAGAGGGCAACCTGGTGAAGCGGCACGCTATATTCCAAGAAGGACCCATAAGCTCTCCCCCAGCAGGGAAGGTCCCTTTCGAATCATGAAAGCTGCCGCCCCAGGTACACATGCCTTTCAACCGAGAGTGGGATCCATTCCCAAAAAATCCTTGCCATGAAGCTACACTGTAAGTCCTACTTACTGAGCATCGGTAGAACAGGGTTATTCACTTCTGTAATAGACCCCATAGAATTTAGGAACAGAGCTTGGGGTAGCTAAGTCTCAAGGGACGGTACAGGACTACGTCCAGTTTAGCCTGGTTCCGACCCTAAGCGCGTAGAGTCTTGCTTCCCTTGTAGACGAGGCGGAACATTGCCCCCATGTACAGCCAGAATTCCACCTATGGGTACGAATACAGAGACCTGTTCTACTTAGCTCTCTCATGCGCTCATTTAAATTATGCATTAATTTTTATGATCGCACTATCTCTGTATGTTCATCGTACATCTAGCTCCCCCTCTCCTGCGCTCATCCATAGTCGGCATTTGCTATCCTACCGAAGGCGGCTGCGCTTGAGGCACCTGCCGATGGCCGAGTGAGTCTCTCGGGCCTCCCCCAGTCAGGTGTTGCGGTGCCAGTTGGCCACCTCCAGGAAAGGCCAGCGTTGTGCATGGGGGGTCCAGGGTGCGTATCCAGCTTAGCCGGCCCAGAGCCCAAAGCATGCGCATCCTGCCCTCCGGAGGTCCAGGGGAGTACGTCCGCTTTGCCTGGTCAAGAACCCAAAGCGCGTGCACTCTGCTTCCCCAGCGCATGGCCCGGTACTAGGGATCGGACGGCCGTACCCAGACCTCGGAGGGAGCCGGAGCTCCGGCGCCTCGTGCACAGAATTGCCCAAGCCCCGTATAGCGGGTCAGGACCATAAGACGAATAAGACTAGGAGACGGGAGGGGAGGACCCCCCGAGGAGAATTACGTTTCCTCTGCCTGTGTGCAGGACCTCCAGGTTACGGCAACAGGGACTGAATGAAGCGGGGGGAAAGGAGCTACCAGCTACTCCGGCCAGGGACTGGAAGGACCGGGACCTGCCCCTCCAGCAGGGGCGGGGCCCGGGGGCCCCACGTGTCCAGCGGGCCCGGAACTCTCTCCTTCCTTGAGGAGGGCTCTGGGCTCGCCACGTGGCAGGCAGGAACCGGACCTCCCCCGCTCAGTGGGAGGGCTCCGAAAGCCCTACGTGTCCAACATGGCCGGAGCTCCCGTATCTTGAGGAGGAGCTCCGGACCCGCCACGTGGCAGGCAGATTTGGAGCCCCCCATAGGGCGAGGTTCAGAGACCTCTGGGGGCCCCTAACACGGTTAGGACCCGGGGAGGGTGTCTGTGCGAAGCTCCGAGATTGGAAATGGCCTCTGAGTACCTTGCGGAGTTAAGGACTCAGCCAGGCAAAGCCAAGAAGGAGAGAAAAAGCATCACAGACACAAGTATCCAAGAGAGTCAAATTAAACAAGGCTCCATGAGCTGGACTACAGACTCGATAAAAAAGGGAGAAACAAGTCCTAAGGACCTCCCGGCTCTCGCCGGAACCTTGTGGCTACAAGGGCGGCCACATCCTCAACTTCAGCCCTGGCAGCTTCCTCCCGCTCCGCGGCTGGGCCCTCTCTCGCTGGCTCTAGCGAAAAGAGGGGTCACGGCTCTTGAAGCATGCCAGCACATGCGAAGCGACCTCTAAAGCTAAGCTGCGGCCCTCGGCCTCAAGCTCGCTGGCGACCACCGAGTCAAGTCTGTCCAGCTTGGCGCCGATCGACTCCAACGCAGGGATTACCTATGCCACCTTCAGTGCGGGAGTCGCGGCCCTCACCGGACTGAAGCCAAGAGGGATCAGGGCGGACCCCGCTCGATCCACGAAGCTTGAGACCACAAGAGCCTCGGAGGACCGCAAGGCTGAGAGCTCCTCCACCTCGCGGCGGGCCGCCTGCAGAGCCTCCAGGTTCCTCTCGGAGAATTCCTTCTCCTTGGCCGCCAGGGAACTCTCCCGAAGGTGGAGAGTCTTGGCTAGCCGCTCCAGCTCAGCGGCCTTGAAGCCGGCGGTCAACTCCCGGTCCAAGACCGCCCGGTGATCATGAGAGACCTGTTCCTCCCTCAAGTCGAGGTCTGCCTTCAGAATCTCCAGCTCCTCCATCTGAGCTCGGAGGTCATCCTCGCCCGCAGCTAGCTGCGCGGCGACCCTCTCTGCCTCAGCTGCCACGGAACGCTCCCGCTCCTCAACGGCGAGTTCACGGCGCTCCAACCGCTGCCGTATTTCCACAGCAGCTGAGAGGCTCTCTTCGGCCCGGGCGTGTGCCTCCAGGGCCTCCCTGTTGATCCACCGCGATTGGGTGTCCATGCGGTCAACAGCCCGCTTCATCCGGTCGACGAGCGCTTCCCTGAAGTCGAGCAACTCCTGCCTGAAGTCAAGCTCACTCTTAACCTTCGCGGTCCTCTCCCGCAAAAGGTTCCCCCAGGTGAGGAGGCGATCCCGTTCAACCGTATACTCCTCCCGCTCGCGCTGTAATGCAGCCAAGACCTGCCGAACGCTAGTCTCGGCGAGCGCGAAGGCATCCGCTAGAGGCAATGGAGCAACAGAGGCCGGGGCAGTCCCCCCGACCTCCTCCATTACCTCGTCCTCAAGGAGAGTCGACACACCAGCAACTGAGACGAGACGCCGATCAGGTGAAGCTGGCTCTGAGGCACTGGCAGCCAGGCCTGCCGGGCTCTCTTCAGCTACTGGCTCCTTGATCTGAGGAGAGGGGCGAGCAGGGGAAGGCGGTGCTGGAGAAAAGGCCGGGCCGCCTAGTGCGGGGTCGACCTGCACCGGCTTGGGGGCCGCGGTGGCCGTCTCGGCAGGAAGAGACGACGCTGCCGCGGAGTCCGGGCACACCGGAACAGGAGAAGTTCGCGCTGGCCTGGGGGCCGCGGCAGTTGCCCCTGGCTCCGAACGCTGCGGCACAGATTCCCCGCAAGACGGGGAAGGCCGGGAAGCGCGGACACTCCAGCGGGCTCTGAACCCCGACTTCCGAGCCGGGGTAGGACTTCCAGAGCCCGCAACCGTCGCCGACGACCGCTCCGCAGTCGCTTGGACTGGCGGAACAGGGGATGCCCCAGAGGCTTCCCCCAGCGCATCAACCCGGGGCCTCTTCGAGTCGCCACCGGAGGGAGTGTCAGGCACCCCAGAACCCCGACTTGGCACCGACGCCGTTGCTGGAGGAGGTCGAGCGCGTTTCTTCTCTGGCAGCGGGTTGGAAGCCATGGCAAGGGAGAACTCAAAAGCACAAGAGTCCTAGAAGAAATGCTTAGAAGTGCGAAGGGAAGCTGCAATGGGGGTAAGACCCCCTCTAAAAAGCTTCCCGGTGCAATTCCAAGCGATTCGGAACTCTTCGAATATCCCACACCGGCAACCGCTTCGGTTCCTAGACCGAATGCCAATGACGGGTGGGCCCAAACCGCTTAACTAAGGCGGTGGGGTCAAGGAGTCAGCCTCCTGAGAAGATGAGCCGGCAAGGCACTTCGGCGGTTCCCGAAGAAAGCGCCGCAACGAGCAGAAGTGGCAGCCTTGGGAACCGCCGCAGTAAAAGCAATCATCAAGGGAGCGCACGCTCTCACGACCCCGCGGCCGTTCGTGCTCCGGCAGCGGCCAATTCGGGACTTAGAGAAAGTGCACGGATCGGAAGAGACGGAGGACCCACCTCGGGCTCGCTATCTCCCCCGAGATGGGCCCGGGGGCCACTGTCGGTACCTGAGATATGGGGTACCCCCGCGCACAGGGTAAAATGCCTGAGGTACTCGCCCTTCTCCGCAGGGAGAGCTCCGAAGGCGCCACACGTCCGGCGGGGCCGGACCTCCCTCTCCTCAGAGGAGAGCTCCGGGCCCACCACGTGGCATACAGAAGCCGGACCTCCCCCTCCGCGGGAGAGAGGTCCGAAGACGCCACGCGTCCAGCGGGGCCGGGCCTCCCTCTCCGCAGAGGAGAGCTCCGGGCCCGCCATGTGGCATACAGAGGCTGGACCTCCCCCCCCCCCCCCCCCCCCCGCGGGGAGAGGTCCGGAGGCTCCACGTGCCCCGCAGGCCGGACCCTTCTCGCCTCAGAGAAGGGCTCCGGACCCGCCACGTGGCCATAAGAACGGTGCTGCCTGCCCCCGAGCGGTAGGCGGCGGGCATAAAGGCGCCCCACACCTTGCCCGTACAAGGTATTCAAGGCCCGCGTCTTCCCAAGACGAGGAAACGCGGAGCACGCGTCTGTCAGGTGCCGTTGCGCCCAGTCACATCACAGACTGGCGCGCGGTGTCAGGACCTGCCAGCTAATAAACGCCGCGACAAGACATCCCATGCCGCCTGCGCCGTCATCAACCACTACGACTAGCATGCGGCATGGGCAGGGCGGCAAGATGAAGACTCAGAAGCCTTCGACCAGAGGCAACTACCGGCGTAACTACAGATACGGTAGATAATAGACAATCTTCCCGGGACCACCTGTCGGGTCCCGGCTCCCCTTGTAAGCCGCCCGAGTCTTGGACTATAAAAGGCTCGGGCAGGCGTCGATAGCAAGGGTTCGCACTTTGCAACTCATACGCTAGCCATACACTCTCAAGCTGTAACTCACCCCCAAGCTCAGGCCTCCGACCCTGAGCAGCAAGCAATACATCGAGCTCCATAGCTCGCCGTGGACGTAGGGTTTTACGCTCCGGCGGCCTGAACCACGTAAAACTCGCCGTGTCAAGCTCTCGCTAACTCGTCCATCCGCGCAAGCTTTCCGCTAGGAGACTAGCCCCGCCGAAAAAAGAACCTCCGCGGGCTGCCCAGTGCAGGCCCGGGGGAAGTGTCGATCGCACACTTCGACACCTTCCTTGGAGATGATGTGGCCTAGGAAGGATATTTCCCTTAGCCAAAATTGACACTTGTTGAGCTTGGCATACAACTGATGCTCGCGCAACTTCTGCAAAGTCAATCTCAGATGTTCTTCATGCTCCTCCTTACTTTTTGAATACACCATGATGTCGTCGATGAAAACCACGACGAACTTGTCCAAGTACTCCATGAAAACCTTGTTCATAAGGTACATGAAGTATGCGGGTGCATTCGTCAATCCAAAAGACATAACGGTATATTCATATGAACCATACCATGTCCGAAAGGCTGTCTTAGGTATATCGGAGGGCTTAATCTTCAGCTGGAAATATCCCGACCGAAGATCAATCTTGGAGAATACTTGGGCTCCTTTCATTTGATTGAACAGGTCCTCTATACGGGGCAGAGGGTATTTATTCTTGATTGTCACCTCGTTGAGAGACCTGTAGTCCATGCACATTCTTTGGGTTCCGTCCTTCTTGTCCACGAAAAGTACCGGGGCTCCCCATGGTGACGAACTTGGACGGATAAAACCCTTCTCCAACTGTTCTTGAATTTGCTTCTTTAGTTCAACTAACTCGGTGACAGGCATCCTATATGGTCTCTTAGCTATGGGTGCAGTTCCAGGTACCAAATCTATGGCAAACTCGATGTCCCGGTCATGTGGCATACCTGGAAGTTCTTCCGGGAACACGTTCGAAAATTCCTGAACCACTGGAGTGTTGTCCAATGCTACTCCTTCAACATGGTTCAAATCCGCCCGTTCGGTTGCTTGCTGGGCTGACTCAAACTCGACACGGATATCGTGTTCATTTGTCAATTGCACGCTTCTCTCAGCGCATTGGATTACTCCATTGTGCTTGCTTAACCAGTCCATTCCGAGTATGATGTCGATTCCGTGGGAGTCCAAGACAATAAGGTTGGCAAGGAAGTCTACCCCCCTTATTTTAAGGCTTACCTTAGGACATACTATACTGGTCCTCATTTCTCCTCCGGGAGAATTAACTAACATAGCACATTCTAAGTGGGATACGGGTAGATGATGTTTGTCAACATATTTGGATGATATGAAGGAATGTGATGCTCCAGAATCAAATAAAATGGTGGCTGGGTTGGAGTTGGCAAGGAACATACCAATTGCGACGTCCTCAGCCTGTTGTGCTTCCTCAGCAGTGACATGGTTAACGTGGCCATGAGCATAGTTCTGCAGTCCACGGTTTCCTTGGTTGTCCCCTCCGTTTGGTCGCTGGTTCTGCTTGGGCAGGTTACCTTGCTGTCCAGGGCCTCGCTTCGGGCACTGGTTAGCAAAGTGGCCTACTTCCCCGCATGCAAAGCATGCCCTGTTGCCTACGGCAGCAGGTACGTTGGGGCGGGGATTTTGAACAGGAGCGCCATTGTTAGGCCGGGGCGCAGGAGGCATGGGCACACGAGGTGCTGGTGCAACGAGCCGTTGCTGCGGTGGCTGACCAGGGCGGTACGTAGGAGCGGTCGATCCATACTGCGTTGCAGGGGGCATGTACCTAGGTCGTACGTTGCTCCCTTGGGGCTGGTATGGCATCATCCTTTTGCACTCGCGCTCGATCTCTCGGATCTTGTTTTCCACCACAATAGCCTTATCAACCAGCTTCTGGAAGCTTACGTAGTCATTGTTGAGGAGCTGAACTTGGATCTCATTGTTCAACCCTCTCATGAACAGGTACTGCTTCCTCTGATCTGAGTTGACATCTTCGGGGGCATACCAGGACAGTTGTATGAACTTGTTGAGATATTCATTCACACTTTTCTGTCCTTGGCGGAGACCTTCAAACTCCTGCCTCTTGAGCATCATTACGCCAACAGGGATGTAGTGGGAGCGGAAACTTTCCTTGAACTCGGTCCAAGTGATTGTCTCCGGGTTGGCATGGGCGTTGCTCAAGGCATCCCACCAGTCAGCAGCTGCTCCCATCAGTTGGTGCGACGCAAAGAGAACCTTCTCTCGGTCGTTGCACTGTACAATGGCAAGCTTCTTCTCCATGGATTTCAACCAATCATCGGCCTCCATTGGATCGCTTGCTTGAGCAAAGGTGGGTGGTTGAGCCCTCATGAACTCTCCTAACCTGTTATGAGCCGGCGGTGGTGGTGGCGGTGGTGCCGGAACGGGGTGCTGGTTGGCCTGCAACTGACCCAAAGTTTGGATCATGGTTTGCATAAGCTGGTTTTGCATGGCCATCAACCTTTCTAGGTTGTTTTCGCCAGCTCCGGGGTTAGCAGGAACTTCCTTGTGGTCATCTTCCTGGACGTTCCTTCAGCTGGCATTTCCTCTCACCATCTGTGAGAGAGAACGAAATAGAATAGAAGGTTAGAAGATTAGCTAGGTCCTTTCAACTATATGCATCAAGGTGAGTTGGACTATATATATTAGCCCTTATGAGGATGTGAGCAAGTGCCGAAACATCTCACACCTCCTTCTTCTTATGTGTGGATATGGACAACATTTTTGAGACGTCCCACAACTCACACTAAGCACATATTCACAAGTAATCATCACAAGGGCCCACTCAACTCCTATTCAAGGATGGTTTCGTATGTCAAGGTGGTTTTAAAGGCCAATCTAGGCTATTCACCCTAGGGCGCTTCCTTTGGTCAGCGTAGCTTAGCTACCTGTGACTCCTATTTAGGGGTGTAACTTGCTGTTAACCCGTGGCTCTAATATCAATCTAAGGTTTCTAATTAGGCGTGTAACCTACTGTCAACCCGTGGCTCTGATACCAATCTGTGACGCCATCAATTCTGTGGAAAAACCACGGAACCGAGAACTAATGCATATGTGTGCCCAGGATGTTCATCACACACACACATACGTTCCACAAACTGAATTCAGATTATATATTACCACGAATAACAGAGTTTATTACAACACCTCATAAGTCTCGGACTCATGCTTCACAGCGGAAGTCTTTATTTCTACGCAGCGGAAATCTTTATTTAAATGTGGAAGTAAAAACTAATGCGGAAGCAAAACTAAGCAGAAGTGGCTCCATCTCTACTCCCTCCACAGGCAAGGTTGAGAACAGATCACACGCCATAATGCTCTACTCGGTCTTCATCGTAGTCTTCTCTTGCTGTTGATGAAGAAATAATAATGCAAGTTTGAGTACAATGATGTACTCAGCAAGTGCGGGAAAACACATGATATGCAGCTCATAAACAAGGTAGGCATAAAAGGTTTATTTGCAGAAAAGCAGTTCTGTAAAACCATGATAAAACAACAACTTAAGTTTAAATGTAATCCCAACATATATTAAATTACCAACATACCTCCATCACTTCCCGTGTTCCATCCGAACATTAACCAATCTTTTATTCATACTCACGAATACCTCCTCGTATTCGCTACCATCTCACCTTATAAAACAACCTCGTCTCGCACCGAGACCAATCTCATGTCATGACTCATCAGTCATGCAACCATCTCATCTCCCGGACTCCACAGTCCAAACCAAACCATAATCAATAACCATAACCAAGAACCTTCCCAATAACCATTCCAATAACCATCCCATCAATCATCCCAATAACCATTCCAATAACCATCCCAATAACCATCCCAGTAACCATCCCATCTAATCATGGCAGTTTAGCCAGGTGCTCGTGACCGTAAGCTCGGCTATCATGATAGTTTTAACAACTCTGCAGAGTTTGTACCTCTTTACCCACAAGTTTGTGATTTCGTCACCCGTCGGCGACTGCAGAACCTCCATTTTACCAGTACACAGCCGTCGGTGTATGGTCAAGAGATCACAAAATAGGCTTTACAAAGGGGTTACTAGATGTATGGACTCACTAAGGTTTCACCGGCAGGCTAGAATCTCCAATTCTCCCACCCACAGGCCCCCTCTTGTGCCATGCAGTTCCCAGGGCAGTCCTCACTCGACTCCCATTCCCCGTGCCTTCCACAGTCCATAACACCCTAGCAACTTACCTAATTACTCAGCTAAGCCGCACCCATACTTGGCCTTGTGGTGGCACTGTTATCCTGGCATGTGCATGCATGAACCGGTCCTTAGATCTACGGCAAGTAAAACCACCATCTCATGCTACCTCATTCACAAACCCAGGCTTGCCTAGATCTCCCTCCGATCCATGTTCATTAACCTCATCAGTTACTTATAATCAGTACAAGTGCAGTTAGCTAGACACATATATCTCGCTTCCCGATCCCAGAGACTCAGCGAAGCATAAAGCAAAACCATACCTGACTCATAAACTTCCCAGGCGACAAGGGTGGTTTAATCAAAACTAGTAAACTCCTATAAAAGGGTTTCCCATCATGTTTGACTCAGCACACACACTTTTTCGCAAAACAAAATAGTTTTACCCAAAACATAGGATCAACATGGTCAAGGAGCACTTGCCTTGTACTTGCGGTTCCGGTTGTTCTTGATTCTCAAAACCTTGTTGCTGCAGCTCGTCGTAGACAGCTTCTTGAGTTTGTCCTGCTATGTAGGATTCTCGTGCATACAAATTCACAGCAATCAATATCATGCTCAAACCCTAAACTAGATGCGATGATGCACATGCATGCTATCCTATGATTAGTTTTATTAGATTGATGTACTCTTGCATGGCTTGCATGGTCAGGGGTGTTCGGATCAAAGGTGGACGTGGCGATGATCTTGTTTTTTTTTAGGTCAAACTGATCATCAAGTGATCTGCCCACGAAAACGCTTCTGTTCGAAAGGAATCGAAGAACAGATGCAAAGAGATGAACACAGTGATGTCGTAAGGTGGTATTGAAGTCCTACCTCACGCTCTTCTTGTCTTTGGGGTCCTCTGTAACACCCCAAATTTTGATTCAAAACCCAAAACCATGTTCAGAGGGGAATTTAAAAATTTTTGGACGTGTTGCATGTTTTGCAAAAATTCAAATTCAAACTGGAATTCAAATTATACTCAAAACAGAAAAGAAATGGAAAAAGAAAAAGAGAAACGGGAAAAAAACCGGCCAGTGGGCCGAAACCCGCCAGCCGGCCCAGCTTTCCCCGCGCCAGCCCGCCCCCGCGCGCGCCGCGCTGCCTCTCACCGACGGGTGGGACCCACATGTCATCCCTAACCCTGAGCCCCCGCGACCCCGGACTTTTCCCCCGAGCGCGCGAAATCGCAACCGACCGGAAACCGCGTCCTGTCGCCCAAATTGTGGTCCCAGAGGACTCCAACTCGATCACAACAGACCCACCGCCCTCCCCCGGCTATAAAAACCCCCGATCCGATCAGTTTTTCCCACGCGATCGCCGATTTTTACTCCGGTGAGCACCGAGACTTCGTCGGTGAATTCTGGCCGATCTAAGCTCGGAAACTCTGATCTAACTCGCTGGTCTTGATCCACCGCCTCCGGGGAACTTTGCAGGTGCAGAAAACTCGGAGAGTTACGGTGTAAACGCAGCGCCGACGAGCTTCGCCGTGGTTTTGCCTCGGACCTCGCCGCCGATCACTTTCCAGGACCCCCGAGCTCGAGAAAACCCCCGAGGTGAGATCCCTGACCTCTCCTCTACCGATCTAGGCCATAAGATCACAGTTCTAGGCAGAATTCTCGAGGATCCGAAACTTTCCGGCGAGATCGCCGCTTCCCGCCGCCGTGCGCCGCCGGCAGCGCCGCCCGCGCTCGATCAGAGCGACTTGGCCGCTTGTGCGCCGTTTATTTTAAATCGCACGGTAGACTTTAAAACCCCGCGTACCGGTTCGATGTTATAATCTCAGCCGTCGGTTTAAAATCGGACGGTCCATGTTAGCCCCGCATTATAAAGACTGGAATTCTTACGTGCTACCCCCTGGGGTTCTCTGGAATTGAGAGCTAGCCCCGGAAACTTCAGATCTAGCCCCTGGAACTCCAGAAAATCATGTAAATTCATTTAAAAATCAGTTTTAGCCCCTGGACTTAATAGAAATTAGGAAAAACACCTCTGATAAGTGTAGCTAGACCCCTGGAAATTATGAAAATAATATTATAGACCCTGTAATGGGGTGAATTCATTATTTTAACCCTGTTTAGTATTTAATTTAGAAAATTGATTATGTAACTAGTGTTTAAAAATTAAAAAGGGGGACAAACATAATTGTCAAAATTAATTAAAAACTTTCTCAGTACTTAGAAAACTTTGGAGTGAGATAAAAATATATTTTTGGGCTGAAATAAATCTGTTTCATCTATTATTCACATTTATTAGTATAGGGACACATTTTTAAAGTAAAGAATAGTTATAGAAAAATAGGGAAAATAATTATGAAATGGTCTACATCAGAAGCCAAGGTCAAAATATGATTTTAAATTATTTAGGACCAGAACCTATTCTGTTTAGGTGATGTGTTTTACTAATTTAATAATAAAATACACAATTATGCATAGGAATATAAATCTGAAAATATAGCAACTAGTAAATGATAAATGGAGTTTCTAAAATACAAAGAATTCAGTTTAGGGTTGATAGAAATTATGAAGGCACATATGGAGAAGAAAAATACTTTTCATACACACTTGGTAGTAAAAAGGTGAAGTAGTTGAATATAAGAAATTTATTGGAAACCCATATAAATAGTATGTAAGTATAAAGGTGGACACAAAAGTAGGAATCATATACACATGGTTAAAAGTGCATGCAAGCCACAACTCAACACACATAAAGTAACCACAACACATATAATGGTGAATGAATTTCATAAATCTGAATGTGTGGTTTGTATAAAGTAGAAGTGTGAACTATGTCTTATGATTGTTGTTTTTCTTTTTGCTATGTGTGATGGTATGAAGTAGAACCTGTTCAAGAGCAAGTTAACCCTTTCCAAGATCAGGACTACCAATTTCAAGAGCAGCAAGAAGGAGGCAAGTGTCCTTGACCACTTTGATCCTATGCTAGGATGTGTAGATAGAATTATTTGCATCGTCAAGTTAAATATGAAACCCATGCTAGGAAGTTTCCCTAGAATTGCATTACCTTGTTTCCTTGAAGCTTGGGTTGGGATTTATTTTACCATGTCATTTATTTACATGCATATGCTTAGCCATGCTTAGAATGGGATATTTGGGACATGAGATCATCAGTTTATTATACCATACTCTTGAATGAGCTATTGGGAGTTATGTAGAGGTAGGGATCAAGGCAAGTTGGATGTTTTGGTTGTGTGCTGGGTGCACGAGACTTGGGTTTGTGTTTAGTACTTGCCTGGATCCTAAGGACCGGTTCATGGAGCATGTAACCCGGCTTTACAGTGCCAACCACATGCTGAGATGGGGCAGCTTGGCCAATTAATTAGGTGTATCCCCGGCGTAGTATGGGTGTGTTGGATGGTGCGGGGAGTAGGTGTCAGCTGGACTACTATATGAACCGCAAGGCTCAAGAGGGGGCCACTGCAGCGGGGTTGGAGCCTCTTGTATGCTGTTAGGGGTGAAACCTCAGTGGGCCCACGCTCGTCGGGAATCCCTTTGTAAAGGCTTCGTAGTGATCTCCTGGCTACACACCTGGGAAGTGTGAATGTGGATCGTAGCCACTGGCATAATGGAGGTTCTTTTAGTCCACCCGGCAACGGGGGATGAAATCACTACTTGTGGGTACAGTGGTACAAACTCTGCAGAGTCAAAACTGTCTTGACAGCCGTGCTCACGGTTAAGAGCGGCCTGGACTTATTCATGATTAGAGGATTGATGGTTTTGGAAGTTAAGCGGGGAGCTTAACATTGGAAATGATGTTATGGTTATTGGATTATGATAATGGGTTGGGAGATTTGGACCATTTTACCTCTGTAGTAATGTAGGTGCTTAATAAGCTAAGGTGATAGGTGTTAATTGCGTAGTGCTTTAACCATGAGTTCAACCTCTCCTTGTTCTAGCCATGCATGATATGATTTTCCCACACTTGCTGAGTACCATTGGTACTCAACCTTGCATATTTGTTGGTTTATATTGCTGCTCAGGTCAAGATAATGAGGTGGTGTATAATGACCAAGATCTTGGACCCGAGGAAGGATTTTAGGTTCATGAAGACCCCCGGGCAACGCCTGTGATGGAGCCCTAAAAGAATAATATTCCGCTGCTAGTTTATTTACTTGTGATGAAGCATTAGTGTCTATTGAGACATTTGCGATGTAAGACTTATTTATATTCGACACCTGGCTTGTAATAAATGATGCTTCACTATTTGTCATCACATGTATGAGAAAATGATCCTGGCATACATGTGATATTTACTTGGTTGTTCTTCGGAAAAACCGGGTGTGACAGAGGTGGTATCAGAGCCAAGGTTGCCCGTAGGAACGTGGACCTAGGTAGAAATGGACGTATTTAAGGGCCCTATTTTCTTAAAAACTATTTTCCAAGGTGTGGGTGGAAAAGTGTTATTAAAGGAGCCATTTTCTTCATCTTACCCCAACTTTCATTCAAAATAGGATTTTTGTTTGAGATTTTATCTAACCTAATTTTAAATTCTTTTGTTTTAGATGGTTCGCATGATTCGCACCGCTCGTAAGTCCACAGGAGGGAGAGTTCCCGTAGTGGCCCTTGCCGAAAGAGAGGAGAGTCGTCCCGTGACGTACCTTTCCTACGGATTGACATTTGGAGATTTGTTGCGCCGTCTTCGACGTATGCTCGAAGCCGCCGGCAATACGGGCAAGCTAATCATCCATTATAACTCCACCAGGACCATCCGTGAGAAGAGGGAAGAATGGAGTTCGGAGATGAGGATTATACACGAGAATCAGCTGCTTAAGATTCACCACTCTCCAGCTTGTCGAGCAACACAAGTTGACGCGGAGAAAGATGTCACTTGGGAGGCCATCACCTGCCAGAGTCACATCTATCGTCGCCACTTGGACAAAACTGAGTACATGTATGTCCTCCAACGTGAGAGTGGTACCACGGAGTACAAGTACCCACCGGTGCAGCAAGGGACTTCCCATGAGCACATGGACTTGTGCTTGGAGGATGCTGCTATGCTCAGCACTCGACTGCAGGAGTGTCAACAGGAGCTTCAGGATGTTCGTGACACCCTGAAGGAAACGGAGGCGTTGCTGCGAGCTTGTTTAAAGGCGAGAGAAAGAGGAGATGGGAATGAACTGTGTGTCACCGTGAGTGATCCATGGACTCCTGACTCCCCGGATCGCCGAGCAATCAGGCGTCGTCGCACTTCTCCACTAGCAGCCTCCCCACCCAAAGCAGAGTCAGAAGGTAGCCGAAATGAGGAGGAAGATCCCGAGGAGCCAGCTCAAGAGGACGAGTAGTGTAGAGTCTTTCCCCTAGCTAGCAAGAGGTCGAGTAGTCGAGTAGTTACGTAGTTAATGGTGTGATAATGCTTGGTGTGTGACGTGAGTTGTGGAAGCCATGAGCAAATTGTCCACAGCCTCGTCTTCAGATTGTTTTGCTTTGGTGTGAACCCACAGGAAATAATAGTGCATTTATTTGGTGTGAGATATGAACCCTCGTAAAAGCATAACAAAGCCTCAACACTTCAAAGTACAAACAAATGAAAGTAGTAAGATGATGCTAAATGATTTCAAATTGACATTGGTTGATTCTGCCAGATGGCCGGAAGAGGAAAAGGACGTGCTGCCAACCCCGCCAACAACAACGATGAGGCATGCAACCCTCATCTTTCTGGAGGCCAGGACAGGGGTGGTCGCCGTGAAGAAGTTGATCCTCTCCACCAAATGCTGGAGAATCAAAATCAGCTTATCCAGAACTTGACTCAAGTGGTGGCCAACTTGCATCAAGTTCCACCTCCACAAGCTGCACCACGCCAACCAAGGTTGAGTGAGTTTCTAGGAACTCAACCTCCAAAGTTTGCAAGTGCTGTTGAACCTCTGGAGGCAGATGATTGGCTGAAGACCATTGAAAGTAAGATGAGGATAATACAATGCCAAGGGTGTGAGAGGGTGTTGTTTGCCTCTCATCAATTGCATGGACCTGCTGCTGATTGGTGGACCGCCTACATGGCCGCCCATCATGGCCCTGAGAACATCACTTGGGAAGAGTTCAAGCGTAGCTTCCGCAACCACTACATCCCAAGAGGTGAACTCAAAAACAAGAGGAAAGAGTTTCTGGGACTGCAGCAGGGAAACATGACGGTGAGGGAATACCTCACTAAATTTACTCAACTATCCCGTTATGCTCCACGAGACATAGAGACTGATGAGCAGAAACAAGATTGTTTCGTGGAAGGACTTACCGCAGAGATGCAGTGTGCAATGTCCTCCAATGAGTATGAAAGCTTTCAAAAGATGGTGGACAGAGCGTTTGTGGTGGAAAGGAAGCTAAAGGCCCTGGAAAATGAGAATAAGAGGAAGGCGGGATGGTCACATCAGGCCTCAGGGAGCAACACCCGCCCACGTATGATGCAGCAACCTACGGGGCAGACGAGCCGTGCTGCGGTACCCTATTCAGCACCAAGAGGGTACAACCCAAACTACAGGCCTCCCGCAGCACCAGCACAGCCGCCACGTCAGTTTGTGCAGCAGCCTCGCCCCGCATATCCACCTCGACCAGCAGTGCAAGGACCCCCAAACCAACCCCAAGACAACAAAGGCCAAGCACCTAAGGTTGGGGTGCAATGTTTTAGCTGTGGTGAAGTGGGGCACTAAGCCCATAAATGCCCGAAGAAGAAGCCTGCGCCGCCACAACAGCAGAATGTAGTGAGAGGACGGGTGAACCACGTCACTATGGAGGAAGCACAAGAGGCACCCGACGTGGTAGTTGGTAAGTTTCCTGCCAATTTACACCTTGCAACTCTGCTGTTTGATTCTGGTGCTACCCACTCGTTCATTGCTCAAGGGTGTGTTAAGAAGCATGACCTAGCAACCACACAAATGAACCATATGCTAGCCGTAAACTCTCCAGGTGGAGAAATAAGGACAAGACAAGTGTGTCCCAAAGTGAGCCTAGACATTAATGGGGTAGTATTTACTGCTAATCTCATAGTGATAGATTCACAAGGGATAGATATTATTTTGGGTATGGATTGGTTGACCAAACATAAAGGAATCATCCATTGTTCGACCAGAACGGTGGAACTAACTCACCCCAATGGCACAAGAGTAAAGTTCATAACGATACACGAGCCTAGGAGGGACATTAAATTAAATCAAGTGGAGGTGAAAGTTGAGGAAATCAGGACTATCAGGGAATATCTAGATGTTTTTCCGGAGGAATTGCCAGGTATGCCTCCCGACCGTGACGTGGAATTCGCAATTGAGCTAGTACCGGGGACAGCCCCGATATACAAGAGACCTTATCGAATGGACTCCAAGCAGCTAGAAGAGCTCAAGGATCATTTGAGAGATTTGACGGAGAAGGGGTATGTTCGCCCTAGTTCCTCACCATGGGGAGCTCCGGTGATATTTGTGCCCAAGAAAGACGGAACCCAAAGGTTATGCGTGGATTACCGTGCCTTGAATGAGGTAACCATCAAAAACAAGTACCCATTACCCCGCATTGAAGACTTGTTTGATCAGTTGAGGGGAGCTTGTGTGTTCTCAAAAATTGATCTCAGGTCGGAGTACCACCAACTCAAGATAAGGCAATCAGATATTCCCAAGACAGCTTTGTATCTCGGTACGGACTGTATGAATACACTGTCATGCCTTTTGGGCTAACCAATGCCCCGGCGTATTTCATGTACCTCATGAACAAGGTATTCATGGAATATCTGGACAAATTTGTGGTGGTTTTCATAGATGATATTCTCGTCTTCTCCAAAAATGAAGAAGAACATGAGAAACATCTAAGGTTGGTGTTACAGAGGCTGAGAGAACACCAACTATATGCCAAGTTGAGCAAGTGTGAGTTTTGGCTGAAGAGAGTTCCCTTTTTAGGACATATAATCTCGGAGGGAGGAATCTCCGTAGATCCCGCCAAAATCGAGGATATCCAGAAGTGGAAAACCCCTGAAAATGTCGGGGAAGTTCGAAGCTTTTTGGGATTGGCTGGATACTATCGACGGTTTATTGAGGGATTCTCCAAGATCTCGAGACCTCTCACCAAACTGTTGGAAAAGGGAATCACATTCACCTGGACGCCACAGTGCGATACGAGCTTTCAGGAGCTAAAGAAGAGATTGACAACAGCCCCAGTGTTGGTTATGCCAGATATGCAGAAGAATTTCACAGTGTACTGCGATGCCTCTGGAAATGGGTTGGGATGTGTTCTCATGCAAGAAGGACATGTCGTGGCATATGCATCCCGGCAGCTTCGGAAGCACGAGAAGAACTATCCTACACATGACCTTGAACTAGCCGCAGTGGTACACGCGTTGAAAATTTGGCGGCACTATTTGATGGGGAAGAGGACAGAGATATATACGGATCATAAGAGTTTGAAGTACATATTCACACAACCAGATCTCAACCTCAGACAAAGGAGATGGTTAGAGCTAATCAATGACTTTGATGTGGGCATCAACTATCATCCCGGGAAAGCAAACGTCGTGGCCGATGCTTTGAGTCGGAAAGTGCAGGTCAATAAGTTGAGCTTGAAGGACATGCCCGCAGAATTGAAGGACGAGGTTATAAGGCTCAATTTATGTCTAGTAAATAGTGGTGAAGCCATCGCCATGGAAGTGGACTCCACACTCGAGCAAGACATACGCGAGGGCCAAAAGAATGATGAGAAGATACAAGAGATCAGACAACTCATTAAGGAAAATAAAGCTCCTGGTTTTAGAGAGGATGAACAGGGAACGGTGTGGCACGGGAAAAGGATCTGTGTGCCAGAAGTAAAGGAGATCCGTGAATTAATTTTAAAGGAGGCTCACGATTCTGACTATTCCATTCATCCTGGGAGTACGAAGATGTACCAGGATCTCAAGAGCAGGTATTGGTGGTATGGCATGAAGCGAGATGTCGCGGAACATGTTGCCCTATGTGACACATGTCAGTTGGTGAAAGCAGAACATCAACGACCCGCGGGATTGCTGCAACCACTCAAAGTGCCTGAATGGAAGTGGGAAGAAATCAGCATGGATTTTGTCGTGGGATTGCCTAGGACCCAATCCAGGTATGATTCAATATGGGTCATTATTGATCGGCTAACCAAGGTAGCTCATTTCATTCCTGTGAAAGAAAGCTACAGCGGGTCCAAATTGGCAGAATTGTACATGTCAAGGATTGTGTGTTACCATGGAGTGCCAAAGAAGATAGTGTCGGACCGAGGGACACAGTTCACCTCGAGGTTTTGGCAAAAGTTGCATGAAACCATGGGAACCCATCTGAATTTCAGCTCTGCCTATCATCCCCAAACTGACGGGCAGACGGAGAGAACCAATCAGATCCTTGAAGATATGTTAAGGGCATGTGCACTCAAAAACAATAGGAGTTGGGACAAGAACCTACCGTATGCGGAGTTTTCCTATAACAACAGTTATCAAGCTAGTATGAAGATGTCACCGTTTGAAGCTTTGTATGGAAGGAAGTGCAGAACTCCCCTATTTTGGAACCAAACAGGAGAAAGTAAAGTGTTTGGTCCAGAAGTGCTACAAGAAGCCGAGGCGAAGGTGAGGGAGATTCGCAACAACTTGAGGATAGCACAAACACGCCAGAAGAGTTATGCTGATGTACAAAGAAGAGAACTCGTTTTCAACGTGGGAGACTGTGTTTATCTCAAGGTGTCCCCTATCAGAGGACTTCGTCGGTTCAAGATGAAAGGGAAGTTGTCACCGCGATACATCGGACCCTTTCAAGTTTTGGAAAGAAAAGGCGAAGTGGCGTACCAACTAGAGTTACCGGTTCATCTATCGGACGTGCACGATGTATTCCATGTGTCACAACTCAAGAAATGCCTGAGGACGCCTGAAGAGGTGTTACCCATGAATGAAGTGGATGTAGCTGAAGATTTGTCTTATGCCGAGCAACCATACAAGATTTTGGAGACAATGGAACGCCTCACCAGAAACAAGAGAATCCGGATGTGCAAGGTGCAGTGGAAGCATCACTCAGAAGAGGAAGCTACCTGGGAACGGGAAGATGAGCTCAAGGCACAATTTCCGGAATTGTTTTCTTATAAACACCAATCTCGAGGACGAGATTTCTTTTAAGGGGGATAGAGCTGTAACACCCCAAATTTTGATTCAAAACCCAAAACCATGTTCAGAGGGGAATTTAAAAATTTTTGGACGTGTTGCATGTTTTGCAAAAATTCAAATTCAAACTGGAATTCAAATTATACTCAAAACAGAAAAGAAATGGAAAAAGAAAAAGAGAAACGGGAAAAAAACCGGCCAGTGGGCCGAAACCCGCCAGCCAGCCCAGCTTTCCCCGCGCCAGCCCGCCCCCGCGCGCGCCGCGCTGCCTCTCACCGACGGGTGGGACCCACATTTCATAACTAACCCTGAGCCCCCGCGACCCCGGACTTTTCCCCCGAGCGCGCGAAATCGCAACCGACCGGAAACCGCGTCCCGTCGCCCGAATTCTGGTCCCAGAGGACTCCAACTCGATCACAACAGACCCACCGCCCTCCCCCGGCTATAAAAACCCCCGATCCGATCAGTTTTTCCCACGTGATCGCCGATTTTTACTCCGGTGAGCACCGAGACTTCGCTGGTGAATTCTGGCCGATCTAAGCTCGGAAACTCTGATCTAACTCGCTGGTCTTGATCCACCGCCTCCGGGGAACTTTGCAGGTGCAGAAAACTCGGAGAGTTACGGTGTAAACGCAGCGCCGACGAGCTTCGCCGTGGTTTTGCCTCGGACCTCGCCGCCGATCACTTTCCAGGACCCCCGAGCTCGAGAAAACCCCCGAGGTGAGATCCCTGACCTCTCCTCTACCGATCTAGGCCATAAGATCACAGTTCTAGGCAGAATTCTCGAGGATCCGAAACTTTCCGGCGAGATTGCCGCTTCCTGCCGCCGTGCGCCGCCGGCAGCGCCGCCCGCGCTCGATCAGAGCGACTTGGCCGCTTGTGCGCCGTTTATTTTAAATCGCACGGTAGACTTTAAAACCCCGCGTACCGGTTCGATGTTATAATCTCAGCCGTCGGTTTAAAATCGGACGGTCCATGTTAGCCCCGCATTATAAAGACTGGAATTCTTACGTGCTACCCCCTGGGGTTCTCTGGAATTGAGAGCTAGCCCCGGAAACTTCAGATCTAGCCCCTGGAACTCCAGAAAATCATGTAAATTCATTTAAAAATCAGTTTTAGCCCCTGGACTTAATAGAAATTAGGAAAAACACCTCTGATAAGTGTAGCTAGACCCCTGGAAATTATGAAAATAATATTATAGACCCTGTAATGGGGTGAATTCATTATTTTAACCCTGTTTAGTATTTAATTTAGAAAATTGATTATGTAACTAGTGTTTAAAAATTAAAAAGGGGGACAAACATAATTGTCAAAATTTATTAAAAACTTTCTCAGTACAAAAAAACTTTGGAGTGAGATAAAAATATATTTTTGGGCTGAAATAAATCTGTTTCATCTATTATTCACATTTATTAGTATAGGGACACATTTTTAAAGTAAAGAATAGTTATAGAAAAATAGGGAAAATAATTATGAAATGGTCTACATCAGAAGCCAATGTCAAAATATGATTTTAAATTATTTAGGACCAGAACCTATTCTGTTTAGGTGATGTGTTTTACTAATTTAATAATAAAATACACAATTATGCATAGGAATATAAATCTGAAAATATAGCAACTAGTAAATGATAAATGGAGTTTCTAAAATACAAAGAATTCAGTTTAGGGTTGATAGAAATTATGAAGGCACATATGGAGAAGAAAAATACTTTTCATACACACTTGGTAGTAAAAAGGTTGATAGAATATAAGAAATTTATTGGAAACCCATATAAATAGTATGTAAGTATAAAGGTGGACACAAAAGTAGGAATCATATACACATGGTTAAAAGTGCATGCAAGCCACAACTCAACACACATAAAGTAACCACAACACATATGGTGAATGAATTTCATAAATCTGAATGTGTGGTTTGTATAAAGTAGAAGTGTGAACTATGTCTTATGATTGTTGTTTTTCTTTTTGCTATGTGTGATGGTATGAAGTAGAACCTGTTCAAGAGCAAGTTAACCCTTTCCAAGATCAGGACTACCAATTTCAAGAGCAGCAAGAAGGAGGCAAGTGTCCTTGACCACTTTGATCCTATGCTAGGATGTGTAGATAGAATTATTTGCATCGTCAAGTTAAATATGAAACCCATGCTAGGAAGTTTCCCTAGAATTGCATTACCTTGTTTCCTTGAAGCTTGGGTTGGGATTTATTTTACCATGTCATTTATTTACATGCATATGCTTAGCCATTCTTAGAATGGGATATTTGGGACATGAGATCATCAGTTTATTATACCATACTCTTGAATGAGCTATTGGGAGTTATGTAGAGGTAGGGATCAAGGCAAGTTGGATGTTTTGGTTGTGTGCTGGGTGCACGAGACTTGGGTTTGTGTTTAGTACTTGCCTGGATCCTAAGGACCGGTTCATGGAGCATGTAACCCAGCTTTACAGTGCCAACCACATGCTGAGATGGGGCAGCTTGGCCAATTAATTAGGTGTATCCCCGGCGTAGTATGGGTGTGTTGGATGGTGCGGGGAGTAGGTGTCAGCTGGACTACTATATGAACCGCAAGGCTCAAGAGGGGGCCACTGCAGCGGGGTTGGAGCCTCTTGTATGCTGTTAGGGGTGAAACCTCAGTGGGCCCACGCTCGTCGGGAATCCCTTTGTAAAGGCTTCGTAGTGATCTCCTGGCTACACACCTGGGAAGTGTGAATGTGGATCGTAGCCACTTGCATAATGGAGGTTCTTTTAGTCCACCCGGCAACGGGGGATGAAATCACTACTTGTGGGTACAGTGGTACAAACTCTACAGAGTCAAAACTGTCTTGACAGCCGTGCTCACGGTTAAGAGCGGCCTGGACTTATTCATGATTAGAGGATTGATGGTTTTGGAAGTTAAGCGGGGAGCTTAACATTGGAAATGATGTTATGGTTATTGGATTATGATAATGGGTTGGGAGATTTGGACCATTTTACCTCTGTAGTAATGTAGGTGCTTAATAAGCTAAGGTGATAGGTGTTAATTGCGTAGTGCTTTAACCATGAGTTCAACCTCTCCTTGTTCTAGCCATGCATGATATAATTTTCCCACACTTGCTGAGTACCATTGGTACTCAACCTTGCATATTTGTTGGTTTATATTGCTGCTCAGGTCAAGATAATGAGGTGGTGTATAATGACCAAGATCTTGGACCCGAGGAAGGATTTTAGGTTCATGAAGACCCCCGGGCAACGCCTGTGATGGAGCCCTAAAAGAATAATATTCCGCTGCTAGTTTATTTACTTGTGATGAAGCATTAGTGTCTATTGAGACATTTGCGATGTAAGACTTATTTATATTCGACACCTGGCTTGTAATAAATGATGCTTCACTATTTGTCATCACATGTATGAGAAAATGATCCTGGCATACATGTGATATTCACTTGGTTGTTCTTCGGAAAAACCGGGTGTGACAGAGGTGGTATCAGAGCCAAGGTTGCCCGTAGGAACGTGGACCTAGGTAGAAATGGACGTATTTAAGGGCCCTATTTTCTTAAAAACTATTTTCCAAGGTGTGGGTGGAAAAGTGTTATTAAAGGAGCCATTTTCTTCATCTTACCCCAACTTTCATTCAAAATAGGATTTTTGTTTGAGATTTTATCTATCCTAATTTTAAATTCTTTTGTTTTAGATGGTTCGCATGATTCGCACCGCTCGTAAGTCCACAGGAGGGAGAGTTCCCGTAGTGGCCCTTGCCGAAAGAGAGGAGAGTCGTCCCGTGACGTACCTTTCCTACGGATTGACAGTTGGAGATTTGTTGCGCCGTCTTCGACGTATGCTCGAAGCCGCCGGCAATACGGGCAAGCTAATCATCCATTATAACTCCACCAGGACCATCCGTGAGAAGAGGGAAGAATGGAGTTCGGAGATGAGGATTATACACGAGAATCAGCTTCTTAAGATTCACCACTCTCCAGCTTGTCGAGCAACACAAGTTGACGCGGAGAAAGATGTCACTTGGGAGGCCATCACCTGCCAGAGTCACATCTATCGTCGCCACTTGGACAAAACTGAGTACATGTATGTCCTCCAACGTGAGAGTGGTACCACGGAGTACAAGTACCCACCGGTGCAGCAAGGGACTTCCCATGAGCACATGGACTTGTGCTTGGAGGATGCTGCTATGCTCAGCACTCGACTGCAGGAGTGTCAACAGGAGCTTCAGGATGTTCGTGACACCCTGAAGGAAACGGAGGCGTTGCTGCGAGCTTGTTTAAAGGCGAGAGAAAGAGGAGATGGGAATGAACTGTGTGTCACCGTGAGTGATCCATGGACTCCTGACTCCCCGGATCGCCGAGCAATCAGGCGTCGTCGCACTTCTCCACCAGCAGCCTCCCCACCCAAAGCAGAGTCAGAAGGTAGCCGAAATGAGGAGGAAGATAGCGAGCCCGAGGTGGGACCTCCGTCTCTTCCGATCCGCGCACTTTCTCTAAGTACCGAATTGGCTGCTGCCGGAGCACGAACGAACGCGGGGTCGTGAGAGCGTTCGCTCACTTGATGATTGCTTTTACTGCGGCGGTTCCCAAGGCTGCCACTTCTGCACGTTGCGGCACTTTCTTCGGGACCGCCAAAGTGCCTTGCCGGCTCATCTTCTCAGGAGGCTGACTTCTTGACCCCACCGCTTTAGTTAAGCGGTTTGGGCCCACCCGTCATCGGAATTCGGTCTAGGAACCGAAGCGGTTGCCGGTGCGGGATATTCGAAGAGTTCCGAATCGCATGGAATTGCACCGGGAAGCTTTTTAGAGGGGGTCTTACCCCCATTGCAGCTTCCCTTCGCACTTCTCAGCTTTTCTTCTCGGACTCTTGTGCTTTTGAGTTCTCCCTTGCCATGGCTTCCAACCCGCTGCCAGAGAAGAAACGCGCTCGACCTCCTCCAGCAACGGCGTCGGTGCCAAGTCGGGGTTCTGGGGTGCCTGACACTCCCTCCGGTGGCGACTTGAAGAGGCCCTGGGTTGATGCGCTGGGGGAAGCCTCTGGGGCGTCCCCTGTTCCGCCAGTCCAAGCGACTGCGGAGCGGTCGTCGGCGACGGTTGCGGGCTCTGGAAGTCCCACCCCGGCTCGGAAGTCGGGGTTCAGAGCCCGCTGGAGTGTCCGCGCTTCCCGGACTTCCCCGTCTTGCGGGGAATCTGTGCCGCAGCGTTCGGAGACAGGGGCAACTGCCGCGGCCCCCAGGCCAGCGCGAACTTCTCCTGTTCCGGTGTGCCCGGACTCCGCGGCGGCGTCGTCTCTTCCTGCCGAGACGGCCACCGCGGCCCCCAAGCCGGCGCAGGTCGACCCCGCACTAGGCGGCCCGGCCTTTTCTCCAGCACCGCCTTCCCCTGCTCGCCCCTCTCCTCAGATCAAGGAGCCAGTAGCTGAAGAGAGCCCGGCAGGCCTGGCTGCCTGTGCCTCGGAGCCAGCTTCAACTGATCGGCGTCTCGTCTCAGTTGCTGGTGCGTCGACTCTCCCTGAGGACGAGGTAATGGAGGAGGTCGGGGGGACTGCCCCGGCCTCTGTTGCTCCATTGCCTCTAGCGGATGCCTTCGCGCTCGCCGAGACGAGCGTTCGGCAGGTCTTGGCTGCATTAGGGCGCGAGCGGGAGGAGTATACGGTTGAACGGGATCGCCTCCTCACCTGGGGGAACCTTTTGCGGGAGAGGACCACGAAGGTTAAGAGTGAGCTTGACTCCAGGCAGGAGTTGCTCGACTTCAGGGAAGCGCTCGTCGACCGGATGAAGCGGGCTGTTGACCGCATGGACACTCAATCACGGCGGATCAACAGGGAGGACCTGGAGGCACACGCCTGGGCCGAAGAGAGCCTCTCTGCTGCTGTGAAAATACGGCAGCGGTTGGAGCGCCGTGAACTCGCCATTGAGGAGCGGGAGCGTTCCGTGGCAGCTGAGGCAGAGAGGGTCGCCGCGCAGCTGGCTGCGGGCGAGGATGACCTCCGAGCTCAGATGGAGGAGCTGGAGATTCTGAAGGCAGACCTCGACTTGAGGGAGGAACAGGTCTCTCATGATCGCCGGGCGGTCTTGGACCGGGAGTTGACCGCCGGCTTCAAGGCCGCTGAGCTGGAGCGGCTAGCCAAGACTCTCCACCTTCGGGAGAGTTCCCTGGTGGCCAAGGAGAAGGAATTCTCCGAGAGGAACCTGGAGGCTCTGCAGGCGGCCCGCCGCGAGGTGGAGGAGCTCCCAGCCTTGCGGTCCTCCGAGGCTCTTGCGGTCTCAAGCTTCGTGGATCGAGCGGGGTCCGCCCTGATCCCTCTTGGCTTCAGTCCGGTGAGGGCCGCGACTCCCGCACTGAAGGTGGCAGAGGTGATCCCTGCGTTGGAGTCGATCGGCGCCAAGCTGGACAGACTCGACTCGGTGGTCGCCAGCGAGCTTGAGGCCGAGGGCCGCAGCTTAGCTTTAGAGGTCGCTTCGCATGTGCTGGCATGCTTCAAGAGCCGCGACCCCTCTTTTTCGCTAGAGCCAGCGAGAGAGGGCCCAGCCGCGGAGCAGGAGGAAGCTGCCAGGGCTGAAGTTGAGGATGTGGCCGCCCTTGTAGCCTCAAGGTTCCGTGTAAGGGCCTCAGTTTTTGACACACATTTGCAGTGTTCATCACCTCACCACACACCTCATTTGAGGAAGAATGATGAACACAAATGAAGAGCAAGTAACAATTATCAACATGCTCATTAGAGAACAAACTCACACATTGCAAAAGTGGTATTTCCCACATGTGATATAGATGGGCTGGACATATGAAAACTCCTACACTTTGTTAAGGATGTCCATGCCAAGTTTCACCCAAATTCAAAACCTTTTTGAGGTCATTTTGGGTATAGATAAGAAGAGGGCAGTTTGAAACCATATTCAAATTCAAACTGTTTTTATTCCATGAATTTAAAAGTGAAGGGCATATTCTTACTCAGCACATTTTTGTGAGCTCACACACCAATTTTCACTCCATTTAGAGTTGATCTTGACATGAGCTAAGTGGGAGAAATTCAAACTTTATTTGAATTTCAAACTGAACTTGTGCTGAAATTCATTCAAACCAACCCTCATTTGAACTTTGATCAATTCAAATGGCTCTTGGGTGAATAATTTGAATTGCCAAGGGTAGAATAGGGTTCACTGTTTACCACAGCTGTTAGGAGTAAATTTCAGAGGTTAAAAGAGAGGTGGGACCCATATGTCAGCCTCTGCCTCAAAACAAACCGACTTAAACTCAGTTCAGTCGGTTCCCGGCTGTTGTGCGTGCGCGCCACCGAAGGGGGGCAGCCGGCGCCAGCTCCTGCTGCGCGCCCCAAGCCGGAGGCCAGCCGCCGGCCAATTTATTCCCTCCCCGGTGTGCTTCAGTCGCCATCCTCCGAGCTGCCGACGTGCACGACCTGTTTTTCCACTGCCATCGCCGCCGCTCGAGCTCCCGCTTGATCAAGCCGATCACAGCTCCCTCCCTTCCCTCCAGGGTCCCAGCAAGGTACTAGCGACCTTCCTCCATCCTTCCCATCGCTAGAGGTCGATTGAAACCGAGTGCTATCAGCTGTGCCGAAAGATAAAAATCGGAACTGGAAACCGCCGCACCTCGGGCTCTCGTGGACAGCCCAACCAGGGCGTTGTCACGCCCGAGCCAAGGCACCCTTGGACGCGCGGGTGACCGGTGCTGCTCATCCCCGAGCCACAGCTCGAGTGGTTGCTCACCGGCGGCGAATTTCCACTTCTCCCCTTTCTGTGTGCAGAACGACCTTCGGGTACGATTCTGTTTAATTCGTGCTCTAGAAAGGATTAGAGGGCCTCAGGCCACTCCCACACGAGCTAGACACGGTAACGCACAAGTTGCCTTCACAACTCTGGGCCGGAGAACCTCTGTGCCCGGCGTAATTTAAGGTCTACTAATGGCGGAACGAACGGGGGGTATCGGGCGCACGGTGAGGACCTATTTCGGGCCTTCCCCGAGCTGCCTCGAGCTCATGTCGACCTTCTCTGAGGTCCACTGATGCTCCCCGACCGATTTCCCAAGTAGCTGAGATACTAGGAGAGTCAGCCGACATGGCCGAAGTCATTCCGATATGGCGGCTCGTCGCCGACCATGCTACGGCCGTTGTCATGAGCAACTGACCCTAGAATCCGGTTCCCCAAGTAAAAGTAGGCAGGGGCAGCCAGAATCAAGAAGTTTGGAGCAGTACAGCAACCGGCGGCGAGCTCTCCGGCGAGATCCCTCGGCGGCGGAGCGCGGGTGTCGCGAGGTTGAAGAAGGGGGTGGACCCCAGCTGTCAGCGGCCGATATTTTGAATCGGGATCCGGCTGCGGCCGGGATTGGGAGTGCTGGCGCGCAAAGTCCTTGTGGGCCGCGGTGTGCCATCGCCTAGGCGTGCGACGCGTGTCCCCTGGGCCCACGCGCGAGTTTAAACTTTTCCCCGATTTTCAGATTTCCTTCAAACTTCAAATCCTTATAACTTTGGCTAGAAAGCTCCAAATCGAGTGAACCAAATTTTGCTGGATTCAGCTCTCTGAGTACTTTCCAGAAAATCAAGTTTCACTCCATGAAATTCCTTAATTCTCCAGAATTAATTCCTCAAAGTTTAAACTGTTAGGAATTTTAACTGGAGAATCCTTTGGAGGAAAATCCTGAAATTTCGCTGAGATGTTCACTAAAATATCCTTGAACTACCATAAAAATTTCAGATCCATTTGAGCTCATTTAGTCCACCTAATGGTGTGATTAGTGAAACTGTCCCAGAAAAAATAGAAAATGTTCAGAAACATTTTCAGAATTTTCTCTGAAAATGTTTAGCTCATATCTTTAGTTAGAGACTTCCAAATTAAGGGAGACCAACTCCATTAGAACCCTCTGAAAATCTAGTTTTCAGAAAGTCATAGTTTGTCTCATGAAAATTCTTAGAACACCCTAAGAGTTCCAATTAAGGTCAAGGACATAATTATTTGTGGAGGGCTCAAATGAGCTTTGCTGCAACTAAAACTTGACCAAGTCTCTGTTTAGGTTGTAACCAAGCCACAGTAAAAGTTTCACAGTCATTAGGTCTATCTAGCAAAGGTTATAGACTTCACAACTTCAAACTTAATACAAATGCATTAAATTAATACATGTATTGTTTCTATCATGTAGTTGCTAAGGTCGAGGAGGAACCCGAAGTCCTAGACTTCGTTACTCCGGAGGAACAGCTAGCCTACGACCAAGAGCAGCAAGGCAAGCCCCGGTTTGCATTAACCTTTTTACAAATTTTTATTGTTTTGAGCACATACTTGTTTCCTTTGTTCTGTGCATTAGAGTCTTGATTGGAAACCCAACTGCACAGCCAAGAGAACCATGGGTTGGGTTTAGGATTGTAAACCTCGTTAGCCACTGCATTGCTAGGATAGAGTAGGATTCGGTACAAGTCGAGTAGTTGGAACTACTCGCGAGAATAGGCTAGAGGCACATTGCTCGGGTAGAGATAGCACATGATACACATGGCAAGAAAATGAGACCGAGCGGAGAGTAAGGGCAGCAGGACTTTGGGGCCTGTGTGCTGTAGCTCCGCTTGTGTCGATTGAGGACCGAGCCGTGTGCGGGCCTGTTGAACAAGCTAGAACAGTACCGAAGACCTACCGGCTATATGGGAACCGGGAAACTGATGTAACTCGGGTAGCTGGGTATTGAGGCATTGCCCGTCGTTCAGAGGGTAGGTTGAGATCTCGAGGTGTAAATCAGCTGGCGGCACAGAGATGCGTGTGCAGGGACCTCTTGCTCGGGACGATGGGACCGGTTCAATATTTGGCTAACGGGTGAAAGGTAGTTGCGTACGGCGTCCGTGATGGTTGTTGTAGGCAACATCGAGTACGGGCGTACGTGACGGGTTGTTCGGGTAACCCTGCAGGTGTAAATCGATTATAATCGCCGTCCCTCGCGGTCAGTGAGTACCACTTGTTCACTGTACCGTGACGTAGAATGAACAGGCTAGTTACATGTTAAAATGTTGCTGATTGAAAGATGGACATTGATTGTTAATGATATGCGGTAGCTTAGAGCTAACTAAAGTTCTTTTCAACTTTGGGCAAAGTACATGAGAGAAATGCGTTTCTTGTTTGATTGCGGCTCTCTCATGTACCTTCGCGTAAGGTTCTCCACAACCTGCTGCTAAAACTTGAAAGTAAGGTTCTACTAATTAGGCGAGTCCTTGCAAATGATTTTTACCTCATGTAACCCATTACCCTCATGTAGAAGTTCCATGTTTAGGTGAGACGGGTCAGACTTGCTGAGCCTTCGTGCTCACTGCTTGTGTTTGAAGCTTTTGCAGGGTTCTATGAGGAAGGGACTCCCGAAGAGGAGACGGAACCCCAGGAGGGGAACCCCGTCGAGTGGGAGTCGTGCACGCCGCAGAGTTAGTGTGCGTGTGTGCTAGCAAGGACACGTTCAAGGGCTGAACGTGTACTTGATGCATAGTCTACGCCCGCGAGTGTGGACTAAACTTATTTTGATGTAAACATGTTCATAAAACTGTTTATGTAATAAAACTTCCGCTTTCGCTTTGCACCTTTGACGTGTGTTATACGGTGCTGTGCAACGCAGCACCCCTCAGCGTGATCCTGGCTCGACAGGACCAAATGGGGTCTTGTCAGCGTGGTATCAGAGCTCGCTTGAGGTTTAACACAGTACAAAGGTCTTCTTTTTCAAAAGAATCCAGTGAGGAACGAGTTAGTAGCCCGTATAAGGATGTTATTAGCATATAGAAAGTGGCATATTACCCTATTTGTTATGTCGGAAAATCGTGCATCTCGGGACGTTCATGTCTTGGGGGGTGCACGTAAGCGCTGTCCACCAGTGCGCACAGGCTGAAGGGTGGAGCCCCACGGGTGGCAGGTAACCCGACCCGCTTTGAGATCCTCTACGACTCTTCATGTCGTTTGGGGTGTTCGAGCAACATCTGTCCCTGGCGTGCGTGGTGCAATTTGGGAGACCCCGTCACGTGGTCTGAAACGTGAACACGTAACTCAAGGCGTGTTTGGCTTGAGAACATCCGGGCGAGTGATGACGGCCGGGTGTACCAACTGTACGGATTCCGGGCTCGGTGTGCAGCCGAGTCTGATGATTGTTTGAGTTTCTGCAGGTAGCCTTACCACGAAACGGTAGACGTGTAGCATCCGTGTGCGAGTGACGAGTAGTGCCACTGAACTAACGAAGCCGGCTAAGTCCGGTATAGGTTTTCCTTTGTGAGGACGTAGTACCGACATAATCTGGTGACGCATCGACGTCACATCCAACTAAATGAACAACTTCATTTAAAAACTTGAAGGTTTTGATCCAAAGTAGTAAAACTTGATGTAACTCCTTCCCTTGAACAGGATATTCAAAGCTAATAAGTTTTCAACTTATAGGATGTTAAGGACAGAGCACTCTGTTTTCAGCTAAATCAAGGCTGAAGTTAATCAGAGGTTAGAGGTTGAGTTCTTTCGAGGTTGGGGTCGTATGATACATTTCTGGAAAGCTTTGGAGGAGCTTTACAACTTTTCTGTTGAGTTCCAGAGGTGTTTCATCCCTTAACCACTCGAAAAATGCAGTAGAGTTGAAACTGTCCAGAAAACAGGACAGAGCAAAGACTCTCTGTAAACTCTCTGTAAATTAAGCATAACTTCCTGCTTAAAAATCCAAAAATAGAAAATGAGGTAGTTCTGGAAAGCTTATGAGATGGGTTACAACTTTGTAACAGAAAGTTTTGGCAGATTAGGAACAGAAGTAACTGAAATTGTTGGATCAAAGCAGTACCTAAAGCAGGGAGGTGCTGTCCAATTTTCTCCAGAAATTCTGTTAACTTTGACATCTCATAACTTTTGAACCAGGACAGATCTTAGGCCAACCAAATACTTTCTGGAAAGCTATTGAAGTTAACTTTAACTTTGATGTTGAGCTCCAGGACTGATTTTGCTTTTAACCTGGCCTAAATCAGATTGATATGGAAACTGGTCAGGGCTGTCATGGTAACAGCAGATCAGCAGTCAAATTTGTTTAGAAATTTGAACTATGTGTTCCAAGTGTTATGGGTTCAATAACATATCTTATGTTATAACTCAATGGTTTACTGTTTAAATAAATATTTGACAATTCTCAAATATATTTTTACAGATGGCAGCAGATAAACGGTTGGAGAACGGGTGGGTAGTTTCCCACTGCTCTGACCGTAGCGGCTACCCGGAAGCATTGTGGCAAATGCTCCAATATTTCGGGTATAACCAGATGCCGCAATACTTCGCCAAGGAAGAAGGCGGAGAGGGGAACAAGACGTGGACGATCCATGTCGAGGTTTCCGCAGGACCTACGCCACCCGGTTGGGTGCCATTCACCGTCACGGTGAGAGGAAGACAACCGGAAGGGATGTGGCAAGTGGCAGCCCGTGACACTATGTCACGTTTCTGCCAACTACACGTGCAGGCTATGGAGGGCACTCCATACGCACTCGTTCCGGTGGAGGGGCGAGCTCAGCATGTGTGGGAAGAAAGGTACCGGGAGGCAACAGACCCGAGTTGCCCAAGGTACAACCCCGCGGAGGCAAACCTCAGCCTCCAAATGAGGGCGGGAAACGCTGTGATGGACAGCCAAGCTGTTCATACGGAGCATCTCGCCACCAAGCTCAAGGAGAGCACAAGCCGTGGAGATCATTTCGAGAGTGCTCACAGTGCACTCCGCAATGTGCTCCTTCCGACGATCAAGCGACTGAATGAACAACACAATCAGTTGCGTCGTCTGAAGAAGGCAAAGAAGAAGAGCCGTGTTGACGTCGCGGCGTTGCAAGAGCTGGTGCAGACCCTGACCCAGCAGAATGAGGACCTTGCTCAAGAGCGGGACGATGCTATTGAGGAAGGACAAGGCTGGGAAGAGGACTACAACCAGGCTATGGACGAGGTGCATGCATTGCAGGACCTCGTGCCCCCGGTGTTAGGCATACCGGTAGTCTTGGGTCTTCCAGCAATGGGGGAGCCCGGAATGGGAGAAGAGGTGGTAGATCCAGAGCCACCAGCAGAAGTACCGGAGGAGGACGACCCACAGGAGGTCGAGTTCTACTCCGAGTAGGGGGTTACGGTTGCCAAGTAGGGCAGCTAGGGTAGCGTAACCCAACTTTTGTAATCGGTGACATGTCGTATAGACAGTAGCGTATGTATAGGTAGTGACGACATGAGCACGACTTCACGGAGATCCGAGAATAATGTATCTTGTATAAAGTTTCTGCTTTATCAATATATGTGAATGTTGTGCAAGTTAATCATGTGTCACTCAATACCTACTGTTGCGTATGGAATTTTAAGTGAGACATGTGCTAATTGCTGCTGTTTTGAATTTCAGAATGACGCGTACTCGTGCCAACCCTGACGTTGGGGGTACCAGTCAAGGGGGAGAGACCTCCCAACCACCTCCCGAGGACTCCTCGGGACAGCAGCAGCAGCAGCAACAGCAAACACCGCCACCGCCACTGCCAACGGTTACATTGGCCGACATTGTCGCGGCAATGGCGGGTTCACATCAGCAGCACACAGAGCTGCTGCAAACGTTAATTGCGAATACGTCTCGCCCAGAGAGACGTCAAGATCGTGAGGAGCGCCAACAGAGCTCCTACTCCGACTTTCTGGCGACTCATCCCCCTGTATTCTCAAGGGCGGATGAACCACTTGACGCGGACAACTGGCTCCGCGCCATAGAGATGAAGTTCGGGCTGCTCCAAATCAGCGAGCAGCGCAAGACTCAGTTCGCGGTCCAGCAGCTCCAAGGATCCGCGAGCGCGTGGTGGGCCAACTTCTGTGCTTCACAGCCCACCGACCGAGCGATGACCTGGGCGGAGTTCCGGACGGCCTTCAGGGCCTATCATATACCGCCCGGTTTGATGAAGAGGAAGACGCAGGAGTTCCTACACCTGCAACAAGGGAGCCGGAACGCGCTGGAATATTCCAGGGCGTTTAACGATCTCGCGCTCTACGCGTCGTATCACGCAGATACGGACGAGAAGCGGCGGGACCATTTTTACCAGGGGCTTAACCCGCTCCTGAAGGACAAGTTGGCGATGTTCAATCGCGGCAGCCTCAACGACATCATTGATGCTGCGATTGTTCAGGAGGACTCTGGCAAGGAGTTGGCGGCGGCAGAGCGAAAGCGAAGCGCGCCGCAGAGCAGCGGAGAAGGAGGTGGTCCTTCTCAGAAGTTTCGGATGGTGAATCGCCCACCATCAGGCCCACGCTGGCAGCCGCCACAGCGGTCGATGTCGTTCCGCAGTCGGCCGTACTCTTCACCGGCATTCCGGCCGGCACTGCCAGTACCACCGCAACAACAACAACAACAGCAGCGGGCGATGCCGCGTGCGTTTGCACCTCCGCAACGCATGCCGGGCTTCCGTCCACCAAGTACTCCACCAGCAGCGGCCACATGTTACAAGTGTGGTCGTCCAGGACACTTCGCGAGCAGTTGCCCGGAGAGGCAAGGCGGCGGAGTGGCACCACAGTTTCCGGGGAGGAATCAACCCCGGAACCCTACTAATGCGCGGCGGGCAAACCCTAGGCCCGGCACTGTCCACCAGCTTGCCATTGAGGACGTGCCGGAGGGCGAGCCAATCCTTGCGGGTATGTTCCAACTCCACCAGCATCCCGCTATAGTACTATTTGATTCAGGCGCCACGCATAATTTTATTAGCCAAGCTTTCATTGCTAAACACAGCTTGCCAATACTACCCACCGATAGTCCATATTTAATTTGTTCACCGGGTGGGAAGATTTCAGCAAGCGTAATGGTCTCCAAAGCACCATTATGCTTAGCGGGTAGAGTGTACCCCACGTCTCTCATTATCTTAGAGGGACAAAAGGTCGATGTCATCCTAGGGATGTCGTGGTTAACCCGCCACGGCGCTGTGTTAGACACCGTCCTTCGAGTCGTGCACTTAATCTCAGAGGTGCACGGTTCTCACTCATTATTTCTGGACAGTCCAGAAATAAAATTTCCAAGTGTCTATCAAGCCACAACTATCAGATTGGAAGACATTCCAGTGGTCCGAGAGTTCCCGGATGTATTCCCGGACGAATTGCCAGGGATGCCACCCGATAGAGAGGTGGAGTTCAAGATTGAACTCGCACCGGGGACCATGCCAATATCCCGAAGGCCGTACAAGATGGCGCCCAAGGAGTTGGCTGAACTGAAAACTCAGCTCACGGACCTTCTGGAGAAGGGTTTTATTAGGCCGAGCTCCTCCCCATGGGGCTGTTCGGCATTATTTGTCAAGAAGAAGGATGAGACGCTACGGCTTTGCGTGGACTACCGTCCATTAAATGCCGTAACCATCAAGAACAAGTACCCGTTGCCACGGATCGACATGTTGTTTGATCAGTTGGTCGAAGCAAAGATCTTTTCCAAGATGGATTTAAGATCCGGGTACCATCAGATTAAGATAAGGGCGGAGGACATTCCAAAGACAGCTTTTTCGACAAGGTACGGACTTTATGAGTACCTGGTCATGTCCTTCGGCCTCACCAATGCTCCAGCTCACTTCATGTACTTAATGAACTCGGTATTCATGCCGGAGCTGGACATGTTTGTCGTGGTCTTCATCGACGACATCCTGGTATATTCCAAGTCGGAGGAAGATCACAAGAAACATCTGCGTATAGTCTTGCAACGGCTGCGGGATCACAAGTTATACGCAAAATTCAGCAAATGCGAGTTTTGGATATCGCAAGTGCCTTTCCTCGGGCATATCATTTCAGCGGAGGGTATCGCTGTGGACCCGAGTAAGATCACGCAAGTGCTGAATTGGAAATCCCCGAGAACTGTTCACGAGGTACGGAGTTTCCTCGGACTCGCGGGATATTATCGGAGGTTCATTCCGAACTTCTCGAAGATTGCCAAGCCAATGACAGAGCTGCTGAAGAAGGCTACCAAATATGTTTGGAGTCCAACATGTGAAGCAGCATTCAAGGCTTTAGTCAAGCACCTAACATCAGCACCGGTTTTGGCGCAGCCAGACACAACAAAACCGTTCGATGTGTACTGCGATGCATCCGGCATTGGGCTCGGATGTGTGCTGATGCAAGACCGAAGAGTGGTCGCGTATGGATCACGGCAGCTTAGGAACCATGAACAAAATTATCCAACACATGACTTGGAGCTCGCTGCCGTGGTACTTGCACTAAAAATGTGGAGGCACTACCTACTCGGTAACCTCGTACATTTATATACCGACCACAAAAGCCTCAAGTACATATTCACTCAGAAGGAGCTGAACATGAGGCAACGAAGATGGTTAGAACTGATAAAGGATTACGAGATAGAGATCCATTATCATCCGGGCAAGGCAAACGTTGTGGCAGATGCGCTGAGCCGCAAGTCACACGTCAATAATCTAACCATCACACCGTTGGAAGAGAGCGAACCACCACTACATGTGATTCCACACGGGGCTCTCTACAACCTAGCTTTGATCCCCACCATCCGTGAAGAGATAGCGGCAGCCCAGAAGAATGACAAGGGCATGTCACATTTACGGAGACGTGTAGACAGTGGGGAGTTGAAATGTTTCCGGAAGGACGGAGACGGCGTCCTATGGTTCAAGGACCGGATTGTCGTACCCCGAAACCCGGAGTTACGGAAGAAAATCTTTGATGAGGCTCACTTATCAAAGTTTTCTATTCACCCCGGTAGCAACAAAATGTATCAAGAACTCAGAAGAAAGTTTTGGTGGACACGGATGAAACGAGAGACTGCAAAGTACGTGTCCGAATGTGATACATGTCGAAGGGTGAAGGCAGACCACATGCGGAAACCGGGACTGCTGCAACCACTGGGCATTCCTGCCTGGAAGTGGGAGGACGTGAGCATGGATTTCGTCGTCGGTTTACCCACCACCTCACAGAAACATGATTCTGTGTGGGTGATCGTCGATCGGCTCACCAAAGTTGCCCATTTCATCCCGGTCAACACCAACTACAACGCCAAGAAGTATGCTGAACTGTACATCTCACGGATCCTATGCTTATACGGCGTACCCCGTACCATCGTATCGGACCGGGGCACTTTATTTGTGTCCCGTTTTTGGGAGCAGCTGCACGCTGCCTTGGGGACGAAGCTGATCCGTAGTTCAGCCTACCACCCGCAGACGGATGGGCAAACGGAGCGGGTAAATCAAATCTTAGAAGACATGCTACGAGCTTGCGCTATCGACCACGGCAAGAATTGGGATGATCACTTGCCGTTAGCCGAGTTCTCGTACAACAATGGGTACCAAGCCAGCATCAAGATGGCGCCCTACGAGGCGCTATACGGGAGAAAATGCCGCACACCACTGAACTGGTGTGAGTCTGGCGAGAGGGTTACCTTCGGGATTGACCTTGTCAACAACGCGGAAGAAAAGGTTCGATTAATTCAAGCGAACCTAAAAGCCGCTCAATCCCGACAGAAACAGTATGCGGACCGGAGAAGGCGCCCATTACAATTCGAAGTTGGGGATCACGTATATCTACGGGTGTCTCCAATGAAGGGCGTAAACAGATTTGGGGTGAGGGGAAAGTTAGCACCCCGCTTCATCGGTCCATTCCAGATTATCGAAAGATGTGGATCGGTGGCATACCGGCTGAACTTACCAGAAGCACTTTCCGGTGTGCACGACGTCTTTCACATTTCCCAGCTGAGGAAGTGTCTCAAGCTATCAACTACCGTTCAGCTGGAAGACATTGAAGAACTGCAACCGGATCTCACCTATCGGGAGGAACCGGTGCAGATTATTGATGAAAAGGCCCGAACCACACGCAACCGTACGTTGTGGTTATACAAGGTTCTATGGAGTAATCACTCTATGGACGAAGCGACATGGGAGAGCGAAGAATTCCTTCGCACTAACTACCCCGACTTTTTCACGTCGCATATCCGGTAATTTTCCACCGTCCTCTCTCTCATTTTCACCTTATAATCTCGGGACGAGATTCTTTTAAGGGGGGAGGAATGTAAGGGCCTCAGTTTTTTACACACATTTGCAGTGTTCATCACCTCACCACACACCTCATTTGAGGAAGAATGATGAACACAAATGAAGAGCAAGTAACAATTATCAACATGCTCATTAGAGAACAAACTCACACATTGCAAAAGTGGTATTTCCCACATGTGATATAGATGGGCTGGACATATGAAAACTCCTACACTTTGTTAAGGATGTCCATGCCAAGTTTCACCCAAATTCAAAACCTTTTTGAGGTCATTTTGGGTACAGATAAGAAGAGGGCAGTTTGAAACCATATTCAAATTCAAACTGTTTTTATTCCATGAATTTAAAAGTGAAGGGCATATTCTTACTCAGCACATTTTTGTGAGCTCACACACCAATTTTCACTCCATTTAGAGTTGATCTTGACATGAGCTAAGTGGGAGAAATTCAAACTTTATTTGAATTTCAAACTGAACTTGTGCTGAAATTCATTCAAACCAACCCTCATTTGAACTTTGATCAATTCAAATGGCTCTTGGGTGAATAATTTGAATTGCCAAGGGTAGAATAGGGTTCACTGTTTACCACAGCTGTTAGGAGTAAATTTCAGAGGTTAAAAGAGAGGTGGGACCCATATGTCAGCCTCTGCCTCAAAACAAACCGACTGAAACTCAGTTCAGTCGGTTCCCGGCTGTTGTGCGCGCGCGCCACCGAAGGGGGGCAGCCGGCGCCAGCTCCTGCTGCGCGCCCCAAGCCGGAGGCCAGCCGCCGGCCTATTTATTCCCTCCCCGGTGTGCTTCAGTCGCCATCCTCCGAGCTGCCGACGTGCACGACCTGTTTTTCCACTGCCATCGCCGCCGCTCGAGCTCCCGCTTGATCAAGCCGATCACAGCTCCCTCCCTTCCCTCCAGGGTCCCAGCAAGGTACTAGCGACCTTCCTCCATCCTTCCCATCGCTAGAGGTCGATTGAAACCGAGTGCTATCAGCTGTGCCGAAAGATAAAAATCGGAACTGGAAACCGCCGCACCTCGGGCTCTCGTGGACAGCCCAACCAGGGCGTTGTCACGCCCGAGCCAAGGCACCCTTGGACGCGCGGGTGACCGGTGCTGCTCATCCCCGAGCCACAGCTCGAGTGGTTGCTCACCGGCGGCGAATTTCCACTTCTCCCCTTTCTGTGTGCAGAACGACCTTCGGGTACGATTCTGTTTAATTCGTGCTCTAGAAAGGATTAGAGGGCCTCAGGCCACTCCCACACGAGCTAGACACGGTAACGCACAAGTTGCCTTCACAACTCTGGGCCGGAGAACCTCTGTGCCCGGCGTAATTTAAGGTCTACTAATGGCGGAACGAACGGGGGGTATCGGGCGCACGGTGAGGACCTATTTCGGGCCTTCCCCGAGCTGCCTCGAGCTCATGTCGACCTTCTCTGAGGTCCACTGATGCTCCCCGACCGATTTCCCAAGTAGCTGAGATACTAGGAGAGTCAGCCGACATGGCCGAAGTCATTCCGATATGGCGGCTCGTCGCCGATCATGCTACGGCCGTTGTCATGAGCAACTGACCCTAGAATCCGGTTCCCCAAGTAAAAGTAGGCAGGGGCGGCCAGAATCAAGAAGTTTGGAGCTGTACAGCAACCGGCGGCGAGATCCCTCGGCGGCGGAGCGCGGGTGTCGCGAGGTTGAAGAAGGGGGTGGACCCCAGCTGTCAGCGGCCGATATTTTGAATCGGGATCCGGCTGCGGCCGGGATCGGGAGTGCTGGCGCGCAAAGTCCTTGTGGGCCGCGGTGTGCCATCGCCTAGGCGTGCGACGCGTGTCCCCTGGGCCCACGCGCGAGTTTAAACTTTTCCCCGATTTTCAGATTTCCTTCAAACTTCAAATCCTTATAACTTTGTCTAGAAAGCTCCAAATCGAGTGAACCAAATTTTGCTGGATTCAGCTCTCTGAGTACTTTCCAGAAAATCAAGTTTCACTCCATGAAATTCCTTAATTCTCCAGAATTAATTCCTCAAAGTTTAAACTGTTAGGAATTTTAACTGGAGAATCCTTTGGAGGAAAATCCTGAAATTTTGCTGAGATGTTCACTAAAATATCCTTGAACTACCATAAAAATTTCAGATCCATTTGAGCTCATTTATTCCACCTAATGGTGTGATTAGTGAAACTGTCCCAGAGAAAATAGAAAATGTTCAGAAACATTTTCAGAATTTTCTCTGAAATTGTTTAGCTCATATCTTTAGTTAGAGACTTCCAAATTAAGGGAGACCAACTCCATTAGAACCCTCTGAAAATCTAGTTTTCAGAAAGTCATAGTTTGTCTCATGAAAATTCTTAGAACACCCTAAGAGTTCCAATTAAGGTCAAGGACATAATTATTTGTGGAGGGCTCAAATGAGCTTTGCTGCAACTAAACCTTGACCAAGTCTCTGTTTAGGTTGTAACCAAGCCACAGTAAAAGTTTCACAGTCATTAGGTCTATCTAGCAAAGGTTATAGACTTCACAACTTCAAACTTAATACAAATGCATTAAATTAATACATGTATTGTTTCTATCATGTAGTCGCTAAGGTCGAGGAGGAACCCGAAGTCCTAGACTTCGTTACTCCGGAGGAACAGCTAGCCTACGACCAAGAGCAGCAAGGCAAGCCCCGGTTTGCATTAACCTTTTTACAAATTTTTATTGTTTTGAGCACATACTTGTTTCCTTTGTTCTGTGCATTAGAGTCTTGATTGGAAACCCAACTGCACAGCCAAGAGAACCATGGGTTGGGTTTAGGATTGTAAACCTCGTTAGCCACTGCATTGCTAGGATAGAGTAGGATTCGGTACAAGTCGAGTAGTTGGAACTACTCGCGAGAATAGGCTAGAGGCACATTGCTCGGGTAGAGATAGCACATGATACACATGGCAAGAAAATGAGACCGAGCGGAGAGTAAGGGCAGCAGGACTTTGGGGCCTGTGTGCTGTAGCTCCGCTTGTGTCGATTGAGGACCGAGCCGTGTGCGGGCCTGTTGAACAAGCTAGAACAGTACCGAAGACCTACCGGATATATGGGAACCGGGAAACTGATGTAACTCGGGTAGCTGGGTATTGAGGCATTGCCCGTCGTTCAGAGGGTAGGTTGAGAGCTCGAGGTGTAAATCAGCTGGCGGCACAGAGATGCGCGTGCAGGGACCTCTTGCTCGGGACGATGGGACCGGTTCAATATTTGGCTAACGGGTGAAAGGTAGTTGCGTACGGCGTCCGTGATGGTTGTTGTAGGCAACATCGAGTACGGGCGTACGTGACGGGTTGTTCGGGTAACCCTGCAGGTGTAAATCGATTATAATCGCCGTCCCTCGCGGTCAGTGAGTACCACTTGTTCACTGTACCGTGACGTAGAATGAACAGGCTAGTTACATGTTAAAATGTTGCTGATTGAAAGATGGACATTGATTGTTAATGATATGCGGTAGCTTAGAGCTAACTAAAGTTCTTTTCAACTTTGGGCAAAGTACATGAGAGAAATGCGTTTCTTGTTTGATTGCGGCTCTCTCATGTACCTTCGCGTAAGGTTCTCCACAACCTGCTGCTAAAACTTGAAAGTAAGGTTCTACTAATTAGGCGAGTCCTTGCAAATGATTTTTACCTCATGTAACCCATTACCCTCATGTAGAAGTTCCATGTTTAGGTGAGACGGGTCAGACTTGCTGAGCCTTCGTGCTCACTGCTTGTGTTTGAAGCTTTTGCAGGGTTCTATGAGGAAGGGACTCCCGAAGAGGAGACGGAACCCCAGGAGGGGAACCCCGTCGAGTGGGAGTCGTGCACGCCGCAGAGTTAGTGTGCGTGTGTGCTAGCAAGGACACGTTCAAGGGCTGAACGTGTACTTGATGCATAGTCTACGCCCGCGAGTGTGGACTAAACTTATTTTGATGTAAACATGTTCATAAAACTGTTTATGTAATAAAACATCCGCTTCCGCTTTGCACCTTTGACGTGTGTTATACGGTGCTGTGCAACGCAGCACCCCTCAGCGTGATCCTGGCTCGACAGGACCAAATGGGGTCGTGTCATTCCGGCGAGAGCCGGGAGGTCCTTAGGACTTGTTTCTCCCTTTTTTATCGAGTCTGTAGTCCAGCTCATGGATCCTTGTTTAATTTGACTCTCTTGGATACTTGTGTCTGTGATGCATTTTCTCTCCTTCTTAGCTTTGCCTGGCTGAGTCCTTAGCTCCGCAAGGTACTCAGAGGCCATTTCCAATCTCGGAGCTTCGCACAGACACCCTCCCCGGGTCCTAACCGTGTTAGGGGCCCCCGCAGGTCTCCGAACCTCGCCCTATGGGGGGCTCCAAATCTGCCTGCCACGTGGCGGGTCCGGAGCTCCTCCTCAAGAGACGGGAGCTCCGGCCATGTTAGACACGTAGGGCTTTCGGAGCCCTCCCACTGGGGGGGGGAGGTCCAGTTCCTGCCTGCCACGTGGCGAGCCCGGAGCCCTCCTCAATGAAGGAGAGAGTTCCGGGCCTGCTGGACACGTGGGGCCCCCAGGCCCCGCCCCTGCTGGAGGGGCAGGTCCCGGTCCTTCCAGTCCCTAGCCGGAGTAGCTGGTAGCTCCTTTCCCCCCGCTTCATGCAGTCCCTGTTGCCGTAACCTGGAGGTCTTGCACACAGGCAGAGGAAACGTAATTCTCCTCGGGGGGTCCTCCCCTCCTGTCTCCTAGTCTTATTCGTCTTATGGTCCTGACCCGCTATACGGGGCTTGGGCAATTCTGTGCACGAGGTGCCGGAGCTCCGGCTCCCTCCGAGGTCCGGGTACGGCCGTCCGATCCCTAGTACCAGGCCATGCGCTGGGGAAGCAGAGTGCACGCGCTTTGGGTTCATGACCAGGCAAAGCGGACGTACTCCCCTGGACCTCGGGAGGGCAGGATGCGCATGCTTTGGGCTCTGGGCTGTAAAAGCCCAAGAAAAGGGACTTGTTAAAAATTTTTATGCACCTCACAACACAACAGTTTTGTTGTGGGTAGGTTGTGAAATATTGTGAAGAGCAAGTGACCTTCCATCAAAGGAGTGATTAGAAGGGAAAACCTTCACTTTCACAAAGTAGGGTTTCTGCACATGAACATGAGAGGTTGAGCTCACCCCTAGGATTTGAAAAGTCTTGGGAAGGTTCAGTCCAAAGCTCATGCAAATTCAACACTTTTTGAGGCACTTTTGGGTTGTTTCAAAAAGAGGCCAATTTGAATGTAAATTCAAATTGCAGCAACTTTCATCACCCAAATTCAAAAGTTAGCTCCATATCTATACTCAGCACATTTTTCTGAGTGAACCCACCAATTTTCATCCCCATTGGAGCTCATCTTGTCAAGAGCTAAATTTGCTAGAATTCAAAACTGAATTTGAATTTCAGTTTAAACATGCAGCAAATTTAGCCAAACACAGTTCAAATTTGAGACTTCAAATTTAAACTAAGACTTGGTGACTAAGTCTCACATTAAATTGTGAGTAGCTGAGAATATTTGGCATAACAGAATTGGAAAAAAAATTTGGAAAAAGAATTAGGGGGAGAGGGGGTCCCACCTGTCAGTAGACTTCACAGAGAAGTATACCTCTGATCTTTTCCTCTCTCGGCCGAGACAGCACACCGGGACGCCGGCGCCGGACCCCCCCTCGCGCTGCCACCTCCTGGTCTCCTGCCCGAGCTGGCGAGCTGCTCCCGGATCGATCAACCCCTAGGCGGTCGGTCGCCCACAGCACGAAACCACCGAGGCTCGGGTCCTTTACGCGTGAACAGAGAGCGCTACGCTCGCCGCCGTTTCCATTCGATCAAGAAACCGGAAATTCACCGCGAGCAGCGCCTCCCCTAGCCCAAAAACCACACCAACTACTCGCCCTCTACCTCCTCCGGCCGAAGACAACCGAGTTTAGCTGCCCAGAACCTAGCCTGGGGACTATCGGCGGTGACCGAGAAACACAGCCGGCACGGGCTCACCGTGGGCAGCTCGAACCCGAGGCTTTCCTGGCCAAGCTAGGCCACTCAGAGACGCGCCGGATAGTCACGCTGCTACTAGCCAAGCCACAGCCCCGACGGTGGACCATTGGGCGTCAATTTGACGTTTTCCTCCCGGCACATCCACTCGGACCTCCGGGTAAGAATCCATCGAATTTGTCCTCAATCTTCGTTCTTAGGCCACCAAAGCGTGCACACAGGACCTAGACTGGCTAGCGTTCGATTTCTCTTCGCAACCCTAGCTAGAAAACCGACCCAGTTCGGGGTATTTCATGTCATTCCATGCTCAAACGCGCGGCAGGAGTCGGGCGCACGGTGAGAACTCCTCTGGAGGTGTTGCCATGCGCTGGCCTTTACTTGCCGAGTGTCCCTAGCACCCACTGGTGCTCTAGAACGGATGGGCTGAGTCGTGGGTAGGCTAGGACCACCGGGCGACGATGCCGATCGTTCCCCGAGGCCGCCGCACGCTGCCGACACCGTTCCGATCCTCTAGCGCCTAAACCGAGCCAACAGACATGTTTCCTGACCCCAAAAACCCCCAGGCGGCGAGCCTCCGGCCGGGAGACGGCCGGAGACACTTAGCCGGTGAGACGCCGCCTCGCTCCGGCGAGGTTAGCGCGCGCGCGGGAAGGGGGGGCTCGGAGGAAGAAGAAGGGTGGGGCAGGCCCACCAGTCAGTGAGGGCGAGTTTAAAACGGGATCGAATATGGCCAGGATTCCGTGTGGCTGTGCACAGGAAAACCCAGTAACCCTGTGTGTCCTCGATTCTCACTGGCTGCGATTTAAAGAGTGGGCCCAGGTTATTTTCCAATAGTAAAACAATTCCAGTTTCCACTCAAACTTTAGAAATCCATAACTTCTGCTAGGAAGCTCCAAATTTAGTGATTCAAATTGGGTTGGATTCATCTTGCCTAGCTCTGTCCAGAGATACAACCCAATTTGTATTAAACCCATTAATTAATTCTGGAAAATTCTTTAAAGCTTTTCAGCAAAAGAATTTTAGAGGGAGTTTGGTTCATCCAAAAATCCCCAAAATTTGCCAGAATGTTCTTTAGGACATTAGTAAACCCCTGAAAAAGTTTCAGACCATTTGGAGTTGATTTGGTCAGAGCAATTCAAATTGGAAGGTGCTGTGTTCATTTGAATGCAGAAACATTTTCAGAGAATTTCCAAAACTTGGAAATTCAATTCTGGGCAAACCTTGACTCCAAAAATGCTAGGAAAATTCATGCAAACTCTATGAGCTATAATAGAAATTGCAGTTCATTAAGTTGAGCATGAACAGGGGTATTACCTCAGAATTAATTCTTCCTTGCTGATTTGCCAAGAGAATTATTCTGAGCAAACCACTCCATGAAAAGTGCTAATGTTTGGTCCAGAGAGTTTTCTTGTGACAAGGAACTCACACAAAAATTCTCAGCTCCATTGGAGCTCTAGATCACCCCTGTCCTGTTTACCCACTTAAGGGATTAATATGGAAAAGGGGGGAAAACCACTTAGCATTTAACCATGTGATTAAGTCCAAGCCAAACCACCAACACCAGTTCATATTTAAATTCTTAAACAAAGTTCCAGGTATTAGAGGCTGGTTATTAGAACCAATAGTATAAGTCTTACTCTAAACTCACTTTTGCATATAAATTAACATGTAGTATTTCATTAACGTGTAGCCGTTGAAGAAGAGACTCCGGAAGTGCTGGACTTCCTCCTTCCGGACGAAGAACTAACTCCTGACCAGCAGCAACAAGGCAAGCCCCGGTTTGCATTAACCCTTTTTAAAAGTTTTACTTTGTATACATGTGTCATATGAATTATGTATGTGCATTAGGTATCGGATGAATGAAACCCCACTTGCATAACCAAAGTTTCCTAAAAGAGTGAGGGTAGTGTCAAGGACCTCGAGTAGACAGGCTATGCTTAATGAGTCATAGGACTTCGGTACAAGTCGAGGAGTTGGAATCTACTCGCGAGATAGGCTGGGGACACACGGGTTCGGTTGAGTGATGTGAGATCACTTTAGTAATGAAAATGAGACTAGGCAGGGGCTAGGGCGCAGCAAGAGAGAGTCTTGTGTGCGCAGCCCTGTCCGTGTCGATTGAGGACCGATCCGTGTGCGGCCCTGCTGAACAAGTATTGAACGTACCGAAGGCATATCGGATATATGGGCCCCGATAAACCGATGTAGCCTAAACCTCCGGGCGTCGAGGCATAGCACACCGATTTATAGGTGTAGGTTGAGGGCAGCAAGGTGGAAATCTGCCAACGGGCATAGAGAGATGCTCCGTGTGGGGAACCTCCTGCTCGTTTCGGTGCGACCGGTTCGACGTTTGGGCTGTTGGGTGAAAGGTTGTCCCGTACGACATCGAGTGAGCGTGCTGTGCAGCTCCACGGGTGGGCGTACGTGACGTGCTCTTTGGGTTTTCCCTGCAGGTGTATATCGAGTCGATTCGCCGTCCCTCGCGGTGACGAGTACTGCTTGTTCACTGCGTCGTAACGTAGACTAATGGATGAAATATGTTGATTCAATGATGCTGATTGATATAATTGTATTGCTACATGTGTGCCACCAAATACTGCTTACTAAATTTCAGATTTCATGAACTGTTAACTTGTTGCTAAAATATGAACTAAGGATGAATTTGTAGGCGTGTCGTTTTGCTGAAATGTTACTATCCTATGTCCATTGTACACCTCATGTAGAGTTTCATGCTTAGGTGAGTCGGTTAAGCCTTGCTGAGCCTTCGTGCTCACGGTTGCTGCATAAGTGTTTTTCAGGTGAGGAGCCACCCATGGACTCGGAGTACGAGTCCACCGGCGAGGGTTACCCTCCGTCGGGGACCACGGCTGAGTGGGAGCCGTACACGCCGCGCTGAGCTGAGGCGTGCAGCTAGTGTGGGTTGCCCTAGGGCTGGGCAACCGACTTTTGCTAAATAGGCAGGCGTGAGTTGTATAGTGTAGTCTTCCGCTGTGTAATAGAACAATAATTGTAACTGAAGTTTGTACTTGTTTGTACAGTTTCAGCTGTCTTTCCCATGTAATATATATTGTGTTCTTATGACGTGTGCTGTCGGGTGTCGCATCGCGCGGCACCACCCTCTGCGATCCTGGATGAGCGGATTCCGGTCCGCCACAGCCTGGTATCAGAGCTGCAGTGGGGATAGCACAGTACTAAAGAACTGCATTATGGGAAAAACTTAGGTGTACGGTGAGGATTCGGTAGTTGCCCAAGTAAGGACTATATTAGCATAGTTACTTAAAGTGGCAGAGACTAACTTATGTGTTATAATTCTGAATTTCAATTATGTAACGACGCACCTACGCTCTGGTAAGTATGGTAAGGAACGCCACCGAAAGCGGTTCAATTTCGGTTAGCTCTCCCTGACGAGGAACGTGGTTCAGGGATTTGTCTCATAGCTTGGTGTGAGACGTCAATATGAATCTTTTGGACTCTTCATGTCCCTGAGTTCATATGAAACGCTGATCCCTAGCGTGCATTAGGCAAGTAAGTGGAGACCCCATCGCGTGGTCAGTAACGCGAAAGTGTGTTCGTCTGGAAATAGCCCAGGAGGACATACGCAGCGCTTGCCATCGGCGTGCCCTGCAGGGCAGTAGGTGGTATCTGTTGGGTTGATAACATTCCCAACCGTGACGACCCGTTCATGGCATACTCGGGTTCCCCGTCGTGTGGTGTTGAAACACGATCACGTGCCTTGAGACGTGACTTAGCTCAAGGACGGCCGTATGACAATGATACGGGCGTTTGTATTTACTTTCAAATATGGAACTGCCTGAAATGAATAACCATTGAGTGCACCATTATTGTGTGGTTTTCTGCAGGTACTAACCACGTATGTATCCGTGTAGAAAACGTGTGCGAGAGACCGTTTAGTGCCACACTTGAGACGTATATACCGGTATGAACCGGTTAGGATTTTCTTTTGTAAGGAACGTAGTACCGAGGCATTGTAGGCATATGCATGAGTATAATGATGACAAAGAATTTAAATCTATAGGTTCAACAGTTAGGACCCTGGTTGGGTATAAGAATGGGATGGTGATGAGTGTAGTTCCAAAAGAGACTGAAAAACAGAGTGCTCTGTTTTGGGCAGCATGTTTGCTGATCTTCAACAGGGCATAACTCACAGGTCTTTTAGCCCAGGGAGGTGTGCTATATAGCTCTGGAAAGGTATTCAAGTACTCTACAACTTTGTTGTAGACTTCCAGAGCTGAAACTCGCCTTAAGATGGCTGAAATCCCAGAGGAATGTAAACTGTCCAGAACCAGGGCAGAGTAAAACATCCTCTGAACTGATATGTTTTTCAAATACAACTCCCAGTAGAAAAATATAAAATTGTCATATAATACACGCTTAGAAAGAGTAGAAGATGTGTGACATCTTTGCAATTCAAAGTTTCTGAAGTTTCAGCACAGAAATTAGGGAGAATTAGGGTTGAAGACAGCCACTTCCAAGGGAGGTGCTGTTAAAATTCTTCCAGAAATTCTGCTGACTTTGAATTAGCATAACTTTTTAGCCAAATCTGATCTGGGGGCAAATGCATACTCGTTGGAAAGATACTAAAGTTAACTTAAACTTTGTTATTCAACTTGAGTCATGAAAATGCACAGAACCAGATCAAAACATGGGATAGGTAGAAACTGGTCATTCTGACAGAAGAATGACAGTTGAGCTCATTGGGGAGGGTGTCGTACCCTAAGGGTGTTATACGTGATGACAACGCAATAATAATGTCTCGTAGAGACCAAACCCAGTTATGTTGAGCTTCCAAACAGGGGGTTCATCAAGTTGGATTAAACTAACTTGTGTTTGGTCTGGTAATGGTGTAGCTTGTGCAAAGTTATTACATTATCTACTTACGAGATATTTCGCATATTTGGTTGTCATAATGTTTTTACGCCCAATTCTATTGGACTGCATGCCAAATGTTGCGGGACTGATGTTTAATGTCGTATGGTTGCAGATGGTTCGTACTAGGACCACGCACGAGGTTGGTGGCTCTAGCCAAGGTGGAGGCGATGACTCCCAGCCACCGGCCTACGACAGCACCCCGCAGCAGCAGCCACCACCGCCGCCTCCGCTTAGTCTAGCGGATGTGATAGCGGCATTGGTGGGAGGTCGTGAGGAGCAGACCGACCTGCTCCGCACGATCGTGCAGAATACGTCCCAGGCGGGAGGACGTCAAGAGCGAGGGCCTCGCGAGCCCCGCGAAGTGTCGTACTCGGATTTCATGAGTACGCACCCTCCAGTGTTCACCGAAGCCGAAGAACCACTGGAGGCGGACAACTGGCTGCGGACTATCGAGTCCAAGTTCGGGCTGCTCCAGTGTACGGAGCGGCAGAAGACGCTGTTCGCAGCACAGCAGCTCCACGGTGCCGCTGGTGCGTGGTGGGCGAATTATGTCGCCTCACGTCCGGCTGGCCATGCCGTGGAATGGCAAGAGTTCCGGGAGGCGTTCCGCGCCTATCACATTCCTCCCGGAATAATGAAGAGAAAGTTCCAAGAATTTTTGGAACTGAAGCAGGGCGGGAGGAGTGCCCACGACTACTCCCGTGCCTTCAACCATCTGGCGCAGTATGCGTCAGACTACATCTCCACGGAGGAGAAGAAGAGGGAGCACTTCTATCGGGGGTTACACCCCGAAATGAAGACCCACCTCGTACAATGGAACCGCGGCACATTCAACGATCTAGTCAATGCCGCCATCATGCAAGAGGACGCTCAGCGGGAGTTAGCAGCTGAGCAGAGGAAGCGTAGCGCTCCACCTAGCAGTGGTGGGAGTGGCGCTCCCCAGAAGTACCGTATGGTGTATCGGACACCATCCGGGCAGCAGTGGCAACCACCGGCGCGACCGCAACGGTTCGGGGGACGTCCCTTTCAGGCACCTCCGTTCCGTCCGCCGATGCCACCACCAAGACAGCAGCAGCAGCAGACGGTACCCCGGGCGTTTCCACCGCCACAACGCGCCCCAGGTTTCCGTCCACCGATCAGCGGGGGACCGCCCCGTTTCACCTGCTTCACATGTGGCCAGGCAGGCCACTTTGCGAAGGACTGTCCCCAGGGGCAGCAGAGCAGCGGGCAAGCCCAGTTTCAGGGCGGTGCTCGAGGCCGACCTCCGGCGAAGAAGGTTGGTCAGCGGACTGGAGGCGTCCGCAACCTCGACAGTGAGGACGCCCCAGAGGGAGACAACGTGCTGGCGGGTACGTTTACTCTCAACCATCAAGCCATAGTCATATTATTTGATTCGGGTGCAACCCACAGCTTTATAAGTGCATCCTATGTGGCTAAACATCAATTGCAAGTCTTCCCAACCGACTGCACTTATATGATATGCTCACCGGGAGGGAAGATTTCAGCTAATATGATGATTCCAAAGGCACCTCTGTGCTTAGGTGGGAAGCTATATCCCACCACCTTGATAATCCTTATGGGACAGAAGATTGATGCAATCTTAGGGATGTCATGGCTGCAATACCATGGCGCTGTCCTAGAGACTCGGACACGGACGGTTCACTTAAATTCTCCATTCCACCGTCCGCATTCCATGGTGTTAGACACGCCAGTCCGGGAAGTTTTGGCAATTAATAATGCTGAAGTTCTCAAGTTAGACGACATCCCCGTAGTCCGGGAGTATCCTGATGTGTTCCCGGATGATCTTCCGGGCATGCCACCTGAGCGGGATGTCGAGTTCAAGATTGAACTTGCACCCGGAACTACGCCCATATCACGGAGACCATACAAGATGGCTCCAAATGAGCTGGCGGAACTGAAAGAACAGCTCAATGATCTGTTGAGCAAGGGTTTCATTAGGCCGAGTTCCTCGCCTTGGGGATGCTCGGCGCTATTCGTGAAGAAAAAGGATGAGACCCTGAGGCTGTGTGTGGATTACCGGCCGCTCAATGCCGTCACCATCAAGAATAAGTACCCACTGCCCCGTATTGACATCTTGTTTGATCAACTTGTGGGGGCAAGTGTATTCTCAAAGATGGACCTTCGCTCTGGATATCACCAGATCAAGATCCGGGCGGAGGATATCCCGAAGACGGCGTTCTCGACGAGATACGGCTTATACGAATATCTCGTCATGTCCTTTGGTCTCACAAATGCTCCAGCCCATTTCATGTATCTCATGAACTCGGTGTTCATGCCGGAGCTGGACAAGTTCGTGGTAGTGTTCATCGACGACATCTTGGTTTACTCCAAGACCGAAGCTGAACATGCCGAACACTTGCGGATCGTTCTTCAACGATTGCGAGACCACAAGCTCTACGCCAAATTCAGCAAATGCGAATTTTGGATCAGCCAAGTGCCATTCTTGGGACATATCATCTCAGCTGAAGGCATCGCGGTTGACCCAAGTAAAATCGAGCAAGTGTTGAAATGGAAAGCTCCCACTTCAGTTCATGAAGTCAGAAGCTTCCTCGGGTTAGCGGGGTACTATCGGAGATTCATTCCAAGTTTCTCCAAGCTCGCTAAGCCGATGACAGGGTTGCTGAAGAAAGGGACCAAATATGTTTGGAACACGGCGTGTGAAGGAGCGTTCCGAACATTGGTGAAGCATCTCACAACAGCCCCGGTCTTAGCTCAACCGGATACAACAAAGCCCTTCGACGTGTATTGTGACGCGTCCGGTATTGGGCTTGGCTGCGTGTTGATGCAGGAAGGACGCGTGGTCGCTTATGGCTCACGCCAACTTCGGAACCATGAGCAGCACTACCCGACTCACGATCTTGAACTTGCTGCCGTGGTGTTGGCGCTGAAAATGTGGAGGCACTATCTCCTGGGGAACTTGGTGCATCTCTACACCGACCACAAGAGCTTGAAATACATTTTCACCCAGAAGGAGCTGAACATGAGGCAGAGGAGGTGGTTAGAACTGATCAAAGATTATGAGATTGAGATCCATTACCACCCCGGCAAGGCGAATGTGGTTGCCGACGCGCTGAGTCGGAAATCACATGTACATCACCTCACCATTACACCGGTGGAGGAGGAAGAGCCAAGTTTATACTTGGTTCCTTATGGATCGCTGTACAACCTTGCCCTCATCCCTACTATTAGGGAGGACATCATTGCAGCTCAGAAAACGGATAAAGGCATGGCACATCTCCGGAGACGGATAGACAATGGAGAGATTAAATGTTTCCGGAAAGATGATGAGGGGACGCTGTGGTTCAATGACCGCATAGTCGTACCCCGAGATATGAAGTTGAGGAAAAAGATCCTCGATGAAGCTCACTTGTCCAAATACTCCATTCATCCGGGCAGCAACAAAATGTACCAAGATTTGAAAAAGAAATTTTGGTGGACACGGATGAAGCGGGAAGTAGCTAAGTACGTATCCGAGTGTGATACGTGTAGACGAGTGAAAGCTGATCACATGAAGAAATCAGGGCTGTTGCAACCCCTGAAGATCCCGGCATGGAAATGGGAAGATGTGAGCATGGATTTCATTGTTGGATTACCCCTAACAGCCAACAAGCATGATTCCATATGGGTAATCGTTGATCGATTAACCAAGACGGCTCACTTCATTCCGGTGAATACCCGTTACAATGCCGGAAAATATGCGGAGCTATACATAGCGAAGATTCTATGCCTATACGGGGTACCCAAGACCATTGTCTCAGATCGAGGTGCATTATTTGTATCTCGCTTTTGGGAGCAGCTACACGCTGCATTGGGTACTAAGTTGATCAGGAGCTCCGCTTATCACCCTCAGACAGATGGCCAGACAGAAAGGGTGAATCAAGTCCTGGAAGACATGTTGAGAGCATGTGCCATCCACTATGGTAGGAACTGGGATGATCACCTACCATTGGCGGAATTCTCGTACAACAACGGTTATCAGGCGAGTATCAAGATGGCACCTTACGAAGCTCTCTACGGTCGTAAATGCCGCACCCCATTAAATTGGTGCGAGTCCGGTGAAAGGGTCACATTCGGAGTTGATGTGGTGAACGACGCCGAAGAGCGCGTTCGGACAATTCAAGCCAATTTGAAGGCCGCTCAATCCCGACAAAAGAGCTACGCTGATAAGAGGCGTAGACCGTTGCACTTTGACGTTGGGGAACACGTGTACCTCCGCGTGTCTCCAATGAAGGGCGTGCACCGATTCGGTGTGAAGGGGAAGCTCGCTCCCCGTTTCATTGGACCCTACGCTATCACCGAGAAGTGTGGACCAGCAGCGTATCGATTGGAGCTACCGGCATCTCTGGCTGGTGTCCATGATATTTTCCATGTTTCGCAACTGCGAAAATGCTTGAAGCATACAACTGCTGTTCCTACCGAAGACATCGGCGAGCTGAAGCCGGATTTAACATATGATGAATATCCGGTGGGAATTCTTGATGAGAAAGCCAGGACCACGCGTAGCAGAACGTTGTGGTTCTACAAAATACTCTGGAGCAACCACACCGCCGAGGAAGCGACGTGGGAGAGCGAGGAGTTCCTTCGCTCAAATTACCCGGAGTTTATGGCTTCTCAACACGGGTAAGTCCCTATTACATCGCTATCCCTTCTTCTGTAATCTCGGGACGAGATTCTTTTAAGGGGGGAGGGATGTAAAAGCCCAAGAAAAGGGACTTGTTAAAAATTTTTATGCACCTCACAACACAACAGTTTTGTTGTGGGTAGGTTGTGAAATATTGTGAAGAGCAAGTGACCTTCCATCAAAGGAGTGATTAGAAGGGAAAACCTTCACTTTCACAAAGTAGGGTTTCTGCACATGAACATGAGAGGTTGAGCTCACCCCTAGGATTTGAAAAGTCTTGGGAAGGTTCAGTCCAAAGCTCATGCAAATTCAACACTTTTTGAGGCACTTTTGGGTTGTTTCAAAAAGAGGCCAATTTGAATGTAAATTCAAATTGCAGCAACTTTCATCACCCAAATTCAAAAGTTAGCTCCATATCTATACTCAGCACATTTTTCTGAGTGAACCCACCAATTTTCATCCCCATTGGAGCTCATCTTGTCAAGAGCTAAATTTGCTAGAATTCAAAACTGAATTTGAATTTCAGTTTAAACATGCAGCAAATTTAGCCAAACACAGTTCAAATTTGAGACTTCAAATTTAAACTAAGACTTGGTGACTAAGTCTCACATTAAATTGTGAGTAGCTGAGAATATTTGGCATAACAGAATTGGAAAAAAAATTTGGAAAAAGAATTAGGGGGAGAGGGGGTCCCACCTGTCAGTAGACTTCACAGAGAAGTATACCTCTGATCTTTTCCTCTCTCGGCCGAGACAGCACACCGGGACGCCGGCGCCGGACCCCCCCTCGCGCTGCCACCTCCTGGTCTCCTGCCCGAGCTGGCGAGCTGCTCCCGGATCGATCAACCCCTAGGCGGTCGGTCGCCCACAGCACGAAACCACCGAGGCTCGGGTCCTTTACGCGTGAACAGAGAGCGCTACGCTCGCCGCCGTTTCCATTCGATCAAGAAACCGGAAATTCACCGCGAGCAGCGCCTCCCCTAGCCCAAAAACCACACCAACTACTCGCCCTCTACCTCCTCCGGCCGAAGACAACCGAGTTTAGCTGCCCAGAACCTAGCCTGGGGACTATCGGCGGTGACCGAGAAACACAGCCGGCACGGGCTCACCGTGGGCAGCTCGAACCCGAGGCTTTCCTGGCCAAGCTAGGCCACTCAGAGACGCGCCGGATAGTCACGCTGCTACTAGCCAAGCCACAGCCCCGACGGTGGACCATTGGGCGTCAATTTGACGTTTTCCTCCCGGCACATCCACTCGGACCTCCGGGTAAGAATCCATCGAATTTGTCCTCAATCTTCGTTCTTAGGCCACCAAAGCGTGCACACAGGACCTAGACTGGCTAGCGTTCGATTTCTCTTCGCAACCCTAGCTAGAAAACCGACCCAGTTCGGGGTATTTCATGTCATTCCATGCTCAAACGCGCGGCAGGAGTCGGGCGCACGGTGAGAACTCCTCTGGAGGTGTTGCCATGCGCTGGCCTTTACTTGCCGAGTGTCCCTAGCACCCACTGGTGCTCTAGAACGGATGGGCTGAGTCGTGGGTAGGCTAGGACCACCGGGCGACGATGCCGATCGTTCCCCGAGGCCGCCGCACGCTGCCGACACCGTTCCGATCCTCTAGCGCCTAAACCGAGCCAACAGACATGTTTCCTGACCCCAAAAACCCCCAGGCGGCGAGCCTCCGGCCGGGAGACGGCCGGAGACACTTAGCCGGTGAGACGCCGCCTCGCTCCGGCGAGGTTAGCGCGCGCGCGGGAAGGGGGGGCTCGGAGGAAGAAGAAGGGTGGGGCAGGCCCACCAGTCAGTGAGGGCGAGTTTAAAACGGGATCGAATATGGCCAGGATTCCGTGTGGCTGTGCACAGGAAAACCCAGTAACCCTGTGTGTCCTCGATTCTCACTAGCTGCGATTTAAAGAGTGGGCCCAGGTTATTTTCCAATAGTAAAACAATTCCAGTTTCCACTCAAACTTTAGAAATCCATAACTTCTGCTAGGAAGCTCCAAATTTAGTGATTCAAATTGGGTTGGATTCATCTTGCCTAGCTCTGTCCAGAGATACAACCCAATTTGTATTAAACCCATTAATTAATTCTGGAAAATTCTTTAAAGCTTTTCAGCAAAAGAATTTTAGAGGGAGTTTTGTTCATCCAAAAATCCCCAAAATTTGCCAGAATGTTCTTTAGGACATTAGTAAACCCCTGAAAAAGTTTCAGACCATTTGGAGTTGATTTGGTCAGAGCAATTCAAATTGGAAGGTGCTGTGTTCATTTGAATGCAGAAACATTTTCAGAGAATTTCCAAAACTTGGAAATTCAATTCTGGGCAAACCTTGACTCCAAAAATGCTAGGAAAATTCATGCAAACTCTATGAGCTATAATAGAAATTGCAGTTCATTAAGTTGAGCATGAACAGGGGTATTACCTCAGAATTAATTCTTCCTTGCTGATTTGCCAAGAGAATTATTCTGAGCAAACCACTCCATGAAAAGTGCTAATGTTTGGTCCAGAGAGTTTTCTTGTGACAAGGAACTCACACAAAAATTCTCAGCTCCATTGGAGCTCTAGATCACCCCTGTCCTGTTTACCCACTTAAGGGATTAATATGGAAAAGGGGGGAAAACCACTTAGCATTTAACCATGTGATTAAGTCCAAGCCAAACCACCAACACCAGTTCATATTTAAATTCTTAAACAAAGTTCCAGGTATTAGAGGCTGGTTATTAGAACCAATAGTATAAGTCTTACTCTAAACTCACTTTTGCATATAAATTAACATGTAGTATTTCATTAACGTGTAGCCGTTGAAGAAGAGACTCCGGAAGTGCTGGACTTCCTCCTTCCGGACGAAGAACTAACTCCTGACCAGCAGCAACAAGGCAAGCCCCGGTTTGCATTAACCCTTTTTAAAAGTTTTACTTTGTATACATGTGTCATATGAATTATGTATGTGCATTAGGTATCGGATGAATGAAACCCCACTTGCATAACCAAAGTTTCCTAAAAGAGTGAGGGTAGTGTCAAGGACCTCGAGTAGACAGGCTATGCTTAATGAGTCATAGGACTTCGGTACAAGTCGAGGAGTTGGAATCTACTCGCGAGATAGGCTGGGGACACACGGGTTCGGTTGAGTGATGTGAGATCACTTTAGTAATGAAAATGAGACTAGGCAGGGGCTAGGGCGCAGCAAGAGAGAGTCTTGTGTGCGCAGCCCTGTCCGTGTCGATTGAGGACCGATCCGTGTGCGGCCCTGCTGAACAAGTATTGAACGTACCGAAGGCATATCGGATATATGGGCCCCGATAAACCGATGTAGCCTAAACCTCCGGGCGTCGAGGCATAGCACACCGATTTATAGGTGTAGGTTGAGGGCAGCAAGGTGGAAATCTGCCAACGGGCATAGAGAGATGCTCCGTGTGGGGAACCTCCTGCTCGTTTCGGTGCGACCGGTTCGACGTTTGGGCTGTTGGGTGAAAGGTTGTCCCGTACGACATCGAGTGAGCGTGCTGTGCAGCTCCACGGGTGGGCGTACGTGACGTGCTCTTTGGGTTTTCCCTGCAGGTGTATATCGAGTCGATTCGCCGTCCCTCGCGGTGACGAGTACTGCTTGTTCACTGCGTCGTAACGTAGACTAATGGATGAAATATGTTGATTCAATGATGCTGATTGATATAATTGTATTGCTACATGTGTGCCACCAAATACTGCTTACTAAATTTCAGATTTCATGAACTGTTAACTTGTTGCTAAAATATGAACTAAGGATGAACTTGTAGGCGTGTCGTTTTGCTGAAATGTTACTATCCTATGTCCATTGTACACCTCATGTAGAGTTTCATGCTTATGTGAGTCGGTTAAGCCTTGCTGAGCCTTCGTGCTCACGGTTGCTGCATAAGTGTTTTTCAGGTGAGGAGCCACCCATGGACTCGGAGTACGAGTCCACCGGCGAGGGTTACCCTCCGTCGGGGACCACGGCTGAGTGGGAGCCGTACACGCCGCGCTGAGCTGAGGCGTGCAGCTAGTGTGGGTTGCCCTAGGGCTGGGCAACCGACTTTTGCTAAATAGGCAGGCGTGAGTTGTATAGTGTAGTCTTCCGCTGTGTAATAGAACAATAATTGTAACTGAAGTTTGTACTTGTTTGTACAGTTTCAGCTGTCTTTCCCATGTAATATATATTGTGTTCTTATGACGTGTGCTGTCGGGTGTCGCATCGCGCGGCACCACCCTCTGCGATCCTGGATGAGCGGATTCCGGTCCGCCACATGGGCCGGCTAAGCTGGATACGCACCCTGGACCCCCCATGCACAACGCTGGCCTTTCCTGGAGGTGACCAACTGGCACCGCAACACCTGACTGGGGGAGGCCCAAGAGACTCACTCGGCCATCGGCAGGTGCCTCAAGCGCAGCCGCCTTCGGTAGGATTGCAAATGCCGACTATGGATGAGCGCAGGAGAGGGGGAGCTAGATGTACGATGAACATACAGAGATAGTGCGATCATAAAAATTAATGCATAATTTAAATGAGCGCATGAGAGAGCTAAGTAGAACAGGTCTCTGTATTCGTACCCATAGGTGGAATTCTGGCTGTACATGGGGGCAATGTTCCGCCTCGTCTACAAGGGAAGCAAGACTCTACGCGCTTAGGGTCGGAACCAGGCTAAACTGGACGTAGTCCTGTACCGTCCCTTGAGACTTAGCTACCCCAAGCTCTGTTCCTAAATTCTATGGGGTCTACTACAGAAGTGAATAACCGTGTTTTACCGATGCTCAGTAAGTAGGACTTACAGTGTTGCTTCATGGCAAGGATTTTTTGGGAATGGATCCCACTCTCGGTTGAAAGGCATGTGTACCTGGGGCGGCAGCTTTCATGATTCAGAAGGGACCTTCCCTGCTGGGGGAGAGCTTATGGGACCTTCTTGGAATATAGCGTGCCGCTTCACCAGGTTGCCCTCTTGCGGGCTCCCGTCGCGTTTGGTTCTTTGGCGGTAGTGCTTAGAGCATTAGCCGAGACCGTGCGTTGTGGGGTGTTCCCTGCAAGCCGAGTCTTGTCGAGGTTGTTATCTTCACGCTGGATCAGGCCCTGCGCGGCTTCTCTCGGGGGCCCCCGGGGAGTTCCCCCCTTCTGGCTAAGGCCTTCAAGGGGTAGGTGAACCCGGGCTCACCTTGGATGACCTAAGGCGTCTCCCCCTTCTGGCAGGGCCTTCAAGGGGTTGACGGACCTTAGGCGGCTCCCGAGAGGTATGTCCGAGGCACGGAGGCGTGCTGTAGTTGGCTAACACCCAGGCCCGTCACCGTCGGAACTGGAGTCCTCACCGCCATGCACTGTCTTTATGACACGCTGAGGCTCCTGGAACCCCACCTGGTGGGCAGCGGTGACTGGGGCGTCGGCCTTCTGTTTGCCATCCCTCTGAGGGTAGGGCGGTGCTTCAGCCCTCTGCTGTCTTCCTTTGCGGAAGCGCTCTGCGAGCCTCTGGATCTCCCAGCACTCGGCAGCAGTATGGTTGCAGGTGCCATGCACGGGGCATAGCCCGCCTTGGTCACTGTCTGGGGCCGGTGACTGCCGCTGCCTTTTGTCAGGGCGTCGCCCCCGAGCTCCACTGGTCGTCGCAGCTGCAGCGACGGGGGCCGTGAATGGTGACTTCATCTTTCCACCCCCCCGGTTCTTGGTCTTCTTGCGACCCCCATAGGCAGCAGCACCGGACCCGGGCTGCCCTCCTGACTCAGAGGTCGGCAGTGCGTGCCAGTTCCGCCCTTCAGCTGCTCTGGCGCACTTGTCCGCCAGGCTGAAGAGCTCCGAGACGTCGCGGACCTCTCTGGTCGCGAGCTTCTCGAGCATTTTCTCGTCCCGGACACCCTGTCGGAACGCCACCACCACAGAGGCGCTTTGGATATGTGGGATGGTGTTGCGCACCTGAGAGAACCGCTGGATGAAAGAGCGCAGCGACTCCCCAGGTTGTTGATTGACGGCGTGGAGGTCAAGCTCCGTGCCGGGACGGGTGTAGGAGCTGCCGAAGTTGGCGACGAACTGCCGGCAGAGCTCACCCCAGGAGGTTATGGACCCCTGAGGTAGATTCATGAGCCAAGACCGGGCTGGGCCGGTCAAGGCGACGGGGAAGTAGTTGGCCATGACAGCCTCGTCCCCTCCTGCGGCAAGTACGGCGGTGGAGTAGATCTGGAGGAACTCCGCCGGGTTGACGCTGCCGTCGTACTTCTCGGGCAGGTGCGGGCGGAACTTGCGTGGCCACCTTGCGAAGCGAAGGTGGGGTGCAAGGGCCGCACATCCTGCACCTGCTGCCGCAGGTATAGGCGCTGCGAACGCTTGGTTCGCACCTGGCACCGCATATCCCGGCATGGGCATGGCTGCACCATAGACCGGGGCCGCTACTTGCGGCGCATATGGTTGTGGCATATGCTGCGCAGCATATGCCTGTGGCGGGGCTCGCATGGCGAAGACCTACCCTTCTGGTTGTGTCGAGGCCGACGACATGCTGTCGCCTGCCTCCTGGTTGCGACGCCTTTCTCGGCGTCGCTCGAGGTACACTCGGGCGTCCTGCCCCAAGTGGCACCGTTCCAGTTCCCATCGCAGGTCCGTCGACAGGAGCCTGGAGGAGCTGGAATCCGCCGTTAGCCCGTCAACCGTGGGTGTGCGCGTCAGCGACACAGCCGGTTGCCCTGGGCGTCGTCCTCGCCGAAACCGAGGGTTCGCGGCGGCGACGACGAGGCGGTCCACCTCGCGGACCCATTGCTGGGTCGCTGAATGGGGCGCATCCCCCGCAGGCGGGTTGCGCAGCAGCGCTCTTGCTGCAGCTAGCGCACCTCCATGGTGTACGCTCAGCGCTGCAGAAGACCTCACGCTGGTCGGGGCCTGCATAGCCGGAGTCGGCGTTGCCGGAGTCGGCTGCTGGCTGCCCGCTTGTGCCGACACACTCCGTCCTGAGTGTGTCGACATGTACTCCCCAGTGGTCACGGTTCGCCGTGAACGCGGAGGGGGAGAGTTTGCCGTTGAAGGAAGCTTGGTCATCTTCATCGGCGGAAACTCGTCGCGCTAGGGGAAAAGCCCCCTACCTGGCGCGCCAAATGTCGAAGTGTGCGATCGACACTTCCCCCGGGCCTGCACTGGGCAGCCCGCGGAGGTTCTTTTTTCGGTGGGGCTAGTCTGCTAGCGGAAAGCTTGCGCGGATGGACGAGTTAGCGAGAGCTTGACACGGCGAGTTTTACGTGGTTCAGGCAGCCGGAGCGTAAAACCCTACGTCCACGGCGAGCTATGGAGCTCGCTGTATTGCTTGCTGCTCAGGGCCGGAGGCCTGAGCTTGGGGGTGAGTTACAGCTTGAGAGTGTATGGCTAGCGTATGAGTTGCAAAGTGCGAACCCTGCTATCGACGCCTGCCCGAGCCTTTTATAGTCCAAGACTCGGGCGGCTTACAAGGGGAGCCGGGACCCAACAGGTGGTCCCGGGAAGATTGTCTATTATCTACCGTATCTGTAGTTACGCCGGTAGTTGCCTCTGGTCGAAGGCTTCTGAGTCTTCATCTTGCCGCCCTGCCCATGCCGCATGCTAGTCGTAGTGGTTGATGACGGCGCAGGCGGCATGGGATGTCTTGTCGCGGTGTTTATTGGCTGGCAGGTTCTGACACCGCGCGCCAGTCTGTGATGCGACTGGGCGCAACGGCACCTGACAGAGGCGTGCTCCGCGTCTCCGCGTCTTGGGAAGACGCGGGCCTTGAATACCTTGTACGGGCAAGGTATGGGGCGTCTTTACGCCCGCTGCCTATCTCTCGGGGGCAGGCAGCGCCGTTCTGCTGGCTCCGGACCCGCCACGTGGCCAGAAGAACGGTGCTGCCTGCCCCCGAGCGGTAGGCGGTGGGCGTAAAGGCGCCCCACAACTTGCCCGTACAAGGTATTCAAGGCCCGCGTCTTCCCAAGACGCGGAGACGCGGAGCACGCCTCTGTCAGGTGCCGTTGCGCCCAGTCGCATCACAGACTGGCGCGCGGTGTCAGAACCTGCCAGCCAATAAACACCGCGACAAGACATCCCATGCCGCCTGCGCCGTCATCAACCACTACGACTAGCACGCGGCATGGGCAGGGCGGCAAGATGAAGACTCAGAAGCCTTCGACCAGAGACCACTACCGGCATAACTGCAGATACGGTAGATAATAGACAATCTTCCCGGGACCACCTGTCGGGTCCCGGCCCCCCTTGTAAGCCGCCCGAGTCTTGGACTATAAAAGGCTCGGGTAGGCGTCGATAGCAAGGGTTTGCACTTTGCAACTCATACGCTAGCCATACACTCTCAAGCTGTAACTCACCCCCAAGCTCAGGCCTCCGGCCCCGAGCAGCAAGAAATACAGCGAGCTCCATAGCTCGCCGTGGACGTAGGGTTTTACGCTCCGGCGGCCTGAACCACGTAAAACTCGCCGTGTCAAGCTCTTACTAACTCGTCCATCTGCGCAAGCTCTCCGCTAGAGACTAGCCCCACCGAAAAAAGAACCTCCGCGGGCTGCCCAGTGCAGGCCCGGGGGAAGTGTCGACTGAACACTTCGACAGCGGGGGTACCCCATATCTCAGGTACCGACAGTGGCCCTGTCGGTACCTGAGATATGGGGTACCCCCGCGCACAGGGTAAAATGCCTAAGGTACTCGCCCTTCTCCGCAGGGAGAGCTCCGACGGCGCCACGCGTCCGGCGGGGCCGGACCTCCCTCTCCTCAGAGGAGAGCTCCGGGCCCGCCACGTGGCATACAGAAGCCGGACCTCCCCCTCCGCGGGAGAGAGCTCCGAAGACGCCACGCGTCCAGCGGGGCCGGACCTCCCTCTCCGCAGAGGAGAGCTCCAGGCCCGCCACGTGGCATACAGAAGCTGGACCTCCCCCTCCGTGGGGAGAGGTCCGGATCCTCCACGTGCCCCGCAGGCCGGACCCTTCTCGCCTCAGAGAAGGCCTCCGGACCCGCCACGTGGCCAGAAGAACGGTGCTGCCTGCCCCCGAGCGGTAGGCAGCGGGCGTAAAGGCGCCCCACACCTTGCCCGTACAAGGTATTCAAGGCCCGCGTCTTCCCAAGACGCGGAAACGCGGAGCACGCGTCTATCAGGTGCCGTTGCGCCCAGTCGCATCACAGACTGGCGCGCGGTGTCAGAACCTGCCAGCTAATAAACGCCGCGACAAGACATCCCATGCCGCCTGCGCCGTTATCAACCACTACGACTAGCATGCGGCATGGGCAGGGCGGCAAGATGAAGACTCAGAAGCCTTCAACCAGAGGCAACTACCGGCGTAACTACAGATACGGTAGATAACAGACAATCTTCCGGGGACCACTTGTCGGGTCCCGGCTCCCCTTGTAAGCCGCCCGAGTCTTGGACTATAAAAGGCTCGGGTAGGCGTCGATAGCAAGGGTTCGCACTTTGCAACTCATACGCTAGCCATACACTCTCAAGCTGTAACTCACCCCCATGCTCAGGCCTCCGGCCATGAGCAGCAAGCAATACAGCGAGCCCCATAGCTTGCCGTGGACGTAGGGTTTTACGCTCCGGCGGCCTGAACCACGTAAAACTCGCCGTGCCAAGCTCTTACTAACTCGTCCATCTGCGCAAGCTCTCCGCTAGGGACTAGCCCCTCCGAAAAAAGAACCTCCGCGGGCTGCCCAGTGCAGGCCCGGGGGAAGTGTCAATCGCACACTTCGACATTTGGCGCGCCAGGTAGGGGGCTTTTCCCCTAGCGCGACGAGTTCCCGCCGACGAAGATGACCAAGCTTCCTTCAGCGGCAACCTCTCCCCCTCCGCGTTCACGGCGAACCGTTACCACTGGGGAGTACATGTCGACACACTCAGGACGGAGTGTGTTGGCACAAGCTGGTAGCCAGCAGCCGACTCCGGCGATGCCGACTCCGGATATGCAGGCCCCGACCAGTGTGAGATCTTCTGCAGTGCTGAGCGTACACCATGGGGTGCTCTAGCTGCAGCAAGAGCGCTGCTGCGCAACCCACCTGCGGGAGATGCGCCCCATTCAGCGACCCAGCAGTGGGTCCGCGAGGTGGACCACCTCATCGTCGCTGCCGCGAACCCTCGGTTTCGGCGAGGACGGCGCCCAGGACAACCGGCTGTGTCGCTGACGCGCACACCCACGGTTGACGGGCTGACGGCGGATTCCAGCTCCTCCAGGCTCCTGTCGACGGACCTGCGAAGGAAACTTGAACGGTGCCACTTGGGTCAGGACGCCGGGGTGTACCTCGAGCGATGCCGAGAGAGGCGTCGCAGCCATGAGGCAGGCGAGAGCATGTCGTCGGCCTCGACACAACCAGAAGGGCAGGCCTTCGCCACGCAAGTCCTGCCTCAGGCATATCCTGCGCAGCATATGCCACAGCTATACGCGCCGCAAGTAGCGGCCCCGGTCTATGGTGCAGCCATGCCCATGCTGGGATATGCGGTGCCAGGTGCGAACCAAGCGTTCGCAGCGCCAGTACCTGAAGCAGAAGGTGCAGGATGTGCGGCCCTGGCACCCCACCTTCGCTTCGCAAGGTGGCCACGCAAGTTTCGCCCGCATCGGCACGAGAAGTACGACGGTAGCGTCAACCCTGCGGAGTTCCTCCAGATGTACTCCACCGCCGTACTTGCCGCAGGAGGGGATGAGGCTGTCATGGCCAACTACTTCCCCGTCGCCTTGACCGGCCCAGCTCGGTCTTGGCTCATGAATCTACCTCAGGGGTCCATAACCTCCTGGGGAGAGCTCTGCCGGCAGTTCGTCGCCAACTTTGACAGCTCCTACACCCGTCCCGGCACGGAGCTTGACCTCCACGCCGTCAAGCAACAACCTGGGGAGTCGCTGCGCTCTTTCATCCAGCGGTTCTCTCAGGTACGCAACACCATCCCGCATATCCAAAGTGCCTCTGTGGTGGTGGCGTTCCGACAGGGTGTCCGGGACGAGAAAATGCTTGAGAAGCTCGCGACCAGAGAGGTCCGCGACGTCTCAGAGCTCTTCAGCCTGGCGGACAAGTGCGCCAGAGCAGCTGAAGGGCGGAACTGGCACGCTCTGCCGGCCTCCGAATCAGGAGGACAGCCCGGGTCCGGTGCTGCTGCCTATGGGGGTGGCAAGAAGACCAAGAACCGGGGGGCGGCAAGATGAAGTCACCATTCACGGCCCCCGTCGCCGCAGCTGCGATGACCAGTGGAGCTCGGGGGCCACGCCCCGACAAAAGGCAACGGCAATCACCAGTCCCTGACAGTGACCAGGGCGGGCTATGCCCTGTGCATGGCACCGGCAACCATACTGCCGCCGAGTGCTGGGAGATCCAGAAGCTTGCAGAGCGCTTCCGCAAAGGGAGACAGCAGAGGGCCGAAGCACCGCCCTACCCTCAGAGGGATGGCAAACAGAAGGCCGATGCCCCAGTCACCGCTGCCCACCAGGTGGGATTCCAGGAGCCTCAGCGTGTCATAAAGACAGTGCATGACGGAGAAGACTCCAGTTCCAACGGTGACGGGCCAGGGCGTTAGCCAACTACGGCACGCCTCCGTGCCTCGAACATACCTCTCGGGGGCCGCCTAAGGTCCTTCAACCCCTTGAAGGCCTTGCCAGAAGGGGAAGATGCTTTAGGTCATCCAAGGCGAGCCCGGGTCCACCTACCCCTTGAAGGCCTTAGCCAGAAGGGGAGAACTCCCCGGGGGCCCTCGAGAGAAGCCGCGCAGGACCTGATCCAGCGTGAAGATAACAACCTCGACAAGACTCGGCTTGCAGGGAACACCCCACAACGCACGGTCTCGACTAATGCTCTAAGCACTACCGCCAAAGAACCAAACGCGACAGGGGCCCGCAAGAGGGCAACCTGGTGAAGCGGCACGCTATATTCCAAGAAGGACCCATAAGCTCTCCCCCAGCAGGGGAGGTCCCTTCCGAATCATGAAAGCTGCCGCCCCAGGTACACATGCCTTTCAACCGAGAGTGGGATCCATTCCCAAAAAATCCTTGCCATGAAGCAACACTGTAAGTCCTACTTACTGAGCATCGGTAGAACAGGGTTATTCACTTCTGTAATAGACCCCATAGAATTTAGGAACAGAGCTTGGGGTAGCTAAGTCTCAAGGGACAGTACAGGACTACGTCCAGTTTAGCCTGATTCCGACCCTAAGCGCGTAGAGTCTTGCTTCCCTTGTAGACGAGGCGGAACATTGCCCCCATGTACAGCCAGAATTCCACCTATGGGCACGAATACAGAGATCTGTTCTACTTAGCTCTCTCTCATGCGCTCATTTAAATTATGCATTAATTTTTATGATCGCACTATCTCTATATGTTCATCGTACATCTAGCTCCCCCTCTCCTGCGCTCATCCATAGTCGGCATTTGATATCCTACCGAAGGCGGCTGCGCTTGAGGCACCTGCCGATGGCCGAGTGAGTCTCTCGGGCCTCCCCCAGTCAGGTGTTGCGGTGCCAGTTGGTTACCTCCAGGAAAGGCCAGTGTTGTGCATGGGGGGTACAGGGTGCGTATCCAGCTTAGCCGGCCCAGAGCCCAAAGCATGCGCATCCTGCCCTCCGGAGGTCCAGGGGAGTACGTCCGCTTTGCCTGGTCATGAACCCAAAGCGCGTGCACTCTGCTTCCCCAGCGCATGGCCCGGTACTAGGGATCGGACGGCCGTACCCGGACCTCGGAGGGAGCCGGAGCTCCGGCGCCTCGTGCACAGAATTGTCCAAGCCCCGTATAGCGGGTCAGGACCATAAGACGGATCAGACTAGGAGACGGGAGGGGAGGACCCCCCGAGGAGAATTACGTTTCCTCTGCCTGTGTGCAGGACCTCCAGGTTACGGCAACAGGGACTGCATGAAGGGGGGGGGGGGGAAAGGAGCTACCAGCTACTCCGGCCTGGGACTGGAAGGACCGGGACCTGCCCCTCCAGCAGGGCGGGGCCCGGGGGCCCCACGTGTCCAGCGGGCCCAGAACTCTCTCCTTCCTTGAGGAGGGCTCCGGGCTCGCCACGTGGCAGGCAGGAACCGGACCTCCCCCCTCAGTGGGAGGGCTCCGAAAGCCCTACGTGTCCAACATGGCCGGAGCTCCCGTCTCTTGAGGAGGAGCTCCGGACCCGCCACGTGGCAGGCAGATTTGGAGCCCCCCATAGGGCGAGGTTCGGAGACCTCCGGGGGCCCCTAACACGGTTAGGACCCTGGGAGGGTGTCTGTGCGAAGCTCCGAGATTGGGAATGGCCTCTGAGTACCTTGCGGAGCTAAGGACTCAGCCAGGCAAAGCCAAGAAGGAGAGAAAAAGCATCACAGACACAAGTATCCAAGAAAGTCAAATTAAGCAAGGCTCCATGAGCTGGACTACAGACTCGATAAAAAAGGGAGAAACAAGTCCTAAGGACCTCCCGGCTCTCGCCAGAACCTTGCGGCTACAAGGGCGGCCACATCCTCGACTTCAGCCCTGGCAGCTTCCTCCCGCTCCGCGGCTGGGCCCTCTCTCGCTGGCTCTAGCGAAAAAGAGGCATCGCGGCTCTTGAAGCATGCCAGCACATGCGAAGCGACCTCTAAAGCTAAGCCGCGGCCCTCGGCCTCAAGCTCGCTGGCGACCACTGAGTCGAGTCTGTCCAGCTTGGCGCCGATCGACTCCAACGCAGGGATCACCTCTGCCACCTTCAATGCGGGAGTCGCGGCCCTCACCGGACTGAAGCCAAGAGGGATCAGGGCGGACCCCGCTCGATCCACGAAGCTTGAGACCGCAAGAGCCTCGGAGGACCGCAAGGCTGAGAGCTCCTCCACCTCGCGGCGGGCCGCCTGCAGAGCCTCCAGGTTCCTCTCGGAGAATTCCTTCTCCTTGGCCGCCAGGGAACTCTCCCGAAGGTGGAGAGTCTTGGCTAGCCGCTCCAACTCAGTGGCCTTGAAGCCGGCGGTCAACTCCCGGTCCAAGACTGCCCGGTGATCATGGGAGACCTGTTCCTCCCTCAAGTCGAGGTCTGCCTTCAGAATCTCCAGCTCCTCCATCCGAGCTCGGAGGTCATCCTCGCCCGCGGCCAGCTGCGCGGCGACCCTCTCTGCCTCAGCTGCCACGAAATGCTCCCGCTCCTCAACGGCGAGTTCACGGCGCTCCAACCGCTGCCGTATTTCCACAGCAGCAGAGAGGCTCTCTTCGGTCCGGGCGTGTGCCTCCAGGGCCTCCCTGTTGATCCGCCGCGACTAGGTGTCCATGCGGTCAACAGCCCGCTTCATCCGGTCGACGAGCGCTTCCCTGAAGTCGAGCAACTCCTGCCTGGAGTCGAGCTCACTCTTAACCTTTGCGGTCCTCTCCCGCAAAAGGTTCCCCCAGGTGAGGAGGCGATCCCGTTCAACCGTATACTCCTCCCGCTCGTGCCCTAATGCAGCCAAGACCTGCCGAACGCTTGTCTCGGCAAGCGCGAAGGCATCCGCCAGAGGCAATGGAGCAACAGAGGCCGGGGCAGTCCCCCCGACCTCCTCCATTACCTATTCCTCAGGAAGAGTCAGCGCACCAGCAACTGAGACGAGACACCGATCAGGTGAAGCTGGCTTCGAGGCTCTGGCAGCCAGGCCTGCCGGGCTCTCTTCAGCTTCTGGCTCCTTGATCTGAGGAGAGGGGCGAACCGGGGAAGGCGGTGCTGGAGAAAAGGCCGGGCCGCCTAGTGCAGGGTCGACCTGCACCGGCTTGGGGGCCACGATGGCCGTCTCGGCAGGAAGAGACGACGCCGCCGTGGAGTCCGGGCACACCGGAACAGGAGAAGTTCGCGCTGGCCTGGGGGCCGCGGCAGTTGCCCCTGGCTCCGAACGCTGCGGCACAGATTCCCCGCAAGACGGGGAAGGCCGGGAAGCGCGGACACTCCAGCGAGCTCTGAACCCCGACTTCCGAGCCGGGGTAGGACTCCCAGAGCCCGCTATCGTCACTGACGGCAGCTCCGCAGTCGCTTGGACTGGCGGAGCAGGGGACGCCCCAGAAGCTTCCCCCAGCGCGTCAACCCGGGGCCTCTTCGAGTCGCCACCGGAGGGAGTGTCAGGCACCCCAGAATCCCGACTTGGCACCGACGCCGTTGCTGGAGGAGATCGAGCGCGTTTCTTCTCTGGCAGCGGGTTGGAAGCCATGGCAAGGGAGAACATAAAAGCAAGAGAGCAAAAGCACAAGAGTCCGAGAAGAAACGCTGAGAAGTGCGAAGGGAAGCTGCAATGTGGGTAAGACCCCCTCTAAAAAGCTTCCCGGTGCAATTCCAAGCGATTCGGAACTCTTCGATTATCCCGCACCGGCAACCGCTTCGGTTCCTAGACCGAATGCCGATGACGGGTGGGCCCAAGCCGCTTAACTAAAGCGGTGGGGTCAAGGAGTCAGTCTCCTGAGAAGATGAGCCGGCAAGGCACTTCGGCGGTTCCCGAAGAAAGCGCCGCAACGTGCAGAAGTGGCAGCCTTGGGAACCGCCGCAGTAAAAGCAATCATCAAGTGAGCGCACGCTCTCGCGACCCCGTGGCCGTTCGTGCTCCGGCAGCGGTCAATTCAGGACTTAGAGAAAGTGCGCGGATCGGAAGAGACGGAGGTCCCACCTCGGGCTCGCTATCTCCCCCGAGATGGGCCCGGGGGCCACTGTCGGTACCTGAGATATGGGGTACCCCCGCGCACAGGGTAAAATGCCTAAGGTACTCGCCCTTCTCCGCAGGGAGAGCTCCGAAGGCGCCAGGCGTCCGGCGGGGCCGGACCTCCCTCTCCTCAGAGGAGAGCTCCGGGCCCGCCATGTGGCATACAGAAGCCGGACCTCCCCCTCCGCGGGAGAGAGGTCCGAAGACGCCACGCGTCCAGCGGGGCCGGACCCCCCTCTCCGCAGAGGAGAGCTCCGAGCCCGCCACATGGCATACAGAAGCTGGACCTCCCCCTCCGCGTGGAGAGGTCCGGAGGCTCCACGTGCCCCGCAGGCCGGACCCTTCTCGCCTCAGAGAAGGGCTCCGGACCTGCCACGTGGCCAGAAGAACGGTGCTGCCTGCACCCGAGCGGTAGGCAGCGGGCGTAAAGGCGCCCCACACCTTGCCCGTACAAGGTATTCAAGGCCCGCGTCTTCCCAAGACGCGGAAACGCGGAGCACGCGTCTGTCAGGTGCCGTTGCGCCCAGTCGCATCACAGACTGGCGCGCGGTGTCAGAACCTGCCAGCTAATAAACGCCGCGACAAGACATCCCATGCCGCCTGCGCCGTCATCAACCACTACGACTAGCATGCGGCATGGGCAGGGCGGCAAGATGAAGACTCAGAAGCCTTCGACCAGAGGCAACTACCGGCGTAACTACAGATACGGTAGATAACAGACAATCTTCCCGGGACCACCTGTCGGGTCCCGGCTCCCCTTGTAAGCCGCCCGAGTCTTGGACTATAAAAGGCTCGGGTAGGCGTCAATAGCAAGGGTTCGCACATTGCAACTCATACGCTAGCCATACACTCTCAAGCTGTAACTCACCCCCAAGCTCAGGCCTCCGGCCCTGAGCAGCAAGCAATACAGCGAGCTCCATAGCTCGCCGTGGACGTAGGGTTTTACGCTCCGGTGGCCTGAACCACGTAAAACTCGCCGTGCCAAGCTCTTACTAACTCGTCCATCTGCGCAAGCTCTCCTCTAGGGACTAGCCCCTCCAAAAAAAGAACCTCCGCGGGCTGCCCAGTGCAGGCCCGGGGGAAGTGTCGATCGCACACTTCGACAGGCCCCCGGGCCCATCTCAGGGGAGATAGCGAGCCCGAGGTGGGACCTCCATCTCTTCCGATCCGCGCACTTTCTCTAAGTCCCGAATTGACCGCTGCCGGAGCACGAACGGCCGCGGGATCATGGGAGCGTGCGCTCACTTGATGGTTTCTTTTACTGCGGCGGTTCCAAAGACTGCCACTTCTGCACGTTGCGGCGCTTTCTTTGGGAACTGCCGAAGTGCCTTGCCGGCTCATCTTCACAGGAGACTGACTCCTTGACCCACCGCTCCAGTTGGGCGGCTTGGGTCCATCCATCATCGGCTCTCGGTCTAGGAGCCGAAGCGGTGGCCGATGCAGTGTATTCAAAGAGTTCCGAAACGCTTGGGATTGCACCCGGGAAGGTGTGAAATGAAACCCCCATGTGGGTACACTTCCCTTATAAGGCTTCCATCCCCTGCGCCTCCCTCGAATCTCTGCAGTCTTGTCTTCTTCCATGGCTCTTAACCTGCCTTATGGGGGGAGAATCGCTCTCGGTTCCTTCCAGCGATGGCGTCTGCACCAAGCCTGGGACTCAGGGAGCCTGCCTGCTCTGCCTCTGTTGGTGGCGCCACCAAGGGGTCTCTGGTTTGTCCTCCCGACGGAGCACTTCCTTGGTGACGGCAGGCAGAAAGCTCCTTGGCGTTGCGTCCCTTCCCAGGTGGTGGAGTCTTCAAAGAAACCGCTGAAGCACCGAGGAGAATCCCAGGCGGCAGAGTCTCCGAGAAGACCGCTGAAGCTGCGGAGGGGGGGCCTCGGGAGCACCCTTGATGACACCAGCTTTTGCGCAGGTGATGAGGGAAGGAGGCTCCAGAGGCACCCTTGACGACACCGGCTTTTGTGCCGATGATGAGGGAACTTCAGGAGAAGGAAGCTGCCGATGCACCATGGAGGATCCCAGACGGCAGAGTCTCCAGGAAGACCGCTGAATACTGCGGAGGGGGCCTCAGGTGCTCCCTTGGTGTCACCGGCTTTTGCGCCGGTGATGATAGGGGCGATTCCTGCGCTCGGGTCATAGAGCGAGAGAGTTCCGCCAGGGCTGAAGTCTGGTGATGCGGCTGTTCTTGTAACTTCTGGATTCTGGTCGTGTCAGGAGACCCTCGGGACTTGTTTCTTTCTTTTTATCGAGACTGTATTCCAGCTCTTGGAGCTTCGCATAGTTTGACTCTTTAAGATATTTGCGTCTGTCGAAGTGTTCGGTCGACACTTCCCCCGGGCCTGCACTGGGCAGCCCGCGGAGGTTCTTTTTTCGGTGGGGCTAGTCCCTTGCAGAGAGCTTGCGCGGATGGACGAGTTAGTAAGAGCTTGACACGGTGAGTTTTACGTGGTTGAGGCCGCCGGAGCGTAAAACCCTACGTCCACGGCGAGCTATGGAGCTCGCTGTATTGCTTGCTGCTCGGAACCGGAGTCCCGAGCTTGGGGGTGAGTTACAGCTTGGGTGTGAATGGCTAGGTATGAGTTGCAGAGGTGCGAACCCTTGCTATCGTCGCCTACCCGAGTCTTTTATAGTCCAAGACTCGGGTGGCTTACAAGGGGGCCCGGGACCCGACAGGTGGTCCCGGGGAGTTTGTCTATCATCTACCGTGTCGAAGTGTGCGATCGACACTTCCCCCGGGCCTGCACTGGGCAGCCCGCGGAGGTTCTTTTTTCGGCGGGGCTAGTCTCCTAGCGGAAAGCTTGCGCAGATGGACGAGTTAGCGAGAGCTTGACACGGCGAGTTTTACGTGGTTCAGACCGCCGGAGCGTAAAACCCTACGTCCACGGCAAGCTATGTGGCTCGCTGTATTGCTTGCTGCTCAGGGCCGGAGGCCTGAGCTTGGGGGTGAGTTACAGCTTGAGAGTGTATGGCTAGCGTATGAGTTGCAAGGTGCGAACCAACAGGGTCTGAACCCTTGCTAACGTTGCCTACCCGAGCCTTTTATAGCCCAAGACTCGAGTGGCTTACAAGGGGGGCCCGGGACCCGACAGGTGGCCCTGGGGTGATTTCCTACTAGCTATTATGTCTTGGCGCTGGCGTCGAAGTCCTCGTCCTGCCGCCCTACCCATGCCGCAGGCTAAGTGTAGCGTGTAGTCGTTGGCGATGGCAGGGGCGGCAGGGCGTGTCTTGTCCGGTCTTGTCGCTGCCTTCAATGGCCTGCAGCTTCAGACACTGTGCGCCTGTCCTGGCTGTGACTGGTCATAGCGCCTCCTGACAGGCGTGCGCTGCGCTTATTGGCTGGCAGGTTCTGACACCGTGCGCCAGTCTGTGATGCGACTGGGCGCAACAGTACCTGACAGAGGCGTGCTCCCCGTCTCCGCGTCTTGGGAATACGCGGGCCTTGAATACCTTGTTCGGGCAAGGTATGGGGCGTCTTTACGCCCGCCGCCTACCGCTCGGGGGCAGGCAGCGCTCTTCTGCTGGCCACGTGGCGGTCCCGGAGCCCTCCTCAGAGGAGAGGGGGGTCTGGCCCCGCAGGACACGTGGAGCATTCGGACCTCTCCCCACGGAGGGGGAGGTCCGGCTTCCGTCGGCCACGTGGCAAGCCCGGAGCTCTCCTCTAAGGAGAGGGAGGTCCGGCCCAGCTGGACACACGGCACCCTCGGACCTCTCTCCCGCGGAGGGGGCAGGTCCGGCTTCTGTATGCCACGTGGCGGGCCCGGAGCTTTCCTCTGAGGAGAGGGAGGTCCGGCCCCGCCGGACGCGTGGCGCCTTCGGAGCTCTCCCTGCGGAGAAGGGCGAGATCCTTATGCATTTTCCCCTGTGCGCGGGGGTACCCCATATCGCGGGTACCGACAGTGGCCGCCGGGCTCTCCATTGGATCGTTTGCTTGAGCAAAGGTGGGCGGTCGAGTCCTCATGAACTCTCCCAACCTGTTATGGGCCGGTGGTGGTGGTGGCGGTGGTGCCGGAACGGGGTGTTGATTGGCCTGCAACTGACCCAAAGTTTGGATCATGGTTTGCATAAGCTGGTTTTGCATGGCCATCAACCTTTCTAGGTTGTTTTCGCCAGCTCCAGGGTTAGCAGGAACTTCTTCGTGGTCATCTTCCTAGACGTTCCTTCGGCTGGCGTTTCCTCTCACCATCTGTGAGAGAGAACGAAATAGAATAGAAGGTTAGAAAGTTAGGTAGGTCCTTTCAACTATATGCATCAAGGGGAGTTTGGACTATATATATATTAGTCCTTATGAGGATGTGATCAAGTGCCGAAACATCTCACACCTCCTTCTTCTTACGTGTGGATATGGACGACGTTTTTGAGACGTCCAACAACTCACACTAAGCACATATTCACAAGTAATCATCACAAGGGCCCACTCAACTCCTATTCAAGGATGGTTTCCTATGTCAAGGTGGTTTCAAGGCCAATCTAAGCTATTCATCCTAGGATGCTTCCTTTGGTCCGCGTAGCTTCTATTTAGGGGTATAACTTGCTGTTAACCCGTGATTCTAATATCAATCTAAGGTTTCTATCTAGGCGTGTAACCTACTGTCAACCCGTGGCTCTGATACCAATCTGTGACGCCCTCAATTCTGTGGAAAACCACGGAACCGAGAACTAATGCATATGTGTGCCCAGGATGTTCATCACACATACACATACGTTCCACAAACTGAATTCAGATTATATATTACCACGAATAACAGAGTTTATTACAATTCCTCATGAGTCTTGGACTCATGCTCACAGCGGAAGTCTTATTTCTATGCAGCGGAAATATTATTTAAATGCGGAAGCAAAAACTAATGCGGAAGCAAAACTAAGCAGAGGTGGCTCCATCCCTACTCCGTCCACAGGCAAGGTTGAGAACAGATCACACGCCATAATGCTCTACTCGGTCTTCATAGTAGTCTTCTCTTGCTGTTGATGAAGAAATAATAATGCAAGTTTGAGCACAATGATGTACTCAGCAAGTGCGGGAATAACACATGATATGCAGCTCATAAACAAGGTAGGCGATGAAAGGGCTATTTGCAGAAAAGCAGATTTATAAAACCATGATAAAACAGCAACTTCAATTTAGGTGAATGTAATCCCATCATATATATTACCAACATACCTCCATCGCTTCCATGTTCCATCCGAACATTAACCAATCTCTTATTCATACTCACGAATACCTCCTCGGATTCTTTACCATCTCACCTCATAAAACAACCACATCTCACACCGAGACCAATCTCATGTCATGACCCATCAGTCATGCAACCATCTTATCTCCCGGACTCAACAGTTCCAAACCAATAACCATAACCAATAACCATAACCAAGAACCCTCCCAATAACCATTCCAATAACCATCCCAGTAATCGTCCCATCTAATCATGGCAGTTTAGCCAGGTGCTCATGACCGTAAGCTCGGCTATCATGATAGTTTTTGACTCTGCAGAGTTTGCACCTCTTTACCCACAAGTTTGTGATTTTGTCACCCGTCGGCGACTGCAGAACCTCCATTATACCAGTACACAACCGTCGGTGTATGGTCAAGAGATCACAAAATAGCCTTTACAAAGGGGTTACTAGATGTATGGACTCACTAAGATTTCACCGGCAGGCTAGAATCCCCAATTCTCCCACCCACGGGCCCCCTCTTGTGCCATGCAGTTCCCAGGGCAGTCCTCACTCGACTCCCATTCCCCGCGCCTTCCATAGTCCATAACATCCTAGCAACTTACCTAATTACTCAGCTAAGCCGCACCCATACTTGGCCTTGTGGTGGCACTGTTATCCTGGCATGTGCATGCATGAACCGGTCCTTAGATCTGCAGCAAGCAAAACCACCCTCTCATACTACCTCATTCACAAACCCAGGCTTGCCTAGATCTCCCTCCGATCCATGTTTATTAACCTCATCAGTTACTTGTTATCAGTACGAATGCAGTTAGCTAGACACATCTATCTCGCTTCCCAATCCCATGGACTCAGCGAGGCATAAAACAAGAAAACCATACCCGACTCATAAACTTCCCAGGCGTCAAGGATGGTTTAATCAAAACTAGTAAACTCCCATAAAAAGGGTTTCCCATCATGTTTGACTCAGCACACACACCTTTTCGCAAAACAAAATAGTTTTACCCAAAACATAGGATCAACATGGTCAAGGAGCACTTGCCTTGTTCTTGCGGTTCCGGTTGTCCTTGATTCTCAAAACCTTGTTGCTGCAGCTCGTCGTAGACAGCTTCCTGAGTTTGTCCTGCTATGTAGGATTCATGTGCACACAAATTCACAGCAATCAATATTATGCACAAACCCTAAACTAGATGCGATGATGCACATGCATGCTATACTACGATTAGTTCTATTAGATTGATCTGATGTTCTTGCATGGCTTGCATGGTCAGAGGTTTTCAGATCAAAGATGAACGTGGCGATGATCTTGTCTTTAGATCAAACTGATCATCGAGTGTTCTGCCCACGAAAACGCTTCTGTTCGAAAGAAATTGAAGAACAGATGCAAGAGATGAACACCATGATGTCGTAAGGTGGTATTGAAGTCCTACCTCACGCTCTTCTTGACTTCGAGGTCCTCCTCAGACCACTCGGTTCTTCTCTGATGATCTCCCTTGTTGCGCGTCGGCGATGTTTTGCTCGGCGAGTTAGGGCTAGGGTGCTAAGTCGTTGGCTCAGGAGTTGAAAGAGAAGTTCGTAGTTTCGGCAAGAGGTTTCGGGTTCTATTTATAATCGGGAAGAGAAGAGTCCTAATCTGATTGGATCCCGAATAAGAGTCTTATTCAGATCTTTGTTAGATCCTGACGTCTTATCTTCGGTAAGGATCATGGAGTTTAGATCGGTTTTCGTTGTGCACCGGTATCTTTACACGTAAGAACCGCTTCAGACTCGTTACCTCCGCGGTAATGAGCTCCGGAAGCTCCATGTGTCCTTCCGAGCCTGGTATCTCTTCTCCCGCAGAGACGAGCTCCGGTTGTGCCACGTGTCACGAGCGAGACCTCCCTCTTCTTCGGAGACGAGCTCTGCGCACGCCACGTGTTTTGCGACGGACCCTCCGGTGATAAGCTCTGGTGGCGACACGTGTTCGATAGACCCGGACTTCTCTCTGAGATGAGCTCCAAGATTGACACGTGTCCTATGAAAAATGCCTTTGCTTCTTCCGCAGAGTCTAGCTCCGCGGGCAGCACGTGTCCCACAGGGTCGGACCTCTTTCCAATTGCGGAGCTGACCCCCGAGCCTGCCATGTAGCCTAGTTTAGCGTCGGACCTCTCCCAATCTCTCGGGAATGAGCTCCGAACGCGCCACGTGGTCTGCTGGCCGTGGAAGTTGCGTTTCGGTGTTCTCGGAGAGCTTTATTGGCTATCCTTTTGGTATTTGTCTCTGCTTCTACTCTTCTTAAAATGTTTTTCTTCTTCACATGCTGACACCCGAGATGAGGGTGTCACAAATCTACCCCCCTTAAATTGAATCTCGTCCTCGAGATTCGTTAGTAGAAAATAGATGGGGAAATTCTGCCTTGATATCCTCTTCTCGCTCCCATGTGGCTTCAGCTTCAGTGTGATGGCTCCATTGTACCTTGCACCATCGAATCACCTTGTTTCGGGTGACCCTTTCCTTTACGTCCAAGATTCGGACAGGGTGCTCTGCGTAAGTCAGGTCCTCTTGAAGTTCAAGTTCTCCCATCGACACTTGTTCCTCTGGCATTCTCAAGCACTTCTTGAGCTGGGATACATGAAACACGTCATGTACGTCGCAGAGGTGGTTTGGGAGCTCTAGTTGGTAGGCTACTTCCCCTCGCTTACCCAAAATCTTAAATGGTCCGATGTAGCGAGGCGCTAGTTTGCCTCTGACGTTAAAACGTCGTTGGCCTCGGATAGGCGATACCTTAAGGTATACAAAGTTTCCAACCTCAAAGGTCAACTTTCTACGTCTATTGTCCGCATAGCCTTTCTGTCGTGACTGAGCAGCCTTTAAGTTTTCCTGTATTGTTTGGACTTGCTTTTCAGCCTCTTGTAGTACTTCGGGTCCAAACACCTGGTTCTCTCCAGTCTCGTTCCAGAACAGCGGCGTTCTACACCGTCTACCATATAAGGCTTCGAAAGGCGACATCTTCAAGCTAGCTTGATAGCTGTTGTTATAGGAGAACTCGGCATACGGTAAACTCCTATCCCAACTACGCCCACGTTTCAAGGCGCAAGCTCTCAACATGTCTTCCAAAATTTGGTTCGTCCTTTCGGTTTGTCCATCTGTTTGTGGGTGGTAGGCAGAGCTAATATCCAGTCGTGTACCCATGGCTTTCTGCAACTTCCTCCAGAATCTAGAGGTAAACTGAGAACCTCGATCTGAGATTATCCTCTTTGGAACTCCATGACGGCACACGATCTGCTCCATGTACAATTCTGCCAGCTGTGTAACGTTGTAACTTGTCTTTACCGGAAGAAAATGGGCAGTCTTCGTCAACCGGTCCACAATGACCCAGATGGAGTCGTATCCTGACTGAGTTCGTGGCAATTCGACAATGAAGTCCATACTGATGTCCTCCCATTTCCATTCAGGTATTTTCAAGGGTTGCAACAATCCAGCGGGTTTTTGATGTTCGGCTTTTACCCGTTGGCATGTGTCGCATAGGGCAACGTTTCGGCTATATCCCTCTTCATACCATCCCACCAATAGCAAGTTTTCAAATCCTTGTACATTTTGGTGCTCCCTGGGTGTATGGAATAGGGTGAATCATGTGCCTCCTTCAATATTACGTCGCGAAGGTGTTTTATGTTTGGCACACAAATCCTTTTTCCTAGCCAAAGCGTACCCTTTTTATCCTCCTTGAAATCCTTTTATATCCCTTGTCGGATCCTTTCTTTGATCTCCTTAATCCCCTCGTCCGTTGCTTGTCCCTTTCTTATTTCTTGCTCCAATGAGGAGTGGATTTCCATCATTTCCATGTTATTCAAGAATCCGAGGTGTAACTGTTCGAACTCTTTACGTAGTTCGGGTGGTAGCTCCCGAACCGTGAGTTGGTGGCATGCTCCCTTTCTGCTCAATGCGTCAGCGACCACATTGGCCTTCCCGGGGTGGTAATTGATTCCCACATCATAATCCTTGATGAGTTCTAACCATCGACGTTGCCTCAAATTCAAGTCTATTTGTGTAAATATGTACTTGAGGCTTTTATGATCCGTATAGATCTCACATCGATGACCAAGGATATAATGTCTCCAAATCTTCAATGCATGCACCACTGCTGCTAACTCCAAATCATGAGTAGGATAGTTAAGCTCATGCTTCTTTAATTGTCGTGAGGCATAGGCTACCACTTGTCCTTTCTGCATGAGTACACACCCGAGCCCTTGACTGGATGCGTCACAATATATGTCAAAGCTCTTGCTTACGTCTGGTAATACCAGAACTGGTGCTGTGGTTAGCCTTTTCTTGAGTTCCTCAAAACTTTCTTGACAGGCTTGTGTCCATTGAAAGACTTTTCCCTTTATTAGCAACTCCGTCATAGGTTTTGCTATCTTAGAGAAGTCTTTAATGAAGCGCCGATAGTATCCTGCCATCCCAAGGAAACTCCAAATATCCCTCACGCTCCTCGGTTGGTCCCACTTCAAAATATGTCTCACCTTTCCAGGATCAACCGATACCCCTTCCTTGGAGATGATGTGGCCTAGGAAGGATATTTCCCTTAGCCAAAATTGACACTTGTTGAGCTTGGCATACAACTGATGCTCGCGCAACTTCTGCAAGGTCAATCTCAGATGTTCTTCATGCTCCTCCTTACTTTTTGAATACACCATAATGTCGTCGATGAAAACTACGACGAACTTGTCCAAGTACTCCATGAAAACCTTATTCATAAGGTACATGAAGTATGCGGGTGCATTCGTCAATCCAAAAGACATCACGGTATATTCATATGAACCATACCGCGTCCGAAAGGTTGTCTTAGGTGTATCGGAGGGTTTAATCTTCAGCTGGAAATATCCCGACCGAAGATCAATCTTGGAGAACACTTGGGCTCCTTTCATTTGATCGAACAGGTCCTCTATACGGGGCAGAGGGTATTTATTCTTGATTGTTACCTCGTTGAGAGACCTGTAGTCCACGCACATTCTTTGGGTTCCGTCCTTCTTGTCTACAAAGAGTACCGGGGCTTCCCATGGTGACGAACTTGGACGGATAAAACCCTTCTCCAACTGTTCTTGAATTTGTTTCTTTAGTTCAACTAACTCGTTAACGGGCATCCTGTATGGTCTCTTAGCTATGGGTGCAGTTCCAGGTACCAAATCTATGGCAAACTCAATATCCCGGTCAGGTGGCATACCTGGAAGTTCTTCCGGGAATACATCCGAAAATTCCTGAACCACTGGAATGTTGTCCAATGCTACTCCTTCAACATGGTTCAGATCCGCCCGTTCGGTTGCTTGCTGGGCTGACTCAAACTCGACACGGATACCGTGTTCGTTCGTCAACTGCACGCTTCTCTCAGCACATTGGATTACCCCATTGTGCTTGCTTAACCAGTCCATTCCGAGTATGATGTCAATTCTGTGGGAGTCCAAAACAATAAGGTTGGCAAGGAAGTCTACCCCCCTTATTTTAAGGCTTACTTTAGGACATACTATATTAGTCCTCATTTCTCCTCCGGGAGAATTAACTAACATAGCACATTCTAAGTGAGATACGGGTAGATGATGCTTGGCAACATATTTGGATGATATGAAGGAATGTGATGCTCCGGAATAAAATAAAATGGTGTCTGGGTTGGAGTTGGCAAGGAACATACCAATTGCGACGTCCTCAGCCTGTTGTGCCTCCTCAGCAGTGACATGGTTAACATGGCCACGAGCATAGTTCTGTGGTCCACGGTTCCCTTGGTGGTCCCCTCTGTTTGGTCGCCGGTTCTGCTTGGGCACGTTACCTTGCTGTCCAGGGCCTCTCTTCGGGCACTGGTTAGCGAAGTGGCCTACTTCCCCGCATGCAAAGCATGCCCTGTTGCCTACGGCAGCAGGTACGTTGGGGCGGGGGTTCTGAACAGGAGCGCCATCGTTAGGCCGGGGCGCAGTAGGCATGGGCACCCGAGGTGCCGGTGCAACGAGCCGTTGCTGTGGTGGCTGACCAGGGCGGTACATAGGAGTGTTCGATCCATACTGCGGTGCAGGGGGCATGTATCTAGGTCGTACGTTGCTCCCTTGGGGCTGGTATGGGATCTTCCTTTTGCACTCGCGCTCGATCTCTCGGATCTTGTTTTCCACCACAATAGCCTTATCAACCATCTTCTGGAAGCTTACGTAGTCATTGTTGAGGAGCTGAACTTGGATCTCATTGTTCAACCCTCTCATGAACAGGTACTGCTTCCTCTGATCTGAGTTGACATCTTCGGGGGCATACCGAGACAGTTGTATGAACTTGTTGAGGTATTCGTTCACACTCTTCTGCCCTTGGCGGAGACCTTCAAACTCCTGCTTCTTGAGCATCATTACGCCAACAGGAATGTAGTGGGAGCGGAAACTTTCCTTGAACTCAGTCCAAGTGATTGTCTCCGGGTTGGCATGGGCGTTGCTCAAGGAATCCCACCAGTCAGCAGCTGCTCCCATCAGTTGGTGCGACGCAAAGAGAACCTTCTCTCGGTCGTTGCACTGTACAATGGCAAGCTTCTTCTCCATGGATTTCAACCAATCATCGGCCTCCATTGGATCGTTTGCTTGAGCAAAGGTGGGCGGTCGAGTCCTCATGAACTCTCCCAACCTGTTATGGGCCGGCGGTGGTGGTGGCGGTGGTGCCGGAACGGGGTGTTGATTGGCCTGCAACTGACCCAAAGTTTGGATCATGGTTTGCATAAGCTGGTTTTGCATGGCCATCAACCTTTCTAGGTTGTTTTCGCCAGCTCCAGGGTTAGCAGGAACTTCTTCGTGGTCATCTTCCTAGACGTTCCTTCGGCTGGCGTTTCCTCTCACCATCTGTGAGAGAGAACGAAATAGAATAGAAGGTTATAAAGTTAGGTAGGTCCTTTCAACTATATGCATCAAGGGGAGTTTGGACTATATATATATTAGTCCTTATGAGGATGTGATCAAGTGCCGAAACATCTCACACCTCCTTCTTCTTACGTGTGGATATGGACGACGTTTTTGAGACGTCCCACAACTCACACTAAGCACATATTCACAAGTAATCATCACAAGGGCCCACTCAACTCCTATTCAAGGATGGTTTCCTATGTCAAGGTGGTTTCAAGGCCAATCTAAGCTATTCATCCTAGGATGCTTCCTTTGGTCCGCGTAGCTTCTATTTAGGGGTATAACATGCTATTAACCCGTGATTCTAATATCAATCTAAGGTTTCTATCTAGGCGTGTAACCTACTGTCAACCCGTGGCTCTGATACCAATCTGTGACGCCCTCAATTCTGTGGAAAACCACGGAACCGAGAACTAATGCATATGTGTGCCCAGGATGTTCATCACACATACACATACGTTCCACAAACTGAATTCAGATTATATATTACCACGAATAACAGAGTTTATTACAATTCCTCATGAGTCTTGGACTCATGCTCACAGCGGAAGTCTTATTTCTATGCAGCGGAAATATTATTTAAATGCGGAAGCAAAAACTAATGCGGAAGCAAAACTAAGCAGAGGTGGCTCCATCCCTACTCCCTCCACAGGCAAGGTTGAGAACAGATCACACGCCATAATGCTCTACTCGGTCTTCATAGTAGTCTTCTCTTGCTGTTGATGAAGAAATAATAATGCAAGTTTGAGCACAATGATGTACTCAGCAAGTGCGGGAATAACACATGATATGCAGCTCATAAACAAGGTAGGCGATGAAAGGGCTATTTGCAGAAAAGCAGATTTATAAAACCATGATAAAACAGCAACTTCAATTTAGGTGAATGTAATCCCATCATGTATATTACCAACATACCTCCATCGCTTCCATGTTCCATCCGAATATTAACCAATCTCTTATTCATACTCACGAATACCTCCTCGGATTCGCTACCATCTCACCTCATAAAACAACCACATCTCACACCGAGACCAATCTCATGTCATGACCCATCAGTCATGCAACCATCTTATCTCCCGGACTCAACAGTTACAAACCAATAACCATAACCAATAACCATAACCAAGAACCCTCCCAATAACCATTCCAATAACCATCCCAGTAATCGTCCCATCTAATCATGGCAGTTTAGCCAGGTGCTCGTGACCGTAAGCTCGGCTATCATGATAGTTTTTGACTCTGCAGAGTTTGCACCTCTTAACCCACAAGTTTGTGATTTCGTCACCCGTCGGCGACTGCAGAACCTCCATTATACCAGTACACAACCGTCGGTGTATGGTCAAGAGATCACAAAATAGCCTTTACAAAGGGGTTACTAGATGTATGGACTCACTAAGGTTTCACCGGCAGGCTAGAATCTCCAATTCTCCCACCCACGGGCCCCCTCTTGTGCCATGCAGTTCCCAGGGCAGTCCTCACTCGACTCCCATTCCCCGCGCCTTCCATAGTCCATAACATCCTAGCAACTTACCTAATTACTCAGCTAAGCCGCACCCATACTTGGCCTTGTGGTGGCACTGTTATCCTGGCATGTGCATGCATGAACCGGTCCTTAGATCTGCGGCAAGCAAAACCACCCTCTCATACTACCTCATTCACAAAGCCAGGCTTGCCTAGATCTCCCTCCGATCCATGTTTATTAACCTCATCAGTTACTTGTTATCAGTACGAATGCAGTTAGCTAGACACATCTATCTTGCTTCCCAATCCCATGGACTCAGCGAGGCATAAAACAAGAAAACCATACCCGACTCATAAACTTCCCAGGCGTCAAGGATGGTTTAATCAAAACTAGTAAACTCCCATAAAAAGGGTTTCCCATCATGTTTGACTCAGCACACACACCTTTTCGCAAAACAAAATAGTTTTACCCAAAACATAGGATCAACATGGTCAAGGAGCACTTGTCTTGTTCTTGCGGTTCCGGTTGTCCTTGATTCTCAAAACCTTGTTGCTGCAGCTCGTCGTAGACAGCTTCCTGAGTTTTTCCTGCTATGTAGGATTCATGTGCACACAAATTCACAGTGTCGGTACCTGAGATATGGGGTACCCCCGCGCACAGGGTAAAATGCCTAAGGTACTCACCCTTCTCCGCAGGGAGAGCTCCGAAGGCGCCACGCGTCCGGCGGGGCCGGACCTCCCTCTCCTCAGAGGAGAGCTCCGGGCCTGCCACGTGGCATACAGAAGCCGGACCTCCCCTCCGCGGGAGAGAGGTCCGAAGACGCCACGCGTCCAGCGGGGCCGGGCCTCCCTCTCCGCAGAGGAGAGCTCCGGGCCCGCCACGTGGCATACAGAGGCCGGACCTCCCCCTCCGCGGGGAGTGGTCCGGAGGCTCCACGTGCCCTGCAGGCCGGACCCTTCTCACCTCAGAGAAGGGCTCCGGACCCGCCACGTGGCCAGAAGAACGGTGCTGCCTGCCCCCGAGCGGTAGGCGGCGGGCGTAAAGGCGCTCCTCACCTTGCCCGTACAAGGTATTCAAGGCCCGCGTCTTCCCAAGACGCGGAAACACGGAGCACGCGTCTGTCAGGTGCCATTGCACCCAGTCGCATCACAGACTGGCGCGCGGTGTCAGAACCTGCCAGCCAATAAACAAGACAACCCATACCGCCTGCGCCGTCATCAACCACTACGACTAGCACGCGGCATGGGCAGGGCGGCAAGATGAAGACTCAGAAGCCTTCGACCAGAGGCAGCTACCGGAGTAACTACAGATACGGTAGATAACAAGCAATCTTCCCGGGACCACCTGTCGGGTCCCGGCTTCCCTTGTAAGCCGCCCGAGCCTTGGACTATAAAAGGCTCGGGTAGGCGTCGATAGCAAGGGTTCGCACTTTGCAACTCATACGCTAGCCATACACTCTCAAGCTGTAACTCACCCCCAAGCTCAGGCCTCCGGCCCTGAGCAGCAAGCAATACAGCGAGCTCCATAGCTCGCCGTGGACGTAGGGTTTTACGCTCCGGCGGCCTGAACCACGTAAAACTCGCCATGTCAAGCTCTCGCTAACTCGTCCATCCGCGCAAGCTTTCCGCTAGGAGACTAGCCCCGCCGAAAAAAGAACCTCCGCGGGCTGCCCAGTGCGGGTCCGGGGGAAGTGTCGATCGCACACTTCGACATTTTGCGCGCCAGGTAGGGGGCTTCTCTCCTAGCGCGACGAGTTTTCGCCGACGAAGATGACCAAGCTTCCTTCAACGGCAAACTCTCCCCCTCCGCGTTCACGGCGAACCGTGACCACTGGGGAGTACATGTCGACACACTCCGGACGGAGTGTGTCAGCACAAGCGGGCAGCCAGCAGCCGACTCCGGCAACGCCGACTCCGGCTATGCAGGCCCCGACCAGCGTGAGGTCTTCTGCAGCGCTGAGCGTACACCATGGAGGTGCGCTAGCTGCAGCAAGAGCGCTGCTGCGCTACCCGCCTGCGGGGGATGCGCCCCATTCAGCGACCCAGCAATGGGTCCGCGAGGTGGACCGCCTCGTCGTCACCGCCGCGAACCCTCGGTTTCGGCGAGGACGACGCCCAGGGCAACCGGCTGTGTCGCTGACGCGCACACCCACGGTTGACGGGCTAACGGCGGATTCCAGCTCCTCCAGGCTCCTGTCGACGGACCTGCGAAGGGAACTGGAACGGTGCCACTTGGGGCAGGACGCCCGGGTGTACCTCGAGCGACGCTGAGAAAGGCGTCGCAACCAGGAGGCAGGCGACAGCATGTCGTCGGCCTCGACACAACCACAAGGGCAGGTCTTCGCCATGCGAGCCCCGCCACAGGCATATGCTGCGCAGCATATGCCACAACCATATGCGCCGCAAGTAGCGGCCCCGGTCTATGGTGCAGCCTTGCCCATGCCGGGATACGCAGCGCCAGGTGCGAACCAAGTGTTCGCAGCGCCTATACCTGCCGCAGCAGGTGCAGGATGTGCGGCCCTTGCACCCCATCTTTGCTTCGCAAGGTGGCCACGCAAGTTCCGCCCGCACCTGCCCGAGAAGTACGACGGCAGCATCAACCCGGCAGAGTTCCTCCAGATCTACTCCACCGCCGTACTTGCCGCAGGAGGGGACGAGGCTGTCATGGCCAACTACTTCCCCGTCGCCTTGACCGGCCCAGCCCGGTATTGGCTCATGAATCTACCTCAGGGGTCCATAACCTCCTGGGGTGAGCTCTGCCGGCAGTTCGTCGCCAACTTCGGCAGCTCCTACACCCATCCCGGCACGGAGCTCGACCTCCACGCCGTCAAACAACAACCTGGGGAGTCGCTGCGCTCTTTCATCCAGCGGTTCTCTCAGGTGCGCAACACCATCCCACATATCCAAAGCGCCTCTGTGGTGGTGGCGTTCCGACAGGGTGTCCGGGACGAGAAAATGCTCGAGAAGCTCGCGACCAGAGAGGTCCGCGACGTCTCGGAGCTCTTCAGCCTGGCGGACAAGTGCGCCAGAGAAGCTGAAGGGCAGAACTGGCACGCACTGCCGACCTCTGAGTCAGGAGGGCAGCCCGGGTCCGGTGCCGCTGCCTATGGGGGTGGCAAGAAGACCAAGAACCGGGGGTGGCAAGATGAAGTCACCATTCACGGCCCCCGTCGCAGCGGCTGCGACAACCAGTGGAGCTCGGAGGCCACGCCCTGACAAAAGGCAGCGGCAGTCACCGGCCCTAGACAGTGACCAAGGCGGGCTATGCCCCGTGCACGGCACCTGCAACCATACTGCTGCCGAGTGCTGGGAGGTCCAGAGGCTCGCAGAGTGCTTCCACAAAGGAAGACGGCAGAGGGCTGAAGCACCGCCCCACCCTCAGAGGGATGGCAAACAGGAGGCCGGCGCCCCAGTCACCGCTGCCCACCAGGTGGCGTTCCAGGAGCCTCAGCGTGTCATAAAGACAGTGCATGGCGGTGAGGACTCCAGTTCCGACGGTGACGGGCCTGGGCGTTAGCCAACTACAGCATGCCTCCGTGCCTCGAACATACCTCTCGGGAGCCGCCTAAGGTCCATCAACCCCTTGAAGGCCTTGCCAGAAGGGGAAGACGACTTAGGTCATCCAAGGTGAGCCCGGGCTCACCTACCCCTTGAAGGCCTTAGCCAGAAGGGGAGAACTCCCCGGGGGCCCCCGAGAGAAGCTGCACAGGGCCTGATCCAGCGTGAAGATAACAACCTCGACAAGACTCGGCTTGCAGGGAACACCCCACAACGCACGGTCTCGGCTAATGCTCTAAGAACTACCGCCAAAGAACCAAACGCGACGGGGGCCCGCAAGAGGGCAACCTGGTGAAGCGGCACGCTATATTCCAAGAAGGACCCATAAGCTCTCCCCCAGCAGGGAAAGTCCCTTCCGAATCATGAAAGCTGCCGCCCCAGGTACACATTCCTTTCAACCGAGAGTGGGATCCATTCCCAAAGAATCCTTGCCATGAAGCAACACTGTAAGTCCTACTTACTGAGCATCGGTAGAACAGGGTTATTCACTTCTGTAATAGACCCCATAGAATTTAGGAACAGAGCTTAGGGTAGCTAAGTCTCAAGGGACGGTACAGGACTACGTCCAGTTTAGCCTGGTTCCGACCCTAAGCGCGTAGAGTCTTGCTTCCCTTGTAGACAAGGCGGAACATTGCCCCCATGTACAGCCAGAATTCCACCTATGGGTACGAATACAGAGACCTGTTCTACTTAGCTCTCTCTCATGCGCTCATTTAAATTATGCATTAATTTTTATGATCGCACTATCTCTGTATGTTCATCGTACATCTAGCTCCCCCTCTCCTGCACTCATCCATAGTCGGAATTTGCTATCCTACCGAAGGCGGCTGCGCTTGAGGCACCTGCCGATGGCCGAGTGAGTCTCTCGGGCCTCCCCCAGTCAGGTGTTGCGGTGCCAGTTGGTCACCTCCAGGAAAGGACAGCGTTGTGCATGGGGGGTCCAGGGTGCGTATCCAGCTTAGCCGGCCCAGAGCCCAAAGCATGCGCATCCTGCCCTCCGGAGGTCCAGGGGAGTACGTCCGCTTTGCCTGGTCATGAACCCAAAGCGCGTGCACTCTGCTTCCCCAGCGCATGGCCCGGTACTAGGGATCGGACGGCCGTACCCGGACCTCGGAGGGAGCCGGAGCTCTGGCGCCTTGTGCACAGAATTTCCCAAGCCCCGTATAGCGGGTCAGGACCATAAGACGAATAGACTAAGAGACAGGAGGGGAGGACCCCCCGAGGAGAATTACGTTTCCTCTACCTGTGTGCAGGACCTCCAGGTTATGGCAACAGGGACTGCATGAAGCGGGAGGAAAGGAGCTACCAGCTACTCCGGCCTGGGACTGGAAGGACCGGGACCTGCCCCTCCAGCAGGGGCGGGGCCCGGGGGCCCCACGTGTCCAGCGGGCCCGGAACTCTCTCCTTCCTTGAGGAGGGCTCCGGGCTCGCCACGTGGCAGGCAGGAACCGGACCTCCCCCCTCAGTGGGAGGGCTCCGGAAGCCCTACGTGTCCAACATGGCCGGAGCTCCCATCTCTTGAGGAGGAGCTCCGGACCCGTCACGTGGCAGGCAGATTTGGAGCCCCCCATAGGGCAAGGTTCGGAGACCTCCGGGGGCCCCTAACACGGTTAGGACCCAGGGAGGGTGTCTGTGCGAAGCTCCGAGATTGGAAATGGCCTCTGAGTACCTTGCGGAGCTAAGGACTCAGCCAGGCAAAGCCAAGAAGGAGAGAAAAAGCATCACAGGCATAAGTATCCAAGAGAGTCAAATTAAACAAGGCTCCATGAGCTGGACTACAGACTCGATAAAAAAGGGAGAAACAAGTCCTAAGGACCTCCCGGCTCTCGCCGGAACCTTGCGGCTACAAGGGCGGCCACATCCTCAACTTCAGCCCTGGCAGCTTCCTCCCGCTCCGCAGCTGGGCCCTCTCTCGCTGGCTCTAGCGAAAAAGAGGGGTCGCGGCTCTTGAAGCATGCCAGCACATGCGAAGCGACCTCTAAAGCTAAGTTGCGGCCCTCGGCCTCAAGCTCGCTGGCGACCACCGAGTCGAGTCTGTCCAGCTTGGCGCCGATCGACTCCAACGCAGGGATCACCTCTGCCACCTTCAGTGCGGGAGGCGCGGCCCTCACCGGACTGAAGCCAAGAGGGATCATGGCGGACCCCGCTCGATCCACGAAGCTTGAGACCGCAAGAGCCTCGGAGGACCGCAAGGCTGAGAGCTCCTCCACCTCGCGGCGGGCCGCCTGCAGAGCCTCCAGGTTTCTCTCGGAGAATTCCTTCTCCTTGGCTGCCAGGGAACTCTCCCGAAGGCGGAGAGTCTCGGCTAGCTGCTCCAACTCAGCGGCCTTGAAGCCGGCAGTCAACTCCCGGTCCAAGACCGCCCGGCGATCATGGGAGACCTGTTCCTCCCTCAAGTCAAGGTCTGCCTTCAGAATCTCCAGCTCCTCCATCCGAGCTCGGAGGTCATCCTCGCCCGCGGCCAGCTGCGCGGCGACCCTCTCTGCCTCGGCTGCGACAGAATGCTCCCGCTCCTCAACGGCGAGTTCGCGGCGCTCCAACCGCTGCCGTATTTCCACAGCAGCAGAGAGGCTCTCTTCGGCCCGGGCATGTGCCTCCAGGGCCTCCCTGTTGATCCGCCGCGACTGGGTGTCCATGCGGTCAACAGCCCGCTTCATCCGGTCGACGAGCGCTTCCTTGAAGTCGAGCAACTCCCGCCTGGAGTCGAGCTCGCTCTTAACCTTCGCGGTCCTCTCCCGCAAAAGGTTCCCCCAGATGAGGAGGCGGTCCCGTTCAACCGTATACTCCTCCCGCTCGCGCCCTAGCGCAGCAAGACCTGCCGGACGCTCGACTCGGCAAGCGCGAAGGCGTCCGCCAGAGGCAATGGAGCAACAGAGGCTGGGGCAGTCCCTCCGACCTATTCCATTACCTCGTCCTCAGGAAGAGCCGACGCACCAGCAGCCAAGATGAGACGCCGATCAGGAGAAGCTGGCTCCGCGGCTCTGGCAGCCAGGCCAGCCGGGCTCTTTTCAGCTTCTGGCTCCTTGACCTGAGGAGAGGGACGAGCTGGGGAAGGCGGTGCTGGAGAAGAAGCCAGACCGCCTAGTGCAGGATCAACCTGTGCTGGCTCGGGGGCCGCGGTTGCCGTCTCGGCAGGAAGAGACGACGCCGCCGCGGAGTCCGGGCACACCGGAACAGGAGAAGTCCGCGCTGGCCTGGGGGCCGCGGCAGTTGCCCCTGGCTCTGAGCGCATCGGCACAGATTCCCCACAAGACGGGGAAGGCCGGGAAGCGCGGACACTCCAGCGGGCTCTGAACCCCGACTTCCGAGCCGGGGTAGGACTTCCAGAGCCTGCAACCGTCGCCGACGACCGATCCGCAGTCGCTTGGACTGGCGGAACAGGGGACACCCCAGAGGCTTCCCCCAGCGCATCAACCCGGGGCCTCTTCGAGTCGCCACCAGAGGTGGTGTCAGGCACCCCGGAATCCCGACTTGGCACCGACGCCGTTGCTGGAGGAGATCGAGCGCGTTTCTTCTCTGGCAGCGGGTTGGAAGCCATGGCAAGGGAGAACTCAAAAGCACAAGAGTCCGAGAAGAAGTGCTGAGAAGTGCGAAGGGAAGCTGCAATGGGGGTGAGACCTCCTCTAAAAAGCTTCCCGGTGCAATTCCAAGCGATTCGGAACTCCTCGAATATCCCGCACCGGCAACCGCTTCGGTTCCTAGACCGAATGCTGATGACGGGTGGGCCCAATCCACTTAGCTAAAGCGGTGGGGTCAAGGAGTCAGCCTCCTGAGAAGATGAGCCGGCAAGGCACTTCGGCGGTTCCCGAAGAAAGCGCCGCAACGTGCAGAAGTGGCAGCCTTAGGAACCGCCGCAGTAAAAGCAATCATAAAGTGAGCGCACGCTCTCACGACCCCGCGACCGTTCGTGCTCCGGCAGCGGCCAATTTGGGACTTAGAGAAAGTGCGCGGATCGGAAGAGACGGAGGTCCCACCTCGGGCTCGCTATCTCCCCCGAGATGGGCCCGGGGGCCACTATCGGTACCTGAGATATGGGGTACCCCCGCGCACAGGGTAAAATGCCTAAGGTACTCACCCTTCTCCGCAGGGAGAGCTCCGAAGGCGCCACGTGTCCGGCGGGGCCGGACCTCCCTCTCCTCAGAGGAGAGCTCCGGGCCCGCCATGTGGCATACAGAAGCCGGACCTCCCCCTCCGCGGGAGAGAGGTCCGAACACGCCACGCGTCCAGCGGGGCCGGGCCTCCCTCTCCGCACAGGAGAGCTCCGGGCCCGCCACGTGGCATACAGAGGCCGGACCTCCCCCTCCGCGGGGAGAGGTCCGGAGGCTCCACGTGCCCTGCAGGCCGGACCCTTCTCACCTCAGAGAAGGGCTCCGGACCCGCCACATGGCCAGAAGAACGGTGCTGCCTGCCCCCGAGCGGTAGGCGGCGGGCGTAAAGGCGCTCCTCACCTTGCCCGTACAAGGTATTCAAGGCCCGCGTCTTCCCAAGACGCGGAAACGCGGAGCACGCGTCTGTCAGGTGCCGTTGCGCCCAGTCGCATCACAGACTGGCGCGCGGTGTCAGAACCTGCCAGCCAATAAACGCCGCGACAAGACAACCCATACCGCCTGCGCCGTCATCAACCACTACGACTAGCACGCGGCATGGGCAGGGCGGCAAGATGAAGACTCAGAAGCCTTCGACCAGAGGCAGCTACCGGCGTAACTACAGATACGGTAGATAACAAGCAATATTCCCGGGACCACCTGTCGGGTCCCGGCTTCCCTTGTAAGCCGCCCGAGCCTTGGACTATAAAAGGCTCGGGTAGGCGTCGATAGCAAGGGTTCGCACTTTGCAACTCATACGCTAGCCATACACTCTCAAGCTGTAACTCACCCCCAAGCTCAGGCCTCCGGCCCTGAGCAGCAAGCAATACAGCGAGCTCCATAGCTCGCCGTGGACGTAGGGTTTTACGCTCCGGCGGCCTGAACCACGTAAAACTCGCCGTGTCAAGCTCTCGCTAACTCGTCCATCCGCGCATGCTTTCCGCTAGGAGACTAGCCCCGCCGAAAAAAGAACCTCCGCGGGCTGCCCAGTGCAGGCCCGGGGGAAGTGTCGATCGCACACTTCGACACACAGCAATCAATATTATGCACAAACCATAAACTAGATGCGATGATGCACATGCATGCTATACTACGATTAGTTCTATTAGATTGATCTGATGTTCTTGCATGGCTTGCATGGTCAGAGGTTTTCAGATCAAAGATGAACGTGGCGATGATCTTGTCTTTAGATCAAACTGATCATCGAGTGTTCTGCCCATGAAAACGCTTCTGTTCAAAAGGAATTGAAGAACAGATGCAAGAGATGAACACCATGATGTCGTACGGTGGTATTGAAGTCCTACCTCACGCTCTTCTTGACTTCGATGTCCTCCTCAGACCACTCGGTTCTTCTCCGATGATCTCCCTTGTTGCGCGTCGGCGATGTTTTGCTCGGCGAGTTAGGGCTAGGGTGCTAAGTCGTCGGCTCAGGAGTTGAAAGAGAAGTTCGTAGTTTCGGCCAGAGGTTTCGGGTTCTATTTATAATCGGGAAGAGAAGAGTCCTAATCTGATTGGATCCCGAATAAGAGTCTTATTCAGATCTTTGTTAGATCCTGACGTCTTATCTTCGGTAAGGATCGTGGAGTTTAGATCGGTTTTCGTTGCGCACCGGTATCTTTACACGTAAGAACCGCTTCAGACTCGTTACCTCCGCGGTAATGAGCTCCAGAAGCTCCACGTGTCCTTCCGAGCCTGGTATCTCTTCTCCCGCAGAGACGAGCTCCGGTTGTGCCACGTGTCACGAGCGAGACCTCCCTCTTCTTTGGAGACGAGCTCCGCGCACGCCACGTGTTTTGCGACAGACCCTCCGGTGATAAGCTCCGGTGGCGACACGTGTTCGATAGACCCGGACTTCTCTCTGAGATGAGCTCCGAGATTGACACGTGTCCTATGAAAAATGCCTTTGCTTCTTTCGCAGAGGCTAGCTCCGCGGGCAGCACGTGTCCCACAGGGTCGGACCTCTTTCCAATTGCGGAGGTGACCCCCGAGCCTGCCATGTAGCCTAGTATAGCGTCGGACCTCTCCCAATCTCTCGGGAATGAGCTCCGAACGCGCCACGTGGTCTGCTGGCCGTGGAAGTTGCGTTTCGGTGTTCTCGGAGAGCTTTATTGGCTATCCTTTTGGTACTTGTCTCTGTTTCTACTCTTCTTAAAATGTTTTTCTTCTTCACATGCTGACACCCGAGATGAGGGTGTCACACGTGAGGTCCGGAGGTCATCGGAGCTCAGGCCAGCGAAGGGCGTGAGGTCCGGCATCAGCGCTCGCCTCTGAAAGGAGGGCGAGGGCTGGCCTCGGAGCTCGGCCTGGCTGTAGAGGCGGAGTCCGGAAGTCATCGGAGCTCAGGCCAACGAAGGGCGTGAGGTCCGGAATCAGCGCTCGCCTCTGAAAAGAGGGCGAGGGCTGGCCTCGGAGCTCGGCCCAGCGGTGGGGGCGGAGTTCCGGAACTGCTCAGTGGTCCCCCCTTTCCTGTCCCTTAGTCTCATTTGGCTTACTGTCCCAGGCCGGAATACGGGGCTTGGGTAATCCAGTGCACTTGGTCCCGGAGGTCTGGCCCCAGCCCCAGTCAGGGTGTAACCGTCCGGCCCCCTGGTACTCAGACCGTAGCGCCGGGGGGCAGAGTGCGCATGCTTTGGGTGTAAGACCGGGCAAAGCAAGGCTCCTGACCCCCCAGTCTAGCGTAGGTCTTTTCTCGGAGGAGACCAACTGGCGGTGCAGTACCCTTATAGGGGGAGATCCAAAAGGCCACCGGGCCTCTGGCAGGTACCCCAAGCACTACCGCCTTCGGCAGGACGGCAAATATCGACTATGCATGAGAGCCGGAAAGAGGAGCTGAGTGTACAATGGACGCACACTGTCTAGAGCGTGGGGAGGTGTTCATATAAATTAATGCGTAATTTAAATAAACACCTAAGTAAGCATGGTGAACTTACTGGGTAGTGTCGGAGCGCCTGTCTTCACGCAGAGCGGGTCATGCGTGGCTTCGTCGTACGCCGGACACGGGGGGACCCCCATGGCTATATCTGGGGGAAGCATGGCTTCGGCCCCGCATACCATGTGGAAGGGTAGTTCCCGTGACCCGGCCCTGGGAAGTCCGGCTGGCCCTTGACATGGAGGAGCCGGTATCCCCCGACGGCTCTGGGTGCGCATCTGCACCGGTTGTGTGGGTCTGCTTGGCATGGACCTGGCACGCATTGCATCCCTAACCGGTTTGACGGCGTCCAGGTGGCTCTCGGTCAGTAGGAGCCATGCCGGGTGGCTTAACCGACCAACGTGCGGGACGATGAGCGTTCCCAGCACTCGCCTCCTTGGACTACTGCAAGCTAATCGCAGCCTTCCTCCTGGGTTATGCACTGCAATAGGATGCCGTGGCGCCACGCCAGTAAAGATACCAGCGCGTAGCACTTAGCCATCCGCACCACCCGTTCAGCGGATGCATGTTCATCAGGAAGAATGTCCTTCAAGGAGTCCCGGACCTCCGTGGTCCATGCATCGGGACTACTTGAGCTTCTGGATCTTGAGCGCTGGGTTGCACGGAGTCCCCAGTGACTCTTACGATCCTTTGGCGGCATCCAGGGCCGCCGGGACTGCCTAGCTTCGAGGCACTGGTTCAGCCTCCTTCGCCCGGCTCGGCAGGCCGGGCTGTGGACCGCAGCAACGTCCTCTCGAAGACTCCTTCGTGCGCAGGGGCTCCGATGGAGGCTTTCTTTGAGAGGTCGTCAGCTGCGGCCGTGCAAGCGCGCGGTGCATGGCGCAGGTCCAAGGCGAGGAATTCTTTCTCCAACATCCGCACGTGAAGCAGATAAGCAGCTAGCCGTGGGTCATTGCTGGGGCATTCACCCTTAACTTGCTTGATAACTAGCTGGGAGTCGCCCTGCGCCAACAACTGGCGAGCGCCCAGAGACAGGACTGTCTTTTAGGCCAAAGATGAGTGCTTCATACTCTGCCAAGTTGTTGGTTGCCTTGGATATGAGACGCACCATGTACCCAGACTGCTCCCCCGATGGCATGAGAAGCAGTACGCCGGCACCGGCCCCCTGCTTTCGCGAGGAGCCGTCGAAGAAGAGCGTCCAGTGAGGCCCGGTGAAGACCGGAGCTCGGTACTTTGGTTCACCGTCTTCGCGGCCCCCTGGGTCAGCCTTCGTTGGCGTCCACTCAGCCACGAAGTCAGCCAGTGCTTGGCTCTTGGCTGTCTGACGTGGTCGGGAGCTCAGCTTGAACTCCGCCGTCTTCGGGCTGTCTTCCGGCTTTGGAAGCTGGCAGTGAGTGCCAGCTCTGCCCTCCGGCTGCTCTGGCGCACTTGTCCGCCGGGCTGAAGGGCTCGGAGGCATCGCAGACCTCTGTGGTTGCATGCCTCCCAAGCATCTTCTTGTCCTGGACACTGTCGAAGTGCTCCACCACAGAAGCACTTTGAATATGCGTAATGGTGTTGCGTACCTGGGAGAACCGCTGGATGAAGGAGTGCAGCGACTCCCCAGTTTGTTGCTTGATGGCTTGGAGGTCAAGCTCCGTGCCGGGACAGGTGTAGGAGCTGCCGAAGTTGGCGATGAACTGCCGGCAGAGATCTCCCCAGGAAGTTATGGAACCCTGAGGGAGGTTAGCCAAGACCGGGCTAGGCCGGTCAAGGCGACAGGGAAGTAGCTTGGCTATGACGGCCTCATCCCCTCCTGCGGCAAGTACGGCGGTGGAGTAGATCTGGAGGAACCCCGCCGGGTTGATGCTGCCGTCGTACTTCTCGGGCAGGTGCGGCCGAAACTTGCACGGCCACCTCGTGAAGCGGAGGTGGGGCTCCAGGGCCGTACATCCTGCCCCTGTTGCTGCAGGTGTTGGTGCCGCGAACGCTTGGTTCGCCGCTGGCACAGTGTACCCCGATATGGGCAAGGCTGCGCCATAGACCGGGGGCGCCGTTTGCAGGACATATGGCTGTGGCATATGCTGCATGGCGTATGTCTGGGGCAGAGTTCGCGTGGCGAAAGTCTGCGCCTCAGGCAGGGTTGAGGCAGTCGTCATGCTGACGCCGGCCTCTTGGCTGCGACGCCTTTCTCGTCGCCGCTCGAGGAACATTCGGGCGTCTTGGCCCAGGTGGCATCATTCCAGCTCAGTCCTCAGGTCCATCGATGGAAGCCTGGTGGAGCTGGGATCCACCGTCTGTCCGTCAACTGTTGGCGTGTGCGTCAGCAACACAGCCGGTTGGCCGGAGCGTCGTCCCCTCCGAAGTCAAGGGTTTGAGGTGGCGACGACAAGACGGTCTACCTCGCGAATCCACTGCTGGGTCGCTGCCTGAGGCGCGTCCCCAGCAGGCGGATTGTACAGTAGCGCTCTTGTTGCAGCTAGCGCACCCCCGCCGGGTACGCCCAGCGCTACTGAAGACCTGACGCTGGTTGGAGCCTGCATTGCCGGGGTCGGCGCTGCCAGAGCCGGTTGCTGGCTCACAGTGCAGGTACTGGTGCCGTGAACGCTTGGTTGCGCCTGGCACAGTGTACCCCGGTATGGGCAAGTTTGCGCCATAGGCCGGGGACGCCGCTTGCAGAGCACATGGTTGTGACTTAAGCTGTGCGGCGTACGCCTGGGGCAGAGCTCGCGTAGCGATGGTCTGCCCTCCAGGCTGGGTCGAGGCTGACGTCATGTTGTCGCCAGCCTCTTGAGTGCGACGCCTTTCTCGACGTCGCTCGAGGAACACTCGGGCATCTTGGCCCAAGTGGCACCGTTCCAGCTCTGTCCCCAGGTCCGTCGACGGGAGCCTGGTGGAGCTGGAGTCCGCCGTCTGCTCGCCAACCATTGGCGTGCGCATCAGCGACACAGCCGGTTGGCCGGAGCGTCGTCCCCGCCGAAGTCGAGGGTTTGTGGCGGCGACGACGAGATGGTCTATCTCGCGAATCCACTGCTGGGTCGCTGCCTGAGGCGCGTCCCCAGCAGGCGGATTGTGCAGTAGCGCTCTTGCTGCAGCTGGCGCACCCCCGCCGGGTACGCCCGGCGCTACTGAAGGCCTGACGCTGGTTAGAGCCTGTATTGCCAGGGTCGGCGCTGCCAGAGCCGGTTGCTGGCTCCCAGCTTGCCCTCCAGGTTGTGTCGAGGCCGACGACATGCTGTCGCCAGCCTCATGGTTGCGGCGCCTTTCTCGGCGTCGCTCGAGGTACACTCGGGCATCCTGGCCCAAGTGGCACCGTTCCAGCTCCCTTCTCAGGTCCGTCGACGGGAGCCTGGAGGAGCTGGAATCCGCCGTTTGCCCGTCAACCGTTGGCGTGCGCGTCAGCGACACAGCCGGTTGACCGGGGCGTCGCCCTCTCCGAAACCGAGGGTTCGCGGTGGCGACGACGAGGCGGTCCACTTCGCGGACCCACTGTTGGGTCGCTGAATGGGGCGCATCCCCAGCAGGTGGGTTGCACAGCAGCGCTCTTGCTGCAGCTAGCGCACCTCCATGGTGTACGCTCAGCGCTGCAGAAGATCTCACAGTGGTCGGAGCCTGCATCGCCGGAGTCGGCGTTGCCGGAGTCGGCTGCTGGCTACCAGCTTGTGCCGACACACTCCGTCCTGAGTGTGTCGACATGTACTCCCCAGTGGTCACGGTTCGCAGTGAACGCGGAGGGGGAGAGTTTGCCGCTGGAGGAAGCTTGGTCACTTCGTCGGCGGAAACTCGTCGCGCTAGGAGAAAGTCCCCCTACCTGGCGCGCCAAATGTCGAAGTGTGCGATCGACACTTCCCCCGGGCCTGCACTGGGCAGCCCGCGGAGGATCTTTTTTCGGCGGGGCTAGTCTCCTAGCGGAAAGCTTGCGCAGATGGACGAGTTAGCGAGAGCTTGACACGGCGAGTTTTACGTGGTTCAGGCCGCCGGAGCGTAAAACCCTACGTCCACGGCGAGCTATGGGGCTCGCTGTATTGCTTGCTGCTCAGCGCGGGAGGCCTGAGCTTGGGGGTGAGTTACAGCTTGAGATTGTATGGCTAGCATATGAGTTGCAAGGTGCGAACCAACAGGGTCCGAACCCTTGCTAACGTTGCCTACCCGAGCCTTTTATAGCCCAAGACTCGAGTGGCTTACAAGGGGGGCCCGGGACCCGACAGGTGGCCCCGGGGTGATTTCCTACTAGCTATTATATCTTGGCGCTGGCGTCAAAGTCCTCGTCCTGCCGCCCTACCCATGCCGCAGGCTAAGTGTAGCGTGTAGTCGTTGGCGATGGCAGGGGCGGCAGGGCGTGTCTTGTCCGGTCTTGTCGCTGCCTTCAATGGCCTGCAGCTTCAGACACTGTACGCCTGTCCTGGCTGTGACTGGTCACAGCGCCTCCTGACAGGCGTGCGCTGCGCTTATTGGCTGGCAGGTTCTGACACCGTGCGCCAGTCTGTGATGCGACTGGGCGCAACGGTACCTGACAGAGGCGTGCTCCGCGTCTCTGCATATTGGGAATACGCGGGCCTTGAATACCTTGTACGGGCAAGGTATGGGGCATCTTTACGCCCGCCGCCTACCGCTCGGGGGCAGGCAGCGCTCTTCTGCTGGCCATGTGGCGGGCCCGGAGCCCTCCTCAGAGGAGAGGGGGGTCTGGCCCCGCAGGACACGTGGAGCCTTCGGACCTCTCCCCGCGGAGGGGGAGGTCCGTCTTCCGTCGGCCACGTGGCAAGCCCGGAGCTCTCCTCTGAGGAGAGGGAGGTCCGGCCCTGCTGGACACACGGCACCCTCGGACCTCTCTCCCGCGGAGGGGGCAGGTCCGGCTTCTGTATGCCACGTGGTGGGCCCGGAGCTTTCCTCTGAGGAGAGGGAGGTCCAGCCCCGCCGGACGCGTTTCGCCTTCGGAGCTCTCCCTGCGGAGAAGGGCGAGATCCTTATGCATTTTCCCCTGTGCGCGGGGGTACCCCATATCGCGGGTACCGACATACCATATCTGCAGTTATGCCGGTAGTTGTCTCTGGCAAAGGCTTCTGAGTCTTCGTCTTGCAGCCCTGCCCATGCCGCATGCTAGTACTAGTGGTTGATGACGGCGCAGGCGGCATGGGATGTCTTGTCGCGGCGTTTATTAGCTGGCAGGTTCTAACACCGCGCGCCAGTCTGTGATGCGACTGGGCGCAACGGCACCTGACAGACGCGTGCTCCGCGTTTCCGCGTCTTGGGAAGACGCGGGCCTTGAATACCTTGTACGGGCAAGGTGTGGGGCGCCTTTACGCCCGCCGCCTACCGCTCGGGGGCAGGCAGCACCGTTCGTCTGGCCACGTGGCGGGTCCGGAGCCCTTCTCTGAGGCGAGAAGGGTCCGGCCTGCGGGGCACGTGGAGCCTCCGGACCTCTCCCCGCGGAGGGGAGGTCCAGCCTCTGTATGCCACGTGGCGGGCCCGGAGCTCTCCTCTGCGGAGAGGGAGGTCCGGCCCCGCTGGACGCGTGGTGTCTTCGGACCTCTATCCCACGGAGGGGAGCTCCGGCTTTTGTATGCCACATGGCGGGCCCGGAGGTCTCCTCTGAGGAGAGGGAGGTCCGGCCCCGCCGGACGCGTGGCGCCTTCGGAGCTCTCCCTGCGGAGAAGGGCGAGTACCTTAGGCATTTTACCCTGTGCGCGGGGGTACCCCATATCTCAGGTACCGACAGTGGCCCTCGGGCCCATCTCGGGGGAGATAGCGAGCTCGAGGTGGGACCTCCGTCTCTTCTGATCCGCGCACTTTCTCTAAGTCCCGAATTGGCCGCTGCCGGAGCACGAACGGCCGCGGGGTCGTGAGAGCGTGCGTTCACTTGATGATTGCTTTTACTGCGGAGACGGGAGCCTCGGCCATGTTGAACACGCAGGGCTTTCGGAGCTCTCTCACCGCGGGGGCAGGTCCGGTTTCCGCCTGCCACGTGGCGAGCCCGGAGCCCTTCTCAAGGGAGGAGAGAGTTCTGGGCCTGCTGGACACGTGGGGCCCCCGGGTCCCGCCCCCTCTAGCCCTGGGTCGAAGTAGTTGGTAGCTCCTTTCCCCCTACTTCATGCAGTCCCCGTTGCCGCAACCTGGAAGTCCTGCACACAGGTAGAGGAAACGTAATTCTCCTTGGGGGCTCCCCCTCCCTTATCTCATAGTCTTATTTGACTTACAGCCCCAACCATATGCTTGGTGCTTGGGGACTTGTAGAGAGGGGGAGCTGAGCACATGGCAACTATGTACTGCAAGGGCGATAAAAAAGAACTCAATTCACAATTTGAATGAGTACAAGGAAAGAGCAAAGTAGGGCAGACTTCTTTTCATACAACCTTCCATAGGAGGAAGGCAGGCTAAACATGGAGGCCACGACCCACCCCATTAAGAGGGGAAGCAAGACTCTACGCGCTTGGAGTCGGAACCAGGCAAAGCTGAACGTAGTCCTGGACCGTCCCCTGGGGTTTAGCTGCTCCGAGCGCTGCTCCTGGACTCTATGGAGTTCATTATGAAAAGAAAGTACTGTCCTATTTTTGCTCTTAGGGGTAGAACTTACGGAGGTGTTCTATGTTCCAAGGGTTCGGGAGCAGGTCCCCATCCTCGGTGGAAAGGCACACACACCCGGGGCGGCATACTTTCGCGACTCGGAAGGGGCCTTCCCAACTAGGGGAGAGTTTGTGGGCCCCTTCGCGAGAAAGTATGCGCCGCAACACCAGGTCACCCTCCTGCAGCTCCCGGGCACGCACAGACCTCTGGTGGTAGCGCCGAAGTGCCTGTCTGTACCGCGCGTTACGGAGTGCCGCATGTAATCGGACCTCGTTGACGAGGTCGATTTCTCCACGCCGGAGGTTGTCCTGCGTGGCTTCGTCGTAAGCCCGGACACGGTGAGACTTCATGGTGATTTCTGGAGGGAGTACAGCTTCAGCCCCGTACACCATGAAGAAGGGTGTCTCCCCGGTGGCCTGGCTCTGGGATGTCCGGTTAGCCCATAGTGTGCTCGGAAGTTCATCTACCCAATTGGCACCATGCTTCTTCAGGCTGGCGAAGGTACGAGTCTTGAGGCCCCGGAGAATCTCCGCATTGGCCCTCTCGACTTGCCCATTGCTCTTCGGGTGGGCGACAGAGGCATAGCATACCTGAATGCCAAGGTCCTCGCAGTAGTCTTGGAACGCTGCGCTGGTGAACTGGGTACCATTGTCAGTGATGATCCTGTTTGGGACCCCGAACCGGCAGACAATAGACCTGATGAATTTTACTGCAGATTGTTTATTGATGGTGACAACTGGTGTAGCTTCCGGCCACTTGGTGAACTTGTCGATAGCGACATAGAGGTACCGGAACCCCCCGACGGTTCTGGGAAATGGTGCCAGGATGTCCAGCCCCAACACGGCAAATGGCCACGAGGGCGGGATCATCTGTACCGCCTGAGCCGTTGTATGGATCTGCTTGGCGTGGAACTGGCACGCCTTGCAGCTCTCGACCAGCTTGACGGCATCCTGGAGTGCTGTCGGCCAGTAGAAGCCATGCCGGAAGGCTTTACCGACAAGCGTGCGTGAGGAAGAATGACTTCCACATTCGCCTCCATGGATCTCAGCGAGCAAGTCGCAGCCTTCCCCCTGGGTTATACACCGCAATAGGATGTGGTTGGCGCCACGCCGGTAGAGATCCCCCTACACCAGCGCGTACCTCTTAGCCATACGCACAATCCGTTCAGCGGTTGCATGTTCATCAGGGAGGATATTGTCCTTCAAGTAGTCCCGGATCTCCGTGATCCATGCATCGGGTCTGACTTGAGCTTCTGGATCTTGAGCGCTGGGTTGCACGGAGTCCCCAGTGACGCTTACGATCCTTGGTGACGCCCACGGCTGTAGGGCCGCCGGGACCGCCAGCTTCGAGGTGCTGGTCAAGCCCCCTTCGCCCGGCTCGGCGGGCCGGGCTGTGGGCCGCGGCAACGTCCTCTCGAAGTCTCCTTCGGGCGCAGGGGCTCCGGTGGAAGCCTTCGTTGAAAGGTCGTCGGCTGCGGCATTACCGGCGCGCGGTACGTGGTGCAGGTCCAAGGCGAGGAATTCTTTCTCCAACATCTGCACGTGAAGCAGATATGCAGCTAGCTGGGGGTCATTGCAGGAGCATTCGCCCTTGACTTGCTTGATGACCAGCTGGGAGTCGCCCTGTGCCAACAACTGGCGAGCGCCTAAAGACAGGGCTGTCTGCAGGCCAAAGATGAGTGCTTCATACTCCGCCATGTTGTTGGTTGCCTTGAAATTGAGACGCACCATATACCCAAACTGTTCCCCCGATGGCATGAGGAGCAGTACGCCGGCACCGGCCCCCTGCTTTCGCGAGGAGCCGTCGAAGAAGAGTGTCCAGTGGGGTTCGGTGAAGACCAGAGCTTGGTGCTCCGGTTCTCCGCCCCCATGGCCCCCTGGGTCAGTCTCCGTTGGTGTCCACTCCGCCACAAAGTCAGCCAGTGCTTGGCTCTTGACTGCATAGCGTGGGAGGAAGTCCAGCTCAAACTCCGCCAGCTCCACCGCCCATTTAGCAACGTTGCCAGTCGCATGGGGGCTGTGAAGAATTGTCTTCAGCGGATACGAGGTGACTACCGAGACCCGGTGGGCCTGGAAGTAATGGCGGAGCTTTCTGGAGGCCACGAGCACCGCATACAGCAGCTTGTGCACTTCCAGGTACCTTGTCTTGGCATCATGAAGTACATCGCTGATGTAGTAGACAGGCCTCTGGACGGTTCGAACCCTCTTTCTCAGGCCTGGGAGGTCCTCGTCCGTTGGCCCTGGCCCACTGGAGGTGGGTGGACCCACGGGGGCCTCCGGGAGCTGGGACCCGGAGGCCCTTAAACTATCTTGATTGTCCAGGAGCTCCGGGGGGTCTTGGGGGACCTCTGGGAGGTCCCATTTGGCCCCCGGGGGTTTATCTTGGAGGTCCGGGAGACTGCCCAGGACCTCCGGGAGGCCGACCTGGGCCTCCGGGAGGTTGCCTTGGAGGTCCGGGAGACCGTCTTGGTCCTGCGGGACCTCCTGGCGTCTGTCTTCTGCTACCGGAGCAGGTTGTGAAGATGAGGGGTCCGGCCGCTCTGCGACGAGGACCATACTTACTACTTCAGTTGTCGCCGCGATGTAGAGCAACAGGTGCTCTCCGGGCTCAGGGGCTACCATGATTGGTAGGGTCGTCAGGAGTCGCTTCAACTCCTGGAAAGCCTCTTCTGCTTCGTCAGTCCAGGCAAAAGGGCCTGACTTGCGCATGAGCTTAAAGAAAGGGAGTGCCCGCTCTGCTAGCCTCGGTATAAACCGACTCAGCGCGGCTAGACATCCCGTGAGTTTCTGGACATCCTTGACGCGGGCAGGGGGCCGCATCAAGTCGATGGCCTTGATCTTCTCTGGGTTGGCCTCAATCCCTCGGTGCGAGACCAGGAACCCTAAGAGCTTCCCAGAGGACACGCCGAACACACATTTATCTGGGTTCAGCTTGGTGCGCGTAGAGCGCAACTTGTCAAAGACTAAAGCTAGGTTATCTAGCAGGGACGGACCCCGCTTGACCTTGACAACTATGTCATCGACATACACCTCAACCAGGTCTCTTATTAACTCCCCAAAGGTTTTGTGCATTGCCCGCACAAAGGTGGGGAGTGCATTCTTTAGGCCGTAAGGCATAGACACTGTCGGTACCCTCGATATGGGGTACCCCCGCGCACAGGGGAAAATGCCTAAGGATCTCGCCCTTCTCCGCAGGGAGAGCTCCGAAGGCGCCACGCGTCCAGCGGGGCCGGACCTCCCTCTCCTCAGAGGAGAGCTCCGGGCCCACCACGTGGCATACAGAAGCCGGACCTCCCCCTCCGCGGGAGAGAGGTCCGAAGGTGCCGCGTGTCCGGAGAGGCCGGACCTCCCTCTCCTCAGAGAGGAGCTCCGGGCTCGCCGCGTGGCCAACAGAAGCCGAACCTCCCCCTCCGTGGGGAGAGGTCCGAAGGCTCCACGTGTCCTGCAGGGCCGGACCCCCCTCTCTTCTGAGGAGGGCTCCGGGCCCGCCACGTGGCCAGCAGAACGGCGCTGCCTGCCCCCGAGCGATAGGCAGCGGGCGTAAAGACGCCCCATACCTTGCCCGTACAAGGTATTCAAGGCCCGCGCCTTCCCAAGACGCGGGGACGCGGAGCACGCCTCTGTCAGGTGCCGTTGCGCCCAGTCGCATCACAGACTGGCGCGCAGTGTCAGAGGCTGCCAGCCAATAAACGCAGCGACAAGACATCCCATGCCGCCCCCGCCGTCATCACCCACTATGACTAGCATGCGGCATGGGCAGAGCTACAAGACGAAGACTCAGAAGCCTTGGGCAGAGACAACTACCGGCATAACTGCAGATACGGTAGATATCAGTCAATCTCCCCGGGACCACCTGTCGGGTCCCGGCCCCCCTTGTAAGCCACCCGAGTCTTGGACTATAAAAGGCTCGGGTAGGCGACGTTAGCAGGGGTTCGGACTCTAGCCATCCGCACCCCTGGGTTCGCACTTTGCAACTCATACGCTAGCCATACACTCTCAAGCTGTAACTCACCCCCAAGCTCAGGCCTCCGGCCCTGAGCAGCAGGCAATACAGCGAGCTCCATAGCTCACCGTGGACGTAGGGTTTTACGCTCCGGCGGCCTGAACCACGTAAAACTCGCCGTGTCAAGCTCTCGCTAACTCGTCCATCCGCGCAAGCTCTCCGCTAGGGACTAGCCCCGCCGAAAAAAGAACCTCCGCGGGCTGCCCAGTGCAGGCCCGGGGGAAGTGTTGATCGCACACTTCGACATTTGGTGCGCCAGGTAGGGGGCTTTTCCCCTAGCGCGACGAGTTTCCGCCGACGAAGATGACCAAGCTCACTTCGGCGGCAAGCTCACCTCCCCCGCCTCCGCGGCGAACCGCGACCAGGGGGGGAGTACAAGCCAACACACTCGGGACGGAGTGTGTCAGTACAAGCTGGGAGCCAGCAACCGGCTCTGGCAGCGCCGACCCCGGCAATGCAGGCTCCAACCAGCATCAGATCTTCAGTAGCGCCGGGCGTACCCGGAGGGGGTGCGCTAGCTGCAGCAAGAGCGCTACTGCACAATCTGCCCGCTGGGGACGCGCCTCAGGCAGCGACCCAGCGGTGGATTCTCGAGGTAGACCGTCTTGTCGTCGCTGCCGCAAGCCCGCGACTCCGGCGGAGACGACACTCTGACCAGCCGGCCGTGTCGCTGATACGCACGCCGATGGTTGACGAACAGACGGCAGACTCCAGCTCTGCCAGCCCTCAATCGATGGATCTGAGGACAGAGCTGGAGCGGTGTCGCTCGGGTCAAGATGCCCGGGTATACCTCGAGCAACGCCGAGAAAGGCGTCGCTACCAAGAGGCTGACGACAGCATGACGTCGGCCTCGACCCAGCCTGAAGAGCAGACCTTCGCCATGCGATCTCTGCCCCAGGCCTGCGCCGTGCAGAATATGCCACAGTCATATGTACTGCAGATGGCGCCCCCGGCCTATGGTGCAGCTTTGCCCATATCAGGGTACACTGTGCCTAGTGCGAACCCAGCGTTCGCAGCACCAGAACCTGCGGTGACAGAAGCAGGGTGTGCAGCCCTCGCGCCCCATCTTCGCTTTGCGAAGTGGCCGCGCAAGTTTCGGCCACACCTACCCAAGAAGTACGACGGCAGCGTCAATCCGGCGGAGTTCCTCCAGATCTACTCCACCGCTGTACTTGCCGCAGGAGGGAATGAAGCCGTCATGGCCAATTACTTCCCTGTCGCCTTGACCGGTCCAGCCCGGTCTTGGCTCATGAACCTCCCCCAGGGTTCCGTCACCTCCTGGGGAGAGCTTTGCCGACAGTTCGTAGCCAACTTCGGCAGCTCCTACACCCGGCCTGGCACGGAGCTCGACCTCCACGCCGTCCAGCAGCAACCTGGGGAGTCGCTGCACGAGCTCTGCCCCAGGCGTACGCCGCGCAGAATATGCCACAGTCATATGTCCTGCAAACGGCGCCCCCGGCCTATGGCGCAGGCTTACCCATACAGGGGTACACTGTGCCAGGCGCGAACCAAGCGTTCGCGGCACCAATACCTGCACTGGGAGCCAGCAACCGGCTCTGGCAGCGCCGACCCCGGCAATGCAGGCTCCGACCAGTGTCAGGTCTTCAGTAGCGCTGGACGTACCCGGTGGGGGTGCGCTACCTGCAGCAAGAGCGCTACTGCACAATCCACCTGCTGGGGACACGCCTCAGGCAGCGACCCAGCAGTGGATTCGCGAGGTAGACCGTCTCGTCGTCGCCGCCGCAAACCCTCGACTTCAGCGGGGACGATGCTCCGGCCAACCGGCTGTGCCGCTGATGCGCACACCAATGGTTGACGAGCAGACGGCAGATTCCAGCTCTACCAGGCCCCAGTCGACCGATCTGAGGACAGAGCTGGAACGGTGTCACTTTGGCCAGGATACCCGGGTGTACCTCGAGCGACGTCAAGAAAGTCGTCGCACTCAAGAGGCTGGCGACAACATGACGTCGGCCTCGACCCTGCCTGAAGGGCGGACCTTCACCACGCGGGCTCTGCCCTAGGCGTACGCCGTGCAGCATAAGCCACAACCATGTGCTCTGCAAGCGGCGTCCCCGGCCTATGGCGCAACCTTTCCCATACCGGGGTACACTGCGTCAGGCGCAACCAAGCGTTCGCGGCACCAATACCTGCACTGGGAGCCAGCAACCGGCTCTGGCAGCGCCGACCCCGGCAATGCAGGCTCCGACCAGTGTCAGGTCTTCAGTAGCGCTGGACGTACCCGGCGGGGGTGCACCAGCCGCAGCAAGAGCGCTACCGCACGATCCGCCTGTTGGGGACGCGCCTCAGGCAGCGACCCAGCAGTGGATTCGCGAGATAGACAGGAGCAGGATGTACGGCCCTGGAGCCCCACCTCCGCTTCACGAGGTGGCCGCGCAAGTTTCAGCCACACCTGCCCGAGAAGTACGATGGCAGCGTCAGCCCGGCAGGGTTCCTCCAGATCTACTCCACTGCCGTACTTGCCGCAGGAGGGGATGAGGCCGTCATGGCCAATCTACTTCCCCGTCGCCTTGACCGGCCCGACCCGGTCTTGGCTAATGAACCTCCCTCGGGGTTCCATAACTTCCTGGGGAGAGCTCTGCCGGCAGTTCATCGCCAACTTCGGCAGCTCCTACACCCGTCCCGGCACGGAGCTTGACCTCCAAGCCATCAAGCAACAACCTGGGGAGTCGCTGCGCTCCTTTATCCAGCGGTTCTCCCAGGTACGCAACACCATTCCACATATTCAAAGTGCTTCTGTGGTGGCGGCACTTCGACAGTGTCCAGGACAAGAAGATGCTTGAGAGGCTTGCAACCAGAGAGGTCTGCGATGCCTCCGAGCCCTTCAGCCTGGCGGACAAGTGCGCCAGAGCAGCCGGAGGGCGGAGCTGGCACTCACTGCCAGCTTCTGAAGCCGGAAGACAGCCCGAAGACGGCGGAGTTCAAGCTGAGCTCCCGACCACGTCAGACAGCCAAGAGCCAAGCACTGGCTGACTTCGTGGCTGAGTGGACGCCAACGAAGGCTGACCCAGGGGGCCGCGAAGACGGTGAACCAAAGTACCGAGCTCCGGTCTTCACCGGGCCTCACTGGACGCTCTTCTTCGATGGCTCCTCGCGAAAGCAGGGGGCCGTTGCCGGCGTACTGCTTCTCATGCCATCGGGGGAGCAGTCTGGGTACATGGTGCGTCTCAATTCCAAGGCAAACAACAACTTGGCAGAGTATGAAGCACTCATCTTTGGCCTAAAAGACAGTCCTGTCTCTGGGCGCTCGCCAGTTGTTGGCACAGGGCGACTCCCAGCTAGTTATCAAGCAAGTTAAGGGTGAATGCCCCTGCAATGACCCACAGCTAGCTGCTTATCTGCTTCACGTGCGGATGTTGGAGAAAGAATTCCTCGCCTTGGACCTGCGCCATGTACCGCGCACTTGCACGGCCGCAGCTGACGACCTCTCAGCGAAAGCCTCCATCGGAGCCCCTGCGCATAAAGGAGTCTTCGAGAGGACGTTGCTGCGGCCCACAGCCCGGCCCGCCGAGACGGGCGAAGGGGGCTGAACCAGTTCCTTGAAGCTAGGCAGTCCCGGCGGCCCTGGATGCCGCCAAAGGATCGTAAGAGTCACTGGGAACTCCGTGCAACCCAGCGCTCAAGATCCAGAAGCTCAAGTAGTCCCGATGCATGGACCACGGAGGTCCGGGACTCCTTGAAGGACATCCTTCCTGATGAACGTGCATCCGCTGAACGGGTGGTGCGGATGGCTAAGTGCTACGTGCTGGTATCTTTACTGGCGTGGTGCCACGACATCCTATTGCGGTGCATAACCCAGGAGGAAGGCTGCGATTAGCTCGCAGTGGTCCAAGGAGGCGAGTGCTGGGAACGCCCATTGTCCCGCACGTTGGTCGGTTAAGCCACGCGGCATGGCTCCTACTGACCGAGAGCCACCTGGACGCCGTCAAACCGGTTAGGGATGCAATGAGTGCCAGGTCCACGCCAAGCAGACCCACACAACCGGTGCAGACGCGCACCCAGAGCCGTCGGGGGATACCGGCTCCTCCATGTCGAGGGTCAGCCGGACTTCCCAGGGCCGGGTCACGGGAACTACCCTTCCACATGGTATGCGGGGCCGAAGCCATGCTTCCCCCTGATATAGCCATGGGGGTCCCCCCGTGTCCGGCGTACGACGAAGCCACGCATGACCCGCTCTGCGTGAAGACAGGCGCTCCGACGCTACCCAGTAAGTTCACCATGCTTACTTAGGTGTTTATTTAAATTACGCATTAATTTATATGAACAGCTCCCCACGCTCTAGACAGTGTGCGTCCATTGTACACTCGGCTCCTCTTTACGGCTCTCATGCATAGTCGATATTTGCCGTCCTGCCGAAGGCGGTAGTGCTTGGGGTACCTGCCAGAGGCCCGGTGGCCTTTTGGATCTCCCCCTATAAGGGTACTGCACCGCCAGTTGGTCTCCTCCGAGAAAAGACCTACGCTAGAACGGGGGGTCAGGAGCCTTGCTTTGCCCGGTCTTGCACCCAAAGCATGCGCACTCTGCCTCCCGGCGCTACGGTCTGAGTACCAGGGGGCCGGGCGGTTACACCCTGACTGGGGCTGGGGCCAGACCTCCGGGACCAAGTGCACTGGATTACCCAAGCCCCGTATTCCGGCCTGGGACAGTAAGCCAAATGAGACTAAGGGATAGGAAAGGGGGGACCACTGAGCAGTTCCGGACCTCCGCCCCCACAGCTGGGCCGAGCTCCGAGGCCAGCCCTCGCCCTCCTTTCAGAGGCGAGCGCTGATGCCGGACCTCACGCCCTTCGCTGGCCTGAGCTCCGATGACTTCCGGACTCCGCCTCCACAGCCAGGCCGAGCTCCGAGGCCAGCCCTCGCCCTCCTTTCAGAGGCGAGCGCTGATGCCGGACCTCACGCCCTTCGCTGGCCTGAGCTCCGATGACTTCCGGACTCCGCCTCCACAGCCAGGCCGAGCTCCGAGGCCAGCCCTCGCCCTCCTTTCAGAGGCGAGTGCTGATTCCGGACCTCACGCCCTTCGCTGGCCTGAGCTCCGATGACTTCCGGACTCCGCCCCCATAGCTGGGCCGAGCTCCGAGGCCAGCCCTCGCCCTCCTTTCCGAGGCGAGCGCTGTCGCCGGACCTCACGCCCTTCGCTGGCCTGAGCCCCGATGACTTCTGGACTCCGCCTCCACAGCCAGACCGAGCTCCGAGGCCAGCCCTCGCCCTCCTTTCAAGAGGCGAGCGCTGATGCCGGACCTCACGCCCTTTGCTGGCCTGAGCTCCGATGACTTCCGGACCTCCGCCCCCACAGCCGGGCCGAGCTCCGATGCCAGGCTTCACCCTCTCCTAAGAGGCTGAACACCGAAGCCGTCAAGACCCTGCCAGCACAGGGAGTACTCAAGACAAGAAAGTGCGCGGATCAGAAGAGACGAAGGTCCCACCTCGGGCTCGCTATCTCCCCCGAGATGGGCCCGAGGGCCACTGTCGGTACCCTCGATATGGGGTACCCCCGCGCACAGGGGAAAATGCCTAAGGATCTCGCCCTTCTCCGCAGGGAGTGCTCCGAAGGCGCCACGCGTCCAGCGGGGCCGGACCTCCCTCTCCTCAGAGGAGAGCTCCGGGCCCACCATGTGGCATACAGAAGCCGGACCTCCCCCTCCGCGGGAGAGAGGTCCGAAGGTGCCGCGTGTCCGGAGAGGCCGGACCTCCCTCTCCTCAGAGAGGAGCTCCGGGCTCGCCGCGTGGCCAACAGAAGCCGAACATCCCCCTCCGCGGGGAGAGGTCCGAAGGCTCCATGTGTCCTGCAGGGCCGGACCCCCCTCTCTTCTGAGGAGGGCTCCGGGCCCGCCACGTGGCCAGCAGAACGGCGCTGCCTGCCCCCGAGCGATAGGCAGCAGGCGTAAAGACGCCCCATACCTTGCCCGTACAAGGTATTCAAGGCCCGCGCCTTCCCAAGACGCGGGGATGCGGAGCACGCCTCTGTCAGGTGCCGTTGCGCCCAGTCGCATCACAGACTGGCGCGCAGTGTCAGAGGCTGCCAGCCAATAAACGCAGCGACAAGACATCCCATGCCGCCCCCGCCGTCATCACCCACTATGACTAGCATGCGGCATGGCCAGAGCTACAAGACGAAGACTCAGAAGCCTTGGGCAGAGACAACTACCGGCATAACTGCAGATACGGTAGATATCAGTCAATCTCCCCGGGACCACCTGTCGGGTCCCGGCCCCCCTTGTAAGCCACCCGAGTCTTGGACTATAAAAGGCTCGGGTAGGCGACGTTAGCAGGGGTTCGGACTCTAGCCATCCGCACCCCTGGGTTCGCACTTTGCAACTCATACGCTAGCCATACACTCTCAAGCTGTAACTCACCCCCATGCTCAGGCCTCCGGCCCTGAGCAGCAGGCAATACAGCAAGCTCCATAGCTCGCCGTGGACGTAGGGTTTTACGCTCCGGCGGCCTGAACCACGTAAAACTCGCCGTGTCAAGCTCTCGCTAACTCGTCCATCCGCGCAAGCTCTCCGCTAGGGACTAGCCCCGCCGAAAAAAGAACCTCCGCGGGCTGCCCAGTGCAGGCCGGGGGGAAGTGTTGATCACACACTTCGACATTTGGCGCGCCAGGTAGGGGGCTTTTCCCCTAGCGCGACGAGTTTCCGCCGAAGAAGATGACCAAGCTCCCTTCGGCGGCAAGCTCACCTCCCCCGCCTCCGTGGCGAACCGCGACCAGGGGGGAGTACAAGCCAACACACTCAGGACGGAGTGTGTCAGTACAAGCTGGGAGCCAGCAACCGGCTCTGGCAGCGCCGACCACGGCAATGCAGGCTCCAACCAGCGTCAGATCTTTAGTAGCGCCGGGCGTACCCGGAGGGGATGCGCTAGCTGCAGCATGAGTGCTACTGCACAATCCGCCCTCTGGGGACGCGCCTCAGGCAGCGACCCAGCGGTGGATTCTCGAGGTAGACCGTCTTGTCGTCGCTGCCGCAAGCCCGCGACTCTGGCGGAGACGACACTCTGACCAGCCGGCCGTGTCGCTGATACGCACGCCGATGGTTGACGAACAGACGGCAGACTCCAGCTCTGCCAGCCCTCAATCGATGGATCTGAGGACAGAGCTGGAGCGGTGTCGCTCGGGTCAAGATGCCCGGGTATACCTCGAGCAACGCCGAGAAAGGCGTCGCTACCAAGAGGCTGACGACAGCATGACGTCGGCCTCGACCCAGCCTGAAGAGCAGACCTTCGCCATGCGATCTCTGCCCCAGGCCTGCGCCGTGCAGAATATGCCACAGTCATATGTACTGCAGATGGCGCCCCCGGCCTATGGTGCAGCTTTGCCCGTACCAGGGTACACTGTGCCTAGTGCGAACCCAGCGTTCACAGCACCAGAACCTGCGGTGACAGAAGCAGGGTGTGCAGCCCTCGTGCCCCATCTTTGCTTTGCGAAGTGTCCGCGCAAGTTTCGGCCACACCTACCCGAGAAGTACGACGGCAGCGTCAATCCGGCGGAGTTCCTCCAGATCTACTCCACCGCCGTACTTGCCGCAGGAGGGAATGAAGCCGTCATGGCCAATTACTTCCCTGTCGCCTTGACCGGTCCAGCCCGGTCTTGGCTCATGAACCTCCCCCAGGGTTCCGTCACCTCCTGGGGAGAGCTTTGCCGACAGTTCGTAGCCAACTTCGGCAGCTCCTACACCCGGCCTGGCACGGAGCTCGACCTCCACGCCGTCCAGCAGCAACCTGGGGAGTCGCTGCACGAGCTCTGCCCCAGGCGTACGCCACGCAGAATATGCCACAATCATATGTCCTGCAAACGGCGCCCCCGGCCAATGGCGCAGGCTTACCCATACAGGGGTACACTGTGCCAGGCGCGAACCAAGCGTTCGCGGCACCAATACCTGCACTGGGAGCCAGCAACCGGCTCTGGCAGCGCCGACCCCGGCAACGCAGGCTCCGACCAGTGTCAGGTCTTCAGTAGCGCTGGACGTACCCGGTGGGGGTGCGCTACCTGCAGCAAGAGCGCTACTGCACAATCCACCTGCTGGGGACGCGCCTCAGGCAGCGACCCAGCAGTGGATTCGCGAGGTAGACCGTCTCGTCGTCGCCGCCGCAAACCCTCGACTTCAGCGGGGACGACGCTCCGGCAATCCGGCTGTGCCGCTGATGCGCACACCAATGGTTGACGAGCAGACGGCAGATTCCAGCTCTACCAGGCCCCAGTCGACGGATCTGAGGACAGAGCTGGAACTGTGTCACTTGGGCCAGGATACCCGGGTGTACCTCGAGCGACGTCAAGAAAGTCGTCGCACTCAAGAGGCTGGCGACAACATGACGTCGGCCTCGACCCTGCCTGAAGGGCGGACCTTCACCACGCGGGCTCTGCCCTAGGCGTACGCCGCGCAGCATAAGCCACAACCATGTGCTCTGCAAGCGGCGTCCCTGGCCTATGGCGCAACCTTGCCCATACCGGGGTACACTGTGTCAGGCGCAACCAAGCGTTCGCGGCACCAATACCTGCACTGGGAGCCAGCAACCGGCTCTGGCAGCGCCGACCCCGGCAATGCAGGCTCCGACCAGTGTCAGGTCTTCAGTAGCGCTGGACGTACCCGGCGGGGGTGCGCCAGCGGCAGCAAGAGCGCTACCGCACGATCCGCCTGTTGGGGACGCGCCTCAGGCAGCGACCCAGCAGTGGATTCGCGAGATAGACAGGAGCAGGATGTACGGCCCTGGAGCCCCACCTCCGCTTCACGAGGTGGCCGCGCAAGTTTCGGCTGCACCTGCCCGAGAAGTATGACGGCAGCGTCAACCCGGCAGGGTTCCTCCAGATCTACTCCACTGCCGTACTTGCCGCAGGAGGGGATGAGGCCTTCATGGCCAATCTACTTCCCCGTCGCCTTGACCGGCCCGACCCGGTCTTGGCTAATGAACCTCCCTCGGGGTTCCATAACTTCCTGGGGAGAGCTCTGCCGGCAGTTCATCGCCAACTTCGGCAGCTCCTACACCCGTCCCGGCACGGAGCTTGACCTCCAAGCCATCAAGCAACAACCTGGGGAGTCGCTGCGCTCCTTTATCCAGCGGTTCTCCCAGGTACGCAACACCATTCCACATATTCAAAGTGCTTCTGTGGTGGCGGCACTTCGACAGTGTCCAGGACAAGAAGATGCTTGAGAGGCTTGCAACCAGAGAGGTCTGCGATGCCTCCGAGCCCTTCAGCCTGGCGGACAAGTGCGCCAGAGCAGCCGGAGGGCGGAGCTTGCACTCACTGCCAGCTTCCGAAGCCCGAAGACAGCCCGAAGACGGCGGAGTTCAAGCTGAGCTCCCGACCACGTCAGACAGCCAAGAGCCAAGCACTGGCTGACTTCGTGGCTGAGTGGACGCCAACGAAGGCTGACCCAGGGGGCCGCGAAGACGGTGAACCAAAGTACCGAGCTCCGGTCTTCACCGGGCCTCACTGGACGCTCTTCTTCGACGGCTCCTCGCGAAAGCAGGGGGCCGGTGCCGGCGTACTGCTTCTCATGCCATCGGGGGAGCAGTCTGGGTACATGGTGCGTCTCAATTCCAAGGCAAACAACAACTTGGCAGAGTATGAAGCACTCATCTTTGGCCTAAAAGACAGTCCTGTCTCTGGGCGCTCGCCAGTTGTTGGCACAGGGCGACTCCCAGCTAGTAATCAAGCAAGTTAAGGGTGAATGCCCCTGCAATGACCCACAGCTAGCTGCTTATCTGCTTCACGTGCGGATGTTGGAGAAAGAATTCCTCGCCTTGGACCTGCGCCATGTACCGCGCGCTTGCACGGCCGCAGCTGACGACCTCTCAGTGAAAGCCTCCATCGGAGCCCCTGCGCATAAAGGAGTCTTCGAGAGGACGTTGCTGCAGCCCACAGCCCGGCCCGCCGAGCCGGCCGAAGGGGTCTGAACCAGTGCCTTGAAGCTAGGCAGTCCCGGCAGCCCTGGATGCCGCCAAAGGATCGTAAGAGTCACTGGGAACTCTGTGCAACCCAGCGCTCAAGATCCAGAAGCTCAAGTAGTCCCGATGCATGGACCACGGAGGTCCAGGACTCCTTGAAGGACATCCTTCCTGATGAACGTGCATCCGCTGAACGGGTGGTGCGGATGGCTAAGTGCTACGCGCTGGTATCTTTACTGGCGTGGCGCCACGACATCCTATTGCGGTGCATAACCCAGGAGGAAGGCTGCGATTAGCTCGCAGTGGTCCAAGGAGGCGAGTGCTGGGAACGCTCATCGTCCCGCACGTTGGTCGGTTAAGCCACCTGGTATGGCTTATACTGACCGAGAGCCACCTGGACGCCGTCAAACCGGTTAGGGATGCAATGCGTGCCAGGTCCACGCCAAGCAGACCCACACAACCGGTGCAGACGCGCACCCAGAGCCGTCGGGGGATACCGGCTCCTCCATGTCTTGGGTCAGCCGGACATCCCAGGGCCAGGTCACGGGAACTACCCTTCCACATGGTATGCGGGGCCGAAGCCATGCTTCCCCCTGATATAGCCATGGGGGTCCCCCCGTGTCCGGCGTACGACGAAGCCACGCATGACCCGCTCTGCGTGAAGACAGGCGCTCCGACGCTACCCAGTAAGTTCACCATGCTTACTTAGGTGTTTATTTAAATTACGCATTAATTTATATGAACACCTCCCCACGCTCTAGACAGTGTGCGTCCATTGTACACTCGGCTCCTCTTTCCGGCTCTCATGCATAGTCGATATTTGCCGTCCTGCCGAAGGCGGTAGTGCTTGGGGTACCTGCCAGAGGCCCGGTGGCCTTTTGGATCTCCCCCTATAAGGGTACTGCACCGCCAGTTGGTCTCCTCCGAGAAAAGACCTACGCTAGAACGGGGGGTCAGGAGCCTTGCTTTGCCCGGTCTTGCACCCAAAGCATGCACACTATGCCTCCCGGCGCTACGGTCTGAGTACCAGGGGGCCGGGCGGTTACACCCTGACTGGGGCTGGGGCCAGACCTCCGGGACCAAGTGCACTGGATTACCCAAGCCCCGTATTCCGGCCTGGGACAGTAAGCCAAATGAGACTAAGGGATAGGAAAGGGGGGATCACTGAGCAGTTCCGGACCTCCGCCCCCACAGCTGGGCCGAGCTCCGAGGCCAGCCCTCGCCCTCCTTTCAGAGGCGAGCGCTGATGCCGGACCTCACGCCCTTCGCTGGCCTGAGCTCCGATGACTTCCGGACTCCGCCTCCACAGCCAGGCCGAGCTCCGAGGCCAGCCCTCGCCCTCCTTTCAGAGGCGAGCGCTGATGCCGGACCTCACGCCCTTAGCTGGCCTGAGCTCCGATGACTTCCGGACTCCGCCTGCACAGCCAGGCCGAGCTCCGAGGCCAGCCCTCGCCCTCCTTTCAGAGGCGAGCGCTGATGCCGGACCTCACGCCCTTCGCTGGCCTGAGCTCCGATGACTTCCGGACTCCACCCCCATAGCTGGGCCGAGCTCCGAGGCCAGCCCTCGCCCTCCTTTCAAAGGCGAGCGCTGTCGCCGGACCTCACGCCCTTCGCTGGCCTGAGCCCTGATGACTTCTGGACTCCGCCTCCACAGCCAGACCGAGCTCCGAGGCCAGCCCTCGCCCTCCTTTCAAGAGGCGAGCGCTGATGCCAGACCTCACGCCCTTCGCTGGCCTGAGCTCCGATGACTTCCGGACCTCCGCCGCCACAGCCGGGCCGAGCTCCGATGCCAGGCTTCACCCTCTCCTAAGAGGCTGAACACCGAAGCCGTCAAGACCCTGCCAGCACAGGGAGTACTCAAGACAAGAAAGTGCGCGGATCAGAAGAGACGAAGGTCCCACCTTGGGCTCGCTATCTCCCCCAAGATGGGCCCGGGGGCCACTGTCGGTACCCTCGATATGGGGTACCCCCGCGCACAGGGGAAATGCCTAAGGATCTCGCCCTTCTCCGCAGGGAGAGCTCTGAAGGCGCCACGCGTCCAGCGGGGCCGGACCTCCCTCTCCTCAGAGGAGAGCTCCGGGCCCACCATGTGGCATACAGAAGCAGGACCTCCCCCTCCGCGGGAGAGAGGTCCGAAGGTGCCGCGTGTCCGGAGAGGCCGGACCTCCCTCTCCTCAGAGAGGAGCTCCGGGCTCGCCGCATGGCCAACAGAAGCCGAACCTCCCCCTCCACGGGGAAAGGTCCGAAGGCTCCACGTGTCCTGCAGGGCCGGACCCCCCTCTCTTCTGAGGAGGGCTCCGGGCCCGCCACGTGGCCAGCAGAACGGCGCTGCCTGCCCCCGAGCGATAGGCAGCGGGCGTAAAGACACCCCATACCTTGCCCGTACAAGGTATTCAAGGCCCGCGCCTTCCCAAGACGTGGGGTTCGCCAACCATCGGGGGTGGTGGACTTCCCGTATGAAGCCAGCGTACAGCAGCTTCTTGACTTCTTTACGGATGAAGTTTTGCCGCTCGATGGACTGCTTGCGGGGCTTCTGTTGAACCGGCCGGGCGTCGGGGAAGACTTTCAAGTGGTGCTCGATCACCTTCCTGGGGATCCCCGGCATCTGTGACGGCTGCCATGCAAACACGTCGACGTTGTGCCGGAGGAAGGTGACGAGCGCGCCTTCCTATTTACTATCCAGGCCCCCGGCTACCCGGGTGGTCTGGGTAGCTTCGGTGCCGACTTGGACGACCTTTAAGGGGACGCCGCCCTTGTCGAGAGGTTGCACCCGGGGTGCTGTGGTGGAAGCACAGTGACGTGCGTTCGGGCGGAGCTGGTCCGGCTCCGTATTGCCGGGGGTTGATGCCGCAGCTGTTGCGAGTGCTTGGAGCTTCTCCAGGGCCGACACTGCAGCAGTGCGGTCCCCACGAATCCTGAGAACACCTGTCGGTGTCGGCATCTTCAGGACAAGGTAGCCGTAATTGGCTACAGCCATGAACCGGTACAGGGCTGGCCTGCCGATTATGGCGTTGAAGGGGAGGTCTATCTCCGCTACGTCGAACAGAATGTACTCTGTTCGATAGCTCTCCGGAGCCCCGAAGGTCACCAGGAGACTAATGTTGCCGTAGGGGATTACCTGTCCCGGCCCTACCCCTGAGAACGGGCTCGACGGGGTGAGCATGGCCATCTGGATTTGCAGCTTCTGGAAAGCTGCACGGCTGATGAGGTTCAGCCCAGCCCCTCCATCCACCAAAACGTGGTACATTCTCACGTTGGCGATGGTAGGGGCCACCAGGAGCGGTAGTTGGCCGGCCCCAGCCATGTTCCTGGGGCAGTCGGTGGCATCAAAGCTGATGGGTGTCCCCATCCACTTTAGGTGTGGTGCAGCACTTGGGAGTGGCGCCACCGACGCTACCGCTCGGCGCAGAGTCTTGACTGCGTTTCGGGACGAGGGGTCGGCGGACCCGCCGTATATGACGTAGAGCTTCTTCCGACGCTCATCGTCGCTGGAGCCGGAATCCTCGTGATTGCATGCCGCCTTCACGACACGCGGAGGCTCCTGGATCTCCTCTGGGCGGTCGATGTTGTCTGGAACATCCACCCCCTGCTCATCTTCCTTTGGACGGAAGGGCAGGGCATCAGCCCGCTGCCGCTTCTCCTTGCGGAAGCGCTCTGCGAGCCTTCGGATCTCCCGGCACTCGGCAGCAGTGTGGCGACAGCTGCCGTGCACGGGGCACATATTGTCTTTATCACCTTCTGGGATTGGTAATCTTCGCTGCTTCTTGTCGGGGCGCGGCCCCCGAGCCCCACCGAGCGTCGCTGCAGTGACGACTGGGGCTGCGGTCGGTGACTCTATCTTGCTTCTGCCTCGGTTCTTGGCCTTCCTGCTGCCTCCACAGGGAGTAGGACTATATCCGGGCAGTCCCCCTGACTCGGAGGATGGAAGCGAGTGCCAGTTCCGTCCTTCGGCTGCTCTGGCGCATTTGTCTGCCAAACTGAAGAGCTCTGAGACGTCACGGACCTCCCTGGTCGCGAGCTTCTCGAGCATCTTCCTGTCCCCGACGCCTTGCCGGAACGCCACCACCACAGAAGCATTTTGAATGTGTGGGATGGTGTTCCGCACCTGGGAGAACCGCTGGATGAAAGAGCGCAGTGACTCCCCAGGTTGCTGCTGGACGGCGTGGAGGTCGAGCTCCGTGCCAGGCCGGGTGTAGGAGCTGCCGAAGTTGGCTACGAACTGTCGGCAAAGCTCTCCCCAGGAGGTGACGGAACCCTGGGGGAGGTTCATGAGCCAAGACCGGGCTGGACCGGTCAAGGCGACAGGGAAGTAATTGGCCATGACGGCTTCATTCCCCCCTGTGACAAGTACGGCAGTGGAGTAGATCTGGAGGAACTCCACTGGGTTGACGCTGCCGTCGTACTTCTCGGGCAGGTGTGGCCGAAACTTACGCGGCCACATTGCAAAGCGAAGATTGGGCGCGAGGGCTGCACACCCTGCTTCTGTCACCGCAGGTTCTGGTGCCGCGAACGCTGGGTTCGCACTAGGCACAGTGTACCCCGGTACGGGCAAGGCTGCACCATAGGCCGGGGGCGCCATCTGCAGTACATATGACTGTGGCATATTCTGCACGGCGCAGGCCTGGGGCAGAGATCGCATGGCGAAGGTCTGCTCTTCAGGCTGGGTCAAGGCCGATGTCATGCTGTCATCAGCCTCTTGGTAGCGACGCCTTTCTCGGCGTTGCTCGAGGTATACCTGGGCATCTTGACCTGAGCGACACCGCTCCAGCTCTGTCCTCAGATCCATCGATTGAGAGATGGCAGAGCTGGAGTCTGCCGTCTGTTTGTCAACCATCGGCGTGCGTACCAGCGACACGGCCGGTTGGTCAGAGTGTCGTCTCCGCCGGAGTCGCGGGCTTGCGGCAGCGACGACAAGACGGTCTACCTCGAGAATCCACCGCTGGGTCGCTGCCTGAGGCGCGTCCCCAGCGGGCGGATTGTGCAGTAGCGCTCTTGCTGCAGCTAGCGCACCCCCTCCGGGTACGCCCGGCGCTACTGAAGATCTGACGCTGGTTGGAGCCTCCATTGCCGGGGTCGGCGCTGCCAGAGCCGATTGCTGGCTCCCATCTTGTACTGACACACTCCGTCCCGAGTGTGTTGGCTTGTACTCCCCCTGGTCGCGGTTCGCCGCGGAGGCGGGGGAGGTGAGCTTGCCGCCGAAGGGAGCTTGGTCATCTTCGTCGGCGGAAACTCGTCGCGCTAGGGGAAAAGCCTCCTACCTGGCGCGCCAAATGTCGAAGTGCTCGATCGACACTTCCCCCGGGCCTGCACTGGGCAGCCCGCGGAGGTTCTTTTTTCGGCGGGGCTAGTCTCCTAGCGGAAAGCTTGCGCGGATGGACGAGTTAGCGAGAGCTTGACACGGCGAGTTTTACGTGGTTCAGGCCGCCGGAGCGTAAAACCCTACGTCCACGGCGAGCTCTGGAGCTCGCTGTATTGCTTGCTGCTCAGGGCCGGAGGCCTGAGCTTGGGGGTGAGTTACAGCTTGAGAGTGTATGGCTAGCGTATGAGTTGCAAAGTGCGAACCCTTGCTATCGACGCCTACCCGAGCCTTTTATAGTCCAAGACTCGGGCGGCTTACAAGGGGAGCCGGGACCCGACAGGTGGTCCCGGGAAGATTGTCTATTATCTACCGTATCTGTAGTTACGCCGGTAGTTGCCTCTGGTCGAAGGCTTCTGAGTCCTCATCTTGCCGCCCTGCCCATGCCACATGCTAGTCGTAGTGGTTGATGACGGCGCAGGCGGCATGGGATGTCTTGTCGCAGCGTTTATTAGCTGGCAGGTTCTGACACCGCGCGCCAGTCTATGATGCGACTGGGCGCAACGGCACCTGACAGATGCGTGCTCTGCGTTTCCGCGTCTTGGGAAGACGCGGGCCTTGAATACCTTGTACGGGCAAGGTGTGGGGCGCCTTTACGCCCGCCTCCTACCGCTCGGGGGCAGGCAGCACCGTTCTTCTGGCCACGTGGCGGGTCCGGAGCCCTTCTCTGAGGCGAGAAGGGTCCGGCCTGCGGGGCACGTGGAGCCTCCGGACCTCTCCCCGCGGAGGGGGAGGTCCAGCCTCTGTATGCCACGTGGCGGGCCCGGAGCTCTCCTCTGCGGAGAGGGAGGTCCGGCCCCGCTGGACGCGTGGTGTCTTCGGACCTCTCTCCCGCGGAGGGGGAGGTCCGGCTTCTGTATGCCACATGGCGGGCCCGGAGCTCTCCTCTGAGGAGAGGGAGGTCCGGCCCCGCCGGACGCGAGGCGCCTTCGGAGCTCTCCCTGCGAAGAAGGGCGAGTACCTTAGGCATTTTACCCTGTGCGCGGGGGTACCCCATATCTCAGGTACCGACAGCGGCGGATCAACCGGGAGACCCTGGAGGCACACGCCCGGGCCGAGGAGAGCCTCTCTGCTGCTGTGGAGATACGGCAGCGGTTGGAGCTCCGTGAACTCGCCGTTGAGGAACGGGAGTGTTGCATGGCAGCTGAGGCGGAGAGGGTCGCCGCGCAGCTGGCTGCGGGCGAGGATGACCTTCGAGCTCGGATGGAGGAGCTGGAGATCCTGAAGGCAGACCTCGACTTGAGGGAGGAACAGGTCTCCCGTCATCGCCGGGCGGTCTTGGACCGGGAGTTGACCGCCGGCTTCAAGGCCGCTGAGTTGGAGCGGCTCGCCAAGGCTCTCCACCTTCGGGAGAGCTGCCTTGCGGCCAAGGAGAAGGAATTCTCCGAGAGGAATCTGGAGGCTCTGCAGGTGGCCCGCCGTGAGGTGGAGGAGCTTTCGGCCTTACGGTCCTTCGAGGCTCTTGCAGTCTCGAGCTTCGTGGATCGAGCGGGGTCCGCCCTGATCCCTCTTGGCTTCAGTCCGGTGAGGGCCGCGACCCCTGCGTTGGAGGTGATCCTCGCGCTGGAGTTGATCGGCGCCAAGCTGGACAGGCTAGACTCGGTGGTCGCCAGCGAGCTTGAGGCCGAGGGGCGCGGCCTAGCCTTAGAGGTCGCTTCACATGTGCTGGCATGCTTTAAGAGCCGCAACCCCTCTTTTTTGCTAGAACCAGCGAGAGAGGGCCCAGCCGCAGAGCGGGAGCAAGCTGCCAGGGCAGAAGTCGAAGATGTGGCCGCCCTTATAGACGCAAGGTTCCGGCGGGAGCCGGGAGGTCCTTAGGACTTGTTTCTCCCTTTTTATCGAGTCTGTAGTCCAGCTCATGGAGCCTCGCTTAATTTGGCTCTTTTGGATACTTGTGTCTGTGATGCTTTTTCTCTCCTTCTTGGCCTTACCTGGCTGAGTCCTTAGCTCCGCAAGGTACTCAGAGGCCATTTCCAATCTCGGAGCTTTGCACAGACACCCTCCCCGGGTCCTAACCGTGTTAGGGGCCCCCGGAGGTCTCCAGATCTTGCCCTATGGGGAGCTCCAGATCTGCCTGCCACGTGGTGGGTCCGGAGCTCCTTCCTAAGAGGCAGGAGCTCCGGCCATGTTGGACACGTAGGGCTTTCGGAGCCCTCCCACCTAGGGGGAGGTCCGGCTTCCGCCCACCACGTGGCGAGCCCGGAGCCCTCCTCAAGGGAGGAGAGAGTTCCGGGCCCGCTGGACATGTGGGGCCCCCAGGTCCCGCCCCTGCTGGAGGGGCAGGTCCCGGTCCTTCCAGTCCCAGGCCGGAGTAGCTGGTAGCTCCTTTCCCCCCGCTTCATGCAGTCCCTGTTGCCGTAACTGGAGGTCCTACACACAGGCAGAGGAAACGTAATTCTCCTCGGGGGGTCCTCCCCTCCCGTCTCCTAGTCTTATCGGTCTTACGACCCTGATCCGCTATACGGGGCTTGGTCAATTCTGTGCACGAGGCGCCGGAGCTCCGGCTCCCTCCTAGGTCCGGGTACGGCCGTCCGATCCCTAGTACCGGGCCATGCGCTGGGGAAGCAGAGTGCATGCGCTTTGGGTTCATGACCAGGCAAAGCGGTCGTACTCCCCTGGACCTCCGGAGGGCAGGATGCGCATGCTTTGGGCTCTGGGCCGGCTAAGCTGGATACGCACCCTGGACCCCCCATGCACAACGCAGGCCTTTCCTGGAGGTAACCAACTGGCACCGCAACACCTGACTGGGGTAGGCCCGAGAGACCCACTCGGCCATCGGCAGGTGCCTCAAGCGCAGCCGCCTTCGGTAGGATAGCGAATGCCGACTATGGATGAGCGCAGGAGAGGGGGAGCTAGATGTACGATGAACATACAGAGATAGTGCAATCATAGAAATTAATGCATAATTTAAATGAGCACATGACAGAGAGCTAAGTAGAACGGGGCTCTGTATTCGTACCCATAGGTGGAATTCTGGCTGTACAGGGAGGCAATGTTCCGCCTCGTCTTCAAGGGAAGCAAGACTCTACGCGCTTAGGGTCGGAACCAGGCTAAACTGGACGTAGTCCTGTACCGTCCCTTGAGACTTAGCTGCCCCAAGCGCTGTTCCTAAATTCTATAGGATCTATTACAGAAGAGAATAACCCTGTTCTACTGATGCTCAGGAAGTAGGACTTACAGTGTTGCTCCATGGCAAGGATTTTTGGGAACAGATCCCACTCTCGGTTGGAAGGCATGTGTACTTGGTGCGGCAGCTTTCATGATTCGGAAGGGACCTTCCCTGCTGGGGGAGAGCTTATGGGTCCTTCTTGGAATAGAGCGTGGCGCTTCACCAAGTTGCCCTCCTGCAGGCCCCCGACGCGTTTGGTTCTTTGGCGGTAGTGCTTAGAGCATTAGCCGAGACCGTGCGTTGCGGGGTGTTTCCTGCAGCCGAGTCTTGTCGACGAGGTTGTTATCTTCGCGCTGGATCAGGTCCTGCGCGGCTTCTCCTGGGGGCCCCCGGGGAGTTCTCCCCTTCTGGCCAAGGCCTTCAAGGGGTAGGTAGACCCAGGCTCGTCTTGGATGACCTAAGGCGTCTTCCCCTTCTGGCGAGGCCTTCAATGGGTTGACAGACCTTAGGTGGCCCCCGAGAGGTATGTTCGAGGCACGGAGGCGCACCGCAGTTGGCTAACACCCTGGCCTGTCACCGTCGGAACTGGAGTCCTCACCGTCATGCACTGTCTTTATGACACGGTGAGGCTCCTGGTACCCCACTTGGTGGGCAGCGGTGTCATAAAGACAGTGCATGACGGTGAGGACTCCAGTTCTGACGGTGACGGGCCAAGGTGTTAGCCAGCTGCGGCCCGCCTCCGTGCCTCGAACATACCTCTCGGGGGCCGCCTAGGGTCCGTCAACCCCTTGAAGGCCTTGCCAGAAGGGGGAGATGCCTTAGGTCATCCAAGGCGAGCCCGGGTCCACCTACCCCTTGAAGGCCTTAGCCAGAAGGGGAGAACTCCCCGGGGGCCCCGGAGAGAAGCCACGCAGGACCTGATCCAGCGTGAAGACAACAACTTCGACAAGACTCGGCTTGCAGGGAACACCCCACAACGCACGGTCTCGGCTAATGCTCTAAGCACTACCGCCAATGAACCAGACGCGACGGGGGCCCGCAAGAAGGCAGCCTGGTGAGGCGGCACGCTATATTCCAAGAAGGACCCATAAGCTCTCCCCCAGCAGGGAAGGTCCCTTCCGAATCATGAAAGCTGCCGCCCCAGGTACACATGCCTTTCAACCGAGAGTGGGATCCATTCCCAAAAATCCTTACCGTGGAGCAACACTGTAAGTCCTACTTACTGAGCATCGGTAGAACAGGGTTATTCACTTATGTAATAGACCCCATAGAACTTAGGAACAGAGCTTGGGGTAGCTAAGTCTCAAGGGACGGTACAGGACTACGTCCAGTTTAGCCTGGTTCCGACCCTAAGCGCGTAGAGTCTTGCTTCCCTTGTAGACGAGGCGGAACATTGCCCCCACGAACAGCCAGAATTCCACCTATGGGCGCGAATACAGAGACCTGTTCTACTTAGCTCCTTCTCATGCGCTCATTTAAATTATGCATTAATTTTTATGATCGCACTATCTCTGTATGTTCATCATACGTCTAGCTCCCCCTCTCCTGCGCTCACCCATAGTCGGCATTTGCTATCCTCCCGAAGGCGGCTGCGCTTGAGGCACCTGCCGATGGCCGAGTGAGTCTCTCGGGCCTCCCCCAGTCAGGTGTTGCGGTGTCAGTTGGTCACCTCCAGGAAAGGCCAGCGTTGTGCATGAGGGGTCCAGGGTGCGTATCCAGCTTAGCCGGCCCAGAGCCCAAAGCATGCGCATCCTGCTTCCCGGAGGTCCAGGGGAGTACGTCCGCTTTGCCTGGTCATGAACCCAAAGCGCGTGCACTCTGCTTCCCCAGCGCATGGCCCGGTACTAGGGATCGGACGGCCGTACCTAGACCTCGGAGGGAGCCGGAGCTCCGGCGCCTCGAGCACAGAATTGCCCAAGCCCCGTATAGCGGGCCAGGACCATAAGACGGATAAGACTAGGAGACAGGAGGGGAGGACCCCCCGAGGAGAATTACGTTTCCTCTACCTGTGTGCAGGACCTTCAGGTTACGGCAACAGGGACTGCATGAAGCGGGGGGAAAGGAGCTACCAGTTACACCGGCCTGGGACTGGAAGGACCGGAACCTGCCCCCCCAGAGGGGCAGGGCCCGGGGGCCCCGCGTGGCCAGCAGGCCCGGAACTCCTTCCTTGAGGGCTCCGGGTCCGCCACGTGGCAGGCAGGAACCGGACCTCCCCCCTCAGCGGGAGGGCTCCGAAAGCCCTACGTGTCCAACATGACCGGAGCTTCCGTCTCTTAAGGAGGAGCTCCGGACCCACCACGTGGCCGGCAGATTTGGAGCCCCCCCATAGGGCGAGGTTCGGAGACCTCCGGGGGCCCCTAACACAGTTAGGACCCGGGGGGGTGTCTGAGCGAAGCTCCGAGATTGGAAATGACCTCTGAGTACCTTCCGGAGCTAAGGACTCAGCCAGGCAAAGCCAAGAAGGAGGGAAAAGCATCACAGACACAAGTATCCAAGAGAGTCAATTTAAGCAAGGCTCCTTGAGCTGGACTACAGACTCGATAAAAAAGGGAAAAGCATGTCCTAAGGACCACCCGGATCTCGCCGGAACCTTGCTGCTACAAGGGCGGCCACATCCTCGACTTCAGCCCTGGCAGCTTCCTCCCGCTCCGCGGCTGGGCCCTCTCTTGCTGGCTCCAGTGAGAAGGAGGGGTCGCGGCTCTTGAAGCATGCCAGCACATGCGAGGCGACCTCTAAAGCTAAGCCGCGGCCCTCGGCTTCAAGCTCGCTGGCGACCACTGAGTCGAGTCTGTCCAGATTGGCGCCGATCGACTCCAAGGCAGGGATCACCTCTGCCACCTGCAATGCGGGAGTTGCGGCCCTCACCGGATTGAAACCAAGAGGGATCAGGGCGGACCCCGCCCGATCCACGAAGCTTGAGACAGCAAGGGCCTCGGAGGACCGTAGGGCTGAGAGTTCCTCCACCTCACGGCGGGCCGCCTGCAGAGCCTCCAGGTTCCTCTCGGAGAATAACTTCTCCTGGGTCGCCAGGGAACTCTCCCGAAGGCGGAGGGTCTCGGCTAGCTGCTCCAACTCAGCGGCCCTGAAGCCGGCAGTCAAATCGCGGTCCAAGACCGCCCGGCGATCATGGGAGACCTGTTCATCCCTCAAGTCGAGGTCTGCCTTCAGAATCTCCAGTTCCTCCATCCGAGCTCGGAGGTCATCCTCGCCCGCAGCCAGCTGCGCGGCGACCCTCTCTGCCTCAGCTGCCACGGAACGCTCCCGCTCCTCAACGGCGAGTTTGCGGCGCTCCAACCGCTGCCGTATTTCCACAGCAGCTGAGAGGCTCTCTTCGACCCGGGCGTGAGCCTCCAGGGCCTCCCTGTTGATCGCATGGACACCCAGTCGCGGCGGATGCTCGACTCGGCGAGCGCGAAGGCGTCCGCCAGAGGCAATGGAGCAACAGAAGCTGGGGCAGTCCCTCCGACCTCCTCCATTACCTCGTCCTCGGGAAGAGCCGGCGCGCCAGCCGCCGAGACGAGACGCCGATCAGGATAAACTGGCCCAGCGGCCCTAGCAGCCGGGCCAGCCGGACTTTCTTCAGCTTCAGGCTCCTTGACCTGAGGAGGGGGACGAGCCGGGGAGGACGGAGCTGGAGAAGAAGCCAGGCCGCCTAGTGCAGGATCAGCCTGTGCTGGCTCGGGGGCCGCGGCAACCGTTTCGGTAAGAAGAGACGGCACCGCCGCGGAGTCCGGGCACACCGGAACAGGAGAAGTCTGCGCTGGCCTGGCGGCCGCAGCAGTCGCCCCTGGCTCCGAGCGTGTCGGCACAGATTCCCTGCAAGACGGGGAAGACCGGGAAGCGCGGACACTCCAGCGGGCTCTGAACCCCGACTTCCGAGCCGGGGTAGGATTTCCAGAGCCCGCTACCGTCTCCGACGACCGCTCCGCAGTCGCTTGGACTGGCGGAACAGGGGGCGCCACAGAGGCTTCCCCTAGCACATCAGCCCGGGGCCTCTTCGAGTCGCCACCGGAGGGGGTGTCAGGCACCCCAGAATCCCGACTTGGCACCGGCGCCGTTGCTGGAGGAGATCGGGCGCGTTTCTTCTCTGGCAGCGGGTTGGAAGCCATGGCAAGGGAGAGCTCAAAGGCAAGAAAGCAAAAGCGCAAAGAGTCCAAGAAGAAGCGCAGAGAAGTGCGAAGGGAAGCTACAACGTGGGTGAGACCCCCTCTAAAAAGTTTCCCGGTGCAGTTCCAAGCGATTCGGAACTCTTCGAATACCCCGCACCCGCAACCGCTTCGGTTCCTAGACCGAGTGCCGATGACGGGTGGGCCCAAGCCGCTTAGCTAAAGCGGTGGGGTCATGGAGTCAGTCTCCTAAGAAGATGAGCCGGCAAGGCCCTTCGGCGGTTCCCGAAGAAAGCGCCGCAACGTGCAGAAGTGGCAGCCTTGGGAACCACCGCAGTAAAAGCAATCATCAAGTGGGCGCACGCTCTCACGACCCCGCGGCCGTTCGCGCTCCAGCAGCGGTCAAGTCGGGACTTAGAGAAAGTGTGCGGATCGGAAGAGACGGAGATCCCACCTCGGGCTCGCTATCTCCCCCGAGATGGGCCCGGGGGCCACTGTCGGTACCTGAGATATGGGGTACCCCCGCGCACAGGGTAAAATGCCTAAGGTGCTCGCTCTTCTACGCAGGAAGAGCTCCGAAGGCGCCACGCGTCTGGCGGGACCGGACCTCCATCTCCTCAGAGGAGAGCTCCGGGCCCGCCACCTGGCATACAGAAGCCGGACCTCCCCCTCCGCGGGAGAGACGTCCGAAGACGCCACGCGTCCAGCGAGGCCGGACCTCCCTCTCCTCAGAGGTGAGCTCCGGGCCCGCCACGTGGCATGCAGAAGCCGGACCTCCCCCTCTGCGGGAGAGAGGTCCGAAGGCGCCACGCGTCCAGCGGGGCCGGACCTCCCTCTCCTCAGAGAAGAGCTCCGGACCTGCCACGTGGCTGGAGGAACGGTGCTGCCTGCCCCCGGGCGGTAGGCAGCGGGCGTAAAGGCGCCCCTCACCTTGCCCGTACAAGGAATTCAAGGCCCGCGTCTTCCCAAGATGCGGAAACGCACAGCACGCGCCTGTCAGGTGCTGTTGCGTCCAGTCGCATCACAGACTGGCACGTGGTGTCAGAACCTGACAGGTAATAAACGCCGCGACAAGACATCCCATGCCGCCTGCGCCGTCATCAACCACTACGACTAGCGCACGGCATGGGCAGGGCGGCAAAAGGAAGACTCAGAAGCCTTCGACCGGGGGCAACCACCGGCATAACTACAGATACGGTAGATAATAGACAATCTTCCCGGGACCACCTGTCGGGTCCCGGCTTCCCTTGTAAGCCGCCCGAGCCTTGGACTATAAAAGGCTCGGGTAGGCGTCGATAGCAAGGGTTCGCATTCTGCAACTCATACGCTAGCCATACACTCTCAAGCTGTAACTCACCCCCAACCTCAGGCCCCCGGCCCTGAGCAGCAAGCAATACAGCGAGCTCCATAGCTCGCCGTGGACGTAGGGTTTTACGCTCCGGCAGCCTGAACCACGTAAAACTTCCCGTGTCAAGCTCTCACTAACTCGACCATCCGCGCAAGCTCTCCGCTAGGAACTAGCCCCTCCGAAAAAAGAACCTCCGCGGGCTGCCCAGTGCAGGCCCGGGGGAAGTGTCGATCGCACACTTCGACAGAAGCACTCATCTTTGGCCTGCAGACAGCCCTGTCTTTAGGCGCTCGCCAGTTGTTGGCACAGGGCGACTCCCAACTGGTCATCAAGCAAGTCAAGGGCGAATGCTCCTGCAATGACCCGCAGCTAGCTGCGTATCTGCTCCACGTACAGATGTTGGAGAAAGAATTCCTCACTTTGGACCTGCATCACGTACCGCACGCTGGTAATGCCGCAGCCGACAACCTTTCAACGAAGGCTTCCACCGGAGCCCCCGCGCCCGAAGGAGTTTTCGAGAGGACGTTGCTGTGGCCCACAGCCCGGCCCGCCGAGCCAGGCGAAGGGGGCTTGACCAGCACCTCGAAGCTGGCGGTCCCGGCAGCCCTACAGCCATGGATGCCGCCAAGGATCGTAAGCGTCACTGGTGACTCCGTGCAACCCAGCGCTCAAGATCCAGAAGCTCAAGTCAGACCCGATGCATGGATCACGGAGATCCGGGACTACTTGAAGGACAATATCCTCCCTGATGAACATGCAACCGCTGAACGGATTGTGCGTATGGCTAAGAGGTACGCGCTGGTAGAGGGGGATCTCTACCGGCGTGGCGCCAACCACATCCTATTGCGGTGCATAACCCAGGGGGAAGGCTGCGACTTGCTCGCTGAGATCCATGGAGGCGAATGTGGAAGTCATTCTTCCTCACGCACGCTTGTCGGTAAACCCTTCCGGCATGGCTTCTACTGGCCGACAGCACTCCAGGATGCCGTCAAGCTGGTCGAGAGCTGCAAGGCGTGCCAGTTCCACGCCAAGCAGATCCATACACCGGCTCAGGCGGTACAGATGATCCCGCCCTCGTGGCTGTTTGCTGTATGGGGGCTGGACATCCTGGGACCATTTCTCAGAACAGTCGGGGGATTCCGGTACCTCTATGTCGCCATCGACAAGTTCACCAAGTGGCTGGAAGCTACACCAGTTGTCACCATCAACAAACAATCCGCAGTAAAATTCATCAAGTCTATTGTCTGCCGGTTCGGGGTCCCAAACAGGATCATCACCGACAACGGGACCCAGTTCACCAGCGCAACATTCCAAGACTACTGCGAGGACCTTGGTATTCAGGTATGCTATGCCTCTGTCGCCCACCCGAGGAGCAATGGGCAAGTTGAGAGGGCCAACGCGGAGATTCTCCGGGGCCTTAAGACTCGCACCTTCGCCAGCCTGAAGAAACATGGTGCCAATTGGGTAGATGAGCTTCCGAGCACACTATGGGCTAACCGGACATCCCAGAGCCGGGCCACCGGGGAGACACCCTTCTTCATGGTGTATGGGGCTGAAGCTGTACTTCCCCCAGAAATCACCATGAAGTCTCACCGTGTCCGGGCTTACGACGAAGCGACGCAGGACAACCTCCGGCGTGGAGAAATCGACCTCGTCGACGAGGTCCGATTACATGCGGCACTCCGTAACGCGCGGTACAGACAAGCGCTTCGGCGCTACCACCAGAGGTCTGTGCGTGCCCGGGAGCTGCAGGAAGGTGACCTGGTGTTGCGGCGCATACTTTCTCGTGAAGGGGCCCACAAACTCTCCCCTAGTTGGGAAGGCCCTTCCGAGTCGCGAAAGTATGCCGCCCCGGGTGTGTGCGCCTTTCCACCGAGGATGGGGACCTGCTCCCGAACCCTTGGAACATAGAACACCTCCGTAAGTTCAACCCCTAGAGCAAAAATAGGACAGTACTTTCTTTTCGTAATAAACTCCATAGAGTCCAGGAGCAGCGCTCGGAGCAGCTAAACCCCAGGGGACGGTCCAGGACTACGTTCAGCTTTGCCTGGTTCCGACTCCAAGCTCGTAGAGTCTTGCTTCCCCTCTTAATGGGGTAGGTCGTGGCCTCCATGTTTAGCCTGCCTTCCTCCTGTGGAAAGTTGTACGGAAAGAAATCTGCTCTACTTTGCTCTTTCCTTGTACTCATTTAAATTGTGAATTGAGTTTTTTAATCACCCTTGCAGTGCATGGTTGCCATGTGCTCAGCTCCCCCTCTCTACAAGTCCCCAAGCACCAAGCATATGGTTAGGGGCTATAAGTCAAATAAGACTATGAGATAAGGGAGGGGGAGCCCCAAAGGAGAATTACGTTTCCTCTACCTATGTGCAGGACCTCCAGGTTGCGGCAACAGGGTCTGCATGAAGCACGGGGAAAGGAGCTACCAAATACTTCGGCCTAGGACTGGAAGGACCGGGTCCCGCCCCTTCAGCAGGGGCGGACCCGAGGGCCCCACATGTCCAGCAGGCCCGGAACTCTCACCTCCCTTGAGGAGGGCTCCGGGCTCGCCACGTGGCAGGCGGAAACCGGACCTCCCCCCTCGGTGGGAGGGCTCCTAAAGCCCTACGTGTCCAGCATGGCCGGAGCTCCCGCCTCTTAAGGAGGAGCTCCGGACCCGCCATGTGGCAGGCAGATTTGGGGCTCCCCATAGGGCAAGATCCGGAAACCTCTGGGGGCCCCTAACACGGTTAGGACCCGGGGAGGGTGTCTGTGCAAAGCTCCGAGATTGGAGATGGCCTCTGAGTACCTTGCGGAGCTGAGGACTCAGTCAGGCAAGCCCAAGAAGGAGAGAAAAAGCATCACAGTCACAAATATCTTAGAAGAGTCAAACTATGCGAGACTCCATAAGCTGGACTACAGACTCGATAAAAAGGAAGAAACAAGTCCCAAGGGTCTCCCGACACGACCAGATTCCAGAGGTTGCAACAACGGCCGCGTCACCAGGCTTCAGCCCTGGCGGAACTCTCTCGCTCTATGACCAGAGCGTAGGAATCGCCTCCCTCATCACCGGCGCAAAAACCAGTGACACCACGGGGGCTCCTGAGGCCCCCTCCGCAGTATTCAGCGGTCTTCCTGGAGACACTGACGTCTGGGATCCTCCATGGTGCATCGGCAGTTTCCTTCTCCTGAAGTTCCCTCATCATCGGCGCAAAAGCTGGTGCCGTCAAGGGTGCCCCTGGAGCCCCCATCCCTCATCACCTGCGCAAAAGATGGAGTCATTGAGGGTGCTCCTGAGGCCCCCTCCACAGTGTTCAGCGGTCTTCTCGGAGACTCTGCCGGCTGGGATTCTCCTCGGTGCTTCAGCGGTTCATTTGAAGACTCCACCACCTGGGAAAGGACACAATGCCAAGGAGCTTTCTGCCCGCTGTCACCAAGGAAGGGCTCCGTCGGGAGGACAAACCAGGGACCCCTTGGCGGTGTCACCCTCAGAGGCAGGGCAGGCAGGCTCCCTGAGTCCCAGGTTTGGTGCAGACGCAACCGCTGGAGGGAACCGAGAGCAATTCTCCCCCCATAAGGCGGGTTACGAGCCATGGAAGAAGACAGGACTGCAGAGACCCAAGGGACGTGCAGGGGCTGGAATCCTTATAAGGGGAACGCACCCACATGGGGGTTTCATTTCACACCTTCCCGGGTACAACCCCAAGCGATTCGGAACTCTTCAAATACCCAGCGTCGGCGACCGCTTCGGTTCCTAGACCGAGTGCCGATGACGGGTGGGCCCAAGCCACCTAACTGAAGCGGTGGGGTCAAGGAGTCAGTCTCCTGAGAAGGTGAGCCGGCAAGGCACTTCGGCGGTTCCCGAAGAAAGTGCCGCAACGAGCAGAAGTGGCAGTCTTGGGAACCGCCGCAGTAAAAGCAACCATCAAGTGAGCGCACGCTCCCACGACCCCGCGGCCGTTCGTGCTCCGGCAGCGGTCAATTCGGGACTTAGAGAAAGTGCGCGGATCGAAAGAGACAGAGGACCCACCTCGGGCTCGCTGCCTCCCCCGAGATGGGCCCGGGGGCCACTGTCGATACCTGAGATATGGGGTACCCCCGCGCACAGGATAAAATGCCTAAGGAACTCACCCTTCTCTGCAGGGAGAGCTCCGAAGGCGCCACGCGTCCGGCGGGGCCGGACCTCCCTCTCCTCAGAGGAGAGCTTTGGGCCCGCCACGTGGCATATAGAAGCCGGACCTCCCCCTCCGTCGGAGAGAGGTCCGAAGGCGCCGCGTGTCCAGCGGGGCCGGACCTCCCTCTCCTCAGAGGAGAGCTCCGGGCCCGCCACGTGGCCAACAGAAGCCGAGCCTCTCCCTCCGCGGGGAGAGGTCCGGAGGCTCCACGTGCTCCGCGGGACTGACCCTTCTCTCCTCTGAGAAGGGCTCCGGGCCCGCCACGTAGCAGCAGAACGACGCTGCCTGCCCCGAGCGATAGGCAGCGGGCGTAAAGACGCCCCATACCTTGCCCGTACAAGGTATTCAAGGCCCGCGTCTTCCCAAGACGCGGAGACGCGGAGCACGCTTCTGTCAGGTGCCGTTGCGCCCAGTCGCATCATAGACTGGCGCGCGGTGTCAGAACCTGCCAGCCAATAAACACCACGACAAGACATCCCATGCCGCCTGCGCCGTCATCAACCACTACGACTGGCATGCGGCATGGGCAGGGCGGCAGGATGAAGACTCAGAAGCCTTCGACCAGAGGCAACTACCGGCATAACTGCATATACGGTAGATGATAGACAATCTTCCCGGGACCACCTGTCGGGTCCCGGCCCCCCTTGTAAGCTGCCCGAGTCTTGGACTATAAAAGGCTCGGGTAGGCGACGATAGCAGGGGTTCGCACTTTGCAACTTATACGCTAGCCATACACTCTCAAGCTGTAACTCACCCCCGAGCTCAGGCCTCCAGTCCTGAGCAGCAAGCAATACAGCGAGCTCCATAGCTCGCCGTGGACGTAGGGTTTTATGCTCCGGCGGCCTGAACCACGTAAAACTCGCCGTGTCAAGCTCTTACTAACTCGTCCATCTGAGCAAGCTCTCCGCTAGAGACTAGCCCCACCGAAAAAAGAACTTCCGCGGGCTGCCCAGTGCAGGCCCGGGGGAAGTGTCGACTGAACACTTCGACACGCTTGGAGTCGGAACCAGGCAAAGCTGAACGTAGTCCTGTACCGTCCCCTGGGGCTTAGCTGCTCCGAGCGCTGCTCCTGGACTCTGTGGAGTTTATTACGAAAAGAAAGTATTGTCCTATTTTTGCTCTAGGGGTAGAACTTACGGAGGTGTTCTATGTTCCAAGGGTTCGGGAGCTGGTCCCCATCCTCGGTGGAAAGGCGCACACACCCGGGGCGGCATACTTTCGCGACCCGGAAGGGGCCTTCCCAACTAGGGGAGAGTTTGTGGGCCCCTTCACGAGAAAGTATGCGCCGCAACACCAGGTCGCCTTCCTGCAGCTCCCGGGCATGCACAGACCTCTGGTTGTAGCGCCGAAGCGCTTGTCTGTACCGCGCGTTGCGGAGTGCTGCATGTAATCGGACCTCATCGACGAGGTCGATTTCTCCACGCCGGAGGTTGTCCTGCGCGGCTTCGTCGTAAGCCCGGACACGGTGAGACTTCATGGTGATTTCTGGGGGAAGTATAGCTTCGGCCCCATACACCATGAAGAAGGGTGTCTCCCCGGTGGCCCGGCTCTGGGATGTCCGGTTAGCCCATAGTGTGCTTGTAAGCTCATCTACCCAGTTGGCTCCATGCTTCTTCAGGCTGGCGAAGGTGCGAGTCTTAAGGCCCCGGAGAATCTCCGCGTTGGCCCTCTCAACTTGCCCATTGCTCCTCGGGTGGGCAACAGAGGCATAGCACACCTGAATACCAATGCCCTCTCAGTAGTCTTGGAATGCTACGCTGGTGAACTGGGTCCCGTTGTCGGTGATGATTCTGTTCGGGACCCCGAACCGGCAGACAATAGACTTGATGAACTTTACTGCGGATTGTTTGTTGATGGTGACAACTGGTGTAGCTTCCGGCCACTTGGTGAACTTGTCGATGGTGACATAGAGGTACCGGAATCCCCCGACGGTTCTGGGAAATGGTCCCAAGATGTCCAGCCCCCATACGGCAAATGGCCACGAGGGCGGGATCATCTGTACCGCCTGAGCCGGTGTATGGATCTGCTTGGCGTGGAACTGGCACGCCTTGCAGCTCTCGACCAGCTTGACGGCATCCTGGAGTGCTGTTGGCCAGTAGAAGCCATGCCGGAAGGCTTTACCGACAAGCGTGCGTGAGGAAGAGTGGCTCCCACATTCGCCTCCATGGATTTCAGTGAGCAAGTCGCAGCCTTCCCCCTGGGTTATGCACCGCAATAGGATGTGGTTGGCGCCACGCCGGTAGAGATCCCCCTCCACCAGCGCGTACCTCTTAGCCATACGCACAATCCGTTCAGCGGTTGCATGTTCATCAGGGAGGATATTGTCCTTCAAGTAGTCCCGGATCTCCGTGATCCATGCATCGGGTCTGACTTGAGCTTCTGGATCTTTAGCGCTGGGTTGCACGGAGTCCCCAGTGACGCTTACGATCCTTGGCGGCATCCATGGCTGTAGGGCCGCCGGGACCGCCAGCTTCGAGGTGCTGGTCAAGCCCCCTTTGCCCAGCTCGGCGGGCCGGGCTGTGGGCCGCAGCAACGTCCTCTCGAAAACTCCTTCGGGCGCGGGGGCTCCGGTGGAAGCCTTCGTTGAAAGGTCGTCTGCTGCGGCATTACCAGCGCGCGGTACGTGATGCAGGTCCAAGGCGAGGAATTCTTTCTCCAACATTTGCACGTGAAGCAGATACGCAGCTAGCTGCGGGTCATTGCAGGAGCATTTGCCCTTGACTTGTTTGATGACCAGTTGGGAGTCGCCCTGTGCCAACAACTGGCGAGCGCCTAGAGACAGGGCTGTCTGCAGGCCAAAGATGAGTGCTTCATACTCCGCCATGTTGTTGGTTGCCTTGAAATTTAGACGCACCATGGCATGAGGAGCAGTACGCCGGCACCGGCCCCCTGCTTTCGCGATGTGCCGTCGAAGAAAAGTGTCCAGTAGGGTTCGGTGAAGACCGCAGATTGGTGCTCTGGCTCACCGCCTTCATGGCCCCCTGGATCAGTCTTCGTCGGTGACCACTCCGCCACAAAGTCAGCCAGTGCTTGGCTCTTGACTGCTTGGCGTGGGAGGAAGTCCAGCTCAAACTCCGCCAGCTCCGCCACCCATTTAGCAACGTTGCCAGTCGCATGGGGGCTGTGTAGAATTGTCTTCAGCGGATACGAGGTGACTACCGAGACCCGGTGGGCCTGGAAGTAATGGCGGAGCTTCCTGGAGGCCACGAGCACCGCATACAGCAGCTTGTGGACTTCTAGGTACCTTGTCTTGGCATCATGAAGTACTTCGCTGATGTAGTAGACAGGCCTCTGTATGGTTCGAACCCTCTCTCTTAGGTTTGGGAGGTCCTCGTCCATTGGCCCTGGCCCGTTGGAGGTGAGTGGATCCAAGGGGGCCTCCGGGAACTGGGACCCAGAGGCCCTTAAGCTATCTTGATCATTCGGGAGCTCTGGGGGGTCTTAAGGGACCTCCGGGAGGTCCCAATTGGCCCCCGGGGATTTACCTTGGGGGTCCGGGAGACCGCCCTGGACCTCCGGGAGGTCGACCTGGACCTCCGGGGGGTCCGGGAGACCGCCTTGGCCCTGCGGGGCCTCCTGGCGTCTGTCTTCTGCTACCGGAGCAGATAGCGAAGGTGAGGGGTCTGGCCGTTCTGCGACGAGGACCATACTCACCACTTCTGTTGTTGCCGCAATGTAGAGCAGCAGGTGCTCCCCGGGCTCAGGGGCTACCATGATAGGTAGGGTCGTCAGGAGTCGCTTCAACTCCTGAAAAGCCTCTTCTGTTTTGTCAGTCCAGGCAAAAGGGCCTGACTTGCGCAGGAGCTTAAAGAAAGGGAGTGCCCGCTCTGCTAGCCTCGGTATAAACCGACTCAGCGCGGCTAGACATCCTGTGAGTCTCTGAACATCCTTGACGCGGGCAGGGGGCCGCATCAAGTCGATGGCCTTGATCTTCTCTGGGTTGGCCTCAATCCCTCGGTGCGAGACCAGGAACCCTAAGATCTTCCCAGAGGACACGCCGAACACACATTTATCTGGGTTCAGCTTGGTGCGCGTAGAGCGCAACTTGTCAAAGACTAAGGCTAGGTTATCTAGCAAAGATGAACCCTGCTTGACCTTGACAACTATGTCATCGACGTACACCTCAACTAGTGACACGACCCCACTGGTCCTGTCGAGCCAGGATCACGCTGAGGGGTGCTGCGTTGCACAGCACCGTATAACACACGTCAAAGGTACAAAGCGGAAGCGGAAGCTTTATTACATAAACAAGTTTATCAACATGTTTACATCAAAATAAGTTTAGTCCACACTCGCGGGCGTAGACTAAGCATCAAGTGCACGTTCAGCCCTCGAACGTGTCCTTGCTAGCACACACGCACACTAACTCTGCGGCGTGCACGACTCCCACTCGACGGGGTTCCCCTCCTGGGGTTCCGTCTCCTCTTCGGGAGTCCCTTCCTCATAGAACCCTGCAAAAGCTTCAAACACAAGCAGTGAGCACGAAGGCTCAGCAAGTCTGACCCGTCTCACCTAAACATGAAACTTCTACATGAGGGTGATGGGTTGCATGAGGTAAAAATCATTTGCAAGGACTCGCCTAATTAGTAGAACCTTACTTTCAAGTTTTAGCAGCAGGTTGTGGAGAACTTTACGCTAAGGCACATGAGAGAGCCGCAATCAAACAAGAAACGCATTTCTCTCATGTACTTTGCCCAAAGTTGAAAAGAACTTTAGTTAGCACTAAGCTACAACATATCATTAACAATCAATATCCAACTTTCAATCAGCAACATTTTAACATGTAACTAGCCTGTTCTTTCTACGTCACGGTACAGTGAACAAGTGGTACTCACTGACCGCGAGGGACGGCGATTATAATCGATTTACACCTGCAGGGTTACCCGAACAACCCGTCACGTACGCCCGTACTCGATGTTGCCTACAACAACCATCACGGACGCCGTACGCGACTACCTTTCACCCGTTAGCCAAATATTGAACCGGTCCCATCGTCCCGAGCAAGAGGTCCCTGCACGCGCATCTCTGTGCCGCCAGCTGATTTACACCTCGAGCTCTCAACCTACCCTCTGAACGACGGGCAATGCCTCAATACCCAGCTACCCGAGTTACATCAGTTTCCCGGTTCCCATATAGCCGGTAGGTCTTCGGTACTGTTCTAGCTTGTTCAACAGGCCCGCACACGGCTCGGTCCTCAATCGACACAAGCGGAGCTACAGCACACAGGCCCCAAAGTCCTGCTGCCCTTACTCTCCGCTCGGTCTCATTTTCTTGCCATGTGTATCATGTGCTATCTCTACCCGAGCGATGTGCCTCTAGCCTATTCTCGCGAGTAGTTCCAACTACTCGACTTGTACCGAATCCTACTCTATCCTAGCAATGCAGTGGCTAACGGGGTTTGCAATCCTAAACCCCAACCCATGGTTTTCTTGGCTATGCAGTGGGGTTTCCAAACAAGACTCTGATGCACAACATAAAGAAAACAAGTATGTGCTCAAAACAATAAAAACTTATAAAATGGTTAATGCAAACCGGGGCTTGCCTTGCTGCTCTTGGTCGTAGGCTAGCTGTTCCTCCGGAGTAACGAAGTCTAGGACTTCGGGTTCCTCCTCGACCTTAGCGACTACATGATAAGAACAATGTATGTATTAATTAAATGCTTTTGTATTAACTTTGAAGTTGTGAAGTCTATAACCTTTACTAGATAGACCTAATGACTGTGAAACTTTTACTGTGGCTTGGTTACAACCTAAACAGAGACTTGGTCAAGTTTTAGTTGCAGCAAAGCTCATTTGAGCCCTCCACAAATAATTATGTCCTTGACCTTAATTAAAGGCTTTTAGGGTGTTCTAGGTATTTTCATGAAACAAACTATGACTTTCTGAGAACTAGATTTTCAGAGGGTTCTAATGGAATTGGTCTCACTTAATTTGGAAGTCTCTAACTAAAGATATGAGCTAAACAATTTCAGAGAAAATTCTGAAAATGTTTCTGAACATTTTCTATTTTTTCTGGAACAGTTTTACTAATCACACCATTAGGTGGACTAAATGAGCTCAAATGGATCTGAAATTTTTATGGTAGTTCAAGGATATTTTGGTGAACATCTCAGCAAAATTTCAGGATTTTCCTCCAAATGATTCTCCAGTTAAAATTCCTAACAGTTTAAACTTTAAGGAATTAATTCTGGAGAATTAAGGAATCTCATGAAGTGACACTTGATTTTCTGGAAAGTACTCAAAGAGCTGAATCCAGCAAAATTTGGTTCACTCAATTTGGAGCTTTCTAGCCAAAGTTATAAGGATTTGAAGTTTGAAGGAAATCTGAAAATCGGGGAAAAGTTTAAACTCGCGCGTGGGCCCAGGAGACACGCGTCGCACGCCGAAGCGACAGCACACCGCGGCCCACAAGGCTTTTGCGCGCCAGCACACCCGATCCCGGCCGCAGCCGGATCCCGATTCAAAATATCGGCCGCTGACAGCTGGGGTCCACCCCCTTCTTCAACCTCGCGACACCCGCGCTCCGCCGCCGAGGGACCTCGCCGGAGAGCTCGCCGCTGGCTTCTGTACCGCTTCAAACTTCTTGATTCTGGCCGCCCCTGCCTACTTTTACTTGGGGAACATGATCCGAGGGTCAGCTGCTCATGACAACGGCCGGAGCATGGTCGGCGACGAGCCGCCATATCGGAACGACTTCGGCCATGACGGCTGACGCTCCTAGTACCTCAGCTACTTGGGAAATCGGTCGGGGAGCATCAGTGGACCTCAGAGAAGGTCGACATGAGCTCGAGGCAGCTCGGGGAAGGCCCGAAATAGGTCCTCACCGTGCGCCCGATACCCCCCGTGCGTTCCGCCATCAGTAGACCTTGAATTACGCCGGGCACAGAAGTCCTCCGGCCCAGAGTTGTGAAGGCAACTTGTGCGTCACCGTGTCTAGTTCGTGTGGGAGTGGCCTGAGGCCCTCTAATCCTTTCTAGAGCACGAATTAAACAGAATCGTACCCGAGGGTCGTTCTGCACACAGAAAGGGGAAAAGTGGAAATTCGCCGCCGGTGAGCAACCACTCGAGCTGTGGCTCGGGGATGAGCAGCACCGATCACTTGCGCGTCCAAGGGTGCCTTGGCTCGGGCGTGACAACGCCCAGGTTGGGCTGTCCACGAGAGCCCGAGGTGCGGCGGTTTCCAGTTCCGAGTTTGATCTTTCGGCACAGCCGATATCACTCGGTTTCAATCGATTTCTATCAATGGAAAGGATGGAGGATGGTTGCTAGTACCTTGCTGGGACCTTGGAATGGACAGAGGAAGCTGCGATCAGCTCGATCCAGCAGGAACTCGAGCGCCGGTGATGGCAGTGGAGAAATGGATCGTGCACGTCGGCAGCTCGGGGAATGGCGACTGAAGCACGCCGGGGAGGGAATAAATAGGCCGGTCGGCCGGTCTCCGGCTTGGGGCACGCAGCAGGAGCTGGCGCCGGCTGCCCCCTTCGGTGGCGCGCGCGCACAACAGCCGGGAACCGACTGAACTGTGGTTCAGTCGGTTTGCTTTGAGGCTGAGGCTGACATGTGGGTCCCACTCCTCTTTTAACCTCTGAAATTTATTCCTAACAGCTGTGGTAAACAGTGAACCCTATTCTACCCTTGGCAACTCAAATTATTCACCCAAGAGCCATTTGAATTGATCAAAGTTCAAATGAGGTTTGGTTTGAATGAATTTCAGCACAAGTGCAGTTTGAAATTCAAATAAAGTTTGAATTTCTCCCCCTTAGCTCATGTCAAGATCAACTCCAAATGGAGTGAAAATTGGTGTGTGAGCTCACAAAAATGTGCTGAGCAAGAATATGCCTTCCACTTTTAAATTCAGTGGGTGAAAACAGTTTGAATTTGAATATGTTTTCAAACTGCCCCTTTCCTATCTACACCCAAGATGACCTCAAAAATGTTTTGAATTTGGGTGAAACTTGGCATGGACATCCTTGGCAAAGTGTAGGAGTTTTCATATGTCCAGCCCATCTATATCACATGTGGGAAGTACCACTTTTGCAATGTGTGAGTTTGTTCCCTAATGAGCATGTTGATAATTGTTACTTGCTCTTTATTTGTGTTCATCATTTTTCCTCAAATGAGGTGTGTGGTGTGGTGATGAACACTGCAAATGAGTGTCAAAAACTGAGGCCCTTACATTCCTCCCCCCTTAAAAGAATCTCGTCCCGAGATTATAATGTGAAATGAGAGAGAGGACGGTGGAAATTTTACCGAATATGCGACGTGAGAAAGTCGGGGTAGTTAGTGCGAAGGAATTCTTCGCTCTCCCATGTCGCTTCATCCATGGAGTGATTACTCCACAGAACCTTGTAGAACCACAACGTACGGTTGCGTGTGGTTCGGGCCTTTTCATCAATAATCTGCACCGGTTCCTCCCGATAGGTGAGATCCGGTTGCAGTTCTTCAATGTCTTCCAGCTGAACGGTAGTTGATAGCTTGAGACACTTCCTCAGCTGGGAAATGTGAAAGACGTCGTGCACACCGGAAAGTGCTTCTGGTAATCTTAGCCGGTATGCCACCGATCCACATCTTTCGGTAATCTGGAATGGACCGATGAATCGGGGTGCTAACTTTCCTCTCACCCCAAATCTGTTTACGCCCTTCATTGGAGACACTCGTAGATATACGTGGTCTCCAGCTTCAAATTGTAACGGACGCCTTCTCCGGTCCGCATACTGTTTCTGTCGGGATTGAGCGGCTTTTAGGTTCGCTTGAATTAATCGAACCTTTTCTTCCGCGTTGTTGACAAGATCAATCCCGAAGGTAACCCTCTCGCCAGACTCACACCAATTCAATGGTGTGCGGCATTTTCTCCCGTATAGCGCCTCGTAGGGCGCCATCTTGATGCTGGCTTGGTACCCATTGTTGTACGAGAACTCGGCTAACGGCAAGTGATCATCCCAGTTCTTGCCGTGGTCGATAGCGCAAGCTCGTAGCATGTCTTCTAAGATTTGATTTACCCGCTCCGTTTGCCCATCCGTCTGCGGGTGGTAGGCTGAACTACGGATCAGCTTCGTCCCCAAGGCAGCGTGTAGCTGCTCCCAAAAACGGGACACAAATAAAGTGCCCCGGTCCGATACGATGGTACGGGGTACGCCATATAAGCATAGGATCCGTGAGATGTACAGTTCAGCGTACTTCTTGGCGTTGTAGTTGGTGTTGACCGGGATGAAGTGGGCAACTTTGGTGAGCCGATCGACGATCACCCACACAGAATCATGTTTCTGTAAGGTGGTGGGTAAACCGACGACGAAATCCATGCTCACGTCCTCCCACTTCCAGGCAGGAATGCCCAGTGGTTGCAGCAGTCCCGGTTTCCGCATGTGGTCTGCCTTCACCCGTCGACATGTATCACACTCGGACACGTATTTTGCAGTCTCTCGCTTCATCCGTGTCCACCAAAACTTGCTTCTGAGTTCTTGATACATCTTGTTGCTGCCGGGGTGAATAGAAAACTTTGATAAGTGAGCCTCATCAAAGATTTTCTTCCGTAACTCCGGGTTTCGGGGTACGACGATCCGGTCCTTGAACCATAGGACGCCGTCTCCGTCCTTCCGGAAACATTTCAACTCCCCACTGTCTACACGTCTCCGTAAATGTGACATGCCCTTGTCATTCTTCTGGGCTGCCGCTATCTCTTCACGGATGGTGGGGATCAAAGCTAGGTTGTAGAGAGCTCCGTGTGGAATCACATGGAGTGGTGGTTCGCTCTCTCCCAACGGTGTGATGGTCAGATTATTGACGTGTGACTTGCGGCTTAGCGCGTCTGCCACAACGTTTGCCTTGCCCGGATGATAATGGATCTCTATCTCGTAATCCTTTATCAGTTCTAACCATCTTCGTTGCCTCATGTTCAGCTCCTTCTGAGTGAATATGTACTTGAGGCTTTTGTGGTCGGTATATAAATGTACGAGGTTACCGAGTAGGTAGTGCCTCCACATTTTCAGTGCGAGTACCACGGCAGCGAGCTCCAAGTCGTGAGTTGGATAATTTTGCTCATGATTCCTAAGCTGCCGTGACCCATACGCGACCACCCTTCGGTCTTGCATCAACACACATCCGAGCCCAATGCCGGATGCATCGCAGTACACATCGAACGGTTTTGTTGTGTCTGGCTGCGCCAAAACCGGTGCTGATGTCAGGTGCTTGACTAAAGCCTTGAATGCTGCTTCACATGCTGGACTCCAAACATATTTGGTAGCCTTCTTCAGCAGCTCTGTCATTGGCTTGGCAATCTTCGAGAAGTTCGGAATGAACCTCCGATAATATCCCGCGAGTCCGAGGAAACTCCGTACCTCATGAACAGTTCTCGGGGATTTCCAATTCAGCACTTGCGTGATTTTGCTCGGGTCCACAGCGATACCCTCCGCTGAGATGATATGCCCGAGGAAAGGCACTTGCGATATCCAAAACTCGCATTTGCTGAACTTTGCGTATAACTTGTGATCCCGCAGCCGTTGCAAGACTATACGCAGATGTTTCTTGTGATCTTCCTCCGACTTGGAATATACCAGGATGTCGTCGATGAAGACCACGACAAACTTGTCCAGCTCCGGCATGAACACCGAGTTCATTAAGTACATGAAGTGAGCTGGAGCATTGGTGAGGCCAAAGGACATGACCAGGTACTCATAAAGTCCGTACCTTGTCGAAAAAGCTGTCTTTGGAATGTCCTCAGCCCTGATCTTAATCTGATGGTACCCGGATCTTAAATCCATCTTGGAAAAGACCTTTGCTTCGACCAACTGATCAAACAACATGTCGATCCGTGGCAACGGGTACTTGTTCTTGATGGTTACGGCATTTAATGGACGGTAGTCCACGCAAAGCCGCAATGTTTCATCCTTCTTTTTGACAAATAATGCCGAACAGCCCCATGGCGAGGAGCTCGGCCTAATAAAACCCTTCTCCAGAAGGTCCGTGAGCTGAGTCTTCAGTTCAGCCAACTCCTTGGGCGCCATCTTGTACGGCCTTCGGGATATTGGCATGGTTCCCGGTGCAAGTTCAATCTTGAACTCCACCTCTCTATCGGGTGGCATCCCCGGCAAATCATCCGGGAATACATCAGGGAATTCTCGGACCACTGGAATGTCTTCCAATCTGATGGTTGTGGCTTGATAGACACTTGGAAGTTTTATTTCTGGACTGTCCAGAAATAATGAGTGAGAACCGTGCACTCCTGAGTTTAAGTGCACGACTCGGAGGACGGTGTCTAAAACAGCGCCGTGGCGGTTTAACCACGACATCCCTAGGATGACATCGACCTTCTGTCCCTCTAAGATAATGAGAGACGTGGGGTACACTCTACCCGCTAAGCATAATGGTGCTTTGGAGACCATTACGCTTGCTGAAATCTTCCCACCCGGTGAACAAATTAAATATGGACTATCGGTGGGTAGTATTGGCAAGCTGTGTTTAGCAATGAAAGCTTGGCTAATAAAATTATGCGTGGCGCCTGAATCAAATAGTACTATAGCGGGATGCTGGTGGAGTTGGAACATACCCGCAAGGATTGGCTCGCCCTCCGGCACGTCCTCAATGGCAAGCTGGTGAACAGTACCGGGCCTAGGGTTTGCCCGCCGCGCATTAGTAGGGTTCCGGGGTTGATTCCTCCCCGGAAACTGTGGTGCCACTCCGCCGCCTTGCCTCTCCGGGCAACTGCTCGCGAAGTGTCCTGGACGACCACACTTGTAACATGTGGCCGCTGCTGGTGGAATACTCGGGGTCTACCACCTCTTCTCCCATTCCAGGTTCTCCCATGGCTGGAAGACCCAAGACTACCGGTACGCCCAATACCGGGGGCACGAGGTCCTGCAATGCATGCACCTCGTCCATAGCCTGATTGTAGTCCTCTTCCCAGCCTTGTCCTTCCTCAATAGCGTCGTCCCGCTCTTGAGCAAGGTCCTCATTCTGCTGGGTTAGGGTCTGCACCAGCTCTTGCAACGCCGCAATGTCAACACGGCTCTTCTTCTTTGCCTTCTTCAGACGACGCAACTGATTGTGTTGTTCATTCAGTCGCTTGATCGTCGGAAGGAGCACATTGCGGAGTGCACTGTGAGCACTCTCAAAATGATCTCCACGGCTTGTGCTCTCCTTGAGCTTGGTGGCGAGATGCTCCGTATGAACAGCTTGGCTGTCCATCACAGCGTTTCCCGCCCTCATTTGGAGGCTGAGATTTGCCTCCGCGGGGTTGTACCTTGGGCAACTCGGGTTTGTTGCCTCTAGGTACCTCTCTTCCCACACATGCTGAGCTCGTCCCTCCACCGGAACGAGTGCGTATGGAGTTCCCTCCATAGCCTGTACGTGTAGTTGGCAGAAACGTGACATAGTGTCACGGGCTGCCACTTGCCACATCCCTTCCGGTTGTCTTCCTCTCACCGTGACGGTGAATGGCACCCAACCGGGTGGCGTAGGCCCTGCAGGAACCTCGACATGGATCGTCCACGTCTTGTTCCCCTCTTCGCCTTCTTCCTTGGCGAAGTATTGCGGCATCTGGTTGTACCCGAAATATTGGAGCATTAGCCACAATGCTCCCGGGTAGCCGCTACGGTCAGAGCAGTGGGAAACTACCCACCCGTTCTCCAACCGTTTATCTGCTGCCATCTGTAAAAATATATTTGAGAAATGTCAAATATTTATTTAAACAGTAAACCATTGAGTTATAACATAAGATATGTCATTGAACCCTTAACACTTGGAAACATAGTTCAAATTTTTAAACAAATTTGACTGCTGATCTGCTGTTCCCATGACAGCCCTGACCAGTTTCCATATCAATCTGATTTAGGCCAGGTTAAAAGCAAAACCAGTCCTGGAGCTCAACATCAAAGTTAAAGTTAACTTCAATAGCTTTCCAGAAAGTATTTGGTTGGCCTAAGATCTGCTCTGGTTCAAAAGTTATGAGATGTCAAAGTTAACAGAATTTCTGGGAACAATTGGACAGCACCTCCCTGCCTTAGGTACTGATTTGATCAAAGAATTCCAGTTAATTCTGTTCCTAATCTGACAAAACTTTCTGTTACAAAGTTGTAACCCATCTCATAAGCTTCCCAGAACCACCTCATTTTCTATTTTTGGATTTTTATGCAGGAAGTTATGCTTAATTTACAGAGAGTCTATAGAGAGTCTTTGCTCCGTCCTGTTTTCTGGACAGTTTCAACTCTACTGCATTTTTCGAGTGGTTAAGGGATGAAACACCTCTGGAACTCAACAGAAAAGTTGTAAAGCTCCTCCAAAGCTTTCCAGAAATGTATCATACGACCCCAACCTCGAAAGAACTCAACCTCTAACCTCTGATTAACTTCAGCCTTGATTTAGCTGAAAACAGAGTGCTCTGTCCTTAACATCCTATAAGTTGAAAATTTATTAACTTTGAATATCCTGTTCAAGGGAAGGAGTTACATCAAGTTTTACTACTTTGGATCAAAACCTTCAAGTTTTTAAATGAAGTTGTTCATTTAGTTGGGTGTGACGTCGAGGCGTCACCAGATTATGTCGGTACTACGTCCTCACAAAGGAAAAACCTATACCGGATTTAGCCGGCTTCGTTAGTTCAGTGGCACTACTCGTCACTCGCACACGGATGCTACACGTCTACCGTTTCGTGGTAAGGCTACCTGCAGAAACTCAAACAATCATCAGACTCGGCTGCACACCGAGCCCGGAATCCATACAGTTTGTACACCCGGCCGTCATCACTCGCCCGGATGTTCTCAAGCCAAACACGCCTTGAGTTACGTGTTCACGTTTCAGACCACGTGACGGGGTCTCCCATGTTGCACCACGCACGCCAGGGACAGACGTTGCTCGAATACCCCAAACGACATGAAGAGTCGTAGAGGATATCAAAGCGGGTCGGGTTACCTGCCACCCGTGGGGCTCCACCCTTCAGCTTGTGCGCACTGGTGGACAGCGCTTACGTGCACCCCCCAAGACATGAACGTCCCGAGATGCACGATTTTCCGACATAACAAATAAGTTAATAAGCCACTTTCTATATACTAATAACATCCTTATACGGGCTACTAACTCGTTCCTCACTGGATTTTTGAAAAAGAAGACCTTTGTACTGTGTTAAACCTCAAGCGAGCTCTGATACCACGCTGACACGACCCCACTGGTCCTGTCGAGCCAGGATCACGCTGAGGGGTGCTGCGTTGCACAGCACCGTATAACACACGTCAAAGGTACAAAGCGGAAGCGGAAGCTTTATTACATAAACAAGTTTATCAACATGTTTACATCAAAATAAGTTTAGTCCACACTCGCGGGCGTAGACTAAGCATCAAGTGCACGTTCAGCCCTCGAACGTGTCCTTGCTAGCACACACGCACACTAACTCTGCGGCGTGCACGACTCCCACTCGACGGGGTTCCCCTCCTGGGGTTCCGTCTCCTCTTCGGGAGTCCCTTCCTCATAGAACCCTGCAAAAGCTTCAAACACAAGCAGTGAGCACGAAGGCTCAGCAAGTCTGACCCGTCTCACCTAAACATGAAACTTCTACATGAGGGTGATGGGTTGCATGAGGTAAAAATCATTTGCAAGGACTCGCCTAATTAGTAGAACCTTACTTTCAAGTTTTAGCAGCAGGTTGTGGAGAACTTTACGCTAAGGCACATGAGAGAGCCGCAATCAAACAAGAAACGCATTTCTCTCATGTACTTTGCCCAAAGTTGAAAAGAACTTTAGTTAGCACTAAGCTACAACATATCATTAACAATCAATATCCAACTTTCAATCAGCAACATTTTAACATGTAACTAGCCTGTTCTTTCTACGTCACGGTACAGTGAACAAGTGGTACTCACTGACCGCGAGGGACGGCGATTATAATCGATTTACACCTGCAGGGTTACCCGAACAACCCGTCACGTACGCCCGTACTCGATGTTGCCTACAACAACCATCACGGACGCCGTACGCGACTACCTTTCACCCGTTAGCCAAATATTGAACCGGTCCCATCGTCCCGAGCAAGAGGTCCCTGCACGCGCATCTCTGTGCCGCCAGCTGATTTACACCTCGAGCTCTCAACCTACCCTCTGAACGACGGGCAATGCCTCAATACCCAGCTACCCGAGTTACATCAGTTTCCCGGTTCCCATATAGCCGGTAGGTCTTCGGTACTGTTCTAGCTTGTTCAACAGGCCCGCACACGGCTCGGTCCTCAATCGACACAAGCGGAGCTACAGCACACAGGCCCCAAAGTCCTGCTGCCCTTACTCTCCGCTCGGTCTCATTTTCTTGCCATGTGTATCATGTGCTATCTCTACCCGAGCGATGTGCCTCTAGCCTATTCTCGCGAGTAGTTCCAACTACTCGACTTGTACCGAATCCTACTCTATCCTAGCAATGCAGTGGCTAACGGGGTTTGCAATCCTAAACCCCAACCCATGGTTTTCTTGGCTATGCAGTGGGGTTTCCAAACAAGACTCTGATGCACAACATAAAGAAAACAAGTATGTGCTCAAAACAATAAAAACTTATAAAATGGTTAATGCAAACCGGGGCTTGCCTTGCTGCTCTTGGTCGTAGGCTAGATGTTCCTCCGGAGTAACGAAGTCTAGGACTTCGGGTTCCTCCTCGACCTTAGCGACTACATGATAAGAACAATGTATGTATTAATTAAATGCTTTTGTATTAACTTTGAAGTTGTGAAGTCTATAACCTTTACTAGATAGACCTAATGACTGTGAAACTTTTACTGTGGCTTGGTTACAACCTAAACAGAGACTTGGTCAAGTTTTAGTTGCAGCAAAGCTCATTTGAGCCCTCCACAAATAATTATGTCCTTGACCTTAATTAAAGGCTTTTAGGGTGTTCTAGGTATTTTCATGAAACAAACTATGACTTTCTGAGAACTAGATTTTCAGAGGGTTCTAATGGAATTGGTCTCACTTAATTTGGAAGTCTCTAACTAAAGATATGAGCTAAACAATTTCAGAGAAAATTCTGAAAATGTTTCTGAACATTTTCTATTTTTTCTGGAACAGTTTTACTAATCACACCATTAGGTGGACTAAATGAGCTCAAATGGATCTGAAATTTTTATGGTAGTTCAAGGATATTTTGGTGAACATCTCAGCAAAATTTCAGGATTTTCCTCCAAATGATTCTCCAGTTAAAATTCCTAACAGTTTAAACTTTAAGGAATTAATTCTGGAGAATTAAGGAATCTCATGAAGTGACACTTGATTTTCTGGAAAGTACTCAAAGAGCTGAATCCAGCAAAATTTGGTTCACTCAATTTGGAGCTTTCTAGCCAAAGTTATAAGGATTTGAAGTTTGAAGGAAATCTGAAAATCGGGGAAAAGTTTAAACTCGCGCGTGGGCCCAGGAGACACGCGTCGCACGCCGAAGCGACAGCACACCGCGGCCCACAAGGCTTTTGCGCGCCAGCACACCCGATCCCGGCCGCAGCCGGATCCCGATTCAAAATATCGGCCGCTGACAGCTGGGGTCCACCCCCTTCTTCAACCTCGCGACACCCGCGCTCCGCCGCCGAGGGACCTCGCCGGAGAGCTCGCCGCTGGCTGCTGTACCGCTTCAAACTTCTTGATTCTGGCCGCCCCTGCCTACTTTTACTTGGGGAACATGATCCGAGGGTCAGCTGCTCATGACAACGGCCGGAGCATGGTCGGCGACGAGCCGCCATATCGGAACGACTTCGGCCATGACGGCTGACGCTCCTAGTACCTCAGCTACTTGGGAAATCGGTCGGGGAGCATCAGTGGACCTCAGAGAAGGTCGACATGAGCTCGAGGCAGCTCGGGGAAGGCCCGAAATAGGTCCTCACCGTGCGCCCGATACCCCCCGTGCGTTCCGCCATCAGTAGACCTTGAATTACGCCGGGCACAGAAGTCCTCCGGCCCAGAGTTGTGAAGGCAACTTGTGCGTCACCGTGTCTAGTTCGTGTGGGAGTGGCCTGAGGCCCTCTAATCCTTTCTAGAGCACGAATTAAACAGAATCGTACCCGAGGGTCGTTCTGCACACAGAAAGGGGAAAAGTGGAAATTCGCCGCCGGTGAGCAACCACTCGAGCTGTGGCTCGGGGATGAGCAGCACCGATCACTTGCGCGTCCAAGGGTGCCTTGGCTCGGGCGTGACAACGCCCAGGTTGGGCTGTCCACGAGAGCCCGAGGTGCGGCGGTTTCCAGTTCCGAGTTTGATCTTTCGGCACAGCCGATATCACTCGGTTTCAATCGATTTCTATCAATGGAAAGGATGGAGGATGGTTGCTAGTACCTTGCTGGGACCTTGGAATGGACAGAGGAAGCTGCGATCAGCTCGATCCAGCAGGAACTCGAGCGCCGGTGATGGCAGTGGAGAAATGGATCGTGCACGTCGGCAGCTCGGGGAATGGCGACTGAAGCACGCCGGGGAGGGAATAAATAGGCCGGTCGGCCGGTCTCCGGCTTGGGGCACGCAGCAGGAGCTGGCGCCGGCTGCCCCCTTCGGTGGCGCGCGCGCACAACAGCCGGGAACCGACTGAACTGTGGTTCAGTCGGTTTGCTTTGAGGCTGAGGCTGACATGTGGGTCCCACTCCTCTTTTAACCTCTGAAATTTATTCCTAACAGCTGTGGTAAACAGTGAACCCTATTCTACCCTTGGCAACTCAAATTATTCACCCAAGAGCCATTTGAATTGATCAAAGTTCAAATGAGGTTTGGTTTGAATGAATTTCAGCACAAGTGCAGTTTGAAATTCAAATAAAGTTTGAATTTCTCCCCCTTAGCTCATGTCAAGATCAACTCCAAATGGAGTGAAAATTGGTGTGTGAGCTCACAAAAATGTGCTGAGCAAGAATATGCCTTCCACTTTTAAATTCAGTGGGTGAAAACAGTTTGAATTTGAATATGTTTTCAAACTGCCCCTTTCCTATCTACACCCAAGATGACCTCAAAAATGTTTTGAATTTGGGTGAAACTTGGCATGGACATCCTTGGCAAAGTGTAGGAGTTTTCATATGTCCAGCCCATCTATATCACATGTGGGAAGTACCACTTTTGCAATGTGTGAGTTTGTTCCCTAATGAGCATGTTGATAATTGTTACTTGCTCTTTATTTGTGTTCATCATTTTTCCTCAAATGAGGTGTGTGGTGTGGTGATGAACACTGCAAATGAGTGTCAAAAACTGAGGCCCTTACAACTAGGTCTCTTATTAACTCCCCAAAGGTGTTGTGCATCGCCCGCACAAAGGTGGGGAGTGCATTCTTTAGTCCGTAAGGCATAGACACATAGCAATAAAGGCCGTCTACTGTGATGAAGGAGGTGTGCTCCTCGTCCTCCCTAGACATGGGGATCTGATGGAAACCCGAGTAGGCGTCTAGGAAGCACAGCATATCACAGCCTGACGTTGAGTCTACTATTTGATCTATTCTAGGGAGAGGGAATGGATCTTTGGGACATGCCTTATTGAGACTGGTGTAGTCGATGCACATCCGGAGCTTCCCGCCGGCCTTCGGTGGACAACGACGGGGTTAGCCAACCACCGGGGGTGGTGGACCTACCGTATGAAGCCAGCGTCCAGCAGCTTCTTGACTTCTTCACGGATGAAGTTTTGCCGCTCGATGGACTGCTTGCGGGGCTTCTGTTGAACCGGCCGGGCGTCGGGGAAGACTTTCAAGTGGTGCTCGATCACCTCCCTGGGGATCCCCGGCATCTGTGACGGCTGCCATGCAAACACGTCGACGTTGTGCCGGAGGAAGGTGACGAGCGCGCCTTCCTATTTGCTATCCAGGCCCCCGGCTACCCGGGTGTTCTGGGTAGCTTCGGCGCCGACTTGGACGACCTTTAAGGGGACACCGCCCTCGTCGAGAGGCTGCACGCGGGGTGCTGTGGCAGAAGCACGGTGACGTGCGTTCGGGCGGAGCTGGTCTGGCTCCGTATTGCCGGGGGCTGATGCCCCAGCTGCTGCGAGCGCTTGGAGCTTCTCTAGGGCCGACACTGCAGCAGTGCGGTCCCCACGAATCCTGAGGACGCCCGTCGGTGTTGGCATCTTCAGGACGAGGTAGCCGTAGTGGGCTACAGCCATGAACCGGTACAGGGCTGTCCTGCCGATTATGGCGTTGAAGGGGAGGTCTATCTCCGCTACGTCGAACAGAATGTATTCTGTCCGATAGCTGTCCGGAGCCCCAAAGGTCACCAGGAGGCTAATGTTGCCGTAGGGGATGACCTGTCCCGGCCCTACCCCTGAGAACGGGCTCGACGGGGTGAGCTTGGCCATCGGGACCTGCAGCTTCTGGAAAGCTGCACGGCTGATGAGGTTCAGCCCAGCTCCTCCATCTACCAAAACATGGTACATTCTCACGTTGGCGATGGTAGGGGCTACCAGGAGCGGTAGTTGGCCGGCCCCAGCCATGTTCCTGGGGCAGTCGGTGGCGTCAAAGCTGATGGGGGTCCCCATCCACTTAAGGTGCGGTGCAGCACTTGGGAGTGGCGCCACCGACGCTACCGCTCGACGCAGAGTCTTGACTGCGCTTCGGGACGAGGGGTCGGCGGACCCGCCGTATATGACGTAGAGCTTCTTCCGATGCTCATCATCACTGGAGCTGGAGTCCTCATGATTGCGTGCCGCCTTCACGACACGCTGAGGCTCCTGGCTCTCCTCTGGGTGGTCGATGTTGTCTGGAACATCCACCCTCTGTTCGTCTTCCTTTGGACGCAAGGGCAGGGCATCAGCCCTCTGCCGCTTCCCCTTGCGGAAACGCTCTGGGAGCCTTCGGATCTCCCGGCACTCAGCAGTAGTGTGGTGACAGCTGCCGTGCACGGGGCACATATTGTCTTGATTACCTTCTGGGATCGGTGACCTTCGCTGCCTCTTGTCGGGGCGCGGCCCCCGAGCCCCACTGAGCGTCGCTGCAGTGATGACTGGGGCTGCGGCCGGTGTTCTTATTCTGCTTCTGCCTCGGCTCTTGGTCTTCCTGCTGCCTCCATAGGGAGTAGGACCAGATCCGGGAAGTCCTCCAGACTCGGAGGACGGCTGTGAGTGCCAGTTCCGTCCTTCGGCTGGTCTGGCGCACTTGTCCGCCAAGCTGAAGAGCTCTGAGGCATCGAGGACCTCCCTGGTCGCGAGTTTCTCAAGCATCTTCTTGTCTCGGATGCCTTGCCGGAACGCCACCACCACAGAAGCATTTTGAATGTGTGGGAGATGGTGTTCTGCACCTGGGAGAACCGCTGGATGAAAGAGCGCAGCGACTCCCCAGGTTGTTGCTGGATGGCGTGGAGGTCGAGCTCCGTGCCAGGCCGGGTGTAAGAACTGCCGAAGTTGGCTATGAACTGCCGGCAAAGCTCTCCCCAGGAAGTTACGGAACCCTGGGGGAGGTTCATGAGCCAAGACCGGGCTGGGCCAGTCAAGGCGACGGGGAAGTAATTGGCCATGACGGCTTCATTCCCTCCTGCGGCAAGTACGGCGGTGGAGTAGATCTGGAGGAACTCCGCCGGGTTGACACTGCCGTCGTACTTCTCGGGCAGGTGCGGCCGAAACTTGCGCGGCCACTTTGCGAAGCAAAGGTGGGGCACGAGGGCCGCACATCCTGCTTCTGTCGCCGCAGGTTCTGGCGCCGCGAACGCTTGGTTCGCACTGAGCACCGCGTGCCCCCGTATGGGCAAGGCTGCACCATAGGCCGGGGGCGCCATCTGCAGGACATATGACTGTGGCATATTCTGCACGGCGTAGGCCTGGGGCAGAGATCGCATGGCGAAGGTCTGCTCTTTAGGCTGGGTTGAGGCCGACGTCATGCTGTCGTCAGCCTCTTGGTAACGGCGTCTTTCTCGGCGCTGCTCGAGGTATACCCGGGCATCTTGACCCAGGCGACACCGCTCCAGCTCTGTCCCAAGATCTGTCGGTTGGGGCCTGGTAGAGCTGGAGTCTGCTGTCTGCTCGTCAACCAATGGTGCGCGCATCAGCGACATGACCGGTTGGCCAGAGCGTCGTCCCCGCCGAAGTCGAGGGTTTGCAGCGGCGACGACGAGACGGTCTACCTCACGGATCCACTGCCGGATCGCTGCCTGAGGCGCGTGCCCAGCGGGCGGATTGTACAGTAGCACTCTCGCTGCAGCTAGCGCACCCCCACTGGGTATGCCCAGCGCTACTGAACACTTGATGCTGGTTGGAGCCTGCATTGCCGGGGTCGGCGCTGCCAGAGCCGGTTGCTGGCTCCCAGCTTGTACTGACACACTCTGTCCCGAGTGTGTCGACATGTACTCCCCCCTGGTCGCGGTTGGCCGCAGAGGCGAGGGGGGAGAATTCGCCGCTGAAGGAAGCTTGGTCATCTTCGTCGGCGGAAACTCGTCGCGCTAGGAGAAAAGCCCCCTTCCTGGCGCGCCAAATGTCGAAGTGTTCAGTTGACACTTCCCCCGGGCCTGCACTGGGCAGCCCGCGGAGGTTCTTTTTTCGGTGGGGCTAGTTCCTAGCGGAGAGCTTGCGCAGATGGACGAGTTAGTAAGAGCTTGACACGGCGAGTTTTACGTGGTTCAGGCCGCCGGAGCATAAAACCCTAAGTCCACGGCGAGCTATGGAGCTTGCTGTATTGCTTGCTGCTCAGGGCCGGAGTCTTGAGCTTGGGGGTGAGTTACAGCTTGAGAGTGTATGGCTAGCGTATGAGTTGCAAAGTGCGAACCCTTGCTATCATCGCCTACCCGAGCCTTTTATAGTCCAAGACTCGGGCGGCTTACAAGGGGAGCCGGGACCCGACAGGTGGTCCCGGGAAGATTGTCTATTATCTACCATATCTGCAGTTATGCCGGTAGTTGTCTCTGGTCGAAGGCTTCTGATTCTTCATCTTGCCGCCCTGCCCATGCCGCATGCTAGTCGTAGTGGTTGATGACGTCGCAGGCGGCATGGGATGTCTTGTCGCGGTGTTTATTAGCTGGCAGGTTCTGACACCGCGCGCCAGTCTGTGATGCGACTGGGCGCAACGGCACCTGACAAAGGCGTGCTCCGCGTCTCCGTGTCTTGGGAAGACGCGGGCCTTGAATACCTTGTACGGGCAAGGTATGGGGCGTCTTTACGCCTGCTTCCTATCGCTAAGGGGCAGGCAGCGCCATTCTGCTGCCACGTGCGGGCCCGGAGCCCTTCTCAGAGGAGAGGAGGGCCCGGTCCGCGGCGCACGTGGAGCCTCCGGACCTCTCCCCGCGGAGAGGGAGACTCGGCTTCTGTTGGCCATGTGGCAGGTCCGGAGCTCTCCTCTAAGGAGAGGGAGGTCCGGCCCCGCTGGACGCGTGGCGCCTTTGGACCTCTCTCCCACGGAGGGGGAGGTCCGGCTTCTGTATGCCACGTGGCGGGCCCGGAGCTCTCCTCTGAGGAGAGGGAGGTCCAGCCCCACCGGATGCGTGGTGCCTTCGGAGCTCTCCCTGCTGAGAAGGGCGAGTTCCTTAGGCATTTTACCCTGTGCGCCGGGGTACCCCATATCTCAGGTACCGACAGAACACTTTGACATTTGGCGCGCCAGGAAGGGGGCTTTTCCCCTTGCGCGACGAGTTTCCGCCGACGAAGATGACCAAGCTTCCCTCAGCGGCAAACTCTCCCCCTCCGCATTCACGGCGAACCGTGACCAGTGGGGAGTACATGTCGACGCACTCAGGACGGAGTGTGTCGGCACAAGCTGGTAGCCAGCAGCCGACTCCGGCTACGCCAACTCCGGCGATGCAGGCTCCGACCAGTGTGAGATCTTCTGCAGCGCTGAGCGTACACCATGGGGGTGCGCTAGCTGCAGCAAGAGCACTGCTGCGCAACCCACCTGCTGGGGATGCGCCCCATTCCGCGACCCAGCAATGGGTCCGCGAGGTGGACCGCCTCGTCGTCGCCACCGCGAACCCTCGGTTTCGGCGAGGACGGCGCCCCGGTCAACCAGCTGTGTCGCTGACGCGCACGCCCACGGTTGACGGGCAAACGGTGGATTCCAGCTCCTCCAGGCTCCCGTCGATGGACCTGAGAAAGGAGCTGGAACGGTGCCACTTGGTCCAGGATGCCCGGGTGTACCTCGAGCGACGTCGAGAAAGGCGTCGCAACCATGAGGCTGGTGACAGCATGTCGTCGGCCTCGACGCAACCTGGAGGGCAGAACTTCGCCATGCGAGCCCTGCCTCAGGCATATGCCGCGCAGCATATGCCACAATCATATGCGCCGCAAGCAGCGCCCCCGGTTTATGATGCAGCCTTGCCCATGCCGGGGTACATGGTGCCAACTGCGAACCAAGCGTTCGCAGCGCCGATACCTGCGGCGGCAGGAGCAGGATGTGCGGCCCTTGCCCCCCACTTTCGCTTCGCGAGGTGGCCACGCAAGTTTCGCCCGCACTTGCCTGAGAAGTACGACGGTAGAGTCAACCCGGCGGAGTTCCTCCAGATCTACTCCACCGCCGTACTTGCCGCAGGAGGGGATGAGGCTGTCATGGCCAACTACTTCCCCGTCGCCTTGACCGGCCCAGCTCGGTCTTGGCTCATGAATCTCCCCCAGGGGTCCATAACTCCTGGGGAGAGCTCTGCCGGCAGTTCGTCGCCAACTTCAGTAGCTCCTACACACGTTCCGGCACGGAGCTTGACCTCCACGCCGTCAAGCAACAGCCTGGGGAGTCGCTGCGCTCTTTCATCCAGCGGTTCTCCCAGGTATGCAACACCATCCCGCATATTCAAAGTGCTTCTGTGGTGGTGGCGTTCCGACAGGGTGTCAGAGACGTCGCAGACCTCTCTGAGCTCTTCAGCCTGGCGGACAAATGCGCCAGAGCGGCTGAAGGGCGGAACTGGCACTCTCTGCCAACCTCCGAGTCAGGAGGACAGCCCGGGTCCGGCGCTGCTGCCTATGGGGGTGGCAAGAAGGCCATGAACCGGGGGAGTGGCAAGATGAAGTCATCGTTCATGGCTCCCGTCGCCCCAGCAGCGACGACTAGTGGAGCTCGGGGGCCACGCCCCGACAAAAGGCAGCGGCAGTCACCGGCCCCAGATAGTGACCAGGGCGGGCTATGCCCCGTGCATGGCGCCGGCAACCATACTGCTGCCGAGTGCTGGGATATCCAGAGGCTTGCAGAGCGCTTCCGCAAAGGAAGACGGCAGAGAGCTGAAGAACCGCCCTATCCTCAGAGGGATGGCAAACAGAAGGTCGATGCCCCAGTCACCGCCGCCCAACAGGTGGGGTTCCAGGAGCCTCAGCGTGTCATAAAGACAGTGCATAACGGTGAGGGCTCCATCTCCGACGGTGACGAGCCAGGGCGGTAGCCAACTGCGGCACGCCTACGTGCCTTGGACATACCTCCCGGGGGCCGCCCAAGGTCTGTCAACCCCTTGAAGGCCTTGCCAGAAGGGGAAGACGCCTTAGGTCATCCAAGACGAGCCTGGGTCCACCTACCCCTTGAAGGCCTTAGCCAGAAGGGGAGAACTCCCCGGGGGCCCCAAGGAGAAGCCGCGCAGGACCTGATCCAGCGTGAATATAACAACCTCGTCGACAAGACTCGGCTGCAGGTAACACCCCACAATGCAAGGTCTCGGCTGATGCTTTAAGCACAACTGCCAAAGAACCGAACGCGTCAGGGACCTGCAGAAGGGCAACCTGGTGCCGCGGCACACTCTTTCCCGAGAAGGACCCATAAACTCTCCCCCAGCAGGGAAGGTCCCTTCCGAATCATGAACGCTGCCGCCCCAGGTACACATGCCTTTCAACCGAGAGTGGGATCCGTTCCCAAATCCTTGGCATGGAGCAACACTGTAAGTCCTTCTCCCTGAGCGTCAGTAGAACAGGGCCGTTCCCTTCTGTAATGAATCCCATAGAATCTAGGAACAGAGCTTGGGGCAGCTAAGTCTCAAGGGACGGTACAGGTCTACGTCCAGTTTAGCCTGGTTCCGACCCTAAGCGCGTAGAGTCTTGCTTCCCTTGTAGACGAGGTGGAATATTGCCTCCATGTACAGCCAGAATTCCACCTATGTGCATGAACACAGAACCCTGTTCTACTTAGCTCTCTCTCATGCGCTCATTTAAATTATGCATTAATTTTTATGATCGCACTATCTTTGTATGTTCATCGTACATCTAGCTCCCCCTCTCCTGCGCTCATCCATAGTCAGCATTCGCTATCCTACCGAGGACGGCTGCGCTTGAGGCACCTGCCGATGGCCGAGTGAGTCTCTCGGGCCTCCCCCAGTCAGGTGTTGCGGTGCCAGTTGGTCACCTCCAGGAAAGGCCTGCGTTGTGCATGGGGGGTCCAGGGTGCGTATTCAGCTTAGTAGGCCATGAGCCCAAAGCATGCGCATCCTGCCCTCCGGAGGTACAGGGGAGTACAACCGCTTTGCCTGGTCATGAACCCAAAGCACGTGCACTCTGCTTCCCCAGCGCATGGCCCGGTACTAGGGATCGGACGACCGTACCCGGACCTCGGAGGGAGCCGGAGCTCCGGCGCCTCGAGCACAGATGCCCAAGCCCCGTATAACGGATCAGGATCGTAAGACGAATAATACTAGGAGACGGGAGGGGAGGACCCCCCGAGGAGAATTACGTTTCCTCTGCCTGTGTGCAGGACCTCCAGGTTACGGCAACGGGGACTGCATGAAGTAGGGGGAAAGGAGCTACCAACTACTCCGGCCTAGGACTGGAAGGACCGGGTCTTGCCCCTCCAGCAGGGGCGAGGCCCGAGGGCCCCACGTGTCCGGCGGGCCCGGAGCTCTCGCCTCCCCTGAGGGGGGCTCCGGGCTCGCCATGTGGCAGGCGGAAACCGGACCTCCCCCCCCCCCCCCGGTGGGAGGGCTCAGAAAGCCCTACGTGTCCAGAATGGCCGGAGCTCCCGCCTCCTAAGGAGGGGCTCCGGACCCGCCACGTGGCAGGCAGATTTGGAGCTCCCCATAGGGCGAGATCCGGAGACCCCCGGGGGCCCCTAACACGGTTAGGACCCGGGGAAGGTGTCTGTGCAGAGCTCCGAGATTGGAGAAGGCCTCTGAGTACCTTGCGGAGCTAAGGACTCAGTCAGGCAAAGCCAAGAAGGAGAGAAAAGACATCACAGACACAAAAATATAAAAGAGTCAAACTATGCGAGGCTCCATGAGCTGGACTACAGACTCGATAAAAAGGGAGAAACAAGTCCTAAGGACCTCCCGGCTCCCGCCGGAACCTGGCGGCTACTAGGGCGGCTACATCCTTGACTTTAGCCCTGGCAGCTTCCTCCCTCTCCACGGCTGGGCCCTCTCTCGCTGGTTGTAGCGAGAAAGAGGGGTCGCGGCTCTTGAAGCATGCCAGCACATGTGACGCGACCTCTAGGGCTAGGCCGCGACCCTCGGCCTCAAGCTCGCTGGCGACCACCGAGTCTAGCCTGTCCAGCTTGGCGCCGATCGACTCCAGCGCGGGGATCACCTCCGCCACCTTCAACGCAGGAGCCGAGGCCCTCACCGGACTGAAGCCAAGAGGGATCAGGGCGGACCCCGCTCGATCCACAAAGCTCGAGACCGCAAGAGCCTCGGAGGACCGCAAGGCCGAGAGCTCCTCCACCTCACGGCGGGCTGCCTGCAGGGCCTCCAGGTTCCTCTCGGAGAATTCCTTCTCCTTGGCAGCCAGGGAGCTCTCCCGAAGATGGAGAGTCTTGGTGAGCCGCTCCAACTCAGCAGCCTTGAAGTCAACGGCCAACTCCCGGTCCAAGACCGCCTGGCGTTCGTGGGAGACCTGTTCCTCCCTCAGGTCGAGGTCTACCTTCAGGATCTCAAGCTCCTCGATCCGAGCTCGAAGGTCATCCTCGCCCGCCGCCAGCTGCGCGGAGACCCTCTCCACCTCGGCTGCCGTGGAACGCTCCCGTTCCTCAACGGCGAGTTTACGGCGCTCCATCCGCTGCCGTATCTCCTCAGCAGCAGAGAGGCTCTCCTCGGCCCGGGCGTGTGCCTCCAGGGCCTCCCTGTTGATCCGCCGCGATTCGTCGTCCATGCGGTCGACAGCCCGCTTCATCCGGTCGAGGAGCACTTCCCTGAAGTTGAGCGACTCCCGCCTGGAGTCAAGCTCGCTCTTGACCTTCGCGGTCCGCTCCCGCAAAAGGTTCCCCCAGGTGAGGAGGCGATCCCGTTCAACTGTATACTCCTCCCGCGCGCGACCTAGTGCAGCCAAGACCTGCCGGACGCTCGTCTCGGCAAGCGCGAAGGCATCAGCCAGGGGCAACGGAGCAACAGAGGCCGGGGAAGTTCCCCCGACCTCCTCCATCACCTCGTCCTCAACAGGAGTCGAAGCACCAGCAACCAAAACAAGACACCGGCCAGGGGAAGCTGGCGCCGGGGCTCTGGCAGCCAGACCTGCCGGGCCCTCTTTGGCTTCAGGCTTCTTGACCTGTGGAGAGGGGCGAGCCGGGGAAGGTGGCGCTGGAGTAAAGGCCGGGCCGCCTGGTGCAGGGTCGACCTGCGCTGGCTTGGGGGCCGTGATGGCCGTCTCGGCAGGAAGAGACGACGCCGCCGCGGAGTCCGGGCACACCGGAACAGGAGAAGTTCGCGCTGGCTTGGGGGCCACGGCGGTTGTCCCGGGCTCCGAGCGCAACGGCACAGACTCCCCGCAAGTCGGGGATGGCCGGGAAGCGCGGACACTCCAGCGGGCTCTGAACCCCGACTTCCGAGCCAGGGTAGGACTCCCAGAGCCCGCTGCCGTCACTGACGGCCGCTCCGCAGTCGCTTGAACTGGCGGAGCAGGGGACGCCCCAGAAGCTTCCCTCAACGCATCAGCCCGGGGCCTCTTCGAGTCGCTGCCGGAAGAAGTGCCAGGCACCCCAGATTCCCGACTTGGCACAGACGCCGCCGCTAGAGGAGATCGAGCGCGCTTCTTCTCTGGTGACGGGTTGGAGGCCATGGCGAGGGAGGACTCAAGGGCAAGAGGGCAAAAGCACAAGAGTCCGAGAAGAAACGCTGGGAGGTGCGAAGGGAAACCGCAATGAGGGTAAGATCCCCTCTAAAAACCTTCCCGGGTGCAATCCCAAGCGATTCGGAACTCTTCGAATACACCGCATCGGCAACCGCTTTGGCTCCTAGACCGAGCACTGATGACAGGTGGACCCAAGCTGCCCGACTGAAGCGGTGGGTCAAGGAGTCAGTCTCCTAAGAAGACAAGCCAGCAAGGCACTTCGGCGGTTCCCGAAGAAAGCGCCGCAACATGCAGAAGTGGCAGTCTTGGGAACCGCCGCAGTGAAAGCAACCATCAAGTGGGCGCACGCTCCCACGATCCTGCGACCGTTCGTGCTCCGGCAGCGGTCAATGCGGGACTTAGAGAAAGTGTGCGGATCAGAAGAGACGGAGGTCCCACCTCGGGCTCGGTATCTCCCCCGAGATGGGCCCGGGGGCCACTGTCTGTACCTGAGATATGGGGTACCCCCGCGCACAGGGGAAAATGCCTAAGGAACTCGCCCTTCTCCGCAGGGAGAGCTCCGAAGGCACCACGCGTCCGGCGGGGCCGGACCTCCCTCTCCTCAGAGGAGAGCTCCGGGCCCGCCACGTGGCATACAGAAGCCGGACCTCCCCCTCCGCGGGCGGGGGGTCCGAAGGTGCCACGTATCCGGCGAGGCCGGACCTCCCTCTCCTTAGAGGGGAGCTCTGGGCCCGCCACGTGGCCGACAGAAGACGAACCTCCGCCTCCGCGGGGAGAGGTCCGAAGGCTCCACGTGCCCTGCGGGGCCAGACCCTCTACTCCTCTGAGATGGGTTCCGGGCCCGCCACATGGCCAGCAGAACGGCGCTGCCTGCCCCCGAGCGATAGGCAGCGGGCGTAAAGACGCCCCCTACCTTGCCCGTACAAGATATTCAAGGCCCGCGTCTTCCCAAGACGCGGAGACGCGGAGCACGCCTCTGTCAGGTGCCGTTGCGCCCAGTCGCATCACAGACTAGCGCGCGGTGTCAGAGCCTGCCAGCCAATAAACGCCGCGACAAGACATCCCATGCCGCCTGCGCCGTCATCAACCACTACGACTAGCGTGCGGCATGGGCAGGGCGGCAAGACGGAGACTCGGAAGCCTTCGCCAGAGACAACTACCGGCATAACTGCAAAGAGGGTAGATAACAGTCAATCTTCCTGGGACCACCTTTCGGGTCCCGGGCCCCCTTGTAAGCCACCCGAGTCTTGGACTATAAAAGGCTCGGGTAGGCGACGATAGCAGGGGTTCGCACCTCTGCAACTCATACGCTAGCCATTCACACCCAAGCTGTAACTCACCCCCAAGCTCAGGACTCCGGCCCTGAGCAGCAAGCAATACAGTGAGCTCCATAGCTCGCCGTGGACGTAGGGTTTTACGCTCCGGTGGCCTGAACCACGTAAAACTCACAGTGTCAAGCTCTTACTAACTCGTCTATCCGCGCAAGCTCTCCGCAAGGGACTAGCCCCACCAAAAAAAGAACCTCCGCGGGCTGCCCAGTGCAGGCCCGGCGGAAGTGTCGACCGAACACTTCGACATTTGGCGCGCCAGGTAGGGGGCTTTTCCCCTTGCGCGACGAGTTTCCACCGACGAAGATGACCAAGCTTCCCTCAGCGGAAAACTCTCCCCCTCTGCGTTCACGGCGAACCGCGACCAGGGGGGAGTACATGTCGACACACTCAGGACGGAGTGTGTCGAAATAAGCTGGGAGCCGGCAACCGGCTCTGGCAGCGCCGACCCGGCAATGCAGGCTCCAACCAGCATCAGGTCTTCAGTAGCGCTAGGCGTGCCCAGTGGGGGTGTGCTAGCCGCAGCAAGAGCGCTACTGCACAATCCGCCTGCTGGGGACGCGCCTCAGGCAGCGACCCAGCAATGGATTCGCGAGGTAGACCGTCTCATCGTCGCCGCCGCAAACCCTCGACTTCGGCGGGGACGACGCTCCAGTCAACCGGCAGTGTCGCTGACGCGCACGCCCACGGTTGACGGGCAAACGGCGGATTCCAGCTCCCCCAGGCTCCCGTCGACGGACCTGAGAAGGGAGCTGGAACGTTGCCACTTGGGCCAGGATGCCCGGGTGTACCTCGAGCGACGTCGAGAAAGGCGTCGCAACCATGAGGCTGGCGACAGCATGTCGTCGGCCTCGACACAACCTGGGGGGCAGATCTTCGCCATGCGAGCCCTGCCTCAGCCATACGCCGCGCAGCATATGCCACAACCATATGCGCCGCAAGCAGCGCCCCCGGTCTATGGTACAGCCTTGCCAATGGCGGGGTACACGGTGCCGAGTGCGAACCAAGCGTTCGCAGCGCCAATACCTGCGGCAACAGGAGCAGGATGTGCGGCCCTTGCACCCCACCTTCGCTTTGCAAGGTGGCCGTGCAAGTTTCGGCCGCACCTGCCCGAGAAGTACGACGGTAGCGTTAACCCGGCGGAGTTCCTCCAGATCTACTCCACCGCCGTACTTGCCGCAGGAGGGGATGAGGCTGTCATGGCCAACTACTTCCCCGTCGCCTTGACTGGCCCAGCTCGGTCTTGGCTCATGAATCTCCCTCAGGGGTCCATAACCTCCTGGGGAGAGCTCTGCCGGCAGTTCGTCGCCAACTTCGGCAGCTCCTACACCCGTCCCGGCACGGAGCTTGACCTCCACGCCGTCAAGCAACAACCTGGGGAGTCGCTGCGCTCTTTCATCCAGCGGTTCTCCCAGGTACGCAACACCATCCCGCATATTCAAAGTGCTTCTGTGGTGGTGGCGTTCCGACAGGGTGTCCGGGACGAGAAAATGCTTGAGAAGCTCGCGACCAGAGAGGTCCGCGACGTCTCTGAGCTCTTCAGCCTGGCGGACAAATGCGCCAGAGCAGCTGAAGGGCGGAACTAGCACTCTCTGCCAACCTCCAGGTCAGGAGGACAGCCCGGGTCCGGCGCTGCTGCCTATGGGGGTGGCAAGAAGGCCAAGAACCGGGGGTGTGGCAAGATGAAGTCATCGTTCGCGGCTCCCGTCGCCGCAGCAGCGGCGACTAGTGGAGCACGGGGGCCACGCCCCGACAAAAGGCAGCGGCAGTCACCGGCCCCAGATAGTGACCAGGGCGGGCTATGCCCTGTGCATGGTGCCGGCAACCATACTGCTGCCGAGTGCTGGGATATCCAGAGGCTCGCAGAGCGCTTCCGCAAAGGAAGACCGCAGAGAGCTGAAGCACCGCCCTACCCTCAGAGGGATGGCAAGCAGAAGGTCGATGCCCCAGTCACCGCCGCTCATCAGGTGGGGTTTCAGGAGCCTCAGCGTGTCATAAAGACAGTGCATAACGGTGAGGACTCCAGCTCCGACGGTGACGGGCCAGGGCGGTAGCCGGCTGCGGCTGCTGTCCTGGGTCAGTGGAGGCTGCACTGCTGCGGCGTCAACCTTGGAGAAGCCCCAAGTAGTCGTAGCAGCCCAAGTACCAACCACAATGGTGCAAGGTCGGGCCAGCCTCACCCGAGAGCACGCCTCCGTGCCTCGGACATACCTCCCGGGGGCCGCCCAAGGTCTGACAACCCCTTGAAGGCCTTGCCAGAAGGGGAAGACGCCTTAGGTCATCTAAGACGAGCCCGGGTCCACCTACCCCTTGAAGGCCTTAACCAGAAGGGGAGAACTCCCCGGGGGCCCCCAGGAGAAGCCGCGCAGGACCTGATCCAGCGTGAAGATAACAACCCCGTCGACGAGAATTGGCTGCAGGTAACACCCCACAATGCAAGGTCTCGGCTGATGCTCTAAGCACTACCGCCAAAGAACCAAACGCATCAGGGACCTGCAGAAGGGCAACCTGGTGTCGCGGCATGCTCTTTCCCGAGAAGGACCCATAAACTCTCCCCCAGCAGGGAAGGTCCCTTCCAAATCATGAAAGCTGCCGCCCCAGGTACACATGCCTTTCAACCGAGTGTGGGATCCTTTCCAAAAATCCTTGGCTTGGAGCAACACTGTAAGTCCTACTCCCCGAGCATCAGTAGAACAGGGTCATTCCCTTCTGTAATGAATCCCATAGAATTTAGGAACAGAGCTTGGGGTAGCTAAGTCTCAAGGGACGGTACAGGACTACGTCCAGTTTAGCCTGGTTCCGACCCTAAGCGCGTAGAGTCTTGCTTCCCTTGTAGACGAGGCGGAATATTGCCTCCATGTACAGCCAGAATTCCACCTATGGGCATTAACACAGAAACCTGTTCTACTTAGCTCTCTCTCATGCGCTCATTTAAATTATGCATTAATTTTTATGATCGCACTATCTATGTATGTTCATCGTACATCTAGCTCCCACTCTCCCGCGCTCATCCATAGTCAGCATTCGCTAACCTACCGAGGGCGGCTGCGCTTGAGGCACCTGCCGATGGCCGAGTGAGTCTCTCGGGCCTCCCCCAGTCAGGTGTTGCGGTGCCAGTTGGTCACCTCCAGGAAAGGCCTGCGTTGTGCATGGGGGGTCCAGGGTGCGTATCCCGCTTAGCAGGCCATGAGCCCAAAGCGTGCACATCCTGCCCTCCGGAGGTACAGGGGAGTACAACCGCTTTGCCTGGTCATGAACCCAAAGCACGTGCACTCTGCTTCCCCAGCGCACGGCCCGGTACTAGGGATCGGACGACCGTACCCGGACCTCGGAAGGAGCCGGAGCTCCGGCGCCTCGAGCACAGAATTGCCCAAGCCCCGTATAACGGATCAGGATCGTAAGACGAATAAGACTAGGAGACGGGAGGGGAGGACCCCCCGAGGAGAATTACGTTTCCTCTGCCTGTGTGCAGGACCTCCAGGTTACAGCAACGGGGACTGCATGAAGCGGGGGGAAAGGAGCTATCAACTACTCCGGCCTAGGACTGGAAGGACCAGGTCCCGCCCCTTCAGCAGGGGCGAGACCCGAAGGCCCCACGTGTCCAGCGGGCCCAGGGCTCTCGCCTCCCCTGAGGGGGGCTCCGGACTCGCCACGTGGCAGGCGGAAACCGGACCTCCCCCCGGTGGGAGGGCTCCGAAAGCCCTTCATGTCCAGCAGGGCCAGACCTCCCGCCTCCTAAGGAGGGGCTCCGGACCCTCCACGTGGCAGGCAGATTTGGAGCTCCCCGTAGGGCGAGGTCCGGAGACCCCCGGGGGCCCCTAACACGGTTAGGACCCGGGGAAGGTGTCTGTGCAGAGCTCCGAGATTGGAGAAGGCCTCTGAGTACCTTGCGGAGCTAAGGACTCAGTCAGGCAAAGCCAAGAAGGAGAGAAAAAGGCATCACAGACACAAATATCTAAAAGGGTCAGACTATGCGAGGCTCCATGAGCTGGACTACAGACTCAATAAAAAGGGAGAAACAAGTCCTAAGGACCTCCCGGCTCCCACCGGAACCTTGCGGCTACAAGGGCGGCCACATCCCCGACTTCAGCCCTGGCAGCTTCCTCCCGCTCCGCGGCTGGGCCCTCTCTCGCTGGTTCTAGCGAGAAAGAGGGGTCGCGGCTCTTGAAGCATGGCAGCACATGTGAGGCGACCTCTAAGGCTAGGCCGCGTCCCTCGGCCTCAAGCTCGCTGGCGACCACCGAGTCTAGCCTGTTCAGCTTGGCGCCGATCGACTCCAGCGCGGGGATCACCTCCGCCACCTTCAGCGCAGGAGCTGCTGCCCTCACCGGACTTAAGCCAAGAGGGATCAGGGCGGACCCCGCTCGATCAACGAAGCTTGAGACCGCAAGAGCCTCAGAGGACCGCAAGGCCGAGAGCTCCTCCACCTCGTGGCGGGCTGCCTGCAGGGCCTCTAGGTTTCTCTCGGAGAATTCCTTCTCCTTGGCCGCCAGGGAGCTCTCCCGAAGGTGGAGAGTCTTGGCGAGCCGCTCCAACTCAGAAGCCTTGAAGTCGACGGCCAACTCCCGTTCCAAGACCGCCCGGCGTTCGCGGGAGACCTGTTCCTCCCTCAGCTTGAGATCTGCCTTCAGGATCTCTAGCTCCTCGATCCGAGCTCGAAGGTCATCCTCGCCCGCCGCTAGCTGCGCGGCAACCCTCTCCGCCTCGGCTGCCGTGGAACGCTCCCGTTCCTCGACGGCGAGTTTACGGCGCTCCATCCGCTGCCGTATCTCCTCAGCGGCAGAGAGGCTCTCCTCGGCCCGGGCGTGTGCCTCCAGGGCCTCCCTGTTGATCCGCCACGATTCGGCGTCCATACGGTTGACAGCCCGCTTCAGCCGGTCGAGGAGCACTTCCCGGAAGTCGAGCAACTCCTGCCTGGAGTCGAGCTCGCTCTTGACCTTCGCGGTCCGCTCCCGCAAAAGGTTCCCCCAGGTGAGGAGGCGATCCCGTTCAACTGTATACTCCTCCCGCTCGCGACCTAGTGCAGCCAAGACCTGCCGGACGCTCGTCTCGGCAAGCGCGAAGGCATCTGCCAGGGGCAATGGAGCAACAGAGGCCGGGGCAGTTCCCCCGACCTCCTCCATCACCTCGTCCTCAAGAGGAGTCGATGCACAAGCAACCAAGACGAGACGCCGGTCAGGAGAAGCTGGCGCCGGGGCTCTGGCAGCCGGACCTGCCGGGCCCTCTTTAGCTTCTGGCTTCTTGACCTGTGGAGAGGGGCGAGCCGGGGAAGGCGGCGCTGGAATAAAGGACGGGCCGCCTGGTGCAGGGTCGACCTGCGCTGGCTTGGGGGCCGCGGCGGCCGTCTCGGCAGGAAGAGATGACGCCGCCACGGAGTCCGGGCACTCCGGAACACGAGAAGCTCGCGCTGGCTTGTGGGCCGCGGCAGTTGTACCGGGTTCCGAGCGCAACGGCACAGACTCCCCGCTAGTTGGGGATGGCCGGGAAGCGCGGACACTCCAGCGGCTCTGAACCCCGACTTCCGAGCCGGGGTAGGACTCCCAGAGCCCGCTGCCATCACTGACGGCCGCTCCGCAGCCGCTTGAACTGGCTGAGCAGGGGACGCCCCAGAGGCTCCCCTCAACGCATCAGCCCGGGGCCTGTTTGAGTCGCAACCGGAAGGAGTGCCAGGCACCCCAGATTCCTGACTTGGCACAGACGCCGCCGCTGGAGGAGATCGAGCGTGCTTCTTCTCTGGTGGCGGGTTGGAGGCCATGGCGAGGGAGGACTCAAGGGCAGGAGGGCAAAAGCACAAGAGTCCGAGAAGAAACGCTGGGAGGTGCGAAGGGAAGCCGCAATGCGGGTAAGATCCCCTCTAAAAACCTTCCCAGGTGCAATTCCAGGCGATTCGGAACTCTTCAAATACACCGCATCGGCAACCACTTCGGCTCCTAGACCGAGCGCCGATGACAGGTGGACCCAAGCCGCTCGACTGAAGCGGTGGGTCAAGGAGTCAGTCTCCTAAGAAGACAAGCCGGCAAGGCACTTCAGCGGTTCCCGAAGAAAGCGCCGCAACATGCAGAAGTGGCAGTCTTGGGAACCGCCGCAGTAAAAGCAACCATCAAGTGGGCGCACGCTCCCACGATCCTGCGACCGTTTGTGCTCCGGCAGCAGTCAATGCGGGACTTAGAGAAAGTGCGCGGATCAGAAGAGACGGAGGTCCCACCTCGGGCTCGCTATCTCCCCCGAGATGGGCCCAGGGGCCACTGTCGGTACCTGCGATATGGGGTACCCCTGCGCACAGGGGAAAATGCCTAAGGAACTTGCCCTTCTCCTCAGGGAGAGCTCCGAAGGCGCCACGCGTCCGGCGGGGCCGGACCTCCCTCTCCTCAGAGGAGAGCTCCGGGCCAGCCACGTGGCATAGAGAAACCGGACCTCCCCCTCCACGGGCGAGGGGTCCGAAGGTGCCACGTATTCAGCGGGGCTGGACCTCCCTCTCCTCAGAGGGGAGTTCCAGGCCCGCCACGTGGCCGACAGAAGCCGAACCTCCCCCTCCGCGGGGAGAGGTCCAAAGGCTCCACGTGCCCCGCGGGGCCATACCCTCTACTCCTCTGAGAAGGGTTCCAGGCCCGCCACGTGGCCAGCAGAACGGCGCTGCCTGCCCCCGAGCGATAGGCAGCGGGCGTAAAGACGCCCCATACCTTGCCCGTACAAGGTATTCAACGCCCACATCTTCCCAAGACGCGGAGACGCGGAGCACGCCTCTGTCAGGTGCCGTTGCGCCCAGTCGCATCACAGACTGGCGCGCAGTGTCAGAGCCTGCCAGCCAATAAACGCAGCGACAAGACATCCCATGCCGCCCCACGCCGTCATCAACCACTACGACTAGCATGCGGCATGGGCAGGGATGCAAGACGAAGACTCAGAAGCCTTTGCCAGAGACAACTACCGGCATAACTTCAGATACGGTAGATGATAGACAATCTGCCCGGGACCACCTGTCGGGTCCCGGGCCCCCCTTGTAAGCCATCCGAGTCTTGGACTATAAAAGACTCGGGTAGGCGACGATAGCAGGGGTTCGCACTCTAGCCATTCACACCGAAGCTGTAACTCATCCTCAAGCTCAAGACTCCGGTTCTGAGCAGCAAGCAATACAGCGAGCTCCAAAGCTCGCCGTGGACGTAGGGTTTTATGCTCCGGCGGCCTGAACCACGTAAAACTCGCCGTGTCAAGCTCTTACTAACTCGTCCATACGCTCAAGCTCTCCGCAAGGGACTAGCCCCACCGAAAAAAGAACCTCCGCGGTGTGACGCCCTCAATTCTGTGGAAAACCATGGAACCGAGAACTAATGCATATGTGTGCCCAGGATGTTCATCACACATACACATACGTTCCACAAACTGAATTCAGATTATATATTACCACGAATAACAGAGTTTATTACAATACCTCATAAGTCTTGGACTCATGCTCACAGCGGAAGTTTTTATTTCTACGCAGCGGAATTCTTATTTAAATGCGGAAGCAAAACTAAGCAGAAGTGGCTCCATCTCTACTCCCTCAACAGGCAAGGTTGAGAACAGATCACACGCCATAATGCTCTACTCGGTCTTCATAGTAGCCTTCTCTTGCTGTTGATGAAGAAATAATAATGCAAGTTTGAGTACAATGATGTACTCAGCAAGTGCGGAAATAACACATGATATGCAGCTCATAGACAAGGTAGGTATAAAAGGCTTATTTGCAGAAAAGCAAAATTTATAAGATCTTGATAAAACAGCAACTTAACTTTAGATGAATGTATTCCCAGCATGTATGAAATTACCAACATACCTCCATCACTTCCCGTGTTCCATCCAAACATTAACCAATCCTTTACCCATACTCACGAATACCTCCTCGTATTCGCTACCATCTCATCTCATGAAACAACCTTGTCTCGCACCGAGACCAATCTCATATCATGACCCACAAGTCATGCAACCCTCTCATCATCCAGACTTAACAATTCCAAACCGAACCATAACCAAAACCATAACCAAGAACCTTCCCAATAACCATTCCAGTAACCATCCCATCTAATCATGGCAGTTTAGCCAGGTGCTCATGACCGTAAGCTCGGCTATCATGATAGTTTTAGTAACTCTGCAGAGTTTGCACCTCTTTACCCACAAGTGTGTGATTTCGTCACCCGTCGGCGACTGCAGAACCTCCATTATACCAGTACACAACCGTCGGTGTATGGCCAAGAGATCACAAAATAGCCTTTACAAAGGGGTTACTAGATGTATGGACTCACTAAGGTTTCACCGGCAGGCTAGAATCTCCAATTCTCCCACCCACGGGCCCCCTCTTGTGCCATGCAGTTCCCAGGGCAGTCCTCACTCGACTCCCATTCCCCGCGCCTTCCACAGTCCATAACACTCTAGCAACTTACCTAATTGCTCAGCTAAGCCGCACCCATACTTGGCCTTGTGGTGGCACTGTTATCCTGGCATGTGCATGCATGAACCGGTCCTTAGATCTACGGCAAGTAAACCACCATCTCATGCTACCTCATTCACAAACCCAGTCTTGCCTAGATCTCCCTCCGATCCATGTTCATTATTAACATCAGTTTCTCATCATTATTATGAGTGCAGTTAGCTAGACACATCTATCTCGTTTCCCGATCCCATGGACTCAGCGAAGCATAAAGCAAAAACCATACCCGACTCATAAAACTTCCCGGCGACAAGGATGGTTTAACCAAAACTAGTAAACTCCTATAAAAGGGTTTCCCATCATGTTTGACTCAGCAAACACACCTTTTCGCAAAACAAAATAGTTTTACCTAGAACATAGGATCAACATGGTCAAGGAGCACTTGCCTTGTACTTGCGGTTCCGGTTGTTCTTGATTCTCAAAACCTTGTTGCTGCAGCTCGTCGTAGACAGCTTCTTGAGTTTGTCCTGCTATGTAGGATTCTCGTGCATACAAATTCATAGCAATCAATATCATGCTCAAACCCTAAACTAGATGCGATGATGCACATGCATGCTATCCTATGATTAGTTTTATTAGATTGATGTGCTCTTGCATGGCTTGCATGGTCAGGGGTGTTCGGATCAAAAGTGGACGTGGCGATGATCTTGTCTTTTAGATCAAACTGATCATCAAGTGATCTGCCCACGAAAACGCTTCTGTTTGAAAGGAATCGAAGAACAGATGCAAAGAGATGAACACAGTGATGTCGTAAGGTGGTATTGAAGTCCTACCTCACGCTCTTCTTGTCTTTGGTCCTCCTCAGACCGCTTGGTTCTCCTCCGATGATCTCCCTTGTTGTGCTTCGGCGATGTTTCGCTCGGCGAGTTAGGGCTAGGGCTCCAAGTCGTCGGCTCAGGATTTGAAAGAGAAGCTCGTGGTTCCGGCCAGAGGTTTCGGGTTCTATTTATAATCAGGAAGAGAAGAGTCCTAATCTGATTGGATCCCGAATAAAAGTCTTATTCAGATCTTGTTGGATCCTGGCGTCTTACCTTTGGTAACATTGTGGAGTTTGGATCGGTTTTCGTTGCGTACTGGTATCTTCACGCGTAAAAACCGCTCCAGACTCGTTACCTCCATGATGATGAGCTCCGGAAGCTCCACGTGTCCTTCCGAGCCTGGTACCTCTTCTCCCACAGAGACGAGCTCCGGTTGTGCCGCGTGTCACGAGCGAGACCTCCCTCTTCTTCGGAGACGAGCTCCGCGCACGCCATGTGTGGGCGCCGGTCTTTCCGCCCTTTCCTTCCCTCACGGACATGCCCCGAGGTCGACACGTGTCCAGCAGCGACGGACCCCCGGAGATAAGCTCCGGTGGCGACACGTGTTCAATAGATCCGGACTTCTCGGAGATGGTTTCCGAAATTAACACATATCCCGTGCGACTGGTCCCCTGACTTCCGCGAGGACTAGCTCCGAAGGTGACATGTGTCCCATGAAAAATGCCTTTGCTTCTTCCGCAGAGGCTGTCTCCGCGGCAGCACGTGTCCCACAGGGTCGGACCTCTTTCCAATTGCGGAGGTGACCCCCGAGCCTGCCACGTATCCAGTTCAGCGTCGGACCTCTCCCTATCTCTCGGGAATGAGCTCCGAACACACCACGTGGTCTGCTGGCCATGGAAGTTGCCTTCGGTGCTCTCGGAGAGCATTATTGGCTATCTTTTTGATACTTGTCTCTGTTTCTTCTTTTCTTAAAATGTTTTTCTTCTTCATAAACATGAACATATGCTGACATTCGGGATGAGGGTGTCACAAATCTACCCCCCTTAAATTGAATCTCGCCCTCGAGATTCGTTAGTAGAAAATAGATAGGGGAATTCAGCCTTAATATCCTCTTCACGCTCCCATGTGGCTTCAGCTTCAGTGTGATGGCTCCATTGTACCTTGCACCATCGAATCACTTTGTTTCGGGTGACCCTTTCTTTTACGTCCAAGATTCGGATAGGGTGTTCTGCTTAAGTCAGGTCCTTTTGAAGTTTAAGTTCTCCCATTGACACTTGTTCCTCTGGTATTCTCAAGCACTTCTTGAGCTGAGATACATGAAACACGTCATGTACGTCGGAGAGGTGGTTTGGGAGCTCTAGTTGATAGGCTACTTCTCCTCGCTTACCCAAAATCTTAAATGGTCCGATGTAGCGAGGCGCTAGTTTGCCTTTGACGTTAAAACGTCGTTGTCCTCGGATAGGCGATACCTTAAGGTATACGAAGTCTCCTACTTCAAAGGTCAACTTCCTACGCCTATTGTCCGCATAGCCTTTCTGTCGTGACTGAGCAGCCTTTAAGTTTTCCCGTATCGTTTGGACTTGCCTTTCAGCCTCTTGTAGTACTTCGGGTCCAAACACCTGGTTCTCTCCAGTCTCGTTCCAGAACAGTGGCGTTCTACACCGTCTACCATATAAGGCTTCGAAAGGCGACATCTTCAAGCTAGCTTGATAGCTGTTGTTATAGGAGAATTCGGCATATGGTAGACTCCTATCCCAACTACGCCCATGTTTCAAGGCGCAAGCTCTCAACATGTCTTCCAAAATTTGGTTCGTCCTTTCGGTTTGTCCATCTGTTTGTGGGTGGTAGGCAGAGCTAAAATCCAGTCGTGTACCCATGGCTTTCTTCAGCCTCCTCCAGAATCTAGAGGTAAACTGAGAACCTCGATCTGAGACTATCCTCTTTGGAACTCCATGACGGCACACGATCTGCTCCATGTACAATTCTGCCAACTGTGTAACGTTGTAACTGGTTCTTACCGGAAGAAAATGGGCGATTTTCGTCAACCGGTCCACAATGACCCAGATGGAATCGTATCCTGACTGAGTCCTTGGCAGTCCGACGATGAAGTCCATACTGATGTCTTCCCATTTCCATTCAGGTATTTTCAAAGGTTGCAACAACCCAGCGGGTTTTTGATGTTCGGCTTTTACCCGTTGGCATGTGTCGCATAGGGCAACGTATTCGGCTATATCCCTCTTCATACCATCCCACCAATAGCAAGTTTTCAAATCCTTGTACATTTTGGTGCTCCCTAGATGTATGGAATAGGGTGAATCATGTGCCTCCTTCAATATCATGTCGAGAAGGTGTTTTAGGTTTGGCACACAAATCCTTTTTCCTAGCCAAATCGTACCCTTTTCATCCTCCTTGAAATCCTTCTCTATCCCTTGTCGGATTCTTTCCTTGATCTCCTTGATCCCCTCGTCCGTTGCTTGGCCCTTTCTTATTTCTTGCTCCAATGAGGAGTGGATCTCCATTATTTCCACGTTATTCAAGAATCCGAGGTGTAATCGTTCGAACTCCTTACGTAGTTCGGGTGGTAGCTCCCGAACCGTGAGTTGGTGGCATGCTCCCTTTCTGCTCAGTGCGTCAGCGACCACATTGGCCTTCCCGGGGTGGTAGTTGATTCCCACATTATAATCCTTGATGAGTTCTAACCATCGACGTTGCCTCAAATTCAAGTCTGTTTGTGTAAATATGTACTTGAGGCTTTTATGATCTGTATAGATCTCACATCGATGACCAAGGATATAATGTCTCCAAATCTTTAATGCATGCACCACTGCTGCTAACTCCAAATCATGCGTAGGATAGTTAAGCTCGTGCTTCTTTAATTGTCGTGAGGCGTAGGCTACCACTTGTCCTTCCTGCATGAGCACACACCCGAGCCCTTGTCTGGATGCGTCACAATATATGTCAAGGCTCTTGCTTACATCCGGCAATACCAGAACTGGTGCTGTGGTTCGCCTTTTCTTGAGTTCCTCAAAACTTTCTTGGCAGGCTTGTGTCCATTGAAAGACCTTTCCCTTCATTAGCAACTCCGTCATAGGTTTTACTATCTTAGAGAAGTCTTTAATGAAGCGACGATAGTATCCTGCCATTCCAAGAAAACTTCGAATATCCCTCACGCTCTTCGGTTGGTCCCACTGTAGAATATCCCTCACCTTTCCAGGATCAACCGATACCCCTTCCTTGGAGATGATGTGGCCTAGAAAGATATTTCCTTTAGCCAAAATTGGCACTTGTTGAGCTTGGCATACAACTGATGCTCGCGTAACTTCTGCAAGGTCAATCTCAGATGTTCTTTATGCTCCTCCTTACTTTTTGAATACACCATAATGTTGTCGATAAAAACCACGACGAACTTGTGCAAGTACTCCATGAAAACCTTGTTCATAAGGTACATGAAGTATGCGGGTGCATTTGTCAATCAAAAGGACATAACGGTATATTTATATGAACCATACCGTGTCCGAAAGGCTGTCTTAGGTATATCGGAGGGCTTAATCTTCAGCTGGAAATATCCTGACCGAAGATCAATTTTGGAGAATACTTGGGATCCTTTCATTTGATCGAACAGGTCCTCTATACGGGGCAGAGGGTATTTATTCTTGATTGTTACCTCGTTGAGAGACCTGTAGTCCACGCACATTCTTTGGGTTCCGTCCTTCTTGTCCACGAAGAGTACCGGGGCTCCCCATGGTGACGAACTTGGACGGATAAAACCCTTCTCCAACTGTTCTTGAATTTGCTTCTTGAGTTCAACTAACTCGTTGAGGGGCATCCTATATGGTCTCTTAGCTATGGGTGTAGTTCCAGGTACCAAATCTATGGCAAACTCAATGTCCCGGTCAGGTGGCATACCTGGAAGTTCTTCCGGGAACACATCCGAAAATTCCTGAACCACTGGAACGTTGTACAATGCTACTCCTTCAACATGGTTCAGATCCGCCCGTTCGGTTGCTTGCTGGGCTGACTCAAACTCGACATGGATACCGTGTTCGTTTGTCAACTGCACGCTTCTCTCAGCACATTGGATTACCCCTTTGTGCTTGCTTAACCAGTCCATTCCAAGTATGATGTCAATTCCGTGGGAGTCCAAAACAATAAGGTTGGCAAGGAAGTCTACCCCCCTTATTTTAAGGCTTACTTTAGGACATACTATATTAGTCCTCATTTCTCCTCCGGGAGAATTAACTAGCATAGCACATTCTAAGTGGGATACGGGTAGATGATGTTTGGCAACATATTTGGATGATATGAAGGAATGTGATGCTCCGGAATCAAATAAAATGGTGGCCGGGTTGGAGTTGGCAAGGAACATACCAATTGCGACGTCCTCAGCCTGTTGTGCTTCCTCAGCAGTGACATGGTTAACGTGGCCACGAGCATAGTTCTGCGGTCCACGGTTTCCTTGGTTGTCCCCTCCGTTTGGTCGCTGGTTCTGCTTGGGCACGTTACCTTGCTGTCCAGGGCCTCGCTTCGGGCACTGGTTAGCGAAGTGGCCTACTTCCCCGCATGCAAAGCATGCCCTGTTGCCTAAGGCAGCAGGTGCGTTGGGGCGGGGGTTTTGAACAGGAGCGCCATTGTTAGGCCGGGGCGCAGGAGGCATGGGCACTCGAGGTGCCGGTGCAACAAACCGTTGCTGTGGTGGCTGACCAGGGCGGTACGTAGGAGTGGTTGATCCATACTGCGGTGCAGGGGGCATGTATCTAGGTCGTACGTTGCTCCCTTGGGGCTGGTATGGGATCTTCCTTTTGCACTCGCGCTCGATCTCTCGGATCTTGTTTTCCACCACAATAGCCTTATCAACCAGCTTCTGGAAGCTTACGTAGTCATTGTTGAGGAGCTGAACTTGGATCTCATTGTTCAACCCTCTCATGAACAGGTACTGCTTCCTCTGATCTGAGTTGACATCTTCGGGGGCATACCGGGACAGTTGTATGAACTTGTTGAGGTATTCGTTCACACTCTTCTGCCCTTGGCGGAGACCTTCAAAGTCCTGCCTCTTGAGCATCATTACGCCAACAGGCATGTAGTGGGAGCGGAAACTTTCCTTGAACTCAGTCCAAGTGATTGTCTCCGGGTTGGCATGGGCGTTGCTCAAGGCATCCCACCAGTCAGCAGCTGCTCCCATCAGGTGGTGCGACGCAAAGAGAACCTTTTCTCGGTCGTTGCACTGTACAATGGCAAGCTTCTTCTCCATGGATTTCAACCAATCATCTACCTCCATTGGATCGCTTGCTTGAGCAAAGGTGGGTGGTCGAGTCCTCATGAACTCTCCCAACCTGTTATGAGCTGGCGGTGGTGGTGGCGGTGGTGCCGGAACGGGGTGTTGGTTGGCCTGCAACTGACCCAAAGTTTGGATCATGGTTTGCATAAGCTGGTTTTGCATGGCCATCAACCTTTCTAGGTTGTTTTCGCCAGCTCCAGGGTTAGCAGGAACTTCTTCGTGGTCATCTTCCTGGACGTTCCTTCGGCTGGCGTTTCCTCTCACCATCTGTGAGAGAGAACGAAATAGAAGAGAAGGTTAGAAGGTTAGATAGGTCCTTTCAACTATATGCATCAAGGGGAGTTGGACTATATATATTAGTCCTTATGAGGATGTGATCAAGTGCCGAAGCATTTCACTCCTCTTTCTTCTTACGTGTGGATATGGGCAACGTTGTTGAGACGTCCCACAACTCACACTAAGCACATATTCACAATTAATCATCACAAGGGCCCACTCAACTCCTATTCAAGGATGGTTTTCCTATGTCAAGGTGGTTTCAAGGCCAATCTAAGCTATTCATCCTAGGATGCTTCCTTTGGTCCGCGTAGCTTCTATTTAGGGGTATAACTTGCTGTTAACCCGTGATTCTAATATCAATCTAAGGTTTCTATCCAGGCGTGTAACCTACTGTCAACCCGTGGCTCTGATACCAATCTGTGACGCCCTCAATTCTGTGGAAACCCACGGAACCGAGAACTAATGCATATGTGTGCCCAGGATGTTCATCACACATACACATACGTTCCACAAACTGAATTCAGATTATATATTACCACGAATAACAGAGTTTATTACAATACCTCATGAGTCTTGGACTCATGCTCACAGCGGAAGTCTTTATTTCTACGCAGCGGAATTCTTATTTAAATGCGGAAGCAAAACTAAGCAGAAGTGGCTCCATCTCTACTCCCTCCACAGGCAAGGTTGAGAACAGATCACACGCCATAATGCTCTACTCGGTCTTCATAGTAGCCTTCTCTTGCTGTTGATGAAGAAATAATAATGCAAGTTTGAGTACAATGATGTACTCAGCAAGTGCGGAAATAACACATGATATGCAGCTCATAGACAAGGTAGGTATAAAAGGCTTATTTGCAGAAAAGCAAAATTTATAAGATCTTGATAAAACAGCAACTTAACTTTAGATGAATGTATTCCCAGCATGTATGAAATTACCAACATACCTCCATCACTTCCCGTGTTCCATCCAAACATTAACCAATCCTTTACCCATACTCACGAATACCTCCTCGTATTCGCTACCATCTCATCTCATGAAACAACCTTGTCTCGCACCGAGACCAATCTCATATCATGACCCACCAGTCATGCAACCCTCTCATCATCCAGACTTAACAATTCCAAACCAAACCATAACCAAAACCATAACCAAGAACCTTCCCAATAACCATTCCAGTAACCATCCCATCTAATCATGGCAGTTTAGCCAGGTGCTCATGACCGTAATCTCGGCTATCATGATAGTTCTAGTAACTCTGCAGAGTTTGCACCTCTTTACCCACAAGTTTGTGATTTCGTCACCCGTCGGCGACTGCAGAACCTCCAATTATACCAGTACACAACCGTCGGTGTATGGCCAAGAGATCACAAAATAGCCTTTACAAAGGGGTTACTAGATGTATGGACTCACTAAGGTTTCACCGGCAGGCTAGAATCTCCAATTCTCCCACCCACGGGCCCCCTCTTGTGCCATGCAGTTCCCAGGGCAGTCCTCACTCGACTCCCATTCCCCGCGCCTTCCACAGTCCATAACACTCTAGCAACTTACCTAATTACTCAGCTAAGCCGCACCCATACTTGGCCTTGTGGTGGCACTGTTATCCTGGCATGTGCATGCATGAACCGGTCCTTAGATCTACGGCAAGTAAACCACCATCTCATGCTACCTCATTCACAAACCCAGTCTTGCCTAGATCTCCCTCCGATCCATGTTCATTATCAACATCAGTTTCTCATCATTATTATGAGTGCAGTTAGCTAGACACATCTATCTCGTTTCCCGATCCCATGGACTCAGCGAAGCATAAAGCAAAAACCATACCCGACTCATAGAACTTCCCGGCGACAAGGATGGTTTAACCAAAACTAGTAAACTCCTATAAATGGGTTTCCCATCATGTTTGACTCAGCACACACACCTTTTCGCAAAACAAAATAGTTTTACCCAGAACATAGGGTCAACATGGTCAAGGAGCACTTGCCTTGTACTTGCGGTTCCGGTTGTTTTTGATTCTCAAAACCTTGTTGCTGCAGCTCGTCGTAGACAGCTTCTTGAGTTTGTCCTGCTATGTAGGATTCTCGTGCATACAAATTCACAGCAATCAATATCATGCTCAAACCCTAAACTAGATGCGATGATGCACATGCATGCTATCCTATGATTAGTTTTATTAGATTGATGTGCTCTTGCATGGCTTGCATGGTCAGGGGTTGTCGGTACCTAAGATATGGGGTACCCCCGCGCACAGGGTAAAATGCCTAAGGTACTCGCCCTTCTCCGCAGGGAGAGCTCCGAAGGCGCCACGCGTCCGGCGGGGCCGGACCTCCCTCTCCTCAGAGGAGAGCTCCGGGCCCGCCACGTGGCATACAGAAGCCGGACCTCCCCCTCCGCGGGAGAGAGGTCCGAAGACGCCACGCGTCCAGCGGGGCCGGGCCTCCCTCTCCGCAGAGGAGAGCTCCGGGCCCGCCACGTGGCATACAGAGGCTGGACCTCCCCCTCCGCGGGGAGAGGTCTGGAGGCTCCACGTGCCCCGCAGGCCGGACCCTTCTCGCCTCAGAGAAGGGCTCCGGACCCGCCACGTGTCCAGAAGAACGGTGCTGCCTGCCCCCGAGCGGTAGGCAGCGGGCGTAAAGGCGCCCCACACCTTGCCCGTACAAGGTATTCAAGGCCCGCGTCTTCCCAAGACGCGGAAACGCGGAGCACGCGTCTGTCAGGTGCCGTTGCGCCCAGTCGCATCACAGACTGGCGCGTGGTGTCAGAACCTGCCAGCCAATAAATGCCGCGACAAGACATCCCATGCCGCCTGCGCCGTCATCAACCACTACGACTAGCACGCGGCATGGGCAGGGCGGCAAGATGAAGACTCAGAAGCTTTCGACCAGAGGCAACCACCGGCGTAACTACAGATACGGTAGATAATAGACAATCTTCCCGGGACCACCTGTCGGGTCCCGGCTTCCCTTGTAAGCCGCCCGAGCCTTGGACTATAAAAGGCTCGGGTAGGCGTCGATAGCAAGGGTTCGCACTTTGCAACTCATACGCTAGCCATACGCTCTCAAGCTGTAACTTACCCCCAAGCTCAGGCCTCCGGCCCGGAGCAGCAAGCAATACAGCGAGCTCCATAGCTCGCCGTGGACGTAGGGTTTTACGCTCCGGCGGCCTGAACCACGTAAAACTTGCCGTGTCAAGCTCTCGCTAACTCGTCCATCCGCGCAAGCTTTCCGCTAGGAGACTAGCCCCGCCGAAAAAAGAACCTCCGCGGGCTGCCCAGTGCAGGCCCGAGGGAAGTGTCGATCGCACACTTCGACAGGGGTGTTCGGATCAAAGGTGGACGTGGCGATGATCTTGTCTTTTAGATCAAACTGATCATCAAGTGATCTGCCCACGAAAACGCTTCTGTTTGAAAGGAATCGAAGAACAGATGCAAAGAGATGAACACAGTGATGTCGTAAGGTGGTATTGAAGTCCTACCTCACGCTCTTCTTGTCTTTGGTCCTCCTCAGACCGCTTGGTTCTCCTCCGATGATCTCCCTTGTTGTGCTTCGGCGATGTTTCGCTCGGCGAGTTAGGGCTAGGGCTCCAAGTCGTCGGCTCAGGATTTGAAAGAGATGCTCGTGGTTCCGGCCAGAGGTTTCGGGTTCTATTTATAATCAGGAAGAGAAGAGTCCTAATCTGATTGGATCCCGAATAAAAGTCTTATTCAGATCTTGTTGGATCCTGGCGTCTTATCTTTGGTAACATTGTGGAGTTTGGATCGGTTTTCGTTGCGTACTGGTATCTTCACGCGTAAAAACCGCTCCAGACTCGTCACCTCCGTGATGATGAGCTCCGGAAGCTCCACGTGTCCTTCCGAGCCTGGTATCTCTTCTCCCACAGAGACGAGCTCCGGTTGTGCCGCGTGTCATGAGCGAGACGTCCCTCTTCTTCGGAGACGAGCTCCGCGCACGCCACGTGTGGGCGCCGGTCTTTCCGCCCTTTCCTTCCCTCAGGGACATGCCCCGAGGTCAACACGTGTCCAGCAGCGACAGACCCCCGGAGATAAGCTCCGGTGGCGACACGTGTTCAATAGATCCGGACTTCTCGGAGATGGTTTCCGAAATTAACACATATCCCGTGCGACTGGTCCCCTGACTTCCGCGAGGACTAGCTCCGAAGGTGACATGTGTCCCATGAAAAATGCCTTTGCTTCTTCCGCAGAGGCTGTCTCCGCGGCAGCACGTGTCCCACAGGGTCGGATCTCTTTCCAATTGCGGAGGTGACCCCCGAGCCTACCACGTATCCAGTTTAGCGTCGGACCTCTCCCTATCTCTCGGGAATTAGCTCCGAACACACCACGTGGTCTGCTGGCCATGGAAGTTGCCTTCGGTGCTCTCGGAGAGCATTATTGGCTATCTTTTTGATACTTGTCTCTGTTCCTTCTTTTCTTAAAATGTTTTTCTTCTTCATAAACATGAACATATGCTGACATCCGGGATGAGGGTGTCACACGCGGGCTGCCCAGTGCAGGCCCGGGGGAAGTGTCGACCGAACACTTCGACAGGGGCGGAGTCCGGAAGTCATCGGAGCTCAGGCCAACGAAGGGCGTGAGGTCCGGTATCAGCGCTCGCCTCTGAAAGGAGGGCAAGGGCTGGCCTCGGAGCTCGGCCCAGCTGTGGGGGCGGAGTCCGGAAGTCGTCGGAGCTCAGGCCAGCGAAGGGCGTGAGGTCCGGAGGTCATCGGAGCTCAGGCCAGCGAAGGGCGTGAGGTCCGGCCTCAGCGCTGGCCTCTGAAAGGAGGGCGAGGGCTGGCCTCGGAGCTCGGCCTGGCTGTGGAGGCGGAGTCCGGAAGTCATCAGAGCTCAGGCCAGCGAAGAGCGTGAGGTCCGACATCAGCGCTCGCCTGTGAAAGGAGGGCGAGGGCTGGCATCGGAGCTCGGCCCAGCTGTGGGGGCGGAGGTCCGGAAGTCATCGGAGCTCAGGCCAGCGAAGGTCGTGAGGTCCGGCATCAGCGCTCGCCTCTGAAAGGAGGGCGAGAGGTGGCCTCGGAGCTTGGCCTGGCTGTGGAGGCAGAGTCTGGCACTGCTCAGTGGTCCCCCTTTCCTGTCCCTTAGTCTCATTTGGCTTACTGTCCCAGGCCGGAATACGGGGCTTGGGTAATCCAGTGCACTTGGTCCCGGAGGTCTGGCCCCAGCCCCAGTCAGGGTGTAACCGTCCGGCCCCCTGGTACTCAGACAGTAGCGCCGGGGGGCAGAGTGCGCATGCTTTGGGTGCAAGACCGGGCAAAGCAAGGCTCCTGACCCCCCGGTCTAGCGTAGGTCTTTTCTCGGAGGAGACCAACTGGCGGTACAGTACCCTTACAGGGGGAGATCCAAAAGGCCATCGGGCCTCTGGCAGGTACCCCAAGCACTACCGCCTTCGGCAGGACGGCAAATATCGACTATGCATGAGAGCAGGAAAGAGGAACCGAGTGTACAATGGACGCACACTGTTGCGGTAGCGTCGGAGTGCTTGTCTTCACGCAGAGCAGGTCATGCGTGGCTTTGTCGTACGCTGGACACGGGGGGCCCCCATGGTGATCTCAGGGGGAAGCATGGCTTCGGCCCCGCATACCATGTGGAAGGGTAGTTCCCGTGACCCGGCCCTGGGAAGTCCGGCTGGCCCTCGACATGGAGGAGCCGCTATCTTCCGACGGCTCTGGGTGCGCGCCTGCACCGGTTGTGTGGGTCTGCTTGGCGTGGACCTGGCACGCATTGCATCCCTAACCGGTTTGACGGCATCCCGGTGGCTCTCGGTCAGTAGGAGCCATGCCGGGTGGCTTAACCGACCAGCGTGCGGGACGATGAGCGTTCCCAGCACTCGCCTCCTTGGACTACTGCGAGCTAGTCACAGCCTTCCTCCTGGGTTATGCACCGCAATAGGATGTCGTGGCGCCACGCCAGTAAAGATACCAGCGCGTAGCACTTAGCCATCCGCACCGCCCATTCAGCGAATGCACGTTCATCAGGAAGGATGTCCTTCAAGGAGTCCCGGACCTCCGTGGTCCATGCGTCGGGACTACTTGAGCTTCTTGATCTTGAGCGCTGGGTTGCACGGAGTCCCCAGTGACGCTTACGATCCTTTGGCGGCATCCATGGCTGCAGGGCCGCCGGGACTGCCTAGCTTCGAGGCACTGGTTCAGCCCCCTTCGCCCAGCTCGGCGGGCCGGGCTGTGGACCGCAGCAACGTCCTCTCGAAGACTCCTTCGAGCGCAGGGGCTCCGATGGAGGCCTTCGTTGAGAGGTCGTCAGCTGCGGCCTTGCCAGCGCGCGGTACATGGCGCAGGTCCAAGGCAAGGAAGTCTTTCTCCAACATCCGCTCGTGGAGCAGATAAGCAGCTAGCTGTGGGTCATTGCAGGGGCATTCACCCTTAACTTTCTTGATAACTAGCTGGGAGTCGCCCTGCGCCAACAACTGGCGAGCGCCTAGAGACAGGACTGTCTTTTAGGCCAAAGATGAGTGCTTCACACTCTGCCAAGTTGTTGGTTGCCTTGGAATTGAGACGCACCATGTACCCAGACTGCTCCCCCGATGGCATGAGAAGCAGTACGCCGGCACCGGCCCCCTGCTTTCGCGAGGAGCCGTCGAAGAAGAGCGTCCAGTGAGGCCTGGTGAAGACCGGAGCTCGGTACTTTGGTTCACCGTCTCCGCGGCCCCCTGGGTCAGCCTTCGTTGGCGTCCACTCAGGCACGAAGTCAGCCAGTGCTTGGCTCTTGGCTGTCTGACGTGGTCGGGAGCTCGGCTTGAACTCCGCCGTCTTCGGGCTGTCTTCCGGCTTCGGAAGCTGGCAGTGGGTGCCAGCTCCGCCCGCCGGCAGCTCTGGCACAATTGTCCGCCAGGCTGAAGTGCTCAGAGGCATCGCAGACCTCTTTGGTCGCAAGCTTCTCAAGCATCTTCTCGTCTCGGACACTGCCGAAGTGCCACCACCATAGAAGCACTTTGAATATACGGGATGGTGTTGCGTACCTGGGAGAACCGCTGGATGAAGGAGCGCAGCGACTCTCCAGGTTGTTACTTGATGGCTTGGAGGTCAAGCTCCGTGCCGGGATGGTTGTAGGGGCTGCCGAAGTTGGCGATGAACTGCCGGCAGAGCTCTCCCCGGGAAGTTATGGAACCCCGAGGGAGGTTCATGAGCCAAGACCGGGTCGGGCCGGTCAAGGCGTCGGGGAAGTAGTTGGCCATGACGGCCTCATCCCCTCCTGCGGCAAGTACGGCGGTGATGTAGATCTGGAGGAACCCCGCTGGGTTGACGCTGCCGTCGTACTTCTCGGGCAGGTGCGGCCGAAACTTGCGCGGCCACCTCGTGAAGCGGAGGTGGGGCTCCAGGGCCGTACATCCTGCTCCTGTCTATCTCGCGAATCCACTGCTGGGTCGCTGCCTGCGTCCCCAACAGGCGGATCGTGCGGTAGCGCTCTTGCTGCGGCTGGCGCACCCCCGCCGGGTACGTCCAGCTCTACTGAAGACCTGACACTGGTCGGAGCCTGCATTGCCGGGGTCGGCGCTGCCAGAGCCGGTTGCTGGCTCCCAGTGCAGGTATTGGTGCCGCGAACGCTTGGTTGCGCCTGACACAGTGTACCCCGGTATGGGCAAGGTTGTGCCATAGGCCGGGGACGCCGCTTGCAGAGCACATGGTTGTGGCTTATGCTGCGCGGCGTACGCCTAGGGCAGAGCCCGCGTGGTGAAGGTCCGCCCTTCAGGCAGGGTCGAGGCCGACGTCATGTTGTCGCCAGCCTCTTGAGTGCGACGACTTTCTTGACGTCGCTCGAGGTACACCCGGGTATCCTGGCCCAAGTGACACCGTTCCAGCTCTGTCCTCAGATCCGTCGACTGGGGCCTGGTAGAGCTGGAATCTGCCGTCTGCTCGTCAACCATTGGTGTGCGCATCTGCGGCACAGCCGGTTGGCCGGAACGTTGTCCCCGCTGAAGTCGAGGGTTTGCGGCGGCGACGACGAGACGGTCTACCTTGCGAATCCGCTGCTGGGTCGCTGCCTGAGGCGCGTCCCCAGCAGGCGGATTGAGTAGCAGCGCTCTTGCTGCGGCTAGCGCACCCCCGCCGGGTACGCCCAGCGCTACTGAAGACCTGACACTGGTCGGAGCCTGCATTGCCGGGGTCGGCGCTGCCAGAGCCGGTTGCTGGCTCCCAGTGCAGGTATTGGTGCCGCAAACGCTTGGTTCGCCGCTGGCACAGTGTGCCCCGGTATGGGCAAGGCTGCTCCATAGACCGGGGACGCCGTTTGCAGGGCATATGGTTGTGGCATATGCTGCGCAGCATATGCCTGTGGCGGGGCTCGCATGGCAAAGACCTGCCCTTCTGGTTGTGTCGAGGCCGACGACATGCTGTCGCCTGCCTCCTGGTTGCGACGCCTTTCTCGGCGTTGCTCGAGGTACACCCGGGCGTCCTGCCCCAAGTGGCACCGTTCCAGTTCCCTTCGCAGGTCCGTCGACAGGAGCCTGGAGGAGCTGGAATCCGCCGTTAGCTTGTCAACCGTGGGTGTGCGCGTCAGCGACACAGCCGGTTGCCCCGGGCGCTGCCCTCGCCGAAACCGAGGGTTCGCGGCGGCGACGACGAGGCGGTCCACCTCGCGGACCCATTGCTCGGTCGCTGAATGGGGCGCATCCCCTGCAGGTGGGTTGCGCAGCAGCGCTCTTGCTGCAGCTAGCGCACCTCCATGGTGTACGCTCAGCGCTGCAGAAGACCTCACGCTGGTCGGGGCCTGCATAGCCGGAGTCGGCGTTGCCGGAGTCGGCTGCTGGCTACCCGCTTGTGCCGACACACTCCGTCCTGAGTGCGTCGACATGTACTCCCCGCTGGTCACGGTTCGCCGTGAATGCGGTGGGGGAGAGTTTGCCGCTGAAGGGAGCTTGGTCATCTTCATCGGCGGAAACTCGTCGCGCTAGGGGAAAATCCCCCTCCCTGGCGCGCCAAATGTCGAAGTGTGTGATCGACACTTCCCCCGGGCCTGCACAGGGCAGCCCGCGGAGGTTCTTTTTTCGGAGGGGCTAGTTCCTAGCGAAGAGCTTGCGCAGATGGACGAGTTAGTGAGAGCTTGACACGGGGAGTTTTACGTGGTTCAGGCCGCCGGAGCGTAAAACCCTACGTCCACGGCGAGCAATGGAGCTCGCTGTATTGCTTTCTGCTCAGGGCCGGGGGCCTGAGCTTGGGGGTGAGTTACAGCTTGAGAGTGTATGGCTGGCGTATGAGTTGCAGAATGTGAACCCAGGGGTGCGGATGGCTCGAGTCCGAACCCCTGCTAACGTCGCCTACCCGAGCCTTTTATAGTCCAAGACTCGGGTGGCTTACAAGGGGGGCCGGGACCCGACAGGTGGTCCCGGGGAGATTGTCTGATATCTACCGTATCTGCAGTTATGCCGGTAGTTGTCTCTGCCGAAGGCTTCTAAGTCTTCGTCTTGTATCCCTGCCCATGCCGCATGCTAGTCGTAGTGGCTGATGACGGCGCAGGCGGCATGGGATGTCTTGTCGCGGCGTTTATTGGCTGGCAGGTTCTGACACCGCGTGCCAGTCTGTGATGCGACTGGGCGCAACAGCACCTGACAGACGCATGCTCCGCGTTTCCGCGTCTTGGGAAGAGGCGGGCCTTGAATACCTTGTACGGGCAAGGTGTGGGGCACCTTTACGCCCGCTGCCTACCGCTCGGGGGCAGGCAGCATCGTTCTTCTGGCCACGTGGCGGGTCCGGAGCCCTTCTCTGAGGCGAGAAGGGTCCGGCCTGTGGGGCACGTGGAGCCTCCGGACCTCTCCCCGCGGAGGGGGAGGTCCAGCTCCTGTATGCCATGTGGCGGGCCCGGAGCTCCCCTCTGCGGGGAGGGAGGTCCGGCCCCGCTGGACGCGTGGCGTCTTCGGACCTCTCTCCCACGGAGGGGGAGGTCCGGCTTCTGTATGCCACGTGGCGGGCCTGGAGCTCTCCTCTGAGGAGAGGGAGGTCCGGCCCTCCCGGACGCGTGGCGCCTTCGGAGCTCTCCCGGCGGAGAAGGGCGAGTACCTTAGGCATTTTACCCTGTGCGCGGGGGTACCCCATATCGAGGGTACCGACACACGGAGTCCCCAGTGACTCTTACGATCCTTTGGCGGCATCCAGGGCCGCCGGGACTGCCTAGCTTCGAGGCACTGGTTCAGCCCCCTTCGCCCGGCTCGGCGGGCCGGGCTGTGGACCGCAGCAACGTCCTCTCGAAGACTCCTTCATGCGCAGGGGCTCTGATGGAGGCTTTCGTTGAGAGGTCGTCAGCTGCGGCCATGCCAGCGCGCGGTACATGGCGCAGGTCCAAGGCGAGGAAGTCTTTCTCCAACATCCGCACGTGGAGCAGATAAGCAGCTAGCTGTGGGTCATTGCAGGGGCATTCACACTTAACTTGCTTGATAACTAGCTGGGAGTCGCTCTGCGCCACAACTGGCGAGCGCCCAGAGACAGGACTGTCTTTTAGGCCAAAAATGAGTGCTTCATACTCTGCCAAGTTGTTGGTTACCTTGGAATTGAGACGCACCATGTACCCAGACTGCTCCCCCAATGCCATGAGGAGCAGTACGCCGGCACCGGCCCCCTGCTTTCGCGAGGAGCCGTCGAAGAAGAGCGTCCAGTGAGGCCCGGTGAAGACCGGAGCTCGGTACATTGGTTCACCGTCTTCGCGGCCCCCTGGGTCAGCCTTCGTTGGCGTCCACTCAGCCACGAAGTCAGCCAGTGCTTGGCTCTTGGCTGTCTGACGTGGTCGGGAGCTCAGCTTGAACTCCGCCGTCTTCGGGCTGTCTTTCGGCTTCGGAAGCTGGCAGTGAGTGCCAACTCCGCCCTCCGGCTGCTCTGGCGCACTTGTCCACCAGGCTGAAGATCTCGGAGGCATCGCAGACCTCTCTGGTTGCAAGCCTCTCAAGCATCTTCTCGTCCCGGACACTGTCGAAGTGCCGCCACCACAGAAGCACTTTGAATATGCGGAATGGTGTTGCGTACCTGGGAGAACCGCTGGATGAAGGAGCGCAGCGACTCCCCAGGTTGTTGCTTGATGCCGTGGAGGTGAGGCTCCGTGCCGGGACGGGTGTAGGAGCTGCCGAAGTTGGCGATGAACTGCCGGTAGAGCTCTCCCCAGGAAGTTATGGAACCCTGAGGGAGGTTCATTAGCCAAGACCGGGCTGGGCCGGTCAAGGCGACGGCGAAGTAGTTTGGCCATGACGGCCTCATCCCCTCCTGCGGCAAGTACGGCGGTGGAGTGGATCTGGAGGAACCCCGCCGGGTTGACGCTGCCGTCGTACTTCTCGGGCAGGTGCGGCCGAAACTTGCGCGGCCACCTCGTGAAGCGGAGGTGGGGCTCCAGGGCCGTACATCCTGCCCCTGTTGCTGCAGGCATTGGTGCCGCGAACGCTTGGTTCGCCGGTGGCACAGTGTACCCCCGTATGGGCAAGGCTGCGCCATAGACCGGGGGCGCCGTTTGCAGGACATATGGCTGTGGCATATGCTGCGTGGCGTATGTCTGGGGCAGGGTTCGCTTGGCGAAAGTCTGCGCCTCAGGCAGGGTTGAGGCAGTCGTCATGCTGACGCCGACCTCTTGGCTGCAACGCCTCTCTCATCGCCGCTCGAGGAACACTCGGGCGTCTTGGCCCAGGTGGCATCGTTCCAGCTCAGTCCTCAGGTCCGTCGACGGAAGCCTGGTGGAGCTGGAATCCGCCGTCTGTCCGTCAACCGTCGGCGTGCGCGTCAGTGACACAGCCAGTTGGCCGGAGCATCGTCCCCGCCGAAGTCAAGGGTTTGCGGCGGCGACGACAAGACGGTATACTTCGCGAATCCACTGCTGGGTCGCTGCCTGAGGCGCGTCCCCAGCAGGCGAATTGTGCAGGAGCACTCTTGCTGCTGCTAGCGCACCCCCACCGGGTATGCCCAGCGCTACTGAAGACCTGACGCTGGTTGGAGCCTGCATTGCCAGGGTCGGCGCTGCCAGAGCCGGCTGCTGGCTCCCAGTGCAGGTATTGGTGCCGCGAACGCTTGGTTCGCCGCTGGCACAGTGTATCCCGGTATGGGCAAGGCTGCTCCCTAGACCGGGGACGCCGTATGCGGGGCATATGGTTGTGGCATATGCTGCGCGGCGTATGCCTGGGGCAGAGCTCGCGTGGCGAAGATCTGCCCTTCAGGCTGGGTCGATGCCGACGTCATGCTGATGCCAGCCTCTTGGTTGCGACGCTTTTCTCGACGTCGCTTGAAGAACACTCGGGCATCTTGGCCCAAGCGGCACCGTTCCAGCTCTGTCCTCAGGTCCGTCGACGGAAGTTTGGTGGAGCTGGAACCCGCCGTCTGCCCGTCAACTGTTGGCGTGCGCGTCAGCGACACAGCTGGTTGGCCGGAGCGTCGTCCCCGCCGAAGTCAATGGTTTGCGGCGGCGACGACAAGATGGTCTACCTCGCGAATCCACTGCTGGGTCGCTGCCTGAGGCGCGTCCCCAGCAGACGGATTGTGCAGTAGCGCCCTTGCTGCTGCTAGCGCACCCCCACCGGGTACGCCCGGCGCTACTGAAGGCCTGACGCTGGTTGGAGCCTGCATTGCCGGGGTCGGCGCTGCCAGAGCCGGTTGCTGGCTCCCAGCTTGCCCTGACACACTCCGTCCTGAGTGTGTCATCATGTACTCTCCCCTGGTCACGGTTTGCCACGGACGCAGGGGGGGAGAGTTTGCCGCTGAAGGAAGCTTGGTCATCTTCGTCGGCGAAAACTCGTCGCGCTAGGAGAAAAGCCCCCTACCTGGCGCGCCAAATGTCGAAGTGTGCGATCGACACTTCCCCCGGGCCTGCACTGGGCAGCCCGCGGAGGTTCTTTTTTTGGTGGGGCTAGTCCCTAGCGGAGAGCTTGCGCACATGGACGAGTTAGTAAGAGCATGACACGGCGAGTTTTACGTGGTTCAGGCCGCCGGAGCGTAAAACCCTACGTCCACGGCGAGCTATGGAGCTCGCTGTATTGCTTGCTGCTCAGGGCCCGGAGGCCTGAGCTTGGGGGTGAGTTACATCTTTAGAGTGTATGGCTAGCGTATGAGTTGCAAAGTGCGAACTCAGGGTGCTAATGGCTAGAGTGCGAACCCCTGCTATCAACGCCTACCCGAGCCTTTTATAGTCCAAGACTCGGGCGGCTTACAAGGGGAGCCGGGACCCGACAGGTGGTCCCGGGGAGATTGACCGATATCTACCGTATCTGCAGTTATGCCGGTAGTTGTCTCTGCCGAAGGCTTCTGAGTCTTCGTCTTGTTGCTCTGCCCATTGCCGCATGCTAGTCGTAGTGGATGATGACAGCGGGGGCGGCATGGGATGTCTTGTCGCTGCGTTTATTGGCGGACAGTCTCTGACACTGCGCGCCAGTCTGTGATGCGACTGGGCGCAACGGCACCTGACAGAGGCGTGCTCCGCGTCTCCGCGTCTTGGGAAGGCGCGGGCCTTGAATACCTTGTACGGGCAAGGTATGGGGCGTCTTTACGCCCGCTGCCTATCGCTCGGGGGCAGGCAGCGCCGTTCTGCTGGCCACGTGGCGGGCCCTTGGCCCTCCTCAGAAGAGAGGGGGGTCCGGCCCTGCAGGACACGTGGAGCCTCCGGACCTCTCCCCGCGGAGGGGGAGGCTCGGCTTTTGTTGGCCACGTGGCGAGCCCGGAGCTCCTCTCTGAGGAGAGGGAGGTCCGGCCTCTCCGGACACGCGGCACCTTCGGACCTCTCTCCCGCGGAGGGGGAGGTCCGGCTTCTGTATGCCACGTGGTGGGCCCGGAGCTCTCCTCTGAGGAGAGGGAGGTCAGGCCCCGCTGGACGCGTGGCGCCTTCGGAGCTCTCCCTGCGGAGAAGGGCGAGATCCTTAGGCATTTTCCCCTGTGCGCGGGGGTAGCCCATATGGAGGGTACCGACAGTGGCCCCCGGGCCCATCTCGGGGGAGATAGCGAGCCCGAGGTGGGACCTCCATCTCTTCCAATCCGCGCACTTTCTTTAAGTCCCGAATTGGCCGCTGCCGGAGCACGAACGGCCGCGGGGTCGTGAGAGCGTGCGCTCACTTGATGATTGCTTTTACTGCGGCGGTTCCCAAGGCTGCCACTTCTGCACGTTGCGGCGCATTCTTCGGGAACCGCCAAAGTGCCTTGCCGGCTCATCTTCTCAGGAGGCTGACTCCTTGACCCCACCGCTTTAGCTAAGCGGTTTGGGCCCACCTGTCATTGGCATTCGGTCTAGGAACCGAAGCGGTTGCTGGTGCGGGATATTCGAGGAGTTCCGAATCGCTTGGAATTGCACCGGGAAGCTTTTTAGAGGAGGTCTCACTCCCATTGCAGCTTCCCTTCGCACTTCTCGGCATTTCTTCTCGGACTCTTGTGCTTTTGAGTTCTCCCTTGCCATGGCTTCCAACCCGCTGCCAGAGAAGAAACGCGCTCGATCTCCTCCAGCAATGGCGTCGGTGCCAAGTCGGGATTCCAGGGTGCCTGACACCCCCTCCGGTGGCGACTCGAAGAGGCCCCGGGTTGATGCGCTGGGGGAAGCCTCTGGGGCGTCCCCTGTTCCGCCAGTCCAAGCGACTGCGGAGCGGTCGTCGGCGATTGTTGCGGGCTCTGGAAGTCCTACCCCGGCTCGGAAGTCGGGGTTCAGAGCCCGCTGGAGTGTCCGCGCTTCCCGGCCTTCCCCGTCTTGCGGGGAATCTGCGCCGATGCGCTCGGAGCCAGGGGCAACTGCCGCGGCCCCCAGGCCAGCGCGGACTTCTCCTGTTCCGGTGTGCCCGGACTCCGCGGCGGCGTCGTCTCTTCCTGCCGAGACGGCAACCGCGGCCCCCGAGCCAGCACAGGTTGATCCTGCACTAGGCGGTCTGGCTTCTTCTCCAGCACCGCCTTCCCCGGCTCGTCCCTCTCCTCAGGTCAAGGAGCCAGAAGCTGAAAAGAGCCCGGCTGGCCTGGCTGCCAGAGCCGCGGAGCCAGCTTCTCCTGATCGGCGTCTCGTCTCAGCTGCTGGTGCGTCGGCTCTTCCTGAGGACGAGGTAATGGAGGAGGTCGGAGGGACTGCCCCAGCCTCCGTTGCTCCATTGCCTCTGGCGCACGCCTTCGCGCTTGCCGAGTCGAGCGTCCGGCAGGTCTTGGCTGCACTAGGGCGCGAGCGGGAGGAGTATACGGTTGAACGGGACCGCCTCCTCATCTGGGGGAACCTTTTGCGGGTGAGGACCGCGAAGGTTAAGAGCGAGCTTGACTCCAGGCGGGAGTTGCTCGACTTCAGGGAAGCGCTCGTCGACCGGATGAAGCGGGCTGTCGACCGCATGGACAACCCAGTCGCGGCGGATCAACAGGGCGGCCCTGGAGGCACACGCCCGGGCCGAAGAGAGCCTCTCTGCTGCTGTGGAAATACGGCAGCGGTTGGAGCGCCGCAAACTCGCCGTTGAGGAGCGGGAGCGTTCCGTGGCAGCTGAGGCAGAGAGGGTCGCCGCGCAGCTGGCCGAGGGCGAGGATGACCTCTGAGCTCGGATGGAGGAGCTGGAGATTCTGAAGGCAGACCTTGACTTGAGGGAGGAACAGGTCTCCTATGATCGCCGGGCGGTCTTGGACCGGGAGTTGACTGCCGGCTTCAAGGCCGCTGAGTTGGAGCGGCTAGCCAAGACTCTCCACCTTCGGGAGAGTTCCCTGGCGGCCAAGGAGAAGGAATTCTCCAAGAGGAACCTGGAGGCTCTGCAGGTGGCCCGCCGCGAGGTGGAGGAGCTCTCCGCCTTGCGGTCCTCCGAGGCCCTTGCGGTCTCAAGCTTCGTGGATCGAGCGGGGTCCGCCCTGATCCCTCTTGGCTTCAGTCCGGTGAGGGCCGCGACTCCCGTGCTGAAGGTGGCAGAGGTGATCCCTGCGTTGGAGTCGATCGGCGCCAAGCTGGACAGGCTCGACTCGGTGGTCGCCAGCGAGCTTGAGGCCGAGGGCCGCAGCTTAGCTTTAGAGGTCGCTTCGCATGTGCTGGCATGCTTCAAGAGCCGCGACCCCTCTTTTTCGCTAGAGCCAGCATGAGAGGGCCCAGCCGCGGAGCGGGAGGAAGCTGCCAGGGCTGAAGTTGAGGATGTGGCCACCCTTGTAGCCGCAAGGTTCCGGCAAGAGCCGGGAGGTCCTTAGGACTTGTTTCTCCCTTTTTTATCGAGTCTGTAGTCCAGCTCATGGAGCCTTGTTTAATTTGACTCTCTTGGATACTTGTGTTTGTGATGCTTTTTCTCTCCTTCTTGGTTTTGCCTGGCTGAGTCCTTAGCTCCGCAAGGTACTCAGAGGCCATTTCCAATCTCGGAGCTTCGCACAGACACCCTCCCCGGGTCCTAACCATGTTAGGGGCCCCCGGAGGTCTCCGAACCTCGCCCTATGGGGGGCTCCAAATCTGCCTGCCACGTGGCGGGTCCGGAGCTCCTCCTCAAGAGACGGGAGCTCCGGCCATGTTGGACACGTAGGGCTTCCGGAGTTCGGCCCAGCTGTCGGGGCGGAGATCCGGAACTGCTCAGTGGTCCCCCCTTTCCTATCCCTTAGTCTCATTTGACTTACTGTCCCAGGCCGGAATACGGGGCTTGGGTAATCCAGTGCACTTGGTCCCGAAGGTCTGGCCCCAGCCCCAGTCAGGGTGTAACCGCCCGGCCCCCTGGTACTCAGACCGTAGCGCCGGGAGGCAGAGTGCGCATGATTTTGGTGCAAGACCGGGCAAAGCAAGGCTCCTGACCCCCCGTTCTAGCGTAGATCTTTTCTCGAAGGAGACCAACTGGCGGTGCAGTACCCTTATAGAGGGAGATCCAAAAGGCCACCGGGCCTCTGGCAGGTACCCCAAGCACTACCGCCTTCGGCAGGACGGCAAATATCGACTATGCATGAGAGCTGGAAAGAGGAACCGAGTGTACAATGGACGCACACTGTCTAGAGCGTGGGAAGGTGTTCATATAAATTAATGCGTAATCTAAATAAACACCTAAGTAAGCATGGTGAACTTACTGGGGTGGCGTCGGAGCGCCTGTCTTCACGCAGAGCGGGTCATGCGTGGCTTCATCGTACGCCGGACACGGGGGGACCCCCATGGCTATATCAGGGGGAAGCATGGCTTCGGACCTGCATACCATGTGGAAGGGTAGTTCCCGTGACCCGGCCCTGGGAAGTCCGGCTGGCCCTCGACATGGAGGAGCCGGTATCCCCCGACGGCTCTGAGTGCGCGTCTGCACCGGTTGTGTGGGTCTGCTTGGCGTGGACTTGGCACGCATTGCATCCCTAACCAGTTTGACGGCGTCCAGGTGGCTCTCGGTCAGTAGGAGCCATGCCGGGTGACTTATCTAACCAACGCGCGGGACGATGAGCATTCCCTGCACTTGCCTCCTTGGACTACTGCGAGCTAGTCGCAGCCTTCCTCCTGGGTTATGCACCGCAATAGGATGTCGAGGCGCCACGCCAGTAAAGATACCAGCGCGTAGCACTTAGCCATCCGCACCACCCGTTCAGCGGATGCACGTTCATCAGGAAGGATGTCCTTCAAGGAGTCCCGGACCTCCGTGGTCCATGCATCGGGACTACTTGAGCTTCCGGATCTCGAGTGCTGGGTTGCACGGAGTCCTCAGCGACTCTTACGATCCTTTGGTGGCATCCAGGGCCGCCGGGACTGCCTAGCTTCGTGGCACTGGTTCAGCCCCCTTCGCCCGGCTCGGCGGGCCGGGCTGTGGACTGCAGCAATGTCCTCTCGAAGACTCCTTCGTGCACGGGGGCTCCTATGGAGGCCTTCATTGAGAAGTTGTCAGCTGCAGCCGTGCCAGTGCGCGGTTCATGGCGCAGGTCCAAGGTGAGGAATTCTTTCTCCAACATCTGCACGTGAAGCAGATAAGCAGCTAGCTGTGGGTCATTGCAAGGGCATTCACCCTTAACTTGCTTGATAACTAGCTGGGAGTCGCCCTGTGCCAACAACTGGCGAGCGCCCAAAGACAGGACTGTCTTTTAGGCCAACGACGAGTGCTTCATACTCTGCCAAGTTGTTGGTTGCCTTGGAATTGAAACGCACCATGTACCCAGACTGCTCCCCCGATGGCATGAGAAGCAGTACGCCGGCACCGGCCCCCTGCTTTCGCGAGGAGCTGTCGAAGAATAGCGTCCAGTGAGGCCCGGTGAAGACCGGAGCTCGGTACTTTGGTTCACCGTCTCTGCGGCCCCCTGGGTCAGCCTTCGTTGGCGTCCACTCAGCCACGAAGTCAGCCAGTGCTAGGCTCTTGGCTGTCTGACGTCGTCGGGAGCTCAGCTTGAACTCCGCCGTCTTCGGGCTGTCTTCCGGCTTTGGAGGCTGGCAGTGAGTGCCAGCTCCGCCCACCGGCTGCTCTGGCGCACTTGTCCGCCAGGCTGAAGTGCTCAGAGGCATCGCAGACCTCTTTGGTCGCAAGCTTCTCAAGCATCTTCTCGTCTCGGACACTGTCGAAGTGCCACCACCATAGAAGCACTTTGAATATGCGGGATGGTGTTGCGTACCTGGGAGAACCGCTGGATGAAGGAGCGCAGCGACTCCCCAGGTTGTTACTTGATGGCTTGGAGGTCAAGCTCCGTGCCGGGACGGTTGTAGGAGCTGCCGAAGTTGGCGATGAACTGCCGGCAGAGCTCTCCCCAGGAAGTGATGGAACCCCGAGGGAGGTTCATGAGCCATGACCGGGTCGGGCCGGTCAAGGCGACAGGGAAGTAGTTGGCCATGACGGCCTCATCCCCTCCTGCGGCGAGTACAGCGGTGGAGTAGATCTGGAGGAACTCCGCCGGGTTGACGCTGCCGTCGTACTTCTCGGGCAGGTGCGGGCGGAACTTGCGTGGCCACCTTGCGAAGCGAAGATGGGGTGCAAGGGCCGCACATCCTGCACATGCTGCGGCAGGTATAGGCGCTGCGAACACTTGGTTCGCACCTGGCGCTGCGTATCCTGGCATGGGCAAGGCTGCACCATAGACCGGTGCCGCTACTTGCGGCGCATATGGTTGTGGCATATGCTGCGCAGCATATGCCTGTGGCGGGGCTTGCATGGCGAAGACCTGCCCTTCTGGTTGTGTCGAGGCCGACGACATGCTGTCGCCTGCTTCCTGGTTGCGACGCCTTTCTCGGCGTCGCTCGAGATACACCTGGGCGTCCTGCCCCAAGTGGCACCGTTCCAGTTCCCTTCGCAGGTCCGTCGACAGGAGCCTGGAGGAGCTGGAATCCGCCGTTAGCCCGTCAACCGTGGGTGTGCGCGTCAGCGACACAGCCGGTTGCCCTGGGCGTCGTCCTCGCCGAAACCGAGGGTTCGCGGCGGCGACGACGAGGTGGTCCACCTCGCGGACCCATTGCTGGGTCGCTGAATGGGGCGCATCCCCCGCAGGCGGGTTGCGCAGCAGCGCTCTTGCTGCGGCTAGCGCACCTCCATGGTGTACGCTCAGCACTGCAGAAGACCTCATGCTGGTCGGGGCCTGCATAGCCGGAGTCGGCGTTGCCGGAGTCGGCTGCTGGCTGCCCGCTTGTGCCGACACACTCCATCCTGAGTGTGTCGACATGTACTCCCCAGTGGTCACGGTTCACCGTGAACATGGAGGGGGAGAGTTTGCCGTTGAAGGAAGCTTGGTCATCTTCGTCGGCGGAAACTCTTCGCGCTAGGGGAAAAGCCCCCTACCTGGCGCGCCAAATGTTGAAGTGTGCGATCGACACTTCCCCCGGGCCTGCACTGGGCAGCCCGCGGAGGTTCTTTTTTCGGCGGGGCTAGTCTCCTAGCGGAAAGCTTGCGCGGATGGACGAGTTAGCGAGAGCTTGACACGGCGAGTTTTACGTGGTTCAGGCCGCCGGAGCGTAAAACCCTACGTCCACGGCGAGCTATGGAGCTCGCTGTATTGCTTGCTGCTCAGGGCCGGAGGCCTGAGCTCGGGGGTGAGTTACAGCTTGAGGGTGTATGGCTAGCGTATGAGTTGCAAAGTGCGAACCCTTGCTATCGACGCCTACCTGAGCCTTTTATAGTCCAAGGCTCGGGCGGCTTACAAGGGAAGCCGGGACCCGACAGGTGGTCCCGGGAAGATTGTCTATTATCTACCGTATCTGTAGTTACGCCGGTGGTTGCCTCTGGTCGAAGGCTTCTGAGTCTTCATCTTGCCGCCCTGCCCATGCCGCGTGCAAGTCGTAGTGGTTGATGACGGCGCAGGCGGCGTGGGATGTCTTGTCGCAGCGTTTATTGGCTGGCAGGTTCTGACACCGCGCGCCAGTCTGTGATGCGACTGGGCGCAACGGCACCTGACAGACGCGTGCTCCGCGTTTCCGCGTCTTGGGAAGACGCGGGCCTTGAATACCTTGTACGGGCAAGGTGAGGAGCACCTTTACGCCCGCCGCCTACCGCTCGGGGGCAGGCAGCACCGTTCTTCTGGCCACGTGGCGGGTCCGGAGCCCTTCTCTGAGGTGAGAAGGGTCCGGCCTGCGGGGCACGTGGAGCCTCCGGACCTCTCCCCGCGGAGGGGGAGGTCCGGCCTCTGTATGCCACGTGGCGGGCCCGGAGCTCTCCTCTGCGGAGAGGGAGGTCCGGCCCCGCTGGACGCGTGGCGTCTTCGGGCCTCTCTCCCGCGGAGGGGGAGGTCCGGCTTCTGTATGCCGCGTGGTGGGCCCGGAGTTCTCCTCTGAGGAGAGGGAGGTCCGGCCCCGCCGGACGCGTGGCGCCTTCGGAGCTCTCCCTGCGGAGAAGGGCGAGTACCTTAGGCATTTTACCCTGTGCGCGGGGGTACCCCATATCTCAGGTACCGACAACATCTATCTCGCTTCCCGATCCCAGAAACTCAGCGAAGCATAAAGCAAAAACCATACCCGACTCATAAACTTCTTAGGCGACAAGGGTGGTTTAACCAAAACTAGTAAACTCCTATAAAAAGGTTTCCCATCATGTTTGACTCAGCACACACACCTTTTCGCAAAACAAAATAGTTTTACCCGAAACATAGGATCAACATGGTCAAGGAGCACTTGCCTTGTTCTTGCGGTTCCGGTTGTTCTTGATTCTCAAAACCTTGTTGCTGCAGCTCGTCGTAGACAGCTTCCTGAGTTTGTCCTGCTATGTAGGATTCACGTGCATACAAATTCACAGCAATCAATATCATGCACAAACCCTAAACTAGATGCAATGATGCACATGCATGCTATCCTACTATTAGTTCTATTAGATTGATCTGGTGTTCTTGCATGGCTTGCATGGTCAGAGGTGTTCAGATCAAAGATGAACGTGGCGAAGATCTTGTCTTTAGATCAAACTGATCATTGAGTGTTCTGCCCACGAAAAGGCTTCTGTTCGAAAGGAATCGAAGAACAGACGCAAAGAGATGAACAACATGATGTCGTAAGGTGGTATTGAAGTCCTACCTCACGTTCTTCTTGTCTTCGGGGTCCTCCTCAGACCGCTTGGTTCTCCTCCGATGATCTCCCTTGTTGTGCTTCGGCGATGTTTTGCTTGGCGAGTTAGGGCTAGGGCTCTAAGTCGTCGGCTCAGGAGTTGAAAGAGAAGTTCGTGGTTTCGGCCAGAGGTTTTGGGAACTATTTATAATTGGGAAGAGAAGAGTCCTAATCTGATCGGATCCTGAATAAGAGTCTTATTCAGATCTTTGTTAGATCCTGACGTCTTATCTTCGGTAACCATCGTGGATTTTAGACCGGTTTCTGTTGCGTACCGGTGTCCTTACGCGTAATAACTGCTCCAGAACTCGTTACCTCCGTGATGATGAGCTCCGGAAGCTCCACGTGTCCTCCGGGCCTGGTATCTCCTCATCCGCAGAGACGAGCTCCGGTTGTGCCGCGTGTCAATCGATCGAGACCTCCCTCTTCTTCGGAGACGAGCTCCGCGCACGCCACGTGTGGGTGCCGGTCTTTCCGCTCTCCTTTCCTCAGGGACATGCCCCGTGGTCGACACGTGTTTAGCTGCGACGGACCTTCCGGTGATAAGCTCCGGTGGCCACACGTGTTCGATAGATCCGGACTTCTCTGAGATGAGCTCCGAGATTGACACGTATCCCCCGCGACTGGCCCTCTTATTTCTGCGAGGACTAGCTCCGGGGATGACACGTGTCCTATGAAAAATGCCTTTGCTTCTTCCGCAGAGGCTATCTCCGCGGGCAGCACGTGTCCCATAGGGTCGGACCTCTTTTCAATTGCGGAGGTGACACCCGAGCCTGCCACGTAGCTAGTTTAACGGTGGACCTCTCCCAAATTTCTCGGGGATGAGCTCCGAACGCGCCACTTGGTCTGCTGGCCGTGGAAGTTGCCTTCGGTGTTCTCGGAGAGCTTTATTGGCTATCCTTTTGATACTTGTCTCTGTTCCTTCTTTTCTTAAAATGTTTTTCTTCTTCATAAAACATGAACATATGCTGACACCCGAGATGAGGGTGTCACACCCAGGAGGAAGGCTGCGACTAGCTCACAGTAGTCCACGGAGGCGAGTGCTGGGAACGCTCATCGTCCCGCACGCTGGTCGGTTAAGCGACCCGGCATGGCTCCTACTGACCGAGAGCCACCTAGACGCCATCAAACCGGTTAGGGATGCAATGTGTGCCAGGTCCACGCCAAGCAGACCCACACAACCGGTGCAGGCGCGCACCCAGAGCCGTCGGGGGATACCGGCTCCTCCATGTCGAGGGCCAGCCGGACTTCCCAGGGCCGGGTCACGGGAACTACCCTTCCACATGGTATGCGGGGCCGAAGCTATGCTTCCCCCCTGAGATTACCATGGGGGTCCCCCCGTGTCCGGCGTACGACAAAGCCACGCATGACCCGCTCTGCGTGAAGACAGGCGCTCTGACGCTACCCCAGTAAGTTCACTATGCTTACTTAGGTGTTTATTTAAATTACGTATTAATTTATATGATCACCTTCCCACGCTCTAGACAGTGTACATCCATTGTACACTCGGTTCCTCTTTCCTGCGCTCATGCATAGTCGATATTTGCCAGCCTGCCGAAGGCGGTAGTGCTTGGGGTACCAGCCAGAGGCCCGGGGGCCTTTCGGATCTCCCCCTGTAAGGGTACTGTACCGCCAGTTGGTCTCCTCCGAGAAAAGACCTACGCTAGACCGGGGGGTCAGGAGCCTTGCTTTGGCCGGTCCTGCACCCAAAGCATGCGCACTCTGCCCCCCAGCGCTACGGTCTGAGTACCAGGGGGCCGGACGATTACACCCTGAATGGGGTTGGGGGCCAGACCTCCGGGACCAAGTGCACTGGATTACCCAAGCCCTGTATTCTGGCCCGGGAGAGTAAGCCAAATGAGACTAAGGGACAGGAAAGGGAGGACTTCTGAGCAGTACCGGACTCCGCCCCCACAGCTGGGCCGAGCTCCGAGGCCAGCCCTCGCCCTCCTTTCAGAGGCGAGCGCTGATTCCGGACCTCACGCCCTTCGCTGGCCTGAGCTCCGATGACTTCCGGACCTCCGCCCCCACAGCTGGGCCGAGCTCCGAGACCAGCCTTTGCCCTCCTTTCAGAGGCGAGCGCTGATGCCGGATCTGACGCCTTTCGCTGGCCTGAGCTCCGATGACTTCTTGACCTTCGCCCCCACAGCTGGGCCGAGCTCCGAGGCCAGCCCTCGCCCTCCTTTTAGAGGCGAGTGCTGATGCCGGACCTCACGCCCTTCGCCGGCCTGAGCTCCAATGACTTCCGGACCTCCATCCCCCACAGCTGGGCCGAGCTCCGAGGCCCGCCCTCGCCATCCTTTCAGAGGCGAGTGCTGATGCCGGACCTCACGCCCTTCGCTGGCCTGAGCTCCGATGACTTCTGGACCTCCGCCCCCACAGCTGGGCCGAGCTCCGAGGCCAGCCCTCGCCCTCCTTTCAGAGGCGAGTGCTGATGCAGGACCTCACGCCCTTCGCCGGCCTGAACTCCGATGACTTCCGGACCTCCGCCCCCACAGCTGGGCCGAGCTCCGAGGCCAGCCCCCGCCCTCATTTCAGAGGCGAGTGCTGATGCCGGACCTCACGCCCTTCGCTGGCCTGAGCTCCGATGACTTCCTGACCTCCGCCCCCACAGCTGGGCAAAGCTCCGAGGCCAGCCCTCGCCCTCCTTTCAGAGGCGAGCGCTGATGCCGGACTTCACGCCCTTCGCTGGCCTGAGCTCCGATGACCTCCGGACCACACGCACTTCGCTGGCCTGAGCTCCGATGATTTCCAGACCTCTGCCCCCGCAGCTGGGCCAAGCTCCGAGGCCAGCCCTCGCCCTCCTTTCAGAGGCGAGCGCTGATGCCGGACCTCACGCCCTTCGCTGGCCTGAGCTCCGATGACTTCCGGACCTCAGCCCCCACAGCTGGGCCGAGCTCCGACGCCAGCCCTCGCCCTCCTTTCAGAGGCGAGCCCTGATGCCGGACCTCACGCCCTTCGTGGGCCTGAGCTCCGATGACTTCCCGGACCACCCCTCTTCTCAGAGGCGAGCTCCGAAGCCGGACCTCCCCCTTTCACAAGGGCTGAGCTCCGATGCCAGGCTTCACCCTCTCCTCAGAGGCTGAACTCCGAAGCCGTCAAGACCCTGCCAGCACAGGGAGTACTCAAGACAAGAAAGTGCGCGGGTAGGAGAAGGCCTCACCTCGGGCTCGATAGCTCCCGCGAGGTGAGCCCGGGGGCCACTGTCGGTACCCTCAATACCGGGTACCCCCGCGCACAGCGTAAAACTTCCTAAGGACCTCGCTCCCACTGCAGGAGCGAGGTTTGAAGGCGCCACATGTTCAGCGGGGCCGGAGCTCCCCTCCCCACGGAGGATAGCTCCGAGCCTGCCACGTGGCCCAGGAGGCCGGACCTCACCCCCTCCGCAAGGGCAAGCTCCGAAGGGGCCACGTGTCCGGCAGGGCCGGGGCTCTCCCCTCCTCAAAGGATAGCTCCGAGCCTGCCACGTGGCCCGGAAGACCGGACCTCGCCCCCTCCGCGGGGGTGAGCTCCGAAGGCTCCACGTGTCCAGCGGAGCCGGAGCCCCCCCTCTCCTCAGAGGAGAGCTCCGGGTCCGATACGTGGCCAGCAGAGCAGTGCTGCCGCCCGGCATGGTAGGCAGCAGGAGTAAAGGCGCGCCATGCCTTTACCGTACAAAGCATTCAAGACCCGCGCCTTCCCAAGACGCGGAGACGCGGAGCACGCCCCTGTCAGGTGCCGTTGCGTCCAGTCGCATCACAGACTGGCGCACCGTGTCAGAACCTGCCAACCAATAAACACAGCGACAAGACAACCCCTGCCGCCCCTGCCGTCATCAACCACTACGACTAGCTTGCGGCATGGGCAGGGCGGCAGAACGAAGACTCGGAAGCCTTCGCCAGAGACAACTACCGGCATAACTGCAGATACGGTAGTCGGCAGGCAATCTTCCTGGGACCACCTGTCGGGTCCCGGGCCCCCCATGTAAGCCACACGAGCCTTGGACTATAAAAGGCTCGGGTAGGCAACGTTAGCAAGGGTTCGCACTCTAGCCATTCGCACCCTGGGTTCGCACTCCCGCAACTCATACGATAGACATCAGTCATCCCCAAGCTCAGGACTCCAGTTGTGAGCAGCAAGCAATACAGCGAGCTCCTTAGCTCGCCGTGGACGTAGGGTTTTACGCTCTGGCGGCCTGAACCACATAAAACTCACCGTGTCAAGCTCTTCCTAACTCGTCCAAACGCTCAAGCTCTCCGCAAGTGACTAGCCCCACCGAAAAAAGAACCTCCGCAGGCTGCCCAGTGCAGGCCCGGGGGAAGTGTCGACCGAACACTTCGACAAACGTGTATCCGCTGAACGGATCGTGCGCATGGCTAAGAGGTACACGCTGGTAGAAGGGGATCTCTACCGGCGTGACGCCGACCATGTCCTATTGCGGTGCATAACCTTGGGGGAAGGCTGCGACTTGCTCGCTGTCGGTACCCGCGATATGGGGTACCCCCGCGCACAGGGGAAAATGCCTAAGGATATCGCCCTTCTCCGCAGGGAAAGCTCCGAAGGCACCACGTGTCCAGTGGGGCCGGACCTCCCTCCCCTCGGAGGAGAGCAACGGGCTCGCCACGTGGCCTACAGCAGCCAGACCTCCCCCCTCCGTGGGGAGAGCTCCGAAGGTGCCACATGTCCCGCGCGGCCGGACCTCCCCCTCCTCAGGGGAGAGCTCTGGACCCGCCACGTGGCCGACAGAAGCCGGACCTCCCCCCTCCGCGGGGGAGAGGTCCGAAGGCTCCACGTGTCCTGCGGGGCCGGACCTCCCCCTCCTCAGAGGAGAGCTCCGGGCCCGCCACGTGTCCAGCAGACAGCGCTGCCTGCCCCAGAGCGGTAGGCAGCGGGCGTAAAGACGCCCCATACCTTGCCCGTACAAGGTATTCAAGGCCCGCGCCTTCCCAAGACGCGGAGACGTGGAGCACAGCTCTGTCAGGTGCCGTTGCGCCCAGTCGCATCACAGACTGGCGCATGGTGTCAGAACCTGCCAGCCAATAAACGCAGCGACAAGACATCCCCTGCCGCCTCCGCCGTCATCAACCACTATGGCTAGCGTGCGGCATGGGCCGGGCAGCAAGACAAAGACTCAGAAGCCTTCGCCAGAGACAACTACTGGCATAACTGCGGATACGATAGTCTGCAGGAAATCTCCCCGGGACCACCTGTCGGGTCTCGGGCCCCCTTGTAAGCCACCCGAGCCTTGGACTATAAAAGGCTCGTGTCGAAGTGTTCGATCGACACTTCCCCCGGGCCTGCACTGGGCAGCCCGCGGAGGTTCTTTTTTCGGTGGGGCTAGTCACTTGCGGAAAGCTTGAGCGTATGGACGAGTTAGGAAGAGCTTGACACGGCGAGTTTTACGTGGTTCAGGCCGCCGGAGCGTAAAACCCTACGTCCACGGCGAGCTATGGAGCTCGCTGTATTGCTTGTTGTTCAGAACCGGAGTCCTGAGCTAGGGGATGACTGAAATCTAGTGTATGAGTTGCGGGAGTGCGAACCGCTAGAGTGCGAACCGCTAGAGTGCAAACCGCTAGAGTGCAAACGTTGCCTACCCGAGCCTTTTATATTCCAAGGCTTGTGTGGCTTACAAGGGGGCCCGGGACCCGACAGGTGGTCCTGGGGAGATTGCCTGCAGACTATCGTATCTGCAGTTATGCCAGTAGTTGTCTCTGGCGAAGGCTTCTGATTCTTCCTCTTGCAGCACTGCCCATGCCGCATGCTAGTCGTAGTGGTTGATGACGGCGGAGGCGGCATGGGATGTCTTGTCACTGCGTTTATTGGCTGGCAGGCTCTGACACTACGCGCCAGTCTGTGATGCGACTGGGCGCAACGGCACCTGACAGAGGCGTGCTCCACGTCTCCGCGTCTTGGGAAGACGCGGGCCTTGAATATCTTATACGGGCAAGGCATGGGGCGACTTTACGCCTGCTGCCTACCGCTCGGGGGCAGGCAGCGCTCTTCTGCTAGACACGTGGCGGGCTCGGAGCCCTCCTCAGAGGAGAGGGGGGTCCGGCCCCGCAGGACACGTGGAGCCTTCGGACCACTCCCCGCGGAGGGGGAGGTCCGGCTTCTGTCGGCCATGTGGCAAGCCCGGAGCTCTCCTCTGAGAAGAGGGAGATCCGGCCCGGCTGGACACGTGTTGCCTTCGGACCTCTCTCCCGCAGAGGGGGGGGCTCGGAGCTTTCCTCTGAGGAGAGGGAGGTCCGGCCCCGCCGGACGCGTGGCGCCTTCGGAGCTCTCCCTGTGGAGAAGGGCGAGTTCCTTAGGCATGAGGGGGCCCCGCCGTCCCGATCACTCATGGGGACGGGGCGCCTCGCCCTGGAATCGCATTGGGTGGTGCCGTGTTATGCGGCACCCAACAGCACACATATAAGGAACAATGTATTACATAAATCAAAATCGGAAGCTTACAATTATCATTTGTAAATAATTTACATAAAATAGCTACAGCGGAAGTCTATAACCAGCTCACCTTGAATAACTACGAAGCACTCGAGAAGAGGTCCAGCCCGCGGACTCCTCTCGCTAGCAACACGAAGACATGACAGCGGCTAGGTTCTCCAAGTGTGACATGACTCGGAAGTTCCCGAGTCTCACCGGATAACCTTCTTTATAGCGTTGATGTTTACCTGCAAAACCACTTATATAGCAAGAGTGAGCACAAAGGCTCAGCAAGACTTAACCGTCTCTCCTAAGACATGAAACTCTACATGAAAGTAACCTAAGACTTAAGCCTGTCTTTTGTGAAAAGACTCGCCTACAAGTTCATCCTTAACTTTCAGATTTTAGCCATAATAGTAGTGACCTTGCGCCCAGCAACATTGGAACTCCACAATCAAACAAGAAACGCTTCATTCCAATGTTACTTGTCCCAAGGTGAAAAATAACTTTAGTTTGCTCTATCTCTACTTCAACCATGGTTTTCATGCAATTTATAATTAGCATAACAGCATTTAAAACTTTTTGCAAACTATTCCCACACAACTTGATTAACTACGTCACAACACAGGGAGCAAGCGGTAATCAATAACCGCGATGGACGGTGATTCTAATCAAACACTACCCGGATAACTCGACACATACGCCCGCCTCTGAAGACCCAACTCTGGCGTCCTTCATTACGTCATATGTGGCCACCATTCGCAGGACACTAAAGTGTAGAACCGGTCGCGCCGTCTCGGGCTCATAGGTCTAACGAGACGATGTGGTATGCCTCTACAATCCAGTGAACCTGGTACATCGGTTTCCTGATTCCCATATGTCAGTAAGCATCCGGTACACAACTCAATACCTGCTCCTGGGTGCCGCACACGCATCGGTCCTTAACCGACACAGGCAGAGCTACTCGACCAAGACCTTGTCTTGTCGCTGCCTAACCATCCTGCCCGGTCTCATCTTTGGAAATGTAAACTTTAGTTTGCCCTCTTTTTCCATCTACACCCAGGTAATCCCGTCTATACTCGCGAGTAGATTCCAACTACTCGTCTTCTACCGGATGCCCTAGCTAGTCTATTTAGCATGGCCTTATTCTACAGAGATGACACAAAGCTACCCTTGACCTCAGGGTTCATGTTTGGTTATGCATGTGGAGTATCAACATCCTTGACCTAATGCACATACAAACCTTGACCAAATGTAGTGAACAAAGGGAAAACTTTAATAACAACTTAAATGCAAACCGGGGCTTGCCTTGGTTTTGCAGGTGTCTAAAGTCATATAAGATGAAGTTAGTTGCTGATGATGACTTGAAGCTGAATCACTGCCTTCTTGCTTCTTGCTTCAAGCTCAACTCCTCCATCTTCACTTTCCACGTCTAATCACTACACGTTATGAATATGTAATATGTTTAATTATAAAACTTTTTGCTAACAAGTTCTAAAGACAAGTTTGAAACTGGAACTTCGTTTAAGAATTTAAAATGAAACTGGTGCTAGTGGTTTGGGTTTGTGTCTAAGCACTATCATCAAGGGAGAAGTGGGGTTCATCACTTGGGTGGGGATTAACTAATGATTGAACAGAATACTAATGATCCAGGACCCCAATGGAGCTGGAAATTTTCTTGGGAGTCCCTTGTCACAAGAAAGTCCTCTGGACCAAAATTTAGAACATTTCACTGAGTGGATCACCCAGAACAATTCCCTAAGCATTTAGGCAAAAAGGAATTAATTCTGATTAAATTTGCACTGTCTTGCAAATTCAAGTGAACTATAATTTCATACATAGCTCAGGGAGTATGCATGAATTTTCCTAGGATTTTTGGAGCTAAGGAATGGCCAGAACTGAATTTCCAAGTTTTGGAAATTCTCTGAAAATGTTTCTGTATTTATTTGAATACAGAAATTTGAAATTGGAATTATCCCAACTAAATCAATTCCAAATGAGCTGAAACTTTTACAGGAGTTTTTTAATATCCTAAAGAATATCCTGGCAAAATTTGGGGAATTTTGAATGAACCAAACTCCCTCTAAAATTCTTTTGCTGAAAAGCTTTAAAGAATTTTCCAGAATTTTCTATTGGTTTTCTTGCAAATTGGGTTGTACATTTGAATAGAGCTCTTCATCCTGAATCAAACCCAATTTGAATCACTAATTTTTGGATCTTCCTAGCAAAAGTTATGCAGTTCTAAAGTTTGAACTAAATCCGGAATTCAAATTAATTCGGAAAAAGTTTAAACCCTGACTGCGGGCCACAGGGCCACGTGTCGACCGCTGAAACACGAGCCACACGGGGCCACAGACCTTTTCCCGCGCCACCACACCGGATCCGGGGCTGCAGCGGATCGAAGATTTAAAATATCACCGCTGACAGGTGGGACCGGCCGGTCGTCTTCAACCTCGGCCCGTCCCCTTTTTCCCGCGCCGCCCCCTCGCCGGCAACTCATCAGGGCTCGCCGGAGTCGGCTTCCCGGCAGTCTCCCGGCTCGGTACTCGCCGCCTGGGGGTTTTCAGGGTCGGGGAACATGTCTACGGGGTTGGCTCGGGCTGCCGGTGCCCGGAAGTAGGCCGGCGACGAGCCGCGGCCTTTGGTGATGATCGGCACCGTCGCCCGAGCACACTAGCCCGCCAAAAGCTCGGCGGATCCGCTCTAAAGCATCGGTGGAGGTCAGGCAAGCTTGGCGTGGCCTCAACCTGGCTCGGAAACGAGGGCAAACCGGTTGTCACCGTGCGCCCGCGCGTTCCCGCCATGGCCGCTGACCGAAAAGCTCAAAATTAGCTGTAACCACGGTGTTTCTAGCTAGGGTTGTGGAAGAAAAAGGTTCCCTATCCTCTCTAGCTCTGTTGTGCGCAAAATGAACAACTTGAACCGAGAATTAAGCGTTAATTTCAACAGTTCTTACCCGCGGTTAGGTTTTCCTCGTCCGAGGAAAAAACTTGAAATTCCCAAGCTACGTTGCACGGCTTGGGCTGAAACTCGGGGGAGAGCAGCGTGACATCCCGGCACGTCTCGGAGGGTGCTTGCTCGGCCGTGAAAAGCCTCGGTATGAGCTGTCCACGGTGACCCGAGTTGCCCTTTCGCCGGTGAGCGTTAGTACCTCACGTTGATCGTTGATTTGGGCGCCCCACGAGCCAGGAACGACGGGGCCGAGCTGTGGAGGATCTTGTGCACTCGATTGCGCTCCCTTTTTCTGTGGACGGCTCGAGCAGAAGAGGGCGCGAGATGGTGGACAACCGAGGGAAAAGGAGGCGTCGCCGGCGTTTGTTTTTCGGGCGTGGAAGCAAAAGGAGGCCACGGTACGAGTGAGAGGCTTCGTGTTTGCTTCGGTGGGAGGGATAAGCGCCGGATGAACCACCTCTGGCGCCCGCGCGTGGGGGGGGCAGCTCGAGCAGGAGGTGGCGGTGGCTGCCACCTCGGTGGCGCCGGGAGCTCGGTCTAACCCGAGAGCAAAGACTTATGTGCTAAGTTTTTCCCTCCTATTCTATGACAATTGGGCCCCACCAAGTTTCTTGCTCAAATATCTCCAGATTTTTTTTGGCACATTGCAAACTTCACTCATATGGAGCTCAAAATTCACAAGCCAATTGGTAATTTGACAAGTTGTGCCTCAGTTTCAAATTTAAATTCAAGTTTGGATGGAATTCACAAGTCCCTTTGATATTCATATCAAAGCTCCTCCAAATTTGCTCCAAATTTGCCCCCTCTACAATTTGAACCTGGGGAGTTTGAATATGCCCTCTGATCTATGAGTTGGTCATTGCAAATACAACTTTTTAAACATCAGTTTGCATTTTTCTTTTTGGAGATGGCCCCTCCTCTTTTGGGAGTGACCCTATTAATTCAAACTAAATTCAAAGTTTTTATTGCTCATGCCAACACTTTCATGAGTACACAAAAGTTTTTGTAAGTCCCATTTCTTGCATATAAACTCAACTTTATTCATAGCCCAAGTTTTCTATTCACAAGTTTTGGGACTTTTACATTCCTCCCCCCTTAAAAAGAATCTCGTCCCGAGATTCATGATTAAGGACAACGTGGAGAGGACAGTTACTCAACATACGCCTCTAATAACTCCGGATGATTGCGTTGTAAATACTCCTCGCTTTCCCATGTAGCTTCATCGGACGTGTGATTTTCCCATAGCACCTTGAAAAATCGCAGCGTCCGATTCCTGGTTTCGCGAGTCTTTTCATCAATTATCCGGGTTGGTCGCTCAACATAAGTGAGGTCCGGCTTCAGATCTGCTATGCCTTCCATGAGAATTTCCGGTGGAACTTTCAAACACTTCCGCAATTGAGAGATGTGGAAGACGTTATGAACTCCGGCTAAGGTTGCCGGGAGCTCCAAACGGTATGCCACGGGTCTACATCTTTCAATGATGACGAAGGGACCGATAAAGCGCGGAGCTAATTTCCCTTTCACTCCGAATCGGCGAATGCCCTTCATAGGAGATACGCGGAGGTATACGTGGTCCCCAACTTGAAATTCTAGAGGATGACACCTCTTATCCGCATAGCACTTTTGTCTTGACTGAGCGGCTTTAAGATTCTCCTGAATAAGCCTCACCCGCTCTTCTGCTTCGTTTACGAGATCAATCCCGTAAATAACTCTCTCGCCGGATTCACACCAGTTCAAGGGTGTGCGGCACTTCCGGCCGTAGAGAGCTTCATAAGGCGCCATTTTGATACTTGATTGATACCCATTGTTATATGAGAACTCTGCCGACGTTAAGTGATCATCCCAGCTCTTACCGTGATGGATGGCACATGCTCTCAGCATATCTTCAAGTATTTGATTCACCCTCTCCGTTTGCCCATCGGTTTGAGGGTGATACGCAGAGCTTCAGATCAATTTGGTTCCCAAGGATGCGTGTAGCTGCTCCTAGAAATGAGCAACAAACAACGCACCTCGATCAGAGATGATCGTCCGGGGAACTCCATGTAGGAACAAGATCCGTGCTATGTATAACTCCGCATACTGCTTGGCGGTGTATCTGGTATGCACGGGGATGAAGCGTGCCGATTTGGTCAACCGGTCTACGATTACCCAAATCGAGTCATGGTGGTGGGAGGTCATCGGCAACCCAACGATGAAATCCATACTCAAGTCTTCCCACTTCCATGCCGGTATCTGTAGCGGTTGCAGCAGGCCCGACTTCTTTACGTGGTCGGCCTTAACTCTTCGACACGTATCACATTCTGAAACGTATTTTGCAACTTCACGTTTCATACGTGTCCACCAAAACTTCTTCCGGAGGTCTTGGTACATTTTATTGCTGCCAGGATGAATAGAAAATTTGGATAAGTGAGCCTCATCCAAAATCTTCTTCCGCAGCCTCATATTACGGGGTACGACTATCCGGTCTTTGAACCATAGGGTGTCTTCATCATCTAACCGGAAACATTTCATTTCCCCGTTCTTCAATCTCCTTCTGATATGAGCCATGCCCTTGTCTTTCTTTTGAGCTGCCATAACCTCCTCTTTTATTGTGGGTATGAGGGCTAGGTTATGCAGAGCTCCAAATGGAACCAAGTAAATACTTGGTTCTTCCTCTTCTATCGGCGTGATGGTTAGGTTATGAATATGAGACTTCCGGCTGAGTGCATCGGCAACCACATTTGCCTTGCCCGGATGATAATGAATTTCAATCTCATAGTCCTTGATCAGCTCCAACCATCGCCGTTGCCGCATATTCAACTCCTTTTGAGTGAATATGTACTTCAAACTTTTGTGGTCGGTGTAGAGATGAACCAGATTTCCCAATAGGTAATGTCTCCACATCTTCAAAGCTAGTACCACGGCAGCAAGCTCGAGATCATGCGTTGGATAATGTTGCTCATGATTCCGTAATTGCCGTGATCCATATGTGACCACGCGTCCTCCTTGCATGAGTACACAACCAAGCCCGACGCCGGATGCATCACAATAAACATCAAAAGGCTTGGTTGTATCCGGTTGCGCTATAACCGCGGCTGTTGTGAGGTGTTTCACCAACGCTTGAAAAGCTTCCTCACATGGCTTGCTCCAATCATATTTGATGCCCTTTTTCAGTAGCTCAGTCATAGGTTTGCAGATTTTTGAGAAGCTCGGGATGAACCTCCGGTAATATCCCGCCAAACCCAAGAAGCTACGAACTTCATGGACTGATGTTGGAGACTTCCACTTCAGCACTTGTTCAATCTTGCTTGGATCAACAGCAATGCCTTCTGCTGAAATAATGTGTCCAAGAAATGGCACTTGGTTGATCCAGAATTCACATTTACTAAACTTTGCATAGAGCTTGTGATCTCTCAGTCGTTGGAGCACAATATGCAAATGTTTAGCGTGTTCCTCTTCAGATTTGGAATAGACCAAGATGTCGTCGATGAATACCACGACGAACTGATCCAGCTCTAGCATGAACACCGAGTTCATAAGATACATAAAGTGGGCCGGAGCATTGGTCAACCCAAATGACATGACAAGATACTCATAGAGTCCGTATCTTGTCGAGAATGCTGTTTTCGGGACATCTTCCGCTCGAATCTTGATTTGATGATATCCCGACCTTAAGTCCATCTTAGAAAAGACTTTAGCACCCACTAGCTGATCGAAGAGGATATCAATTCTTGGTAGTGGATACTTGTTCTTTATGGTCACAGAATTCAAAGGACCATAATCGACGCATAGCCTCAGCGTCTCATCCTTCTTCTTCACAAATAAAGCTGAGCAACCCCATGGTGATGAACTTCGACGAATAAACCCCTTGTCCATCAGATCCTTGAGTTGCTCCTTCAGCTCGGCTAATTCGTTCGGAGCCATTTTGTATGGTCTCCGAGAGATTGGCGTAGTTCCCGGCATCAATTCTATTTTGAATTCCACCTCGCGCTCAGGTGGTAAGCGTGGAAGATCTTCGGGAAACACGTCCGGATATTCACGGACTACTGGAATGCCTTCTAACTTGTACGCCTCGGCATTACATACTTCCGGGTCTTTAGAAATCGCTTCGCTGAGGTACAATGTTTGACGCCCGTGAAGTGGAGAGTCCAAGTGAACACTCCTGTTCTCGATGTTCAGAACAGCCTTATGGAAGGTCAGCCACGATATTCCCAATATGGCATTGATTCCCTGGTCTTCGAGAATGATGAGGGTGGTAGGATAAATTTTTCCACCCAAGCAAAGTGGTGCTCGAGAGACGACTTCATTAGTTGAGATGTCTCCACCTGGCTAATGAATAAGGTAAGAACCTTTTGTGACAGTTGTGTAGATCTGATCCCGGATTACCGTTGCCCGGCTAATGAAGTTATGTGTTGCACCAGAGTCGAATAAAATGACAACCGGCTTGTCATTTAAGGTGAACCTGCCGGCAAGAACAGGTCCTCCCTTTGGCAGATCATCGACTGACACATAATTAACTGTCCCCACTTTGGACATAGCTTTTCTTTGCTGCCCAAGATCACTCTGTGGAACTGGACCCGCAGACCCATTGTTGCTGCTCGGTTCAGTTGCTTCATTGACCTTAAGATCATTGTCAAGCTGAAGTGGGACAGCACTTGGCTCGGCTGAGAAATCACCTTTTCATCTTCAACCTCTTGAGGGAAAAAGTATTCTGGTGCACCTTGTTGATACTGAGGTGCATAAGAAATAAGTTGCTGCTGCGGTGAAGGTGAATAAGACCTCTGTGGAGTAGAAGTGTCGTCACACTCCCAGAATTATTGCACCTCTTGTGGAATCTCCTGACCGGAAGGTGAACGAATTACCAACCGATACTTCTGAGGTAGACGATTGTCTTCATCTTGTGATGAGTCCCTCTCCCTCTTTTCCTTGGGGTAGAGGTTGGAATAATATTCTTGAGCGATAGCACAGCTCACAAACTCATCAAAATTCTCTTGGCTAACTTGAGCCAATTCACATCGCAGCCTAGCAGTCAGCCCTCGGTAGAAATGATAACCTTTTATGGCTGGTGATTTCACATAGTCAGGGACATATTGAGCTAAGTGATTGAATTCCTTCGCATACTCAATAACACTCATGTCCCCTTGCTTCAGACTCCAGAACTCATCCAGACTGGTTTGCATTATGCCCGCAGGGATGAAACGAGCACGAAATGCAGCCTGGAACTCCGCCCATGTGACACGATGCCCTGCTGGTTGGACAGCAAGGTACTCTGCCCACCATGCTCCAGCAAATCCGTGAAGCTGTTGAGCGGCATATAGAGTCTTCGAGAATTCGTCACATCGGATCAACCCAAGCTTGGACTCAATGACACGTAACCAGTGATTTGCTTCACAATGGTCAGCCGCCTCGGAGAATACCGGCGGTTGTGTCGCCAAGAAATCCAGATACGTGCTCTGGGTTGGCATGTGATGTTGAGTTTCTCGATCTATGCCTTGCTGAACTAGAGTTTGGAGAGTTTCATTCATTTTGGCCATAATTTCTGCCAATCCGGTTGGCGATGGCTCTTGTGATGAAGTCGAGTCATTCCCACCTCGACTTGAACCTCCAAGCTCCATTTGAGAACGTGTGCGTACCATACTGCACGAAACAAAATTTTGAGTCAATCAAAATTCTATCTCAGTAGTAAGTAAAGATAAGTAAAACATGAACATGTCATGAACTTTATGAAAGCATAACCACATTCATGTTTGAACCAATCTTATGTACGCTAAACTAATCAGCGGGACTACCCTGACCAGCTCACACAAACTCCAAATTTTACTCAAGTTATTAACAGATTCTAGACTTGAGTTCAATACAAAAGTTTTAATAAACTTCAGTAGCTTTCCAACAAGTACTTATGTGCTCCTTAAGGATTTTTCTACAGGAAGTTATGGCTTAAAAACAGAAAGGTCCAGAGAGGTTTTTGCTACTGTCCTGGTTCTGAACAGTTTGCCTTCAACTGGACTTTTCACCAACTTAAAGTGTGATTTTGCTCTGGAGGTCTACAAAGAAGTTGTAGAGCACTTAAAGATCTTTCCAGAACTGTATTATACACTTTAATTGGTTAAAGCTACTCAGTGTTATGCTCTGTCAAAGTCCAGCAAGAATTCCTGCCAGAAACAGAGCTCTCTGTTTTTGAAAACTTTGACACCTAGTTATACTCTCATTTGAATCTTAGCTCAAAATAAGAGTTCAATAACTAATATTCGTTTCAAACTTCCATTTTTAGTTGAAAGTAAGCTCATGAATCATTTCTTCATAGGGAAGAGGTTCTTATGTGTGGTACGGTGTCGATGCACCATAAGAACAATGCCGGTACTACGTTGCCTCACCAAAGAAAATCCTAAGCCGGATTATATCGGCATATCCGTTTTATCAGTGGCACTAAGACGGTCTCTCGCACACGTGTACTACACGGGATATGTACGTGGTTAGTACCTGCAGAAAATCACTCAATAGTGGTGCACTCAAAGGTTGTTTCATTACAGGCAGTTCCATATTTGAAAGTAAATACAAACGCCCATATTATTGTCATACGGCAGTCCTTGAGTTAAGTCACGTCTCAAGGTACGTGATCGTGTTTCAACACCACACGACGGGGAACCCGAGTATGTCATGAATGGGTCGTCACGGTTGGGAATGTTATCAACCCAACGGATACCACCTACTGCCCTGCAGGGCTCGCCGATGGCAAGCGCTGCGTATGTCATCCTGGGCTACTTCCAGACGAACATGACACGACCCCACTGGTCCTGTCGAGCCAGGATCACGCTGAGGGGTGCTGCGTTGCACAACACCGTATAACACACGTCAAAGGTACAAAGCGGAAGCGGAAGCTTTATTACATAAACAAGTTTATTAACATGTTTACATCAAAATAAGTTTAGTCCACACTCGCGGGCGTAGACTAAGCATCAAGTGCACGTTCAGCCCTCGAACGTGTCCTTGCTAGCACACACGCACACTAACTCTGCGGCGTGCATGACTCCCACTCGACGGGGTTCCCCTCCTGGGGTTCCGTCTCCTCTTCGGGAGTCCCTTCCTCATAGAACCCTGCAAAAGCTTCAAACACAAGCAGTGAGCACGAAGGCTCAGCAAGTCTGACCCGTCTCACCTAAACATGGAACTTCTACATGAGGGTGATGGGTTGTATGAGGAAAAAAATCATTTGCAAGGACTCGCCTAATTAGTAGAACCTTACTTTCAAGTTTTAGCAGCAGGTTGTGAAGAACTCTATGCTAAGGCACATGAGAGAGCCGCAATCAAACAAGAAACGCATTTCTCTCATGTACTTTGCCCAAAGTTGAAAAGAACTTTAGTTAGCACTAAGCTACAACATATCATTAACAATCAATATCCAACTTTCAATCAGCAACATTTTAACATGTAACTAGCCTGTTCTTTCTACGTCACGGTACAGTGAACAAGTGGTACTCACTGACCGCGAGGGACGGCGATTATAATCGATTTACACCTGCAGGGTTACCCGAACAACCCGTCACGTACGCCCGTACTCGATGTTGCCTACAACAACCATCACGGACGCCGTACGCGACTACCTTTCACCCGTTAGCCAAATATTGAACCGGTCCCATCGTCCCGAGCAAGAGGTCCCTGCACGCGCATCTCTGTGCCGCCAGCTGATTTACACCTCGAGCTCTCAACCTACCCTCTGAACGACGGGCAATGCCTCAATACCCAGCTACCCGAGTTACATCAGTTTCCCGGTTCCCATATAGCCGGTAGGTCTTCGGTACTGTTCTAGCTTGTTCAACAGGCCCGCACACGGCTCGGTCCTCAATCGACACAAGCGGAGCTACAGCACACAGGCCCCAAAGTCCTGCTGCCCTTACTCTCCGCTCGGTCTCATTTTCTTGCCATGTGTATCATGTGCTATCTCTACCCGAGCAATGTGCCTCTAGCCTATTCTCGCGAGTATTTCCAACTACTCGACTTGTACCGAATCCTACTCTATCCTAGCAATGCAGTGGCTAACGGGGTTTTCAATCCTAAACCCAACCCGTGGTTTTCTTGGCTATGCAGTTGGATTTCCAAACAAGACTCTAATGCACAACATAAAGAAAACAAGTATGTGCTCAAAACAATAAAAATTTATAAAATGGTTAATGCAAACCGGGGCTTGCCTTGCTGCTCTTGGTCGTAGGCTAGCTGTTCCTCCGGAGTAACGAAGTCTAGGACTTCGGGTTCCTCCTCGACCTTAGCGACTACATGATAAGAACAATGTATGTATTAATTAAATGCTTTTGTATTAACTTTGAAGTTGTGAAGTCTATAACCTTTACTAGATAGACCTAATGACTGTGAAACTTTTACTGTGGCTTGGTTACAACCTAAACAGAGACTTGGTCAAGTTTTAGTTGCAGCAAAGCTCATTTGAGCCCTCCACAAATAATTATGTCCTTGACCTTAATTAAAGGCTTTTAGGGTGTTCTAGGTATTTTCATGAAACAAACTATGACTTTCTGAAAACTAGATTTTCAGAGGGTTCTAATGGAATTGGTCTCACTTAATTTGGAAGTCTCTAACTAAAGATATGAGCTAAACAATTTCAGAGAAAATTCTGAAAATGTTTCTGAACATTTTCTATTTTCTCTGGAACAGTTTTACTAATCACACCATTAGGTGGACTAAATGAGCTCAAATGGATCTGAAATTTTTATGGTAGTTCAAGGATATTTTGGTGAACATCTCAGCAAAATTTCAGGATTTTCCTCCAAATGATTCTCCAGTTAAAATTCCTAACAGTTTAAACTTTAAGGAATTAATTCTGGAGAATTAAGGAATTTCATGAAGTGACACTTGATTTTCTGGAAAGTACTCAAAGAGCTGAATCCAGCAAAATTTGGTTCACTCAATTTGGAGCTTTCTAGCCAAAGTTATAAGGATTTGAAGTTTGAAGGAAATCTGAAAATCGGGGAAAAGTTTAAACTCGCGCGTGGGCCCAGGAGACACGCGTCGCACGCCGAAGCGACAGCACACCGCGGCCCACAAGGCTTTTGCGCGCCAGCACACCCGATCCCGGCCGCAGCCGGATCCCGATTCAAAATATCGGCCGCTGACAGCTGGGGTCCACCCCCTTCTTCAACCTCGCGACACCCGCGCTCCGCCGCCGAGGGACCTCGCCGGAGAGCTCGCCGCCGGCTGCTGTACAGCTTCAAACTTCTTGATTCTGGCCGCCCCTGCCTACTTTTACTTGGGGAACATGATCCGAGGGTCAGCTGCTCATGACAACGGCCGGAGCATGGTCGGCGACGAGCCGCCATATCGGAACGACTTCGGCCATGTCGGCTGATGCTCCTAGTGCCTCAGCTACTTGGGAAACCGGTCGGGGAGCATCAGTGGACCTCAGAGAAGGTCGACATGAACTCGGGGCAGCTCGGGGAAGGCCCGAAATAGGTCCTCACCGTGCGCCCGATACCCCCCGTGCGTTCCGCCATTAGTAGACCTTGAATTACGCCGGGCACAGAAGTTCTCCGGCCCAGAGTTGTGAAGGCAACTTGTGCGTCACCGTGTCTAGTTCGTGTGGGAGTGGCCTGAGGCCCTCTAATCCTTTCTAGAGCACGAATTAAACAGAATCGTACCCGAGGGTCGTTCTGCACACAGAAAGGGGAAAAGTGGAAATTCGCCGCCGGTGAGCAACCACTCGAGCTGTGGCTCGGGGATGAGCAGCACCGATCACTTGCGCGTCCAAGGGTGCCTTGGCTCGGGCGTGACAACGCCCAGGTTGGGCTGTCCTCGAGAGCCCGAGGTGCGGCGGTTTCCAGTTCCGAGTTTGATCTTTCGGCACAGCCGATATCACTCGGTTTCAATCGATTTCTATCAATGGGAAGGATGGAGGATGGTCGCTAGTACCTGGCTGGGACCCTGGAGTGGAAAGAGGAAGCTGCGATCAGCTCGATCCAGCAGGAACTCGAGCGCCGGTGATGGCAGTGGAGAAATGGATCGTGCACGTCGGCAGCTCGGGGAATGGCGACTGAAGCACGCCGGGGAGGGAATAAATAGGCCGGTCGGCCGGTCTCCGGCTTGGGGCACGCAGCAGGAGCTGGCGCCGGCTGCCCCCTTCGGTGGCGCGCGCGCACAACAGCCGGGAACCGACTGAACTGTGGTTCAGTCGGTTTGCTTTGAGGCTGAGGCTGACATGTGGGTCCCACTCCTCTTTTAACCTCTGAAATTTATTCCTAACAGCTGTGGTAAACAGTGAACCCTATTCTACCCTTGGCAACTCAAATTATTCACCCAAGAGCCATTTGAATTGATCAAAGTTCAAATGAGGTTTGGTTTGAATGAATTTCAGCACAAGTGCAGTTTGAAATTCAAATAAAGTTTGAATTTCTCCCCCTTAGCTCATGTCAAGATCAACTCCAAATGGAGTGAAAATTGGTGTGTGAGCTCACAAAAATGTGCTGAGCAAGAATATGCCTTCCACTTTTAAATTCAGTGGGTGAAAACAGTTTGAATTTGAATATGTTTTCAAACTGCCCCTTTCCTATCTACACCCAAGATGACCTCAAAAATGTTTTGAATTTGGGTGAAACTTGGCATGGACATCCTTGGCAAAGTGTAGGAGTTTTCATATGTCCAGCCCATCTATATCACATGTGGGAAGTACCACTTTTGTAATGTGTGAGTTTGTTCCCTAATGAGCATGTTGATAATTGTTACTTGCTCTTTATTTGTGTTCATCATTTTTCCTCAAATGAGGTGTGTGGTGTGGTGATGAACACTGCAAATGAGTGTCAAAAACTGAGGCCCTTACATTCCTCCCCCCTTAAAAGAATCTCGTCCCGAGATTATAATGTGAAATGAGAGAGAGGACGGTGGAAATTTTACCGAATATGCGACGTGAGAAAGTCGGGGTAGTTAGTGCGAAGAAATTCTTCGCTCTCCCATGTCGCTTCATCCATGGAGTGATTACTCCACAGAACCTTGTAGAACCACAACGTACGGTTGCGTGTGGTTCGGGCCTTTTCATCAATAATCTGCACCGGTTCCTCCCGATAGGTGAGATCCGGTTGCAGTTCTTCAATGTCTTCCAGCTGAACGGTAGTTGATAGCTTGAGACACTTCCTCAGCTGGGAAATGTGAAAGACGTCGTGCACACCGGAAAGTGCTTCTGGTAATCTTAGCCGGTATGCCACCGATCCACATCTTTCGGTAATCTGGAATGGACCGATGAATCGGGGTGCTAACTTTCCTCTCACCCCAAATCTGTTTACGCCCTTCATTGGAGACACTCGTAGATATACGTGGTCTCCAGCTTCGAATTGTAACGGACGCCTTCTCCGGTCCGCATACTGTTTCTGTCGGGATTGAGCGGCTTTTAGGTTCGCTTGAATTACTCGAACCTTTTCTTCCGCGTTGTTGACAAGATCAATCCCGAAGGTAACCCTCTCGCCAGACTCACACCAATTCAATGGTGTGCGGCATTTTCTCCCGTATAGCGCCTCGTAGGGCGCCATCTTGATGCTGGCTTGGTACCCATTGTTGTACGAGAACTCGGCTAACGGCAAGTGATCATCCCAGTTCTTGCCGTGGTCGATAGCGCAAGCTCGTAGCATGTCTTCTAAGATTTGATTTACCCGCTCCGTTTGCCCATCCGTCTGCGGGTGGTAGGCTGAACTACGGATCAGCTTCGTCCCCAAGGCAGCGTGGAGCTGCTCCCAAAAACGGGACACAAATAAAGTGCCCCGGTCCGATACGATAGTACGGGGTACGCCGTATAAGCATAGGATCCGTGAGATGTACAGTTCAGCGTACTTCTTGGCGTTGTAGTTGGTGTTGACCGGGATGAAATGGGCAACTTTGGTGAGCCGATCGACGATCACCCACACAGAATCATGTTTCTGTAAGGTGGTGGGTAAACCGACGACGAAATCCATGCTCACGTCCTCCCACTTCCAGGCAGGAATGCCCAGTGGTTGCAGCAGTCCCGGTTTCCGCATGTGGTCTGCCTTCACCCGTCGACATGTATCACACTCGGACACGTATTTTGCAGTCTCTCGCTTCATCCGTGTCCACCAAAACTTGCTTCTGAGTTCTTGATACATCTTGTTGCTGCCGGGGTGAATAGAAAACTTTGATAAGTGAGCCTCATCAAAGATTTTCTTCCGTAACTCCGGGTTTCGGGGTACGACGATCCGGTCCTTGAACCATAGGACGCCGTCTCCGTCCTTCCGGAAACATTTCAACTCCCCACTGTCTACACGTCTCCGTAAATGTGACATGCCCTTGTCATTCTTCTGGGCTGCCGCTATCTCTTCACGGATGGTGGGGATCAAAGCTAGGTTGTAGAGAGCTCCGTGTGGAATCACATGGAGTGGTGGTTCGCTCTCTCCCAACGGTGTGATGGTCAGATTATTGACGTGTGACTTGCGGCTTAGCGCGTCTGCCACAACGTTTGCCTTGCCCGGATGATAATGGATCTCTATCTCGTAATCCTTTATCAGTTCTAACCATCTTCGTTGCCTCATGTTCAGCTCCTTCTGAGTGAATATGTACTTGAGGCTTTTGTGGTCGGTATATAAATGTACGAGGTTACCGAGTAGGTAGTGCCTCCACATTTTCAGTGCAAGTACCACGGCAGCGAGCTCCAAGTCGTGAGTTGGATAATTTTGCTCATGATTCCTAAGCTGCCGTGACCCATACGCGACCACCCTTCGGTCTTGCATCAACACACATCCGAGCCCAATGCCGGATGCATCGCAGTACACATCGAACGGTTTTGTTGTGTCTGGCTGCGCCAAAACCGGTGCTGATGTCAGGTGCTTGACTAAAGCCTTGAATGCTGCTTCACATGCTGGACTCCAAACATATTTGGTAGCCTTCTTCAGCAGCTCTGTCATTGGCTTGGCAATCTTCGAGAAGTTCGGAATGAACCTCCGATAATATCCCGCGAGTCCGAGGAAACTCCGTACCTCATGAACAGTTCTCGGGGATTTCCAATTCAGCACTTGCGTGATTTTGCTCGGGTCCACAGCGATACCCTCCGCTGAGATGATATGCCCGAGGAAAGGCACTTGCGATATCCAAAACTCGCATTTGCTGAACTTTGCGTATAACTTGTGATCCCGCAGCCGTTGCAAGACTATACGCAGATGTTTCTTGTGATCTTCCTCCGACTTGGAATATACCAGGATGTCGTCGATGAAGACCACGACAAACTTGTCCAGCTCCGGCATGAACACCGAGTTCATTAAGTACATGAAGTGAGCTGGAGCATTGGTGAGGCCAAAGGACATGACCAGGTACTCATAAAGTCCGTACCTTGTCGAAAAAGCTGTCTTTGGAATGTCCTCAGCCCTGATCTTAATCTGATGGTACCCGGATCTTAAATCCATCTTGGAAAAGACCTTTGCTTCGACCAACTGATCAAACAACATGTCGATCCGTGGCAACGGGTACTTGTTCTTGATGGTTACGGCATTTAATGGACGGTAGTCCACGCAAAGCCGCAACGTTTCATCCTTCTTTTTGACAAATAATGCCGAACAGCCCCATGGCGAGGAGCTCGGCCTAATAAAACCCTTCTCCAGAAGGTCCGTGAGCTGAGTCTTCAGTTCAGCCAACTCCTTGGGCGCCATCTTGTACGGCCTTCGGGATATTGGCATGGTTCCCGGTGCAAGTTCAATCTTGAACTCCACCTCTCTATCGGGTGGCATCCCCGGCAAATCATCCGGGAATACATCAGGGAATTCTCGGACCACTGGAATGTCTTCCAATCTGATGGTTGTGGCTTGATAGACACTTGGAAGTTTTATTTCTGGACTGTCCAGAAATAATGAGTGAGAACCGTGCACTCCTGAGTTTAAGTGCACGACTCGGAGGACGGTGTCTAAAACAGCGCCGTGGCGGTTTAACCACGACATCCCTAGGATGACATCGACCTTCTGTCCCTCTAAGATAATGAGAGACGTGGGGTACACTCTACCCGCTAAGCATAATGGTGCTTTGGAGACCATTACGCTTGCTGAAATCTTCCCACCCGGTGAACAAATTAAATATGGACTATCGGTGGGTAGTATTGGCAAGCTGTGTTTAGCAATGAAAGCTTGGCTAATAAAATTATGCGTGGCGCCTGAATCAAATAGTACTATAGCGGGATGCTGGTGGAGTTGGAACATACCCGCAAGGATTGGCTCGCCCTCCGGCACGTCCTCAATGGCAAGCTGGTGGACAGTGCCGGGCCTAGGGTTTGCCCGCCGCGCATTAGTAGGGTTCCGGGGTTGATTCCTCCCCGGAAACTGTGGTACCACTCCGCCGCCTTGCCTCTCCGGGCAACTGCTCGCGAAGTGTCCTGGACGACCACACTTGTAACATGTGGCCGCTGCTGGTGGAGTACTTGGTGGACGAAAGCCCGGCATGCGTTGCGGAGGTGCAAACGCACGCGGCATCGCCCGCTGCTGCTGTTGTTGTTGCGGTGGTGCTGGCAGTGCCGGCCGGAATGCCGGTGAAGAATACGGCCGACCGCGGAACGGCATCGACCGCTGTGGTGGCTGCCAGCGCGGACCTGATGGTGGGCGATTCACCATCCGAAACTTCTGAGAAGGACCGCCTCCTTCTCCGCTGCTCTGCGGCGCGCTTCGCTTTCGCTCTGCCGCCGCCAACTCCTTGCCGGAGTCTTCCTGAACAATCGCAGCATCAATTATGTCGTTGAGGCTGCCGCGATTGAACATCGCCAGCTTGTCCTTCAGGAGCGGGTTAAGCCCCTGGTAAAAGTGGTCCCGCCGTTTCTCGTCCGTATCTGCGTGATACGACGCGTAGAGTGCGAGATCGTTGAACGCTCTGGAGTACTCCAGCGCGTTCCGGCTCCCTTGTTGCAGGTGTAGGAATTCCTGCGTCTTCCTCTTCATCAAACCGGGCGGTATATGATAGGCCCGGAAGGCCGTCCGGAACTCCGCCCAGGTCATCACTCGGTCGGTGGGTTGTGAAGCACAAAAGTTGGCCCACCACGCGCTCGCGGATCCTTGGAGCTGCTGGACCGCGAACTGAGTCTTGCGCTGCTCGCTGATTTGGAGCAGCCCGAACTTCATCTCTATGGCGCGGAGCCAGTTGTCCGCGTCAAGTGGTTCATCCGCCCTTGAGAATACAGGGGGATGAGTCGCCAGGAAGTCAGAGTAGGAGCTCTGTTGGCGCTCCTCACGATCTTGACGTCTCTCTGGGCGAGACGTATTCGCAATTAACGTTTGCAGCAGCTCTGTATGCTGCTGATGTGAACCCGCCATTGCCGCGACAATGTCGGCCAATGTAACCGTTGGCAGTGGCGGTGGCGGTGTTTGCTGTTGCTGTTGCTGCTGCTGTCCCGAGGAGTCCTCGGGAGGTGGTTGGGAGGTCTCTCCCCCTTGGCTAGTACCTCCAACATCGGGGTTGGCACGAGTACGCGTCATTCTGAAATTCAACACAGCAGCAATTAGCACATGTCTTACTCAAAATTCCATAAACAGGAGTAAGTATTGAAGCGACGCATGATTAACTTGCACAACATTCACATATATTGATAAAGCATAAACTTTATACAAGATACATTATTCTCGGATCTCCGAGAAGTCGTGCTCATGTCGTCACTACCTATACATACGCTACTGTCTACACGACATGTCACCGATTACAAAAGTTGGGTTACGCTACCCTAGCTGCCCTACTTGGCAACCGTAACCCCCTACTCGTAGTAGAACTCGACCTCCTGTGGGTCGTCCTCCTCCGGTACCTCTGCTGGTGGCTCGGGGTCTACCACCTCTTCTCCCATTCCAGGTTCTCCCATGGCTGGAAGACCCAAGACTACCGGTACGCCCAATACCGGGGGCACGAGGTCCTGCAATGCATGCACCTCGTCCATAGCCTGGTTGTAGTCCTCTTCCCAGCCTTGTCCTTCCTCAATAGCGTCGTCCCGCTCTTGAGCAAGGTCCTCATTCTGCTGGGTTAGGGTCTGCACCAGCTCTTGCAACGCCGCAATGTCAACACGGCTCTTCTTCTTTGCCTTCTTCAGACGACGCAACTGATTGTGTTGTTCATTCAGTCGCTTGATCGTCGGAAGGAGCACATTGCGGAGTGCACTGTGAGCACTCTCAAAATGATCTCCACGGCTTGTGCTCTCCTTGAGCTTGGTGGCGAGATGCTCCGTATGAACAGCTTGGCTGTCCATCACAGCGTTTCCCGCCCTCATTTGGAGGCTGAGATTTGCCTCCGCGGGGTTGTACCTTGGGCAACTCGGGTTCGTTGCCTCTAGGTACCTCTCTTCCCACACATGCTGAGCTCGTCCCTCCACCGGAACGAGTGCGTATGGAGTTCCCTCCATAGCCTGTACGTGTAGTTGGCAGAAACGTGACATAGTGTCACGGGCTGCCACTTGCCACATCCCTTCCGGTTGTCTTCCTCTCACCGTGACGGTGAATGGCACCCAACCGGGTGGCGTAGGCCCTGCAGGAACCTCGACATGGATCGTCCACGTCTTGTTCCCCTCTTCGCCTTCTTCCTTGGCGAAGTATTGCGGCATCTGGTTGTACCCGAAATATTGGAGCATTAGCCACAATGCTCCCGGGTAGCCGCTACGGTCAGAGCAGTGGGAAACTACCCACCCGTTCTCCAACCGTTTATCTGCTGCCATCTGTAAAAATATATTTGAGAAATGTCAAATATTTATTTAAACAGTAAACCATTGAGTTATAACATAAGATATGTCATTGAACCCTTAACACTTGGAAACATAGTTCAAATTTTTAAACAAATTTGACTGCTGATCTGCTGTTCCCATGACAGCCCTGACCAGTTTCCATATCAATCTGATTTAGGCCAGGTTAAAAGCAAAACCAGTCCTGGAGCTCAACATCAAAGTTAAAGTTAACTTCAATAGCTTTCCAGAAAGTATTTGGTTGGCCTAAGATCTGCTCTGGTTCAAAAGTTATGAGATGTCAAAGTTAACAGAATTTCTGGGAACAATTGGACAGCACCTCCCTGCCTTAGGTACTGATTTGATCCAAGAATTCCAGTTAATTCTGTTCCTAATCTGACAAAACTTTCTGTTACAAAGTTGTAACCCATCTCATAAGCTTCCCAGAACCACCTCATTTTCTATTTTTGGATTTTTTATGCAGGAAGTTATGCTTAATTTACAGAGAGTCTACAGAGAGTCTTTGCTCCGTCCTGTTTTCTGGACAGTTTCAACTCTACTGCATTTTTCGAGTGGTTAAGGGATGAAACACCTCTGGAACTCAACAGAAAAGTTGTAAAGCTCCTCCAAAGCTTTCCAGAAATGTATCATACGACCCCAACCTCGAAAGAACTCAACCTCTAACCTCTGATTAACTTCAGCCTTGATTTAGCTGAAAACAGAGTGCTCTGTCCTTAACATCCTATAAGTTGAAAATTTATTAACTTTGAATATCCTGTTCAAGGGAAGGAGTTACATCAAGTTTTACTACTTTGGATCAAAACCTTCAAGTTTTTAAATGAAGTTGTTCATTTAGTTGGGTGTGACGTCGAGGCGTCACCAGATTATGTCGGTACTACGTCCTCACAAAGGAAGAACCTATACCGGATTTAGCCGGCTTCGTTAGTTCAGTGGCACTACTCGTCACTCGCACACGGATGCTACACGTCTACCGTTTCGTGGTAAGGCTACCTGCAGAAACTCAAACAATCATCAGACTCGGCTGCACACCGAGCCCGGAATCCATACAGTTTGTACACCCGGCCGTCATCACTCGCCCGGATGTTCTCAAGCCAAACACGCCTTGAGTTACGTGTTCACGTTTCAGACCACGTGACGGGGTCTCCCATGTTGCACCACGCACGCCAGGGACAGACGTTGCTCGAATACCCCAAACGACATGAAGAGTCGTAGAGGATATCAAAGCGGGTCGGGTTACCTGCCACCCGTGGGGCTCCACCCTTCAGCTTGTGCGCACTGGTGGACAGCGCTTACGTGCACCCCCCAAGACATGAACGTCCCGAGATGCACGATTTTCCGACATAACAAATAAGTTAATAAGCCACTTTCTATATACTAATAACATCCTTATACGGGCTACTAACTCGTTCCTCACTGGATTTTTGAAAAAGAAGACCTTTGTACTGTGTTAAACCTCAAGCGAGCTCTGATACCACGCTGACACGACCCCACTGGTCCTGTCGAGCCAGGATCACGCTGAGGGGTGCTGCGTTGCACAACACCGTATAACACACGTCAAAGGTACAAAGCGGAAGCGGAAGCTTTATTACATAAACAAGTTTATTAACATGTTTACATCAAAATAAGTTTAGTCCACACTCGCGGGCGTAGACTAAGCATCAAGTGCACGTTCAGCCCTCGAACGTGTCCTTGCTAGCACACACGCACACTAACTCTGCGGCGTGCATGACTCCCACTCGACGGGGTTCCCCTCCTGGGGTTCCGTCTCCTCTTCGGGAGTCCCTTCCTCATAGAACCCTGCAAAAGCTTCAAACACAAGCAGTGAGCACGAAGGCTCAGCAAGTCTGACCCGTCTCACCTAAACATGGAACTTCTACATGAGGGTGATGGGTTGTATGAGGAAAAAAATCATTTGCAAGGACTCGCCTAATTAGTAGAACCTTACTTTCAAGTTTTAGCAGCAGGTTGTGAAGAACTCTATGCTAAGGCACATGAGAGAGCCGCAATCAAACAAGAAACGCATTTCTCTCATGTACTTTGCCCAAAGTTGAAAAGAACTTTAGTTAGCACTAAGCTACAACATATCATTAACAATCAATATCCAACTTTCAATCAGCAACATTTTAACATGTAACTAGCCTGTTCTTTCTACGTCACGGTACAGTGAACAAGTGGTACTCACTGACCGCGAGGGACGGCGATTATAATCGATTTACACCTGCAGGGTTACCCGAACAACCCGTCACGTACGCCCGTACTCGATGTTGCCTACAACAACCATCACGGACGCCGTACGCGACTACCTTTCACCCGTTAGCCAAATATTGAACCGGTCCCATCGTCCCGAGCAAGAGGTCCCTGCACGCGCATCTCTGTGCCGCCAGCTGATTTACACCTCGAGCTCTCAACCTACCCTCTGAACGACGGGCAATGCCTCAATACCCAGCTACCCGAGTTACATCAGTTTCCCGGTTCCCATATAGCCGGTAGGTCTTCGGTACTGTTCTAGCTTGTTCAACAGGCCCGCACACGGCTCGGTCCTCAATCGACACAAGCGGAGCTACAGCACACAGGCCCCAAAGTCCTGCTGCCCTTACTCTCCGCTCGGTCTCATTTTCTTGCCATGTGTATCATGTGCTATCTCTACCCGAGCAATGTGCCTCTAGCCTATTCTCGCGAGTATTTCCAACTACTCGACTTGTACCGAATCCTACTCTATCCTAGCAATGCAGTGGCTAACGGGGTTTTCAATCCTAAACCCAACCCGTGGTTTTCTTGGCTATGCAGTTGGATTTCCAAACAAGACTCTAATGCACAACATAAAGAAAACAAGTATGTGCTCAAAACAATAAAAATTTATAAAATGGTTAATGCAAACCGGGGCTTGCCTTGCTGCTCTTGGTCGTAGGCTAGCTGTTCCTCCGGAGTAACGAAGTCTAGGACTTCGGGTTCCTCCTCGACCTTAGCGACTACATGATAAGAACAATGTATGTATTAATTAAATGCTTTTGTATTAACTTTGAAGTTGTGAAGTCTATAACCTTTACTAGATAGACCTAATGACTGTGAAACTTTTACTGTGGCTTGGTTACAACCTAAACAGAGACTTGGTCAAGTTTTAGTTGCAGCAAAGCTCATTTGAGCCCTCCACAAATAATTATGTCCTTGACCTTAATTAAAGGCTTTTAGGGTGTTCTAGGTATTTTCATGAAACAAACTATGACTTTCTGAAAACTAGATTTTCAGAGGGTTCTAATGGAATTGGTCTCACTTAATTTGGAAGTCTCTAACTAAAGATATGAGCTAAACAATTTCACAGAAAATTCTGAAAATGTTTCTGAACATTTTCTATTTTCTCTGGAACAGTTTTACTAATCACACCATTAGGTGGACTAAATGAGCTCAAATGGATCTGAAATTTTTATGGTAGTTCAAGGATATTTTGGTGAACATCTCAGCAAAATTTCAGGATTTTCCTCCAAATGATTCTCCAGTTAAAATTCCTAACAGTTTAAACTTTAAGGAATTAATTCTGGAGAATTAAGGAATTTCATGAAGTGACACTTGATTTTCTGGAAAGTACTCAAAGAGCTGAATCCAGCAAAATTTGGTTCACTCAATTTGGAGCTTTCTAGCCAAAGTTATAAGGATTTGAAGTTTGAAGGAAATCTGAAAATCGGGGAAAAGTTTAAACTCGCGCGTGGGCCCAGGAGACACGCGTCGCACGCCGAAGCGACAGCACACCGCGGCCCACAAGGCTTTTGCGTGCCAGCACACCCGATCCCGGCCGCAGCCGGATCCCGATTCAAAATATCGGCCGCTGACAGCTGGGGTCCACCCCCTTCTTCAACCTCGCGACACCCGCGCTCCGCCGCCGAGGGACCTCGCCGGAGAGCTCGCCGCCGGCTGCTGTACAGCTTCAAACTTCTTGATTCTGGCCGCCCCTGCCTACTTTTACTTGGGGAACATGATCCGAGGGTCAGCTGCTCATGACAACGGCCGGAGCATGGTCGGCGACGAGCCGCCATATCGGAACGACTTCGGCCATGTCGGCTGATGCTCCTAGTGCCTCAGCTACTTGGGAAACCGGTCGGGGAGCATCAGTGGACCTCAGAGAAGGTCGACATGAACTCGGGGCAGCTCGGGGAAGGCCCGAAATAGGTCCTCACCGTGCGCCCGATACCCCCCGTGCGTTCCGCCATTAGTAGACCTTGAATTACGCCGGGCACAGAAGTTCTCCGGCCCAGAGTTGTGAAGGCAACTTGTGCGTCACCGTGTCTAGTTCGTGTGGGAGTGGCCTGAGGCCCTCTAATCCTTTCTAGAGCACGAATTAAACAGAATCGTACCCGAGGGTCGTTCTGCACACAGAAAGGGGAAAAGTGGAAATTCGCCGCCGGTGAGCAACCACTCGAGCTGTGGCTCGGGGATGAGCAGCACCGATCACTTGCGCGTCCAAGGGTGCCTTGGCTCGGGCGTGACAACGCCCAGGTTGGGCTGTCCACGAGAGCCCGAGGTGCGGCGGTTTCCAGTTCCGAGTTTGATCTTTCGGCACAGCCGATATCACTCGGTTTCAATCGATTTCTATCAATGGGAAGGATGGAGGATGGTCGCTAGTACCTGGCTGGGACCCTGGAGTGGAAAGAGGAAGCTGCGATCAGCTCGATCCAGCAGGAACTCGAGCGCCGGTGATGGCAGTGGAGAAATGGATCGTGCACGTCGGCAGCTCGGGGAATGGCGACTGAAGCACGCCGGGGAGGGAATAAATAGGCCGGTCGGCCGGTCTCCGGCTTGGGGCACGCAGCAGGAGCTGGCGCCGGCTGCCCCCTTCGGTGGCGCGCGCGCACAACAGCCGGGAACCGACTGAACTGTGGTTCAGTCGGTTTGCTTTGAGGCTGAGGCTGACATGTGGGTCCCACTCCTCTTTTAACCTCTGAAATTTATTCCTAACAGCTGTGGTAAACAGTGAACCCTATTCTACCCTTGGCAACTCAAATTATTCACCCAAGAGCCATTTGAATTGATCAAAGTTCAAATGAGGTTTGGTTTGAATGAATTTCAGCACAAGTGCAGTTTGAAATTCAAATAAAGTTTGAATTTCTCCCCCTTAGCTCATGTCAAGATCAACTCCAAATGGAGTGAAAATTGGTGTGTGAGCTCACAAAAATGTGCTGAGCAAGAATATGCCTTCCACTTTTAAATTCAGTGGGTGAAAACAGTTTGAATTTGAATATGTTTTCAAACTGCCCCTTTCCTATCTACACCCAAGATGACCTCAAAAATGTTTTGAATTTGGGTGAAACTTGGCATGGACATCCTTGGCAAAGTGTAGGAGTTTTCATATGTCCAGCCCATCTATATCACATGTGGGAAGTACCACTTTTGTAATGTGTGAGTTTGTTCCCTAATGAGCATGTTGATAATTGTTACTTGCTCTTTATTTGTGTTCATCATTTTTCCTCAAATGAGGTGTGTGGTGTGGTGATGAACACTGCAAATGAGTGTCAAAAACTGAGGCCCTTACAGAACACACTATCGCGTTACTGACCACGCGATGGGGTCTCCACTTACTTGCCTAATGCACGCTAGGGATCAGCGTTTCATATGAACTCAGGAACATGAAGAGTCCAAGAGTTTCATATTAACATCTCACACCAAGCTGTGAGATCTAACCCTGAACCACTTTCCTCGTCAGGGGAGCTAACCGAAATTGATCCGCTTTCGGTGGCGTTCCTTACCATTCTTACCAGAACGTAGGTGTGTCGTTGCATAATGAAAATTTCAGAATTATAACAAGTAAGTTAGCAACGCCACTTTAAGTAACTATACCACTATAGTCCTTATGTGGGCCTAATACCGTTTCCTCACCGTATCCTAAGTTTTTGTCGTAATACCATCCTTATTCCGTGTGCTATTACCAATGCGGCTCTGATACCAGGCTGAGGGGGCCCCGCCGTCCCGATCACTCACGGGGACGGGGCGCCTCGCCCGGGAATCGCATTGGGTGGTGCCGTGTTATGCGGCACCCAACAGCACACATATAAGGAACAATGTATTACATAAATCAAAACGGAAGCTTACAATTATCCTTTGTAAATAATTTACATAAAATAGCTACAGCGAAAGTCTATAACCAGCTCACGTTGAATAACTACGAAGCACTCGAGAAGAGGTCCAGCCCGCGGACTCCTCTCGCTAGCAACACGAAGACATGGCAGCGGCTAGGTTCTCCAAGTGTGACATGACTCGGAAGTTCCCGAGTCTCACCGGACAACCTTCTTTATAGCGTTGATGTTTACCTACAAAACCACTTATATAGCAAGAGTGAGCACAAAGGCTCAGCAAGACTTAACCGTCTCTCCTAAGACATGAAACTCTACATGAAAGTAACCTAAGACTTAAGCCTGTCGTTTGCGAAAAGACTCGCCTACAAGTTCATCCTTAACTTTCAGATTTTAGCCATAATAGTAGTGACCTTGCGCCCAGCAACATTGGAACTCCACAATCAAACAAGAAACGCTTCATTCCAATGTTACTTGTCCCAAGGTGAAAAATAACTTTAGTTTGCTCTATCTCTACTTCAACCATGGTTTTCATGCAATTTATAATTAGCATAACAGCATTTAAAACTTTTTGCAAACTATTCCCACATAACTTGATTAACTACGTCACAACACAGGGAGCAAGCGGTAATCAATAACCGCGATGGACGGTGATTCGAATCAAACACTACCCGGATAACTCGACACATACGCCCGCCTCTGAAGACCCAACTCTGGCGTCCTTCATTACGTCGTATGTGGCCACCTTTCGCAGGACACTAAACTGTAGAACCGGTCGCGCCGTCTCGGGCTCATAGGTCTAACGAGACGATGTGGTATGCCTCTACAATCCAGTGAACCTGGTACATCGGTTTCCTGATTCCCATATGTCAGTAAGCATCCGGTACACAACTCAATACCTGCTCCTGGGTGCCGCACACGCATCGGTCCTTAACCGACACAGGCAGAGCTACTCGACCAAGACCTCGTCTTGTCGCTGCCTAACCATCCTGCCTGGTCTCATCTTTGGAAATGTAAACTTTAGTTTACCCTCTTTTTCCATCTACACCCAGGTAATCCCGTCTATACTCGCGAGTAGATTCCAACTACTTGTCTTCTACCGGATGCCCTAGTCTATTTAGCATGGCCTTATTCTACAGCGATGACACAAAGCTACCCTTGACCTCAGGGTTCATGTTTTGTTATGAAAGTGGTGTATCAACATCCTTGACCTAATGCACATACAAACCTTGACCAAATGTAGTGAACAAAGGGAAAACTTTAATAACAACTTAAATGCAAACCGGGGCTTGCCTTGGTTTTGCAGGTGTCTAAAGTCAGATAAGATGAAGTTAGTTGCTGATGATGACTTGAAGCTGAATCACTGCCTTCTTGCTTCTTGCTTCAAGCTCAACTCCTCCTTCTTCACTTTCCACGTCTAATCACTACACGTTATGAATATGTATATATGTTTAATTATAAAAATTTTTGCTAACAAGTTCTAAAGACAAGTTTGAAACTGGAACTTTTTTTAAGAATTTAAAATGAAACTGGTGCTAGTGGTTTGGGTTTGTGTCTAAGCACTATCATCAAGGGAGAAGTGGGGTTCATCACTTGGGTGGGGATTAACTAATGATTGAACAGAACACTAATGATCCAGGGCCCCAATGGAGCTGGAAATTTTCTTGGGAGTCCCTTGTCACAAGAAAGTCCTCTGGACCAAAATTTAGAACATTTCACTGAGTGGATCACCCAGAACAATTCCCTAAGCATTTAGGAAAAAAGGAATTAATTCTGATTAAATTTGCACTTTCATGCAAATTCAAGTGAACTATAATTTCATACATAGCTCAGGGAGTATGCATAAATTTTCCTAGGATTTTTGGAGCTAAGGAATGGCCAGAACTGAATTTCCAAGTTTTGGAAATTCTCTGAAAATGTTTCTGTATTTATTTGAATACAGAAACTTGAAATTGGAATTATCCCAACTATATCAATTCCAAATGAGCTGAAACTTTAACAGGAGTTTCCTAATATCCTAAAAAATATCCTGGCAAAAATTGGGGAATTTTGGATGAACCAAACTCCCTCTAAAATTCTTTTGCTGAAAAGCTTTAAAGAATTTTCCAGAATTTTCTATTGGTTTTCATGCAAATTGGGTTGTACATTTGAATAGAGCTCTTCATCCTGAATCAAACCCAATTTGAATCACTAATTTTTGGAGCTTCCTAGCAAAAGTTATGCAGTTCTAAAGTTTGAACTAAATCCGGAATTCAAATTAATTCGGAAAAAGTTTAAACCCTGACTGCAGGCCACAGGGCCACGTGTCGACCGCTGAAACACGAGCCACACGGGGCCAAAGACCTTTTCCCGCGCCACCACACCGGATCCGGGGCCGCAGCGGATCGAAGATTTAAAATATCGCTGCTGACAGGTGGGACCGGCCGGTCGTCTTCAACCTCGGCCCGTCCCCTTTTTCCCGCGCCGCCCCCTCATCGGCAACTCATCGGGGCTCGCCGGAGTCGGCTTCCCGGCAGTCTCCCGGCTCGGTACTCGCCGCCTGGGGGTTTTCAGGGTCGGGGAACATGTCTACGGGGTTGGCTCGGGCTGCCGGTGGCTGGAAGTAGGCCGGCGACGAGCCGCGGCCTTCGGTGATGATCAACACCGTCGCCCGAGCACACTAGCCCGCCAAAAGCTCGGCGGATCCGCTCTAAAGCATTGGTGGAGGTCAGGCAAGCTCGGCGTGGCCTCAACCTGGCTCTGAAACGACGGCAAACCGGTTGTCACCGTGCGCCCGCGCGTTCCCGCCATGGCCACCGACCGAAAAGCTCAAAATTAGCTGTAACCACGGTGTTTCTAGCTAGGGTTGTGGAAGAAAAAGGTTCCCTATCCTCTCTAGCTCTGGTGTGCGCAAAATGAACAACTTTAACCGAGAATTAAGCATTAATTTCAACAGTTCTAACCCGCGGGTAGGTTTTCCTCGTCCGAGGGAAAAAACTTGAAATTCCCAAGCTACGTTGCACGGCTTGGGCTGAAACTCGGGGGAGAGCAGCGTGACGTCCCGGCGCGTCTTGGAGGGTGCTTGCTCGGCCGTGAAAAGACTCGGTATGAGCTGTCCACGGTGACCCGAGTTGCCCTTTCGCTGGTGAGCGTTAGTACCTCACGTTGATCGTTGATTTGGGCGCCCCACGAGCCAGGAACGACGGGGCCGAGCTGTGGAGGATCTTGTGCACTCGATTGCGCTCCCTTTTTGTGTGGACGACTCGAGCAGAAGAGGGCGCGAGCTGGTGGACAACCGAGGGAAACGGAGGCGTCGCCGGCGGTTGTTTTTCGGGCGCGGAAGAAAAAGGAGGCCACGGTACGAGTGAGAGGCTTCGTGTTTGCTTCGGTGGGAGGGATAAGCGCCGGATGAACCGCCTCTGGCGCCCGCGCGTGGGGGGGGGGGGCAGCTCGAGCAGGAGGTGGCGGTGGCTGCCGCCTCGGTGGCGCCGGGAGATCGGTCTAACCCGAGAGCAAAGACTTATGTGCTAAGTTTTTCCCTCCTCTTCTATGACAATTGGGCCCCACCAAGTTTCTTGCTCAAATATCTCCAGATTTTTTTTGGCACATTGCAAACTTCACTCATATGGAGCTCAAAATTCACAAGCCAATTGGTAATTTGACAAGTTGTGCCTCAGTTTCAAATTTAAATTCAAATTTGGATGGAATTCACAAGTCCCTTTGATATTCATATCAAAGCTCCTCCAAATTTGCTCCAAATTTGCCCCCTCTACAATTTGAACCTGGGGAGTTTGAATATGCCCTCTGATCTATGAGTTGGTCATTGCAAATACAACTTTTTAAACATCAGTTTGCATTTTTCTTTTTGGAGATGGCCCCTCCTCTTTTGGGAGTGACCCTCTTAATTCAAACTAAATTCAAAGTTTTTATTGCTCATGCCAACACTTTCATGAGTACAAAAAAGTTTTTGTAAGTCCCATTTCTTGCATACAAACTCAACTTTATTCATAGCCCAAGTTTTCTATTCACAAGTTTTGGGACTTTTACAAGGCATTTTCCCCTGTGCGCGGGGGTACCCCATATCGCGGGTACCGACAGTGGCCCCCGGGCTCTCCTCGGGGGAGGTAACGAGCCCGAGGTGAGGCCTTCTCCTACCTGCGCACTTTCTTGTCTTGAGTACTCCCTGTGCTGGTAGGGTCTTGACGGCTTCGGAGTTCAGCCTCTTAGGAGAGGGTGAAGCCTGGCATCGGAGCTCGGCCCGGCTGTGGTGGCGGAGGTCCGGAAGTCATCGGAGCTCAGGTCCACAAAGGGCGTGAGGTCCGGCATCAGGGCTCGCCTCTGAAAGGAGGGCGAGGGCTGGCATCGGAGCTCGGCCCAGCTGTGGGGGCGGAGGTCCGGAAGTCATCGGAGCTCAGGCCAGCGAAGGTCGTGAGGTCCGGAGGTCATCGGAGCTCAGGCCAGCGAAGGGTGTGAGGTCCGGCATTAGCGCTCGCCTCTGAAAGGAGGGCGAGGGCTGGCCTCGGAGCTCAGCCCAGCTGCGGGGGCGGAGGTCCGGAAGTCATCGGAGCTCAGGCCAGCGAAGGGCGTGAGGTCCGGCATCAGCGCTCGCCTCTGAAAGGAGGGCGAGGGCTGGCCTCGGAGCTCGGCCTGGCTGTGGAGGAGGAGTCCGGAAGTCATCGGAGCTCAGGCCAACGAAGGGCGTGAGGTCCGGCATCAGCGCTCGCCTTTGAAAGGAGGGCGAGGGCTGGCCTCGGAGCTCGGCCTGGCTGTGGATGCGGAGGTCCGGAAGTCATCGGAACTCAGGCCAGCGAAGGATGTGAGGTCCGGAGGTCATCGGAGCTCAGGCCAGCGATGGGCGTGAGGTCCGGCATCAGCGCTCGCCTCTGAAAGGAGGGCGAGGGCTGGCATCGGAGCTCGGCCCAGCTATGGGGGCGAAGTCCGGCACTGCTCAGTGGTCCCCCCTTTCCTGTCCCTTAGTCTCATTTGGCTTACTGTCCCAGGCCGGAATACGGGGCTTGGGTAATCCAGTGCACTTGGTCCCGGAGGTCTGGCCCCAGCCCCAGTCAGGGTGTAACCGTCCGGCCCCCTGGTACTCAGACCGTAGCGCTGGGGGGCAGAGTGCGCATGCTTTGGGTGCAAGACTGGGCAAAGCAAGGCTCCTGACCCCCCGGTCTAGCGTAGGTCTTTTCTCGGAGGAGACCGACTGGCGGTACAGTACCCTTACAGGGGGAGATCCAAAAGGCCACCGGGCCTCTGGCAGGTACCCCAAGCACTACCGCCTTCGGCAGGACGGCAAATATCGACTATGCATGAGAGCAGGAAAGAGGAACCAAGTGTACAATGGACGCACACTGTCTAGAGCGTGGGGAGGTGTTCATATAAATTAATGCGCAATTTAAATAAACACCTAAGTAAGCATGGTGAACTTACTGGGGTAGCGTCGGAGCGCTTGTCTTCACGCAGAGCGGGTCATGCGTGGCTTCGTCGTACGCCGGACATGGGGGGACCCCCATGGCGATCTCAGGGGGAAGCATGGCTTCGGCCCCGCATACCATGTGGAAGGGTAGTTCCCGTGACCCGGCCCTGGGAAGTCCGGCTGGCCCTCAACATGGAGGAGCCGGTATCCCCCGACAGCTCTGGGTGCGCGTCTGCACCGGTTGTGTGGGTCTGCTAACCGGTTTGACGGCATCCCCCGACCTGGCACGCATTGCATCCCTAACCGGTTTGACGGCATCCAGGTGGCTCTCGGTCAGTAGGAGCCATGCCGGGTGGCTTAACCGACCAGCGTGCGGGACGATGAGCATTCCCAGCACTCGCCTCCTTGGACTACTGCGAGCTAGTCACAGCCTTCCTCCTGGGTTATGCACCGCAATAGGATGTCGTGGCGCCACGCCAGTAAAGATACCAGCACGTAGCACTTAGCCATCCGCACCACCCGTTCAGCGAATGCACGTTCATCAGGAAGGATGTCCTTCAAGGAGTCCCGGACCTCCGTGATCCATGCATCGGGACTACTTGAGCTTCTGGATCTTGAGCGCTGGGTTGCACGGAGTCCCCAGTGACGCTTACGATCCTTTGGCGGCATCCATGGCTGCAGGTCCGCCGGGACTGCCTAGCTTCGAGGCACTGGTTCAGCCCCCTTCGCCCAGCTCGGCGGGCCAGGTTGTGGACCGCAGCAACGTCCTCTCGAAGACTCCTTCGGGTGCAGGGGCTCCGATGGAGGCCTTCGTTGAGAGGTCGTCGGCTGCGGCCTTGCCAGCACGCGGTACATGGCGCAGGTCCAAGGCGAGGAAGTCTTTCTCCAACATCCGCACATGGAGCAGATAAGCAGCTAGCTGTGGGTCATTGCAGGGGCATTCACCCTTAACTTGCTTGATAACTAGCTGGGAGTCGCCCTGCGCCAACAACTGGCGAGCGCCTAGAGACAGGACTGTCTTTTAGGCCAAGGATGAGTGCTTCATACTCTGCCAAGTTGTTGGTTGCCTTGGAAGTGAGACGCACCATGTACCCATACTGCTCCCCCAATGGCATGAGAAGCAGTACGCCGGCACCGGCCCCCTTCTTTCGCGAGGGGCCATCAAAGAAGAGCGTCCGGTGAGGCCCGGTGAAGACCGGAGCTCGGTACTTTGGTTCACCGTCTTCGCGGCCCCCTGGGTCAGCCTTTGTTGGCGTCCACTCAGCCACGAAGTCAGCCAGTGCTTGGCTCTCGGCTGTCTGACGTGGTCGGGAGCTCAGCTTGAACTCCGCCATCTTCGGGCTGTCTTCCGGCTTCGGAAGCTGGCAGTGAGTGCCAATTCCGCCCATCGGCTGCTCTGGCGCACTTGTCCGCCAGGCTGAAGAGCCTCGAGATGTCTTGCACCTCCCTGGTGGCCAACTTCTCGAGCATCTTCTTGTCCCTCACACCTTGTCGGAATGCGACCACTGCTGATGCATTCGGGATGTGGGGGACGGTGTTGCGTACCTGGGAGAACCGCTGGATGAAGGAGCGCAGATTCCCCAGGTTGTTGTTTGATGGCGTGGAGGTCAAGCTCCGTGCCGGGACGGGTGTAGGAGCTGCCGAAGTTGGCGATGAACTGCCGGCAGAGCTCTCCCCAGGAAGTTATGGAACCCTGGGGGAGGTTCATGAGCCAAGACCGGGCTGGGCCGGTCAAGGCGACGGGGATGTAGTTGGCCATGACGGCCTCATCCCCTCCTGCGGCAAGTACGGCGGTGGAGTAGATCTGGAGGAACTTCGTCGGGTTGATGCTGCCGTCGTACTTTTTGGGCAGGTGCAGCCGAAACTTGCGCGGCCACCTTGCGAAGTGAAGGTGGGGCGCCAGGGCCGCACATCCTGCTCCTACTGCCACAGGTGTTGGTGCCGCGAACGCTTGGTTCGCCGCCGGCACAGTGTACCCCGGTATGGGCAAGGCCACGACATAGGCCGGGGGCGCCGTTTGCAGGGCATATGGCCGTGGCATATTCTGCGCGGCGTATGCCTGGGGCAGAGATCGCATGGCAAAAGTCTGCTCTCCAGGCTGGGTCGAGGCCAATGTCACGCTGTCGCCAGCCTCCTGGTTGCGACGCCTTTCGCGACGTCGCTCGAGGTATACCCGGGCATCCTGGCCCAAGTGACACCGTTCCAGCTCTGACCTCAGTTCCGTCGACTGGAGCCTGGTGGAGCTGGAATCTGCCATCTGCTCGTCAACCGTTGGCGTGCGCGTCAGCGACACAGCCGGTTGGCCGGAGCGTCGTCCCCGCCGAAGTTGAGGGTTTGCGGCGGCGACGATGAGACGGTCTACCTCGCGAATCCACTGCTGGGTCGCTGCCTGAGGCGCGTCCCCAGCAGGTGGATTGTGCAGTAGCGCTCTTGCTGCAGCTAGCGCACCCCCGCGGGGTACGCCCAGCGCTGCTGAAGACCTGACGCTGGTTGGAGCCTGCATTGCCAGGGTCGGCGCTGCCAGAGCCGGCTGCTGGCTCCCAGCTTGCACCGACACACTCCGTCCTAAGTGTGACGACATGTACTCCCCCCTGGTCACGGTTCGCCGCGAACGCGGGGGAGGAGAGTTTGCCGCTGAAGGAAGCTTGGTCATCTTCGTCGGCGGGAACTCGTCGCGGAAGGGAAAAGCCCCCTACCTGGTGCGCCAAATGTCGAAGTGTTCGGTTGACACTTCCCCCCGGCCTGCACTGGGCAGCCCGCGGAGGTTCTTTTTTCGGTGGTGCTAGTCACTTGCGGAGAGCTTGAGCGTATGGACGAGTTAGGAAGAGCTTGACACGGCGAGTTTTACGTGGTTCAGGCCGCCGGAGCGTAAAACCCTACGTCCACGGCGAGCTATGGAGCTCGCTGTATTGCTTGTTGCTCAGAACCGGAGTCCCGAGCTAGGGGATTACTGAAGTCTAGTGTATGAGTTGCGGGAGTGCGAACCGCTAGAGTGCGAACCGCTAGAATGTGAACTGCTAGAGTGCGAACGTTGCCTACCCGAGCCTTTTATAGTCCAAGGCTCGTGTGGCTTACAAGGGGGGCCGGGGACCCGACAGGTGGTCCCGGGGAGATTGCCTGCAGACTATCGTATCTGCAGTTATGCCGGTAGTTGTCTCTAGCGAAGGCTTCTGAGTCTTCGTCTTGCAGCCCTGCCCATGCCGCATGCTAGTCATAGTGGTTGATGACGGCGGGGGCGGCATGGGATGTCTTGTCGCTGCGTTTATTGGCTGGCAGGCTCTAACACTGCGCACCAGTCTGTGATGCGACTGGGCGCAACGGCACCTGACAGAGGCGTGCTCCGCGTCTCCGCGTCTTGGGAAGACGCGGGCCTTGAATACCTTGTACGGGCAAGGCATGGGGCGACTTTACGCCCGCTGCCTACCGCTCGGGGGCAGGCAGCGCTCTTCTGCTAGACACGTGGCGGGCCCGAAGCCTTCCTCAGAGGAGAGGGGGGTCCGGCCCCGCAGGACACGTGGAGCCTTCGGACCTCTCCCCGCGGAGGGGGAGGTCCGGCTTCTGTCAGCCACGTGGCAAGCCCGGAGCTCTCCTCTGAGAAGAGGGAGGTCCGGCCCTGCTGGACATGTGTCGCCTTCGGACCTCTCTCCCGCAGAGGGGGGGAGGTCCGGCTTCTGTATGCCACGCGGCGGGCTCGGAGCTTTCCTCTGAGGAGAGGGAGGTCCAGCCCCGCCGGACGCGTGGCGCCTTCGGAGCTCTCCCTGCAGAGAAGGGCGAGTTCCTTAGGCATTTTCCCCTGTGCGCGGGGGTACCCCATATCGCGGGTACCGACAGCTCGGGTAGGCGACGTTAGCAAGGGTTCGCACTCTAGCCATTCGCACCCTGGGTTCGCACTCCCGCAACTCATACGCTAGACATCAGTCATCCCCAAGCTCAGGACTCCGGTTCTGAGCAGCAAGCAATACAGCGAGCTCCTCAGCTCACCGTGGACGTAGGGTTTTACGCTCCGGCGGCCCGAACCACGTAAAACCCGCCGTGTCAAGCTTTTCCTTAACTCGTCCATACGCTCAAGCTCTCCGCAAGTGACTAGCCCCTCCGAAAAAAGAACCTCCGCGGGCTGCCCAGTGCAGGTCCGGGGGAAATGTGGACCGAACACTTCGACATTTGGCACGCTAGGAAGGGGGGCTTTTCCCTCGCGCGACGAGCTTCTGCCGACGAAGATGACCAAGCTTCCTTCAGCGGCAAGCTCTCCTCCCCCGCGTTCGCGGCAAACCGTGACCAGCGGGGAGTACGTGTCGACGCACTCAGGACGGAGTGTGTCGGCGCAAGCTGGAAGCCAGCAGCCGACTCCGGCAATGCAGGCTCCAACCAGCATGAGATCTTCTGCAGCGATAAGCGTACCCCACAGGGGTGCGCTAGCTGCAGCAAGAGCGCTACTGCGCAATCCACCTGCTGGGGACGCACCTCATTCAGCGACCCAGCAGTGGATACGCGAGGTAGACCGCCTCGTCGTCGCCGCTGCAAACCCTCGACATCGGCGGGGATGACACTCCGGTCAACCGGCTGTGTCGCTGACGCGCACGCCAACGGTTGACGTGCAGAAGGCGGACTCCATCTCCACCAGGCTTCCATCGACGGACCTGAGGACAAGGCTGGAACGGTGCCACTTGGGCTAAGATGCCCGGGTGTACCTCGAGCGACGTCGAGAAAGGCGTCACAACCATGAGGCTGGCGACAGCATGACGTCGGCGTTGACCCAGCCTGAGGCGCAGATCTTTGCCACGCGAGCTCTGCCCCAGGAATACGCCGCGTAGCATATGCCGCAACCATATGCCCTGCAAGCGACGCCCCCGGTCTATGGTGCGGCTTTGCCCATACCAGGGTACGCTGCGCCAGGTGCGAACCACGCGTTCGCGGCACCAATACCTGCGGCAACAGGGGCAGGATGTGCGGCCCTTGCACCCCACCTTCGCTTCGTGAGGTGGCCGCGCAAGTTTCGGCCGCACCTGCCCGAGAAGTACGATGGCAGCGTCAACCCGGCGGAGTTCCTCCAGATCTACTCCACCACCGTACTTGCCGCAGGAGGAGATGAGGCCATCATGGCCAACTACTTCCCCGTCGCCTTGACCGGCCCGGCCCGGTCTTGGCTTATGAACCTCCCCCAAGGTTCCATAACTTCCTGGGGAGAGCTCTGCCGGCAGTTCATTGCCAACTTCGGCAGTTCCTACACCCGTCCAGGCACGGGGCTTGACCTCCACGCCATCAAACAACAACCTGGGGAATCACTGCGCTCCTTCATCCAGCGGTTCTCCCAGGTACGCAACACCATTCCCCACATCCCGAATGCATCAGCAGTGGTCGCATTCCGACAAGGTGTGATGGACGAGAAGATGCTTGAGAAGCTTGCGACCAGAGAGGTCTGCGATGCCTCTGAGCTCTTCAGCCTGGCGGACATGTGCGCCAGAGCAGCCGAAGGGCGGAATTGGCACTCACTGCCAGCTTCCGAAGCCGGAAGACAGCCCAAAGACGGTGGAGTTAAAGCTGAGCTCCCAACCACGTCAGATAGCCAAGAGCCAACCACTGGCTGACTTCGTGGCTGAGTGGATGCCAACGAAGGCTGACCCAGGGGGCCGCGAAGACGGTGAACCAAAGCACCGAGCTCCGGTCTTCACTGGGCCTCACTGGACGCTCTTCTTCGACGGCTCCTCGCGAAAGCAGGGGGCCGGTGTCGGCTTACTGCTTCTCATGCCATCGGGGGAAGAGTCTGGGTACATTGTGCGTCTCAATTCCAAGGCAACTAACAACTTGGCAGAGTATGAAGCACTCATCTTTGGCCTAAGAGACAGTCCTGTCTCTGGGCGCTCGCCAGTTGTTGGCGCAGGGTGACTCCCAGCTAGTTATCAAGCAAGTTAAGGGTGAATGCCCCTGCAATGACCCACAGCTAGCTGCTTATCTGATCCACGTGCGGATGTTGGAGAAAGACTTTCTCGCCTTGGACCTGCGCCGTGTACCGCGCGCTGGCAAGGCCGCAGCTGATGACCTCTCAACGAAGGCCTCCATCGGAGCCCCTGCGCCCGAAGGAGTCTTCGAGAGGACGTTGCTGCGGTCCACAGCCCGGCCCGCCGAGCCGGGCGAAGGGGGCTGAACCAGTGCCTCGAAGCTAGGCAGTCCCGGCGGCCCTACAGCCATGGATGCCGCCAAAGGATCGTAAGCGTCACTAGGGACTCCGTGCAACCCAGCGCTCAAGATCCAGAAGCTCAAGTAGTCCCGATGCATGGACCATGGAGGTCCGGGACTCCTTGAAGGACATCCTTCCTGATGAACGTGCATTCGCTGAACGGGTGGTGCGGATGGCTAAGTGCTACGCGCTGGTATCTTTACTGGCGTGGCACCACGACATCCTATTGCGGTGCATAACCCAGAAGGAAGGCTGCGACTAGCTCGCAGTAGTCCACGGAGGCGAGTGCTGGGAACACTCATCGTCCCGCACGCTGGTCGGATAAGCCACCCCGCATGGCTCCTACTGACCGAGAGCCACCTGGACGCCGTCAAACCGGTTAGGGATGCAATGCGTGCCAGGTCCACGCCAAGCAGACCCACACAACCGGTGCAGACGCGCACCCAGAGCCGTTGGGGGATACCGACTCCTCCATGTCGAGTGCCAGCCGGACTTCCCAGGGCCGGGTCACGGGAACTACCCTTCCACATGGTATGCGGGGCCGAAGCCATGCTTCCCCCTGAGATCGCCATGGGGGTCCCCCCATGTCCGGCGTACGACGAAGCCACGCATGACCCGCTCTGCGTGAAGACAGGCGCTCCGACGCTACCCCAGTAAGTTCACCATGCTTACTTAGGTGTTTATTTAAATTACGCATTAATTTATATGAACACCTCCCCACGCTCTAGACAGTGTGCGTCCATTGTACACTCGGTTCCTCTTTCCTGCTCTCTTGCATAGTCGATATTTGCCGTCCTGCCGAAGGCGGTAGTGCTTGGGGTACCTGCCAGAGGCCCGGTGGGCTTTTGGATCTCCCCCTGTAAGGGTACTGTACCGTCAGTTGGTCTCCTCCAAGAAAAGACCTACGCTAGACCGGGGGGTCTTGAGCCTTGCTTTGCCCGGTCTTGCACCCAAAGCATGCACACTCTGCCCCCCGGCGCTACGGTCTGAGTACCAGGGGGCCGGACGGTTACACCCAGACTGGGGCTGGGGCCAGACCTCCGGGACCAAGTGCACTGGATTACCCAAGTCCCGTATTCCGGCCTGGGACAGTAAGCCAAATGATACTAAGGGACAGGAAAGGGGGGACCACTGAACAGTGCCGGACTCCGCCTCAACAGCTGGGCCGAGCTCCGAGGCCAGCTCTCGCCCTCCTTTCAGAGGCGAGCGCTGATGCCGGACCTCACGCCCTTCGTTGGCCTGAGCTCCGATGACTGCCGGACTCCGCCTCCACAGCCAGGCCGAGCTCCGAGGCCAGCCTTCGCCCTCCTTTCAGAGGCGAGCGCTGATGCCGGACCTCACGCCCTTCGCTGGCCTGAGCACCGATGACTTCCGGACCTCCGCCCGCACAGCTGGGCCGAGCTCCGATGCCAGCCCTCACCGTCCTTTCAGAGGCGAGCGCTGATGCCGGACCTCACGCCCTTCGCTAGCCTGATCTCCGATGACTTCCGGACCTCCGCCCTCGCAGCTGGGCCGAGCTCCGAAGCCAGCTCTCGCCCTCCTTTCAGTGGCGAGCGCTGATTCCGGACCTCACACCCTTCGCTGGCCTGAGCTCCGATGACTTCCGGACCTCCACCCCCACAGCTGGGCCGAGCTCCGATGCCAGCCCTCGCCCTCCTTTCAGAGATGAGCGCTGATGCCGGACCTCACGCCCTTCGTTGGCCTGAGCTCCGATGACTGCCGGACTCCGCCTCCACAGCTGGGCCGAGCTCCGAGGCCAGCCCTCGCCCTCCTTTCAAAGGCGAGCGCTGATACAGGACCTCACGCCCTTCGTTGGCCTGAGCTCCGATGACTTCCGGACTCCGCCCCCATAGCTGGGCCGAGCTCCGAGGCCAGCCTTCGCCCTCCTTTCAGAAGCGAGCGCTGATGCCGGACCTCACGCCCTTCGCTGGCCTGAGCTCCGATGACTTCCGGACTCCGCCCCCACAGCTGGGCCAAGCTCCGAGGCCAGCCCTCGCCCTCCTTTCAGAGGCGAGCGCTGATACCGGACCTCACGCCCTTCGTTGGCCTGAGCTCCGATGACTTCCGGACTCCGCCCCCATAGCTGGGCTGAGCTCCGAGGCCAGCCCTCGCCCTCCTTTCAGAGGCGAGCGCTGATGCCGGACCTCACGCCCTTCGCTGGCCTGAGCTCCGATGACTTCCGGACTCCGCCTCCACAGCCAGGCCGAGCTCCGAGGCCAGCCCTCGCCCTCCTTTCAGAGGCGAGCGCTGATGCCGGACCTCACGCCCTTCGCTGGCCTGAGTTCCGATGACTTCCGGACCTCCGCCCCCACAGCTGGGCCGAGCTCCGATGCCAGCTGTCGGTACCCTCAATACCGGGTACCCCTGCACACGGGGTAAAACATCCTAAGGACCTCGCTCCCTCTGCAGGGGCGAGGTTTGAAGATGCCACGTGTCCAGCGGGGCCGGAGCTCCCCTCCCCACGGAGGATAGCTCCGGGCCTGCCGCGTGGCCCAGGAGGCCGGACCTCACCCCCTCTGCAAGGGCGAGCTCTGAAAGCACCACGTGTCCGGCAGGGCCGGGGCTCTCCTCTCCTCAAAGGATAGCTCCGAGCCTGCCACGTGGCCCGGAAGACCGGACCTCGCCCCCTCCGCGGGGGTGAGCTCCGAAGGATCCACATGTCCAGTGGAGCCGGAGCTCCCCCCTCCTCACAGGGGAGCTCCGGGTCCGACACGTGGCCAGCAGAACAGTGCTGCCGACCGGCGAGGTAGGCAGCGGGAGTAAAGGCGCGCCATGCCTTTACCGTACAAAGCATTCAATACCCGCACCTTCCCAAGACGAAGAGGCGCAGCGCACGCCTGTCAGGAGGCGCTGTGACCAGTCACAGTCAGGACAGGCGTACAGTGTCTGAAGCTGCAGGCCATTGAAGGCAGCGACAAGACCGGACAAGACACACCCTGCCGCCCCTGCCATCGCCAACGACTACACGCTACACCTAGCCTGCGGCATGGGTAGGGCGGCAGGACGAGGACTTCGACGCCAGCGCCAAGACATAATAGCTGGTAGGAAATCACCCCAGGGCCACCTGTCGGGTCCCTGGCCCCCCTTGTAAGCCACTCGAGCCTTAGACTATAAAAGGCTCGGGTAGGCAACGTTAGCAAGGGTTTGAACTCTGTTGGTTCGCACTCCCGCAACTCGTACGCTAGACATCAGTCATCCCCAAGCTCAGGACTCCGGTTCTGAGCAACAAGCAATACAGCGAGCTCCATAGCTCGCCGTGGACGTAGGATTTTACGCTCCGGCGGCCTGAACCACGTAAAACTCGCCGTGTCAAGCATTCTCCTAACTCGTCCATACGCTCAAGCTCTCCGCAAGTGACTAGCCCCACCGAAAAAGGAACCTCCGCGGGCTGCCCAGTGCAGGCCCGGGGGAAGTGTCGATCGAACACTTCGACACCAGCCCTCGCCCTCCTTTCAGAGGCGAGCCCTGATGCCGGACCTCACGCCCTTCGTGGACCTGAGCTCCGATGACTTCCGGACCTCCGCCCCAACAGCCGGGCCGAGCTCCGATGCCAGGCTTCACCCTCTCCTAAGTTGCTGAACTCCGAAGCCGTCAAGACCCTGCCAGCACATGGAGTACTCAAGACAAGAAAGTGCGCGGGTAGGAGAAGGCCTCACCTCAGGCTCGTTACCTCCCCCGAGGTGAGCCCGGGGGCCACTGTCGGTACCCGCGATATGGGGTACCCCCGCGCACAGGGGAAAATGCCTAACGATCTCGCCCTTCTCCGCAGGGAAAGCTCCGAAGGCGCCACGTGTCCAGTGGGGCCGGACCTCCCTCCCCTCGGAGGAGAGCTCCGGGCTCGCCACGTGGCCTACAGCAGCCAGACCCCCCCCCCTCCGTGGGGAGAGCTCCGAAGGTGCCACATGTCCCGCGGGGCCGGACCTCCCCCTCCTCATAGGAGAGCTCCGGACCCGCCACGTGGCCGACAGAAGCCGTGTAAGGGCCTCAGTTTTTGACACACATTTGCAGTGTTCATCACCACACCACACACCTCATTTGAGGAAGGATGATGAACACAAATGAAGAGCAAGTAACAATTATCAACATGCTCATTAGAGAACAAACTCACACATTGCAAGGGTGGTATTTCCCACACGTGATATAGATGGGCTGGACATATGAAAACTCGTACACTTTACTAAGAATGTCCATGCCAAGTTTCACCCAAATTCAAAACCTTTTTGAGGTCATTTTGGGTATAGTTAGGAAGAGGGCAGTTTGAAACCATATTCAAATTCAAAATGTTTTTATCCCATGAATTTAAAAGTGGGAGGCATGTTCTTACTCAGCACATTTTTGTGAGCTCACACACCAATTTTCACTCCATTTGGAGTTGATCTTGACATGAGCTAAGTGGGAGAAATTCAAACTTTATTTGAATTTCAAACTGAACTTGTGCTGAAATTCATTCAAACCAAACCTCATTTGAACTTTGATCAATTCAAATGGCTCATGGGTGAATAATTTGAATTGCCAAGGGTAGTATGGGGTTCACTGTTAACAGTGATTGTAAAATCCCCGAAAGTGGTAGCAAGAAAATTCTGCTCATGTGCACTTATGAAAAATGAGGAGAATTAAAACTTTGAATTATAAAGGGGTAAGTTCAAAGTGAGGGTTTAGACTTCCCAAAACTTCCAAACATGGGGATCTAAATGCACAGCTTGGATCTTCATAGTCCAAATATTCACCCTTCCAAATTTCAGCTCATTTGGAGGAGTTTCAATATTTGTTTGGGATTAAAAGGAGAAGCCCTCTAATCTGAATTTCTAATTCAGTTTCAAATCCCAATTTCCCCAATTTGCAAATTTGGTTACACAAATGTTATCTACACATTTGAATTAGCAGCCACGCCAAAATTCAGAAATATTTGAGTTGGTTTGCTATGCTTTTGGAACAATGCAAAAGGAAAGATTCAAATTCTAATTCAAATTCAAATAACCAAAGTCAGTTCAAATTCCACAGTAGAATTCAAATCATTTGAATTAAAATATTTCAAACCATGACTTTGGGAGGAAGCAAAGGATTTAATTTAGAGAAAAATATCAGAGCTATTAGGTGAGGTGGGACCCACATGGCAGTGACACATGAAATAACAGGGGCAATTTTCTTCTGTTTGAGTCCTTCTCGAGCTGCCACCGTGCTGCATCTCCTCTCCACTGAGCTGCTTGCTTCAGCTTGCTCCCGAAAGCAGCACTTCATGTGTAGATTGCTATCAAAGCAGAGGCACAACTCTAGTTTTTCTCCTCTGCACACCGAAGCTTTTTCCTCAGCCCTCGAGCGTCCAGCGAAGGAGAAACAGACGCCCACATCTGTGCTCCTGGTTCAGCAGCCTCCAGCCCCTCCCAGCAGTGGTTGATCGCCCCAGGAGCTGCGCCAGCGACCCCTCAACGTGTTCCACCGCTCCTCAGCTCATCCCCGAGCTCCCCTCGCAGTGCCCAACCTGTTTTTCACCGGGAGCAAACAGAGCACGTCACCCCTCACTGCTCCTTGAGTTCCAGCCGCTCCAACGCCTCTACTGCACGTCCAGCACCTCCCTAAGGTGCGCCAAGGTGTGTAGATCATGCTACCGCAGTCCCCTTGCCCTTCCCCATCACTGTCTCGCTGGAATTTGGATTTTGGCGCCGGTACACGTGAAGAACCGACCCACACCAAAACTGGAAATTCGTCCAACGCGGTTGATCATCGGTTCTACAATTCAAGACACAGAAACTAGGGATCCTAGCGCCCTCCCACGCCAAAGCACACATCAAACCGTCCACCACAGGCCCCGGGCGACGAGAAATCGCCGGCGGCGGCAAAAACGGGTCGGTCCTCCGGTGAAACCTATGTTCCGGCCATTTGCTGCAAGTTTTAGCCTGCGTTCCATGTTCCCCGATCATTGGTGATGCTTTAGGGCAAGGTAGCTCGTCGGGAGAAGCTTTGGACGCGCCAGAACGCGTTGATGCCGAGCTCCCGAGCCGCCCCACCGGTGCCGGCCTGTTTTCGGCCGTTTTCATGCGTGGAAACCTTGCCCCGCAGCTGCGCCATGTTCCCAGGAGCATGTAGGGAGAAACCGGGGCTATTTTGGTGGAGAAATAAGGGAGAACGAGCCATGCCACGATTTGAACTGGTGTGCACGCGCGCCTCTGGCGGGAGGTTGAAGAAGGACCTGACCAGTGGGCCCCCCTGTTAAGTCTCTGTGTAGATTTTAAACAGAGAGCTATCACAGTTTGAAAAATTCATAACTTTGTGTATACAGCTCCAAAAAGGGTGAGACAAATTTTGTCTGAATCCTTAGGATAAGCACTTTACAGAGGAACGCATTTCATGCTATTAAAATGCCCAGGAATTTCTGTAGAATTGTTTTTTATTAAATCCTTTAGGGATTTATTACAGGAGAAATTCTTTATGAAATATTCCCAAATTTGGGCAGCTAGTCCTTTTCATAGTGCCTGACCTCCAGAAAAAGTTTTAGGATTTTTGGAGCTTATTTGGAGGGCTTAATCAGTAGGTTATCTCAGGATTAAATAAATTAGCTAAAAATCATAGAATTGATTTCCAGAAAAAGGTTTCAACCTTCATACCCCCATAACTCTCTGTAGGGATGTCCAAAATTTGTGAAACAAATTTTGTTGGATTTCTCTCAGTCAGTACTTTGCAGAAATGCAAAGAAATTGATCTGAAGATCTCTGGATATTTCTCCAAGATTCATCAATGTTAAATCTTTGGGAATTTAGTCCAGAATATTTCTGTTATGGAATTTCTTCAAATTTGTCCAGGAAGTTTCTCATGACATTACCGATCTCCAGTAAAATTTTTAGCTTCATTGGAGTTCATTTGCTAGGTCAAATTACCTTCCCAAATTCAGCCTTTATTTGGAAATTCAAATTTAAACAAAAATTGTTCAGCACTCCTGTCCAAACTTCAAAAATTCATATCTCTCTGATGGTAGCTCCAAAAATGGTGAAACAAATTTTGTTAGAACCATGGAGACTTACCCTAATCAGATCTTCCATTTCTAGCTATATCAAAGCTCCTGATTGGGGCTCGAAATTCAGATAAGCATTGTACTTGTAGGAATTTTAAAGACTACATTATGCAATGACATGTCTCCAAATTTGGCTCAAATCATCCTTATAGGGCCTAATATCCACTGTAAAATTCCCAAAGCCAATTAAGGATCCTAAATAGCAATAGCTATGAATAGTAGTTCAATTCTTATAAATCCTTAATACTTATACATCTATTTTGCTACATTTCATTTAGTGACCGAAGTTGAGGATGCACCGGAGCCTTTGGACGTCCTGCCACATGAAGTTGACTTCCGATCTAACTCGCAACCAGGCAAGCCCCGGTTTGCACTTAAGTACCTTTTATAAAATTCTTTATTTGTATCACTTATGTCTAGGGTGAATGTTTGCATTAGAGTTAAGGTGTTTGAAACCCCACTTGCACAACCTTTTTAAATCCTATGAAGGGTTGGGTAGATTACAAAGCCGACGAGTAGACAAGGCCCCGCTAATATGTATAGGACCTCGGTAGAAGTCGAGTAGTTGGAATCTACTCGCGAGGTAAGGTTTATCACACGGTTTGGTCAGAATAGAAAATGGCTTAAGAGTGGTAAAAATGAGACCCAGCAGGGGGGATTGGAAGCAGTGAGCGGAGGTCTCACGTGCGTAGCCCTGTTGGTGTCGATTGAGGACTGAGTCGTGTGCGGGCCTGCTGAACAAGTATCGAACAGTACCGGATGGCATACTGACATAAGCAGGAAACCGATGTAAATGGTTAACCTGGGTGCCGAGGCTTACCCAACCGTAAACAGGAGTGGGTTGAGGGTAGCAAGGTGTAAATCTGCCGGTGGGCACAGTCACGCTCCACGCGGGGACCTCCTACCCGTTACGGATGGACCGGTTCGGTGTTTGGGTTGCCTTTGAAAGGTGGTTGCATACAACAGAGTAGGAAGGGGTGTGGAATCACGCTTCTGAATGTGGGTGTATGCAACGTGTTGTCCGGGTGTCTCCTGATTGCAATCACCGTCCCTCGCGGTTATTTGAGTACCGCTTGTTCACTGTTTCGTGACGTAGTAAGAAGTGAAGTAAGCCAGTTGAATGATAATATGCTGTGATGATATATTAATGTTTTAGAAACCATGTATGCTATAGATGTAGAGCTAATTAAGTTTACTTTCCGCTTTGGGCATCACCACATCGGAGGAAAGCGTTTCTTGTTTGATTGTGGACTTCCGATGTGAGGGCTGCCTAAGGCACATGAATCTGCTGCTATAACCTCAAAGTAACGATCAACTTATAGGCGTGTCTTTGTCGCAAATTCCTTTTCCTATCATACACCTCCCTGCATGTAGAGTTCCATGCCTAGGTCAGACGGTTAAGCCTTGCTGAGCCATCGTGCTCACGGTTGCAATATTTGAGCTGTATGCAGGTGAGAGCTATGAGGAGGGTTCCGAGGATGAGGCGATGCCCCCGTCAGGGTACACGGCCGAGATGGAGCCCTGCACGCCGCCGTGATTTCTCCGGTTCCATGCTGCTAGCGTGTAGCGTCCCCGGGCTGGACGGCTGCACTTTTGCATAGTTAGGATGAGAGACTACTAATGTACATTACTTCCGCTGTATAGTTATATTTTGTAAAGACTTCCACTGTTTTATATCAAATAAAAGTTTATATGTTGTTCTTTATTCTTTTCGTGTGTGCTGTTGGGTGCCGCATCGCACGGCACCACCCTATGCGATCTTGGAGTGGGTGAACCACGGGGTGGTCCCCACAGTCGTGGTATCAGAGCCGCATTGGGAATAGCACGCTCGAAAAGAGCCTATTTTGAAAATTTAGAAGTAGTCGAGTGAGGATTAGTCATTAAGCCCACATAAGGTCTATGATAGTAGTAGCTAATAAGGTGGAAAGGCTAACTTATGTGTTATATATTCTGTAACAACGCTCTGACATCAGGTAAGAGGTAAGGTACGCCACCGCAGGCGGATCAATTGCGGTAACTCGCCATACGAGCAGTAGTATGGAAGGATATACCGTGGCTTGGCACGGTAGTGAATATGAGTCTCTGAACCTTTCCATGGTTCTGAGAGCATATGAAAACGCTGATCTCCAGAGTTCTTTAGGCAAAAGTGAGAATACCCCATCGTGTGGTAAGCAACACGATAGTATGCAACTCTTGAACATTCAATGTTCAAAGGGCCATACGCAGCGCTCGCCATCGGCGTGCCTCAACGGTCATGAGGCAGTAGGTGGTATCCGTTGGGTTGATAAAATTCCCAACCGTGACGTCCCGTTCACGCTCTACTCGGGTTCCCCGTCGTGTGGTGTGAAAACACGACCATGTACCTTGAGACGTGGCTTGACTCAAGGACGATCCGTATGGCAATGATACGGACCGTATGTTTTTACTATGATATGGAACTGCCTGCAATGTTAAAACCTTTGTGTGCATCATTATTGTGTGTTTTTCTGCAGGTACACTAACCACGTTAGTGCATGACGTGTAGAAACCGTTTGTGAGTGACGACTTTATTTCCACCATTTGACACGTATATGCCGGAATACCGGTTTAGGATTTTTCTTTGGTGAGGAAACGTAGTACCGACTGCATAAAAGTTTATTTTCAAAGAAAAGAGTCACAATGAAGTTTAGAAATTCATTTAGGGGTTAGTAAACTCCTATATTGAACTAAGAGTCAATTGGGAGCATAGATTCAATCTCAAAAGCTTAGGAACAATCTCCCATGTTTTGGCCGAAACTTTGCTGAACTTCAACAGGGCATAACTTCAGATTGGTTGAACCAATGGAGTGTGTGTGATACCATTCTGGAAAGGTTTTGAAGTCCTCTACAATTTTTCTGTAGAGTTCCAGAACAAAATCTCCCTCCAAAGGGATGAAAATCTCAGATGAGTAGGTACTGTCCAAAAACAGGGCAGACCAAATGCTCTCTGGAATTTTCTGTATTTCAACCAAAACACTTAGTTTCACCGTTTGACGTCCAGTGGCTGTTGTAAAACAGCGAGTTGGAGTCGAAGGGTTTATGTATTTGACATATCACTTCGAGTTAGTACATTTTTGGATGCAATACAATAGCGAGGAATTACGCATGCTAACACACTTAACATCCCGTGGTGACCCCGATGGTCGAAATGAACTTTTAACCCATAAAGTTCAATACTTTGGAACTCGATCGTATGACACGTTCCAGGGATGTATATGGTGCATAAAGTTTATACATTATCCATATGTGTGATTGTTATGCGCATTGTTTATCACATTCTCGCATTACTATTGTATAGGCTGGATGAGCTAAACCCACATGTGCTGATCGTTTGAATGGTATGAATGCAGAATGGTGCGGACACGTTCAACGCAAGAGGAGGGAGGTCCGTGTCAAGTTCGTGGTGATGAGTCTCCACCTCCAGAGCAGACCACGACGCAGCAGCAACCACCTTCTCCACCGCCAGAACTTCCAAGGAATCTTGCGGAGGTTCTCGCTGCAGTGCTTGGCTCGCGCGACGAGCAAACCGAGTTACTGCGGATGTTGGTGCAGCAGAATGCGTCCCATCAGGGAGGACGCCAAGACAATGGGCAACGCCAGCCCCAACAAAGATCATATTCAGAATTCATGGCGACCCATCCACCGGTCTTCATGGAGGCCGAAGAACCTTTGGAGGCGGACAGCTTTGTCCGCACTCTGGAGGCGAAGTTCGGGCTGCTACGATGCACCGGACACCAGAAGGCGCTGTATGCAGCGCAACAGCTTCAAGGAGAAGCCGGTACCTGGTGGGCGAACTACACCGCCTCCTTACCGGCTGGCCATGCCGTCACATGGACTGAGTTCCGTGAGGCGTTCCGCGCCTATCACATACCTCCCGGTGTGATGGAAATGAAGCTCCAGAAGTTCCTGGCGCTACGACAAGGTGAGAGGAGTGCTCATGACTACTCCAGGTTATTCAATCGGCTGGCGCAGTATGCGCCAGGATTTGTGGGCACGGAAGACAACAAGCGCAATGCGTTCTTCCGGGGCCTGAACTCCAAGATGAAGGTCCATCTCGCCCAGAGCAATCGTGGCACATTCAACGACCTAGTTAATGCCGTGATTCTACAGGAGAATGCTCAGCGTGAGCGCGGTTCTGACAAGAGGAAACGCAGCGCGCTGACGAGCAGCAGTGGTGGAACGCCACAGAAATACCGTGTGGTATATCGCTCACCATCTGGTCAGAGATGGCATGACACGACCCCATTGGTCCTGTCGAGCCAGGATCACACTGAGGGGTACTGCGTTGCACAGCACCGTATAACACACGTCAAAGGTACAAAGCGGAAGCGGAAGTTTTATTACATAAACAGTTTTATGAACATGTTTACATCAAAATAAGTTTAGTCCACACTCGCGGGCGTAGACTAAGCATCAAGTACACGTTCAGCCCTTGAACGTGTCCTTGCTAGCACACACGCACACTAACTCTGCGTCGTGCACGACTCCCACTCGACGGGGTTCCCCTCCTGGGGTTCCGTCTCCTCTTCGGGAGTCCCTTCCTCATAGAACCCTGCAAAAAGCTTCAAACACAAGCAGTGAGCACGAAGGCTCAGCAAGTCTGACCCGTCTCACCTAAACATGGAACTTCTACATGAGGGTAATGGGTTGCATGAGGTAAAAATCATTTGCAAGGACTCGCCTAATTAGTAGAACCTTACTTTCAAGTTTTAGCAGCAGGTTGTGGAGAACCTTACGCTAAGGCACATGAGAGAGCCACAATCAAACAAGAAACGCATTTCTCTCATGTACTTTGCCCAAAGTTGAAAAGAACTTTAGTTAGCTCTAAGCTACAGCATATCATTAACAATCAATGTCCATCTTTCAATCAGCAACATTTTATCATGTAACTAGCCTGTTCATTCTACGTCACGGTACAGTGAACAAGTGGTACTCACTGACCGCGAGGGACGGCGATTATAATCGATTTACACCTGCAGGGTTACCCGAACAACCCGTCACGTACGCCCGTACTCGATGTTGCCTACAACAACCATCACGGACGCCGTACGCGACTACCTTTCACCCGTTAGCCAAATATTGAACCGGTCCCATCGTCCCGAGCAAGAGGTCTCTGCACGCGCATCTCCGTGCCGCCAGCCGATTTACACCTCGAGCTCTCAACCTACCCTCTGAACGACGGGCAATGCCTCAATACCCAGCTACCCGAGTTACATCAGTTTCCCGGTTCCCATATAGCCGGTAGGTCTTCGGTACTGTTCTAGCTTGTTCAACAGGCCCGCACACGGCTCGGTCCTCAATCGACACAAGCGGAGCTACAGCACACAGGCCCCAAAGTCCTGCTGCCCTTACTCTCCGCTCGGTCTCATTTTCTTGCCATGTGTATCATGTGCTATCTCTACCCGAGCAATGTGCCTCTAGCCTATTCTCGCGAGTAGTTCCAACTACTCGACTTGTACCGAATCCTACTCTATCCTAGCAATGCAGTGGCTAACGAGGTTTGCAATCCTAAACCTAACCCATGGTTTTCTTGGCTGTGCAGTTGGGTTTCCAATCAAGACTCTAATGCAAAGAACAAAGGAAACAAGTATGTGCTCAAAACAATAAAAATTTGTAAAAAGGTTAATGCAAACCAGGGCTTGCCTTGCTGCTCTTGGTCGTAGGCTAGCTGTTCCTCCGGAGTGACGAAGTCTAAGACTTCGGGTTCCTCCTCGACCTTAGCGACTACATGATAGCAACAATACATGTATTAATTTAATGCATTTGTATTAAGTTTGAAGTTGTGAAGTCTATAACCCTTGCTAGATAGACCTAATGACTGTGAAACTTTTACTTTGGCTTGGTTACAACCTAAACAAAGACATGGTCAAGTTTTAGTTGCAGCAAAGCTCATTTGAGCCCTCCACAAATAATTATGTCCTTGACCTTAATTGGAACTCGTAGGGTGTTCTAGGAATTCTCATGAGACAAACTATGACTTTCTGAAAACTATATTTTCAGAGGGTTCTAATGGAGTTGGTCTCACTTAATTTGGAAGTCTCTAACTAAAGATATGAGCTAAACAATTTCAGAGAAAATTCTGAAAATGTTTTTGAACATTTTCTATTTTCTCTGGAACAGTTTCACTAATCACACCATTAGGTGGATTAAATGAGCTCAAATGGATCTGAAATTTTTATGGTAGTTCAAGGATATTTTGGTGAACATCTCAGTAAAATTTCAGGATTTTCCTCCAAGGGATTCTCCAGTTAAAATTCCTAACAGTTTAAATTTTAAGGAATTAATTCTGGAGAAATAAGGAATTTCATGGAGTGAAACTTGATTTTCTGGAAAGTACTCAGAGAGCTAAATCCAGCAAAATTTGGTTCACTCGATTTGGAGCTTTCTAGCCAAAGTTATAAGGATTTGAAGTTTGAAGGAAATCTGAAAATCGGGGAAAAGTTTAAACTCGCGCGTGGGCCCAGGGGACACGCGTCGCACGCCTAAGCGATGGCACACCGCGGCCCACAAGGACTTTGCGCGCCAGCACTCCCGATCCCGGCCGCAGCCGGATCCCGATTTAAAATATCGGCCGCTGACAGCTGGGGTCCACCCCCTTCTTCAACCTCGCGACACCCGCGCTCCGCAGCCGAGGGACCTCGCCGGAGAGCTCGCCGCCGGCTGCTGTACAGCTCCAAACTTCTTGATTCTGGCCGCCCCTGCCTACTTTTACTTGGGGAACATGATCCGCGGGTCAGCTGCTCATGACAACGGCCGGAGCATGGTCGGCGACGAGCCGCCATATCGGAACGACTTCAGCCATGTCGGCTGACTCTCCTAGTACCTCAGCTACTTGGGAAATCGGTCGGGGAGCATCAGTGGACCTCAGAGGAGGTCGACGTGAGCTCGAGGCAGCTCGGGGAAGGCCCGAAATAGGTCCTCACCGTGCGCCCGATACCCCCCGTTCGTTCCGCCAATAGTAGACCTTAAATTACGCCGGGCACAGAGGTTCTCCGGCCCAGAGTTGTGAAGGCAACTTGTGCGTCACCGTGTCTAGCTCGTGTGGGAGTGGCCTGAGGCCCTCTAATCCTTTCTAGAGCACGAATTAAACGGAATCGTACCCGAAGGTCGTTCTGCACACAGAAAGGGGAAAAGTGGAAATTCGCCGCCGGTGAGCAATCACTCGAGCTGTGGCTCGGGGATGAGCAGCACCGGTCACCTGCGCGTCCAAGGGTGTCTTGGCTCGGGCGTGACAACGCCCAGGTTGGGCTGTCCACGAGAGCCCGAGGTGCGGCGGTTTCCAGTTCCGATTTTTATCTTTCGGCACAGCCGATAGCACTCGGTTTCAATCGACTTCTAGCGATGGGAAGGATGGAGGAAGGTCGCTAGTACCTTGCTGGAACCCTGGAGTGGAAAGAAGGAGCTGCGATCGGCTTGATCAAGCAGGAGCTCGAGCGCCGGCGATGGCAGTGGAAAAGCAGGTCGTGTACGTCGGCAGCTCAGGTAAATGGCGACTGAAGCGCGCCGGGGAGGGAATAAATAGCCCAGCGGCTGGCCTCCGGCTTGGGGCGCGCAGCAGGAGCTGGCGCCGGCTGCCCCCTTCGGTGGCGCGCGCGCACAGCAGCTGGGAACCGACTGAACTGAGTTTCAGTCGGTTTGTTTTGAGACAGAGGCTGACATGTGGGTCCCACCCCTCTTTTAACCTCTGAAATTTACTCCTAACAGCTGTGGTAAACAGTGAACCCCATTCTACCCTTGGTAATTCAAATTATGCACCCAAGAGCCATTTGAATTGATCAAAGTTCAAATGAGGTTTGGTTTGAATGAATTTCAGCACAAGTTCAGTTTGAAATTCAACTAAAGTTTGAATTTCTCCCCCTTAGCTCATGTCAAGATCAACTCCAAATGGAGTGAAAATTGGTGTGTGAGCTCAAAAAAATGTGCTGAGTAAGAATATGCCCCCCACTTTTAAATTCAGTGGATAAAAACAGTTTGAATTTGAATATGGTTTCAAACTGCCCTCTTCCTAACTATACCCAAAATGGCCTCAAAAAGGTTTTGAGTTTGGGTGAAACTTGGCATGGACACCCTTAGCAAAGTGTAGGAGTTTTCATATGTCCAGCCCATCTATATCACATGTGGGAAATACCACTTTTGCAATGTGTGAGTTTGTTCTTTAATGAGCATGTTGATAATTGTTACTTGCTCTTCATTTGTGTTCATCATTCTTCCTCAAATGAGGTGTGTGGTGTGGTGATGAACACTGCAAATGTGTGTCAAAAACTGAGGCCCTTACATGGCACGGTGGGAAATTACCGGATATGCAACGTGAAAAAGTCGGGGTAGTTAGCGCGAAGAAATGCTTCGCTCTCCCATGTCGCTTCGTCCATGGAGTGATTACTCCATAAAACCTTGTAGAACCACAACGTACGGTTGCGTGTGGTTCGGGCCTTTTCATCAATAATCTGCACCGGTTCCTCCCGATAGGTGAGATCCGGTTGCAGTTCTTTAATGTCTTCCAGCTGAACGGTAGTCGATAGCTTAAGACACTTCCTCAGCTGGGAAATCTGAAAGACGTCGTGCACACCGGAAAGTGCTTCTGGTAATTTCAGCCGGTATGCCACCGATCCACATCTTTCGGTAATCTGGAATGGACCGATGAAGCGGGGTGACAACTTTCCTCTCACCCCAAATCTGTTTACACCCTTCATTGGAGACACTCGTAGATATACGTGATCTCCAACTTCGAATTGTAATGGGCGCCTTCTCCGGTCCGCATACTGTTTCTGACGGGATTGAGCGGCTTTTAGGTTCGCTTGAATTAGTCGAACCTTTTCTTCCGCGTTGTTGACAAGGTCAATCCCGAAGGTAACCCTTTCGCCAGACTCACACCAGTTCAATGGTGTGCGGCATTTTCTTCCGTATAGCGCCTCGTAGGGCGCCATCTTGATGCTGGCTTGGTACCCATTGTTGTACGAGAACTCGGCTAACGGCAAGTGATCATCCCAATTTTTGCCATGGTCGATAGCGCAAGCTCGTAGCATGTCTTCTAAAATCTGATTTACCCGCTCGGTTTGTCCATCCGTCTGCGGGTGGTAGGCTGAACTACGGATCAGCTTTGTCCCCAAGGCAGCGTGTAGCTGCTCCCAAAAACGGGACACAAATAAAGTGCCCCGATCCGATATGATAGTACGGGGTACGCCGTATAAGCATAGGATCCGTGAGATGTACAGTTCAGCGTACTTCTTGGTGTTGTAGTTGGTGTTGACCGGGATGAAATGAGCAACTTTGGTGAGCCGATCGACGATCACCCACACCGAATCATGTTTCTGTAAGGTGGTGGGTAAACCGACGATGAAATCCATGCTCACGTCCTCCCACTTCCAGGCAGGAATGCCCAGTGGTTGTAGCAGTCCCGGTTTCCGCATGTGGTCTGCCTTCACCCTTCGACATGTATCACACTCGGACACGTACTTTGCAGTCTCTCGTTTCATCCGTGTCCACCAAAACTTTCTTCTGAGTTCTTGATACATTTTGTTGCTGCCGGGGTGAATAGAAAATTTTGATAAGTGAGCCTCATCACAGATTTTCTTCCGTAACTCCGGGTTTCGGGGTACGACAATCCGGTCCTTGAACCATAGGACGCCGTCTCCGTCCTTCCGGAAACATTTCAACTCCCCACTGTCTACACGTCTCCGTAAATGTGACATGCCCTTGTCATTCTTCTGGGCTGCCGCTATCTCTTCACGGATGGTGGGGATCAAAGCTAGGTTGTAGAGAGCCCCGTGCGGAATCACATGTAGTGGTGGTTCGCTCTCTTCCAACGGTGTGATGGTCAGAGTATTGACGTGTGACTTGCGGCTCAGCGCATCTGCCACAACGTTTGCCTTGCCCGGATGATAATGGATCTCTATCTCGTAATCCTTTATCAGTTCTAACCATCTTCGTTGCCTCATGTTCAGCTCCTTTTGAGTGAATATGTACTTGAGGCTTTTGTGGTCGGTATATAAATGTACGAGGTTACCGAGTAGGTAGTGCCTCCACATTTTTAGTGCAAGTACCACGGCAGCGAGCTCCAAGTCGTGAGTTGGATAATTTTGCTCATGGTTCCTAAGCTGCCGTGATCCATACGCGACCACTCTTCGATCTTGCATCAGCACACATCCGAGCCCAATGCCGGATGCATCGCAGTACACATCGAACGGTTTTGTTGTGTCTGGCTGCGCCAAAACCGGTGCTGATGTCAGGTGCTTGACTAAAGCCTTAAATGCTGCTTCACATGCTGGACTCCAAACATATTTGGTGGCCTTCTTCAGCAGCTCTGTCATTGGCTTGGCAATCTTCGAGAAGTTCGGAATGAACCTCCGATAATATCCCGCGAGTCCGAGGAAACTCCGTACCTCATGAACAGTTCTCGGGGATTTCCAATTCAGCACTTGCGTGATCTTGCTCGGGTCCACAGCGATACCCTCCGCTGAGATGATATGCCCGAGGAAAGGCACTTGCGATATCCAAAACTCGCATTTGCTGAATTTTGCGTATAACTTGTGATCCCGCAGCCGTTGCAAGACTATACGCAGATGTTTCTTGTGATCTTCCTCCGACTTAGAGTATACTAGGATGTCGTCGATGAAGACCACGACAAACTTGTCCAGCTCCGGCATGAACACCGAGTTCATTAAGTACATGAAGTGAGCTGGAGCATTGGTGAGGCCAAAGGACATGACCAGGTACTCATAAAGTCCGTACCTTGTCGAGAAAGCTGTTTTTGGGATGTCCTCCGCCCTTATCTTAATCTGATGGTACCCGGATCTTAAATCCATCTTGGAAAAGATCTTCGCTTCGACCAACTGATCAAACAACATGTCGATCCGTGGCAACGGGTACTTGTTTTTGATGGTTACGGCATTTAATGGGCGGTAGTCCACGCAAAGCCGCAACGTTTCATCCTTCTTCTTGACAAATAATGCCGAACAGCCCCATGGCGAGGAGCTCGGCCTAATAAAACCCTTCTCCAGAAGATCCGTGAGCTGAGTCTTCAGTTCAGCCAACTCCTTGGGCGCCATCTTGTACGGCCTTCGGGATATTGGCATGGTTCCCGGTGCAAGTTCAATCTTGAACTCCACCTCTCTATCGGGTGGCATCCCCGGCAAATCGTCCGGGAATACATCCGGGAACTCTCGGACCACTGGAATGTCTTCCAATCTGATAGTTGTGGCTTGATAGACACTTGGAAGTTTTATTTCTGGACTGTCCAGAAATAATGAGTGAGAACCGTGCACCTCTGAGTTTAAGTGCACGACTCGAAGGACGGTGTCTAAAACAGCGCCGTGGCGGGTTAACCACGACATCCCTAGGATGACATCGACCTTCTGTCCCTCTAAGATAATGAGAGACGTGGGGTACACTCTACCCGCTAAGCATAATGGTGCTTTGGAGACCATTACGCTTGCTGAAATTTTCCCACCCGGTGAACAAATTAAATATGGGCTATCGGTGGGTAGTATTGGCAAGCTGTGTTTAGCAATGAAAGCTTGGCTAATAAAATTATGCGTGGCGCCTGAATCAAATAGTACTATAGCGGGATGCTGGTGGAGTTGGAACATACCCGCAAGGATTGGCTCGCCCTCCGGCACGTCCTCAATGGCAAGCTGGTGGACAGTGCCGGGCCTAGGGTTTGCCCGCCGCGCATTAGTAGGGTTCCGGGGTTGATTCCTCCCCGGAAACTGTGGTGCCACTCCGCCGCCTTGCCTCTCTGGGCAACTGCTTGCGAAGTGTCCTAGACGACCACACTTGTAACATGTGGCCGCTGCTGGTGGAGTACTTGGTGGACGAAAGCCTGGCATGCGTTGCGGAGGTGCAAACGCACGCGGCATCGCCCGCTGCTGCTGTTGTTGTTGCGGTGGTGCTGGCAGTGCCGGCCGGAATGCCGGTGAAGAGTACGGCCGACTGCGGAACGGCATCGACCGCTGTGGTGGCTGCCAGCGTGGACCTGATGGTGGGCGATTCACCATCCGAAACTTCTGAGAAGGACCGCCTCCTTCTCCGCTGCTCTGCGGCGCGCTTCGCTTTCGCTCTGCCGCCGCCAACTCCTTACCGGAGTCCTCCTGAACAATCGCAGCATCAATAATGTCGTTGAGGCTGCCGCGATTGAACATCGCCAACTTGTCCTTCAGGAGCGGGTTAAGCCCCTGGTAAAAATGGTCCCGCCGCTTCTCGTCGGTATCAGCATGATACGACGCATATAGCGCGAGATCGTTAAACGCCCTGGAGTATTCCAGCGCGTTCCGGCTCCCTTGTTGCAGGTGTAAGAACTCCTGCGTCTTCCTCTTCATCAAACCGGGCGGTATATGATAGGCCCTGAAGGCCGTCCGGAACTCCGCCCAGGTCAGCGCTCAGTCGGTGGGCTGGGAAGCACAGAAGTTGGCCCACCACGCGCTCGCGGATCCTTGGAGTTGCTGGACCGCGAACTGAGTCTTGCGCTGCTCGCTGATTTGGAGCAGCCCGAACTTCATCTCTATGGCGCGGAGCCAGTTGTCCGCGTCAAGTGGTTCATCCGCCCTTGAGAATACAGGGGGATGAGTCACCAGGGAGTCGGAGTAGGAGCTCTGTTGGCGCTCCTCACGATCTTGACGTCCCTCTGGGCGAGACGTATTCGCAATTAACGTTTGCAGCAGCTCTGTGTGCTGCTGATGTGAACCCGCCATTGCCGCGACAATGTCGGCCAATGTAACCGTTGGCAGTGGCGGTGGCGGTGTTTGCTGTTGCTGTTGCTGCTGCTGTCCCGAGGAATCCTCGGGAGGCGGTTGGGAGGTCTCTCCCCCTTGACTGGTACCCCCAACGTCAGGGTTGGCACGAGTACGCGTCATTCTGAAATTCAACACAGCAGTAATTAGCACATGTCTCACTCAAAATTCCATAAACAGCAGTAGGTATTGAAGCGACGCATGATTAACTTGCACAACATTCACATATATTGATAAAGCATAAACTTTATACAAGATACATCATTCTCGGATCTCCGAGAAGTCGTGCTCATGTCATCACTACCTATACATCCGCTACTGTCTACACGACATGTCACCGATTACAAAAGTTGGGTTACGCTACCCTAGCTGCCCTACTTGGCAACCGTAACCCCCTAATCGGAGTAGAACTCGACCTCCTGTGGGTCGTCCTCCTCCGGTACTTCTGCTGGTGGCTCTGGATCTACCACCTCTTCTCCCATTCCGGGCTCCCCCATTGCTGGAAGACCCAAGACTACCGGTATGCCTAACACCGGGGGCACGAGGTCCTGCAATGCATGCACCTCGTCCATAGCCTGGTTGTAGTCCTCTTCCCAGCCTTGTCCTTCCTCAATAGCGTCGTCCCGCTCTTGAGCAAGGTCCTCATTCTGCTGGGTTAGGGTCTGCACCAGCTCTTGCAACGCCGCGATGTCAACACGGCTCTTCTTCTTTGCCTTCTTCAGACGACGCAACTGATTGTGTTGTTCATTCAGTCGCTTGATCGTCGGAAGGAGCACATTGCGGAGTGCACTGTGAGCACTCTCGAAATGATCTCCACGGCTTGTGCTCTCCTTGAGCTTGGTGGCGAGATGCTCCGTATGAACAGCTTGGCTGTCCATCACAGCGTTTCCCGCCCTCATTTGGAGGCTGAGGTGCGCCTCCGCGGGGTTGTACCTTGGGCAACTCGGGTCTGTTGCCTCCAGGTACCTTTCTTCCCACACATGCTGCGCTCGCCCCTCCACCGGAACGAGTGCGTATGGTGTGCCTTCCATAGCCTGCACGTGTAGCTGGCAGAAACGTGACATAGTGTCACGGGCTGCCACTTGCCACATCCCTTCCGGTTGTCTTCCTCTCACCGTGACGGTGAATGGCACCCAACCGGGTGGCGTAGGTCCTGCGGGAACCTCGACATGGATCGTCCACGTTCTGTTCCCCTCTTCGCCTTCTTCCTTGGCGAAGTATTGCGGAATCTGGTCATACCCGAAATATTGGAGCATTTGCCACAATGCTTCCGGGTAGCCGCTACGGTCAGAGCAGTGGGAAACTACCCACCCGTTCTCCAACCGTTTATCTGCTGCCATCTGTAAAAATATATTTGAGAAGTGTCAAATATCTATTTAAACAGTAAACCATTGAGTTATAACATTAGATATGTCAGTGAACCCATAACACTTGGAAACATAGTTCAAATTTTTAAACAAATTTGACCGCTGGTCTGCTGTTCCCATGACAGCCTTGACCAGTTTCCATTTCAACCTGATTTAGGCCATGTTAACAGCAAAACTAATTCTGGAGCTCAACATCAAAGTTAAAGCTAACTTCAATAGCTTTCCAGAAAGTGTTTGCTTGGCCTAAGATCTGTCCTGGTTCAAAAATTATGAGATGTCAAAGTTAACAGAATTTCTGGAAATAATTGGACAGCACCTCCCTGCCTTAGGTACTGAATTGATCCAAGAATCCCAGTTAATTCTGTTCCTAATCTGACAAAACTTTCTGTTACAAAGTTGTAACCCATCTCATAAGCTTTCCAGAACTACCTCATTTTCTATTTTTGGATTTTTATGCAGGAAGTTATGCTTAATTTACAGAGAGTTTACAGAGAGTCTTTGCTCTGTCCTGTTTTCTGGACAGTTTCAACTCTACTGCATTTTTCGAGTGGTTAAGGGATGAAACACCTCTGGAACTCAACAGAAAAGTTGTAAAGCTCCTCCAAAGCTTTCCAGAAATGTATCATACGACCCCAACCTCCAAAGATCTCAACCTCTAACCTCTGATTAACTTCAGCCTTGATTTAGCTGAAAACAGAGTGCTCTGTCCTTAACATCCTATAAGTTGAAAACTTATTAGCTTTGAATATCCTGTTCAAGGGAAGGAGTTACATCAAGTTTTACTACTTTGGATCAAAACCTTCAAGTTTTAAATGAAGTTGTTCATTTAGTTGGATGTGACGTCGATGCGTCACCAGATTATGTCGGTACTACGTCCTCACAAAGGAAAAACCTATACCGGACTTAGCCGGCTTCGTTAGTTCAGTGGCACTACTCGTCACTCGCACACGGATACTACACGTCTACCGTTTCGTGGTAAGGCTACCTGCAGAAACTCAAACAATCATCAGACTCGGCTGCACACCGAGCCCGGAATACATACAGTTAGTACACCCGGCCGTCATCACTCGCCCGGATGTTCTCAAGCCAAACACGCCTTGAGTTACGTTTTCACGTTTCAGACCACGTGACGGGGTCTCCCATGTTGCACCACGCACGCCAGGGACAGACGTTGCTCGAACACCCCAAACGACATGAAGAGTCGTAGAGGATACTAAAGCGGGTCGGGTTACCTGCCACCCGTGGGGCTCCACCCTTCAGCTTGTGCGCACTGGTGGACAGCGCTTACGTGCACCCCCCAAGACATGAACGTCCCGAGATGCACGATTTTCCGACATAACAAATAGGTTAATATGCCACTTTCTATATGCTAATAACATCCTTATACGGGCTACTAACTCGTTCCTCACTGGATTTTTGAAAAAGAAGACCTTTGTACTGTGTTAAACCTCAAGCGAGCTCTGATACCACGCTGACACGACCCCATTGGTCCTGTCGAGCCAGGATCACGCTGAGGGGTACTGCGTTGCACAGCACCGTATAACACACGTCAAAGGTACAAAGCGGAAGCGGAAGTTTTATTACATAAACAGTTTTATGAACATGTTTACATCAAAATAAGTTTAGTCCACACTCGCGGGCGTAGACTAAGCATCAAGTACACGTTCAGCCCTTGAACGTGTCCTTGCTAGCACACACGCACACTAACTCTGCGGCGTGCACGACTCCCACTCGACGGGGTTCCCCTCCTGGGGTTCCGTCTCCTCTTCGGGAGTCCCTTCCTCATAGAACCCTGCAAAAAGCTTCAAACACAAGCAGTGAGCACGAAGGCTCAGCAAGTCTGACCCGTCTCACCTAAACATGGAACTTCTACATGAGGGTAATGGGTTGCATGAGGTAAAAATCATTTGCAAGGACTCGCCTAATTAGTAGAACCTTACGTTCAAGTTTTAGCAGCAGGTTGTGGAGAACCTTACGCTAAGGCACATGAGAGAGCCGCAATCAAACAAGAAACGCATTTCTCTCATGTACTTTGCCCAAAGTTGAAAAGAACTTTAGTTAGCTCTAAGCTACAGCATATCATTAACAATCAATGTCCATCTTTCAATCAGCAACATTTTATCATGTAACTAGCCTGTTCATTCTACGTCACGGTACAGTGAACAAGTGGTACTCACTGACCGCGAGGGACGGCGATTATAATCGATTTACACCTGCAGGGTTACCCGAACAACCCGTCACGTACGCCCGTACTCGATGTTGCCTACAACAACCATCACGGACGCCGTACGCGACTACCTTTCACCCGTTAGCCAAATATTGAACCGGTCCCATCGTCCCGAGCAAGAGGTCTCTGCACGCGCATCTCCGTGCCGCCAGCCGATTTACACCTCGAGCTCTCAACCTACCCTCTGAACGACGGGCAATGCCTCAATACCCAGCTACCCGAGTTACATCAGTTTCCCGGTTCCCATATAGCCGGTAGGTCTTCGGTACTGTTCTAGCTTGTTCAACAGGCCCGCACACGGCTCGGTCCTCAATCGACACAAGCGGAGCTACAGCACACAGGCCCCAAAGTCCTGCTGCCCTTACTCTCCGCTCGGTCTCATTTTCTTGCCATGTGTATCATGTGCTATCTCTACCCGAGCAATGTGCCTCTAGCCTATTCTCGCGAGTAGTTCCAACTACTCGACTTGTACCGAATCCTACTCTATCCTAGCAATGCAGTGGCTAACGAGGTTTGCAATCCTAAACCTAACCCATGGTTTTCTTGGCTGTGCAGTTGGGTTTCCAATCAAGACTCTAATGCAAAGAACAAAGGAAACAAGTATGTGCTCAAAACAATAAAAATTTGTAAAAGGTTAATGCAAACCGGGGCTTGCCTTGCTGCTCTTGGTCGTAGGCTAGCTGTTCCTCCGGAGTGACGAAGTCTAAGACTTCGGGTTCCTCCTCGACCTTAGCGACTACATGATAGCAACAATACATGTATTAATTTAATGCATTTGTATTAAGTTTGAAGTTGTGAAGTCTATAACCCTTGCTAGATAGACCTAATGACTGTGAAACTTTTACTTTGGCTTGGTTACAACCTAAACAAAGACCTGGTCAAGTTTTAGTTGCAGCAAAGCTCATTTGAGCCCTCCACAAATAATTATGTCCTTGACCTTAATTGGAACTCTTAGGGTGTTCTAGGAATTCTCATGAGACAAACTATGACTTTCTGAAAACTAGATTTTCAGAGGGTTCTAATGGAGTTGGTCTCACTTAATTTGGAAGTCTCTAACTAAAGATATGAGCTAAACAATTTCAGAGAAAATTCTGAAAATGTTTTTGAACATTTTCTATTTTCTCTGGAACAGTTTCACTAATCACACCATTAGGTGGATTAAATGAGCTCAAATGGATCTGAAATTTTTATGGTAGTTCAAAGATATTTTGGTGAACATCTCAGTAAAATTTCAGGATTTTCCTCCAAGGGATTCTCCAGTTAAAATTCCTAACAGTTTAAACTTTAAGGAATTAATTCTGGAGAAATAAGGAATTTCATGGAGTGAAACTTGATTTTCTGGAATGTACTCAGAGAGCTAAATCCAGAAAAATTTGGTTCACTCGATTTGGATCTTTCTAGCCAAAGTTATAAGGATTTGAAGTTTGAAGGAAATCTGAAAATCGGGGAAAAGTTTAAACTCGCGCGTGGGCCCAGGGGACACGCGTCGCACGCCTAAGCGATGGCACACCGCGGCCCACAAGGACTTTTCGCGCCAGCACTCCCAATCCCGGCCGCAGCCGGATCCCGATTTAAAATATCGGCCGCTGACAGCTGGGGTCCACCCCCTTCTTCAACCTCGCGACACCCGCGCTCCGCCGCCGAGGGACCTCGCCGGAGAGCTCGCCGCCGGCTGCTGTACAGCTCCAAACTTCTTGATTCTGGCCGCCCCTGCCTACTTTTACTTGGGGAACATGATCCGCGGGTCAGCTGCTCATGACAACGGCCGGAGCATGGTCGGCGACGAGCCGCCATATCGGAACGACTTCGGCCATGTCGGCTGACTCTCCTAGTACCTCAGCTACTTGGGAAATCGGTCGGGGAGCATCAGTGGACCTCAGAGGAGGTCGACGTGAGCTCGAGGCAGCTCGGGGAAGGCCCGAAATAGGTCCTCACCGTGCGCCCGATACCCCCCGTTCGTTCCGCCATTAGTAGACCTTAAATTACGCCGGGCACAGAGGTTCTCCGGCCCAGAGTTGTGAAGGCAACTTGTGCGTCACCGTGTCTAGCTCGTGTGGGAGTGGCCTGAGGCCCTCTAATCCTTTCTAGAGCACGAATTAAACGGAATCGTACCCGAAGGTCGTTCTGCACACAGAAAGGGGAAAAGTGGAAATTCGCCGCCGGTGAGCAATCACTCGAGCTGTGGCTCGGGGATGAGCAGCACCGGTCACCTGCGCGTCCAAGGGTGTCTTGGCTCGGGCGTGACAACGCCCAGGTTGGGCTGTCCACGAGAGCCCGAGGTGCGGCGGTTTCCAGTTCCGATTTTTATCTTTTGGCACAGCCGATAGCACTCGGTTTCAATCGACTTCTAGCGATGGGAAGGATGGAGGAAGGTCGCTAGTACCTTGCTGGAACCCTGGAGTGGAAAGAAGGAGCTGCGATTGGCTTGATCAAGCAGGAGCTCGAGCGCCGGCGATGGCAGTGGAAAAGCAGGTCGTGTACGTCGGCAGCTCGGGTAAATGGCGACTGAAGCGCGCCGGGGAGGGAATAAATAGCCCAGCGGCTGGCCTCCGGCTTGGGGCGCGCAGCAGGAGCTGGCGCCGGCTGCCCCCTTCGGTGGCGCGCGCGCACAGCAGCTGGGAACCGACTGAACTGAGTTTCAGTCGGTTTGTTTTGAGACAGAGGCTGACATGTGGGTCCCACCCCTCTTTTATCCTCTGAAATTTACTCCTAACAGCTGTGGTAAACAGTGAACCCCATTCTACCCTTGGTAATTCAAATTATGCACCCAAGAGCCATTTGAATTGATCAAAGTTCAAATGAGGTTTGGTTTGAATGAATTTCAGCACAAGTTCAGTTTGAAATTCAACTAAAGTTTGAATTTCTCCCCCTTAGCTCATGTCAAGATCAACTCCAAATGGAGTGAAAATTGGTGTGTGAGCTCACAAAAATGTGCTGAGTAAGAATATGCCCCCCACTTTTAAATTCAGTGGATAAAAACAGTTTGAATTTGAATATGGTTTCAAACTGCCCTCTTCCTAACTATACCCAAAATGGCCTCAAAAAGGTTTTGAGTTTGGGTGAAACTTGGCATGGACACCCTTAGCAAAGTGTAGGAGTTTTCATATGTCCAGCCCATCTATATCACATGTGGGAAATACCACTTTTGCAATGTGTGAGTTTGTTCTTTAATGAGCATGTTGATAATTGTTACTTGCTCTTCATTTGTGTTCATCATTCTTCCTCAAATGAGGTGTGTGGTGTGGTGATGAACACTGCAAATGTGTGTCAAAAACTGAGGCCCTTACATGGCAGCCACCGGCGCGACCGCCTCAGTTTCGCGGTCGGCAATATAATGCGCCTGGCTTTCGACCGACATATCCATCACAGCAACAGCAGCAGCAAAGGATGGTCCTGCGTGCGCCTCAGTTTCAACAGCATGCACCGGGATTCCGTCCTCAAGTCGGCGGGACCCCGACACCTTACACGTGCTATACGTGTGGCCGTGTCGGGCACATTTCGAGGGACTGCCCAGAGCCGCGACAGGGCAGGGGTGCAGCACCATATCAGGGTTCTAATCAGCCCCGCAATCAACCCATGAAACCAGCACCAAAACCCGGCAATGTCCACCACTTAGCTATCGAAGACGTGCCGGAAGGCGAACCCGTCCTCGCCGGTACGTTCTCTTACCTAGATCATCCCGTAGTCATACTTTTTGACTCCGGTGCCACCCATAATTTCATAAGTCAGTCTTATGTTATTAAATATCAACTACCTATCATTCCCACAAATAATTCATATTTGATATGTTCTCCGGGTGGGAAAATAACAGCTGATAGAATGGTCTATAGAGCACCATTACAGTTGGGTGGGAATCTATATCCGACTTCTCTAATCATGTTAGAGAGTCAAAAACTTGATGTCATTTTAGGAATGTCATGGCTACATCGCCATGGTGCTGTTCTTGACATCATTCCACGTGTGGTTCGTTTAAACTCTCCACTTCATGAACCACATGTTCTTATTCTTGACCGTTTGGTTCAAGAAACCCCAGCCACATATAACACGGAAGCCACGAAACTTGAGGATATTCGTGTAGTCCGTGAATACCCGGATGTCTTTCCGGATGATCTTCCAGGCATGCCACCCGAAAGAGATGTCGAGTTCAAGATTGAACTTGTACCTGGGACGACACCAATCTCACGGAGACCATATAAGATGGCTCCGAATGAGCTGGCTGAACTAAAGGAGCAGCTCAACGATTTGATGAAGAAGGGTTTCATTCGACCGAGTTCCTCGCCATGGGGATGCTCGGCGCTGTTTGTGAAGAAGAAGGATCAAACCTTGAGGTTGTGTGTGGACTACCGACCTCTCAACGCCGTCACCATCAAGAATAAATATCCACTGCCCCGCATCGATATTCTCTTCGATCAACTTGTGGGTGCGAGTGTATTTTCCAAGATGGATCTTCGCTCCGGATATCATCATATCAAGATCCGAGCGGAGGATATCCCAAAGACGGCCTTCTCGACGAGATATGGGTTGTATGAATACCTCGTCATGTACTTTGGTCTCACCAATGCCCCGGCACACTTCATGTACCTCATGAACTCAGTGTTCATGCCGGAGTTGGACAAGTTTGTGGTGGTGTTCATAGACGAAATATTGGTTTACTCCAAGACTGAAGAAGAACACACCAAACACTTGCATATCGTACTTCAGCAATTAAGAGACCATAAGCTTTATGCTAAGTTCAGCAAGTGCGAGTTTTGGATCAGCCAAGTGCCATTCCTTGGTCACATTATTTCTGCAAAGGCATTGCAGTTGATCCAAGCAAAATTGAACAAGTGCTGAAATGGAAGTCCCCCACATCTGTCCATGAAGTCAGGAGTTTCCTCGGGTTAGCAGGATATTATCGGAGATTCATACCAAATTTCTCCAAGCTTGCTAAGCCGATGACTGAACTGTTGAAAAAGGGGATCAAATATGTTTGGAGCTCAGCATGTGAAGAAGCTTTCCAAGCATTAGTGAAGCATCTTACAAGAGCCCCGGTGTTAGCTCAACCGGATACAACTAAGCCCTTTGACGTATATTGTTATGCGTCTGGCATCGGGCTTGGCTGTGTATTGATGCAAGGAGGAAGAGTGGTCGCCTATGGCTCACGTCAACTTCGTAACCACGAGCAGCACTATCTGACTCATGATCTTGAGCTCGCTGCTGTGGTATTGGCCTTGAAGATGTGGAGGCACTATTTGCTTGGGAACTTAGTGCACCTCTACACCGACCACAAAAGTCTGAAATATATATTCACTCAAAAGGAGTTGAATATGCGGCAACGGAGATGGCTAGAACTGATCAAAGACTATGAGATCGAGATTCACTACCATCCCGGGAAGGCAAACGTGGTTGCCGATGCCTTAAGCCGCAAATCCCATGTCAACAGTCTGTCCATCACCCCACTTGATGAGGAGGAGCCGAGTCTGTACTTGGTTCCATATGGGGCATTGTATAATCTTGCTCTCGTCCCTACAATACGAGAGGAGATTATGGAAGCGCAGAAGAAAGATGTGGGAATGTCGCACATTCGGAGAAGGATGAAGAATGGCGAAATGAAATGCTTCCGAAGAGATGATAACGGTACACTATGGTTTAAAGACCATATAGTGGTACCCCGCGACATGAAGCTTCGGAGGAAAATATTGGACGAAGCTCATTTGTCCAAGTATTCTATTCATCCGGGCAGCAACAAGATGTACCAAGATCTGAAAACAAGGTTTTGGTGGATGCGGATGAAAAGAGAAATCGCAAAGTACGTATCCGAATGTGATACGTGTCGGCGGGTGAAAGCCGACCATATGCGTAAAGCCGGACAGCTGCAACCGTTGAACATTCCGGCGTGGAAGTGGGAGGATATCAGCATGGACTTCATAGTCGTATTACCTCTCACGTCTCACAAACATGACTCGATTTGGGTGATAGTTGATCGACTAACCAAGTCGGCTCATTTCATTCCCGTACATACCAGTTACGTGGCCAAGCAATATGCGGAGCTTTATATTGCAAGAATCTTATGCTTGCACGGTGTTCCCCGCTCCATTATTTCAGATCGCGGTGCGCTGTTTGTCTCTCGGTTTTGGGAACAGCTGCACGCATCATTGGGGACCAAACTGATCCGAAGCTCCGCGTATCACCCGCAGACAGATGGTCAAACTGAATGGGTGAATCAAGTGCTTGAAGACATGCTACGCGCTTGTGCCATCCACCACGGCAAGAATTGGGACGATCATTTGCCGTTGGCGGAGTTTTATTACAACAATGGCTATCAAGCTAGCATCAAGATGGCGCCGTATGAAGCTCTCTACGGCCGGAAATGTCGCACAACTCTCAACTGGTGCGAGTCCGGCGAGCGAGTCATCTACGGCATTGAACTGGTGAATGAAGCTGAAGAACGAGTGCGAGTGATACAAGCCAACCTCAAGGCTGCTCAATCTCGTCAGAAAATCTATGCGGATAAAAGACGCCGCCCTCTCCACTTCGACATCGGGGACCATGTTTATGTCCGTGTGTCTCCGATGAAGGGAGTCCACCGTTTTGGAGTGAAGGGAAAGCTCGCGCCGCGGTTCATTGGTCCATTCGCCGTCATTGAAAAATGCGGACCCGTGGCCTATCGCCTAGATTTACCAGCGTTGCTCGCAGGCATTCACAACGTCTTCCACATCTCTCAGCTGAGGAAATGCCTCAAACCCTCAGCTGAAATCCGCACTGAAGACATAGAAGTTCTTCAACCGGACCTCACGTACACGGAGTATCCAATCCGGATCATTGATGAAAAGACTCGTGCCACAAGAAACCGGACCTTATGGTTCTACAAGGTCTTGTGGAGTAACCATACCGCTGATGAGGCGACATGGGAAAGCGAGGATTATCTACGAGCGTATTATCCGGACTTGCTATCATCATATACCCGGTAAGGTTTTCCCCACTTTACTTTTCCTTTGGAATCTCAGGACGAGATTCTTTTTAAGTGGGGAGGAATGTAAAATCCCCGAAAGTGGTAGCAAGAAAATTCTGCTCATGTGCACTTATGAAAAATGAGGAGAATTAAAACTTTGAATTATAAAGGGGTAAGTTCAAAGTGAGGGTTTAGACTTCCCAAAACTTCCAAACATGGGGATCTAAATGCACAGCTTGGATCTTCATAGTCCAAATATTCACCCTTCCAAATTTTAGCTCATTTGGAGGAGTTTCAATATTTGTTTGGGATTAAAAGGAGAAGCCCTCTAATCTGAATTTCTAATTCAGTTTCAAATCCCAATTTCCCCAATTTGCAAATTTGGTTCCACAAATGTGATCTACACATTTGAATTAGCAGCCACGCCAAAATTTAGAATTATTTGAGTTGGTTTGCTTTTCTTTTGGAACAATGCAAAAGGAAAGATTCAAATTCTAATTCAAATTCAAATAACCAAAGTCAGTTCAAATTCCACAGTAGAATTCAAATCATTTGAATTAAAATATTTCAAACCATGACTTTGGGAGGAAGCAAAGGATTTAATTTGAAGAAAAATATCAGAGCTATTAGGTGAGGTGGGACCCACATGGCAGTGACACATGAAATAACAGGGGCAATTTTCTTCTGTTTGAGTCCTTCTCGAGCTGCCACCGTGCTGCATCTCCTCTCCACCGAGCTGCTTGCTTCAGCTTGCTCCCGATGGCAGCACTTCATGTGTAGATTGCTATCAAAGCAGAGGCACAACTCCAGTTTTTCTCCTCTGCACACTGAAGCTTTTTCCTCAGCCCTCGAGCGTCCAGCGAAGGAGAAACAGGCGCCCACCTCTGTGCTCCTGGTTCAGCAGCCTCCAGCCCCTCCCAGCAGTGGTTGATCGCCCCAGGAGCTGCGCCAGCGACCCCTCAACGTGTTCCACCGCTCCTCAGCTCATCCCCGAGCTCCCCTCGCAGTGCCCAACCTGTTTTTCACCGGGAGCAAACAGAGCACGTCGCCCCTCACTGCTTCTTGAGTTTCAGCCGCTCCAACGCCTCTACTGCACGTCCAGCACCTCCCTAAGGTGCGCCAAGGTGTGTAGATCATGCTACCGCAGTCCCCTTGCCCTTCCCCATCACTGTCTCGCTGGAATTTGGATTTTGGCGCCGGTACACGTGAAGAACCGACCCACACCAAAACTGGAAATTCGTCCAACGCGGTTGATCATCGGTTCTACAATTCAAGCCACAGAAACTCGGGATTCTAGCGCTATCCCACGCCAAAGCACACATCAAACCGTCCACCACAGGCCCCGGGCGACGAGAAATCGCCGGCGGCGGCAAAAACGGGTCGGTCCTCCGGTGAACCCTATGTTCCGGCCATTTGCTGCAAGTTTTAGCCTGCGTTCCATGTTCCCTGATCATTGGTGATGCTTTAGGGCAAGGTAGCTCGTCGGGAGAAGCTTCGAACGCGCCAGAACGCGTTGATGCCGAGCTCCCGAACCGCCCCACCAGTGCCGGCCTGTTTTCGGCCGTTTTCATGCGTGGAAACCTTGCCCGGCAGCTGCGCCATGTTCCCAGGAGTATGTAGGGCGAAACCGGAGCTAATTTGGTGGAGAAATGAGGGAGAACGAGCCATGCCACGATTTGAACTGGTGTGCACGCGCACCTCTGGCGGGAGGTTGAAGAAGGACCTGACCAGTGGGCCCCCCTGTTAAGTCTCTGTGTAGATTTTAAACAGAGAGCTATCACAGTTTGAAAAATTCATAACTTTGTGTATACAGCTCCAAAAAGCGTGAGACAAATTTTGTCTGAATCCTTAGGATAAGTACTTTACAGAGGAACAAATTTCATGCTATGAAAATGCCCAGGAATTTCTGTAGAATTGTTTTTATTAAATCCTTTAGGGATTTATTACAGGAGCAATTCTTTATGAAATATTCCCAAATTTGGCTAGATAGTCCTTTTCAGAGTGCCTGACCTCCAGTAAAAATTTTAGGATTTTTGGAGCTTATATGGAGGGCTTAATCAGTAGGTTATCTCAGGATTAAATAAATTAGCTAAAAATCATAGAATTGATTTCCAGAAAAAGGTTTCAACCTTCATACCCCCATAACTCTCTGTAGGGATGTCCAAAATTTGTGAAACAAATTTTGTTAGATTTCTCTCAGTCAGTAATTTGCAGAAATGCCAAGAAATTGATCTGAAGGTCTCTGGATATTTCTCCAAGATTCATCAAAGTTAAATCTTTGGGAATTTAGTCCAGAATATTTCTGTTATGGAATTTCTTCAAATTTGGCCAGGAAGTTGCTCATGACATTACCGATCTCCAGTAAAAATTTTAGCTTCATTGGAGTTCATTTGCTAGGTCAAATTACCTTCCCAAATTCAGCCTTTATTTGGAAATTCAAATTTAAACAAAAATTGTTCAGCACTCCTGTCCAAACTTCAAAAATTCATATATCTCTCTGATGGTAGCTCCAAAAATGGTGAAACAAATTTTGTTAGAACCATGGAGACTTACCCTAATCAGATCTTCCATTTCTAGCTATATCAAAGCTCCTGATTTGGGCTCGAAATTCAGATAAGCATTGTACTTGTAGGAATTTTAAAGACTACATTATGCAATGACATGTCTCCAAATTTGGCTCAAATCATCCTTATAGGGCCTAATATCCACTGTAAAATTCCCAAAGCCAATTAAGGATCCTAAATAGCAATAGCTATGAATAGTAGTTCAATTCTTATAAATCCTTAATACTTATACATCTATTTTGCTACATTTCATTTAGTGACCGAAGTTGAGGACGCACCGGAGCCTTTGGACGTCCTGCCACCTGAAGTTGACTTCCCATCTAACTCGCAACCAGGCAAGCCCCGGTTTGCACTTAAGTACCTTTTATAAAATTCTTTATTTGTATCACTTATGTCTAGGGTGAATGTTTGCATTAGAGTTAAGGTGTTTGAAACCCCACTTGCACAACCTTTTTAAATCCTATGAAGGGTTGGGTAGATTACAAAGCCGACGAGTAGACAAGGCCCCGCTAATATGCTTAGGACCTCGATAGAAGTCGAGTAGTTGGAATCTACTCGCGAGGTAAGGTTTATCACACGGATTGGTCAGAATAGAAAATGGCTTAAGAGTGGTAAAAATGAGACCCAGCAGGGGGGATAGGAAGCAGTGAGCGGAGGTCTCACGTGCGTAGCTCTGTTGGTGTCGATTGAGGACCGAGTCGTGTGCGGGCCTGCTGAACAAGTATCGAACAGTACCGGATGGCATACTAACATAAGCAGGAAACCAATGTAAATGGTTAACCTGGGTGCCGAGGCTTACCCAACCGTAAACAGGAGTGGGTTGAGGGTAGCAAGGTGTAAATCTGCCAGTGGGCACAGTCACGCTCCACGCGGGGACCTCCTACCCGTTACGGATGGACCGGTTCGGTGTTTGGGTTGCCTTTGAAAGGTGGTTGCATACAACAGAGTAGGAAGGGGTGTGGAATCACGCTTCTGAAAGTGGGTGTATGCAACGTGTTGTCCGGGTGTCTCCTGATTGCAATCACCGTCCCTCGCGGTTATTTGAGTACCGCTTGTTCACTGTTTCGTGACGTAGTAAGAAGTGAAGTAAGCCAGTTAAATGATAATATGCTGTGATGATATATTAATGTTTTAGAAACCATGTATGCTATAGATGTAGAGCTAATTAAGTTTACTTTCCGCTTTGGGCATCACCACATCGGAGAAAAGCGTTTCTTGTTTGATTGTGGACTTCCGATGTGAGGGCTGCCTAAGGCACATGAATCTGCTGCTATAACCTCAAAGTAACGATCAACTTATAGGCGTGTCTTTGTCGCAAATTCCTTTTCCTATCATACACCTCCCTGCATGTAGAGTTCCATGCCTAGGTCAGACGGTTAAGCCTTGCTGAGCCATCGTGCTCACGGTTGCAATATTTGAGCTGTATGCAGGTGAGAGCTACGAGGAGGGTTCCGAGGATGAGGCGATGCCCCCGTCAGGGTACACGGCCGAGATGGAGCCCTGCACGCCGCCGTGATTTCTCCGGTTCCATGCTGCTAGCGTGTAGCGTCCCCGGGCTGGACGGCTGCACTTTTGCATAGTTAGGATGAGAGACTACTAATGTACATTACTTCCGCTGTATAGTTATATTTTGTAAAGACTTCCGCTGTTTTATATCAAATAAAAGTTTATATGTTGTTCTTTATTCTTTTCGTGTGTGCTGTTGGGTGCCGCATCGCACGGCACCACCCTATGCGATCTTGGAGTGGGTGAACCACGGGGTGGTCCCCACAGTCGTGGTATCAGAGCCGCATCGGGAATAGCACGCTCGAAAAGAGCCTATTTTGAAAATTTAGAAGTAGTCGAGTGAGGATTAGTCATTAAGCCCACATAAGGTCTATGATAGTAGTAGCTAATAAGGTGGAAAGGCTAACTTATGTGTTATATATTCTGTAACGACGCTCTGACATCAGGTAAGAGGTAAGGTACACCACCGCAGGCGGATCAATTGCGGTAACTCGCCATACGAGCAGTAGTATGGAAGGATATACCGTGGCTTGGCACGGTAGTGAATATGAGTCTCTGAACCTTTCCATGGTTCTGAGAGCATATGAAAACGCTGATCTCCAGAGTGCTTTAGGCAAAAGTGAGAATACCCCATCGTGTGGTAAGCAACACGATAGTATGCAACTCTTGAACGTTCAATGTTCAATGTACATTACTTCCGCTGTGTAGTTATATTTTGTAAAAGACTTCCGCTGTTTTATATCAAATAAAAGTTTATATGTTGTTCTTTATTCTTTTTGTGTGTGCTGTTGGGTGCCGCATCGCACGGCACCACCCTATGCGATCTTGGAGTGGGTGAACCACGGGGTGGTCCCCACAGTGATTAGGAGTAAATTTCAGAGGTTAAAACTGGAAGTGGGACCCACATGTCAGCCACTGCTCAGATCAAACCGACTGAGACTTTTTCACTCGGGTCGCCGAGCCGCAGCGGTGATCGCCACCGAGGGCAGCTGCCGCGCCAGCAGCTGCTTGCCCACGCACGGGCGTGAGGCGATGCAGAGCCTTCTTAAGGCGCCTGCCCCCCTCCCCGGCCGAGGCACCGCCGTTCTTCCCCGCAAGAACTCAACGCCGGCCAAAAATTTCCGCAGCTCGGAATCGATCGGAGAACGCCGATCGCAGCTCCCTCCGTCCACACCAGAGCCCCAGCAAGGTACTAGAAACCTTCCTCCGTCCTCACCGTTGCTAGAATTCGGTTGAAACCGATTGATATCGGCTGTGCCGAAAGATCAAATTCGGGACTTGGAACCGCCGCACCTCGGGCTCTCGTGGACAGCCCAACCAGGGCGTTGTCACGCCCGAGCCAAGGCACCCTTGGACGCGCTGGTGACCGGTGCTGCTCATCCCCGAGCCACAGCTCGAGTGGTTGCTCACCAGCGGCGAATTTCCACTTTTCCCCCTTCTGTGTGCAGAACGACCTTCGGGTACAATTCTGTTTAATTCGTTCTCTAGAAAGGATTAGAGGGCCTCAAGCCACTCTCACACGAGCTAGACACGGTAACGCACAAGTTGCCTTCACAACTCTGGGCCGGAGAACCTCTGTACCCGGCGTAATTTGAGGTTTACCAATGGCGGAATGAACGGGCGGCATCTGACGCACGGTGAGGACCTATTTCGGGCCTTCCCCGAGCTGTCTCGAGCTCATGTCGACCTTCTCTGAGGTCTACTGATGCTCCCCGACCGGTTTCCCAAGTAGTTGAGGTGCTAGGGAAGTCAGACGACATGGCCGAAGTCGTTCCGAGGTGGCGGCTCGTCGCCGACCATGCTCCAGCCATTGTCATGAGCAGCTGACCCTAGAATCCTGTTCCCCGAGTAAAAGTAGGCAGGGGCGGCCAGAATCGAGAAGTTTGGAGCTGTACAGCAGCCGGCGGCGAGCTCTCCGGCGAGGTTCCTCGGCGGCGGAGCGCGGGCGTCGCGAGGTTGAAGAAGGGGGTGGACCCCAGCTGTCAGCGGGAGATATTTTGAATCGGGTTCCGGCTGCGGCCGGGATCGGGTGTGCTGGCACGCAAAATCGTTGTGGGCCACAGTGTGCCGTCGCCTCGGCGTGCGACGCGTGTCCCCTGGGCCCACGCGCGAGTTTAAACTTTTTCCCGATTTTCAGATTTCCTTCAAACTTCAAATCCTCATAACTTTGGCTAGAAAGCTCCAAATTGAGTGAACCAAATTTTGCTGGATTCAGCTCTCCGAGTACTTTCCAGCAAATCAAGTTTCACTTCATGAAAACCCTTAATTTTCCAGAATTAATTCCTCAAAGTTTAAAGTGTTAGGAATTTTAACTGGAGAATCCTTTGGAGGAAAATCCTGAAATTTTGCTGGGATGTTCACCAAAATATCCCTGAACTACGATAAAAATTTCAGATCCATTTGAGCTCATCTGATCCACCTAATGGTGTGATTAGTGAAACTGTTCCAGAGAAAATAGAAAATGTTCAGAAACATTTTCAGAATTTTCTCTGAAATTGTTTAGCTCATAACTTTAGCTAGGAACCTTCAAATTAAGTGAGACCAACTCCATTAGAACCCTCTGAAAATCTAGTTTTCAGAAAGTCATAGTTTGTTTCATGAAAATTCCTAGAACACCCTAAGAGTTCCAATTAAGGTCAAGGACATAATTAATTGTGGAGGGCTCAAATGAGCTTTGCTGCAACTAAAACTTGACCAAGTCTCTTTTTAGGTTGTAACCAAGCCACAGTAAAAGTTTCACAGTCATTAGGTGTGGGGACCACCTCGTGGTTCACCCACTCCAAGATCGCATAGGGTGGTGCCGTGCGATGCGGCACCCAACAGCACACACGAAAAGAATAAAGAACAACATATAAACTTTTATTTGATATAAAACAGCGGAAGTCTTTTCACAAAACCTATTCATACAGCGGAAGTAATATACATATAAGGCCTCTCATCCTAGCTATGCAAAAGTGCAGCCATCCAGCCCGGGGACGCTACACATTAGCTGCATGGAACCGGAGATCACGGTGGCGTGCATGGCTCCAGCTCGGCCGTGTACCCCGACGGGGGCATCGCCTCGTCCTCGGAACCTTCCTCATAACTCTCACCTGCACACAGCTCAAATATTGCAACCGTGAGCACGAAGGCTCAGCAAGTCTTAACCGTCAATCCTAGGCATGGAACTCTACGTGCAAGGATATGTACGATAGGAAAGGACTTTGCAACAAAGACACGCCTATAAGTTGATCCTTACTTTCAGTTTTATAGCAGCAGTTTAATGAGCCTTAGGCAGCCCTCACATCGGAAGTCCACAATCAAACAAGAAACGCTTTCCTCCGATGTGGTGATGCCCAAAGTGGAATATAAACTTAATTAGCTCTATAACTACAGCAATCAAGGTATTCAAGACATTATAGATCAATACAGCATTTTCAGTTGGCTTATTTCACTTCTTACTACGTCACAGCGCAGTGAACAAGCGGGTACTCAAATAACCGTGAGGGACGGTGATTGCAATCAAGACACACCCGGATAACACGTCACATACACCCACTTTCAGAAGCGTGATTCCACACCCCTTCCTACTCTGTTGTATGCAACAACCTTTCAAAGGCAACCCAAATGCCGAACCGGTCCATCCGTAACGGGTAGGAGGTCCCCGCGTGGAGCGTGACTGTGCCCACCGGCAGATTTACACCTTGCTACCCTCAACCCACTCCTATTTACGGTTGGGTAAGCCTCGGCACCCAGGTTAACCAATTACATCGGTTTCCTGGTTCCCATATGCCAGTATGCATCCGGTACTGTTCGATACTTGTCCAGCAGGGCCGCACACGGACGGTCCTCAACCGACACCAACAGGGCTACGCACGTGAGACCTCTGCTCACTGCTTCCTATCCCCCCTGCTGGGTCTCATTTTCATAACTTAAGCCATTTTCTACCTCTTTTCATTCCGTGTAATAAGTACTATCTCGCGAGTAGCTTCCAACCACTCGACTTCTACCGAGACCCTATACATTAGCATGGCATTCACTACTCGTCGAGTTTATAAACTACCCAACCCTCCATAGGATTTAAAGAGGCTATGCAAGTGGGGTTTCAATCACCCTAACTCTAATGCAAACATTCACCCTAGACATAAATGATACAAATAAAAAGCTTTATAAAGGTACTTAAGTGCAAACCGGGGCTTGCCTGGTTGCGAGTTAAACGGAAAGTCAGCTTCTGGTGGGAGGATGTCCAAGGGCTCCGGTGCGTCCTCAACTTCGGTCACTATTATGAAATGTAATAAAATACATGCGTAAGTATTAAGGATTTATAAGAATTAAACTACTATTCATAGCTATTGCTATTTAGGATCCTTAATTGGCTTTGGGATTTTTACAGTAGATACTAGACTCTCTAAGGATGATTTGGAGACATGTCATTACACAATGTAGTCTTTAAAATTCCTACAAGTACAATGCTTCTCTGAATTTTGAGCCCAATTCAGGAGCTTTGACATAGCTAATAGTGGAAGATCTGATTAGGGTAAGTCTCCATGGTTCTAACAAAATTTGTTTCACCATTTTTGGAGCTACCATCAGAGAGATATGAATTTTTGAAGTGTGGACAGGAGTGCTGAACAATTTCTGTTTAAATTTGAATTTCCAAATAAAGGCTGAATTTGGAAAGGTAATTTGACCTAGCGAATGAACTCCAATAAAGCTCAATTTTTTACTGGAGGTCAGGCACTATGAAAAGGACTAGCTGCCCAAATTCGGGAATATTTCATAAAGAATTGCTCCTGTAATAAATCCCTAAAGGATTTAATAAAAACAATTCTACAGAAATTCCTGGGCATTTTCATAGCCAAAATTTGGTTTCTCTGTGAAGTACTCCTCATGAGGAATCCAACAAAATTGGTCTCACTCTTTTTGGAGTTTTCTACACAAAGTTATGGCCTTGTAATCAGCTAATTCCTGGAATTATTTCTCTAATAGAAACTTCAAATAATTGGGCTGGGCCCACTGTTTTAAATCGGACCAGTGAGATTTCGGCAACACCGGGGGCTACGGAGTTAACCCGCGTAGCCACACCTGATCCGAGCCACAATTCGATCCGGCGCTCAAACGGGGCCACTGACAGGTGGGGCAGGCCCCCACCTTCGTCTACCTCGCGCCCGGCCGGTCTCCTCGCCGGAACGGCGGCGGCATCTCGCCGGAATGATTACCCAGTGCCCTAGACAGCCCAAATCTCGCCGCCTGTGCCCAAAACCCGACGAGGAACATGCTGGTAAGGTCAGCGGAGGCGCTAGATGGCCGGGAATACCTCCCCGACGTTGACAGCGGCAAACTCTACCCCGGCGCCGTCGTTCTCGCACGGCAGGCAGTTATTCCGGTTGGGGAGAGCGCCACAAGCACCAGGGTGATGTGAGGAGCACGTTTTTGCCTACAAAGAGGGGTGAAAACTCGTGCAAGGTGTAGTTCGCCGGTGCAGCTAGGGTTGTGCGTCGGCGGCCGGAAAAACTTAGCTTACAGCTTCATTTCTCTACGGTTTTCGATGATTCTTCGTCGAGGGGCTGCGCTAGGTCGTGTAGAAGCATCAAGCCAAAGTAATTAAGCTGTGGTTTCACCTTGGCGGCGAATTCTGGGGTAGACGGGCGGCAGTGCTTTCGGTAGCTCGGAGCAACTTGGCTGCGATCGCAGCTGGAGGGGGAAACGTGGTTGCCCCTAGCTTGGACAGCGGCAGCCCGCACCGCCAGCGACCTCGTCTGACCGAAGAAGGCCTGGGCTAGCGCAGCGAGAGCAGAGGAAAAGGGCGAGCTCGCGTTCGGGAGAGAAACAGAGGAAGCGTGCGTGTTTTCTTCTCTGAGGGAGCGGATACACCCGAGCAGCCGGGTCTCTCGGCTTAACTGCGACCGCGCCAGCGGTTCGGTGCCTTCGGCGCCAAGCCAAGGCGTCGCCGTGGCGCGCTGCGTCGCCGTGGCGGCTGCGGAGGAAACCGGGAGAACCGACGTCGGCTCGGTGCACACTGATCAGCTGGCCCCACATGTCATCCCCTCTTCTCCCCTTTGATATTTCTGATCTTTTATTTCTGCCACCCACTTTTGTCCAAAAATTTTAGATATTTACAGGGAAGCCAAATTAAATATGAGGAATCCGAATTTGACTCCCATGCTGTATTTGATTAAGTTTGGTCCAAGTTTTAAATTTCATATTTGAATTTTTGAACGGTTTTTGGTGTCACCCTATGTTGGAACAGCAAACCTACTCCAAAATTTCTCATTTCTGGCATAGCTGCTAGTTTAAATATGGATAACACCATTGTGGACCCAAATTGACAAATTGAGGAAATTGGGATTTGAAAACTGAATTTGAAATTCAGATTAGAGGGCTTCTCCTTTTAATCCCAAACAAATATTAAAACCCCTCCAAATGAGCTGAAATTTGGAAGGTTGAATATTTGAACTATAAAGATCCAAGTTGTACATTTAGATATCCATGTTTGGAAGTTTTGGGAAATCTAAACCCTCACTTTGAACTCACACTTATTATAATTCAAAGTTTTAATTCCCCTCATTTTTCATAAGTGTATATGAGCTGAATTTTTCTTGCTACCACTTTTGGGGATTTTACATCCCTTCCCCCTTAAAAAGAATCTCGTCCCGAGATTCCAAAGGAAAAGCAAAGTGGGGAAAAACTTCACCGGGTATAGGATGATAGCAAGTCCGGATAATACGTTCGTAGATAATCCTCGCTTTCCCATGTCGCCTCATCAGCGGTATGGTTACTCCACAAGACCTTGTAGAACCCTAAGGTCCGGTTTCTTGTGGCACGAGTCTTTTCATCGATGATCCGGATTGGATACTCCGTGTACGTGAGGTCCGGTTGAAGAACTTCTATGTCTTCTGTGCGGACTTCAGCCGAGGGCTTGAGGCACTTTCTCAGCTGAGAGATGTGGAAGACGTTGTGAATGCCTGCGAGCGACGTTGGTAACTCTAGGCGATAGGCCACGGGTCCGCATCTTTCAATGACGGTGAACGGACCAATGAACCATGGCGCAAGTTTACCCTTCACTCCGAAACGGTGAATTCCCTTCATCGGAGACACACGGACATAGACATGGTCCCTGATGTTGAAGTGGAGAGGGCGGCGTCTCTTATCCGCATAGCTCTTCTGACGAGATTGAGCAGCCTTGAGATTGGCTTGTATTACTCGCACTCGTTCTTCAGCTTCATTCACAAGTTCAATGCCGTAGATGACTCGCTCGCCGGACTCGCACCAGTTGAGTGGTGTGCGGCATTTCCGGCCGTAGAGAGCTTCATACGGCGCCATCTTGATGCTAGCTTGATAGCCATTGTTGTAAGAAAAACTCCGCCAACGGCAAATGATCGTCCCAATTCTTGCCGTGGTGGATGGCACAAGCGCGTAGCATGTCTTCAAGCACTTGATTCACCCGTTCAGTTTGACCATCTCTCTGCGGGTGATACGCGGAGCTTCGGATCAGTTTGGTCCCCAATGATGCGTGCAGCTGTTCCCAAAACCGAGAGACGAACAGCGCACCGCGATCTGAAATGATGGAGCGGGGAACACCGTGCAAACATAAGATCTTGGCAATGTACAGCTCCGCATATTGCTTGGCCACGTACTTTGTATGTACGGGAATGAAATGAGCCGACTTGGTTAGTCGATCGACTATCACCCAAATCGAGTCATGTTTGTGAGACGTGAGAGGTAATCCGACTATGAAGTCCATGCTGATATCCTCCCACTTCCACGCCGGGATGTTCAACGGCTGCAGCTCTCCGGCTTTACGCATATGGTCGGCCTTCACACGCCGACACGTATCACATTCGGATACGTATTTTGCGATTTCTCTCTTCATCCGTGTCCACCAAAACCTGGTTTTCAGATCCTGGTACATCTTGTTGCTGCCCGGATGAATAGAATACTTGGACAAATAAGCCTCGTCCAAGATTTTCTTCCGAAGCTTCATGTCACGGGGTACCACTATACGGTCTTTAAACCATAGAGTGTTGTGTTCATCTCTTCGGAAGCATTTCATTTCGCCATTCTTCATCCTTCTCTGAATGTGCGACATTACCACGTCTTTCTTCTGCGCTTCCATAATCTCCTCTCATATTGTAGGGACGAGAGCAAGATTGTACAATGCCCCATATGGAACCAAGTACAGACTCGGCTCCTCCTCTTCAAGTGGCATGATGGACAGACTGTTGACATGGGATTTGCGGCTTAAGGCATCGGCAACCACGTTTGCCTTCCCGGGATGGTAGTGAATCTCGATCTCGTAGTCTTTGATCAGTTCTAGCCATCTCCGTTGCCGCATATTCAACTCCTTTTGAGTGAATATATACTTTAGACTCTGGTGGTCGGTGTAGAGGTGCACTAAGTTTCCAAGTAAGTAGTGCCTCCACATCTTCAAGGCCAATACCACAGCAGCGAGCTCAAGATCATGAGTCGGATAGTGCTGCTCGTGGTTACGAAGTTGACGTGAGCCATAGGCGACCACTCTTCCTCCTTGCATCAATACACAGCCAAGCCCGATGCCAGACGCATCACAATATACGTCAAAGGGCTTGGTTGTATCCGGTTGAGCTAACACCGGGGCTGTTGTAAGATGCTTCACTAATGCTTGGAAAGCTTCTTCACATGCTGAGCTCCAAACATATTTGATCCCCTTTTTCAACAGTTCAGTCATCGTCTTAGCAAGCTTGGAGAAATTTGGTATGAATCTCCGATAATATCCTGCTAACCCGAGGAAACTCCTGACTTCATGGACTGATGTGGGGGACTTCCATTTCAGCACTTGTTCAATTTTGCTTGGATCAACTGCAATTCCTTCTGCAGAAATAATGTGACCAAGGAATGGCACTTGGCTGATCCAAAACTCGCACTTGCTGAACTTAGCATAAAGCTTATGGTCTCTTAATCGCTGAAGTACGATATGCAAGTGTTTGGCGTGTTCTTCTTCAGTCTTGGAGTAAACCAAGATGTCGTCTATGAACACCACCACAAACTTGTCCAACTCCGGCATGAACACTGAGTTCATGAGATACATGAAGTGTGCCGGGGCGTTGGTGAGACCAAAGGACATGACGAGGTATTCATACAACCCATATCTCGTCGAGAAGGCCGTCTTTGGGATATCCTCCGCTCGGATCTTGATTTGATGATATCCGGAGCGAAGATCCATCTTGGAAAATACACTCGCACCCACAAGTTGATCGAAGAGAATATCGATGCGGGGCAGTGGATATTTATTCTTGATGGTGACGGCGTTGAGAGGTCGGTAGTCCACACACAACCTCAAGGTTTCATCCTTCTTCTTCACAAACAGCGCCGAGCATCCCCATGGCGAGGAACTCGGTCGAATGAAACCCTTCTTCATCAAATCGTTGAGCTGCTCCTTTAGTTCAGACAGCTCATTCGGAGCCATCTTATATGGTCTCCGTGAGATTGGTGTCGTCCCAGGTACGAGTTCAATCTTGAACTCGACATCTCTTTCGGGTGGCATGCCCGGAAGATCATCCGGAAAGACATCCGGATATTCACGGACCACACGAATATCTTCAAGTTTCGTGGCTTCCGTGTTATATGTGGCTGGGGTTTCTTGAACCGAATGGTCAAGAATAAGAACATGTGGTTCATGAAGTGGAAAGTTTAAACGAACCACACGTGGAATGATGTCAAGAACAGCACCATGGCGATGTAGCCATGACATTCCTAAAATGACATCAAGTTTTTGACTCTCTAACATGATTAGAGACGTCGGGTATAGATTTCCACCCAACTGTAATGGTGCTCTATAGACCATTCTATCAGCTGTTATTTTCCCACCCGGAGAACATATCAAATATGACTTATTTGTGGGAATGATAGGCAGTTGATATTTAATAACATAAGATTGACTTATGAAATTATGGGTGGCACCGGAGTCAAAAAGTATGACTACGGGATGATCTAGGTAAGAGAACGTACCCGCGAGGACGGGTTTGCCTTCCGGCACGTCTTCGATGGCTAAGTGGTGGACGTTGCCGGGTTTTGGTGCTGGTTTCTTGGGCTGGTTGCGGGGTTGATTAGCACCCTGATATGGTGCTGCACCCCTGCCCTGTCGCGGCTCGGGGCAGTCCCTCGAAATGTGCCCGACACGGCCACACGTATAGCACGTGTAAGGTGTCGGGGTCCCGCCGACTTGAGGACGGAATCCCGGTGCACGCTGTTGAAACTGGGGCGCACGCGGGACCATCCTTTGCTGCTGCTGTTGCTGTGGTGGATACGTCGGTCGAAAGCCCGGAGCATTATATTGCCGACCGCGAAACTGAGGCGGTTGCGCCGGTGGCTGCCATCTCTGACCGGATGGTGAGCGATATACCACGCGGTATTTCTGTGGCGTTCCACCACTGCTGCTCGTCAGCATGCTGCGTTTCCTCTTGTCAGAACCGCGCTCGCGCTGAGCATTCTCCTGTAGAATCGCGGCATTAACTAGGTCGTTGAATGTGCCGCAATTGCTCTGGGCAAGATGGACCTTCATCTTGGAGTTCAGGCCCCGGAAGAACGCATTGCGCTTGTTGTATTCCGTGCCCACAAATCCTGGCGCATACTGCGCCAGCCGGTTGAATAACCTGGAGTACTCATGAGCACTCCTCTCGCCTTGTCGTAGCGCCAGGAACTCCTGGAGCTTCATTTCCATCACACCGGGAGGTATGTGATAGGCGTGGAACGCCTCCCGGAACTCCGTCCATGTGACGGCATGGCCAGCCGGTAAGGAGGCGGTGTAGTTCGCCCACCAGGTACCGGCTTCTCCTTGAAGCTGTTGCGTTGCATACAGCGCCTTCTGGTGTTCGGTGCATCGTAGCAGCCCAAACTTCGCCTCCAGAGTGCGGATAAATCTGTCCGCCTCCAAAGGTTCTTTGGCCTCCGTGAAGACCGGTGGATGGGTCGCCATGAATTCTGAATACGAGCTTTGTTGGGGCTGGCGTTGCCCATTGTATTGGCGTCCTCCCTGATGGGACGCATTCTGCTGCACCAACATCTGCAGTAACTCGGTTTGCTCGTCGCGCGAGCCGAGCGCTGCGGCGAGAACCTCCACAAGATTCCTTGGAAGTTCTGGCGGTGGAGGAGGTGGTTGCTGCTGCGTCGTGGTCTGCTCCGGAGGTGGAGACTCATCACCACGAACTTGACTCGGACCTCCCTCCTCTTGCGTTGAACGTGTCCGCACCATTCTGCATTCATACCACTCAAATGATCAGCACATGTGGGTTTAGCTCATCCAGTCTATACAATAATAATGCGAGAATGGGATAAACAATGCGCATAACAATCACACATGTGGATAAAGTATATACTTTATGCACAATATACATCCCTGGACCGTGTCATACGATCGAGTTCCAAAGTATTGAACTTTATGGGTTAAAAGTTCATTTCGACCATCGGGTCACCACGGGATGTTAAGTGTGTTAGCATGCGTAATTCCTCGCTATTGTATTGCACCCAAACATGTACTAACTCGAAGTGATATGTCAAATACATAAACCCTTCGACTCCAACTCGCTGTTTTAGAACAGCCACTGGACGTCAAACGGTGAAACTAAGTGTTTTGGTTGAAATACAGAAAATTCCAGAGAGCATTTGGTCTGCCCTGTTTTTGGACAGTACCTACTCATCTGAGATTTTCATCCCTTTGGAGGGAGATTTTGTTCTGGAACTCTACAGAAAAATTGTAGAGGACTTCAAAACCTTTCCAGAATAGTATCACACACCTCCATTGGTTCAACCAATCTGAAGTTATGCCCTGTTGAAGTTCAGCAAAGATTCTGCCAAAACAGGGGAGATTGTTCCTAAGCTTTTGAGATTGAATCTGTACTCCCAATTGACTCTTAGTTCAATATAGGAGTTTACTAACCCCTAAATGAATTTCTAAACTTCATTGTGACTCTTTTCTTTGAAAATAAACTTTTATGCAGTCGGTACTACGTTTCCTCGCCAAAGAAAAATCCGAAACCGGTATTCCGGCATATACGTGTCAAATGGTGGAACTAAAGTCGTCACTCAGAAACGGTTTCTACACGTCATGCACTAACGTGGTTAGTGTACCTGCAGAAAAACACACAATAATGATGCACACAAAGGTTTTAACATTGCAGGCAGTTCCATATCATAGTAAAAACATACGGTCCGTATCATTGCCATACAGATCGTCCTTGAGTCAAGCCACGTCTCAAGGTACATGGTCGTGTCTTCACACCACACGACGGGGAACCCGAGTAGAGCGCGAACGGGTCGTCACGGTTGGGAATTTTATCAACCCAACGGATACCACCTACTGCCTCATGACCGTTGAGGCACGCCGATGGCGAGCGCTGCGTATGGCCCTTTGAACATTGAACGTTCAAGAGTTGCATACTATCGTGTTGCTTACCACACGATGGGGTATTCTCACTTTTGCCTAAAGCACGCTGGAGATCAGCGTTTTCATATGCTCTCAGGACCATAGAGAGGTTTAGAGACTCATATTCACTACCGTGCCAAGCCACGGTATACCATACCATACTATTACTCGTATGGGGAGTTACCGCAATTGATCCGCCTGCGGTGGCGTACCTTACCTCTTACCTGACGTCGGAGCGTCGTTACGGAATGTATAACACATAAGTTATCTTTTCACCTTAGTAACTACTACTATCATAGACCTTATGTGGGCTTAATGACTAATCCTCACTCGACTACTTCTAAGTTTTCAAAATGGGCTCTTTTCGAGCGTGCTATTCCCAAATGCGGCTCTGATACCACGCCTGTGGGGACCACCCCATGGTTCACCCACTCCAAGATCGCATAGGGTGGTGCCGTGCGATGCGGCACCCAACAGCACACACGAAAAGAATAAAGAACAACATATAAACTTTTATTTGATATAAAACAGCGGAAGTCTTTTTACAAAACCTATTCATACAGCGGAAGTAATATACATATAAGGCCTCTCATCCTAGCTATGCAAAAGTGCAGCCATCCAGCCCGGGGACGCTACACACTAGCTGCATGGAACCGGAGATCACGGCGGCGTGCATGGCTCCAGCTCGGCCGTGTACCCCGACGGGGGCATCGCCTCGTCCTCGGAACCTTCCTCATAACTCTCACCTGCACACAGCTCAAATATTGCAACCGTGAGCACGAAGGCTCAGCAAGTCTTAACCGTCAACCCTAGGCATGGAACTCTACATGCAAGGATATGTACGATAGGAAAGGACTTTGCAACAAAGACACGCCTATAAGTTGATCCTTACTTTCAGTTTTATAGCAGCAGTTTAATAAGCCTTAGGCAGCCCTCACATCGGAAGTCCACAATCAAACAAGAAACGCTTTCCTCCGATGTGGTGATGCCCAAGTGGAATATAAACTTAATTAGCTCTATAACTACAGCAATCAAGGTATTCAAGACATTATAGATCAATACAGCATTTTCAGTTGGCTTATTTCACTTCTTATTACGTCACAGCACAGTGAACAAGCGGGTACTCAAATAACCGCGAGGGACGGTGATTGCAATCAAGACACACCCGGATAACACGTCACATACACCCACTTTCAGAAGCGTGATTCCACACCCCTTCCTACTCTGTTGTATGCAACAACCTTTCAAAGGCAACCCAAATGCCGAACCGGTCCATCCGTAACGGGTAGGAGGTCCCCGCGTGGAGCGTGACTGTGCCCACCGGCAGATTTACACCTTGCTACCCTCAACCCACTCCTATTTACGGTTGGGTAAGCCTCGGCACCCAGGTTAACCAATTACATCGGTTTCCTGGTTCCCATATGCCAGTATGCATCCGGTACTGTTCAATACTTGTCCAGCAGGGCCGCACACGGACGGTCCTCAACCGACACCAACAGGGCTACTCACGTGAGACCTCTGCTCACTGCTTCCTATCTCCCCTGCTGGGTCTCATTTTCATAACTTAAGCCATTTTCTACCTCTTTTCATTCCGTGTAATAAGTACTATCTCGCGAGTAGCTTCCAACCACTCGACTTCTACCGAGACCCTATACATTAGCATGGCATTCACTACTCGTCGAGTTTATAAACTACCCAACCCTCCATAGGATTTAAAGAGGCTATGCAAGTGGGGTTTCAATCACCCTAACTCTAATGCAAACATTCACCCTAGACATAAATGATACAAATAAAAAGCTTTATAAAAGGTACTTAAGTGCAAACCGGGGCTTGCCTGGTTGTGAGTTAAACGGAAAGTCAGCTTCTGGTGGGAGGACGTCCAAGGGCTCCGGTGCGTCCTCAACTTCGGTCACTATTATGAAATGTAATAAAATACATGCGTAAGTATTAAGGATTTATAAGAATTAAACTACTATTCATAGCTATTGCTATTTAGAATCCTTAATTGGCTTTGGGATTTTTACAGTAGATACTAGACTCTCTAAGGATGATTTGAGCCAAATTTGGAGACATGTCATTACACAATGTGGTCTTTAAAATTCCTACAAGTACAATGCTTCTCTGAATTTTGAGCCCAATTCAGGAGCTTTGCATAGCTAATAGTGGAAGATATGATTAGGGTAAGTCTCTATGGTTCTAACAAAATTTTTTTCACCATTTTTGGAGCTACCATCAGAGAGATATGAATTTTTGAAGTGTGGACAGGAGTGCTGAACAATTTCTGTTTAAATTTGAATTTCCAAATAAAGGCTGAATTTGGAAAGGTAATTTGACCTAGCGAATGAACTCCAATGAAGCTCAAATTGTTACTGGAGATCAGGCACTATGAAAAGGACTAGCTGCCCAAATTTGGGAATATTTCATAAAGAATTGCTCCTGTAATAAATCCCTAAAGGATTTAATAAAAACAATTCTACAGAAATTCCTGGGCATTTTCATAGCCAAAATTTGCTTTCTCTGTGAAGTACTCCTCATGAGGAATCCAACAAAATTGGTCTCACTCTTTTTGGAGTTTTCTACACAAAGTTATGGCCTTGTAAAGATCAGCTAATTCCTAGAATTATTTCTCTAATAGAAACTTCAAATAATTGGGCTGGGCCCACTGTTTTAAATCGGACCAGTGAGATTTTGGCAGCACCTGGGGCTACGGAGTTAACCCGCGTAGCCACAACTGATCTGAGCCACAATTCGATCCGGCGCTCAAACGGGGCCACTGACAGGTGGGGCAGGCCCCCACCTTCGTCTACCTCGCGCCCGGCCGGTCTCCTCGCCGGAACGGCGGCGGCACCTCGCCGGAATGATTTCCCAGTGCCCTAGATGGCCCAAATCTCGCCGCCTCTGCCCAAAACCCGACGAGGAACATGCTGGTAAGGTCAGCGGAGGCGCTAGATGGCCGGGAATACCTCCCCGACGTTGACAGCGGCAAACTCTACCCCGGCGCCGTCGTTCTCGCACGGCAGGCGGTTATTCCGGTTGGGGAGAGCGCCGGAAGCACCAGGGTGATGTGAGGAGCACGTTTTTGCCTACAAAGAGGGGTGAAAACTCGTGCAAGGTGTAGTTCGCCGGTGCAGCTAGGGTTGTGCGTCGGCGGCCGGAAAAACTTAGCTTACAGCTTCATTTCTCTACGGTTTTCGATGATTCTTCGTCGAGGGGCTGCGCTAGGTCGTGTAGAAGCATCAAGCCAAAGTAATTAAGCTGTGGTTTCACCTTGGCGGCGAATTCTGGGGTAGACGGGCGGCAGTGCTTTCGGTAGCTCGGAGCAACTTGGCTGCGATCGCAGCTGGAGGGGGAAACGTGGTTGCCCCTAGCTTGGACAGCGGCAGCCCGCACCGCCAGCGACCTCGTCTGACCGAAGAGGGCCTGGGCTAGTGCAGCGAGAGCAGAGGAAAAGGGCGAGCTCGCGTTCGGGAGAGAAACAGAGGAAGCGTGCGTGTTTTCTTCTCTGAGGGTGCGGATACACCCGAGCAGCCGGGTCTCTCGGCTTAACTGCGACCGCGCCAGCGGTTCGGTGCCTTCGGCGCCAAGCCAAGGCGTCGCCGTGGCGCGCTGCGTCGCCGTGGAGGCTGCGGAGGAAACCGGGAGAACCGACGTCGGCTCGGTGCACACTGATCAGCTGGCCCCACATGTCATCCCCTCTTCTCCCCTTTGATATTTCTGATCTTTTATTTCTGCCACCCACTTTTGTCCAAAAATTTTAGATATTTACAGGGAAGCCAAATTAAATATGAGGAATCCGAATTTGACTCCCATGCTGTATTTGATTAAGTTTGGTCCAAGTTTTAAATTTCATATTTGAATTTTTGAAGGGTTTTTGGTGTCACCCTAAGTTGGAACAGCAAACCTACTCCAAAATTTCTCATTTCTGGCATGGCTGCTAGTTTAAATATGGATAACACCATTGTGGACCCAAATTGACAAATTGAGGAAATTGGGATTTGAAAACTGAATTTGAAATTCAGATTAGAGGGCTTCTCCTTTTAATCCCAAACAAATATTAAAACCCCTCCAAATGAGCTGAAATTTGGAAGGTTGAATATTTGGACTATAAAGATCCAAGTTGTACATTTAGATCTCCATGTTTGGAAGTTTTGGGAAATCTAAACCCTCACTTTGAACTCACACTTATTATAATTCAAAGTTTTAATTCCCCTCATTTTTCATAAGTGTATATGAGCTGAATTTTTCTTGCTACCACTTTTGGGGATTTTACATTAGGTCTGTCTAGCAAGGGTTATAGACTTCACAACTTCAAAGTTAATATAAATGCATTTAAAATTGATACATATATTGCTCTTATCATGTAGTCGCTAAGGTCGAGGAGGAACCCGAAGTCCTAGACTTCGTTACTCCGGAGGAACAGCTAGCCTACGACCAAGAGCAGCAAGGCAAGCTCCGGTTTCCATTAACTTTTTTACAAATGTTTATTGTTTTGAGCACATCTTTGAATATTGTTGTGATTCTTTGCATTAGAGTCTTGATTGGAAACCCAACTGCATAGCCAAGAAAACCATGGGTTGGGGTTAGGATTGAAAACCTCGTTAGCCACTGCATTGCTAAGATAGAGTAGGATTCGGTACAAGTCGAATAGTTGGAACTACTCGCGAGCATAGGCTAGAGGCACTCGACTCGGGTAGTGTTTGCACATGAAACACATGGCAAGAAAATGAGACCAAGCGGAGAGTAAGGGCAGCAGGACTTTGGGGCCTGTGTGCTGTAGCTCCGCTTGTGTCGATTGAGGACCGAGCCGTGTGCGGGCCTGTTGAACAAGCTAGAACAGTACCGAAGACCTACCGGCTATATGGGAACCGGGAAACTGATGTAACTCGGGTAGCTGGGTGTTGAGGCATAGCTGGTCGTTCAGAGGGTAGGTTGAGAGCTCGAGGTGTAAATCGGCTGGCGGCACTGAGATGGGCGTGCAGAGACCTCTTGCTCGGGACGATTGGACCGGTTCAACATTTGGCTAACGGGTGAAAGGTAGTCGCGTACGGCGTCCGTGATGATTGTTGTAGGCAACATCGAGTACGGGCGTACGTGACGGGTTTTTTGGGTAACCCTGCAGGTGTAAATCGATTATAATCACCGTCCCTCACGGTCAGTGAGTACCACTTGTTCACTGTACCATGACGTAGAAAGAACAGGCTAGTCACATGTTAAAATGTTGCTGATTAAAAGCTGGACATTGATTGTTAATGATATGCTGTAGCTTAGAGCTAACTAAAGTTCTTTTCAACTTTGGGCAAAGTACATGAGAGAAATGCGTTTCTTGTTTGATTGCGGCTCTCTCATGTGCCTTAGTGTAAGGTTCTCCACAACCTGCTGCTAAAACTTGAAAGTAAGGTTCTACTAATTAGGCGAGTCCTTGCAACTGATTTTTACCTCATGTAACCCATTACCCTCATGTAGAAGTTCCATGTTTAGGTGAGACGGGTCAGACTTGCTGAGCCTTCGTGCTCACTGCTTGTGTTTGAAGCTTTTGCAGGGTTCTATGAGGAAGGGACTCCCGAAGAGGAGACGGAACCCCAGGAGGGGAACCCCGTCGAGTGGGAGTCGTGCACGCCGCAGAGTTAGTGTGCGTGTGTGCTAGCAAGGACACGTTCGAGGGCTGAACGTGCACTTGATGCTTAGTCTACGCCCGCGAGTGTAGACTGAACTTATTTTTCTGTAAACATGTTCATAAACTTGTTTATGTAATAAAATTTCGCTTCCGCTTTGTACCTTTGACGTGTGTTATACGGTGCTGTGCAACGCAGCACCCCTCAGCGTGATCCTGGCTCGACAGGACCAATGGGGTCGTGTCAGCGTGGTATCAGAGCTCGCTTGAGGTTTAACACAGTACAAAGGTCTTCTTTTTCAAAAATCCAGTGAGGAACGAGTTAGTAGCCCGTATAAGGATGTTATTAGCATATAGAAAGTGGCATATTAACCTATTTGTTATGTCGGAAAAATCGTGTATCTCAGGACGTTTATGTCTTGGGGGGTACACGTAAGCTCTTTCCACCAGTGCGCACAAGCTGAAGGGTGGAGCCCCACGGGTGGCAGGTAACCCGACCCGCTTTAGTATCCTCTACGACTCTTCATGTCGTTTGGGGTATTCAAGCAACGTCTGTCCCTGGCGTGCGTGGTGCAACATGGGAGACCCCGTCACGTGGTCTGAAACGTGAACACGTAACTCAAGGCGTGGTTGGCTTGAGAACATCCGGGCGATTGATGACGGCCGGGTGTACGAACTGTATGGATTCCGGGCTCGGTGTGCAGCTGAGTCTGATGATTGTTTGAGTTTCTGCAGGTAGCCTGACCACGAAACGGTAGACGTGTAGCATCCGTGTGCGAGTGACGAGTAGTGCCACTGAACTAACGAAGCCGGCTAAGTCCGGTATAGGTTTTTCTTTGTGAAGACGTAGTACCGACATAATCTGGTGACGCATCGACGTCACACCCAACTAAATAAACAACTTCATTGTAAAAACTTCATAGGATGTTAAGGACAGAGCACTCTGTTTTCAGCCGAATCAAGGCTGAAGTTAATCAGAGGTTAGAGGCTGAGTTCTTTCGAGGTTGGGGGTCATGTGATACATTTATGGAAAGCTTTGGAAGAGTTTTACCGCTTTTCTGTTGAGGTCCAGAGGTGTTTCATCCCTTAACCACTCGAAAAATACAGTAGAGTTGAAACTGTCCAGAAAACAGGACAGAGTAAAGACTCTCGGTAGACTCTCTGTAAATTAAGCATAACCTCCTGCATAAAAATCCAAAAAATAGAAAATGAGGTAGTTCTGGAAAGCTTATGAGATAGGTTACAACTTTGTAACAGAAAGTTTTGTCATATTAGGAACAGAATTAACTGGAATTCTTGGATCAAAACAGTACCTAAAGCAGGGAGGTGCTGCCCAATTGTTTCCAGAAATTCTGTTAACTTTGACATCTCATGACTTTTGAACCAGGACAGATCTTAGGCCAAGCAAACACTTTCTCGAAAGCTATTGAAGTTAGCTTTAACTTTGATGTTGAGCTCCAGAATTGGTTTTGCTTTTAACATGGCCTAAATCAGGTTGGAATGGAAACTGGTCAGGGCTGTCATGGGAACAGCAGATCAGCAGTCAAATTTGTCTAAAATTTGAACTATGTTTCCAAGTTTTATGTGTTCAATGACATGTTTTATGTTATAACTCAGGGGTTTACTGTTTAAATAAATATTTGACAATTCTCAAATATATTTTTAGATGGCAGCATATAAACAGTTGGAGAACCGGTGGGTGGCTTCCCACTGTTCTGACCGTAGCGGCTACCCGGAAGCATTGTGGCAAATGCTCCAATATTTCGGGTACAACCAGATGCCGCAATACTTCGCCAAGGAAGAAGGCGAAGAGGGGAACAAGACGTGGACGATCCATGTCGAGGTTCCTGCAGGACCTACGCCACCCGGTTGGGTGCCATTCACCGTCATGGTGAGAGGAAGACAACCGGAAGGGATGTGGCAAGTGGCAGGCCGTGACACTATGTCACGTTTCTGCCAACTACACGTGCAGGCTATGGAGGGCACTCCATAGGCACTCGTTCCGGTGGAGGGACGAGCTCAGCATGTGTGGGAAGAGAGGTACCTGGAGGCAACGGACCCGAGTTGCCCATGGTACAACCCCGCGAAGGCAAATCTCAGCCTCCAGATGAGGGCGGGAAACACCGTGATGGACAGCCAAGCTGTTCATACGGAGCATCTCGCCACCAAGCTCAAGGAGAGCACGAGCCGTGGAGACCATTTCGAGAGTGCCCACAGCGCACTCCGCAATGTGCTCCTTCCGACGATCAAGCGATTGAATGAACAACACAATCAGTTGCGTCGTCTGAAGAAGGCAAAGAAGAAGAGCCGTGTTGACATCGCGGCGTTGCAAGAGCTGGTGCAGACCCTAACCCAGCAGAATGAGGACCTTGCTCAAGAGCGGGACGACGCGATTGAGGAAGGACAAGGCTGGGAAGAGGATTACAACCAGGCTATGGACGAGGTGCATGCTTTGCAGGACCTCGTACCTCCGGTATTGGGCGTACCGGTGGTCTTGGGCCTTCCAGCAATGGGAGAACCCGGGATGGGAGAAGAGGTGGTAGACCCAGAGCCACCAGCAGAGGTACCGGAGGAGGACGACCCACAGGAGGTCGAGTTCTACTCCGAGTAGGGGGTTACGGTTACCAAGTAGGGCAGCTAGGGTAGCGTAACCCAACTTTTGTAATCGGTGACATGTCGTGTAGACAGTAGCGTATGTATAGGTAGTGACGACATGAGCACGACTTCTCGGGGGTCCGAGAATAATGTATCTTGTATAAAGTTTATGATTTATCAATATATGTGAATGTTGTGCAAATTAATCATGCATCGCTTCAATACCTACTGTTGCTTATGGAAATTTTAAGTAAGACATGTGCTAATCGCTGCTGTTTTGAATTTCAGAATGACGCGTACTCGTGCCAACCCTGACGTTGGGGGTACCAGTCAAGGGGGGAGACCTCCCAACCACCTCCCGAGGACTCCTCGGGACAGCAGCAGCAATAGCAACAGCAAACACCGCCACCGCCACTGCCAACGGTTACATTGGCCGACATTGTCGCGGCAATGGCGGGCTCGCATCAGCAGCACACAGAGTTGCTGCAGACTCTCATCGCCAATACGTCTCGCCCGGAGAGACGTCAAGATCGTGAGGAGCGCCAACAGAGCTCCTACTCCGACTTCCTGGCGACTCATCCCCCTGTATTCTCAAGGGCGGATGAACCACTTGACCCAGACAACTGGCTCCGCTATAGAGATGAAGTTCGGGCTGCTCCAGATCAGCGAGCAGCGCAAGAACCAGTTCGCGGTCCAGCAGCTCCAAGGATCCGCGAGCGCGTGGTGGGCCAACTTCTGTGCTTCACAGCCCACCGACCGCGTGATGACCTGGACGGACTTCCGGACGGCCTTCAGGGCCTATCATATACCGCCAGGTCTGATGAAGAGGAAGACGCAGGAGTTCTTACACCTGCAACAAGGGAGCCGGAATGCGCTGGAGTACTCCAGGGCGTTTAACGATCTCGCGCTATATGCGTCGTATCATGCTGATACCGACGAGAAGCGGCGGGACCATTTTTACCAGGGGCTTAACCCGCTCCTGAAGGACAAGTTGGCGATGTTCAATCGTGGCAGCCTCAACGACATCATTGATGCTGCGATTGTTCAGGAGGACTCCGGCAAGGATTTGGCGGCGGTAGAGCGAAAGCGAAGCGTGCCACAGAGCAGCGGAAAAGGAGGCGGTCCTTCTCAGAAGTTTCGGATGGTGAATCGCCCACCATCAGGTCCACGCTGGCAGCCACCACAGCGGTCGATGCCGTTCCGCAGTCGGCCGTACTCTTCACCGGCATTTTGGCCGGCACTGCCAGTACCACCGCAACAACAACAACAGCAGCGGGCGATGCCGTGTGCGTTTGCACCTCAGCAACGCATGCCGGGCTTTCGTCCACCGAGCACTCCACCAGCAGCGGCCACATGTTACAAGTGTGGTCATCCAGGGCACTTCGTGAGCAGTTGCCCGGAGAGGCAAGGCGGCGGAGTGGCACCACAGTTTCCGGGGAGGAATCAACCCCGGAACCCTACTAATGCGCGGCGGGCAAACCCTAGGTCCGGCACCGTCCACCAGCTTGCCATTGAGGACGTGCCGGAGGGCGAGCCAATCCTTGCGGGTATGTTCCAACTCCACCAGCATCCCGCTATAGTACTATTTGATTCAGGCGCCATGCATAGCTTCATTAGCCAAGCTTTCATTGATAAACATAGCTTACCAATACTACCCACCGATAGTCCTTATGTGATCTGTTCACCGGGTGGGAAAATTTCAGCAAGCATGATGGTCCCAAAAGCGCCATTGTGTTTAGAGGGTAGAGTTTACCCTACGTCTCTCATAATCTTAGAGGGACAAAAGGTCGATGTCATCTTAGGGATGTCGTGGTTAAACCGCCACGGCGCTGTTTTAGACACCGTCCTCCGAGTCGTGCACTTGAACTCAGAAGTGCACGAGTCTCACTCATTATTTCTGGACAGTCCAGAAATAAAACTTCCAAGTATCTATCAAGCCACAACCATCAGATTGGAGGATATTCCAGTGGTCCGAGAGTTCCCTGATGTATTCCCGGGCGATTTGCCGGGGATGCCGCCTGATAGAGAGGTGGAGTTCAAGATTGAACTTGCACCGGGAACCATGCCAATATCCCGAAGGCCGTACAAGATGGCGCCCAAGGAGTTGGCTGAACTGAAGACTCAGCTCACGGACCTTCTGGAGAAGGGTTTTATTAGGCCGAGCTCCTCGCCATGGGGTTGTTCGGCATTATTTGTCAAGAAGAAGGATGAGACGTTGCGGCTTTGCATGGATTATCGTCGATTAAATGCCGTAACCATCAAGAACAAGTACCCGTTGCCACGGATCGACATGTTGTTTGATCAGTTGGTCGAAGCAAAGATCCTTTCCAAGATGGATTTAAGATCCGGGTACCATCAGATTAAGATAAGGGCTGAGGACATTCCGAAGACGGCTTTCTCGACGAGGTACGGACTTTATGAGTACCTGGTCATGTCCTTCGGCCTCACCAATGCTCCAGCTCATTTCATGTACTTGATGAACTCGGTATTCATGCCTGAGCTGGACAAGTTTGTCGTGATCTTCATCGACGACATCCTGGTATATTCCAAGTCGGAGGAAGATCACAAGAAACATCTGTGTATAGTCTTGCAACAGCTGCGGGATCACAAGTTATACGCAAAATTCAGCAAATGCGAGTTTTGGATATCGCAAGTGCCTTTCCTCGGGCATATCATCTCAGCAGAGGGTATCGCTGTGGACCCGAGCAAGATCACTCAAGTGCTGAATTGGAAATCCCCGAGAACTGTTCATGAGGTACGGAGTTTCCTCGGACTCGCGGGATATTATCGGAGGTTCATTCCGAACTTCTCGAAGATTGCCAAGCCAATGACAGAGCTGCTGAATAAGGCTACCAAATATGTTTGGAGTCCAACATGTGAAGCAACATTCAAGGCTTTAGTCAAGCACCTGACATCAGCACCGGTTTTGGCGCAGCCAGACACAACAAAACCGTTCGATGTGTACTGCGATGCATCCGGCATTGGGCTCGGATGTGTGCTGATGCAAGACCGAAGAGTGGTCGCGTATGGATCACGGCAGCTTAGAAACCATGAGCAAAATTATCCAACTCACGACTTGGAGCTCGCTGCCGTGGTACTTGCACTAAAAATGTGGAGGCACTACCTACTCGGTAACCTCGTACATTTATATACCGACCACAAAAGCCTCAAGTACATATTCACTCAGAAGGAGCTGAACATGAGGCAACGAAGATGGTTAGAACTGATAAAGGATTACGAAATAGAGATCCATTATCATCCAGGCAAAGCAAACGTAGTGGCAGATGCGCTGAGCCGCAAGTCACACGTCAACAATCTGACCATCGCACCGTTGGAAGAGAGCGAACCACCACTACATGTGATTCCACACGGAGCTCTCTACAACCTAGCTTTGATCCCCACCATCCGTGAAGAGATAGCAGATGCTCAGAAACATGACAAGGGCATGTCGCATTTACGGAGACGTGTAGACAGTGGGGAGCTGAAATGTTTCTGGAAGGACGGAGACGGCGTCTTATGGTTCAAGAACCGGATCGTCGTACCCCGAAACCCGGAGTTACGGAAGAAAATCTTTGATGAGGCTCACTTATCAAAGTTTTCTATTCACCCCGGCAGCAACAAAATGTATCAAGAAACTCAGAAGCAAGTTTTGGTGGACACGGATGAAGCGTGAGACTGCAAAATACGTGTCCGAGTGTGATACATGTCGAAGGGTGAAGGCAGACCACATGCGGAAACCGGGACTGTTGCAACCAGTGGGCATTCCTGCCTGGAAGTGGGAGGATGTGAGCATGGACTTCATCGTCGGTTTACCCACCACCTTGCAGAAACATGATTCTGTGTGGGTGATCGTCGATCGTCTCACCAAAGTTGCCCATTTCATCCCGGTCAACACCAACTACAACGCCAAGAAGTACGCTGAAGTGTACATCTCACGGATCCTATGCTTGTACGGCGTACCCCGTACTATCATTTCGGATCGGGGCAATTTATTTGTGTCCCGTTTTTGGGAGAAGCTGCACGCTGCCTTGGGGACGAAGCTGATCCGTAGTTCAGCATACCACCGGCAGACGGATGGGCAAACCGAGCGGGTAAATCAAATCTTAGAAGACATGTTACGAGCTTGCGCTATCAACCACGGCAAGAATTGGGATGATCACTTGCCGTTAGCCGAGTTCTCGTACAATAATGGGTACCAAGCCAGCATCAAGATGGCACCTTACGAGGCGCTATACGGGCGGAAATGCCGCACACCACTGAATTGGTGTGAATCTGGTGAAAGGGTGACCTTCGGGATTGACCTCGTCAACAACGCGGAAGAAAAGGTTCAACTAATTCAAGCGAACCTAAAAGCTGCTCAATCCCGTCAGAAGCAGTATGCGGACCGGAGAAGGCGCCCGTTACAATTCGAAGTTGGAGATCACGTATACCTACGGGTGTCTCCAATGAAGGGCGTAAACAGATTTGGGGTGAGAGGAAAGTTGGCACCCCGATTCATCGGTCCATTTCAGATTACAGAGAGATGTGGATCAGTGGCATACCAGCTGAAGTTACCAGAAGCACTTTCCGCTGTGCACGACGTCTTTCACGTTTCCCAGCTGAGGAAGTGTCTCAAGCTATCAACTACCGTTCAGCTGGAAGACATTGAAGAACTGCAACCGGATCTCACCTATCGGGAGGAACCGGTGCAGATTATTGATGAAAAGGCCCGAACCACACGCAACCGTACGTTGTGGTTCTACAAGGTTCTATGGAGTAATCACTCCATGGACGAAGCGACATGGGAGAGCGAAGAATTCCTTCGCACTAACTACCCCGACTTTTTCACGTCGCATATCCGGTAATTTTCCACCGTCCTCTCTCTCATTTTCACCTTATAATCTCGGGACGAGATTCTTTTAAGGGGGGGAGGAATGTAAGGGCCTCAGTTTTTGACACACATTTGCAGTGTTCATCACCACACCACACACCTCATTTGAGGAAGGATGATGAACACAAATGAAGAGCAAGTAACAATTATCAACATGCTCATTAGAGAACAAACTCACACATTGCAAGAGTGGTATTTCCCACACGTGATATAGATGGGCTGGACATATGAAAACTCCTACACTTTACTAAGAATGTCCATGCCAAGTTTCACCCAAATTCAAAACCTTTTTGAGGTCATTTTGGGTATAGTTAGGAAGAGGGCAGTTTGAAACCATATTCAAATTCAAACTGTTTTTATCCCATGAATTTAAAAGTGGGAGGCATATTCTTACTCAGCACATTTTTGTGAGCTCACACACCAATTTTCACTCCATTTGGAGTTGATCTTGACATGAGCTAAGTGGGAGAAATTCAAACTTTATTTGAATTTCAAACTGAACTTGTGCTGAAATTCATTCAAACCAAACCTCATTTGAACTTTGATCAATTCAAATGGCTCATGGGTGAATATTTTGAATTGCCAAGGGTAGTATGGGGTTCACTGTTTACAACAGTGATTAGGAGTAAATTTCAGAGGTTAAAACTGGAAGTGGGACCCACATGTCAGCCACTGCTCAGATTAAACCGACTGAGACTTTTTCACTCGGGTCGCCGAGCCGCAGCGGTGATTGCCACCGAGGGCAGCCACCGCGCCATCAGCTGCTTGCCCACGCGCGGGCATGAGGCGGTGCAGAGCCTTCTTAAGGCGCCTGCCCCCCTCCCCGGCCGAGGCACCGCCGTTCTTCCCCGCAAGAACTCAGCGCCGACCAAAAATTTCCGCAGCTCGGAATCGATTGGACAACGCCGATTGCAGCTCCCTCCGTCCACTCCAGAGCCCCAGCAAGGTACTAGAAACCTTCCTCCGTCCTCCCTGTTGCTAGAATTCGGTTGAAACCGATTGATATCGGCTGTGCCGAAAGATCAAATTCGGGACTTGGAACCGCCGCACCTCGGGCTCTCGTGGACAGCCCAACCAGGGCGTTGTCACACCCGAGCCAAGGCACCCTTGGACGCGCTGGTGACCGGTGCTGCTCATCCCCGAGCAACAGCTCGAGTGGTTGCTCACCGGCGGCGAATTTCCACTTTTCCCCTTTCTGTGTGCAGAACGACCTTCGGGTACAATTCTGTTTAATTCGTGCTCTAGAAAGGATTAGAGGGCCTCAAGCCGCTCTCACACGAGCTAGACACGGTAACGCACAAGTTGCCTTCACAACTCTAGGCCGGAGAACCTCTGTACCCGGCGTAATTTGAGGTCTACCAATGGCGGAATGAACGGGCGGCATCGGACGCACGGTGAGGACCTATTTCGGGCCTTCCCCGAGCTGTCTCGAGCTCATGTCGACCTTCTCTGAGGTCCACTGATGCTCCCCGACCGGTTTCCCAAGTAGTTGAGGTGCTAGGGAAGTCAGCCGACATGGCCGAAGTCGTTCCGAGGTGGCGGCTCGTCGCCGACCATGCTCCGGCCATTGTCATGAGCAGCTGACCCTAGAATCCTGTTCCCTGAGTAAAAGTAGGCAGGGGCGGCCAGAATCGAGAAGTTTGGAGCTGTACAGCAGCCGGCGGCGAGCTCTCCGGCGAGGTTCCTCAGCGGTGGAGCGCGGGCGTCGCGAGGTTGAAGAAGGGGGTGGACCCCAGCTGCCAGCGGGAGATATTTTGAATCGGGATCCGGCTGCGGCCGGGATTGGGTGTGCTGGCGCACAAAATCGTTGTGGGCTGTGGTGTGCCGTCGCCTCGGCGTGCGACGTGTGTCCCCTGGGCCCACGCGCGAGTTTAAACTTTTCCCCGATTTTCAGATTTACTTGAAACTTCAAATCCTCATAACTTTGGCTAGAAAGCTCCAAATTGAGTGAACCAAATTTTGCTGGATTCAGCTCTCCGAGTACTTTCCAGAAAAGCAAGTTTCACTTCATGAAAACCATTAATTTTCCAGAATTAATTCCTCAAAGTTTAAACTGTTAGGAATTTTAATTGGAGAATCCTTTGGAGGAAAATCCTGAAATTTTGCTGGGTTGTTCACCAAAATATCCCTGAACTACGATAAAAATTTCAGATCCATTTGAGCTAATCTGATCCACCTAATGGTGTGATTAGTGAAACTGTTCCAGAGAAAATAGAAAATGTTCAGAAACATTTTCAGAATTTTCTCTGAAATTGTTTAGCTCATAACTTTAGCTAGGAACCTTCAAATTAAGTGAGACTAACTCCATTAGAACCCTCTGAAAATCTAGTTTTCAGAAAGTGGCCGGAAGCTGCACCCGTTGTCACCATCAACAAGCAATCCGCAGTAAAGTTCATCAAGTCGATCGTCTGCCGGTTAGGGGTCCCGAACAGAATCATCACTGACAACGGGACCCAGTTCACTAGCGCAGCGTTCCAAGAATACTGCGAAGACCTCGGCATCCAGGTGTTTTATGCCTCCGTTGCTCACTCAAAGAGCAATGGACAAGTTGAAAGGGCCAACGCCAAGATTCTTCAGGGCCTCAAGACTCGCACCTATGCCAGCATGAAGAAACATGGCGCTGTCGGTACCCGCGATATGGGGTACCCCCGCGCACAGGGGAAAATGCCTAAGGATCTTGCCCTTCTCCGCAGGGAGAGCTCCGAAGGCGCCACGTGTCCAGCGGGGCCGGACCTCGCTCTCCTCAGAGGAGAGCTCCGGGCTCGCCACGTGGCCTACAGCAGCCAGACCTCCCCCCTCCGTGGGGAGAGCTCCGAAGGTGCCACGTGTCCTGCGGGGCCGGACTGTAAAATCCTCAAAAGTGGTAGCAAGAAAATTCAGCTCATATACACTTATGAAAAATGAGGGGAAATAAAACTTTGAATTATAATAAGTGTGAGTTCAAAGTGAGGGTTTAGACTTCCCAAAAATTCCAAACATGGAGATCTAAATGCACAACTTGGATCTTCATAGTCCAAATATTCAACCTTCCAAATTTCAGCTCATTTGGAGGAGTTATAATATTTGTTTGGGATTAAAAGGAGAAGCCCTCTAATCTGAATTTACAATTCAGTTTCAAATTCCAATTCCCTCAATTTCAAAATTTGGGTTCACAAATGTGTTCTCCACCTTTTAATGAGCAGCCATGCCAAAAATTGGAAATTTTGCAACTGGTTTGCTATATTTTTGAGGCAATACAAAGTGGAGAATTCAAACTCCTTTTCAAATTCAAATGATCAAACCACATCCAAATTTCACACCAGAATTCAAACTATTTGAATTCAGCAAATTCAAACTATGACTTTGGGGTGAAGTCAAGTCTTTAATGTTGAGTTGCTGGGGTAAAATAACAGGGAATTATTGGATTAAAAGAGAGGGAGGTGGGGCCCAGCAGTCAGCCTCCCAACAGAGCTACCGCCTCTGTTTTCATCGGCTGATCGCCGAGAGGCCGCCAGCGCCCGGTGAAACCCACTCCCGAGGAAGTCCACCGCGCCACCTCCTGGTTCCTCGATCGCTAGCCACTTCATCACCTCCGGTCGCAGCAACGAAGTCGGTCTTCGTTTCCCTCAGTAACTCGCTGCTCCTTTCGTTCTCTCCCGCGAGAAACCGCCGCAGCGCCGTCGCCGTTTACTCCCTCGCCCACGCTCGCCCGAGCTCGGATGATCGAGCCCCAAACAGCAAAATGAAGCGCAAGAGAGTGCTTCAGCCTCCACCTTTCTTTTCCATAAGCTTCCTAGCTCATGCTACGCGCAAACCAGAGATTGGCGCCGGCGATCGGAGGTGCTCGGCGGAACCCCGTTCGTTTCACCGTGGACAGCGCGCTACGGCCAGCTTCACCGCCCCTTCCCTGCACAAGAAAGGTGCGTTGTTGTCCGTAGATCGTGTTACCGAAAGCCTCAGGATGATTGATCAACCGGGTAGTAAGAATTTCGGGTTTTACCAAACCCTAGTTCATAGCAACACTTCTCGGTCTACAATCAAATTCTTCGTGTTGAGATAGCTAGAGCTCATCCTGGTCTAGGAGAAGCTTTGTTACATCCCTGCGATCCTTCTCGCTCAAACGGCGCCGGAAACCATCAAGAACTGAAGGAGTTCTTCGAGTTTTTGTCGCCGCCGGCGTTTTGCGGGCTCGGATCGCCGGTGAGGTCCCCTCTCCGGTGGGTTTCAGGGAGAGCGAGCTATGGGTCGAGGATGTCCATGGGACACTGGTGCTTTTGGAGCAAACCCTAGCCCGAATGACCCACTGTTGAGGGAGAGCGAGGTCCCCGAAGTAGGTTTCGACATGGTCGCCGGTGCAAGCACCTTTCCGGCCGTTGTCATTGGCTCCCGACCCCACCATCGTGTTCAGCACAGTGTAGAACTCATAGGCGGTGAGTTTGATGAAGTTTGGACCACGGGAACCCCATCCCGGCGAGCCTCGCCGGCGTGCGCCGCCGCTGGAGGCGCGGGCAGCGCGAGGAGGACGAAGGAGGGCCGGGTCCCACCGGTCAGCCTCCGTATGTGCGCGGGGACCGGATTGTGGCTCGGGATCGACTGTGGCTGCGCGGGAATAGCCCCGTAGCCCCCGGTGTTGCCGAAATCTGACTGGTCCGAATTAAAACAGTGGGCCCAGCCCAATTATTTGAAGTTTCTATTAGCGAAATAATTCCAGGAATTAGCTGATCTTTACAAGGCCATAACTTTGTGTAGAAAACTCCAAAAAGAGTGAGACCAATTTTGTTGGATTCCTCATGAGAATTACTTCACAGAGAAACCAATTTTTGGCTATGAAAATGCCCAGGAATTTCTGTAGAATTGTTTTTAATAAATCATTTAGGTATTTATTACAGGAGCAATTCTTTATGAAATATTCCCAAATTTGGGCAGCAAATCCTCTTCATAGATACTGATCTCCAGTAAAAATTTGGGCTTCATTGGAGTTCATTGCTAGGTCAAATTACCTTCCCAAGTTCAGCCTCTATTTGGAAAGTCAAATTTAAACAGAAGCTTTTTCAGGACTCCTGTCTAAGTTCAAAAATTCATATCTCTCTGATGGTAGCTCCAAAAATGGTGAAACAAATTTTGTTAGAACCATGGAGACTTACCCTAATCAGATCTTCCATTTCTAGCTATGTCAAAGCTCCTGATTTGGGCTCAAAATTCAGATAAGCATTGTACTTGTAGGAATTTTAAAGACTACATTGTGCAATGACATATCTCCAAATTTGGCTCAAATCATCCTTAGAGAGTCTAGTATCCACTGTAAAAATCCCAAAGCCAATTAAGGATCCTAAATAGCAATAGCTATGAATAGTAGTCCAATTCTTATAAATACTTAATACTCATACATATATTTTATTACATTTCATAATAGTGACCGAAGTTGAGGACGCACAGGAGCCCTTGGACGTCCTCCCACCAGAAGCTAACTTCTCATTTAACTCGCAACCAGGCAAGCCCCGGTTTGCACTTAAGTACCTTTTATAAAGCTTTTTATTTGTATCATTTATGTCTAGGGTGAATGTTTGCATTAGAGTTAGGGTGATTGAAACCCCACTTGCATAGCCTCTTTAAATCCTATGGGAGTTGGGTAGTTTACAAACTCGACGAGTAGAGAATGCCATGCTAATGTATAGGATCTCGGTAGAAGTCGAGTGGTTGGAAACTACTCGCGAGATAGTACTTATCACCCGGAAAGAAAAGAGGTAGATAATGGTTTGAGTTATAAAAATGAGACACAGCAGGGGGGATAGTATGCAGTGAGCAGAGGTCTCACGTGCTTAGCCCTGTTGGTGTCGGTTGAGGACCGTCCGTGTGCGGCCCTGCTGGACAAGTATCAAACAGTACCGGATGCATACTGGCATATGGGAACCAGGAAACCGATGTAATTGGTTAACCTGGGTGTCGAGGCTTACCCAACCGTAAATAGGAGTGGGTTGAGGGTAGCAAGGTGTAAATCTGCCGGTGGGCACAGTCACGCTCCACGCGGCGACCTCCTGGAAGGGGGCCCGACCTCCATCACGGGGCCGTGCCGCCTCGCCCGAGGAATCGCATTGGGTGGTGTCGTGTTATGCGGCACCCAACAGCACACATATAAGGAACACAGTATTACATAAATCAAAGCGGAAGGTTACAATTATTCTTTATAAATAATTTACACAAAATAGCTACAGCGGAAGTCTATAACCAGCTCACGTTGAATAACTATGAAGCACCGAGAAGAGGTCCAGCCCGCGGACTCCTCTCGCTAGCAACACGAAGACATGGCAGCGGCTAGGTTCTCCAAGTGTGACATGACTCGGAAGTTTCCGAGTCTCACCGGACAACTTTCTTTATAGCGTCAGTGCTTACCTGCAAAACCACTTATATAGCAAGAGTGAGCACAAAGGCTCAGCAAGACTTAACCGTCTCTCCTAAGACATGAAACTCTACATGATAGTAACCTAAGACTTAAACCTGTCATTTGCGAAAAGACTCGCCTACGAGTTCATCCTTAACTTTCAGATTTTAGCCAGAATAGTAGTGACCTTGCGCCCAGTAACATTGGAACTCCACAATAAAACAAGAAATGCTTCATTCCAATGTTACTCGTCCCAAGGTGGAAAAATAACTTTAGTTTGCTCTATTTCTACTTCACACATGGTTTTCATGCAACTTAACATAAACATAGCAGCAATTATACTTTTTGCAAACTGTTTCCACACAAGTTAATTACTACGTCACAGCATGGGAGCAAGCGCTACTCAATAACCGCGAGGGACGGTGATTCGAATCAAACACTACCCGGATAACTCGACACATACGCCTGCCTCTGAAGACCCAACTCTGGCGTCCTTCATTACGTCGTATGTGGCAACCTTTCTCAGGACACTAGACTGTAGAACCGGTCGCGCCGTCTCGGGCTCATAGGTCTAACGAGACGATGTGGTATGCCTCTACAATCCAGTGAACCTGGTACATCGGTTTCCTGGTTCCCATATATCAGTAAGCATCCGGTACACAACTCAATACTTGCTCCTGGACGCGGCATACGCATCGGTCCTTAACCGACACAGGCAGAGCTACTCGACCAAGACCTCGTCTTGTTGCAGCCTAACCCCTCTGCCCGGTCTCATCTTTAGAAATGTAAACTTTAGTTTGCTTCCTTCCCCAACCACACTTATGATATTCTGAACTATAGCTCGCGAGTAGTTTCCAACTACTCGTCTTCTACCGGATGCCCTAGTCTATTGCATGGCCTTATTCTACATCGATGCCACAGAGCTACCCTTGACCTTAGGGTTCATGTTGGGTTATGCAAGTGGAGTATCAACATCCTTGACCTAATGCACAAACAAACCTTGACCAATAGTAGTGAACAAAGGAAAAACTTTAAAAACAACTTAAGTGAAAACCGGGGCTTGCCTTGGTTTTGCAGGTGACTAAAGTCAGATGTTTGTGGAGTTAGTTTCTGCTGACTTGCAGCTCAATGTCTGCCCTTCTTGCTCCTTGATCCACTCTTCACGTATCCACGTTTAATCACTACACGTTATGAATATGCATACATGTTTAATTATAAAACCTTTGCTAAAAAGTGCTAAAGACAAGTTTAAAACTGGAACTTTGTTTAAGAATTTCAAATGAAACTGGTGCTAGTGGTTTGGGTTTGTGTTTAAGCACTATCATCAAGTGATGAGTGGGATTTCATCACTTGGGTGGTGATCAACTAATGAGGTTGAATAGGACATAATGATCCAGGGCTCCAATGGACCTGGAAATTTTTCTTGTGAGTTCCTTGTCACAAGAAAGTCCTTTGGACCAAAATTCAGAATTTTTCACTAAGTGGATCACCCAGAACAATTCCCTAAGCATTTAGGGAAAGAGGAATTAATTCTGAATAAATTTACACTTTCACGCAAATTCATGTGAACTACAATTTCAAGCATAGTTCAGAGAGTACGCCGGAATTTTCCTAGGATTTTTGGAGCTAAGGAATGCCCAGAACTGAATTTCCAAGTTTTGGAAATCCTCTGAAAATGTTTCTGTATTTATTTGAATACAGAAACTTGGAATTAGAATTACCCTAAATAAATCAAATCAAAATAAGCTGAAACTTTTACAGGAGTCTCCTAATATCCTAAAGAATATCCTGGCAAAATTTGGGGAATTTTGGATGAACCAAACTCCCTATAAAATGCTTTTGCTGAAAAGCTGTAAAGAATTCTCCAGAATTTTCAATTGGTTTTCATGCAAATTGGGTTGCATATTTGGAGAGGGCTTTTCATCCTGAATCCAACCCAATTTGAATCATTAAATTTGGAGCTTCCTAGCAAAAGTTATGCAGTTCTAAAGTTTGAACTAAATCTGGAATTCAAATTAATTCGGGAAATGTTCAAACTCTGCCTGTGGGTCCACCCCACACGTGTCAGCCGCCGGAATCACGCCACACGGGGCCACAGACTACTTCCCGTGCCACCACACCGGATCCCGGGCCGCAGCGGATCGACAATTTAAAATATCGCCACTGACAGGTGGAACCGGCCGATCGTCTTCAACCTCGAGCCATTCTCTTTTTCCCGCGCCGCCCCCTCGCCGGAAGTTCGTCGGGGCTCGCCGGAGTCGGCTTCCCGGCCGTCTCCCGGCTCGGTACTCGCTGCCTGGGGGTTTTCAGGGGCGAGCAACTCATCTACGGGGTCAGCACAAGCTATAGGCGCTCGGAACTAGGTCGGCGACGTGCGCACCCTTCGGTGAAGCTTCGGCGCCGTGGTCCGAGCATCCTAGCCCGCCAAAGGGTCGGAAAATTTGCTCTAAAGCATCAAGGAGTCATGGGGGTGCTCGGCTTTGGCTCAAACTGGATTGGTAACGGCTCGAGATGGGGTCTCACCGTGCCCCCGGCGGTTCCCGCCATGATCGCCGCTCGAAAAGCTCAAAATTAGCTGTAACCACGGGGTTTCTAGCTAGGGTTGTGGAGGGGATCGGGTCGCTAGCCAGTCTAGTTTATTTGTGCATGATTTGATGAGCTAAGAACGAACAAAAAAATAAGAATTTTGGGTTTTCATACCGGATCATCGGTCTGGGGCCGTCGGCGATATTTTTCCGAATTCTCGCTCGGTGGTTCACCGATTTGCTTGAGGTTTGGAGGTGAGCAGAAGGGTTCACCAGCGCGTCCGGAGGTGGCCTTGCTTGGGTGTGGAAGTGCCTGGATTAGGCTGTCCACGAGCGCCTCCAACTCTCAGTGAAGTGGAATCGCTGCGGCGACGAGCCGATTTCGGGTCGGGGAGGCAGCAACTCGTGGGATGCTGTACTTGGGAAGTGGAGGACGAGCTCACCGTGTGGTTTCTTGGCTTGGCTGGCCTCTGCACGCTCGGTTTCCTTCAGTTCCCGGTCGATCGCCCGAGGTGGCAGCGTCCTCGGTCCTTTTGTTGTGCGAGGGTGGAAAGGCGGCCAAGGCGTCGGTGCTGAAGCAATAGCCCGCACGGGAGGAAGGGTAGGCGCCCAGGCAGCTCTCCAGCGTGCTGCTTCGGTGAAGAGGTGGACACCGCATGCGCTCGGTGGCGCCGGGAGCGACTTCGGTGGCTCGGGTGGAAACCAATACACCGTGGTAGACTTAAGCAGCAAGTTATAACCCCCACCTTTCTATGACAAGTGTGACACGACCCCATTGGTCCTGTCGAGCCAGGATCACGCTGAGGGGTGCTGCGTTGCACAGCACCGTATAACACACGTCAAAGGTACAAAGCGGAAGCGAAATTTTATTACATAAACAAGTTATGAACATGTTTACATCAAAATAAGTTCAGTCTACACTTGCGGGCGTAGACTAAGCATCAAGTGCACGTTCAGCCCCTGAACGTGCCCTTGCTAGAACACACACACACGAACTCTTCGGCGTGCACGACTCCCACTCGACGGGGTTCCCCTCCTGGGGTTCCGTCTCCTCTTCGGGAGTCCCTTCCTCATAGAACCCTGCAAAAGCTTCAAACACAAGCAGTGAGCACGAAGGCTCAGCAAGTCTGACCCGTCTCACCTAAACATGGAACTTCTACATAAGGGTAATGGGTTACATGAGGTAAAAATCAGTTGCAAGGACTCGCCTAATTAGTAGAACCTTACTTTCAAGTTTTAGCAACAGGTTGTGGTGAACCTTACGCTAAAGCACATGAGAGAGCCGCAATCAAACAAGAAACGCATTTCTCTCATGTACTTTGCCCAAAGTTGAAAAGAACTTTAGTTAGCTCTAAGCTACAGCATATCATTAACAATCAATGTCCATCTTTCAATCAGCAACATTTTAACATGTGACTAGCCTGTTCTTTCTACGTCACGGTACAGTGAACAAGTGGTACTCACTGACCGCGAGGGACAGCGATTATAATCGATTTACACCTGCAGGGTTACCCGAACAACCCGTCACGTATGCCCGTACTCGATGTTGCCAACAACAACCATCACGGACGCCGTACGCGACTACCTTTCACCCGTTAGCCAAATGTTGAACCGGTCCAATCGTCCCGAGCAAGAGGTCTCTGCACGCGCATCTCAGTGCCGCCAGCCGATTTACACCTCGAGCTCTCAACCTACCCTCTGAACGACCAGCTATGCCTCAACACCCAGCTACCCGAGTTACATCAGTTTCCCGGTTCCCATATAGCCGGTAGGTCTTCGGTACTGTTCTAGCTTGTTCAACAGGCCCGCACACCGCTCGGTCCTCAATCGACACAAGCGGAGCTACAGCACACAGGCCCCAAAGTCCTGCTGCCCTTACCCTCCGCTTGGTCTCATTTTCTTGCCATGTGTTTCATTTGCTATCACTACCCGAGTCGAGTGCCTTTAGCCTATGCTCGCGAGTAGTTCCAACTACTCGACTTGTACCGAATCCTACTCTATCCTAGCAATGCAGTAGCTAGCGGGGTTTGCAATCCTAAACCCAACCCATGGTTTTCTTGGCTATGCAGTTGGATTTCCACACAAGACTCTAATGCAAAGGATAATAATACTCAAGTAAGTGCTCAAAACAATAAAAAAATTTATAAAAAAGTTAATGCAAACCGGAGCTTGCCTTGCTGCTCTTGGTCGTAGGCTAGCTGCTCCTCCGGAGTTACAAAGTCTAGGACTTTGGGTTCCTCCTCGACCTTAGCGACTACATGATGGAAGCAATATATGTATCAATTTAAATGCATTTGTATTGATTTTGAAGTTGTAAAGTCTATAACCCTTGCTAGACAGACCTAATGACTGTGAAACTTTTACTATGGCTTGGTTACAACCTAAACAGGGACTTGGTCAAGTTTTAGTTGCAGCAAGGCTCATTTGAGCCCTCCACAATTAATTATGTCCTTGACCTTAATTGGAACTATTAGGGTGTTCTAGGGATTTTTATGAAACAAACTATGACTTTCTGAAAACTAGATTTTCAGAGGGTTCTAATGGAGTTGGTCTCACTTAATTTAGAACTTACTAACTAGAGATATGAGCTAAACAATTTCAGAGAAAATTCTGAAAATGTTTCTGAACATTTTCTATTTTCTCTAGAACAGTTTCACTAATCACACCATTAGGTGGATTAATTGAGCTCAAATGGATCTGAAAGTTTTATGGTAGTTCAGGGATATTTTGGTGAACATCCCAGCAAAATTTCAGGATTTTCCTCCAAAGGATTCTCCAGTTAAAATTCCTAACAGTTTAAACTTTGAGGAATTAATTCTGGAGAATTAAGGGTTTTCATGAAGTGAAACTTGATTTGCTGGAAAGTACTCGGAGAGCTGAATCCAGCAAAATTTGGTTCACTCGATTTGGAGCTTTCTAGCCAATGTTATGAGGATTTGAAGTTTGAAGGAAATCTGAAAATCGGGGAAAAGTTTAAACTCGCGCGTGGGCCCAGGGGATACGCGTCGCATGCCGAGTCGACAGCACACCGTGGCCCACAAGGATTTTGCGCGCCAGCACACCAGATCCCGTCCGCAGCCGGATCCCGATTCAAAATATCTCCCGCTGACAGCTGGGGTCCACCCCCTTCTTCAACCTCGCGACGCCCGTGCTCCGCCGCCGAGGGACCTCGCCGGAGAGCTCGCCGCCGGCTTCTGTACAGCTCCAAACTTCTCGATTCTGGCCGCCCCTGCCTACTTTTACTTGGGGAACAGGATTCTAGGGTCAGCTGCTCATGACAATGGCCGGAGCATGGTCGGCGACGAGCCGCCACCTCGGAACGACTTCGGCCATGTCGGCTGACTTCCCTAGCACCTCAACTACTTGGGAAACCGGTCGGGGAGCACCAGTGGACCTCAGAGAAGGTCGACATGAGCTCGAGACAGCTCGGGGAAGGCCCGAAATATGTCCTCACCGTGCGTCCGATGCCGCCCGTTCATTCCGCCATTGGTAGACCTCAAATTACGCCGGGTACAGAGGTTCTCCGGCCCAGAGTTGTGAAGGCGACTTGTGCGTTACCGTGTCTAGCTCGTGTGAGAGCGGCCTGAGGCCCTCTAATCCTTTCTAGAGCACGAATTAAACAGAATCGTACCCGAAGGTCGTTCTGCACACAGAAAGGGGAAAAGTGGAAATTCGCCGCCGGTGAGCAACCACTCGAGCTGTGGCTCGGGGATGAGCAGCACCGGTCGCCAGCGCGTACAAGGGTGCCTTGGCTCGGGCGTGACAACGCCCTGGTTGGGATGTCCACGGGAGCCTGAGGTGCGGCGGTTCCAAGTTCCGAATTTGATCTTTCGGCACAGCCGATATCAATCGGTTTCAACGGAATTCTAGCAACGGGGAGGACAGAGGAGGTCTCTAGTACCTTGCTGAGGTTCTGGAGTGGACGGAGGGAGCTGCGATCGGCGTTCTCCGATCGATTCCGAGCTGCGGAAATTTTCGGCCGGCGCTGAGTTCTTGCGGGGAAGAACGGCGGTGCCTCGGCCAGGGAGGGGGGCAGGCGCCTTAAGAAGGCTCTGCACCGCCTCACGCCCGCGCGTGGGCAAGCAGCTGCTGGCGCGGCGGCTGCCCTCGGTGGCGATCACCGCTGCGGCTCGGCGACCCGAGTGAAAAAGTCTCAGTTGGTTTGATCTGAGCAGTGTCTGACATGTGGGTCCCACTTCCAGTTTTAACCTCTGAAATTTACTCCTAATCACTGTTGTAAACAGTGAACCCCATACTACCCTTGGCAATTCAAATTATTCACCCATGAGCCATTTGAATTGATCAAAGTTCAAATGAGGTTTGGTTTGAATGAATTTCAGCACAAGTGCAGTTTTGAATTCAAATGAAGTTTGAATGTCTCCCACTTAGCTCATGTCAAGATCAACTCCAAATGCAGTGAAAATTGGTGTGTGAGCTCACAAAAATGTGCTGATTAAGAATATGCCTCCCACTGTTAAATTCATGAGATAAAAACAGTTTGAATATGGTTTCAAACTGCCCTCTTCCTAACTATACCCAAAATGACCTCAAAAAGGTTTTGAATTTGGGTGAAACTTGGCATGGACATCCTTAATAAAGTGTAGGAGTTTTCATATGTCCAGCCCATCTATATCACATGTGGGAAATACCACTTTTGCAATGTGTGAGTTTGTTCTCTAATGAGCATGTTGATAATTGTTACTTGCTCTTCATTTGTGTTCATCATCCTTCCTCAAATGAGGTGTGTGGTGTGGTGATGAACACTGCAAATGTGTGTCAACAACTGAGGCCCTTACATTCCTCCCCCCTTAAAAGAATCTCGTCCCGAGATTATAAGGTGAAAATGAGAGAGAGGATGGTGGAAAATTACCGGAGATGCGACGTGAAAAATTCGGGGTAGTTAGTGCGAAGGAATTCTTCGCTCTCCCATGTCACTTCATCCATGGAGTGATTACTCCATAGAACCTTGTAGAACCACAACGTACGGTTGCGTGTGGTTCAGACCTTTTCATCAATAATCTGCACCGGTTCCTCCTGATAGGTGAGATCCGGTTGCAGTTCTTCAATGTCTTCCAGCTGAACGGTAGTTGATAGCTTGAGACACTTCCTCAGCTGGGAAACGTGAAAGACGTCGTGCACACCGGAAAGTGCTTCTGGTAACTTCAGCCGGTATGCCACTGATCCACATCTCTCGGTAATCTGAAATGGACCGATGAATCGGGGTGCCAACTTTCCTCTCACCCCAAATCTGTTTACGCCCTTCATTGGAGACACCCGTAGGTATACGTGATCTCCAACTTCGAATTGTAATGGGCGCCTTCTCCGGTCCGCATACTGCTTCTGATGGGATTGAGCGGCTTTTAGGTTTGCTTGAATCAGTCGAACCTTTTCTTCCGCGTTGTTGACAAGGTCAATCCCGAAGGTAACCCTTTCGCCAGACTCACACCAATTCAATGGTGTGCGGCATTTCCTCTCGTATAGCGCCTCATAGGGCGCCATCTTGATGCTGGCTTGGTACCCATTGTTGTATGAGAACTCGGCTAACGGCAAGTGATCATCCCAATTCTTGCCGTGGTTGATAGTGCAAGCTCGTAGCATGATTCTAATATTTGATTTACCCGCTCCGTTTGCCCATCCGTCTGCGGGTGGTATGCTGAACTACGGATCAGCTTCGTCCCCAAGGCAGCGTGCAGCTGCTCCCAAAAACGGGACACAAATAAAGTGCCCCGATCCGAAATGATAGTACGGGATACGCCGTACAAGCATAGGATCCGTGAGATGTACAGTTCAACGTACTTCTTGGCGTTGTAGTTGGTGTTGACCGAGATGAAATGGGCAACTTTGGGGAGCCGATCGACGATCACCCACACTGAATCATGTTTCTGCAAGGTGGTGGGTAAACCGACGATGAAGTCCATGCTCACATCCTCCCACTTCCAGGCAGGAATGCCCAGTGGTTGCAACAGTCCCGGTTTCCGCATGTGGTCTGCCTTCACCCTTCGACATGTATCACACTCGGACACGTATTTTGCAGTCTCACGCTTCATCCGTGTCCACCAAAACTTGCTTCTGAGTTCTTGATACATTTTGTTGCTGTCGGGGTGAATAGAAAACTTTGATAAGTGAGCCTCATCAAAGATTTTCTTCCGTAACTCCGGGTTTCGGGGTACGACGATCCGGTCCTTGAACCATAGGACGCGTCTCCGTCTTTCCGGAAACATTTCAACTCCCCACTGTCTACACGTCTCCGTAAATGTGACATGCCCTTGTCATTCTTCTGGGCTGCCGCTATCTCTTCACGGATGGTGGGGATCAAAGCTAGGTTGTAGAGAGCTCCGTATGGAATCACATGTAGTGGTGGTTCGCTCTCTTCCAACGGTGTGATGGTCAGATTGTTGACGTGTGACTTGCGGCTCAGCGCATCTGCCACTACGTTTGCCTTGCCCGGATGATAATGGATCTCTATCTCGTAATCCTTTATCAGTTCTAACCATCTTCGTTGCCTCATGTTCAGCTCCTTCTGAGTGAATATGTACTTGAGGCTTTTGTGGTCGGTATATAAATGTACGAGGTTACCGAATAGGTAGTGCCTCCACATTTTTAGTGCAAGTACCACGGCAGCGAGCTCCAAGTCGTGAGTTGGATAATTTTGCTCATGGTTTCTAAGCTGCCGTGATCCATACGCGACCACTCTTCGGTCTTGCATCAGCACACATCCGAGCCCAATGCCGGATGCATCGCAGTACACATCGAACGGTTTTGTTGTGTCTGGCTGCGCCAACACCGGTGCTGATGTCAGGTGCTTGACTAAAGCCTTGAATGCTGCTTCACATGCTGGACTCCAAACATATTTGGTAGCCTTCTTCAGCAGCTCCGTCATTGGCTTGGCAATCTTCAAGAAGTTCGGAATGAACCTCCGATAATATCCCGCGAGTCCGAGGAAACTCCGTACCTCGTGAACAGTTCTCGGGGATTTCCAATTCAGCACTTGAGTGATCTTGCTCGGGTCCACAGCGATACCCTCCGCTGAGATGATATGCCCGAGGAAAGGCACTTGCGATATCCAAAACTCGCATTTGCTGAATTTTGCGTATAACTTGTGATCCCGCAGCCGTTGCAAGACTATACGCAGATGTTTCTTGTGATCTTCCTCCGACTTGGAATACACCAGAATGTCATCAATGAAGACCATGACAAACTTGTCCAGCTCCGGCATGAATACCGAGTTCATTAAGTATATGAAGTGAGCTGGAGCATTGGTGAGGCCGAAGGACATGACCAGGTACTCATAAAGTCTGTACCTCATCGAGAAAGCCGTCTTCGGAATGTCCTCAGCCCTTATCTTAATCTGATGGTACCCGGATCATAAATCCATCTTGGAAAAGATCTTTGCTTCGACCAACTGATCAAACAACATGTCGATGCGTGGCAACGGGTACTTGTTCTTGATGGTTACGGCATTTAATGGACGATAGTCCACGCAATGCCGCAACGTCTCATCCTTCTTCTTGACAAATAATGCTGAACAACCCCATGGCGAGGAGCTCGGCCTAATAAAACCCTTCTCCAGAAGGTCCGTGAGCTGAGTCTTTAGTTCTGCCAACTCCTTGGGCGCCATCTGGTACGGCCTTCGGGATATCGGCATGGTTCCCGGTGCGAGTTCAATCTTGAACTCCACCTCTCTATCAGGCGGCATCCCCGGCAAATCGTCAGGGAATACATCAGGGAACTCTCGGACCACTGGAATATCCTCCAATCTGATGGTTGTGGCCTGATAGACACTTGGAAGTTTTATTTCTGGACTGTCCAGAAATAATGAGTGAGACTCGTGCACTTCTGAGTTCAAGTGCACGACTCGGAGGACGGTGTCTAAAACAGCGCCGTGGCAGTTTAACCACGACATCCCTAAGATGACATCGACCTTTTGTCCCTCTAAGATTATGAGAGACGTAGGGTAAACTCTACCCTCTAAGCACAATGGCGCTTTTCGGACCATCATGCTTGCTGAAATTTTCCCACCCGGTGAACAGATCACATAAGGACTATCGGTGGGTAGTATTTGCAAGCTATATTTATCGATGAAAGCTTGGCTAATGAAGCTATGTGTGGCGCCTGAATCAAATAGTACTATAGCGGGATGCTGGTGGAGTTGGAACATACCCGCAAGGATTGGCTCGCCCTCCGGCACGTCCTCAATGGCAAGCTGGTGGACGGTGCCGGGCCTAGGGTTTGCCCGCCGCGCATTAGTAGGGTTCCGGGGTTGATTCCTCCCCGGAAACTGTGGTGCCACTCCGCCGCCTTGCCTCTCCGGGCAACTGCTCGCGAAGTGTCCTGGACGACCACACTTGTAACATGTGGCCGCTGCTGGTGGAGTGCTCGGTGGATGAAAGCCCGGCATACGTTGCTGAGGTGCAAACGCACGCGGCATCGCCCGCTGCTGTTGTTGTTGTTGTTGCGGTGGTGCTGGCAGTGCCGGTCAGAATGCCGGTGAAGAGTACGGCCGACTGCGGAACAGCATCGACCGCTGTGGTGGCTGCCAGCGTGGACCTGATGGTGGGCGATTCACCATCCGAAACTTCTGAGAAGGACCGCCTCCTTCTCCGCTGCTCTGCGGCACGCTTCGCTTTCGCTCTGCCACCGCCAACTCCTTGCCGGAGTCCTCCTGAACAATCGCAGCATCAATGATGTCGTTGAGGCTGCCGCGATTGAACATCGCCAACTTGTCCTTCAGGAGCGGGTTAAGCCCCTGGTAAAAATGGTCTCGCCGCTTCTCGTCGGTATCAGCATGATACGACGCATATAGCGCGAGATCGTTGAACGCTCTGGAGTATTCCAGCGCGTTTCGGCTCCCTTGCTGCAGGTGTAAGAACTCCTGCATCTTTCTTTTCATCAGACCTGGCGGTATATGATAGGCCCTGAAGGCCGTCCGGAACTCCGTCCAGGTCATCACTCGGTCGGTGGGCTGTGAAGCACAGAAGTTGGCCCACCACGCGCTCGCGGATCCTTGGAGCTGCTGGACCGCGAACTGAGTCTTGCGCTGCTCACTGATTTGGAGCAGCCTGAACTTCATCTCTATGGCGCGGAGCCAGTTGTCCGCGTCAAGTGGTTCATCCGCCCTTGAGAATACCGGGGGATGAGTTGCCAGGAAGTCGGAGTACGAGCTCTGTTGGCGCTCCTCACGGTCTTGAAGTCTCTCTGGGCGAGACGTATTCGCAATTAAAGTTTGCAGCAGCTCCGTGTGCTGCTGATGTGAACCCACCATTGCCGCGACGATGTCGGCCAATGTAACCGTTGGCAGTGGCGGTGGCGGTGTTTGCTGTTGCTGTTGCTGCTGTTGTTGTCCCGAGGAGTCATCAGGAGGTGGTTGGGAGGTCTCTCCCCCTTGACTGGTACCCCCAACGTCAGGGTTGGCACGAGTACGCGTCATTCTGAAATTCAAAACAGCAGCGATTAGCACATGTCTTACTGAAAATTCCATAAGCAACAGTAGGTATTGAAGTGACACATGATTAATTTGCACAACATTCACATATATTGATAAAGCATAAACTTTATACAAGATACATTATTCTCGGATCTCCGAGAAGTCGTGCTCATGTCATCACTACCTATACATACGCTACTGTCTACACGACATGTCACTGATTACAAAAGTTGGGTTACGCTACCCTGGCTGCCCTACTTGGCAACTGTAACCCCCTACTCGGAGTAGAACTCGACCTCCTGTGGGTCGTCCTCCTCCGGTACCTCTGCTGGTGGCTCTGGATCTACCACCTCTTCTCCCATGCCGGGTTCTCCCATTGCTGGAAGACCCAAGACCACCGGTACGCCTAACACCGGAGGTACGAGGTCCTGCAATGCATGCACCTCGTCCATAGCCTGGTTGTAGTCCTCTTCCCAGCCTTGTCCTTCCTCAATAGCGTCGTCCCGCCCTTGAGCAAGGTCCTCATTCTGCTGGGTTAGGGTCTGCACCAGCTCTTGCAATGCCGCGATGTCAACACGGCTCTTCTTCTTTGCCTTCTTCAGACGACGCAACTGATTGTGTTGTTCATTCAGTCGCTTGATCGTCGGAAGGAGCACATTGCAGAGTGCGCAGTGAGCACTCTCGAAATGATCTCCACGGCTTGTGCTCTCCTTGAGCTTTGTGGCGAGATGCTCCGTATGAACAGCTTGGCTGTCCATCACGGCGTTTCCCGCCCTCATCTGGAGGCTGAGATTTGCCTCCGCGGGGTTGTACCTTGGGCAACTCGGGTCCGTTGCTTCCAGGTACCTCTCTTCCCACACATGCCGAGCTCGTCCCTCCACCGGAACGAGTGCGTATGGAGTGCTCTCCATAGCCTGCACGTGTAGTTGGCAGAACCGTGACATAGTGTCACGGGCTGCCACTTGCCACATCCCTTCCGGTTGTCTTCCTCTCACCGTGACGATGAATGGCACCCAACCGGGTGGCATAGGTCCTGCAGGAACCTCGACATGGATTGTCCACGTCTTGTTCCCCTCTTCGCCTTCTTCCTTGGCGAAGTACTGCGGCATCTGATTGTACCCGAAATATTGGAGCATTTGCCCCAATGCTTCCGGGTATCCGCTACGGTGAGAACAGTGGGACACTACCCACCCGTTCTCCAACTGTTTATCTGCTATCATCTGTAAAAATATATTTGAGAAATGTCAAATATTTATTTAAACAGTAAACCATTGAGTTATAACATAAGACATGTCATTGAACCCACAAAACTTGGACACATAGTTCAAATTTTAAACAAATTTGACTGCTGATCTGCTGTTCCCATGACAGCCCTGACCAGTTTCCATTTCAACCTGATTTAGGCCATGTTAAAGCAAAACCAATTCTGGAGCTCAACATCAAAGTTAAAGCTAACTTCAATAGCTTTCCATAAAGTGCTTGCTTGGCCTAAGATCTGTCCTGGTTCAAAAGTTATGATATGTCAAAGTTAACAGAATTTCTGGAAACAATTGGACAGCACCTCCCTGCCTTAGGTACTGATTTGATCCAAGAATCCCAGTTACTTCTGTTCCTACTCTGACAAAACTTTCTGTTACAAAGTTGTAACCCATCTCATAAGCTTTCCAGAACTACCTCATTTTCTATTTTTGGATTTTTATGCAGGAAGTTATGCTTAATTTACATAGAGTTTACAGAGAGTCTTTGCTCTGTCCTGTTTTCTGGACAGTTTCAACTCTACTGCATTTTTCGAGTGGTTAAGAATGAAACACTTCTGGAACTAAACAGAAAAGTTGTAAAGCTCTTCCAAAGCTTTCCAGAAATGTATCATATGACCCCAGCCTCGAAAGAACTCAACCTCTAACCTCTGATTAACTTCAGCCTTGATTCAGCTGAAAACAGAGTGCTCTATCCTTAACAACCTATAAGTTGAAAACTTGTTAACTTTGAATATCCTGTTCAAGGGAAGGAGTTACATCAAGTTTTACTACTTTAGATACAAACCTTCAAGTTTTAAATGAAGTTGTTCATTTAGTTGGGTGTGACGTCGATGCGTCACCAGATTATGTCGGTACTACGTCCTCACCAAGACAAACCTATACCGGACTTAGCCGGCTTCGTTAGTTCAGTGGCACTACTCGTCACTCGCACACGGATGCTACACGTCTACCGTTTCGTGGTCAGGCTACCTGCAGAAACTCAAACAATCATCAGACTCGGCTGCACACCGAGCCTGGAATCCATACAGTTCGTACACCCGGCCGTCATCACTCGCCCGGATGTTCTCAAGCCAATCACGCCTTGAGTTACGTGTTCACGTTTCAGACCAGGTGACGGGGTCTCCCATGTTGCACCACGCACGCCAGGGACAGACGTTGCTCGAATACCCCAAACGACATGAAGAGTCGTAGAGGATACTAAAGCGGGTCGGGTTACCTGCCACCCGTGGGGCTCCACCCTTCAGCTTGTGCGCACTGGTGGACAGCGCTTACGTGCACCCCCCAAGACATGAACGTCCCGAGATGCACGATTTTCCAACATAACAAATAGGTTAATATGCCACTCTCTATATGCTAATAACATCCTTATACGGGCTACTAACTCGTTCCTCACTGGATTTTTGAAAAGGAAGACCTTTGTACTGTGTTAAACCTCAAGCGAGCTCTGATACCACGCTGACACGACCCCATTGGTCCTGTCGAGCCAGGATCACGCTGAGGGGTGCTGCGTTGCACAGCACCGTATAACACAAGTCAAAGGTACAAAGCGGAAGCGAAATTTTATTACATAAACAAGTTATGAACATGTTTACATCAAAATAAGTTCAGTCTACACTTGCGGGCATAGACTAAGCATCAAGTGCACGTTCAGCCCTTGAACGTGCCCTTGCTAGCACACACACACACTAACTCTGCGGCGTCCACGACTCCCACTCGACGGGGTTCCCCTCCTGGGGTTCCGTCTCCTCTTCGGGAGTCCCTTCCTCATAGAACCCTGCAAAAGCTTCAAACACAAGCAGTGAGCATGAAGGCTCAGCAAGTCTGACCCACTCACCTAAACATGGAACTTCTACATGAGGGTAACGGGTTACATGAGGTAAAAATCAGTTGCAAGGACTCGCCTAATTAGTAGAACCTTACTTTCAAGTTTTAGCAGCAGGTTGTGGAGAACCTTACGCTAAAGCACATGAGAGAGCCGCAATCAAACAAGAAACGCATTTCTCTCATGTACTTTGCCCAAAGTTGAAAAGAACTTTAGTTAGCTCTAAGCTACAGCATATCATTAACAATCAATGTCCATCTTTCAATCAGCAACATTTTAACATGTGACTAGCCTGTTCTTTCTACGTCACGGTACAGTGAACAAGTGGTACTCACTGACCTGAGGGATGGCGATTATAATCGATTTACACCTGCAGGGTTACCCGAACAACCCGTCACGTACGCCCGTACTCGATGTTGCCTACAACAACCATCACGGACGCCGTACGCGACTACCTTTCACCCGTTAGCCAAATGTTGAACCGGTCCAATCGTCCCGAGCAAGAGGTCTCTGCACGCGCATCTCAGTGCCGCCAGCCGATTTACACCTCGAGCTCTCAACCTACCCTCTGAACGACCAGCTATGCCTCAACACCCAGCTACCCGAGTTACATCAGTTTCCCGGTTCCCATATAGCCGGTAGGTCTTCGGTACTGTTCTAGCTTGTTCAACAGGCCCGCACATGGCTCGGTCCTCAATCGACACAAGCGGAGCTACAGCACACAGGCCCCAAAGTCCTGCTGCCCTTACCCTCCGCTTGGTCTCATTTTCTTGCCATGTGTTTCATTTGCTATCACTACCCGAGTCGAGTGCCTTTAGCCTATGCTCGCGAGTAGTTCCAACTACTCGACTTGTACCGAATCCTACTCTATCCTAGCAATGCAGTAGCTAGCGGGGTTTGCAATCCTAAACCCAACCCATGGTTTTCTTGGCTATGCAGTTGGATTTCCACACAAGACTCTAATGCAAAGGATAATAATACTCAAGTAAGTGCTCAAACAATAAAAAAATTTATAAAAAGGTTAATGCAAACGGAGCTTGCCTTGCTGCTCTTGGTCGTAGGCTAGCTGCTCCTCCGGAGTTACGAAGTCTAGGACTTTGGGTTTCTCCTCGACCTTAGCGACTACAGGATGGAAGCAATATATGTATCAATTTAAATGCATTTGTATTGATTTTGAAGTTGTAAAGTCTATAACCCTTGCTAGACAGACCTAATGACTGTGAAACTTTTACTGTGGCTTGGTTACAACCTAAACAGGGACTTGGTCAAGTTTTAGTTGCAGCAAGGCTCATTTGAGCCCTCCACAATTAATTATGTCATTGACCTTAATTGGAACTCTTAGGGTGTTCTAGGGATTTTTATGAAACAAACTATGACTTTCTGAAAACTAGATTTTCAGAGGGTTCTAATGGAGTTGGTCTCACTTAATTTGGAAGTTACTAACTAGAGATATGAGCTAAATAATTTCAGAGAAAATTCTGAAAATGTTTCTGAACATTTTCTATTTTCTCTAGAACAGTTTCACTAATCACACCATTAGGCGGATTAATTGAACTCAAATGGATCTGAAATTTTTATGGTAGTTCAGGGATACTTTGGTAAACATCCCAGCAAAATTTCAGGATTTTCCTCCAAAGGATTCTCCAGTTAAAATTCCTAACATTTTAAACTTTGAGGAATTAATTCTGGAGAATTAAGGGTTTTCATGAAGTGAAACTTGTTTTGGTGAAAAGTACTCGGAGAGATGAATCCAGCAAAATTTGGTTCACTCAATTTGGAGCTATCTAGCCAAAGTTATGAGGATTTGAAGTTTGAAGGAAATCTAAAAATCGGGGAAAAGTTTAAACTCGCGCGTGGGCCCAGGGGACACTCGTCGCACGCCGAGGCGACAGCACACCGCGGCCCACAAGGATTTTGCGCGCCAGCACACCTGATCCCGGCCGCAGCCGGATCCCGATTCAAAATACCTTCCGCTGACAGCTGGGGTCCACCCCCTTCTTCAACCTCGCGACGCCCTCGCTCCGCCGCCGAGGGACCTCGCCGGAGAGCTCGCCGCCGGCTTCTATACAGCTCCAAACTTCTCGATTCTGGCCGCCCCTGCCTACTTTTACTCGGGGAACAGGATTCTAGGGTCAGCTGCTCATGACAATGGCCGGAGCATGGTCGGCGATTAGCCGCCACCTCGGAACGACTTCGGCCATGTCGGCTGACTTCCCTAGCACCTCAACTACTTGGGAAACCGGTCTGGGAGCACCAGTGGACCTCAGAGAATGTCGACATGAGCTCGAGACAGCTCGGGGAAGGCCCGAAATAGGTCCTCACCGTGCGTCCGATGCCGCCCGTTCATTCCGCCATTGGTAGACCTCAAATTACGCCGGGTACAAAGGTTCTCCGGCCCAGAGTTGTGAAGGCGACTTGTGCGTTACCGTGTCTAGCTCGTGTGAGAGCAGCCTGAGGCCCTCTAATCCTTTCTAGAGCACGAATTAAACAGAATCGTACCCGAAGGTCGTTCTGCACACAGAAAGGGGAAAAGTGGAAATTCGCCGCCGGTGAGCAACCACTCGAGCTGTGTGTCACACCCGGTTTTTCCGAAGAAACAACCAAGTGAATATCACATGTATGCCAGAATCATTTTCTCATACATGTGATGACAAATAGTGAAGCATCATTTATTACAAGCCAGGTGTCGAATATAAATAAGTCTTACATCGCAAATGTCTCAATGGACACTAATGCTTCATCACAAGTAAATAAACTAGCAGCGGAATATTATTCTATAGGGCTCCATCACAGGCGTTGCCCGGGGGTCTTCATGAACCTAAAATCCTTCCTCGGGTCCAAAATCTTGGTCATTATACACCACCTCATTATCTTGACCTGAGCAGCAATATAAACCAACAAATATGCAAGGTTGAGTACCAATGGTACTCAGCAAGTGTGGGAAAATTATATCATGCATGGCTAGAACAAGGAGAAGTTGAACTCATGGTTAAAGCACTACGCATTTAACACCTATCACCTTAGCTTATTAAGCACCTACATTACTACACAGGTGAAATGGTCCCAATCTCCCATCCCATCATCATAATCCAATAACCATAACATCATTTCCAATGTTAAGCTCCCCGCTTAACATCACAACTTCCAAAACCATCAATCCTCTAATCATGAATAAGTACAGGCCGCTCTTAACCGTGAGCACGGCTGTCAAGACAGTTTTGACTCTGCAGAGTTTGTACCACTGTACCCACAAGTAGTGATTTCATCCCCCGTTGCCGGGTGGACTAAAAGAACCTCCATTATGCCAGTGGCTACGATCCACATTCACACTTCCCAGGTGTGCAGCCAGGAGATCACTATGAAGCCTTTACAAAGGGATTCCTGACGAGCGTGGGCCCACTGAGGTTTCACCCCTAACAGCATACAAGAGGCTCCAACCCCGCTGCAGTGGCCCCCTCTTGAGCCTTGCGGTTCATATGGTAGTCCAGCTGACACCTACTCCCCGCACCATCCAACACACCCATACTACGCCGGGGATACACCTAATTAATTGGCCAAGCTGCCCCATCTCAGCATGTGGTTGGCACTGTAAAGCCGGGTTACATGCTCCATGAACCGGTCCTTAGGATCCAGGCAAGTACTAAACACAAACCCAAGTCTCGTGCACCCAGAACACAACCAAAACATCCAACTTGCCTTGATCCCTACCTCTACATAACTCACAATATCTCATTCAAGAGTATGGTAAAATAAACTGATGATCTCATATCCCAATTATCCCATTCTAAGCATGGCTAAGCAAATGCATGTAAATAAATGACATGACAAAATAAATCCCAACCCAAGCTACAAGGAAACAAGGTAATGCAATTCTAGGGAAACTTCCTAGCATGGGTTTCATATTTCATTTGACAATGCAAATAATTCTATCTACACATCCTAGCATAGGATCAAAGTGGTCAAGGACACTTGCCTCCTTCTTGCTGCTCTTGAAATGGATATTCCTGGTCTTGGAAATGAATAACTTGTTCTTGAACAGGTTCTACTTCATACCATCACACATAGCAAAAGAAAAACAACAATCCATAAGACATAGTTCACACTTACACTTCATACAAACCACACATTCACATTTATGAAATTCATTTACCATTATATGTGTTGTGTTTCAGTTTTAAATAAATTCCTCATATTAAATTACTACACCTTTTCACTACCAGGTGTGTATGAAAAGTATTTTTCTTCTCCATATGTGCCTTCAGAATTTCTACCAACCCTGAACTGAATTCTTTGGATTTTAGAAACTCCATATATCATTTACTATTTGCTATATTTTCAGATTTATATTCCTATGCATAATTGTGTATTTTATTATGAAATTAGTAATACACATCATCTAAACAGTATAGGTTCTGGTCCTAAATGATTTAATAACATATTTTGACCTTGGCTTCTGATATAGACTATTTCCTAATTATTTTCCCTATTTTTCTATAACTATTCTTTACTTAAAAATGTGTCCCTATACTAATAAATGTGAATAATAGATGAAACAGATTTATTTCAGCCCAAAAATATATTTTTATCTCACTCCAAAGTTTTCTAAGTACTGAGAAAGTTTTTAATTAATTTTGACAATTATGTTTGTCCCACTTTTTAATTTTTAAACACTAGTTACATATTCAATTTTCTAAATTAACTACTAAACAGGGTTAAAATAATGAACTCACCCCATTACAGGGTCTATAATATTATTTTCATAATTTCCAGGGGTCTAGCTACACTTATCAGAGGTGTTTTTCCTAATTTCTATTAAGTCCAGGGGCTAAAACTGATTTTTAAATGAATTTACATGATTTTCTGGAGTTCCAGGGGCTAGATCTGAAGTTTCCGGGGCTAGCTCTCAATTCCAGAGAACCCCAGGGGGTAGCACGTAAGAATTCCAGTCTTTATAATGCGGGGCTGACGTGAACCGTTCGATTTTAAACCGACGGCTGAGATTATAACATCGAACCGGTACGCGGGGATTTAAACCCTACCGTGCGATTTAAAATAAACGGCGCACAAGCGGCCACGTCGCTCTGACCGAGCGCGGGCGGCGCTGCCGGCGGCGCACGGCGGCGGGAAGCGGCGATCTCGCCGGAAAGTTTCGGATCCTCGAGAATTCTGCCTAGAACTGTGATCTTATGGCCTAGATCGATAGAGGAGAGGTCAGGGATCTCACCTCGGGGGTTTTCTCGAGCTCGGGGGTCCTGGAAAGTGATCGGCGGCGAGGTCCGAGGCAAAACCACGGCGAAGCTCGTCGGCGCTGGGTTTACACCGTAAGTCTTCGGGTTTTCTGCACCTGCAAAGTTCCCCAGAGGCGGTGGATCAAGACCAGCGAGTTAGATCAGAGTTTCCGAGCTTAGATCGGCCAGAATTCACCGGCGAAGTCTCGGTGCTCACCGGAGTGAAAATCGGCGATCGCGTGGGAAAAACCGATCGGGGCTGGGGTTTTTATAGCTGGGGGAGGGCGGTGGGTCTGTTGTGATCGAGTTGGAGTCCTCTGGGACCAGAATTCGGGCGACGAGACGCGGTTTCCGGGCGGTTAAGATTGCGCGCGCTCGGGGGAAAAGTCCGGGGTCGCGGGGGCTCAGGGTTAGGGATGACAGGCGGGTCCCACCCGTCTGTGAGAGACGGCGCGGCGCGCGCGGGGGCGGGCTGGCGCGGGGAAGCTGGGCCGGCTGGCGGGTTTCGGCCCACTGGCCGGTTTTTTTCCCGTTTCTCTTTTTCTTTTTCCATTTCTTTTCTGTTTTGAGTATAATTTGAATTCCAGTTTGAATTTGAATTTTTGCAAAACATGCAACACGTCCAAAAATTTTTAAATTCCCCTCTGAACATGGTTTAGGGTTTTGAATCAAAATTTGGGGTGTTACACTGTGGCTCGTGGATGAGCAGCACCGGTCACCAGCGCGTCCAAGGGTGCCTTGGCTCGGGCGTGACAACGCCCTGGTTGGGCTGTCCACGGGAGCCCGAGGTGCGGCGGTTCCAAGTTCCGAATTTGATCTTTCGGCACAGCCGATATCAATCGGTTTCAAAGGAATTCTAGCAACGGGGAGGACAGAGGAGGCCTCTAGTACCTTGCTGGGGTTCTGGAGTGGACGGAGGGAGCTGCGATCGGCGTTCTCCGATCGATTCCGAGCTGCGGAAATTTTTGGCCGGCGCTGAGTTCTTGCGGGGAAGAACGGCGGTGCCTCGTCCGGGGAGGGGGGCAGGCGCCTTAAGAAGGCTCTGCACCGCCTCATGCCCGCGCGTGGGCAAGCAGCTGCTGGCGCGGCGGCTGCCCTCGGTGGCGATCACCGCTGCGGCTCGGCAACCCGAGTGAAAAAGTCTCAGTCGGTTTGATCTGAGCAGTAGCTGACATGTGGGTCCCACTTCCAGTTTTAACCTCTGAAATTTACTCCTAATTACTGTTGTAAACAGTGAACCCCATACTACCCTTGGCAATTCAAATTATTCACCCATGAGCCATTTGAATTGATCAAAGTTCAAATGAGGTTTGGTTTGAATGAATTTCAGCACAAGTGCAGTTTTGAATTCAAATGAAGTTTGAATTTCTCCCACTTAGCTCATGTCAAGATCAACTCCAAATGGAGTGAAAATTGGTGTGTGAGCTCACAAAAATGTGCTGAGTAAGAATATGCCTCCCACTTTTAAATTCATGGGATAAAAACAGTTTGAATTTGAATACGGTTTCAAACTGCCCTCTTCCTAACTATACCCAAAATGACCTCAAAAAGGTTTTGAATTTGGGTGAAACTTGGCATGGACATCCTTAATAAAATGTAGGAGTTTTCATATGTCCAGCCCATCTATATCACATGTGGGAAATACCACTTTTGCAATGTGTGAGTTTGTTCTCTAATGAGCATGTTGATAATTGTTACTTGCTCTTCATTTGTGTTCATCATCCTTCCTCAAATGAGGTGTGTGGTGTGGTGATGAACACTGCAAATGTGTGTCAACAACTGAGGCCCTTAAAAAGTGGGGCCCACAACTCCCTCCTGCCCCAAAATATCTCCAAATTTTTGGCACATGCAAATTCAGCTATGAGGGATCCAAATTCAAAAGTCCTTTTGCCATTTGACAATTTGTACCACAGTTTCAAATTTAAATTCAAATTTGGATGGAATTCACAAGTTCCTTTGATATTCCTATCAAAGCACCTCCAAATTTGCTCCAAAATTGCCCCCTCTACAATTTGAACCTGGGGAGTTTGAATATGCCCTCTGATCTATGAGTTGGTCATTGCAAATACAACTTTTTAAACATCAGTTTGCATTTTCCTTTTTGGAGATGGCCTCTCCTCTTTTTGGAAATGACCCTCTTAATTCAAACTGAATTCAAAGTTTTATTGCTCATGCCAACACTTTCATGAGTAAACAAAAGTTTTTGTAAGTCCCATTTCTTGTATTCAAACTCAACTTTATTCATAGCTCAAGTTTTCTATTTACATGTTTTGGAACTTTTACATTCCTCCCCCCTTAAAAAGAATCTCGTCCCGAGATTCATGATTAAGGACAAGTTGGAGAGGACAAATACTACACATAAGCCTCTAACAACTCCGGATGATTGCGTTGCAAATACTCCTCGCTTTCCCATGTAGCTTCGTCGGACGTGTGATTTTCCCATAGCACCTTGAAAAATCGTAGCGTCTGATTTCTGGTTTCGCGAGTCTTTTCATCAATTATCCGGGTTGGATGCTCAACATACGTGAGGTCCGGCTTCAGATCTGCTATGTCTCCCGTGAGAATCTCCGTTGGAACTTTCAAACACTTCCGCAACTGAGATATGTGGAAGACGTTATGCACTCCGGCTAAGGCTTCCGGTAGCTCCAAACGGTATGCCACGGGTCCACACCTTTCAATGATGGCGAAGGAACCGATAAAACGCGGAGCTACTTTCCCTTTCACTCCGAATCGGTGAATGCCCTTCATAGGAGATATGCGGAGGTAGACGTGGTCTCCAACTTGAAAGTTCAGAGGACGATGTCTCCTATCCGCATAGCTCTTTTGCCTGGACTGAGCGGCTTTCAGATTTGCTTGAATAAGCCTTACCCGCTCTTTGGCTTCATTTACGAGATCAATCCCGTAAAAACTCTCTCGCCGGATTCACACCAGTTCAAGGGTGTGCGGCATTGCCGGCCGTAGAGAGCTTCATAAGGTGCCATTTTTATGCTCGTTTGATAACCATTGTTATACGAGAACTCCGCCAACGGTAGTGATCATCCCAGCTCTTACCGTGGTGGATGGCACACGCCCTTAGTATATCTTCAAGGATTTCATTCACCCTTTCGGTTTGCCCATCAGATTGAGGGTGATATGCGGAGCTTCCAATCAGCTTAGTTCCCAAGGATGCGTGTAGTTGTTCCCAGAAACGGGAGATGAACAGCGATCCTCTGTCGGAAACAATGGTACGGGGAACTCCATACAAGCATAAGATTCGTGCTATGTATAACTCCGCATACTGCTTGGCGCTGTAGTTGGTATGCACCGGAATGAAACGTGCCGATTTGGTTAATTGGTCAACGATTACCCAAATCGAATCATGGTGGTGGGAGGTCATCGGCAACCCAACGATGAAATCCATACTCAAGTCTTCCCACTTCCATGCCGGTATTTGTAGCGGTTGCAGCAGGCCCGACTTCTTCACATGGTCGGCCTTAACTCTTCGACACGTATCACATTCTGAAACGTATTTTGCGACTTCACATTTCATACGCATCCACCAAAACTTCTTTCGGAGGTCTTGGTACATTTTATTGCTGCCAGGATGAATAGAAAATTTGGATAAGTGAGCCTCATCCAAAATTTTCTTCCGCAGCCTCATATCACGGGGTACAACTATCCGATCCCTGAACCATAAGGTATCTTCATCATCCAACCGGAAACATTTCATCTCCCCGTTCTTCAACCTCCTTTTGATATGAGCCATGCCCTTGTCTCTCCTTTGAGCTTCCATGACCTCCTCTCTTATTGTGGGTATGAGAGCTAGGTTATGTAGGGCCCCATAGGGAACCAAGTAGAGACTTGGTTCTTCCTCTTCTATCGGCGTGATGGTTAGGTTATGAATATGAGACTTCCGGCTGAGTGCATCGGCAACCACATTTGCCTTGCCTGGATGATAATGAATTTCAATCTCATAGTCCTTGATCAGCTCCAATAATCGCCGTTGCCGCATATTCAACTCCTTTTGAGTGAATATGTACTTCAAACTTTTGTGGTCGGTGTAGAGATGAACCAGATTTCCTAAGAGGTAATGTCTCCACATCTTCAAAGCTAACACCACGGCAGCAAGCTCGAGATCATGAGTTGGATAATGTTGCTCATGATTCCATAATTTCCGTGATCCATATGCGACCACACGTCCTCCTTGCATGAGTACACAACCAAGCCCGACGCCGGATGCATCACAATAAACATCAAAAGGCTTAGTTGTATCCGGTTGAGCTAGAACCGGGGCTGTTGTGAGGTGTTTCACCAACGTTTGAAAAGCTTCCTCACATGGCTTGCTCCAATCATATTTGATGCCCTTTTTCAGTAGCTCAGTCATAGGTTTGGAGATTTTTAAGAAGCTCGGGATGAACCTCCGATAATATCCCGCCAAACCCAAGAAGCTACGAACTTCATGGACTGATGTTGGAGCCTTCCACTTCAGCACTTGTTCAATCTTGCTTGGATCAACAGCAATGCCTTCTGCTGAAATAATATGTCCAAGAAACGGCACTTGGTTGATCCAGAATTCACATTTACTAAACTTTGCATAGAGCTTGTGATCTCTCAAGCGTTGAAGCACAATATGCAAATGTTTAGCGTGTTCCTCTTCAGATTTGGAATAGACCAAGATGTCGTCGATGAAGACCACGACGAACTGATCCAGCTCCGGCATGAACACCAAGTTCATAAGATACATAAAGTGGGCCGGAGCATTGGTCAACCCAAATGACATGACAAGATACTCATAGAGTCCATATCTTGTCGAGAATGCTGTTTTCGGGACATCTTCCGCTCGAATTTTGATTTGATGATATCCCGACCTTAAGTCCATCTTAGAGAAGACTTTAGCACCCACTAGCTGATCGAAGAGGATATCAATTCTTGGTAGTGGATACTTGTTCTTTATGGTCACAGCATTTAAAGGACGATGATCGACGCATAGCCTCAGCGTCTCATCCTTCTTTTTCACAAACAAAGCTGAGCAACCCCATGACGATGAACTTGGACAAATAAACCCCTTGTACATCAGATCTTTGAGTTGCTCCTTCAGTTCTGCTAATTCATTCGGAGCCATTTTGTAGGGTCTCCGAGAGATCGGCGTGGTTCCCAGTATCAACTCTCTTTTGAACTCCACCTCGCGCTCAGGTGGTAGGCCTGGAAGATCTTCGGGAAACACGTCCGGATATTCACGGACTACCGGAATGTCTTTTAACTTGCACGCCTTGACATTACATACTTCCGGGTCTTTGGAAATCGCTTCGCCGAGGTACAATGTTTGACGTCCGTGAAGTGGAGAGTCCAAGTGAACACTCCTGTTCTCGATGTCTAGAACAGCCTTATGGAAGGTCAACCATGATATTCCCAATATGGCATTAATTCCCTGGTCTTCGAGAATGATGAGGGTGGTAGGATAAATTTTTCCGCCCAAGCAAAGTGGTGCTCGACAGACGACTTCATTAGTTGATACGTCTCCACCTGGCGAATGAATAAGGTATGAACCTTTTGTGATAGTGGTGGAGATCTGATCCCAGATTACCGTTGCCCTGCTAATGAAGTTATGTGTCGCACCAGAGTCGAATAAAATGACAACCGGCTTGTCATTTAAGGTGAACCTGCCGGCAAGAACAGGTCCTCCCTTTGGCAGATCATCGACTGACACATAATTGACTGTCCCCACTTTGGACATAGCTTTTCTTTGCTGCCCAGGATCACTCTGTGGAACTGGACCCGCAGACACAATGTTGCTGCTCGGTTTAGTGGCTTCATTGATGTTGAGCTCGTTGTCAACATGAAGTGGGACAGCACTTGGTTCAGCGGAGAAATCGCCTTGTTCATCTCCAGCCTCTTGAGGGTAATAATATTCTAGTGCACCTTGTGGATACTGAGGTGCATAAGAAATAAGTTGCCGCTGCGGTGGAGGTGAAGAAGACCTCTGTGGATTAGAAGAGTCATCACACTCCCAGAATGATTGCACCTCTTGTGGAATCTCTCGACCGGAAGGTGAACGGATTACCAACCGATACTTCTGAGGTAGACGATTGTCTTCATCTTTTGATGAGTCTCTCTCCCTCTTTTCTTTGAGGTAAAGGTTGGAATAATATTCTTGAGCAATAGCACAGCTCACGAACTCATCAAAATTCTCTTGGCTAACTTGAGCCAATTCACATCGCAGCCTAGCAGTCAGCCCTCGATAAAAATGATAACCCCTCATGGATGGTGATTTCACAAAGTCAGGGACATATGGAGCTAAGCGATTGAATTCCTTTGCATACTCAATAACACTCATGTCCCCTTGCTTCAGACTCCAGAACTCATCCAGACTGGTTTGCATTATGCCCGCAGGGATGAAATGAGCACGAAATGCAGCCTGGAACTCCGCCCATGTGACACGATGCCCTGCTGGTTGGACAGCAAGGTAGTCTGCCCACCATGCTCCAGCAAAGCCGTGAAGCTGCTGAGCGGCATATAGAGTCTTCGAGAATTCATCACACCGGATCAACCCAAGCTTGGACTCAATGACATGTAACCAGTGATTTGCTTCACAATAGTCAGCCGCCTCAGAGAATATCGGCGGTTGTGTCGCCAAGAAATCCAGGTACGTGCTCTGGGTTGGCATGCGATGTTGAGATTCTCGATTTATGCCTTGCTGACCTAGAGTTTGGAGGGTTTCATTCATTTCGCCATAATTTCAGCCAATCCGGTTGGCGATGGCTCTTGTGATGAAGTCGAGTCATTCCCACCTCGACTTGAACCTCCAAGCTCCATTTGAGAACGTGTGCGTACCATACTGCACGAAACGAAATTTTGAGTCAATCAAAATTCTATCTCAGTAGTAGGTAAAGATAAGTAAAACATGAACATGTCATGAACTTTATGAAAGCATAACCACATTCATGTTTAAACCAATCTTATGTACGCTAAGCTAATCAGCGGGACTACCCTGACCAGCTCACACAAACTCCAAATTTTACTCAAGTTATCAACAGATTATTGACTTGAGTTAAATACCAAAGTTTTAGTAAATATCAGTAGCTTTCAAACAAGTACTTATGTGCTCCTTAAGGATTTTCCTACAGGAAGTTATGGCTTAAAAACAGAAAGGTCCAGAGAGGTTTTTGCTACTGTCCTGGTTCTGAACAGTTTGCCTTCAACTGGACTTTTCACCAACTTAACTTGTGATTTTGCTCTGGAGGTCTACAAAGAAGTTGTAGAGCACTTAAAAATCTTTCCAGAACTGTATCATACACCTTAATTGGTTAAATCTACTCAGAGTTATGCTCTGTTAAAGTCCAGAAAGAATTTCTGCCAGAAACAGAGCACTCTGTTTTTGAAAACTTTGACACCTAGTTATACTCTCATTTGAATCTTAGCTCAAAATAAGAGTTCAATAACTAATACTTGTTTCAAACTTCCGTTTTTAGTTGAAAGTTAGTTCATGACTCATTTCTTCATAGGGAAGAGGTTATTAAGTGTAGTACGGTGTCGATGCACCGTAAGAATCTTGTCGGTACTACGTAGCCTCACCAAAAGAAAATCCTAAACCGGGTTATACGGGCATATCCGTTTTATAAGTGGCACTAAGACGGTCTCTCGCACACGTGTACTACACGGGATACGTACGTGGTTAGTACCTGCAGAAAAACACTCAATAATGGTGCACTCAAGGGTTTGTTTCATTTCAGGCAGTTGCATATTTGAAAGTAAATACAAACGCCCGTATCATTGTCATACGGCCGTCCTTGAGTTAAGCCACGTCTCAAGGCACGTGATCGTGTTTCAACACCACACGACGGGGAACCCGAGTATGTCATGAACGGGTCGTCACGGTTGGGAATGTTATCAACCCAACGGATACCACCTACTGCCCTGCAGGGCACGCCGATGGCAACCGCTGCGTATGTCCTCCTAGGCTACTTCCAGACGAACACACTATCGCGTTACTGACCACACGATGGGGTCTCCACTTACTTGCCTAATGCATGCTAGGGATCAGTGTTTCATATGAACTCAGGAGCTTCATATTAACGTCTCACACAAGGCTATGAGACCTATCCCTGAACCACTTTCCTCGTCAGGGGAGCTAACCGAAATTGAACCGCTTTCGGTGGCGTTCCTTACCATTCTTACCTGAGCGTAGGTGCGTCGTTACATAATGAAAGTTCAGAATTAAAACACATATGTTAGTATTGCCACTTTAAGTAACTATACTACTATAGTCCTTATGTGGGCATAATATCGTTTCCTCACCGTATCCTAAGTTTTTGTCGTAATACGATCCTTACTCCGTGTGCTATTACCAACGCGGCTCTGATACCACGCTGCAAGGGGGCCCGACCTCCATCACGGGGCCGTGCCGCCTCGCCCGAGGAATCGCATTGGGTGGTGCCGTGTTATGCGGCACCCAACAGCACACATATAAGGAACACAGTATTACATAAATCAAAGCGGAAGGTTACAATTATTCTTTGTAAATAATTTACACAAAATAGCTATAGCGGAAGTCTATAACCAGCTCATGTTGAATAACTATGAAGCACCGAGAAGAGGTCCAGCCCGCGGACTCCTCTCGCTAGCAACACGAAGACATGGCAGCGGCTAGGTTCTCCAAGTGTGACATGACTCGGAAGTTTCTGAGTCTCACCGGACAACCTTCTTTATAGCGTCCATGCTTACCTGCAAAACCACTTATATAGCAAGAGTGAGCACAAAGGCTCAGCAAGACTTAACCGTCTATCCTAAGACATGAAACTCTACATGATAGTAACCAAAGACTTAAACCTGTCATTTGCGAAAAGTCTCGCCTACGAGTTCATCCTAAACTTTCAGATTTTAGCCAGAATAGAAGTGACCTTGCGCCCAGTAACATTGGAACTCCACAATCAAACAACAAACGCTTCATTCCAATGTTACTCGTCCCAAGGTGGAAAAATAACTTTAGTTTTCTCTATTTCTACTTCACACATGGTTTTCATGCAACTTAACATAAACATAGCAGCAATTATACTTTTTCCAAACTGTTTCCACACAAGTTAATTACTACGTCACAACATGGGAGCAAGCGGTACTCAATAACCGCGAGGGACGGTGATTCGAATCAAACACTACCCGGATAACTCGACACATACGCCCGCCTCTGAAGACCCAACTCTGGCATCCTTCATTAAGTCGTATGTGGCAACCTTTCAAAGGACACTAGACTGTAGAACCGGTCGCGCCGTCTCGGGCTCATAGGTCTAACGAGACGATGCGGTATGCCTCTACAATCCAGTGAACCTGGTACATCGGTTTCCTGGTTCCCGTATATCAGTAAGCATCCGGTACACAACTCAATACTTGCTCCTGGACGTGGCATACGCATCGGTCCTTAACCGACACAGGCAGAGCTACTCGACCAAGACCTCGTCTTGTCGCAGCCTAACCCCTCTGCCCGGTCTCATCTTTAGAAATGTAAACTTTAGTTTGCTTCCTTCCCCAACCACACTTATGATATTCTGAACTATAGCTCGCGAGTAGTTTCCAACTACTCGTCTTCTACCGGATGCCCTAGTCTATTTAGCATGGCCTTATTCTACATCGATGCCACAGAGCTACCCTTGACCTTAGGGTTCATGTTGGGTTATGCAAGTGGAGTATCAACATCCTTGACCTAATGCACAAACAAACCATGACCAATAGTAGTGAACAAAGGAAAAACTTTAAAAACAACTTAAGTGCAAACCGGGGCTTGCCTTGGTTTTGCAGGTGACTAAAGTCAGATGTTTGTGGAGTTAGTTTCTGCTGACTTGCAGCTCAATGTCTGCCCTTCTTGCTCCTTGATCCACTCTTCACGTATCCACGTTTAATCACTACACGTTATGAATATGCATACATGTTTAATTATAAAACCTTTGCTAAAAAGTGCTAAAGACAAGTTTGAAACTGGAACTTTGTTTAAGAATTTAAAATGAAACTGGTGCCAGTGGTTTGGGTTTGTGTTTAAGCACTATCATCAAGTGATGAGTGGGATTTCATCACTTTGGTGGGGATCAACTAATGAGGTTGAATAGGACATAATGATCCAGGGCTCCAATGGAGCTGGAAATTTTTCTTGTGAGTTCCTTGTCACAAGAAAGTCCTTTGGACCAAAATTCAGAATTTTTCACTAAGTGGATCACCCAGAACAATTCCCTAAGCATTTAGGCAAAGAGGAATTAATTCTGAATAAATTTACACTTTCATGCAAATTCAAGTGAACTACAATTTCAAGCATAGTTCATAGAGTATGCGGGAATTTTCCTAGGATTTTTGGAGCTAAGGAATGCCCAGAACTGAATTTCCAAGTTTTGGAAATCCTCTGAAAATGTTTCTGTATTTATTTGAATACAGAAATTTGGAACTAGAATTACCCTAACTAAATCAACTCCAAATAAGCTGAAACTTTTACAGGAGTCTCCTAATATCCTAAAGAATATCCTGGCAAAATTTGGGGAATTTTGGATGAACCAAACTCCCTATAAAATTCTTTTCCTGAAAAGCTTTAAAGAATTCTCCAGAATTGTCTATTGGTTTTCATGCAAATTGGGTTCCATATTTGGAGAGGGCTTTTCATCCTGAATCCAACCCAATTTGAATCATTAAATTTGGAGCTTCCTAGCAAAAGTTATGCAGTTCTAAAGTTTGAACTAAATCTGGAATTCAAATTAATTCGGGAAATGTTCAAACTCTGCCTGTGGGTCCACCCCACACGTGTCAGCCGCCGGAATCATGCCACACGGGGCCACAGACTACTTCCCGCGCCACCACACCGGATCCCGGGCCGCAGCGGATCGACGATTTAAAATATCGCCACTGACAGGTGGGACCGGCCGATCGTCTTCAACCTCGGGCCGTTCTCTTTTTCCCGCGCCGCCCCCTCGCCGGAAGTTCGTCGGGGCTCGCCGGAGTCGGCTTCCCGGCCGTCTCCCGGCTCGGTACTCGCCGCCTGGGGGTTTTCAGGGGCGAGCAACTCATCTACGGGGTCAGCACAAGCTATAGGCGCTCGGAACTAGGTCGGCGACGTGCGCACCCTTCGGTGAAGCTTCGGCGCCGTGGTCCGAGCATCCTAGCCCGCCAAAGGGTCAGAAAATTTGCTCTAAAGCATCAGGGAGTCATGGGGGTGCTCGGCTTTGGCTCAAACTGGATTGGTAACGGCTCGAGATGGGGTCTCACCGTGCCCCCGGCGGTTCCCGCCATGATCGCCGCTCGAAAAGCTCAAAATTAGCTGTAACCACGGGGTTTCTAGCTAGGGTTGTGGAGGGGATCGGGTCGCTAGCCAGTCTAGTTTATTTGTGCATGATTTGATGAGCTAAGAACAAACAACAAATAAGAATTTTGGGTTTTCATACCGGATCATCGGTCTGGGGCCGTCGGTGATATTTTCCCGAATTCTCGCTCGGTGGTTCACCGATTTGCTTGAGGTTTGGAGGTGAGCAGAAGGGTTCACCAGCGCGTCCGGAGGTGGCCTTGCTTGGGCATGGAAGTGCCTGGATTAGGCTGTCCACGAGCGCCTCCAACTCTCGGTGAAGTGGAATCGCTGCGGCGACGAGCCGATTTCGGGTCGGGGAGGCAGCAACTCGTGGGATGCTGTACTTAGGAAGTGGAGGACGAGCTCACCGCGTGGTTTCTTGGCTTGTCTGGCCTCTACACGCTTGGTTTCCTTCAGTTCCCGGTCGATCGCCCGAGGCGGCAGCGTCCTCGGTCCTTTTGTTGTGCGAGGGCGGAAAGGCGGCCGAGGCGTTGGTGCTGAAGCAAAAGCCCGCACGGGAGGAAGGGTAGGCGCCCAGGCAGCTCTCCAGCGTGCTGCTTCGGTGAAGAGGTGGCAACCGCATGCGCTCGGTGGCGCCGGGAGCGACTTCGGTGGCTCGGGTGGAAACCAATACACAGTGGTAGACTTAAGCAGCAAGTTATAACCCCCACCTTTCTATGACAAGTGGGGCCCACAACTCCCTCCTGCCCCAAAAGATCTCCAAATTTTAGGCACATGCAAATTCAGCTATGAGGGATCCAAATTCAAAAGCCCTTTTGCCATTTGACAATTTGTACCACAGTTTCAAATTTAAATTCAAATTTGGATGGAATTCACAAGTTCCTTTGATATTCCTATCAAAGCACCTCCAAATTTGCTCCAAATTTGTCCCCTCTACAATTTGAACCTGGGGAGTTTGAATATGCCCTCTGATCTATGTGTTGGTCATTGCAAATACAACTTTTTAAACATCAGTTTGCATTTTCCTTTTTGGAGATGGCCTCTCCTCTTTTTGGAAATGACCCTCTTAATTCAAACTGAATTCAAAGTTTTATTGCTCATGCCAACACTTTCATGAGTAAACAAAAGTTTTTTGTAAGTCCCATTTCTTGTATTCAAACTCAACTTTATTCATAGCTCAAGTTCTCTATTTACAAGTTTTGGGACTTTTACACCTCCTACCCGTTACGGATGGACCGGTTCGGCATTTGGGTTGCCTTTGAAAGGTTGTCGCATACACAGAGTAGGAAGGGGTGTGGAATCACGCTTCTGAAAGTGGGTGTATGTGACGTGTTATTCGGGTGTGTCTTGATTGCAATCACCGTCCCTCACGGTTATTTGAGTACCCACTTGTTCACTGCGCTGTGACGTAGTAAGAAGTGAAATAAGCCAACTGAGAAATGCTGTATTGATCTTAATGTCTTGAATACCTTGATTGCTGTAGATATAGAGCTAATTAAGTTTATATTCCACTTTGGGCATCTCCACATCGGGGGAAAGCGTTTCTTGTTTGATTGTGGACTTCCGATGTGAGGGCTGCCTAAGGCACATGAATCTGCTGCTATAAAAACTGAAAGTAAGGACCAACTTATAGGCGTGTCTTTGTCGCAAATTCCTTTTCCCATCTTACATATCCTTGCACGTAGAGTTCCATGCTTAGGGTTGACGGTTAAGACTTGCTGAGCCTTCGTGCTCACAGTTGCAATATTTGAGCTGTATGCAGGTGAGAGCTATGAGGAGGGGTCCGATGATGAGGCGATGCCCCCGTCGGGGTACACGGCCGAGCTGGAGCCCTGCACGCCGCCGTGATCTCCGGTTACTTGCTGCTAGTGTATAGCGTCCCCGGGCTGGACGGCTGCACTTTTGCATAGCTAGGATGAGAGGCCTTATATGTATATTACTTTCGCTGTATGAATAGGTTTTGTAAAAAGACTTCCGCTGTTTTATATCAAATAAAAGTTTGTATGTTTTCTTTATTCTTTTCGTGTGTTCTGTTGGGTGCCGCATCGCACGGCACCACCCTATGCGATCCTGGAGTGGGTGAACCACGGGGTGGTCCCCACAGTCGTGGTATCAGAGCCGCATTGGGAATAGCACGCTCGGAAAGAGCCTATTTTTGAAAACTTAGAAGTAGTCGAGTGAGGATTAGTCATTAAGCCCACATAAGGTCTATGATAGTAGTAGCTACTAAGGTGGAAAAGCTAACTTACTTGTTATATATTCTGTAACGACGCTCTGACGTCAGGTAAGAGGTAAGGTATGCCACCGCAGGCGGATTAATTGCGGTAACTCGCCATACGAGTAATAGTATGGAATGATATACCGTGGCTTGGCACGGTAGTGAATATGAGTCTCTGAACCTCTTAATGGTTCTGAGAGCATATGAAAACACTGATCTCCAGCGTGCTTTAGGCAAAAGTGAGAATACCCCATCGTGTGGTAAGCAACACGATAGTATGCAACTCTTGAACGTTCAATGTTCAAAGGGCCATATGCAGCGCTCGCCATCGGCGTGCCTCAACGGTCATGAGGCAGTAGGTGGTATCCGTTGGGATGATAAAATTCCCAACCGTGATGACCCGTTCGCGCTCTACTCGGGTTCCCCATCGTGTGGTGTGAAAACACGATCATGTACCTTGAGACGTGACTTGACTCAAGGACGATCCGTATGGCAATGATACGGACCGTATGTTTTTATTATGATATGGAACTGCCTGAATTGCCAGAGACCATTGTGTGCACCATTATTGTGTGTTCTTCTGCAGGTACATAAACCATGTTTGTGCATGACGTGTAGAAACCGTTTGTGAGTGACGTCTTTAGTTCCACCATTTGACACGTATATGCCGGAATACCGGTTTAGGATTTTTCTTTGGTGAGGAAACGTAATACCGACTGCATAAAAGTTTATTTTTCAAAGAAAAGAGTCAAAATAAAGTTAGGAATCCATTTAGGGGTTAGTGAACTCCTATATTGAACTAAGAGTCAATTGGGAGCATAGGTTCAGTCTCAAAAGCTTAGGAACAATCTCCCCTGTTTTGGCAGAAACTTTTCTGAAATTGAACAGGGCATAACATAGGATTGGTTGAACAAATGGAGGTGTGGGATACCATTCTGGAAAGGTTTTGAAGTCCTCTACAACTTTTCTGTAGATCTCCAGAACATAATCTCCCTCCAAATGGATGAAAATCTCAGAAGAATAGGTACTGCCCAGAAACAGGGCAGACCAAATGCTCTCGGGAATTTCAACCAAAACATTTAGTTTCACCGTTTGACGTCCAGTGGCTGATGTAAAACAGCGAGTTGGAGTCGAAGGGTTTATGCATTTGACATATCACTTCGAGTTAGTACATGTTTGGGTCCAGTACAATAGCGAGGAATTACGCATGCTAACACACTTAACATCCCGTGGTGACCCTGATGGTCGAAACGAACTTTTAACCTATAAAGTTCAATACTTTGGAATTCGATCGTGTGACACGGTCCAGGGATGTATATGTTGTATAAAGTTTATACTTTATCCATATGTGTGATTGTTATGCGCATTGTTTATCCCATTCTCGCATTACTATTGTATAGACTGGATGAGCTAAACCCACATGTGCTGATCGTCTGAATGATATGAATGCAGAATGGTGCGGACACGTTCAACACAAGAGGAGAGAGGTCCGAGTCAGGTTCGGGGTGATGAGTCTCCACCTCCAGAGCAAACCACGACGCAGCAGCAACCACCTCCTCCACCGCCAGAACTTCCAAGGAATCTTGCGGAGGTTCTCGCTGCAGTGCTCGGCTCGCGCGACGAGCAAATCGAGTTGCTGCGGATGCTAGTGCAGCAGAATGTGTCCCATCAGGGAGGACGCCAATACAATGGGCAACGCCAGCCCCAACAAGGCTCGTATTCAGAATTCATGGCTACCCATCCACCGGTCTTCACGGAGGCCGAAGAACCTTTGGAAGCGGACAGCTTTATCCGCACTCTAGAGGCGAAGTTCGGGCTGCTAAGATGCACCGAACAGCAGAAGGCACTGTATGCAGCGCAACAGCTTCAAGGAGAAGCCGGTACCTGGTGGGCAAACTACACAACCTCCTTACCGGCTGGCCATGCCGTCACATGGACGGAGTTCTGGGAGGCGTTCCGCGCCTATCACATACCTCCCGGTGTGATGGAAATGAAGCTCCAGGAGTTCCTGGCGCTACGAACGGGCGAGAGGAGTGCTCATGAGTACTCCAGGTTATTCAACCAGCTGGTGCAGTATGCGCCAGGATTTGTGGGCACGGAAGACAACAAGCGCAATGCGTTCTTCCGGGGCCTGAACTCCAAGATGAAGGTCCATCTCGCCCAGAGTAATCGCGACACATTCAACGACCTAGTTAATGCCGCGATTCTACAGGAGAATGCTCAGCGCGAGCGCGGTTCTGACAAGAGGAAACACAGCGCGCTGACGAGCAGCAGTGGTGGAACGCCACAGAAATACCGCGTGGTGTATCGCTCACCATCCGGTCAGAGATGGCAGCTACCGGCGCGACCGCCTCAGTTTCGCGGGCGGCAATATAATGCGCCGGGCTTCCGACCGGCGTATCCACCACAGCAACAGCAGCAGCAAAGGATGGTTCCAAGTGCACCTCAGTTTCAACAGCGTGCACCGGGATTTCGTCCTCAAGTCGGCGGGACCCCGACACCTTACACGTGCTACACGTGTGGCCGTGTCGGGCACATTTCAAGAGACTGCCCCGAGCCGCGACAGGGCAGGGGTGGAGCCCCATATCAGGGTGCTAATCAGCCACGCAACCAGCCCAAGAATCCAGCACCAAAACCCGGCAACGTCCACCACTTAGCTATCGGAGACGTGCCGGAAGGCGAACCCGTCCTCGCGGGTACGTTCTCTTACCTAGGTCATCCCGTAGTCATACTTTTTGACTCCGGTGCCACCCATAATTTCATAAGTCGGTCTTATGTTATTAAATATCAACTGCCTATCATTCCCACAAATAATTCATATTTGATATGTTCTCCGGGTGGGAAAATAACAGCTGATAGAATGGTCTATAGAGCACCATTACAGTTGGGTGGGAATTTATATCCGACTTCTCTGATCATGTTAGAGAGTCAAAACTTGATGTCGTTTTAGGAATGTCATGGCGACATCGCCATGGTGCTGTTCTTGACATCATTCCACGTGTGGTTCGTTTAAACTCCCCACTTCATGAACCACATGTTCTTATTCTTGATCGTTCGGTTCAAGAAGCCCCAACCACCTATAACATAGAAGCCACAAAACTTGAGGATATTCGTGTGGTCCGTGAATACTCGGATGTCTTTCCGGATGATCTTCCGGGCATGCCACCCGAAAGAGATGTCGAGTTCAAGATTGAACTTGTACCTGGGACGACGCCGATATCACGGCGACCGTATAAAATGGTTCCGAATGAGCTGGCTGAACTGAAGGAGCAGCTCAACGATTTGATGAAGAAGGGTTTCATTCGACCGAGTTCCTCGCCATGGGGATGCTCGGTGCTGTTTGTGAAGAAAAAGGATGAAACCTTGAGGTTGTGTGTAGACTACCGACCTCTCAACGCCGTCACCATCAAGAATAAATATCCACTGCCCCGCATCGATATATTATTCGATCAACTTGTGGGTGCAAGTGTGTTTTCAAAGATGGATCTTCGCTCAGGGTATCATCAAATCAAGATCCGAGCGGAAGATATTCCAAAGACGGCCTTCTCGACGAGATATGGGTTGTATGAATACCTCGTCATGTCCTTTGGTCTCACCAACGCCCCGGCACACTTCATGTATCTTATGAACTCGGTGTTCATGCCGGAGTTGGACAAGTTTGTGGTGGTGTTCATAGACGACATCTTGGTCTACTCCAAGTCTGAAGAAGAACACGCCAAACACTTACATATCGTACTTCAACGATTAAGAGACCATAAGCTTTATGCCAAGTTCAGCAAGTGCGAGTTTTGGATCAGCCAAGTGCCATTCCTTGGTCATATCATTTCTGCAGAAGGCATTGCAGTTGATCCAAGCAAGATCGAACAAGTGCTGAAATGGAAGTCCCCCACATCAGTCCACGAAGTCAGGAGTTTCCTCGGGTTAGCAGGATATTATCGGAGATTCATACCAAATTTCTCCAAGCTTGCTAAGCCGATGACTGAACTGTTGAAGAAGGGGATCAAATATGTTTGGAGCTCAGCTTATGAAGAAGCTTTCCAGGCATTAGTGAAGCATCTTACAACAGCCCTGGTGTTAGCTCAACCGGATACAACCAAGCCCTTCGACGTATATTGTGATGCGTCCGGTATTGGGCTTGGCTGTGTATTGATGCAAGGAGGAAGAGTGGTCGCCTACGGCTCACGTCAACTTCGTAACCACGAGCAGCACTATCCGACTCATGATCTTGAGCTTGCTGCTGTGGTATTGGCCTTGAAGATGTGGAGGCACTATTTGCTTGGGAACTTAGTGCACCTCTACACTGACCACAAGAGTTTGAAGTATATCTTCACTCAAAAGGAGTTGAATATGCGACAACGGAGATGGCTAGAACTGATCAAAGACTATGAGATCGAGATTCACAACCACCCCGGTAAGGCAAACGTGGTTGCCGATTCCTTAAGCCGCAAATCCCATGTCAACAATCTGTCCATCACCCCACTTGAAGAGGAGGAGCCAAGTCTGTACTTGGTTCCATATGGGGCGTTATATAATCTTGCTCTCATCCCAACCATAAGAGAGGAGATTATGGAAGCTCAGAGGAAGGCCATGGGAATGTCGCACATTCGGAGAAGGATGGAGAATGGCGAAATGAAATGCTTTCGAAGAGATGAACACGACACGCTATGGTTTAAAGACCGTATAGTGGTACCCCGTGACATGAAGCTTCGGAAGAAAATCTTGGACGAGGCTCATTTGTCCAAGTATTCTATTCATCCGGGCAGCAACAAGATGTACCAGGATCTGAAAACCAGGTTTTGGTGGACACGGATGAAGAGAGAGATCGCAAAATACGTATCTGAATGTGATACGTGTCGGCATGTGAAGGCCGACCATATGCGTAAAGACGGACAGCTGCAACCGTTGAACATTCCGGCGTGGAAGTGGGAGGATATTAGCATGGACTTCATAGTCGGGTTACCTCTCACGTCTCACAAGCATGACTCGATTTGGGTGATAGTCGATCGACTAACCAAGTCGGCTCATTTTATCCCTGTACATACAAAGTACGTGGCCAAGCAATATGCAGAGTTGTATATTGCAAGGATCTTGTGTTTGCACGGTGTTCCCCGCTCCATCATTTCAGATCGCGGTGTGCTGTTCGTCTCTCGGTTTTGGGAACAGCTGCACGCATCGTTGGGGACCAAACTGATCCGAAGCTCCGCGTATCACCCGCAGACAGATGGTCAAACTGAACGGGTGAATCAAGTGCTTGAAGACATGCTGCGCGCTTGTGCCATCCACCACGGCGAGAATTGGGATGATCATTTGCCGTTGGCACAGTTTTCTTACAACAATGGCTATCAAGCTAGCATCAAGATGGCGCCGTATGAAGCTCTCTACGGCCGGAAATATCGCACACCTCTCAACTGGTGCGAGTCCGGCGAGCGAGTCATCTACGGCATTGAACTTGTGAATGAAGCTGAAGAGCGAGTGCGAGTGATACAAGCCAACCTCAAGGCTGTTCAATCTCGTCAGAAAAGCTATGCGTATAAAAGACGCCGTCCTCTCCACTTCGACATCGGGCACCATGTTTATGTCTGTGTGTCTCCGATGAAGGGAGTTCACTGTTTCGGAGTGAAGGGTAAACTTGCGCCGCGATTCATTGGCCCGTTTGCCGTCATTGAAAGACGCGGACCCGTGGCCTATCGCTTGGAGTTACCAGCCTCGCTCGCAGGGATTCACAATGTCTTCCACATCTCTCAGCTGAGGAAATGCCTCAAACCCTCAGCTGAAATCCGCACTGAAGACATAGAAGTTCTTCAACCGGACCTCACGTACACGGAGTATCCGATCCGGATGATCGATGAAAATACTCGTGCCACAAGAAACCGGACCTTATGGTTCTACAAGGTCTTGTGGAGTAACCATACCGCTGATGAGGTGACATGGGAAAGCGAGGACTATTTACGAACATATTATCCGGACTTGCTATCATCATATACCCGGTAAAGTTTTCCCCACTTTGCTTTTCCTTTGGAATCTCGGGACGAGATTCTTTTTAAGGGGGGAGGGATGTAAAATCCCCAAAAGTGGTAGCAAGAAAATTCAGCTCATATACACTTATGAAAAATGAGGGGAATTAAAACTTTGAATTATAATAAGTGTGAGTTCAAAGTGAGGGTTTAGACTTCCCAAAACTTCCAAACATGGAGATCTAAATGCACAACTTGGATCTTCATAGTCCAAATATTCAACCTTCCAAATTTCAGCTCATTTGGAGGAGTTATAATATTTGTTTGGGATTAAAAAGAGAAGCCCTCTAATCTGAATTTCAAATTCAGTTTAAAATTCCAATTCCCTCAATTTCAAAATTTGGGTTCACAAATGTGTTCTCCACCTTTGAATGAGCAGCCATGCAAAAAATTGGAAATTTTGGACCTGGTTTGCTATATTTTTTAGGCAATACAAAGTGGAGAATTCAAACTCCTTTTCAAATTCAAATGATCAAACCACATCCAAATTTCACACCAGAATTCAAACTATTTGAATTCAGAAAATTCAAACTATGACTTTGGGTTGAAGTCAAGTCTTTAATTCAAAATATCAGGGAATTATTGGATTAAAAGAGAGGGAGGTGGGGCCCAGCAGTCAGCCTCCCAACAGAGCTACTAAATCCCAACAGAGCTACCGCCTCTGTTTTCATCGGCTGATCGCCGAGAGGCCACCAGCGCCCGGTGAAACCCGCTCCTGAGGAAGTCCACCGCGCCACCTCCTGGTTCCTCGATCGCCAGCCGCTTCATCACCCCCGGTCGCAGCAACGAAGTCGGTCTTCGTTTCCCTCAGTAACTCGCCGCTCCTTTCGTTCTGTCCCGCGAGAAACTGCCGCAGCGCCGTCGCCGTTTACTCCCTCGCCCATGCTCGCCCGAGCTCGGATGATCGAGCCCCAAACAGCAAAAAGAAGCGCAAGAGGGTGCTTCAGCCTCCACCTTTCTTTTCCATAAGCTTCCTAGCTTGTGCTACGCGCAAACCAGAGATTAGCGCCGGCGATCGGAGGTGCTCGGCGGAACACCGTTCGGTTCACCGTGGACAGCGCGCTACGGCCAGCTTCACCGCCCCTTCCCTGCACAAGAAAGGTGCGTTGTTGTCCGTAGATCGTGTTACCGAAAGCCTCAGGATGATTGATCAACCAGGTAGTAAGAATTTCGGGTTTTACCAAACCCTAGTTCATAGCAACACTTCTCGGTCTACAATCAAATTCTTCGTGTTGCGATAGCTAGAGCTCATCCTGGTCTAGGAGAAGCTTTGTTAGATCCCTGCGATCCTTCTCGCTCAAACGGCGCCGGAAACCATCAAGAACTGAAGGAGTTCTTCGAGTTTTTGTCACCGCCGGCGTTTTGCGGGCTCGGATCGCCAGTGAGGTCCCCTCTCCGGTGGGTTTCAGGGAGAGCGAGCTATGGGTCGAGGATGTCCTTGGGACACTGGTGCTTTTGGAGCAAACCCTAGCCCGAATGACCCACTGTTGAGGGAGAGCGAGGTCGCCGAAGTAGGTTTCGACATGGTCACCGGTGCAAGCACCTTTCCGGCCGTTGTCATCGGCTCCCGACCCCACCATCGTGTTCAGCACAGTGTAGAACTCACAGGCGGCGAGTTTGATGAAGTTTGGACCACGGGAACCCCGTCCCGGCAAGCCTCGCCGGCGTGCGCCGCCGCGGGAGGCGCGGGCAGCGCGAGGAGGACGAAGGAGGGCCGGGTCCCACCGGTCAGCCTCCTGACACGACCCCAATTGGTCTTGTCGAGCCAGGATCACGCTGAGGGGTGCTGCGTTGCACAGCACCGTATAACACACGTCAAAGGTACAAAGCGGAAGCGAAATTTTATTACATAAACAAGTTATGAACATGTTTACATCAAAATAAGTTCAGTCTACACTCGCGGGTGTAGACTAAGCATCAAGTGCACGTTCAGCCCTTGAACGTGCCCTTGCTAGCACACACGCGCACTAACTCTGCGGCGTGCACGACTCCCACTCGACGGGGTTCCCCTCCTGGGGTTCCGTCTCCTCTTCGGGAGTCCCTTCCTCATAGAACCCTGCAAAAGCTTCAAACACAAGCAGTGAGCACGAAGGCTCAGCAAGTCTGACCCGTCTCACCTAAACATGGAACTTCTACATGAGGGTAATGGGTTACATGAGGTAAAAATCATTTGCAAGGACTCGCCTAGTTAGTAGAACCTTACTTTCAAGTTTTAGCAGCAGGTTGTGGAGAACCTTACGCTAAGGTACATGAGAGAGCCGCAATCAAACAAGAAACGCATTTCTCTCATGTACTTTGCCCAAAGTTGAAATGAACTTTAGTTAGCTCTAAACTACAGCAAGTCATTAGCAATCAAGTCCATCTTTCAATCAGCAACATTTTAACATGTAACTAGCCTGTTCTTTCTACGTCACGGTACAGTGAACAAGTGGTACTCACTGACCGCGAGGGATGGCGATTATAATCGATTTATACCTGCAGGGTTACCCAAACAACCCGTCACGTACGCCCGTACTCGATGTTGCCTACAACAACCATCACGGACGCCGTACGCGACTACCTTTCACCCGTCAGCCAAATATTGAACCGGTCCCATCGTCCCGAGCAAGAGGTCTCTGCACGCGCATCTCCGTGCCGCCAGCCGATTTACACCTCAAGCTCTCAACCTACCCTCTGAACGACGGGCAATGCCTCAATACCCAGCTACCCAAGTTACATCAGTTTCCCGGTTCCCATATAGCCGGTAGGTCTTCGGTACTGTTCTAGCTTGTTCAACAGGCCCGCACACGGCTCGGTCCTCAATCGACACAAGCGGAGCTACAGCACACAGGCCCCAAAGTCCTGCTGCCCTTACTCTCCGCTCGGTCTCATTTTCTTGCCATGTGTATCATGTGCTATCTCTACCCGAGCAATGTGCCTCTAGCCTATTCTCGCGAGTAGTTCCAACTACTCGACTTGTACCGAATCCTACTCTATCCTAGCAATGCAGTAGCTAACGGGGTTTGCAATCCTAACCCAACCCATGGTTCTCTTGGCTATGCAGTGGGGCTTCCAATCAAGACTCTAATGCACAGAATAAAGTAAACAAGTATGTGCTCAAAACAATAAAAATTTGTAAAAAGGTTAATGCAAACCGGAGCTTGCCTTGCTGCTCTTGGTCGTAGGCTAGCTGTTCCTCCAGAGTAACGAAGTCTAGGACTTCGGGTTCCTCCTCGACCTTAGCGACTACATGATAGAAACAATACATGTATTAATTTAATGCATTTGTATTTGGTTTGAAGTTGTGAAGTCTATAACCTTTGCTACACAGACCTAATGACTGTGAAACTTTTATTGTGGCTTGGTTACAACCTAAACAGAGACTTGGTCAAGTTTTAGTTGCAGCAAAGCTCATTTGAGCCCTCCACAATTAATTATGTACTTGACCTTAATTGAAGGCTTTTAGGGTGTTCTAAGGATTTCCATGAAACAAACTATGCCTTTCTGAAAATTAGCTTTTCAGAGGGTTCTAATGGAATTGGTCTCACTTAATTTGGAAGTTCCTAGCTAAAGATATGAGTTAAACAATTTCAGAGAAAATCCTGAAAATGTTTCTGAACATTTTCTATTTTCTCTGGAACCGCTTCTCTAATCACACCATTAGGCGGATTAAATGAGCTCCAATGGATCTGAAATTTTTATGGTAGTTCAGGGATATTTTGGTGAACATCCCAGTAAGATTTCAGGATCTTCCTCCAAAAGGATTCTCCAGTTAAAATTCCAAACAGCTTAAATTTGAGGAATTAATTCTGGATAGTTAAGGATTTTCATGAAGTAAAACTTGATTTGCTGGAAAGTACTCAGAGAGCTGAATCCAGCAAAATTTGGTTCATTCGATTTGGATCTTTCTAGCCAAAGTTATGAGGATTTGAAGTTTGGAAGGATTCTAAAAATCGGGGAAAGGTTTAAACTCTCGGGGCCGTGGGGACACGTGTCGAGTGCGGAGGTGTCCGGAACACAGGAGATACCACACATGTCGAGCGCGGAGGTGTCCGACACACCGGAGCTCACAGGGTATTTGCGCGCCAGCACAGACGATCCCCGGCCACACCCGATCCCGATTTAAATTCTTCAGCCGCTGAAACGTGGGCCAGACGGCTTCTTCTTCCTCCCGCCGTTCTCTCGCGCCCGCGCCGCCGACCTCGCCGGAGCAGACTCGGGGCTCGTCGGCTCGCCGCTGCCGGACCTCCCATGGGCTGAAACTCGCCGCCAGGGGGTTGTCGACGTCGAGGAACACGTCAGTGGTGTCAGGTCGGGCTGAGGGTGACCGGAAATAGCCCGGCGACGTGCCGCGGCCTCGGTTGAGGTTCGGCACCGTCGACCGTGGTTTCTAAACCCGCCAACACCTCGAACAAACGGCCCTACAGCATCAGTGTACCACTAGGAAGCTCGACAAGGTGTCAAAAGGGTTCAGGGATGGCGGTAAGTCGGTCGGCACCGTGTGACCGATCGTGCCCGCCATGACCGCCCTCGATCGAGCTCGAAATCCGTCACTCCTAGACAGTTTCATGCTACGGATGCAGAAAAGAACTTGATCGCCGGCTAGTCCAGCGTCTATGTGCAAGATTTGATGACCCCCGAAAGATCACAGAGCGAGAATTTAAAGAAACCGTACCGGAAGCTCGGGTTACGGTCGCCAGAGCAAAAACTGGAAATTCTTTGCGGATTCTTCACGGTTGGCTTCCAAGTTTGGAGGAGAGCAGCATGGTGGTCGCGCGCTCCTGTTTCCTCTCTTGCTGGACCGTGAACACGCCTGTGGAACGCTGCCCACGGGCGCCTGACTCTCGGCTGTGATTGAGTCGCCGCTGTGGCGATCGCTCTCGGGCAAAGGAGGTCGGAGCTCGGGGTTTCTGGCGTTGGGGAGGTGAAGTGCGACCTCAGGTGGCTGTCTAGCAGCTCAAGGACGAAGGAGGAGATGGTTTTGCTGATTTTCCCGATTGAGCAGAGAGCTGTGGCGAGAGACAATGCCGCTGCTCGGGTTGCCCGTGAGAAGATAAAGCCGGCCGACTCCTGCTCGGCTGAGGCGGTGCCGGTCGCATGGGGGCGCGAGCAAGCCGCCCTGGGCGCCAGCGTGCGGAGGGGGAAGCATCTGGTGGCGCCGGTAGCTGCTCGGTGGCACAGCCGACAGCTGCTCGGTGGAATTTCCCACCGAGACTCTGACTTTGGTTGAAAGTTTCTCCTTCTTCCCTCTATGACATGTGGGTCCTACCCGGGGTTTTAACCTCTGATATTTACTCCTGATCACTGTAGTGAACAGTGAACCCCATAATACCCCTGGTGATTCAGATTATTCACCCTTGAGCCATTCGAATTGAATAGGATTCGAATTGGGTTTTGTTTGAGTGAATTTCAGCACAAGTGCAGTTTTGAATTCAAATGAAGTTTGAATTGGCCCCAATTAGTTCACGTCAAGATCAACTCCAAATGGAGTGAAACTTGGTGTGTGGGCTCACAAAAATGTGCTGAGTAAGAATATGCCTCCCACTTTAAATTCATGGGATAAAAACAGTTTGAATTTGAATATGGTTTCAAACTGCCCTCTTCCTAATTATACCCAACATGACCTCAAAAAGGTTTGGAATTTGGGTGAAACTTGGCCTGGACATCCTTAGCAAAGTGTAGGAGTTTTCATATGTCCAGCCCCCTTATATCTCATGTGGGAAATACCACTTTGGCAAGGTGTGAGTTTGTTCTCTAATGAGCATGTTGATAATTGTTACTTGCTCTTCATTTGTGTTCATCATCCTGCCTCAAATGAGGTGTGTGGTGTGGTGATGAACACTGCAAATGTGTGTCAAAAACTGAGGCCCTTACATTCCTCCCCCCTTAAAAAATCTCGTCCCGAGATTATAAGGTGAAAATGAGAGAGAGGACGGTGGAAAATTTCCGGATATGCGACGTGAAAAATTCGGGGTAGTTAGTGCGAAGGAATTCTTCGCTCTCCCATGTCGCTTCGTCCATGGAGTGATTACTCCATAGAACCTTGTAGAACCACAACGTACGGTTGCGTGTGGTTCAGCCCTTTTCATCAATAATCTGCACCGGTTCCTCCCGATAGGTAAGATCCGGTTGCAGTTCTTCAATGTCTTCCAGCTGAATGGTAGTTGATAGCTTGAGACACTTCCTCAGCTGTGAAATGTGAAAGATGTCGTGCACACCGGAAAGTGCTTCTGTTAATGTCAGCCGGTATGCCACTGACCCACATCTTTCGATAATCTGGAATGGACCGATGAATCGGGGTGCCAACTTTCCTCTCACCCCAAATCTGTTTACGCCCTTCATTGGAGACACCCGTAGATATACGTGATCTCCAACTTCGAGTTGTAATGGGCGCCTTCTCCGGTCCGCATATTGTTTCTGATGGGATTGAGCGGCTTTTAGGTTCGCTTGAATTAGTCGAACCTTTTCTTCCGCGTTGTTGACAAGGTCAATCCCGAAGGTAACCCTTTCGCCAGACTCACACCAGTTCAATGGTGTGCGGCATTTTCTTCCGTATAGCGCCTCGTAGGGCGCCATCTTGATGCTGGCTTGGTACCCATTGTTGTATGAGAACTCAGCTAACGGCAAGTGATCATCCCAATTCTTGCCGTGGTTGATAGCGCAAGCTCGTAGCATGTCTTCTAAGATTTGATTTACCCGCTCCGTTTGCCCATCCGTCTGCGGGTGGTATGCTGAACTACGGATTAGCTCCGTCCCCAAGGCAGCGTGTAGCTGCTCCCAAAAACGGGACACAAATAAAGTGCCCCGATCCGATATGATAATACGGGGTACGCCGTATAAGCATAGGATCCGTGAGATGTACAGTTCAGCGTACTTCTTAGCGTTGTAGTTGGTGTTGACCAGGATGAAATGGGCAACTTTGGTGAGCCGATCGACGATCACCCACACAGAATCATGTTTCTGCAAGGTGGTGGGTAAACCGACGATGAAATCCATGCTCACGTCCTCCCACTTCCAGGCAGGAACGCCCAGTGGTTGTAGCAGTCCCAGTTTCCGCATGTGGTCTGCCTTCACCCTTCGACATGTATCACACTCGGACACGTATTTTACAGTCTCTCGCTTCATCCGTGTCCACCAAAACTTGCTTCTGAGTTCTTGATACATCTTGTTACTGCCGGGGTGAATAGAGAACTTTGATAAGTGAGCCTCATCAAAGATCTTCTTCCGTAGTTCCGGGTTACGGGGTACGACGATCCGGTCCTTGAACCACAGAACGCCGTCTCCGTCCTTCCGGAAACATTTCAACTCCCCAATGTCTACACGTCTCCGCAAATGTGACATGCCCTTGTCGTTCTTCTGGGCTGCCGCTATCTCTTCACGGATGGTGGGGATCAAAGCTAGGTTGTAGAGAGCTCCGTATGGAATCACACGTAGTGGTGGTTCGCTCTCTTCCAACGGTGTGATGGTCAGATTGTTGACGTGTGACTTGCGGCTCAGCGCATCTGCCACAACGTTTGCCTTGCCCGGATGATAATGGATCTCTATCTCGTAATCCTTTATCAGTTCTAACCATCTTCGTTGCCTCATGTTCAGCTCCTTCTGAGTGAATATGTACTTGAGGCTTTTGTGGTCGGTATATAAATGTACGAGGTTACCGAGTAGGTAGTGCCTCCACATTTTTAGTGCAAGTACCACGGCAGCGAGCTCCAAGTCGTGAGTTGGATAATTCTGCTCATGGTTCCTAAGCTGCCGTGATCCATACGCGACCACTCTTCGGTCTTGCATCAGCACACATCCGAGCCCAATGCCGGATGCATCGCAGTACACATCGAACGGTTTTGTTGTGTCTGGCTGCGCCAAAACCGGTGCTGATGTCAGGTGCTTGACTAAAGCCTTGAATGCTGCTTCACATGCTGGACTCCAAACATATTTGGTAGCCTTCTTCAGCAGCTCTGTCATTGGCTTGGCAATCTTCGAGAAGTTCGGAATGAACCTCTGATAATATCCCGCGAGTCCGAGGAAACTCCGTACCTCGTGAACAGTTCTCGGGGATTTCCAATTCAGCACTTGAGTGATCTTGCTCGGGTCCACAGCGATACCCACCGCTGAGATGATATGCCCGAGGAAAGGCACTTGCGATATCCAAAACTCGCATTTGCTGAATTTTGCGTATAACTTATGGTCCCGCAGCCGTTGCAAGACTATACGCAAATGTTTCTTGTGATCTTCCTCCGACTTGGAATATACCAGGATGTCGTCGATGAAGACCACGACAAACTTGTCCAGCTCCGGCATGAATACCGAGTTCATTAGGTACATGAAGTGAGCTGGAGCATTGGTGAGGCCGAAGGACATGACCAGGTACTCATAAAGTCCGTACCTTGTCGAGAAAGCTGTCTTTGGAATGTCCCCCGCCCTTATCTTAATCTGATGGTACCCGGATCTTAAATCCATCTTGGAAAAGATCTTTGCTTCGACCAACTGATCAAACAACATGTCGATCCGTGGCAACGGGTACTTGTTCTTGATGGTTACGGCATTTAATGGACGGTAGTCCACGCAAAGCCGCAACGTTTCATCCTTCTTCTTGACGAATAATGCCGAACAGCCCCATGGCGAGGAGCTCGGCCTAATAAAACCCTTCTCCAGAAGGTCCGTGAGCTGAGTCTTCAGTTCAGCCAATTCCTTGGGCGCCATTTTGTACGGCCTTCGGGATATTGGCATGGTTCCCGGTGCAAGTTCAATCTTGAACTCCACCTCTCTATCGGGTGGCATTCCCGGTAAATCATCCGGGAATACATCAGGGAACTCTCGGACCACTGGAATGTCTTCCAATCTGATAGTTGTGGACTGATAGACACTTGAAAGTTTTATTTCTGGACTGTCCAGAAATAATGAGTGAGAACCGTGCACCTCTGAGTTTAAGTGCACGACTCGAAGGACGGTGTCTAAAACAGCACCGTGACGGGTTAACCACGACATCCCTAGGATGACATCGACCTTCTGTCCCTCTAAGATAATGAGAGACGTGGGGTACACTCTACCTGCTAAGCATAATGGTGCTTTGGAGACCATCACACTTGCTGAAATCTTTCCCCCCGGTGAACAAATTAAATATGGACTAACGGTGGGTAGTATTGGCAAACTGTGTTTAGCAATGAAAGCTTGGCTAATAAAATTATGCGTGGCGCCTGAATCAAACAGTACTATGGCGGAATGCTGGTGGAGTTGGAACATACCCGCAAGGATTGGCTCGCCCTCCGGCACGTCCTCAATGGCAAGTTGGTGGACAGTGCCAGGCCTAGGGTTTGCCCGCCGCGCATTAGTAGGGTTCCGGGGTTGATTCCTCCCCGGAAAATGTGGTGCCACTCCGCCGCCTTGCCTCTCCGGGCAACTGCTCGCGAAGTGTCCTGGACGACCACACTTGTAACATGTGGCCGCTGCTGGTGGAGTGCTCGGTGGACGAAAGCCCGGCATGCGTTGCGGAGGTGCAAACGCACGCGGCATCGCCCGCTGCTGCTGTTGTTGTTGCGGTGGTACTGGCAGTGCCGGCCTGAATGCCGGTGAAGAGTACGGCCGACTGTGGAACGGCATCGACCGCTGTGGTGGTTGCCAGCGTGGACCTGATGGTGGCGACTCACCATCCGAAACTTCTGAGAAGGACCGCCTCCTTCTCCACTGCTCTGCGGCGCGCTTCGCTTTCTCTCCGCCGCCGCTAACTCCTTGCCGGAGTCCTCCTGAACAATCGCAGCATCAATGATGTCGTTGAGGCTGCCGCGATTGAACATCGCCAATTTGTCCTTCAGGAGCGGGTTAAGCCCCTGGTAAAAGTGGTCTCACCGCTTCTCGTCGGTATCAGCATGATACGACGCATACAGCGCGAGATCGTTAAACGCTCTGCCTTAGGTACTGATTTGATCCAAGAATCCCAGTTACTTCTGTTCCTAATCTGACAAACTTTCTGTTATAAAGTTATAACCCATCTCATAAGCTTTCCAGAACTACCTCATTTTCTATTTTTGGATTTTTATGCAGGAAGTTATGCTTAATTTACAGAGAGTCTACAGAGAGTCTTTACTCTGTCCTGTTTTCTGGACAGTTTCAACTCTACTGGATTTTTCGAGTGGTTAAGGGATGAAACACCTCTGGACCTCAACAGAAAAGTTGTAAAGTTCTTCCAAAGCTTTCCAGAAATGTATCATACGACCCCAACCTCGTAAAAACTTAACCTCTAACCTCTGATTAACTTCAGCCTTGATTCAGCTAAAAACAGAGTGCTCTGTCCTTAATAACCTATAAGTTGAAAACTTGTTAACTTTGAATATCCTGTTCAAGGGAAGGAGTTACATCAAGTTTTACTACTTTGGATCAAAACCTTCAATTTATTAAATGAAGTTGTTCATTTAATAGGGTGTGACGTCGATGCGTCACCAGATTATGTCGGTACTACGTCCTCACAAAGAAAAACCTATACCGGACTTAGCCGGCTTCGTTAATTTAGTGGCACTAAACGTCACTCGCACACGGATGCTACACGTCTACCGTTTCATGGTCAGGCTACCTGCATAAACTCAAACAATCATCAGACCCGGCTGCACGCCGAGCCCGGAATCCATACAGTTAGTACACCCGGCCGTCATCACTCGCCCGGATGTTCTCAAGCCAACCACGCCTTGAGTTACGTGTTCACGTTTTAGACCACGTGATGGGGTCTCCCATGTTGCACCACGCACGCCAGGGACAGACGTTGCTCGAATACCCCAAACGACATGAAGAGTCGTAGAGGATACTAAGGCGGGTCGGGTTACCTGCCACCCGTGGGGCTCCACCCTTCAGCTTGTGCGCACTGGTGGACAGCGCTTACGTGCACCCCCCAAGACATGAACGTCCCGAGATGCACGATTTTTCCGACATAACAAATAGGTTATTATGCCACTTTCTATATGCTAATAACATCCTTATACGGGCTACTAACTCGTTCCTCACTGGATTTTTGAAAAAGAAGACCTTTGTACTGTGTTAAACCTCGAGCGGGCTCTGATACCAACGCTGACACGACCCCAATTGGTCTTGTCGAGCCAGGATCACGCTGAGGGGTGCTGCGTTGCACAGCACCGTATAACACACGTCAAAGGTACAAAGCGGAAGCGAAATTTTATTACATAAACAAGTTATGAACATGTTTACATCAAAATAAGTTCAGTCTACACTCGCGGGCGTAGACTAAGCATCAAGTGCACGTTCAGCCCTTGAACGTGCCCTTGCTAGCACACACGCGCACTAACTCTGCGGCGTGCACGACTCCCACTCGACGGGGTTCCCCTCCTGGGGTTCCGTCTCCTCTTCGGGAGTCCCTTCCTCATAGAACCCTGCAAAAGCTTCAAACACAAGCAGTGAGCACGAAGGCTCAGCAAGTCTGACCCGTCTCACCTAAACATGGAACTTCTACATGAGGGTAATGGGTTACATGAGGTAAAAATCATTTGCAAGGACTCGCCTAATTAGTAGAACCTTACTTTCAAGTTTTAGCAGCAGGTTGTGGAGAACCTTACGCTAAGGTACATGAGAGAGCCGCAATCAAACAAGAAACGCATTTCTCTCATGTACTTTGCCCAAAGTTGAAATGAACTTTAGTTAGCTCTAAACTACAGCAAGTCATTAGCAATCAAGTCCATCTTTCAATCAGCAACATTTTAACATGTAACTAGCCTGTTCTTTCTACGTCACGGTACAGTGAACAAGTGGTACTCACTGACCGCGAGGGACGGCGATTATAATTGTTACACCTGCAGGGTTACCCGAACAACCCGTCATGTGCGCCCGTACTCGATGTTGCCTACAACAACCATCACGGACGCCGTACGCGACTACCTTTCACCCGTCAGCCAAATATTGAACCGGTCCCATCGTCCCGAGCAAGAGGTCTCTGCACGTGCATCTCCGTGCCGCCAGCCGATTTACACCTCATGCTCTCAACCTACCCTCTGAACGACGGGCAATGCCTCAATACCCAGCTACCCGAGTTACATCAGTTTCCCGGTTCCCATATAGCCGGTAGGTCTTTGGTACTGTTCTAGCTTGTTCAACAGGCCCGCACATGGCTCGGTCCTCAATTGACACAAGCGGAGCTACAGCACACAGGCCCCAAAGTCCTGCTGCCCTTACTCTCCGCTCGGTCTCATTTTCTTGCCATGTGTATCATGTGCTATCTCTACCCGAGCAATATGCCTCTAGCCTTGCAATGCAGTAGCTAACGGGGTTTGCAATCCTAACCCAACCCATGGTTCTCTTGGCTATGCAGTGGGGCTTCCAATCAAGACTCTAATGCACAGAATAAAGGAAACAAGTATGTGCTCAAAACAATAAAAATTTGTAAAAAGGTTAATGCAGACCGGAGCTTGCCTTGCTGCTCTTGGTCGTAGGCTAGCTGTTCCTCCGGAGTAACGAAGTCTAGAACTTCGGGTTCCTCCTCGACCTTAGCGACTACATGATAGAAACGATACATGTATTAATTTAATGCATTTGTATTAGGTTTAAAGTTGTGAAGTCTGTAACCTTTGCTAGACAGACCTAATGACTGTGAAACTTTTATTGTGGCTTGGTTATAACCTAAACAGAGACTTGGTCAAGTTTTAGTTGCAGCAAAGTTCATTTGAGCCCTCCACAATTAATTATGTACTTGACCTTAATTGAAGGCTTTTAGGGTGTTCTAAGGATTTCCATGAAACAAACTATGCCTTTCTGAAAATTAGCTTTTCAGAGGGTTCTAATGGAATTGGTCTCACTTAATTTAGAAGTTCCTAGCTAAAGATATGAGTTAAACAATTTCAGAGAAAATCCTGAAAATGTTTCTGAACATTTTCTATTTTCTCTGGAACCGCTTCTCTAATCACACCATTAGGCGGATTAAATGAGCTCCAATGGATCTGAAATTTTTATGGTAGTTCAGGGATATTTTGGTGAACATCCCAGTAAGATTTCAGGATCTTCCTCCAAAAGGATTCTCCAGTTAAAATTCCAAACAGCTTAAACTTTAAAGAATTAATTCTGAAGAGTTAAGGATTTTCATGAAGTAAAACTTGATTTGCTGGAAATTACTCAGAGAGCTGAATCCAGCAAAATTTGGTTCATTCGATTTGGAGCTTTCTAGCCAAAGTTATGAGGATTTGAAGTTTGGAAGGATTCTAAAAATCGGGGAAAGGTTTAAACTCTCGGGGCCGTGGGGACACGTGTCGAGTGCGGAGGTGTCCGGAACACCGGAGATACCACACGTGTCGAGCGCGGAGGTGTCAGACACACCGGAGCTTGCAGGGTATTTGCGCGCCAGCACAGCCGATCCCCGGCCACACCCGATCCCGATTTAAATTCTTCAGCCGCTGAAACGTGGGCCAGGCGGCTTCTTCTTCCTCCCGCCGTTCTCTCGCGCCCGCGCCGCCGACCTCGCCGGAGCAGACTCGGGGCTCGTCGGCTCGCCGCTGCCGGACCTCCCATGGGCTGAAACTCGCCGCCAGGGGGTTGTCGACGTCGAGGAACACGTCAGTGGTGTCAGGTCGGGCTGAGGGTGACCGGAAATAGCCCGGCGACGTGCCGCGAACTCGGTTGAGGTTCGGCACCGTCGACCGTGGTTTCTAAACCCGCCAACACCTCGAACAAACGGCCCTACAGCATCAGTGTACCACTAGGAAGCTCGACAAGGTGTCAAAAGGGTTCAGGGATGGCGGTAAGTCGGTCGGCACCGTGTGACCGATCGTGCCCGCAATGACCGCCCTCGATCGAGCTCGAAATCCGTCACTCCTAGACAGTTTCACGCTACGGATGCAGAAAAGAACTTGATCGCCGGCTAGTCCAGCGTCTATGTGCAAGATTTGATGACCCCCGAAAGATCACAGAGCGAGAATTTAAAGAAACCGTAACGGAAGCTCGGGTTACGGTCGCCACAGCAAAAACTGGAAATTCTTTGCGGATTCTTCACGGTTGGCTTCCAAGTTTGGAGGAGAGCGGCACGGTGGTCGCGCGCTCCTGTTGCCTCTCTCGCTGGACCGTGAACACGCCTGTGGAACGCTGCCCACGGGCGCCTGACTCTCGGCTGTGATTGAGTCGCCGCTGTGGCGATCGCTCTCGGGCAAAGGAGGTCGGAGCTCGGGGTTTCTGGCGTTGGGGAGGTGAAGTGCGACCTCAGGTGGCTGTCTAGCAGCTCAAGGACGAAGGAGGAGATGATTTTGCTGATTTTCCCGATTGAGCAGAGAGCTGTGGCGAGAGACAATGCCGCTGCTCGGGTTGCCCGTGAGAAGATAAAGCCGGCCGACTCCTGCACGGCTGAGGCGGTGCCGGTCGCATGGGGGCGCGAGCAAGCCGCCCTGGGCGCCAGCGCGCGGAGGGGGAAGCAGCTGGTGGCGCCGGTAGCTGCTCGGTGGCACAGCCGACAGCTGCTCGGTGGAATTTCCCACCGAGACTCTGACTTTGTTTGAAAGTTTCTCCTTCTTCCCTCTATGACATGTGGGTCCTACCCGGGGTTTTAACCTCTGAAATTTACTCCTGATCACTGTAGTGAACAGTGAACCCCATAATACCCCTGGTGATTCAGATTATTCACCCTTGAGCCATTTGAATTGAATAGGATTCGAATTGGGTTTGGTTTGAGTGAATTTCAGCACAAGTGCAGTTTTGAATTCAAATGAAGTTTGAATTGGCCCCAATTAGTTCACGTCAAGATCAACTCCAAATGGAGTGAAACTTGGTGTGTGGGCTCACAAAAATGTGCTGAGTAAGAATATGCCTCCCACTTTAAATTCATGGGATAAAAACAGTTTGAATTTGAATATGGTTTCAAACTGCCCTCTTCCTAATTATACCCAACATGACCTCAAAAAGGTTTGGAATTTGGGTGAAACTTGGCCTGGACATCCTTAGCAAAGTGTAGGACTTTTCATATGTCCAGCCCCCTTATATCTCATGTGGGAAATACCACTTTGGCAATGTGTGAGTTTTTTCTCTAATGAGCATGTTGATAATTGTTACTTGCTCTTCATTTGTGTTCATCATCCTGCCTCAAATGAGGTGTGTGGTGTGGTGATGAACACTGCAAATGTGTGTCAAAAACTGAGGCCCTTACACCTCCATATGCGCGCGGGGATCGGATTTTGGCTCGGGATCGACTGTGGCTGCGCGGGAATAACTCCGTAGCTCCCGGTTTTGCCGAAATCTGACTGGTCCGAATTAAAATGGTGGGCCCAGCCCAATCATTTGAAGTTTCTATTAGAGAAATAATTCCAGGAATTAGCTGATCTTTACAAGGCCATAACTTTGTGTAGAAAACTCCAAAAAGAGTGAGACCAATTATGTTGGATTCCTCATGAGAATTACTTCATAGAGAAACCAATTTTTGGCTATGAAAATGCCCAGGAATTTCTGTAGAATTGTTTTTAATAAATCCTTTAGGGATTTATTACAGGAGCGATTCTTTATGAAATATTCCCAAATTTGGGCAGCAAATCCTCTTCATAGATACTGATCTCCAGTAAAAATTTGGGCTTCATTGGAGTTCATTGCTAGGTTTTAAATTACCTTCCCAAGTTCAGCCTTTATTTGGAAAGTCAAATTTAAACAGAAGCCTTTTTAGGACTCCTGTCTAAGTTCAAAAATTCATATCTCTCTGATGGTACCTCCAAAAATGGTGAAACAAATTTTGTTAGAACCATGGAGACTTACCCTAATCAGATCTCCCATTTCTAGCTATGTCAAAGCTCCTGATTTGGGCTCAAAATTCAGATAAGCATTGTACTTGTAGAAATTTTAAAGACTACATTGTGCAATGACATATCTCCAAATTTGGCTCAAATCATCCTTAGAGAGTCTAGTACACTGTAAAAATCCCAAAGCCAATTAAGGATCCTAAATAGCAATAGCTATAATTAGTAGTTCAATTCTTATAAATACTTAATACTTATACATATATTTTATTACATTTCATAATAGTGACCGAAGTTGAGGACGCACCGGAGCCCTTGGACGTCCTCCCACCAGAAGCTAACTTCTCATTTAACTCGCAACCAGGCAAGCCCTGATTTGCACTTAAGTACCTTTTATAAAGCTTTTTATTTGTATCATTTATGTCTAGGGTGAATGTTTGCATTAGAGTTAGGGTGATTGAAATCCCACTTGCATAGCCTCTTTAAATCCTATGGGGGTTGGGTAGTTTACAAACTCGACGAGTAGAGAATGCCATGCTAATGTATAGGATCTCGGTAGAAGTCGAGTGGTTGGAAACTACTCGCGAGATAGTACTTATCACCCGGAAAGAAAAGAGGTAGATAATGGTTTGAGTTATAAAAATGAGACCCAGCAGGGGGGATAGTATGCAGTGAGCAGAGGTCTCACGTGCTTAGCCCTGTTGGTGTCGGTTGAGGACCGTCCGTGTGCGGCCCTGCTGGACAAGTATCGAACAGTACCGGATGCATACTGGCATATGGGAACCAGGAAACCGATGCAATTGGTTAACCTGGGTGTCGAGGCTTACCCAACCATAAATAGGAGTGGGTTGAGGGTAGGAAGGTGTAAATCTGCCGGTGGGGCTCCACGCGGGGACTTCCTACCCATTACGGATGGACCGGTTCGGCATTTGGGTTGCCTTTGAAAGGTTGTCGCATACAACAGAGTAGGAAGGGGTGTGGAATGACGCTTCTGAAAGTGGGTGTATGTGACGTGTTATCCGAGTGTGTCTTGATTGCAATCACCGTCCCTCGCGGTTATTTGAGTACCCGCTTGTTCACTGCGCTGTGACGTAGTAAGAAATGAAATAAGCCAACTGAGAAATGCTGTATTGATCTTAATGTCTTGAATACCTTGATTGCTGTAGATATAGAGCTAATTAAGTTTATATTCCACTTTGGGCATCTCCACATCGGGGGAAAGCGTTTCTTGTTTGATTGTGGACTTCCGATGTGAGGGCTGCCTAAGGCACATGAATCTGCTGCTATAAAAACTGAAAGTAAGGACCAACTTATAGGCGTGTCTTTGTCGCAAATTCCTTTTCCCATCTTACATATCCTTGCACGTAGAGTTCCATGCTTAGGGTTGACGGTTAAGACTTGCTGAGCCTTCGTGCTCACGGTTGCAATATTTGAGCTGTATGCAGGTGAGAGCTATGAGGAGGGGTCCGATGACGAGGCGATGCCCCCGTCGGGGTACACGGCCGAGCTGGAGCCCTGCACGCCGCCGTGATCTCCGGTTACTTGCTGCTAGTGTGTAGCGTCCCCGGGCTGGACGGCTGCACTTTTGCATAGCTAGGATGAGAGGCCTTATATGTATATTACTTTCGCTGTATGAATAGGTTTTGTAAAAAGACTTCCGCTGTTTTATATCAAATAAAAGTTTGTATGTTGTTCTTTATTCTTTTTGTGTGTGCTGTTGGGTGCCGCATCGCACGGCACCACCCTATGCAATCCTGGAGTGGGTGAACCACGGGGTGGTCCCCACACGGACCTCCCCCTCCTCAGAGGAGAGCTCCGGGCCCGCCATGTGGCCGACAGAAGCCGGACCTCCCCCCTCCGCGGGGGAGAGGTCCGAAGGCTCCACGTGTCCTGCGGGGCCGGACCTCCCTCTCCTGAGAGGAGAGCTCCGGGCCCGCCATGTGTCCAGCAGATCAGCGCTGCCGGCCCCCGAGCGGTAGGCAGCGGGCGTAAAGACGCTCGATACCTTGCCCGTACAAGGTATTCAAGGCCCACGCATTCCCAAGACGCGGAGACGCGGAGCACGCCTCTGTCAGGTGCCGTTGCGCCCAGTCGCATCACAGACTGGCGCGCAGTGTCAGAACCTGCCAGCCAATAAACGCAGTGACAAGACATCCCCTGCCGCCCCCGCCGTCATCAACAACTACGACTAGCATGCGGCATGGGCAGGGTGGCAAGACGAAGGCTCGGAAGCCTTCGCCAGAGACAACTACCGGCATAACTGCGGATACAATAGTCGGCAGGAAATCTCCCCGGGACCACCTGTCGGGTCCCGGGCCCCCCTTGTAAGCCACACGAGCCTTGGACGATAAAAGGCTCGGGTAGGTAACGTTAGCAAGGGTTCGCACTCCAGCAACTCACACCTTAGGCACAACTCATCCTCAAGCTTAGGACTCCAGTTCTGAGCAACAAACAATACAGCGAGCACCTCTGCTCACCGTGGACGTAGGGTTTTACGCTCCGGTGGCCCGAACCACGTAAAACTCACCGTGTCAAGCTCCTCCCTCACTCGTCCCTTGCGCTTAAGCTCTCCGCAAGCGACTAGCCCCTCTGAAAAAGAACCTCCGTGGGCTGCCCTGAGCAGGTCCGGGGGAAGTGTCGACCACACACTTCGACATTTGGCACGCCAGGAAGGGGCTTTTCCCTTGCGCGACGAGTTTCTGCCGATGAAGATGACGAAGCTTCCTTCAGCGGCAAGCTCTCCTCCCCCGCGTTCACGACGGACCGTGACTAGCGGGGAATACGTGTCAACACACTCAGGACGGAGTGTGTCGGTGCAAGCTGGAAGCCAGCAGCCGACTCCGGCAATGCAGGCTCAAACTAGTGTGAGATCTTCTGCGGCGCTGAGCGTTCCCCACGGGGGTGCGCTGGCTGCAGCAAGAGCACTACTGCACAATCCACCTGCTGGGGACGGGCCCCGTTCGGTGACCCAGCAGTGGATTTGCGAGGTAGACCGTCTCGTCGTCGCCGCCGCGAACCCTCGACTTCGGCGGGGACGACGCTCCGGCCAACCGGCTGTGTCGCTGACGCGCACGCCGACGGTTGATGGACAGACGGCGGATTCCAGCTCCACCAGGCTTCCGTCGACGGACCTGAGGACTGAGCTGGAGCGATGCCACTTGAGCCAAGACACCCCAGTGTTCCTCGAGCGACGTCGAGAAAGGCGACGCAACCAAGAGGCTGGTGACAGCATGACGTCAGCCTCGACCCAGCCTGAGGAGCAGACCTTCGCCACGTGATCTCTGCCCCAGGCATACGCCACGCAGTATATGCCACAGCCATATGCCCTGCGAATGGCACCCCCGGTCTATGGCGCAGCCTTGCCCATACCGGGGTACACTGTGCCAGCGGCGAACCAAGCGTTCGTGGCACCAACGCCTGCAGCAACAGGAGCAGGATGTGCGACCCTGGCGCCCCACCTTCGCTTCGCGAGGTAGCCGCGCAAGTTTTGGCCGCACCTGCCCGAGAAGTACGACGGCAGCGTCAACCCGGCGGAGTTTCTCCAGATCTACTCCACTGCCGTACTTGCCGCAGGAGGGGATGAGGCCATCATGGCCAACTACTTCCCCGTCGCCTTGACCGGCCCAGCCCGGTCTTGGCTCATGAACCTCCCCCAGGGTTCCATAACTTCCTGGGGAGAGCTCTGCCGGCAGTTCACCGCCAACTTCGGCAGTTCCTACACCCGGCCTGGCACGGAGCTCGACCTCCACGCCATCCAGCAACAACCTGGGGAGTCGCTGCGCTCCTTCATCCAGCGGTTCTCCCAGGTACGGAACACCATCCCACACATCCAAAACGCTTCTGTGGTGGTGGCGTTCCGGCAAGGCGTTCGGGACAAGAAGATGCTCGAGAAGCTCGCGACCAGAGAGGTCCGCGACGTCTCAGAGCTCATCAGCCTGGCGGACAACTGCGCCAGAGCAGCAGAAGGGCGGAACTCGCACTCCCTGCCAGCCTCTGAGTCAGGAGGGCAGCCAGGATCTGGCGCCGCTTCCTATGGAAGCGGCAGGAAGATCAAGAACCGGGGCGGTGGCAAGATGAAACCGCCGGCCGCGGCCCCCGTTGCCACAGAAGTGGCACCCAGTGGAGCTCGGGGGCCGCGCCCCGACAAAAGGCCACGACAGTCACCGGCTCCAGACGATGGCCAGGGCGAGCTATGCCCCGTGCACGGCACCAGTTACCATACTGCTGCCGAGTGCCGGGAGATCCAGAAGCTCGCGGAGCGCTTCCGGAACAGGAAGCAGCTTCTAACTGATGCCCCACCCTACCGTCAAAGGGAGGGCAAGCAGAAGGTCGACGCCCCAGGCAACGTCTACCAGGTGGAGTTCCAGGAGCCTCAGCGTGCCGTGAAGGCGGTGCGCAATCATGAGAGCTCCAGCTCCAGCGATGACAAGCGCCGGAGATGCTCTACGTCATCTATGGTGGGTCCGCTGACCCCTCGTCCCGAAGCGCGGTTAAGACCCTGCACCGAGCGGTAGCGTCGGTGGCTCCCCTCCTGAGTGCCGCACCGCACCTCAGGTGGATGGGAACCCACATCAGCTTCGATGCCACCTACTGCCCCAGGAACATGGCTGGGGCCGGCCAACTACCGCTCTTGGTGGCCCCCACCATCGCCAATGTGAGGATGTACCACGTTTTGGTGGATGGCGGGGCTGGACTGAACCTCATCAGTCGCGCAGCTTTCCAGAAGCTGCAGATCCCGATTGCCAAGCTCACCCCATCGAGCCCGTTCTCAGGGGTAGGGCCAGGACAGGTCGTTCCCTACGGCCACATCAGCCTCCTGGTGACCTTTGGGGACACCGGACAGCTATCGGACAGAGTACATTCTGTTTGACGTGGCGGAGATCGACCTCCCCTTCAACGCCATAATTGGCAGGCCAGCCCTGTACCGATTCATGGCAGTAGCCCACTACGGCTACCTCGTCTTGAAGATGCCTACACCAACAGGCGTCCTCAGGATTTGTGGAGACTGCACTGCCACAGTGTCAGCCTTTGAAAAGCTCCAAGCGCTTACGACAGCTAGAGCACCAACCCCTGGCAGTGCAGAACCAAACCGGCTCCACCCGAGTGCACACCACCGTGCCTCTACCGCAGCACCCCGTGTGCAACCCCTCGACGAGACGACGTCCCCTTGAAGCTCGTCCAAATCGGCGCTGATGCCACCCAGACCACCCGGGTAGCCGGGGGCCTGGATAGCAAATAGGAAGGCGCGCTCGTCACCTTCCTCCGGCACAACGTCGACGTGTTTGCGTGGCAGCCGTCGCAGATGCCGGGGATCCCTAGGGAGGTGATCGAGCACCACTTAAAGGTCTTCCCCGACGCCCGGCCAGTCCAACAGAAGCCCCGCAAGCAGTCCATCAAGCGGCAAAACTTCATCCACGAAGAAATCAAGAAGCTGCTGGACGCTGGCTTCATACGGGAAGTCCACCACCCCCGGTGGTTGGCGAACCCTGTTGTTGTCCCGAAGGCCGGCGGGAAGCTCCGGATGTGCATCGACTACACCAGTCTCAATAAGGCATGTCCCAAAGATCAATTCCCTCTCCCTAGAATAGATCAAATAGTAGACTCGACATCAGGCTGCGATATGCTGTGCTTCCTAGACGCCTACTCGTGTTTCCATCAGATCCCTATGTCTAGAGAAGATGAAGAGCACACCTCCTTCATCACAGTAGACGGTCTGTACTGTTATGTCTCTATGCCTTATGGCCTAAAGAACGCTCTTCCTACCTTTGTACGTGCAATGCACAAAACCTTCGGGGAGTTGATAAGAGACTTAGTTGAGGTGTATGTCGATGACATCGTTGTTAAGGTCAGGCAGAGTTCATCCCTACTAGATAACCTGGCCTTAGTCTTCGACAAACTGCGCTCTACGCGCACCAAGCTGAACCCCGACAAGTGTGTGTTCGGCGTATCCTCTAGAAAACTCTTAGGATTCCTGGTCTCACACCGAGGAATTGAGGCTAACCCAGAGAAGATCAAAGCCATCGACTTGATGCGGCCCCCCGACCGCATCAAAGAAGTCCAGAAACTCACGGGATGCCTAGCCGCGCTGACTCGGTTTATACCGAGGTTAGCAGAGCGAGCGCTCCCCTTCTTTAAGATCCTGCGCAAATCCGGCCCATTTGCATGGACCGACGAAGCAGAAGAAGCTTTCCAGGAGCTGAAGCAACTCCTGACGACCCTACCCATAATGGTAGCCCCCGAGCCCGAAGAGCATCTGTTGCTCTACATCGCAACGACGGTGAGTATGGTCCTCGTAGAGCGGCCGGACCTGTCATCGCCACAGCCTGCTCCGGTAGCAGGAGACAGGCGCTAGGAAACCCCGGAGGCCCAAGACGACCCCCCGGGTCTCTGAGACAACCCCCCGGAGGTCCAAAACGGACCCCCGGACCCCCATGACAACCTCCCGGAGGACCAGCAGGACCTCCCGGAGGTGCAACGGGACCCCCCCGGAGGTCCAACGGAACCTCCCGGATGTCCAACGGGACCTCCCGGAGCTCCCGAGAAATCAGCGGGACCTCCCGGAGGTCCAAGGCGTATTGGGAGCCTTCGAGTATCAGCTCCCGGCAGCCTCCCTGGGCCCACCCATCTCCCGTAGGCCTGAGCCCATGGATGAAGATATCTCTGACCTGGGAGGGAGGGTCCGGACCATCCAGAGGCCTGTCTACTACATCAGCGAGGTCCTCCATGACGCCAAGACAAGGTACCTGGAGGTACATAAGCTGCTGTATGCAGTGCTCGTGGCGTCCAGGAAGCTCCGCCACTACTTCTAAGCCCACCGGGTATCGGTGGTCACCTCCTATCCGCTGAAGGCTGTCCTTCACAGCCCCCACGCGACTGGCAATGTCGCTAAATGGGCAGCGGAGCTGGCGGAGTTTGAGCTGGACTTCCTTCCTCGTCATGCAGTCAAGAGCCAAGCTTTGGCTGACTTCGTGGCTGAGTGGACGCCAACGAAGGCTGACCCAGGGGGCCATGAAGACGGTGAATGTGGCGGACCAGAATCCGCTCATCCAGGATCGCAGAGGGTGGTGCCGCGCGATGCGACACCCGACAGCACCCGTCATAAGAACATAATATATTACATGGGAAACAACTGAAACTGTACAAACAGGTACAAACTTCAGTTACAACTATTGTTTATGTTACACAGCGGAAGTCTATACTACACAACTCACGCCCGCCAATCTAGAAAAAGTTGGTTGCCCAGCCCTAGGGCAACCCACACTAGCTGCACTCCTCAGCTCAGCGCGGCGTGTACGGCTCCCACTCAGCCGTGGTCCCCGACGGAGGGTAACCCTCGCCGGTGGACTCGTACTCCAAGTCCGTGGGTGGCTCCTCACCTGAAAAACACTTAAGCAGCAACCATGAGCACGAAGGCTCAGCAAGGCTTAACCGACTCACCTAAGCATGAAACTCAACATGAGGTATACCAAGACATTGGTTAGTAACATTTCAGCAAAACGACACGCCTACAAGTTCATCCTTAGTTCATCTTTTAGCAACAAGTTAACAGTTCATGAAATCTGGAATTTAGTAAGCAGTATTTGGTGGCACACATGTAGCAATACAATTATATCAATCAGCATCATTGAATCAACATATTTCATCCATTAGTCTACGTTACGACGCAGTGAACAAGCGGTACTCGTCACCGCGAGGGACGGCGAATCAACTCGATATACACCTGCAGGGAAACCCAAAGAGCACGTCACGTACGCCCACCCGTGGAGCTGCACAGCACGCTCACTCGATGTCGTACGGGACAACCTTTCACCCAATAGCCCAAACGTCAAACCGGTCGCACTGAAACGAGCAGGAGGTTCCCCACACGGAGCATCTCTCTATGCCCGTTGGCAGATTTCCACCTTGCTGCCCTCAACCTACACCTATAAATCGGTGAGCTATGCCTCGACGCCCGGAGGTTTAGGCTACATCGGTTTATCGGGGCCCATATATCCGATATGCCTTCGGTACGTTCAATACTTGTTCAGCAGGGCCGCACACGGCTCGGTCCTCAATCGACACGGACAGGGCAGCGCACACAAGACTCCCTCTTGCTGCGCCCTAGCCCCTGCCTAGTCTCATTTTCATTACTAAAATGATCTCACATCACTCAACCAAACCCGTGTGTCCCAAGCCTATCTCGCGAGTAGATTCCAACTACTCGACTTGTACCGAAGTCCTATGTCTCATTAAGCATAGCCGGTCTACCCGAGGTCTTAGACACTACCCTCACTCTTTTAGGAACCTTTGGATATGCAAGTTGGGTTCCATTCATCCTACACCTAATGCACAATCATACTTCACATGACTCCTGTAAACAAAAGAAAACTTAAAAAAAAGTCAATGCAAACCGGGGCTTGCCTTGTTGCTGCTGGTCAGTAGTTAGTTCCTCGTCCAGAAGAAGGAAGTCCAGCACTTCCGGAGTCTCTTCTTCAACGGCTACACGTTAATGAAATACTACATGTTAATTTAGATGCAAATGTGAGTTATAGAGTAAGACTTCTACTATTAGTTCTAATAACCAGCCTCTAACACCTGGAACTTTGTTTAAGAATTTAAATATGAACTGGTGTTGGTGGTTTGGCTTGGACTTAATCACATGGTTAAATGCTAAGTGGTTTTCCCCCTTTCCCATATTAATCCCTTAAGTGGTTAAACAGGACAGGGGTGATCTAGAGCTCCAATGGAGCTGAGAATTTTTGTGTGAGTTCCTTGTCACAAGAAAACTCTCTGGACCAAACATTAGCACATTTCATGGAGTGGTTTGCTCAGAATAATTCTCTTGGCAAATCAGCAAGGAAGAATTTATTCTGAGGTAATACCCCGGTTCATGCTAAACTTAATGAACTACAATTTCAATTATAGCTCATAGAGTTTGCATGAATTTTCCTAACATTTTTGGGGTTAAGATTTGCCCAGAACTGAATTTCCAAGTTTTGGAAATTCTCTGAAAATGTTTCTGTATTTAAATGAACACAGCAGCTTCCAATTTGAATTGCTCTGACCAAATCAACTCCAAATGGTCTGAAACTTTTACAGGGGTTTACTAATGTCCTAAAGAACATTCTGGGAAAATTTGGGGATTTTTGGATGAACCAAACTCCATCTAAAATTCTTTTGCTGAGAAGCTTTAAAAAATTTTCCAGAATTAATTAATGGGTTTCGTACAAATTGGGTTGTATATCTGGACAGAGCTAGGCAAGATGAATCCAACCCAATTTGAATCACTAAATTTGGAGCTTCCTAGCAAAAGTTATGGGGTTCTAAAGTTTGCACTAAAACTGGAAATTCCAGAAATGTTTAAATCCTGCGGGTGGGTCCACGTACACGTGTCGACCGCTGGATCCGAGCCACACGGGGCCACAGACTCCTTCCCGCGCGGCCGCACTGGATCCCGGACCACAGAGAATCCCACCCCTTTATTTCCAGCCGCTGATGCGTGGGGCCTACCCCTTCGTCCTCCTCCGGCCACCCGCGCGACCCAGCCGCCGAGCTCGCCGGAGCTCTCGCCGGAGAGGGGTTCCGGCCTTCGGAGCTTGCTGATTCTCGCCGCCTGTGCCTATCCCGGCCTGGAGAACACGGTGGTGCCCTTCCCGGAGCTTGACAACGGCCGGAACAGGGCTCCCGACGGCAACAGCGGCCGGGAGCTCACCGGCGACGTCGAACTCAGCCTCCCCTGCATTTTTTTCGATGCGGTTTGCTCGGGGAGCTCCGCTGACACCTGCTGATCATGGATATGGGCACCGATCCCCGTGAAAACGGCTGCAACTATGACCTCGTCGGTGATCTAGGCCAGATATCGGCTGTTGCTCGAAAAACTTGGATAACCGCAACCCTAGCCCATGATTCTTGCTGGTTTTTGATCCTAGGTGGTCGTGGCAGGGTGTAGATCGTGTGTTTAGCTCGGTACGCCCGGTGATAAGCCAATACTCGTGAATTTTGGGATTTGGGGGAGCTCGGCCTTAAGAACACCGAAGCGTTCCCGGAAGAAATTCTCCCCCGACGGTGCATGAAATGCCAAACGGTAAGGGCAGGCAGAACCAGCACCTTGTGGCGATCGTTTCTTGTGTTGAGCGTCGGGCAGGAGGAAGCCTGTGCCGTCCGGCCACCGGCGATCAGAGGGCGGCGACTACGGGTGAGCTGCTTCGGATGTAGGCGAGTGGAACCGAGAGGATGGGGAGCGAATTCTCGCCGACCAGGGTGCGATCACCTGTTTTGTAGCCGGCGCCCTCATCCCCCCGAGCAGGAGGTGGCGCGGTGGCTGCGTTGGGACGGGGTCGACCCCGTGCGCTGTCGGCCGCAGGGTGTTCGACCGCGCGCCCGAGTCGGTTTGCTCCCCAGGGTGGCTGAGCAGTGGGCCCTCTTCTCCCCTCTAAATCTTTCTCCCCCCCCTTCTTTTGTAAATATCCCAGCTACTGAGAATTGAATGGGAGACTTAGCCCCCAAGTATTGGTTTGAATTTGAGTTTTCAAATTCGAACTTTGTTTGGTTAAATTTGCTTCATGTTTAAACTGAAGTTCAAATTCAGTTTTGAATTATTGCAAAATTTAGCTCCCGACAAGATAAACTCCAATAGGGATGAAAATTGGTGGGCTAACTCAGAAAAATGTGTTGAGTTTGAATATGAAGCTAACTTTTGAATTTGGGTGATGAAAGTTGCTGCAATTTGAATTTACATTCAAATTGGCCTCTTTTTGAAATAACCCAAAAGTGCCTCAAAAAGTGTTGAATTTGCATGAGCTTTGGACTGAACCTTCCCAAGACTTTTTAATGTCTAGGGGTGAGCTCAACCTCTCATGTTCAAGTGTAGAAATCCTACTTTGTGAAAGTGAAGGCTTTCCCCTCTAATCATTCTTTTGATGGAGGTTACTTGCTCTTCACAACATTTCCTAAGGTGTCCACAATAAAAACTGTGGTGTTGTGAGGTGAAGAAAAAGTTTTTGCAAGTCCCTTTTCTTGGGCTTTTACAGTGAACCAGAGCGCCGAGCTCCGGCCTTCACCGGACCTTACTGGACGCTCTCCTTCGATGGCTCCTCGCGAAAGCAGGGGGCCGGTGCTGGCGTACTGCTTCTCATGCCATCGAGGGAGCATTTTGGGTATATGGTGCGTCTCAATTTCAAGGCAACCAACAACATGGCAGAGTATGAAGCACCCATCTTTGGCCCAAAGACAGCCCTGTCTCTGGGCGCTCGCCAGTTGTTGGCACAGGGTGACTCCCAGCTAGTTATCAAGCAAGTTAAGGGTGAATGCTCCTGCAATGACCCACAGCTAGCTGCTTATCTGCTCCATGTGCAGATGTTGGAGAAAGACTTCCTCGCCTTGGACCTGCGCCACGTACCGCGCGCTGGCAATGCCGCAGCTGACAACCACTCAACGAAGGCCTCCACCGGAGCCCCTGTGCCCGAAGGAGTCTTCGAGAGGAAGTTGCTGCGGCCCACAGCCCGGCCCGCCGAGCCGGGCAAAGGGGGCTGGACCAGCACCTCGAAGCTGGCGGTCCTGGCGGCCCTGCAGCCATGGACGCCGCCAAGGATCGTAAGCATCACTGGGGACTCCGTGCAACCCAGCGCTCAAGATCCAGATGCTCAAGTCAGACCCGATGCATGGATCAGGAGATCTGGGACTACTTGAAAGACAACATCGTCCCTGATGAACGTGTATCCGCTGAACGGATCGTGCACATGGCTAAGAGATACGCATTGGTAGAAGGGGATCTCTACCGACGTGGCGCCAACCACGTCCTATTGCGGTGCATAACCCAGGGGGAAGGCTGCGACTTGCTCGCTGAGATCCATGGAGGCGAATGTGGGAGTCACTCTTCCTCACACACGCTTGTCGGTAAAGCCTTCCGGCATGGCTTCTACTGGCCGACAGCACTCCAGGATGCCATCAAGCTGGTCGAGAGCTGCAAGGTGTGCCAGTTCCACGCCAAGCAGATCCATACACCGGCTCAGCCGGTACAGATGATCCCACCCTCATGGCCTTTTGCCGTATGGGGGCTGGACATCCTGGGACCATTCCCTAGAGCCGTCGGGGGATTCTGGTACCTCTATGTCGCCATTGAAAGTTCACCAAGTGGCCAGAAGCCACACCAGTCGCCACCATCAACAAGCAATCCGCAGTAAAGTTCATCAAGTCGATTGTCTGCCGGTTCGGGGTCCCGAACAGAATCATCACCGACAACGGGACCCAATTCACCAGCGCAGCATTCCAAGACTACTGCGAAGACCTCGGCATCCAGGTGTGCTATGCCTCTGTTGCTCACCCAAAGAGCAATGGGCAAGTTGAGAGGGCCAACGCCGAGATTCTTAGGGGCCTCAAGACTCGCACATATGCCAGCCTGAAGAAAGATGGTGCCAATTGTGTGGATGAGCTTCCGAGCACACTATGGACTAACCGGACATCCCAGAGCCGGGCCACCAGAGAGACACCCTTCATGGTGTATGGGGCCGAAGCTGTGCTTCCCCCAGAGATCACCATGAAGTCTCACCATGTCCGAGCTTACGACAAAGCCGCGCAGGACAACCTCCGGTGTGGAGAAATCGACCTCGTCGATGAGGTCCGATTGCATGCAGCACTCCGTAACGCACGGTACAGACAAGCGCTCCGCCGCTACCACCAGAGGTCTGTACGTGCCCAGGAGCTGCAGGAAGGCGACCTGGTGCTGCGGCACATACTTTCTCGTGAAGGGACCCACAAACTCTCCCCTAGTTGGGAAGGTCCCTTCCGAGTCACAAAAGTGTGCCATCCCGGGTGCGTACGCTTTTCCACCAAGGATGGGGACCAGCTCCCGAACCCTTGGAACATAGAACACCTCCGTAATTTCTACCCCTAGAGCAACAATAGGACAGACTCTTCTTTTTGTAATAGATTCCATAGAGTCCAGGAACAGTGCTCGGAGCAGCTAAGCCTCAGGGGACAGTCCAGGACTACGTTCAGCTTTGCCTGGTTCCGACCCCATGCGCGTAGAGTCTTGCTTCCCTTCTTAATGGGGCGGGTCGTGGCCTCCATGTTTAGCCTGCCTTCCTCCTATGGAAATTTATATGAAAAGAAACCTGTCCTACTTTGCTCTTCCTTGGTGCTCATTTAAATTACGTATTAAATTTTGTGACTGCACTTCTGGCGCATGCTCACCATGCGCTCAGCTCCCTCTTCTCATTCTCACCTCTAGTCGGCATTTGCTGCCCTACCAAAGGCGGTTGCGTTGGAGGTACCTGCCGATAGCCCGGGGGACCCCGAGCTCCCGGCACTTCGCGCACGGTAGTCCCCAAGCACCGTATAAGTGGATGGGGTCTGTCGAAGTGTGTGGTCGACACTTCCCCCGGACCTGCACTGGGCAGCCCGCGGAGGTTCTTTTTCGCAGGGGCTAGTCACTTGCGGAGAGCTTAGGCGTATGGACGAGTTAAGGAGAAGCTTGACACGGCGAGTTTTACATGGTTCAGGCCGCCGGAGCGTAAAACCCTACGTCCACGGCGAGCTGAGGAGCTCGCTGTATTGCTTGTTGCTCAGAACCGGAGTCCTGAGCTTGAGGATGAGTTATGCCTAGCGTATGAGTTGCTGGAGTGCGAACCCAGGGTGCCAATGGCTAGAGTGCGAACCCTTGCTAACATTGCCTACCCGAGCATTTTATAGTCCAAGGCTCGGGTGGCTTACAAGGGGGGCCCAGGACTCGACAGGTGGTCCCGGGGAGATTGCCTGCAGACTATCGTGTCCGCAGTTATGTCGGTAGTTGTCTCTGGCGAAGGCTTCTGAGTCTTCATCTTGCTGCCCTGCCAATGCCGCATGCTAGCCGTAGTGGTTGATGACGGCGGAGGCGGCAGGGGATGTCTTGTCGCTGTGTTTATTGGCTGGCAGGTTCTGACACCGCGCGCCAGTCTGTGATGTGACTGGGCGCAACGGCACCTGACAGAGGCGTGCTCCACGTCTCCGCGTCTTGGGAAGGCGCGGGCCTTGAATACATTGTACGGGCAAGGTATGGGGCATCTTTATGACCGCTGCCTACCGCTCAGGGGCAGGCAGCGCTCTTCAGCTGGACACGTGGCGGGTCCGGAGCCCTCCTTGGAGGAGACGGGGGTCCGGCCCCGCAGGACACGTGGAGCCTTCGGACCTCTCTCCCGCAGAGGGGGATGTCCGGATTTTGTCGGCCATGTGGCGGGCCCGGAGCTCTCCTCTGAGGAGAGGGAGGTCCGGCCCCGCTGGACACGTGGAGCCTTCGGACCTCTCTCCCGCTGAGGGGGAGGTCCGGCTTTTGCAGGCCACGTGGCGAGCCCGGAGCTCTCCTCTGAGGAGAGGGAGGTCCGGCCCCGCCGGACGCGTGGCGCCTTCGGAGCTCTCCCTGCGGAGAAGGGCGAGATCCTTAGGCATTTTCCCCTGTGCGCGGGGATACTCCATATCGCGGGTACCGACAGTGGCCCCCGGGCCCATCTTGGGGGAGATAGCAAGCCCGAGGTGGGACCTCCGTCCCTTCTGTTCCGCTCACTTTCTCTAAGTCCCGCATTGACCGCTGCGGTTGCACGAACAGTCGTGCCGGATCGTGGGAGCGTGTGCCCACTTGATGGCAGCCTTTACTGTGGCGGTTCCCAGGGCTGCCATTCCTGTACGTCACGGCGCTTTCTTCTGGAACCGCCGAAGCGCCTTGCCGGCTTGTCTTCTAGGGAGACTGACTCCTTGACCCACCTGACACGACCCCATTGGTCTTGTCGAGCCAGGATCACGCTGAGGGGTGCTGCGTTGCACAGCACCGTATAACACACGTCAAAGGTACAAAGCGGAAGCGAAATATTATTACATAAACAAGTTATGAACATGTTTACATCAAAATAAGTTCAGTCTACACTTGCGGGCGTAGACTAAGCATCAAGTGCACGTTCAGCCCTTGAACGTGCCCTTGCTAGCACACACACACACTAACTCTGCGGCGTGCACGACTCCCACTCGACGGGGTTCCCCTCCTGGGGTTCCGTCTCCTCTTCGGGAGTCCCTTCCTCATAGAACCCTGCAAAAGCTTCAAACACAAGCAGTGAGCACGATGGCTCAGCACGTCTGACCCGTCTCACCTAAACATGGAACTTCTACATGAGGGTAATGGGTTACATGAGGTAAAAATCAGTTGCAAGGACTCGCCTAATTAGTAGAACCTTACTTTCAAGTTTTAGCAGCAGGTTGTGGAAAACCTTACGCTAAAGCACATGAGAGAGCCGCAATCAAACAAGAAACGCATTTCTCTCATGTACTTTGCCCAAAGTTGAAAAGAACTTTAGTTAACTCTAAGCTACAGCATATCATTAACAATCAATGTCCATCTTTCAATCAGCAACATTTTAACATGTGACTAGCCTGTTCTTTCTACGTCATGGTACAGTGAACAAGTGGTACTCACTGACCGCGAGGGACGGCGATTATAATCGATTTACACCTGCAGGGTTACCTGAACAACCCGTCACGTACGCCCGTACTCGATGTTGCCTACAACAACCATCACGGACGCCGTACGCGACTACCTTTCACCCGTTAGCCAAATGTTGAACCGGTCCAATCGTCCCGAGCAAGAGGTCTCTGCACGCGTATCTCAGTGCCGCCAGCCGATTTACACCTCGAGCTCTCAACCTACCCTCTGAACGACCAGCTATGCCTCAACACCTAGCTACCCGAGTTACATCAGTTTCCCGGTTCCCATATATCCGGTAGGTCTTCCGTACTGTTCTAGCTTGTTCAACAAGCCCGCACACGGCTCGGTCCTCAATCGACACAAGAGGAGCTACAGCACACAGGCCCCAAAGTCCTGCTGCCCTTACCCTCCGCTTGTTCTCATTTTCTTGCCATGTGTTTCATTTGCTATCACTACCCGAGTCGAGTGCCTTTAGCCTATGCTCGCGAGTAGTTCCAACTACTCGACTTGTACCGAATCCTACTCTATCCTAGCAATGCAGTAGCTAGCGGGGTTTGCAATCCTAAACCCAACCCATGGTTTTCTTGGCTATGCAGTTGGATTTCCACACAAGACTCTAATGCAAAGGATAATAATACTCAAGTGCTCAAAACAATAAAAAATTTTATAAAAAGGTTAATGCAAACCGGAGCTTGCCTTGCTGCTCTTGGTCGTAGGCTAGCTGCTCCTCCGGAGTTACGAAGTCTAGGACTTCGGGTTCCTCCTCGACCTTAGCGACTACATGATGGAAGCAATATATGTATCAATTTAAATGCATTTGTATTGATTTTGAAGTTGTAAAGTCTATAACCCTTGCTAGACAGACCTAATGACTGTGAAACTTTTACTATGGCTTGGTTACAACCTAAACAGGGACTTGGTCAAGTTTTAGTTGCAGCAAGGCTCATTTGAGCCCTCCACAATTAATTATGTCCTTGACCTTAATTGGAACTCTTAGGGTGTTCTAGGGATTTTTATGAAACAAACTATGACTTTCTGAAAACTAGATTTTCATAGGGTTCTAATGGAGTTGGTCTCACTTAATTTGGAAGTTACTAACTAGAGATATGAGCTAAACAATTTCAGAGAAAATTCTGAAAATGTTTCTGAACATTTTCTATTTTCTCGAGAACAGTTTCACTAATCACACCATTAGGTGGATTAATTGAGCTCAAATGGATCTGAAATTTTATGGTAGTTCAGGGATATTTTGGTGAACATCCCAGCAAAATTTCAGGATTTTCCTCCAAAGGATTCTCCAGTTAAAATTCCTAACAGTTTAAAATTTGAGGAATTAATTCTGGAGAATTAAGGGTTTTCATGAAGTGAAACTTGATTTGCTGGAAAGTACTCAGAGATCTGAATCCAGAAAAATTTGGTTCACTCGATTTGGAGCTTTCTAGCCAAAGTTATGAGGATTTGAAGTTTGAAGGAAATCTGAAAATCGGGGAAAAGTTTAAACTCGCGCGTGGGCCCAGGGGACACGCGTCGCACGCCGAGGCGACAGCACACCGCGGCCCACAAGGATTTTGCGCGCCCGCACACCCAATCCCGGTCGCAGCCGGATCCCGATCCAAAATATCTCCTGCTGACAGCTGGGGTCCACCCCCTTCTTCAACCTCACGACGGCCGCGCTCCGCCGCCGAGGGACCTCGCCGGAGAACTCGCCGCCGGCTTCTGTACAGCTCCAAACTTCTCGATTCTGGCTGCCCCTGCCTACTTTTACTCGGGGAACAGGATTATAGGGTCAGCTGCTTATGACAATGGCCGGAGCATGGTCGGCGACGAGCCGCCACCTCGGAACGACTTCAGCCATGTCGGATGACTTCTCTAGCACCTCAGCTACTTGGGAAACCGGTTGGGAAGCACCAGTGGACCTCAGAGAAGGTCGACATGAGCTTGAGGCAGCTCGGGGAAGGCCCGAAATAGGTCCTCACCGTGCGCCCGATGCCGCCCGTTCATTCCGCCATTGGTAGACCTCGAATTACGCCGGGTACAGAGGTTCTCCGGCCCAGAGTTGTGAAGGCAACTTGTGCGCTACCGTGTCTAGCTTGTGTGAGAGCGGCTTGAGGCCCTCTAATCCTTTCTAGAGCACGAATTAAACAGAATCATACCCGAAGGTCGTTCTGCACACAGAAAGGGGAAAAGTGGAAATTCGCCGCCGGTGAGCAACCACTCGAGCTGTGGCTCGGGGATGAGCAACACCGGTCAGCAGCGCGTCCAAGGGTGCCTTAGCTCGGGCGTGACAACGCCCTGGTTGGGCTGTCCACGGGAGCCCGAGGTGCGGCGGTTCCAAGTTCCGAATTTGATCTTTCGGCACAGCCGATATCAATCGGTTTCAATGGAATTCCAGCAACGGGGAGGATGGAGGAGGTCTCTAGTACCTTGCTGGGGTTCTGGAGTGGACGGAGGGAGCTGCGATCGGCGTTCTCCGATCGATTCCGAGCTGCAGAAATTTTCGGCCGGCGCTGAGTTCTTGCGGGGAAGAACGGCGGTGCCTCGGCCGGGGAGGGGGGCAGGCGCCTTAAGAAGGCTCTGCACCGCCTCACGCCCGCGCGTGGGCAAGCAGCTGCTGGCGCGGCGGCTGCCCTCGGTGGCGATCACCGCTGCGGCTCGGCGACCTGAGTGAAAAAGTCTATGTCGGTTTGATCTGAGCAGTGGCTGACATGTGGGTCCCACTTCCAGTTTTAACCTCTGAAATTTACTCCTAATCACTGTTGTAAACAGTGAACCCCATACTACCCTTGGCAATTAAAATTATTCACCCATGAGCCATTTGAATTGATCAAAGTTCAAATGAGGTTTGGTTTGAATGAATTTCAGCACAAGTGCAGTTTTGAATTCAAATGAAGTTTGAATTTCTCCCACTTAGCTCATGTCAAGATCAACTCCAAATGGAGTGAAAATTGGTGTGTGAGCTCACAAAAATGTGCTGAGTAAGAATATGCCTCCCACTTTTAGATTCATGGGATAAAAACAGTTTGAATTTGAATATGGTTTCAAACTGCCTTCTTCCTAACTATACCCAAAATGACCTCAAAAAGGTTTTGAATTTGGGTGAAACTTGGCATGGACATCCTTAATAAAGTATAGGAGTTTTCATATGTCCAGCCCATCTATATCACATGTGGGAAATACAACTTTTGCAATATGTGAGTTTGTTCTCTAATGAGCATGTTGATAATTGTTACTTGCTCTTCATTTGTGTTCATCATCCTTCCTCACATGAGGTGTGTGGTGTGGTGATGAACACTACAAATGTGTGTCAAAAACTGAGGCCCTTACATTCCTCCCCCCTTAAAAGAATCTCGTCCCGAGATTATAAGGTGAAAATGAGAGAGAGGACGGTGGAAAATTACCGGATATGCGACGTGAAAAATTCGGGGTAGTTAGTGCGAAGGAATTCTTCGCTCTCCCATGTCGCTTCGTCCATGGAGTGATTACTCCATAGAACCTTGTAGAACCACAACGTACGGTTGCGTGTGGTTTGGGCCTTTTCATCAATAATCTGCACCGGTTCCTCCCGATAGGTGAGATCCGGTTGCAGTTCTTCAATATCCTCCAGCTGAACGGTAGTTGATAGCTTAAGACACTTCCTCAGCTGGGAAATGTGAAAGACGTCGTGCACACCGGAAAGTGCTTCTGGTAATTTCAGCCGGTATGCCACTGATCCACATCTCTCGGTAATCTGAAATGGACCGATGAATCGGGGTGCCAACTTTCCTCTCACCCCAAATCTGTTTACGCCCTTCATTGGAGACACCCGTAGGTATACGTGATCTCCAACTTCAAATTGTAATGGGCGCCTTCTCCGGTCTGCATACTGCTTCTGACGGGATTGAGCGGCTTTTAGGTTCGCTTGAATCAGTCGAACCTTTTCTTCCGCTTTGTTGACAAGGTCAATCCCAAAGGTAACCCTTTCGCCAGACTCACATCAGTTCAATGGTGTGCGGCATTTTCTTCCGTATAGCGCCTCGTAGGGCGCCATCTTGATGCTGGCTTGGTACCCATTGTTGTACGAGAACTCGGCTAACGGCAAGTGATCATCCCGATTCTTGCCGTGGTGGATAGCGCAAGCTCGTAGCATGTCTTCTAAGATTTGATTTACCCACTCCGTTTGCCCATCCGTCTGCGGGTGGTAGGCTGAACTACGGATCAGCTTCGTCCCCAAGGCAGCGTGCAGCTGCTCCCAAAAACGGGACACAAATAAAGTGCCCCGATCCGAAATGATAGTATGGGGTATGCCGTACAAGCATAGGATCCGTGAGATGTACAGTTCGGCGTACTTCTTGGCGTTGTAGTTGGTGTTGACTGGGATGAAATGGGCAACTTTGGTGAGCCGATCGATGATCGCCCACACCGAATCATGTTTCTGCAAGGTGGTGGGTAAACCGAAGATGAAGTCCATGCTCACATCCTCCCACTTCCAGGCAGGAATGCCCAGTGGTTGCAACAGTCCAGGTTTCCGCATGTGGTCTGCCTTCACCCTTCGACATGTATCACACTCGGACACGTATTTTGCAGTCTCACGCTTCATCCGTGTCCACCAAAACTTGCTTCTGAGTTCTTGATACATTTTGTTGCTGCCAGGGTGAATAGAAAACTTTGATAAGTAAGCCTCATCAAAGATATTCTTCCGTAACTCTGGGTTTCGGGGTACGACAATCCGGTCCTTGAACCATAGGACGCCGTCTCCGTCTTTCAGGAAACATTTCAACTCCCCACTGTCTACACGTCTCCGTAAATGTGACATGCCCTTGTCATTCTTCTGGGCTGCCGCTATCTCTTCACGGATGGTGGGGATCAAAGCTAGGTTGTAGAGAGCTCCGTATGGAATCAAATGTAGTGGTGGTTCGCTCTCTTCCAACGGTGTGATGGTCAGATTGTTGACGTGTGACTTGTGGCTCAGCGCATCTGCCACTACGTTTGCCTTGCCCGGATGATAATGGATCTCTATCTCGTAATCCTTTATCTGTTCTAACCATCTTCGTTGCCTCATGTTCAGCTCCTTCTGAGTGAATATGTACTTGAGGCTTTTGGGGTCGGTATATAAATGTACGAGGTTACCGAGTAGGTAGTGCCTCCACATTTTTAGTGCAAGTACCACGGCAGCGAGCTCCAAGTCGTGAGTTGGATAATTTTGCTCATGGTTTCTAAGCTGCCGTGATCCATACGCGACCACTCTTCGGTCTTGCATCAGCACACATCCGAGCCCAATGCCGGATGCATCGCAGTACACATCGAACGGTTTTGTTGTGTCTGGCTGCGCCAACACCGGTGCTGATGTCAGGTGCTTGACTAAAGCCTTGAATGCTGCTTCACATGCTGGACTCCAAACATATTTGGTAGCCTTCTTCAGCAGCTCCGTCATTGGCTTAGCAATCTTCGAGAAGTTCGGAATGAACCTCCGATAATATCCCGCGAGTCCGAGGAAACTCCGTACCTCGTGAACAGTTCTCGGGGGTTTCCAATTCAGCACTTGAGTGATCTTGCTCGGGTCCACAGCGATACCCTCCGCTGAGATGATGTGCCCAAGGAAAGGCACTTGCGATATCCAAAATTTGCATTTGCTAAATTTTGCGTATAACTTGTGATCCCGCAGCCGTTGCAAGACTATACGCAGATGTTTCTTGTGATCTTCCTCCGACTTGGAATACACCAGAATGTCGTTGATGAAGACCACGACAAACTTGTCCAGCTCCGGCATGAATACCGAGTTCATCAAGTACATGAAGTGAGCTGGAGCATTGGTGAGGCCGAAGGACATGACCAGGTACTTATAAAGTCCGTACCTCGTCGAGAAAGCCGTCTTCGGAATGTCCTCAGCCCTTATCTTAATCTGATGGTACCCAGATCTTAAATCCATCTTGGAAAAGATCTTTGCTTCGACCAACTGATCAAACAACATGTCGATGCGTGGCAACGGGTACTTGTTCTTGATGGTTACGGCATTTAATGGACGATAGTCCACGCAAAGCCGCAACGTCTCATCCTTCTTCTTGACAAATAATACCGAACATCCCCATGGCGAGGAGCTCGGCCTAATAAAACCCTTCTCCAGAAGGTCCGTGATCTGAGTCTTCAGTTCAGCCAACTCCTTGGGCGCCATCTTGTACGGCCTTCGGGATATCGGCATGGTTCCCGGTGCGAGTTCAATCTTGAACTCCACCTCTCTATCAGGCGGCATCCCCGGCAAATCGTCTGGGAATACATCAGGGAACTCTCGGACCACTGGAATATCCTCCAATCTGATGGTTGTGGCCTGATAGACACTTGGAAGTTTTATTTCTGGACTGTCCAAAAATAATGAGTGAGACTCGTGCACTTCTGAGTTCAAGTGCACGACTCGGAGGACGGTGTCTAAAACAGCGCCGTGGCGGTTTAACCACGACATCCCTAAGATGACATCGACCTTTTGTCCCTCTAAGGTTATGAGAGACTTAGGGTAAACTATACCCTCTAAGTACAATGGTGCTTTTGGGACCATCATGCTTGCTGAAATTTTCCCACCTGGTGAACAGATCACATAAGGACTATCGGTGGGTAGTATTTGCAAGCTATATTTATCAATGAAAGCTTGGCTAATGAAGCTATGCGTGGCGCCTGAATCAAATAGTACTATAGCGGGATGCTGGTGGAGTTGGAACATACCCGCAAGGATTGGCTCGCCCTCCGGCACGTCCTCAATGGCAAGCTGGTGGATGGTGCCGGGCCTAGGGTTTGCCCGCCGCGCATTAGTAGGGTTCCGGGGTTGATTCCTCCCCGGAAATTGTGGTGCCACTCCGCCGCCTTGCCTCTCCGGGCAACTGCTCGCGAAGTGCCCTGGACGACCACACTTGTAACATGTGGCCGCTGCCGGTGGAGTGCTCGGTGGACGAAAGCCCGGCATACGTTGCTGAGGTGCAAACGCACGCGGCATCGCCCGCTGCTGTTGCTGTTGTTGCGGTGGTGCTGGCAGTGCCGGCCGGAATGCCGGTGAAGAGTACGGCCGACTGCGGAACGGCATCGACCGCTGTGGTGGCTGCCAGCGTGGACCTGATAGTGGGCGATTCACCATCCGAAACTTCTGAGAAGGACCACCTCCTTCTCCGCTGCTCTGCGGCGCGCTTCGCTTTCGCTCTGCGCCACCAACTCCTTGCCGGAGTCCTCCTGAACAATCGCAGCATCAATGATGTCGTTGAGGCTACCGCGATTGAACATTGCCAACTTGTCCTTCTGGAGCGGGTTAAGCCCCTGGTAAAAATGGTCCCGCCGCTTCTCGTCGGTATCAGCATGATACGACGCATATAGCGTGAGATCGTTAAACGCCCTGGAGTATTCCAGCGCGTTCCGGCTCCCTTGTTGCAGGTGTAAGAACTCCTGCGTCTTTCTTTTCATCAGACCTGGCGGTATATGATAGGCCCTGAAGGCCATCCGGAACTCCGTCCAGGTCATCACTCGGTCGGTGGGCTGTGAAGCACAGAAGTTGGCCCACCACGCGCTCGCGGATCCTTGGAGCTGCTGGACCGCGAACTGAGTCTTGCACTGCTCACTGATTTGGAGCAGCCCGAACTTCATCTCTATGGCGCGGAGCCAGTTGTCCGCGTCAAGTGGTTCATCCGCCCTTGAGAATACCGGGGGATGAGTTGCCAGGAAGTCGGAGTAGGAGCTCTGTTGGCGCTCCTCACGGTCTTGACGTCTCTCTGGGCGAGACGTATTTGCAATTAAAGTTTGCAGCAGCTCCGTGTGCTGCTGATGTGAACCCGCCATTGCCGCGACGATGTCGGCCAATGTAACCTTTGGCAGTGGCGGTGGCGGTGTTTGCTGTTGCTGCTGTTGTTGTCCCGAGGAGTCCTCAGGAGGTGGTTGGGAGGTCTCTCCCCCTTGACTGGTACCCCCAACGTCAGGGTTGGCACGAGTACGCGTCATTTTGAAATTCAAAACAGCAGCGATTAGCACATGTCTTACTGAAAATTCCATAAGCAACAGTAGGTATTGAAGTGACACATGATTAATTTGCACAACATTCACATATATTGATAAAGCATAAACTTTATACAAGATACATTATTCTCGGATCTCCGAGAAGTCGTGCTCATGTCGTCACTACCTATACATACGCTACTGTCTACACGACATGTCACTGATTACAAAAGTTGGGTTACGCTACCCTGGCTGCCCTACTTGGCAACCGTAACCCCCTACTCGGAGTAGAACTCGACCTCCTGTGGGTCATCCTCCTCCGGTACCTCTGCTGGTGGCTCTGGATCTACCACCTCTTCTCCCATGCCGGGTTCTCCCATTGCTGGAAGACCCAAGACCACCGGTACGCCTAACACCGGAGGTACGAGGTCCTGCAACGCATGCACCTCGTCCATAGCCTGGTTGTAGTCCTCTTCCAAGCCTTGTACTTCCTCAATAGCGTCGTCCCGCTCTTGAGCAAGGTCCTCATTCTGCTGGGTTAGAGTCTGCACCAGCTCTTGCAACGCCGCGATGTCAACACGGCTCTTCTTCTTTGCCTTCTTCAGACGACGCAACTGATTGTGTTGTTCATTCAGTCGCTTGATCGTCGGAAGGAGCACATTGCGGAGTGCGCTGTGAGCACTCTCGAAATGATCTCCACGGCTTGTGCTCTCCTTGAGCTTTGTGGCGAGATGCTCCGTATGAACAGCTTGGCTGTCCATCACGGCGTTTCCCGCCCTCATCTGGAGGCTGAGATTTGCCTCCGCGGGGTTGTACCTTGGGCAACTCGGGTCCGTTGCTTCCAGGTACCTCTCTTCCCACGCATGCCGAGCTCGTCCCTCCATTGGAACGAGTGCGTATGGAGTGCCCTCCATAGCCTGCACGTGTAGTTGGCAGAAACGTGACATAGTGTCACGGGCTGCCACTTGCCATATTCCTTCCGGTTGTCTTCCTCTCAGCGTGATGGTGAATGGCACCCAACCTGGTGGCGTAGGTCCTGCAGGGACTTCGACATGGATTGTCCACGTCTTGTTCCCCTCTTCGCCTTCTTCCTTGGCGAAGTATTGCGGCATCTGGTTGTGCCCGAAATATTGGAGCACTTGCCACAATGCTTCCGGGTAGCCGCTACGGTGAGAACAGTGGGACATCACCCACCCGTTCTTCAACTTCTTATATGCTGTCATCTGTAAAAATATATTTGAGAAATGTCAAATATTTATTTAAACAGTAAACCATTGAGTTATAACATAAGACATGTCATTGAACCCATAAAACTTGGAAACATAGTTCAAATTTTAAACAAATTTGACTGTTGATCTGCTGTTCCCATGACAGCCCTGACCAGTTTCCATTTCAACCTGATTTAGGACATGTTGAAGGCAAAACCAATTCTGGATCTCAACATCAAAGCTAAAGTTAACTTCAATAGCTTTCCAGAAAGTATTTGCTTGGCCTAAGATCTGTCCTGGTTCAAAAGTTATGAGATGTCAAAGTTAACAGAATTTCTGGGAAAAAAATTGGACAGCACCTCCCTGCTTTTGGTACTGATTTGATCCAAGAATCCCAGTTACGTCTGTTCCTACTCTGACAAAACTTTCTGTTACAAAGTTGTAACCCATCTTATAAGCTTTCCAGGACTACCTCATTTTCTATTTTTGGATTTTTAAGCAGGGAGTTATGCTTAATTTACAGAGAGTTTACAGAGAGTCATTGCTCTGTCCTGTTTTCTGGACAGTTTCAACTCTACTGCATTTTTCGAGTGGTTAAGGGATGAAACACCTCTGTAACTCAACAGAAAGGTTGTAACACTCTTCCAAAGCTTTCCAGAAATGTATCATATGACCCCAACCTCGAAAGAACTCAACCTATAACCTCTGATTAACTTCAGCCTTGATTCAGCTGAAAACAGAGTGCTCTGTCCTTAACAACCTATGAGTTGAAAACTTGTTAACTTTGAATATCCTGTTCAAGGGAAGGAGTTACATCAAGTTTTACTACTTTGGATCAAAACCTTCAAGTTTTTAAATGAAGTTGTTCATTTAATGGGGTGTGACGTCGATGCGTCACCAGATTATGTCGGTACTACGTGCTCACAAAGGAAAACCTATACCGGACTTAGCCGGCTTCATTAGTTCAGTGGTACTACTCGTCACTCGCACACGGATGCTAGACGCCTACCGTTTCGTGGTCAGGCTACCTGCAGAAACTTAAACAATCATCAGACTCGGCTGCACACCGAGCCCAGAATCCATACAGTTCGTACACCCGGCCGTCATCACTCGCCCGGATGTTCTCAAGCCAACCACGCCTTGAGTTACGTGTTCACGTTTCAGACCACGTGACGGGGTCTCCCATGTTGCACCACACACGCCAGGGACAGACGTTGCTCGAATACCCCAAACGACATGAAGAGTCGTAGAGGATACTAAAGCGGGTCGGGTTACCTGCCACCCGTGGGGCTCCACCCTTCAGCTTGTGCGCACTGGTGGACAGCGCTTACGTGCACCCCCCAAGACATGAATGTCCCGAGATGCACGATTTTTCGACATAACAAATAGGTTAATATGCCACTTTCTATATGCTCATAACATCCTTATACGGGCTACTAACTCGTTCCTCACTGGATTTTTGAAAAGGAAGACCTTTGTACTGTGTTAAACCTCAAGCGAGCTCTGATACCACGCTGACACGACCCCATTGATCTTGTCGAGCCAGGATCACGCTGAGGGGTGCTGCGTTGCACAGCACCGTATAACACACGTCAAAAGTACAAACCGGAAGCGAAATTTTATTACATAAACAAGTTATGAACATGTTTACATCAAAATAAGTTCAGTCTACACTTGCGGGCGTAGACTAAGCATAAAGTGCACGTTCAGCCCTTGAACGTGCCCTTGCTAGCGCACACACACACTAACTCTGTGGCGTGCATGACTCCCACTCGACGGGGTTCCCCACCTGGGGTTCCGTCTCCTCTTCGGGAGTCCCTTCCTCATAGAACCCTGCAAAACCTTCAAACACAAGCAGTGAGCACGAAGGCTCAGCAAGTCTGACCCGTCTCACCTAAACATGGAACTTCTACATGAGGGTAATGGGTTACATGAGGTAAAAATCAGTTGCAAGGACTCGCCTAATTAGTAGAACCTTACTTTCAAGTTTTAGCAGCAGGTTGTGGAGAACCTTACGCTAAAGCACATGAGAGAGCCGCAATCAAACAAGAAACGCATTTCTCTCATGTACTTTGCCCAAAGTGTAAAAGAACTTTAGTTAGCTCTAAGCTACAGCATATCATTAACAATCAATGTCCATCTTTCAATCAGCAACATTTTAACATGTGACTAGTGACACGACCCCACTGGTCCTGTCGAGCCAGGATCACGCTGAGGGGTGCTGCGTTGCACAGCACCGTATAACACACGTCAAAGGTACAAAGCGGAAGCGGAAATTTTATTACATAAACAAGTTTATGAACATGTTTACATCAAAATAAGTTCAGTCTACACTCGCGGGCGTAGACTAAGCATCAAGTGCACGTTCAGCCCTCGAACGTGTCATTGCTAGCACACACGCACACTAACTCTGCGGCGTGCACGACTCCCACTCGACGGGGTTCCCCTCCTGGGGTTCCGTCTCCTCTTCGGGAGTCCCTTCCTCATTGAACCCTGCAAAAGCTTCAAACACAAGCAGTGAGCACGAAGGCTCAGCAAGTCTGACCCGTCTCACCTAAACATGGAACTTCTACATGAGGGTACTGGGTTACATGAGGTAAAAATCAGTTGCAAGGACTCGCCTAATTAGTAGAACCTTACTTTCAAGTTTTAGCAGCAGGTTGTGGAGAACCTTATGCTAAGGCACATGATAGAGCCGCAATCAAACAAGAAACGCATTTCTCTCATGTCCTTTGCCCAAAGTTGAAAAGAACTTTAGTTAGCTCTAAGCTACAGCATATCATTAACAATCAATGTCCATCTTTCAATCAGCAACATTTTAACATGTAACTAGCCTGTTCTTTCTATGTCACGGTACAGTGAACAAGTGGTACTCACTGACCGCGAGGGACGGCGATTATAATCGATTTACACCTGCAGAGTTACCCGAACAACCCGTCACGTACGCCCGTACTCGATGTTGCCTACAGCAACCATCACGAACGCCGTACGCGACTACCTTTCACCCGTTAGCCAAATGTTGAACCGGTCCAATCGTCCCGAGCAAGAGGTCTCTGCACGCGCATCTCAGTGCCGCCAGCCGATTTACACCTCGAGCTCTCAACCTACCCTCTGAACGACCAGCTATGCCTCAACACCCAGCTACCCGAGTTACATCAGTTTCCCGGTTCCCATATAGCCGGTAGGTCTTCGGTACTGTTCTAGCTTGTTCAACAGGCCCGCACACGGCTCGGTCCTCAATCGACACAAGCGGAGCTACAGCACACAGGCCCCAAAGTCCTGCTGCCCTTACTCTCCGCTCGGTCTCATTTTCTTTCCATGTGTATCATGTGCTACCTTTACCCGAGCAATGTGCCTCTAGCCTATTCTCGCGAGTAGTTCCAACTACTCGACTTGTACCGAATCCTACTCTATCTTAGCAATGCAGTGGCTAACGAGGTTTTCAATCCTAAACCCAACCCATGGTTTTCTTGGCTATGCAGTTGGGTTTCCAATCAAGACTCTAATGCAAAGAACACCATTCAAAGATGTGCTCAAAACAATAAGCATTTGTAAAAAGGTTAATGCAAACCGGAGCTTGCCTTGCTGCTCTTGGTCGTAGGCTAGCTGTTCCTCCGGAGTAACGAAGTCTAGGACTTCGGGTTCCTCCTCGACCTTAGCGACTACATGATAAGAGCAATATATGTATCAATTTAAATGCATTGGTATTAACTTTGAAGTTGTGAAGTCTATAACCCTTGCTAGACAGACCTAATGACTGTGAAACTTTTACTGTGGCTTGGTTACAACCTAAACAGAGACTTGGTCAAGTTTTAGTTGCAGCAAAGCTCAATTGAGCTCTCCACAATTAATTATGTCCTTGACCTTAATTAAAGGCTTTTAGGGTGTTCTAAGGATTTTCATGAAACAAACTATGACTTTCTGAAAACTAGATTTTCAGAGGGTTCTAATGGATTTGGTCTCACTTAATTTGGGGGTTCCTAACTAAAGATATGGGCCAAACAATTTCAGAGAAAATTCTGAAAATGTTTCTGAACATTTTCTATTTTCTCTGGAACAGTTTCACTAATCACACCATTAGGTGGACTAAATGAGATCAAATGGATCTGAAATTTTTATGGTAGTTCAGAGATATTTTGGTGAACATCCCAGCAAAATTTCAGGATTTTCCTCCACAGGATTCTCCAGTTAAAATTCCTAACAGTTTAAATTTTGAGGAATTAATTCTGGAGAATTAAGGGTTTTATGAAGTGAAACTTGATTTGCTGGAAAGTACTCGGAGAGCTGAATCCAGCAAAATTTGGTTCACTCAATTTGGAGCTTTCCAGCCAAAGTTATGAGGATTTGAAGTTTGAAGGAAATCTGAAAATCGGGGAAAGTTTAAACTCGTGCGTGGGCCCAGGGGACACGCGTCGCACGCTGAGGCGACGGCACACCGCGGCCCACAAGGATTTTTGCGCGCCAGCACACCCGATCCCGGCCGCAGCCGGATCCCGATTCAAAATATCGGCCGCTGACAGCTGGGGTCCACCCCCTTCTTCAACCTCGTGACACCCGCGCCCCGCCGCCGAGGGATCTCGCCGGAGAGCTCGCCGCCGGCTTCTGTACAGCTCCAAACTTCTTGTTTCTGGCCGCCCCTGCCTACTTTTACTCGGGGAACAGGATTGTAGGCTCAGCTGCTCATGACAATGGCCAGAGCATGGTCGGCGACGAGCCGCCACCTCGGAACGACTTCGGCCATGTCGGCTGACTTCCCTAGCACCTCAACTACTTGGGAAACCGGTCGGGGAGCATCAGTGGACCTTAGAGAAGGTCGACATGAGCTCGAGGCAGCTCGGGGAAGGCCCGAAATAGGTCCTCACCGTGCGCCCGATACCGCCCGTTCGTTCCGCCATTAGTAGACCTCAAATTACGCCGGGCACAGAGGTTCTCCGGCCCAGAGTTGTGAAGGCAACTTGTGCGTCACCGTGTCTAGCTCGTGTGAGAGCGGCTTGAGGCCCTCTAATCCTTTCTAGAGCACGAATTAAACAGAATCGTACCCGAAGGTCGTTCTGCACACAGAAAGGGGAAAAGTGGAAATTCGCCGCCGGTGAGCAACCACTCGAGCTGTGGCTCGGGGATGAGCAGCACCGGTCACCAGCGCGTCCAAGGGTGCCTTGGCTCGGGCATGACAACGCCCTGGTTGGGCTGTCCACGGGAGCCCGAGGTGCGGCGGTTCCAAGTCCCGAATTTGATCTTTCGGCACAGCCGATATCAATCGGTTTCAACCGAATTCTAGCAACGGGGAGGATGGAGGAAGGTCTCTAGTACCTTGCTGGGGCTCTGGAGTGGAAGGAGGGAGCTGCGATCGGCGTCCTCCAATCAAGTCCAAGCTGCGGAAGTTTTCGGCCGGCGCTGAGTTCTTGCGGAGAAGAACGGTGGTGCCTCGGCCGAGGAGGGGGCAGGCGCCTTAAGAAGGCTCTGCACCGCCTCACGCCCGCGCGTGGGCAAGCAGCTGCTGGCGCGGCGGCTGCCCTCGGTGGCGATCACCGCTGCGGCTCGGCGACCCGAGTGAAAAAGTCTCAGTCGGTTTGATCTGAACAGTGGCTGACATGTGGGTCCCACCTCCAGTTTTAACCTCTGAAATTTACTCCTAATCACTGTTGTAAACAGTGAACCCCATATTACCCTTGGCAATTCAAATTATTCACCCATAAGCCATTTGAATTGATCAAAGTTCAAATGAGGTTTGGTTTGAATGAAGTTCAGCACAAGTTCAGTTTGAAATTCAAATAAAGTTTGAATTTCTCCCCCTTAGCTCATGTCAAGATCAACTCCAAATGGAGTGAAAATTGGTGTGTGAGCTCACAAAAATGTGCTGAGTAAGAATATGCCTTCCACTTTTAAATTCCTGGGATAAAAACAGTTTGAATTTGAATATGGTTTCAAACTGCCCTCTTCCTAACTATACCCAAACTGACCTTAAAAAGGTTTTGGATTTGGGTGAAACTTGGCTTGGACATCCTTAGTAAAGTGTAGGAGTTTTCATATGTCCAGCCCATCTATATCACATGTGGGAAATACCGCTTTTGCAATGTGTGAGTTTGTTTTCTAATGAGCATGTTGATAATTGTTACTTGCTCTTCATTTGTGTTCATCATTCTTCCTCAAATGAGGTGTGTGGTGTGGTGATGAACACTGCAAATGTGTGTCAAAAACTGAGGCCCTTACATTCCTCCCCCCTTAAAAGAATCTCGTCCCGAGATTATAAGGTGAAAATGAGAGAGAGGACGGTGGAAAATTACCGGATATGCGACGTGAAAAAGTCGGGGTAGTTAGTGCGAAGGAATTCTTCGCTCTCCCATGTCGCTTCATCCATGGAGTGATTACTCCATAGAACATTGTAGAACCACAACGTACGGTTGCGTGTGGTTCGGGCCTTTTCATCAATAATCTGCACCGGTTCCTCCCGATAGGTGAGATCCGGTTGCAGTTCTTCAATATCCTCCAGCTGAACGGTAGTTGATAGCTTAAGACACTTCCTCAGCTGGGAAATGTGAAAGACGTCGTGCACACCGGAAAGTGCTTCTGGTAATTTCATCCGGTATGCCACCGATCCACATCTTTCGGTAATCTTGAATGGACCGATGAAGCGGGGTGCTAACTTTCCCCTCACCCCAAATCTGTTTACGCCCTTCATTGGAGACACCCGTAGATATACGTGATCTCCAACTTCGAATTGTAATGGGCGCCTTCTCCGGTCCGCATACTGTTTCTGACGGGATTGGGCGGCTTTTAGGTTCGCTTGAATCAGTCGAACCTTTTCTTCCGCGTTGTTGACAAGGTCAATCCCGAAGGTAACCCGTTCACCAGACTCGCACCAGTTCAATGGTGTGCGGCATTTCCTACCGTATAGCGCCTCGTAAGGTGCCATCTTGATGCTGGCTTGGTACCCATTATTGTACGAGAATTCAGCTAACGGCAAGTGATCATCCCAATTCTTGCCGTGGTCGATAGCGCAAGCTCGTAGCATGTCTTCTAAGATTTGATTTACCCGCTCCGTTTGCCCATCCGTCTGCGGGTGGTAGGCTGAACTACGGATCAGCTTCGTCCCCAAGGCAGCGTGCAGCTGCTCCCAAAAACGGGACACAAATAAAGTGCCCCGATCCGATATGATGGTACGGGGTACGCCGTACAAGCATAGGATCCGTGAGATGTACAGTTCAGCGTACTTCTTGGTGTTGTAGTTGGTGTTGACCGGGATGAAATGGGCAACTTTGGTGAGCCGATCGACGATCACCCACACAGAATCATGTTTCTGCAAGGTGGTGGGTAAACCGACGATGAAATCCATGCTCACATCCTCCCACTTCCAGGCAGGAACGCCCAGTGGTTGTAGCAGTCCCGGCTTCCGCATGTGGTCTGCCTTCACCCTTCGTCATGTATCGCACTCGGACACGTATTTTGCAGTCTCTCGCTTCATCCGTGTCCACAAAAACTTGCTTCTGAGTTCTTGATACATCTTGTTGCTGCCGGGGTGAATAGAAAACTTTGATAAGTGAGCCTCATTAAAGATCCTCTTTCGTAGTTCCGGGTTTCGGGGTACGACGATCCGGTCCTTGAACCATAGGACGTAATCTCCGTCCTTCCGGAAACATTTCAGCTCCCCACTATCTACACGTCTCCGCAAATGTGACATGCCCTTGTCATTCTTCTGGGCTGCCGCTATCTCTTCACGGATGGTGGGGATCAAAGCTAGGTTGTAGAGAGCTCCGTATGGAATTACACGTAGTGGTGGTTCGCTCTCTTCCAACGGTGTGATGGTCAGATTATTGACGTGCGACTTGCGGCTCAGCGCATCTGCCACTACGTTTGCCTTGCCCGGATGATAATGGATCTCTATCTCGTAATCCTTTATCAGTTCTAACCATCTTCGTTGCCTCATGTTCAGCTCTTTCTGAGTGAATATGTACTTGAGGCTTTTGTGGTCGGTATATAAATGTACGAGGTTACCGAGTAGGTACTGCCTCCACATTTTGAGTGCGAGTACCACGGCAGCGAGCTCCAAGTCGTGAGTTGGATAATTTTGCTCATGGTTTCTAAGCTGCCGTGATCCATACGCGACCACTCTTCGGTCTTGCATCAGCACACTCCCGAGCCCAATGCCGGATGCATCGCAGTACACATCGAACGGTTTTGTTGTGTCTGGCTGCGCCAAAACCGGTGCTGATGTCAGGTGCTTGACTAAAGCCTTGAATGCTGCTTCACATGTTGGACTCCAAACATATTTGGTAGCCTTCTTAAGCAGCTCTGTCATTGGCTTGGCAATCTTCTAGAAGTTCAGAATGAACCTCCGATAATATGCTGCGAGTCCGAGGAAACTCCGTACCTCGTGAACAGTTCTCGGGGATTTCCAATTCAGCACTTGAGTGATCTTGCTCGGGTCCACAGCGATACCCTCCGCTGAGATGATATGCCCGAGGAAAGGCACTTGCGATATCCAAAACTCGTATTTGCTGAATTTTGCCTATAACTTGTGATCCCGCAGCCGTTGCAAGACTATACGCAAATGTTTCTTGTGATCTTTCTCCGACTTGGAATATACCAGGATGTCGTCGATGAAGACCACGACAAACTTGTCCAGCTCCGGCATGAATACCGAGTTCATTAAGTACATGAAGTGAGCTGGAGCATTGGTGAGGCCGAAGGACATGACCAGGTACTCATAAAGTCCGTACCTTGTCGAGAAAGCTGTCTTTGGAATGTCCTCCGCCCTTATCTTAATCTGATGGTACCCGGATCTTAAATCCATCTTGGAAAAGATCTTTGCTTCGACCAACTGATCAAACAACATGTCGATCCGTGGCAACGGGTACTTGTTCTTGATGGTTACGGCATTTAATGAACGATAGTCCACGCAAAGCCGCAACGTCTCATCCTTCTTCTTGACAAATAATGCTGAACATCCCCATGGTGAGGAGCTGAGCCTAATAAAACCCTTCTCCAGAAGGTCCGTGAGCTGAGTCTTCAGTTCAGCCAACTCCTTGGGCGCCATCTTGTACGGCCTTCGGGATATTGGCATGGTTCCCGGTGCAAGTTCAATCTTGAACTCCACCTCTCTATCGGGCGGCCTCCCCGGCAAATCGTCCGGGAATACATCAGGGAACTCTCGGACCACCGGAATATCTTCCAATCTGGTGGTTGTGGCTTGATAGACACTTGGAAGTTTTATTTCTGGACTGTCCAGAAATAATGAGTGAGACTCGTGCACTTCGGAATTCAAGTGCACGACCCGGAGGACGGTGTCTAAAACAGCGCCGTGGCGGGTTAACCACGACATCCCTAAGATGGCATCGACCTTTTGTCCCTCTAAGATTATGAGAGACGTAGGGTAAACTCTACCTTCTAAGCACAATGGCGCTTTTGGGACCATCATGCTTGCTGAAATCTTCCCACCCGGTGAACAGATCACATAAGGACTATCGGTGGGTAGTATTTGCAAGCTATACTTATCAATGAAGGCTTGGCTAATGAAGCTATGTGGCGCCTGAATCAAATAGTACTATAGCGGGATGCTGGTGGAGTTGGAACATACCCGCAAGGATTGGCTCGCCCTCCGGCACGTCCTCAATGGCAAGCTGGTGGACGGTGCCGGGCCTAGGGTTTGCCCGCCGCGCATTAGTAGGGTTCCGTGGTTGATTCCTCCACGGAAACTGTGGTGCCACTCCGCCGCCTTACCTCTCCGGGCAACTGCTCGCGAAGTGTCCTGGACGACCACACTTGTAACACGTGGCCGCTGCTGGTGGAGTGCTCGGTGGATGAAAGCCCGGCATGCGTTGCGGAGGTGCAAACGCACGCGGCATCGCCCGCTGCTGCTGTTGTTGTTGCGGTGGTACTGGCAGTGCCGGCCGGAATGCCGGTGAAGAATACGGCCGACTGCAGAATGGCATCGACCGCTGTGGTGGCTGCCAGCGTGGACCTGATGGTGGGCGATTCACCATCCGAAACTTCTGAGAAGGACCGCCTCCTTCTCCGCTGCTCTGCGGCGCGCTTCGCTTTCGCTCTGCCGCCGCCAACTCCTTGCCGGAGTCCTCCTGAACAATCGCAGCATCAATGATGTCGTTGAGGCTGCCGCGATTGAACATCGCCAACTTGTCCTTCAGGAGCGGGTTAAGCCCCTGGTAAAAATGGTCTCGCCGCTTCTCGTCTGTAACCGCGTGATACGACGCATATAGTGCGAGATCGTTAAAAGCCCTGGAGTATTCCAGCGCGTTCCGGTGTAAAGGTCCCAAAATTATGAATACAAAGAAACACTTATTTGCAAAAGTTGGTTTCATATGTATGAAAATTGGGACTTGTTAAAACTTTTCCCCACATGTGATAACACACATGAGGATTTTGCTTCACACAAGTCAAAGGTTCATTTGAGAACTTGGAACCCTAGAGGGGTCAAAACCAAGGATGGGAAGTTCCCATATGTGTGAGAAAGCAAAAATCAGATTTGGAACAATTTGTTCAAACAAAAATTCAAATGAGAAAAACACAATGGAATTCAAAACTGTTGGGCTAAAAATCTCATTTGCAGCAGCCAAAATAAAAATCAGATTTCATATTTGAATTCCTTGAGTCCAAATTAGGGGGTGTGCAAAGTTTCATGATTTATGGAAATAGTTTGCAACCCATTTTGCAAAATGGACTTTAAAAGACAAAGAATTGAAATGCATGTTTGAATTTGGATGAAACTTGCCCAATTATCCAAATGCATACCAGATTTGAATTCCCACAATTGAATTCACTCAACATTCAACCTGGGAGATATTTGGAGGGGGGGATAAGGAGGACTGATCAGTGGGTCCCACATGTCATTGTGGGAACTGAAAATTTGCAAAAGATCTAAGTGTTGGGTCTCTGTTTGCCTCCTTCAGTCGGCACCCGAGACCGAGGGCGCAGCTCCGCTCGACACCGCGATCAGCCGACGCCTCCACCTCCTGCTGGATTTCGTCGCGCTGGAGGAGCCGCCCGACCGTCTTATACCCTCTGCCGTGCTCCTCTTCGCTCATTCCCGAAGACCAGCACCGCTCTGCTTCTTTCCTCGCGCGAGAAACAGCCGCAGCTGCCGACGCCGTCCGCTCGATCGGCCACCGCCGTAACTAGCGTGTGAAGCCTCGGTTGAGCAGACGAGCAACACCACCATCGTCCCCACGACCTCCTCGAGCCATCGCCAAGCGCGTTCGTGCCCTCTACGCCGAGAACATCGAGTTTCCGCGGCGGCCGAACACCCCGGCGGCAACGTGCTCCCGTGGACAGCTCCACAGAGCGGCTTTCACGATCAAGAAAGCGGTCCCTGGGACGCGCAGGAGCTCCATGCAGCTTCTACCCGAAGCACAGAGCCTGCCTCGGCCTCTCAACGACGAATTTCAAAGATCCTCTCCGGCCGGTGAAAACTGACCCGCGGGTATGAATCGACGAAATTCTCGAGTTATATTCATTTAGAGCTCTGCAAATTTCGCACATAGAATCTAGACTGGTGTAGCAACTTTTCTTCTTCACAAAACGTCGCATGAAACCGATGGTAGACGGCTTGTTTCAAGCTTTTCCCATCGGCTACCACAATAAGGGGCATCGGGTGCACGATGAAACCTAGGTTGGAGCCGTTTCCGAGCCCATATGCGGCCATGCCGAGCAGGGCAAACCTCCACTAGTGCTGTAGAACCTTTCTAGTGGACTTCTTGCCGGCTAGAGCATCGGGGCAACGTTGCCGGACTCCCTCAGAGCCGCTGCACCGGTGCGGGGTGGTTTAGGAACCTCGCCGGTCTGGGGAAGTCCCACCATCGTGTTCCTCGGGTTAAAATAGGTCCTGGCGGCGAGTTTCAGCAGTTGAGATGGCCGGACGACTAATCCCGGAGCTTCTCCGGCAAGCCCGGCGGCGCAGAAGCGCGGGGGCGGGAGGTAGACGAAGGTGCTACCGGCCCCACGCGTCAGTAGCACAGAAACAGTGGACCGGATACTCCGTGGCGCGGGATCGGCTGTGACAGCGCGGGAAACAATTCTGTGGCCCGTGTGGCGCGCTCCCGGCAGCAGACACGTGTCCCTGGTCCCACAGTCAGGTTTAAACTTTTCCCGGATTTATTCAAATCCCGGATTTTTCCCCAAACTTTAGAAGAGCATAACTTTTGCTAGGAATCTCTAAAATTAGTGATTCAAATTGGGTTAGATTCAGATTGACAAACTCTATCCAAATATGCAACCCAATTTGCATGAAAGTCTTTATTTAATTCTGGAAAATTCTTTAAAGCTTTTCAGCAAAAGAATTTTAGAGGGAGTTTGGTATATCCAAAAATCCTCAAATTTTGCCAGGATATTCTTTAGGGTGTTATTAGACTCCTGTAAAAGTTTCAGCTCATTTGGAGTTGAATTAATCAGGGTAATTCAGATTGTAAGTTCCTGTATTCAAATGAATACAAAAACATTTTCAGGGAATTTCCAAAACTTGTAAATTCAGTTCTGGGAAATTCCTAGCTCCAAAAATCCTAGGAAAATTCATGTGGACTCTATAAACTATAATTGAAATTGTGGTTCACTGAGTTTGACATGAAAATGGATGTTACCTCAGAATTAATTCATCTTTGACTAAACACTTAGAGAATTATTCTGAATAAACCAGTCCATGAAATGTGCTAAATTTTGGTCCAGAGAACTTCTTGTGACAAGGAACTCACATGAAAAATTCTCAGCTCCATTAGGGCTCTGGATCACCACTGTCATGTGTGATCTCGTAAGGTGATCAACACTTAAGTGGAAAGAAGCACTCAACACTTGATCTTAGTGTTTAAGCCCAACCCAAACCACTAGCACCAGTGTCATTTTAAATTCTTAAACAAAGTTCCAGTTTTAAATGGTCATTAGATCTTATGAGCAAAATCTTTTCAATTAAATACATATGCATGATCATAACGTGTAGTATATACGTGAAGAAGGTGAGGAGGACTTGGAGTGAAGATCAAGGAGGGAGGAGAACAAGTGATCAAGCTCCAAGTGATCATCACTAACTGATTGTAACAGTAGTCCCCTGCAAAACAGGCAAGCCCCGGTTTGCACTTGAACCATTTTATAAAACATTTTCATTTGTAGAGATCATAGCTTTGCATCGTTGATTGCATTACGTCTAGATGATATTGAAAACTCCACTTGCATGACCAGAAACACCTATGAGAGAAAGGGTAGAATAGCAACTCCTCGAGGGAATTTGGCTATGCTAATGTTAGTAGGAAAGGTCCGGTAGAAGACGAGTAGTTGGAATCTACTCGCGAGTTTAGGGCTGGTTTACTCAGAACGGGTCCGAATTAGAAAGAATGATGAAAGTTCACACTTAAGAAATGGAGACCGGGCAGGGAGGTTTAGATGCAGCAGGTTGCAGGCCGTGCGTGCATAGCCCTGCCTGTGTCGGTTAAGGCCCGTCCGTGCTTGGCCCTGTTGGACAAGTTTGAGTTGTGTACCGGGCACATACTGGCTATATGGGACCCAGGAAACCGATGTACCTTGGGAGATCCATAGTGGAACTTTTCCAACTGCCTTAGGCTTTCGGCGTCAGGGTAGCAGGAGGTAACTCGCTCAAGAACATACCACAGCGGGTATGCACCTTGAGGGAACTTGCGTACTCGGGGCAGTTGGACTGCGTCCAATGTGGAAGATCTTGGGAAAGGTGGCCGCGTACAACGTCAGTCGAGGTTGCTGCCGGCAGCTCGGAGTACGGGTGTACGTGTCGTGTAGTCCGGGCGTGTACTGATTCGAATCACCGTCGCTCGCGGTTATATGAGCATACTTGCCCACTGCGTCTTGACGTAGTAACAACTGGAATTGTTTATCTTTGAACTTGATAAGGCTGTGCTATAACTTGTATTGCAATCATGATTGAATTAGAGATAGGCTCATTAAAGTTTACTTTCACTTTGTGCAAGGAGCATCGCAACAAAGCGTTTCTTGTTTGATTGTGGAGTTGCGATGCTTTTCGGCTCAAGGTCTGCACAATGAGGCTTGAAATCTGAAAGTTAAGGATCAACTTTAGGCGAGTCCTTTATGCAAATCTAGCCAACCCAATTGCAACCGTCTTGCATGTAGAGTTTCTTGCTTAGGAGAGACGGGTCAGACTTGCTGAGCCTATGTGCTCACGCTTGCTATATAAGTGGTTTTGCAGGATAACAACGATGCTGAAAAGAAGGTTGTCCGGTGAGACTCGGGAACTCCCGAGTCAGGTAACACATGGAGAACCGAGCCGCTGCTGCTTGTCTTCGTGTCGCTAGCGAGAGGAGTCCGTGGGCTGGACTTCATCTCGAATGCTCTTAGTTATTCGACGTGAGTTGATAAAGACTTCCGCTGTAGCTACTTGATGTAAAGTATTTACAAAGAAAAACTTGTAAGCTTCCGCTATTGTTTTATGTAATACATTGTTCCTCATATGTGTGTTGTTGGGTGCCGCATAACACGGCACCACCCAATGCGATTCCCGGGCGAGTGGCCTGTCTCGGTTGAGCGGGTCGCGTCAGCGTGGTATCAGAGCCGCATTGGTAATGGCACACGGAATAAGGAAGGTATTACGACAAAAATTTAGGTTACGGTGAGGATACGGTACTAGGCCCACATAAGGATTACTATTAGCTTATTATGAAGGTGGCAACCTAACTTATTTGTTATGTCGGAAAATCGTGCATCTCGGGACCATTTATGTCTTGGGGGGTGCACGTAAGCGCTGTCCACCAGTGCGCACAAGCTGAAGGGTGGAGCCCCACGGGTGGCAGGTAACCTGATCCGCTTTAGTATCCTCTACGACTCCTCATGTCGTTTGGGGTACTCGAGCAACGTCTGTCCCAGGCGTGCGTGGTGCAATTTGGGAAACCCCGTCACGTGGTTAGTAACGTGAACACGTAGCTCAAGGCGTGTTTGGCTTGAGAACACCTGTGCGAGTGATGACGGACGGGTGTAAGAAATGTATGGATACCGGGTTCGGTGTGCAGCCGGACCTGATGATTGAGTGTGACTTATGCAGGATTAACCACGAAACCGTAGTACGAATAGTACACGTTTGCGAGTGACCGTTTTAGTGCCACCTAAGATACGATATACCGGTATAATCCGGTTAGGATTTTCTTTTGGTGAGGCTACGTAGTACCGACATGCTTCTTACGGTGCATCGACGCCGTACTAAACATAATAACCCCTTTCCTTTGAAGAAATGACTCATGAACTAACTTTCAACTAAAAATGGAAGTTTGAAACAAATATTAGTTACTGAACTCTTATTGTGAGCTAAGATTCAAATGAGAGGAAGATTAGACTTCAAAGATTTCAAAAACAGAGTGCTCTGTTTTCAGCAGAAATTTGTGTTGGACTTCTACAGAGCATAACTCTGAGTAGCTTGACCTAATTAAGGTGTATGATAGAGTTCTGGAAGGATTTTCAAGTGATCTGCAACTTATTTGTAGAGCTCCAGAGCTAAATCACATGCTAAATGGGTAGAAAGTTCAGAGTAGAGTAAACTGTCCAGAACCAGGACGGTAACAAAACCTCTCTGGACCTTTCTGTTTTTAAGCAATAACTTTCTGTAGATAAACCCTTAAGAAGCCTATGATACACCATTGGAAAGATTATGAATGTGCAACATTGTTGTAGTTCAAAGTTTGTTCAGGTTCTTATTGTATTTACATGTACAACTGTGATAAAATCAGCCATGTACAAAGGAGGTGCTGGCAAATTTTATTCAGGAATTCTGTCAACTTTGGAAAAATCATAACTTTTAATCCGGAGATGATCTGGGGGGCATGTGAGTACTCGTTGGAAAGATACTGAAGTTGACTTTAACTTTGTTATTCAACTTGAGTTATGAAAATGCTCTTAACTAGGTCAAAATCTGGAGATAGTGCATAAAGGTCTGTTCTGTACAGATAGGCTGAATAACTATGCCTACTAAGGAGTTTTGTAAACATGAATTTTGTTACTGCTTTCATAAAGTGTTGACATAATCATGTTTCCATTAGTCTCACATACTGCTGAGTTCTTGCTTAACTCATCTCAACTACATTTTGCAGTATGGTTCGTAATCGCTCTAGGAGTAGGGCCAGAAGTTCTAGTCGAGGTGGTGATGCTTCTATCCCACCATCGGGACCACCATCCACGGGATGGATGGATCTTATGACTCGAGTTGTCGAGTCTAACCAAGAGAACGCTAGGCTACTCCAAGAAGCAACACAAGAACACACACGCTTACTCCAAGCTTTGGTACAGCAAGGCGTACTCCAGAACACGCAACAAGTCGTTCCACCTCGGGACGCTTATTTGGACTTCTTGGCGACTCAACCGCCTATCTTTACTGAAGCCACCGAACCTGTGGAAGCAGATCAATGGCTTCGTGTCATGGAGTCAAAATTTGGAGTATTCCAGTGTGATGATTACCAGAAGACAAAGTTTGCCGCTCAACAACTCCATGGAGCCGCCGGAAACTGGTGGGTGGATTATGTTGCCACCATTCCGGGGGGCCATCAAGTAACATGGAGAGAGTTTTGTGAAGCCTTTCGTACTCGTTACATACCACTAGGTATTGTCAAGGCAAAGCGGGAGGAATTTTTGGGCTTGAAGCAAGGGGACATGAGTGTCCTCGAGTATGTCAGGAGATTTAATCTCTTGGCCCAATATGCTCCCGAATATGTGGCGAAAGAAGAGGCACGGTGTGACCTATTTTTCCATGGCCTGAGTGCCATATTACGGGAAAAGCTGGCCGTACACAATAACGGCAGTTACACCGACATGGTCGATGCAGCTTTCATTCAAGAGAAGCCGACACTTGAGTGGCAAGCGGAGAAGAGAAAGATGAGTAAGATCGAGCAGGCTAGCACAAGTTATGTGCCTCAGAAGTACCGTTTGGTGTATCAAATGCCAACCAGTGAAAGATGGAGGCCACCTGTACGATCAACTCCTCAAAGATTGATTGCTGGTCAAGTTTTACAACTTGCACCACCTCCACTGCCGCAGCATCAGATGGTGGTTTGTGCTCCATCGCTGCAGCCATATGTACCTAGCAGTCCACCGCAAGTCAACGAAGAACCGGAGAGGCATCCGTGTCTTACTTGTGGGCGTAAGGGCCATTATGCTAGGCAATGTCTGGAGGGAATTCGAGGCTACGGGTCATCGTGTTTACAACAATACGACCCGTACCTCAATCTGCAGATAGGAGGGCAGATAAGGGGCAACATTCACTATACTGTGATTGATGATGTTCCGGAAGGAGAAGCCGCTTTAGCAGGGATGTTTTCTCTGAATCGGATACCGGTTTTAGTTCTCTTTGATTCCGGTGCCACACACAACTTCATTAGCCAATCTTTTGTGGCTCAACATCAGCTCCAAACCGTTTATACAAAGAGGCAATACCTCATATCTTCGCCCGGGGGCAGCAGTACCGCAAGCGAGGTTGTCTCCCGAGCACCTCTTTGTTTGGGGGGTAAAATATACCCTACGACTCTCATTATCCTTGAGGGTCTGAAGATCGACACCATTTTGGGGATGTCGTGGTTGAATTACCACAGAGCGGTCCTTAACATCAGCTCCAGGACCGTTGAGCTCAACTCCCCACAGCACGGTCTTCATGTATTAATTCTGGGCGCCAGACGGCAACAGATTGCAACAGTGAACCACACGGAAGTTGTCAAGATAGAGGACATTCCGGTGGTACGTGAGTATCCGGATGTGTTTCCCGACGAATTACCGGGCATGCCGCCCGAGCGAGACGTTGAGTTCAAGATTGAACTTATACCGGGAACCACACCAATATCACGAAGGCCGTACAAGATGGCACCCAATGAACTGGCAGAATTGAAGACACAGCTGAATGACCTAATGAGCAAGGGATTTATACGACCGAGTTCGTCACCTTGGGGTTGTTCAGCGTTGTTTGTGAAAAAGAAGGACGAAACACTACGGCTTTGTGTTGATTATCGTCCTTTGAACGCCGTTACCATCAAGAACAAGTATCCACTACCTCGCATTGATATGCTCTTCGATCAATTAGTGGGTGCGAAGGTATTCTCGAAGATGGATCTTCGGTCCGGATATCATCAGATTAAAATCCGGGCAGAAGATATTCCGAAGACGGCATTTTCAACGAGATACGGGCTGTATGAGTATCTCGTTATGTCTTTTGGTTTGACCAACGCCCCGGCACACTTTATGTACCTGATGAATTCAGTGTTCATGCCGGAGTTGGATAAATTCGTCGTGGTCTTCATCGACGATATCTTGGTGTACTCCAAGTCAGAGGAAGAACATGCTGAACATCTGCATATTGTGCTACAAAGATTGCGAGATCATCAGCTCTATGCAAAATTCAGCAAGTGTGAATTCTGGATTAATCAAGTACCTTTTCTCGGACACATTATTTCAGCGGAGGGCATCGCTGTAGATCCGAGTAAGATTATCCAAGTACAGAAATGGGAGTCACCAAAGTCAGTACATGAAATCCGAAGCTTCCTCGGTTTAGCGGGTTACTACCGGAGGTTTATTCCGAGTTTCTCCAAGATTGCTAAACCGATGACGGAATTATTAAAGAAGAATACCAGATTTGTGTGGGGTGCTGTGTGTGAACAAGCTTTCAAGACCTTAGTGAAGCATCTCACAACAGCCCCAGTTCTTGCTCAGCCGGATACAACGAAGCCATTCGACGTTTATTGCGATGCATCTGGCATCGGTCTTGGCTGCGTGCTGATGCAAGAAAGACGAGTGGTCGCTTATGGATCTCGTCAACTTAGAACTCACGAGCAGCATTATCCAACTCATGATCTTGAGTTAGCTGCCGTGGTCCTTGCTTTGAAGATGTGGAGGCATTACTTGCTCGGAAATCTTGTACACCTCTACACCGACCACAAGAGCTTGAAGTACATCTTCACTCAAAAAGAATTGAACATGAGGCAACGAAGATGGCTAGAGCTCATTAAGGACTATGAACTAGAGATTCATTATCATCCAGGAAAGGCGAATGTGGTCGCCGATGCGCTCAGTCGTAAGGCGCATATCCATCACCTAACTATTGCTGAAATGGATGATGAAGGACCAAGCCTCCGTGTCATCCCGCATGGAGCTCTCTATAATCTTGCTCTCATTCCTACCATCCGAGAGGAGATCATTGAGGCTCAGCGAAAAGACAAGGGTATGTCTCACATACGACGGAGGATAGACAACGGAGAAATGAAGTGCTTCCGGAAGGACGATGAAGGTACTTTGTGGTTCAACGACCGGATTGTAGTACCCCGGGATATGGGACTACGGAGGAAAATTTTGGATGAAGCTCATTTGTCCAAGTTTTCTATTCATCCGGGCAGTAATAAAATGTACCAAGATCTCCGGAAGAAGTTTTGGTGGACACGTATGAAACGTGAGGTTGCAAAATACGTTTCAGAGTGTGATACGTGTCGAAGAGTCAAGGCCGACCATATGAAGAAGTCAGGCCTGTTGCAGCCATTGCAAGTACCGGCATGGAAGTGGGAAGACTTGAGTATGGACTTCATCGTCGGGTTGCCGATGACCTCCCACAACCATGATTCGATTTGGGTAATCGTGGACCGATTAACCAAATCAGCACATTTCATCCCTGTGCATACTAGGTACAACGCAAAGCAGTATGCAGAGCTGTATATAGCACGGATCTTGTGCTTACATGGAGTTCCTCGCACCATTGTGTCAGATAGAGGATCGCTGTTCATAGCCCGTTTCTGGGAACAACTACACACCTCCTTGGGGACAAAGTTGATTAGAAGCTCTGCATATCACCCTCAAACCGATGGGCAAACTGAGAGGGTGAATCAAATACTAGAGGATATGCTGAGAGCATGTGCCATCCAACACGGTAAGAGCTGGGATGATCACTTACCTCTGGCGGAGTTCTCGTACAACAACGGATATCAGACGAGCATCAAAATGGCACCATATGAAGCTCTATACGGCCGGAAGTGCCGTACACCATTAAATTGGTGCGAATCCGGTGAACGAGTAACGTTCGGGGTCGATCTTGTCAATGAAGCCGAAGAGAGAGTTCGGATAATACAAGAGAACCTCAAAGCTGCCCAATCTCGTCAAAAGAGCTACGCGGACCAGAGACGTCGACCACTGCATTTCAAAGTCGGAGAGCACGTGTATCTTCGTGTGTCTCCGATGAAGGGGATTCATCGGTTCGGTGTCAAGGGTAAACTTGCTCCCCGATTTATCGGTCCGTTTACTATCACGGAGAAGTGCGGGACTGTAGCCTACCGGTTGGAACTACCGGCAAGCCTTGCCGGTATTCACGACATATTTCACGTATCCCAGCTGCGGAAATGTCTCAAGTTTACAGCTGCCATCCGCACGGAAGACATCGACGAGTTGAAACCGGATCTCACCTATGTCGAGCAACCTGTACAGATTATCGACGAAAAGACCCGGACCACCAGGAACCGGACTTTAAAATTTTACAAAGTCCTGTGGAGTAATCATACCCCGGAAGAGGCGACGTGGGAAACCGAAGATTATATCCACAAGAACTATCCGGAGCTTTTGTCATAAACCTTGTAATTACCTTCCACCCCGTTCTTCTTTTGAATCTCGGGACGAGATTCCTTTTAAGGGGGGAGGAATGTAAAGGTCCCAAAATTATGAATACAAAGAAACACTTATTTGCAAAAGTTGGTTTCATATGTATGAAAATTGGGACTTGTTAAAACTTTTCCCCACATGTGATAACACACATGAGGATTTTGCTTCACACAAGTCAAAGGTTCATTTGAGAACTTGGAACCCTAGAGGGGTCAAAACCAAGGATGGGAAGTTCCCATATGTGTGAGAAAGCAAAAATCAGATTTGGAACAATTTGTTCAAACAAAAATTCAAATGAGAAAAACACAATGGAATTCAAAACTGTTGGGCTAAAAATCTCATTTGCAGCAGCCAAAATAAAAATCAGATTTCATATTTGAATTCCTTGAGTCCAAATTAGGGGGTGTGCAAAGTTTCATGATTTATGGAAATAGTTTGCAACCCATTTTGCAAAATGGACTTTAAAAGACAAAGAATTGAAATGCATGTTTGAATTTGGATGAAACTTGCCCAATTATCCAAATGCATACCAGATTTGAATTCCCACAATTGAATTCACTCAACATTCAACCTGGGAGATATTTGGAGGGGGGGATAAGGAGGACTGATCAGTGGGTCCCACATGTCATTGTGGGAACTGAAAATTTGCAAAAGATCTAAGTGTTGGGTCTCTGTTTGCCTCCTTCAGTCGGCACCCGAGACCGAGGGCGCAGCTCCGCTCGACACCGCGATCAGCCGACGCCTCCACCTCCTGCTGGATTTCGTCGCGCTGGAGGAGCCGCCCGACCGTCTTATACCCTCTGCCGTGCTCCTCTTCGCTCATTCCCGAAGACCAGCACCGCTCTGCTTCTTTCCTCGCGCGAGAAACAGCCGCAGCTGCCGACGCCGTCCGCTCGATCGGCCACCGCCGTAACTAGCGTGTGAAGCCTCGGTTGAGCAGACGAGCAACACCACCATCGTCCCCACGACCTCCTCGAGCCATCGCCAAGCGCGTTCGTGCCCTCTACGCCGAGAACATCGAGTTTCCGCGGCGGCCGAACACCCCGGCGGCAACGTGCTCCCGTGGACAGCTCCACAGAGCGGCTTTCACGATCAAGAAAGCGGTCCCTGGGACGCGCAGGAGCTCCATGCAGCTTCTACCCGAAGCACAGAGCCTGCCTCGGCCTCTCAACGACGAATTTCAAAGATCCTCTCCGGCCGGTGAAAACTGACCCGCGGGTATGAATCGACGAAATTCTCGAGTTATATTCATTTAGAGCTCTGCAAATTTCGCACATAGAATCTAGACTGGTGTAGCAACTTTTCTTCTTCACAAAACGTCGCATGAAACCGATGGTAGACGGCTTGTTTCAAGCTTTTCCCATCGGCTACCACAATAAGGGGCATCGGGTGCACGATGAAACCTAGGTTGGAGCCGTTTCCGAGCCCATATGCGGCCATGCCGAGCAGGGCAAACCTCCACTAGTGCTGTAGAACCTTTCTAGTGGACTTCTTGCCGGCTAGAGCATCGGGGCAACGTTGCCGGACTCCCTCAGAGCCGCTGCACCGGTGCGTGGTGGTTTAGGAACCTCGCCGGTCTGGGGAAGTCCCACCATCGTGTTCCTCGGGTTAAAATAGGTCCTGGCGGCGAGTTTCAGCAGTTGAGATGGCCGGACGACTAATCCCGGAGCTTCTCCGGCAAGCCCGGCGGCGCAGAAGCGCGGGGGCGGGAGGTAGACGAAGGTGCTACCGGCCCCACGCGTCAGTCGCACAGAAACAGTGGACCGGATACTCCGTGGCGCGGGATCGGCTGTGACAGCGCGGGAAACAATTCTGTGGCCCGTGTGGCGCGCTCCCGGCAGCAGACACGTGTCCCTGGTCCCACAGTCAGGTTTAAACTTTTCCCGGATTTATTCAAATCCCGGATTTTTCCCCAAACTTTAGAAGAGCATAACTTTTGCTAGGAATCTCTAAAATTAGTGATTCAAATTGGGTTAGATTCAGATTGACAAACTCTATCCAAATATGCAACCCAATTTGCATGAAAGTCTTTATTTAATTCTGGAAAATTCTTTAAAGCTTTTCAGCAAAAGAATTTTAGAGGGAGTTTGGTATATCCAAAAATCCTCAAATTTTGCCAGGATATTCTTTAGGGTGTTATTAGACTCCTGTAAAAGTTTCAGCTCATTTGGAGTTGAATTAATCAGGGTAATTCAGATTGTAAGTTCCTGTATTCAAATGAATACAAAAACATTTTCAGGGAATTTCCAAAACTTGTAAATTCAGTTCTGGGAAATTCCTAGCTCCAAAAATCCTAGGAAAATTCATGTGGACTCTATAAACTATAATTGAAATTGTGGTTCACTGAGTTTGACATGAAAATGGATGTTACCTCAGAATTAATTCATCTTTGACTAAACACTTAGAGAATTATTCTGAATAAACCAGTCCATGAAATGTGCTAAATTTTGGTCCAGAGAACTTCTTGTGACAAGGAACTCACATGAAAAATTCTCAGCTCCATTAGGGCTCTGGATCACCACTGTCATGTGTGATCTCGTAAGGTGATCAACACTTAAGTGGAAAGAAGCACTCAACACTTGATCTTAGTGTTTAAGCCCAACCCAAACCACTAGCACCAGTGTCATTTTAAATTCTTAAACAAAGTTCCAGTTTTAAATGGTCATTAGATCTTATGAGCAAAATCTTTTCAATTAAATACATATGCATGATCATAACGTGTAGTATATACGTGAAGAAGGTGAGGAGGACTTGGAGTGAAGATCAAGGAGGGAGGAGAACAAGTGATCAAGCTCCAAGTGATCATCACTAACTGATTGTAACAGTAGTCCCCTGCAAAACAGGCAAGCCCCGGTTTGCACTTGAACCATTTTATAAAACATTTTCATTTGTAGAGATCATAGCTTTGCATCGTTGATTGCATTACGTCTAGATGATATTGAAAACTCCACTTGCATGACCAGAAACACCTATGAGAGAAAGGGTAGAATAGCAACTCCTCGAGGGAATTTGGCTATGCTAATGTTAGTAGGAAAGGTCCGGTAGAAGACGAGTAGTTGGAATCTACTCGCGAGTTTAGGGCTGGTTTACTCAGAACGGGTCCGAATTAGAAAGAATGATGAAAGTTCACACTTAAGAAATGGAGACCGGGCAGGGAGGTTTAGATGCAGCAGGTTGCAGGCCGTGCGTGCATAGCCCTGCCTGTGTCGGTTAAGGCCCGTCCGTGCTTGGCCCTGTTGGACAAGTTTGAGTTGTGTACCGGGCACATACTGGCTATATGGGACCCAGGAAACCGATGTACCTTGGGAGATCCATAGTGGAACTTTTCCAACTGCCTTAGGCTTTCGGCGTCAGGGTAGCAGGAGGTAACTCGCTCAAGAACATACCACAGCGGGTATGCACCTTGAGGGAACTTGCGTACTCGGGGCAGTTGGACTGCGTCCAATGTGGAAGATCTTGGGAAAGGTGGCCGCGTACAACGTCAGTCGAGGTTGCTGCCGGCAGCTCGGAGTACGGGTGTACGTGTCGTGTAGTCCGGGCGTGTACTGATTCGAATCACCGTCGCTCGCGGTTATATGAGCATACTTGCCCACTGCGTCTTGACGTAGTAACAACTGGAATTGTTTATCTTTGAACTTGATAAGGCTGTGCTATAACTTGTATTGCAATCATGATTGAATTAGAGATAGGCTCATTAAAGTTTACTTTCACTTTGTGCAAGGAGCATCGCAACAAAGCGTTTCTTGTTTGATTGTGGAGTTGCGATGCTTTTCGGCTCAAGGTCTGCACAATGAGGCTTGAAATCTGAAAGTTAAGGATCAACTTTAGGCGAGTCCTTTATGCAAATCTAGCCAACCCAATTGCAACCGTCTTGCATGTAGAGTTTCTTGCTTAGGAGAGACGGGTCAGACTTGCTGAGCCTATGTGCTCACGCTTGCTATATAAGTGGTTTTGCAGGATAACAACGATGCTGAAAAGAAGGTTGTCCGGTGAGACTCGGGAACTCCCGAGTCAGGTAACACATGGAGAACCGAGCCGCTGCTGCTTGTCTTCGTGTCGCTAGCGAGAGGAGTCCGTGGGCTGGACTTCATCTCGAATGCTCTTAGTTATTCGACGTGAGTTGATAAAGACTTCCGCTGTAGCTACTTGATGTAAAGTATTTACAAAGAAAAACTTGTAAGCTTCCGCTATTGTTTTATGTAATACATTGTTCCTCATATGTGTGTTGTTGGGTGCCGCATAACACGGCACCACCCAATGCGATTCCCGGGCGAGTGGCCTGTCTCGGTTGAGCGGGTCGCGTCATCCGGCTCCCTTGTTGCAGGTGTAGGAACTCCTGCGTCTTCCTCTTCATCAGACCTGGCGGTATATGATAGGCCCTGAAGGCCGTCCGGAACTCCGCCCAGGTCATCACTCAGTCGGTGGGCTGTGAAGCACAGAAGTTGGCCCACCACGCGCTCGCGGATCCTTGGAGCTGCTGGACCGCGAAGTGAGTCTTGCGCTGCTCGCTGATTTGGAGCAGCCCGAACTTCATTTCTATGGCGCGGAGCCAGTTGTCCGCGTCAAGTTGTTCATCCGCCCTTGAGAATACCGGGGGATGAGTTGCCAGGAAGTCGGAGTAGGAGCTCTGTTGGCGCTCCTCACGGTCTTGACGTCTCTCTGGGCGAGACGTATTGGCGATAAGGGTCTGCAGCAACTCTGTGTGCTGCTGATGCGAGCCCGCCATTGCCGCGACGATGTCGGCCAATGTAACCGTTGGCAGTGGCGGTGGCGGTGTTTGTTGTTGCTGTTGCTGCTGTTGCTGTTGTTGTCCCGAGGAGTCCTCGGGAGGTGGTTGGGAGGTATCTCCCCCTTGACTGGTACCCCCAACGTCAGGGTTGGCACGAGTACGCGTCATTCTGAAATTCAAAACAGCAGCGATTAGCACATGTCTTACTTAAAATTCCATAAGCAACAGTAGGTATTGAAGTGATACATGATTAATTTGCACAACGTTCACATATATTGATAAAGCATAAACTTTATACAAGATACATTATTCTCGGATCTCCGAGAAGTCGTGCTCATGTCGTCACTACCTATACATACGCTACTGTCTACACGACACGTCACCGATTACAACAGTTGGGTTATGCTACCCTGGCTGCCCTACTTGGCAACCGTAACTCCCTACTCGGAGTAGAATTCGACCTCCTGTGGGTCGTCCTCCTCCGGTACCTCTGCTGGTGGCTCTGGGTCTACCACCTCTTCTCCCATCCCGGGTTCTCCCATTGCTGGAAGACCCAAGACTACCGGTACGCCTAACACCGGGGGCACGAGGTCCTGCACAGCATGCACCTCATCCATAGCTTGGTTGTAGTCCTCTTCCCAGCCTTGTCCTTCCTCGATAGCGTCGTCCCGCTCTTGAGCAAGGTCCTCATTCTGCTGGGTTAGGGTCTGCACCAGCTCTTGCAACGCCGCGCTGTCAACACGGCTCTTCTTCTTTGCCTTCTTCAGACGACGCAACTGATTGTGTTGTTCATTCAGTCGCTTGATCGTCGGAAGGAGCACATTGCGGAGTGCGCTGTGAGCACTCTCGAAATGATCTCCACGGCTTGTGCTCTCCTTGAGCTTTGTGGCGAGATGCTCCGTATGAACAGCTTGGCTGTCCATCACGGCGTTTCCCGCCCTCATCTGGAGGCTGAGATTTGCCTCCGCGGGGTTGTACCTTGGGCAACTCGGATCCGTTGCCTCCAGGTACCTCTCTTCCCACACATGCTGAGCTCGTCCCTCTACCGGAACGAGTGCGTATGGAGTGCCCTCCATAGCCTGCACGTGTAGTTGGCAGAAACGTGTCATAGTGTCACGGGCTGCCACTTGCCACATCCCTTCCGGTTGTCTTCCTCTCACCGTGACGGTGAATGGCACCCAACCGGGTGGCGTAGGTCCTGCAGGAACCTCGACATGGATCGCCCACGTCTTGTTCCCCCCTTCGCCATCTTCTTTGGCGAAGTACTGCGGCATCTGATTGTACCCGAAATATTGGAGCATTTGCCACAATGCTTCCGGGTAGCCACTACGGTCAGAACAGTGGGAAACTACCCACCCGTTCTCCAACTGTTTATCTGCTGCCATCTGTAAAAATATATTTGAGAAATGTCAAATATTTATTTAAACAGTAAACCATTGAGTTATAACATAAGACATGTCATTGAACCCATAAAACTTGGAAACATAGTTCAAATTTTAAACAAATTTGACTGCTGATCTGCTGTTCCTATGACAGCCCTGACCAGTTTCCATTTCAACCTGATTTAGGCCATGTTAAAGGCAAAACTAATTCTGGAGCTCAACATCAAAGTTAAAGCTAACTTCAATAGCTTTCCAGCCAGTATTTGCTTGGACTAGGATCTGTCCTGGTTCAAAGGTTATGAGATGTCAAAGTTAACAGAATTTCTGGAACAATTGGACAGCACCTCCCTGCCTTAGGTACTGATTTGATCCAAGAATCCCAGTTACTTCTGTTCCTCATCTGACAAAACTTTCTGTTACAAAGTTGTAACCCATCTCATAAGCTTTCCAGAACTACCTCATTTTCTATTTTTGGATTTTTATGCAGGAAGTTATGCTTAATTTACAGAGAGTCTACAGAGAGTCTTTACTCTGTCCTGTTTTCTGGACAGTTTCAACTCTACTGCATTTTTCGAGTGGTTAAGGGATGAAACACCTCTGGACCTCAACAGAAAAGTTGTAAAGTTCTTCCAAATATTTCCAGAAATGTATCATACGACCCCAACATCGAAAGAACTCAACCTCTACCTCTGATTAACTTCAGCCTTGATTCAGCTAAAAACAGAGTGCTCTGTCCTTAACAACCTCTAAGTTGAAAACTTGTTAACTTTGAATATCCTGTTCAAGGGAAGGAGTTACATCAAGTTTTACTACTTTGGATCAAAACTTTCAAGTTTTAATTGAATTTGTTCATTTAGTTGGGTGTGACGTCGATGCGTCACCAGATCATGTCGGTACTACGTCCTCACAAAGAAAAACCCATACCGGACTTAACCGGCTTCGTTAGTTCAGTGGCACTACTCGTCACTCGCACACGGATGCTACACGTCTACCGTTTCATGGTCAGACTACCTGCAGAAACTCAAACAATCATCAGACTCGGCTGCACACCGAGCCCGGAATCCATACCGTTCGTACACCCGGCCGTCATCACTCGCCCGGATGTTCTCAAGCCAACCATGCCTTGAGTTACGTGTCCACGTTTCAGACCACGTGACGGGGTCTCCCAAGTTGCACCACGCACGCCAGGGATAGACGTTGCTCGAATACCCCAAACGACATGAAGAGTCGTAGAGGATACTCAAGCGGGTCGGGTTACCTGCCACCCGTGGGGCTCCACCCTTCAGCTTGTGCGCACTGGTGGACAGCGCTTACGTGCACCCCCCAAGACATGAACGTCCCGAGATGCACGATTTTCCGACATAACAAATAGGTTAATATGCCACTTTCTATATACTAATAACATCCTTATACGGGCTACTAACTCGTTCCTCACTGGATTTTTGAAAAAGAAGACCTTTGTACTGTGTTAAACCTCAAGCGAGCTCTGATACCACGCTGACACGACCCCACTGGTCCTGTCGAGCCAGGATCACGCTGAGGGGTGCTGCGTTGCACAGCACCGTATAACACACGTCAAAGGTACAAAGCAGAAGCGGAAATTTTATTACATAAACAAGTTTATGAACATGTTTACATCAAAATAAGTTCAGTCTACACTCGCGGGCGTAGACTAAGCATCAAGTGCACGTTCAGCCCTCGAACGTGTCATTGCTAGCACACACGCACACTAACTCTGTGGCGTGCACGACTCCCACTCGACGGGATTCCCCTCCTGGGGTTCCGTCTCCTCTTTGGGAGTCCCTTCCTCATAGAACCCTGCAAAAGCTTCAAACACAAGCAGTGAGCACGAAGGCTCAGCAAGCCTGACCCGTCTCACCTAAACATGGAACTTCTACATGAGGGTAATGGGTTACATGAGGTAAAAATCAGTTGCAAGGACTCGCCTAATTAGTAGAACCTTACTTTCAAGTTTTAGCAGCAGGTTGTGGAGAACCTTACGCTAAGGCACATGAGAGAGCCGCAATCAAACAAGAAACGCATTTCTCTCATGTCCTTTTCCCAAAGTTGAAAAGAACTTTAGTTAGCTCTAAGCTACAGCATATCATTAACAATCAATGTCCATCTTTCAATCAGCAACATTTTAACATGTAACTAGCCTGTTCTTTCTACATCGCGGTACAGTGAACAAGTGGTACTCACTGACCGCGAGGGACGGCGATTATAATCGATTTACACCTGCAGGGTTACCCGAACAACCCGTCACGTACGCCCGTACTCGATGTTGCCTACAGCAACCATCACGGACGCCGTACGCGACTACCTTTCACCCGTTAGCCAAATGTTGAACCGGTCCAATCGTCCCGAGCAAGAGGTCTCTGCACACGCATCTCAGTGCCGCCAGCCGATTTACACCTCGAGCTCTCAACCTACCCTCTGAACGACCAGCTATGCCTCAACACCCAGCTACCCGAGTTACATCAGTTTCCCGGTTCCCATATAGCCGGTAGGTCTTCGGTACTGTTCTAGCTTGTTCAACAGGCCCGCACACGGCTCGGTCCTCAATCGACACAAGCGGAGCTACAGCATACAGGCAACAAAGTCCTGCTGCCCTTACTCTCCGCTCGGTCTCATTTTCTTGCCATGTGTATCATGTGCTACCTTTACCCGAGCAATGTGCCTCTAGCCTATTCTCGCGAGTAGTTCCAACTACTCGACTTGTACCGAATCCTACTCTATCTTAGCAATGCAGTGGCTAACGAGGTTTTCAATCCTAAACCCAACCCATGGTTTTCTTGGCTATGCAGTTGGGTTTCCAATCAAGACTCTAATGCAAAGAACAACATTCAAAGATGTGCTCAAAACAACAAGCATTTGTAAAAAGGTTAATGCAAACCGGAGCTTGCCTTGCTGCTCTTGGTTGTAGGCTAGCTGTTCCTCCGGAGTAACGAAGTCTAGGACTTCGGGTTCCTCCTCGACCTTAGCGACTACATGATAAGAGCAATATATGTATCAATTTAAATGCATTGGTATTAACTTTGAAGTTGTGAAGTCTATAACCCTTGCTAGACAGACCTAATGACTGTGAAACTTTTACTTTGGCTTGGTTACAACCTAAACAGAGACTTAGTCAAGTTTTAGTTGCAGCAAAGCTCAATTGAGCTCTCCACAATTAATTATGTCCTTGACCTTAATTAAAGGCTTTTAGGGTGTTCTAAGGATTTTCATGAAACAAACTATGACTTTCTGAAAACTAGATTTTCAGAGGGTTCTAATGGATTTGGTCTCACTTAATTTGGGGGTTCCTAACTAAAGATATGGGCCAAACAATTTCAGAGAAAATTCTGAAAATGTTTCTGAACATTTTCTATTTTCTCTGGAACAGTTTCACTAATCACACCATTAGGTGGATTAAATGAGCTCAAATGGATCTGAATTTTTTATGGTAGTTCAGAGATATTTTGGTGAACATCTCAGCAAAATTTCAGGATTTTCCTCCACAGGATTCTCCAGTTAAAATTCCTAACAGTTTAAATTTTGAGGAATTATTTCTGGAGAATTAAGGGTTTTTATGAAGTGAAACTTGATTTGCTGGAAAGTACTCGGAGAGCTGAATCCAGCAAAATTTGGTTCACTCAATTTGGAGCTTTCCAGCCAAAGTTATGAGGATTTGAAGTTTGAAGGAAATCTGAAAATCGGGGAAAGTTTAAACTCGCGCGTGGGCCCAGGGGACACGCGTCGCACGCCGAGGCGACGGCACACCGCGGCCCACAAGGATTTTTGCACGCCAGCACACCTGATCCCGGCCGCAGCCGGATCTCGATTCACAATATCGGCCGCTGACAGCTGGGGTCCACCCCCTTCTTCAACCTCGCGACACCCGCGCCCCGGCGCCGAGGGATCTCGCCGGAGAGCTCGCCGCCGGCTTCTGTACAGCTCCAAACTTCTTGATTCTGGCCGCCCCTGCCTACTTTTACTCGGGGAACAGGATTCTAGGGTCAGCTGCTCATGACAATGGCCGGAGCATGGTCGGCGACGAGCCGCCACCTCGGAACGACTTCGGCCATGTCGGCTGACTTCTCTAGCACCTCAACTACTTGGGAAGCCGGTCGGGGAGCATCAGTGGACCTTAGAGAAGGTCGACATGAGCTCGAGGCAGCTCGGGGAAGGCCCGAAATAGGTCCTCACCGTGCGCCCGATACCGCCCGTTCGTTCCGCCATTAGTAGACCTCAAATTACGCCGGGCACAGAGGTTCTCCGGCCCAGAGTTGTGAAGGCAACTTGTGCGTCACCGTGTCTAGCTCGTGTGAGAGCGGCTTGAGGCCCTCTAATCCTTTCTAGAGCACAAATTAAACAGAATCGTACCCGAAGGTCGTTCTGCACACAGAAAGGGGAAAAGTGGAAATTCGCCGCCAGTGAGCAACCACTCGAGCTGTGGCTCGGGGATGAGCAGCACCGGTCACCAGCGCGTCCAAGGGTGCCTTGGCTCGGGCGTGACAACGCCCTGGTTGGGCTGTCCACAGGAGCCCGAGGTGCGGCGGTTCCAAGTCCCGAATTTGATCTTTCGGCACAGCCGATATCAATCGGTTTCAACCGAATTCTAGCAACGGCGAGGATGGAGGAAGGTCTCTAGTACCTTGCTGGGGCTCTGGAGTGGAAGGAGGGAGCTGCGATCGGCGTCCTCCGATCAAGTCCGAGCTGCGGAAGTTTTCGGCCGGCGCTGAGTTCTTGCGGAGAAGAACGGTGGTGCCTTGGCCGAGGAGGGGGCAGGCGCCTTAAGAAGGCTCTGCACCGCCTCACGCCCGCGCGTGGGCAAGCAGCTGCTGGCGCGGCGGCTGCCCTCGGTGGCGATCACCGCTGTGGCTCGGCGACCCGAGTGAAAAAGTCTCAGTCGGTTTGATCTGAGCAGTGGCTGACATGTGGGTCCCACCTCCAGTTTTAACCTCTGAAATTTACTCCTAATCACTGTTGTAAACAGTGAACCCCATATTACCCTTGGCAATTCAAATTATTCACCCATAAGCCATTTGAATTGATCAAAGTTCAAATGAGGTTTGGTTTGAATGAATTTCAGCACAAGTTCAGTTTGAAATTCAAATAAAGTTTGAATTTCTCCCCTTAGCTCATGTCAAGATCAACTCCAAATGGAGTGAAAATTGGTGTGAGAGCTCACAAAAATGTGCTGAGTAAGAATATGCCTTCCACTTTTAAATTCCTGGGATAAAAAAAGTTTGAATTTGAATATGGTTTCAAACTGCCCTCTTCCTATCTATACCCAAACTGACCTCAAAAAGGTTTTGGATTTGGGTGAAACTTGGCATGGACATCCTTAGTAAAGTGTAGGAGTTTTCATATGTCCAGCCCATCTATATCACATGTGGGAAATACCGCTTTTGCAATGTGTGAGTTTGTTTTCTAATGAGCATGTTGATAATTGTTACTTGCTCTTCATTTGTGTTCATCATTCTTCCTCAAATGAGGTGTGTGGTGTGGTGATGAACACTGCAAATGTGTGTCAAAAACTGAGGCCCTTACAACTAGCCTGTTCTTTCTAGGTCACGGTACAGTGAACAAGTGGTACTCACTGACCGCGAGGGACAGCGATTATAATCGATTTACACCTGCAGGGTTACCCGAACAACCCGTCACGTACGCCCGTACTCGATGTTGCCTACAACAACCATCACGGACGCCGTACGCGACTACCTTTCACCCGTTAGCCAAATGTTGAACCGGTCCAATCGTCCTGAGCAAGAGGTCTCTGCATGCGCATCTCAGTGCTGCCAGCCGATTTACACCTCGAGCTCTCAACCTACCCTCTGAACGAGCAGCTATGCCTCAACACCCAGCTACCCGAGTTACATCAGTTTCCCGGTTCCCATATAGCCGGTAGGTCTTCGGTACTGTTCTAGCTTGTTCAACAGGCCAGCACACGGCTCGGTCCTCAATCGACACAAGCGGAGCTACAGCACACAGGCCCCAAAGTCCTGCTGCCCTTACCCTCCGCTTGGTCTCATTTTCTTGCCATGTGTTTCATTTGCTATCACTACCCGAGTCGAGTGCCTCTAGCCTATGCTCGCGAGTAGTTCCAACTACTCGACTTGTACCGAATCCTACTCTATCCTAGCAATGCAGTAGCTAGCGGGGTTTGCAATCCTAAACCCAACCGATGGTTTTCTTGGCTATGCAGTTGGATTTCCACACAAGACTCTAATGCAAAGGATAACAATACTCAAGTAAGTGCTCAAAACAATAAAAATTTTATAAAAAAGTTAATGCAAACCGGAGCTTGCCTTGCTGCTCTTGGTCGTAGGCTAGCTGTTCCTCCGGAGTAACGAAGTCTAAGACTTCGGGTTCCTCCTCGACCTTAGCGACTACATGATGGAAGCAATATATGTATCAATTTAAATGCATTTGTATTGATTTTGAAGTTGTAAAGTCTATAACCCTTGCTAGACAGGCCCAATGACTGTGAAACTTTTACTGGGGCCTGGTTACAACCTATACAGAGATTTGGTCAAGTTTTAGTTGCAGTAAAGCTCATTTGAGCCCTCCACAATTAATTATGTCCTTGACCTTAATTGGAACTCTTAGGGTGTTCTAGGAATTTTCATGAAACAAACTATGACTTTCTGAAAACTAGATTTTCAGAGGGTTCTAATGGAGTTGGTCTCACTTAATTTGGAAGTTAATAACTAGAGATATGAGCTAAACAATTTCAGAGAAAATTCTGAAAATGTTTCTGAACATTTTATATTTTCTCTGGAACAGTTTCACTAGTCACACCATTAGGTGGATCAAATGAGCTCAAATGGATCTGAAATTTTTATGGTTGTTCAGGGATATTTTGGTGAACATCCCAGCAAAATTTCAGGATTTTCCTCAAAGGATTCTCCAGTTAAAATTTCTAACAGTTTAAACTTTGAGGAATTAATTCTGGAAAATTATGGGTTTTCATGAAGTGAAACTTGATTTTATGGAAAGTACTCGGAGATCTGAATCCAGCAAAATTTGGTTCACTCAATTTGGAGCTTTCTAGCGAAAGTTATGAGGATTTGAAGTTTGAAGGAAATCTGAAAATCGGGGAAAAGTTTACTCTCGCGCGTGGGCACAGGGGACACGCGTCGCACGCCGAGGCGACAGCACACCGCGGCCCACCCCCTTCTTCAACCTCGCGATGCCCGTGCTCCGTCACCGAGGGACCTCGCCGGAGAGCTCGCCGCCGGCTTCTGTACAGCTCCAAACTTCTCGATTCTGGCCGCCCCTGCCTACTTTTACTCGGGGAACAGGATTATAGGATCAGCTGCTTATGACAATGGCCGGAGCATGGTCGGCGACGAGCCGCAACCTCGGAACGACTTCGGCCATGTCAGCTGACTTCTCTAGCACCTCAGCTACTTGGGAAACCGGTCGGGAAGCACCAGTGGACCTCAGAGAAGGTCGACATGAGCTCGAGGCAGCTCGGGGAAGGCCCGAAATAGGTCCTCACCGTGCGCCCGATGCCGCCCGTTCATTCCGCCATTGGTAGACCTCAAATTACGCCGGGTACAGAGGTTCTCCGGCCCAGAGTTGTGAAGGAAACTTGTGCGCTACCGTGTCTAGCTTGTGTGAGAGCGGCTTGAGGCCCTCTAATCCTTTCTAGAGCACGAATTAAACAGAATCGTACCCGAAGGTCGTTCTGCACACAGAAAGGGGAAAAGTGGAAACTCGCCGCCGGTGAGCAACCACTCGAGCTGTGGCTCGGGGATGAGCAACACCGGTCACCAGCGCGTCCAAGGGTGCCTTGGCTCGGGCGTGACAACGCCCTGGTTGGGCTGTCCACGGGAGCCCGAGGTGCGGCGGTTCCAAGTTCCGAATTTGATCTTTCGGCACAGCCGATATCAACCGGTTTCAACGGAATTCTAGCAACGGGGAGGACGGAGGAGGTCTCTAGTACCTTGCTGGGGTTCTGGAGTGGACGGAGGGAGCTGCGATTGGCGTTCTCCGATCGATTCCGAGCTGCGGAAATTTTCGGCCGGCGCTGAGTTCTTGCGGGGAAGAACGGCAGTGCCTCGGCCGGGGAGGGGGGCAGGCGCCTTAAGAAGGCTCTGCACCGCCTCACGCCCGTGCGTGGGCAAGCAGCTGCTGGCGCGGCGGCTGCCCTCGGTGGCGATCACCGCTGCGGCTCGGCGACCCGAGTGAAAAAGTCTCAGTCGGTTTGATCTGAGCAGTGGCTGACATGTGGGTCCAACTTCCAGTTTTAACCTGTGAAATTTACTCCTAATCACTGTTGTAAACAGTGAACCCCATACTACCCTTGGCAATTCAAATTATTCACCCATGAGCCATTTGAATTGATCAAAGTTCAAATGAGGTTTGGTTTGAATGAATTTCAGCACAAGTGCAGTTTTGAGTTCAAATGAAGTTTGAATTTCTCCCACTTAGCTCATGTCAAGATCAACTCCAAATGGAGTGAAAATTGGTGTGTGAGCTCACAAAAATGTGCTGAGTAAGAATATGCCTCCCACTTTTAAATTCATGGGATAAAAACAGTTTGAATTTGAATATGGTTTCAAACTGCCCTCTTCCTAACTATACCCAAAATGACCTCAAAAGGTTTTGAATTTGGGTGAAACTTGGCATGGATATCCTTAATAAAGTGTAGGAGTTTTTATATGTCCAGCCCATCTATATCACATGTGGGAAATACCACTTTTGCAATATGTGAGTTTGTTCTCTAATGAGCATGTTGATAATTGTTACTTGCTCTTCATTTGTGTTCATCATCCTTCCTCACATGAGGTGTGTGGTGTGGTGATGAACACTACAAATGTGTGTCAAAAACTGAGGCCCTTACACCACCGCTTCAGTTGGGCGGCTTGGGTCCACCTGTCATCGGCGCCCGGTCTCGGAGCCAATGCGGTCGCCGATGCGATGTATTCGAAGATTTTCGAATCACCTCGAATTGTTCCTTGAAAGTTTTAAAAGGGGATCTCACCCGCATTGCGGCTTCCATTTGCATTTCCTAGCGCTCGTTCTTCCCTTGAACTCTTGCTCCTCGGCTTTCCTGTCCTTGTGTTCTCTTACGTCATGGCTTCCAACTTGCTCCCGACGCGTCTCGTTTGTTCCTCCGAGCTTGGGCCAGTGCGCAGGCTGCTGGGCTGGCGCACGGAGGAACAGAAATGCCGGCTCCGCCGGGGATCTCTCCCCCTGATCCTGGAAAAGGGGGAGATGGTCTTCTTCACTTCCTATGCTCTGGCGGGGTTCGTCCCGCCAATTTCTTTCTTCTTTGTCACACTGCTGGAGACTTATGGGCTCAGGCTCCACCATCTCTCTCCCAACTCCTTCGCAATGGCCGCAGTCTTCGTCCACTTCTGCGAGATGTTTGTGGGGGTGCACGCTTCTGTGACACTCTTCCGCTACTTCTTTGTGTTGCGGACGACTGGGCACGGCTCGAAGACCTAGATGGGGGCGTACTACTTCCAACATCGCTGCAAGGACCCAAAGGTCTCTGGGTACCTTCTGCCCTTCAGTGCATCAAGGTGGGAAAACTGGAGGGAGAGCTGGGTGGTAGTGCAGACCGACGAGCACGATCGCCTACAACTCCCGGCCGCTAGCCCAACCACCGATCGTTGCTTCTGGGAGGAGATCCCTGAGCTGGAGCAGGAGTACGCCCCGGTGTTGGAGCGGATCCGGTTCTTGGCCAACGAGGGGCTGACGTCCCTGATGGTGCTGATGGACTTCATGTCACGCCGTATTGCACCCTTGCAGCAGCGCAGTCGCCCAGCGTGGTACTACACTGGCGAGCAGGACTGTACCAGGCTGGAGAGGGGCCCCGGCTCTGATCCTTCTGACGAGGAGCTGTACGAGATGGTGGGCAAGGTGAGCGGCGACTACATTGCCAGTGGCGACCCCGCCCTTCCACCCTCTGCCACCCCCCTCTTCTTGGAGCCACAGAGGAGGTTAGAGCTCCTTCGGAAGATGCCGAACCTCGACGACATCGGGATCACCGTCCGGCAGGTCGGGGATGCCTTCCGGGGTATCACGATCCCAGGAACCGAGTGCTCCGGATCGGGGCACGAGGCATATGCTGCTGCCCAGCCCTTCCCATAAGCCGACGGAACTCAAGCCGCCGACAAGGGGAAGGGGAAGGAGCCGGCCCCCGGTCATCCAGAGAAGAAACGCGCCCGGTCTCCTCCGAGGGCGCCGCCTGCGCCAAGTCAGGGTGCCGGAGCACCCTTGCACCCATCTCCCGGGGGTGCTGGTCCATCGGGTGGCGACCCGAAGAGGCCCCGGATGTCCCACCACAGCGGGTCTCTCCCCGGACAGAGGCAGTCCGAAGTAACCCAAACGCCTCGTCATCCTTCCTCAAGCGGAGGGGCTTCTAGGACGGATGCTGGTGGGGCGACGCCGGGGAGTGTGCCGGGGGTCCAGGCGTCACGTCCCACGACAATTCCAACCGCAGGTCCTGGCGGTTCACTTACGGCCCAGGGGCCGGTGCTACAAGCCCGTTGGAGCGCTCATGTCGCCCAGTAAGTGTTGCTCCTTCTGGCTTGTAGGAGCAGCGTTCTCGTCTCCTCTCTTAGCCTGAGAGCTTTCTTTTCTTGCAGGGACCGACCGGCTGCCGGGGGCGGGCCCCTTACCCGGCCGTCTCCAACTGACGGAGGCTCCGCGCCTCAGCATCTGGGAACCGTGGCGGCTCACATGGCCCCGAAGTCTACGGGGGCTACCTCCGTGCCGGCGGGTTCACCCTCCGCAGTGGCCGCATCCGCACCTGTCCTATCTCCTTTACTAGCCCAGAAATCCGGTCCTGAGACTGGGAGGGCCGCTGCAGGTGCACCTGCTGGCCCCCTGGCTTCCTTAGGGCAGCGTCCCACTCCGGTTGCTGAGGCACCGGCGCCTCTGCCGGTCTTAGACTCGACAGGGGCGGTCAGGTGTGTGACTCCTGCCCCCTCTGTCCCGGCGCCCGTGTGGGATGCCCTGGGGCGTGTCCAGACCAGCGCCCGACAGCTCCAGGCCGCCTTCGAGCAGGAGCGGGGGGCGCTGGCCGGCGAGAGGGAACGCCTTCTCAGCTGGCAGCAGCGGGCCCAGGAGGCTAGGGTGGATCTTGACTCGAGGCAGTCAAGGCTTGAGGCCATGAGTGCTCTGCTTGACACTCAGAAGAAGGCCATTAGCCGCTTGGAGTCAGAGACCCGGCGGCTTCGTGCTTCCTACCGCGAGGCCCTGGCCCATGTTGAAGCCAAAGCCGAGGAGCGTTCTGCCGCCGCGGAGGAGTTGTGGCTGCAGGTAGCGCGTCGAGAGTGCGCCGTTGCCGATCGGGAATGCGCTGCAGCGGCCGAGGAGGAGAAGACCACCGCCCGGCTGAGAGCCAAAGTGGGGGAGCTGAGGGCTCGGACCGAGGAGCTGGAGCTCCGTGAGTCGGCTGCTGCCGTGAGGGAGGAGCAGTTCTCCCAGGAGCGCCAGGCGGCGATGGATCGCGAGCTGGCGGCTCGCCAAGAGGTAGAGAAGCTCCAGTCTTTGCGGTCTGCCGAGGCCCAGGCAGTCTGGGGCTTTATTGCCAAGGCAGGGTCCGCCTTGGCTCCTCTTGGTTTCAGCCCTGTGCGGACGGAGGCTTCGGCACGGCAGATGTCTGAAGCGATCCCGGCACTTGAGTCCATCGGCGACAAGCTGGGTTGGCTCGAAGCGGTGATCGCCGACGAGCTTGAAGTGGAAGGACGGGGCCTGGCGAAGGAGGTCGCTATGCACGTACTGGCGTGCTTCCTGAGCCAAGACCCTTCCTTTTCTCTGGGGCCAGTCCTTCTAGGACCCGTTGCCGAGCGGGAGGAAGCTGCCAGGGCCGAGGTCGAGGACGTGGCTGCCCTTGTGGCCTCTAGGTTTCATCGGGAGTCCGTGGACTCTTAGGCATCTGCCCCTGTGGCCACAAGGCCCTGTACCTCCTTTTTTATTTTTGTTGAGTCTGTAGCCCAGCTCGTGGAGCCTTGTATGAACAGACTCCTGTTTCCTTCTGTGTCTGCATGTCCTAGTCTTCTTCCTGGTTTTTCCTGGCCGAGTCCTTAGCTCCGCAAGGTACTCGGAGGCCTTGACCAATCTCGAAGCTCTGCATAGACACCTTCTCAGGGTCCTTACTATATATTAAGGGTCCCGGAGGTCTCCAGGACCCGCCCCATGAGAATGGGGGGGGGGGGGTCCGGGCCTGCTGGCCACGTGGCGGGCCCGGAGCTCCCCTCTGAGGGGAGGTCCGGGCTTGTGGGGCACGTGGAGCCCTTGGACCTTTCCCCGATAGGTCCTGCACACAAGTAAGGGAAACGTAATTCTCCTTGGGGGCTCCCCCTCTTCTATCTCATAGTCTTATTTGGCTTACGGTCCCCGTCCACGTATACGGTGCTTGGGGACTACCGTGCGCGATGTGCCGGGGGCTCGGGGTCCCCCTGGCTATCGGCAGGTACCTCCAACGCAACCGCCTTTGGTAGGGCAGCAAATGCCGACTAAAGGTGAGAATGAGAAGAGGGAGCTGAGCGCATGGTGAGCATGCGCTAGAAGTGCCGTCATAAAAATTTAATAAGTAAATTAAATGAGCACCAAAGAAGAGCAACGTAGGTGTCGGTACCTGAGATATGGGGTACCCCCGCGCACAAGGTAAAATGCCTAAGGTACTCGCCCTTCTCCGCAGGGAGAGCTCCGAAGGCGCCACGCGTCCGGCGGGGCCGGACCTCCCTCTCCTCAGAGGAGAGCTCCAGGCCCGCCACGTGGCACACAGAAGCCGGACCTCCCCCTCCGCAGGAGAGAGGTCCGAAGATGCCATGTGTCCAGCCGGGCCGGACCTCCCTCTCCGCAGAGGAGAGCTCCGGGCCCGCCACGTGGCATACAGAGGCTGGGACTCCCCCTCCGCCACGTGGCCAGAGGAACGGTGCTGCCTGCCCCGGAGCGGTAGGTGGCGGGCGTAAAGGCGCCCCACACCTTGCCCTTACAAGGAATTCAAGGCCCGCGTCTTCCCAAGACGCGGAAACGCGGAGCACGCATCTATCAGGTGCCGTTGCGCCCAGTCGCATCACAGACTAGCTCGCGGTGTCAGAACCTGCCAGCTAATAAACGCCGCGACAAGACATCCCATGCCGCCTGCGCCGTCATCAACCACTACGACTAGCAAGCGGCATGGGCAGGGCGGCAAGATGAAGACTCAGAAGCCTTCAACCAGAGGCAACTACCGGCGTAACTACAGATACGGTAGTTAATAAACAATCTTCCCGGGACCACCTGTCGGGTCCCGGGTTCCCTTGTAAGCCGCCCGAGTCTTGGACTATAAAAGGCTCGGGCGGGCGTCGATAGCAAGGGTTCGCACTTTGCAACTCATACGCTAGCCATACACTCTCAAGCTGTAACTCACCACCAAGCTCAGGCCTCCGGCCCTGAGCAGCAAGCAATACAGCGAGCTCCATAGCTCGCCGTGGACGTAGGGTTTTACGCTCCGGCGGACTGAACCACGTAAAACTTGCCGTGTCAAGCTCTCGCTAACTCGTCCATCCGCGCAAGCTTTCCGCTAGGAGACTAGCCCCGCCGAAAAAAGAACCTCCGCGGGCTGCCCAGTGCAGGCCCGGGGGAAGTGTCGATCGCACACTTCGACATTTGGCGCGCCAGGTAGAGGGCTTTTCCCCTAGCGCGATGAGTTTCCGCCGACGAAGATGACCAAGCTTCCTTCAACGGCAAACTCTTCCCCTCCGCGTCCACGGCGAACCGTGACCACTGGGGAGTACATGTCGACACACTCAGGATGGAGTGTGACAGGGCAAGCTGGAAGCCAGCAACCGGCCTTGGCAGCGCCGACCCCGGCAATGCAGGCTCCATCCAGCGTCAGGCCTTCAGTAGCGCCGGGCATACCCGGTGGGGGTGCGCTAGCCGCAGCAAGGGCGCTACTGCGCAATCCGCCTGCTGGGGACGCGCCTCAGGCAGCGACCCAGCAGTGGATTCGCGAGGTAGACCGTCTTGTCGTCGCCGCCGCAAACCATTGACTTCGGCGGGGACGACGCTCCGACCAACCGGCTGTGTCGCTGACGCGCACGCCAACGGTTGACGGCCAGACGGGGGAGTTCCAGCTCCACCAAGCTTCCGTCGACGGACCTGAGGACAGAGCTGGAACGGTGCCACTTAGGCCAAGATGTCCGAGTGTTCCTCGAGCGACGTCAAGAAAGGCGTCGCACTCAAGAGGCTGGCGACAACATGACGTCAGCCTCGACCCAGCCTGAAGGGCAGATCTTCGCTACGCGAGCTCTGCCCCAGGCATACGCCGCGCAGCATATGCCACAACCATATGCCCTGCAAACGGCGTCCCTGGTCTATGGAGCGGCCTTGCCCATACCGGGGCACACTGTGCCAGCGGAGAACCAAGCGTTCGCGGCACCAATACCTGCACTGGGAGCCAGCAACCGGCTCTGGCAACGCCGACCCCGGCAAGGCAGGCTCCGACCAGCGTCAGGTTTTCAGTAGTGTTGGGTGTACCCAGCGAGGGTGCGCTAGCCGCAGCGAAGAGCGCTGCTACTCAATATGCCACGGTCGTATGTCCTACGTATGGCGGCCGGAGCATGCGGTGCTCAGCGCGAACCAAGCATTCGCGGCATCAGAACCTGCGGCGACAGAAGCAGGGTGTGCGGCCCTCGCGCCCCGCCTTCGCTTCACAAAATGGCCGCGCAAGTTTCGGCCGCTCTTGCCTGAGAAGTACGACGGCAGCATCAACCCGGCGGAATTCCTCCAGATGCCGGGAAATCCAGAAGCTCACGGAGCGCTTCCAGGAGGGGAAGCAGCCCCTAGCTGATGCCCCATCCTATAGTCAAAGGGAGGGCAAGCAGAAGGCCGAGGCCCGAGACGGCGACGACCACCAGGTGGAGTTCCAGGAGCTCCAGCTCGCCGTAAAGGCAGTGCGCAATCATGGGAGCTCCGGCTCCAGTGACGACGAGCACTGGAAGATGCCCTGTGACATCTTCGGCGGGTCCGCTGACCCCCTGTCCCAAAGCATGGCTAAGGCCTTGCGCCGAGCGGTAGCGTCGGTGGCTCCCCTCCCAGGTGCAGTACCGCACCTCAGGTGGATGGGAACCCCCATCAGCTTCGATGGCACCGACTGCCCCAGGAACATGGCTGGGGCCGGCCAACTACCGCTCGTGGTGGCCCTACCATCGCCAACGTGAAGATGTACCACGTTTTGGTGGATGGTGGGGCTGGACCGAACCTCATCAGTCACGCAGCCTTCCAGAAGCTGCAGATCCCGATGGCCAAGCTCGCCCCATCAAGCCCGTTCTCAGGGGTAGGGCCGGGACAGGTCGTTCCCTACGGCCGCATCAACCTCCCGGTGACCTTTGGGGCACCGGACAGCTACCGGGCAGAGTGCATTCTGTTCGACGTGGCTGAGATTGGCCTCCCCTTCAATACCGTAATCGGTAGGCCAGCCCTGTACCGATTCATGGCAGTAGCCCACTACGGCTATCTTGTCTTGAAGATGCCTACACCAACAGGCGTCCTCAAGTTTTGTGGAGACCGTGCTGCCGCAGTATTAGCCTTGGAAAGGCTTTAGGCGCTTACAGCAACTAGAGCACCAGCCCTCGGCAGTACAGAACCAAACCAGCTCCACCTAAGTGCATGCCACCGTGCCTCTACCACCGCACCCCGCGTGCAACCCCTTGATGAGGACGACGTTCCCACAAGGCTCGTCTGAATCAGCGCCGATGCCACCCAGACCACCCGGGTAGCCGGGGGCCTGGGTAGCATATAGGAAGGCGCGCTCGTTGCCCCTGTAACACCCCAAATTTTGATTCAAAACCCTAAACCATGTTCAGAGGGGAATTTAGAAATTTTTGGACGTGTTGCATGTTTTGCAAAAATTCAAATTCAAACTGGAATTCAAATTATACTCAAAACAGAAAAGAAATGGAAAAAGAAAAAGAGAAAACGGGAAAAAACTGGCCAGTGGGCCGAAACCCGCCAGCCGGCCCAGCTACTCCCGCGCCAGCCCGCCCCCGCGCGCGCCGCGCTGCCTCTCACCGACGGGTGGGACCCACATGTCATCCCTAACCCTGAGCCCCCGCGACCCCGGACTTTTCCCCCGAGCGCGCGCGATCGCAACCGACCGGAAACCGCGTCCCGTCGCCCGAATTCTGGTCCCGGAGGACTCCAACTCGATCACAACAGACCCACCGCCCTCCCCCGGCTATAAAAACCCCCGATCCGATCAGTTTTTCCCACGCGATCGCCGATTTTCACTCCGGTGAGCACCGAGACTTCGCCGGTGAATTCTGGCCGATCTAAGCTCGGAAACTCTGATCTAACTCGCTGGTCTTGATCCACCGCCTCCGGGGAACTTTGCAGGTGCAGAAAACCCGAAGACTTACGGTGTAAATCCAGCGCCGACGAGCTTCGCCGTGGTTTTGCCTCGGACCTCGCCGCCGACCACTTTCCAGGATCCCCGAGCTCGAGAAAACCCCCGAGGTGAGATCCCTGACCTCCCCTCTACCGATCAATGCCATAAGATCACAGTTCTAGGTAGAATTCTCGCGGATCCGAAACTTTCCGGCGAGATCGCCGCTTCCTGCCGCCGTGCGCCGCCGGCAGCGCCGCCCGCGCTCGATCAGAGCGACGTGGCCACTTGTGCGCCGTTTATTTTAAATCGCACGGTAGACTTTAAAACCCCGCGTACCGGTTCGATCTTATAATCTCAGCCGTTGGTTTAAAATCGAACGGACCACGTCAGCCCCGTGTTATAAAGACTGAAATTCTTACGTGCTACCCCCTAGGGATCTCTGGAATTGAGAGCTAGCCCCGGAAACTTCAGATCTAGCCCCTGGAACTCCAGAAAATCGTGTAAATCCGTTTAAAAATCAGTTTTAACCCCTGGACTTAATAGAAATTAAGAAAAACACCTCTGATAAGTGTAGCTAGACCCCTGGAAATTATGAAAATAATATTATAGACCCTGTAATGGGGTGAGTTTACTTTTTAGCCCTGTTTAGTATTTAATTTACAAAATTGAATATGTAACTAGTGTTTAAAAATTAAAAAGGGGGACAAACATAATTGTCAAAATTTATTAAAAACTTTCTCGGTACTTAGAAAACTTTGGAGTGAGATAAAAATATATTTTTGGGCTGAAATAAATCTGTTTTATCTATTATTCACATTTATTAGTATAGGGACACATTTTTAAGTAAAGAATAGTTAAAGAAAAATAGGGAAAATAATTATGAAATAGTATACATCATAAGCCATGGTCAAAATATGATTTTAAATTATTTAGGACCAGAACCTAATCTGTTTAGGTGATGTGTATTACTAATTTAATAATAAAATACACAATTATGCATAGGAATATAAATCTGAAAATATAGCAACTAGTAAATGATAAATGGAGTTTCTAAAATACAAAGAATTCAGTTTAGGGTTGATAGAAATTGTGAAGGCACATTGTATGCAAGTATAAATGTGGACACAAAAGTAGGAATCATATATACATGGTTAAAAGTGCATGCAAGCCACAACTTAACACACATAAAGTAACCACAACACATATAATGGTAAAGAACTTTTATAAATATGAATGTGTGGTTTGTATGAAGTAGAAGTGTGAACTATGTCTTATGATTGTTGTTTTTCTTTTGCTATGTGTGATGGTATGAAGTAGAACCTGTTCAAGAGCAAGTTATTCCTTTCCAAGATCAGGACTATCCATTTCAAGAGCAGCAAGAAGGAGGCAAGTGTCCTTGACCACTTTGATCCTATGCTAGGATGTGTAGATAGAATTATTTGCATTGTCAAATGAAATATGAAACCCATGCTACGAAAGTTTCCCTAGAATTGCATTACCTTGTTTCCTTGTAGCTTGGGTTGGGATTTATTTTGTCATGTCATTTATTTACATGCATTTGCTTAGCCATGCTTAGAATGGGATATTTGGGAAATGAGATCATCAGTTTATATTACCATACTCTTGGATGAGGTATTGTGAGTTATGTAGAGGTAGGGATCAAGGCAAGTTGGATGTTTTGGTTGTGTGCTGGGTGCACGAGACTTGGGTTTGTGTTTAGTACTTGCCTGGATCCTAAGGACCGGTTCATGGAGCATGTAACCCGGCTTTACAGTGCCAACCACATGCTGAGATGGGGCAGCTTGGCCAATTAATTAGGTGTATCCCCGGCGTAGTATGGGTGTGTTGGATGGTGCGGGGAGTGGGTGTCAGCTGGACTACCATATGAACCGCAAGGCTCAAGAGGGGGCCACTGCAGCGGGGTTGGAGCCTCTTGTATGCTGTTAGGGGTGAAACCTCAGTGGGCCCATGCTCGTCGGGAATCCCTTTGTAAAGGCTTCGTAGTGATCTCCTGGCTGCACACCTGGGAAGTGTGAATGTGGATCGTAGCCACTGGCATAATGGAGGTTCTTTTAGTCCACCCGGCAACGGGGGATGAAACCACTACTTGTGGGTACAGTGGTACAAACTCTGCAGAGTCAAAACTGTCTTGACAGCCGTGCTCACGGTTAAGAGCGGCCTGGACTTATTCATGATTAGAGGAGTGATGGTTTTTGGAAGTTGTGGATGTTAAGCGGGGAGCTTAACATTGGAAATGATGTTATGGTTATTTGGTTATGATGATGGGATGGGAGATTGGGACCATTTCACCTGTGTAGTAATGTAGGTGCTTAATAAGCTAAGGTGATAGGTATTAATTGCGTAGTGCTTTAGCCATGAGTTCAACCTCTCCTTGTTCTAGCCATGCATGATATAATTTTCCCACACTTGCTGAGTACCCTTGGTACTCAACCTTGCATATTTGTTGGTTTATATTGCTGCTCAGGTCAAGATAATGAGGTGGTGTATAATGACCAAGATTTTGGACCCGAGGAAGGCTTTTAGGTTCATGAAGACCCCCGGGCAACGCCTGTGATGGAGCCCTAATGAATAATATTCCGCTGCTAGTTTATTTACTTGTGATGAAGCATTAGTGTCCATTGAGACATTTGCGATGTAAGACTTATTTATATTCGACACCTGGCTTGTAATAAATGATGCTTCACTATTTGTCATCACATGTATGAGAAAATGATCCTGGCATACACGTGATATTCACTTGGTTGTTCTTCGGAAAAACCGGGTGTGACAGCCCCCCTCCGGCATGAGGTCGATGTGCTGCATGACGGCCATCACCGAGGCCAGAGATCCCTAGGGAGGTGATGGAGCACTACTTAAAGGTCTTTCCCGACGTCCAGCCGTCCGACGAGACGGAGAGTCCGCCGCTCCCGGCGCTTGGCAAACCGTGTTATTATCCCGAAGGCCAGCGAGAAGCTCCGGAAGCGCATCCACTACACCAGTCTCAATAAGGCATGCCCTAAAGACCTATTTTCTCTTCCTATGACAGGGCAAATAGTAGACTCGATACCAGGCTGTGATATGCTGCGCTTCCCAAATGCTTGCTAGGGCTCCCATCAGACCCCTGTGTCTGAAGTAGTTGAAGGGCGCCCTTTACCTGCTAATCCTGGCGTAAACCGACTCGGCATAGCTAGGGGTACCGCGAATTTCCGGTCTTCGCGCAATGGCTTTAACCCCATACCACAGTAACCTGTTTCGCTACCAAGAAGCAGGCACCGGAAGAACAGACCTCGGATCCCCTACACAACCTCCCGGAGGACCAGCAGGACCTCCCGGAGCTCCCGGGACGTCAGCGGAGCTTCCGCAAGGTCCAAAGCAGCCTGAGGACCCCCGAGTGTCGGACACCCGGCGATCTTCCTAGACTAAAAGCTATCCCCCACAGCTCCACGCAGCGGGCGATGCCGCCAGATGGGCGGCGGAACTACTGAAGTTTGATCTAGGTTCCCCTTCCCGTCATACAGACATTAACAGAGCATTAGTTCACTTGTGGCTGAAGTAGACGCATGCTCAGGGGGCCACGAAGACGATGAAACAGGACCCTGAGCCCTGACCTTCACCAGGCCTTATCGAATGATGTTCGTCGACGGCTCCTCGCGAAAGCAGGGGGCCGATGCTAGCGTACTGTTCCTCACGCCATCGGGGGAGCAGTCCGGGTATGTGGCGCGTTTCAATTCCAAGGTAACCAACAACATAGCAAAGTATGGAGTGCTCATCCTTCTCGCTAGTCGTTGGCTCAGGGCAATCCCCAGTCTGGTTATCAACCAAGACGGCGGAGACAGACCCCCTCGCCTTGGACCTGCACCACGTACCGCGCGCTAGCAAGGCCGCAGCTGACGACCTTTCAACGAGGGCCCCACTGCCACCCGAGCCACTGTGCCTGAAGGGGGCCTCGAGAGGACGTTGCCACGACCCACAGCCCGGCCCGCCGAGCCGGGCGAAGGGGGCTAGACCAGCACCTCGAAGCTGGCGGTCCCGGCGGCCATGAGCGCCGCCAAGGATCCTAAGTGTCACTGGGGACTCCGTGCAACCCAGCGCTCAAGATCCAGATGCTCAAGTCAGACCCGATGCATGGATCACGGAGGTCCGGGACTACTTGAAAGACAATATCCTCCATGATGAACGTGTATCCGCTGAACGGATTGCGCGTATGGCTAAGAGACACATGGAGGTAGAGGGGGATCTCTACCGAGCAGATCCATACACCGGCTTGGACGGTACAGATGATCCAGCCCGCCTGGCCATTTGCCGTACTGGGGCTGGACATCCCGGGCCTGGGACCATTCCCCAGAACCGAAGACAGGGACCCGCTCCCGAACCTTCGGAACACGGAACACCGCTGTAAGTTCTACCCCTAGAGCAACAATAGGGCAGGCCTTTCTTTTTGTAGTAATTTCCATAAAAGTCCGTGAACAGGGCTTGGAGCAACCAAGCCTCAGGGGACGGTCCAGGACTACGTTCAGCTTCGCCTGGTTCCGACCCCAAGCGCGTAGAGTCTTGCTTCCCTTGAGGTGGGTCGTGGCCTACATATGCGGCCCGCTGTAAGGGCCTCAGTTTTGACACTCATTTGCAGTGTTCATCACCACACCACACACCTCATTTGAGCAAGAATGATGAACACAAATGAAGAGCAAGTAACAACTATCAACATGCTCATTTGAGAACAAACTCACACATTGCAAAAGTGGTGTTTCCCACATGTGATATGGATGGGCTGGGCATATGAAAACTCCTACACGTTGCTAAGGATGTCCATGCCAAGTTTCACCCAAATTCAAAACCTTTTTGAGGTTATTTTGGGTATAGATAGGAGGAGGGCAGTTTGAAACCATATTCAAATTCAAACTGTTTTCACCCACTGAATTTAAAAGTGGAAGGCATATTCTTACTCAGCACATTTTTGTGAGCTCACACACCAATTTTCACTCCATTTGGAGTTGATCTTGACATGAGCTAAGGGGGAGAAATTCAAACTTTATTTGAATTTCAAACTGAACTTGTGCTGAAATTCATTCAAACCAAACCTCATTTGAACTTTGATCAATTCAAATGGCTCTTGGGTGAATAATTTGAATTGCCAAGGGTAGAATAGGGTTCACTGTTTACCACAGCTGTTAGGAATGAATTTCAGAGGTTAAAAGAGGAGTGGGACCCACATGTCAGCCTCTGCCTCAAAGCAAACCGACTGAACCACAGTTCAGTCGGTTCCTGGCAGCTGTGCGCGCGCGCCACCGAAGGGGGCAGCCGGCGCCAGCTCCTGCTGCGTGCCCCAAGCCGGAGACCAGCCGGTCGGGCTATTTGTTCCCTCCCCGGCGTGCTTCAGTCCCCATTTCCCCGAGCTACCGACGTGCACGACTGTTTCTCCCACTGCCATCACCGGCGCTCGAGTTCCTGCTTGATCAAGCCGATCGCAGCTCCCTCTTTCCATTCCAAGATCCCAGCAAGGTACTAGCGACCATCCTCCATCCTTCCCATTGATAGAGATCGATTGAAACCGAGTGAAATCGGCTGTGCCGAAAGATCAAACTCGGAACTGGAAACCGCCGCACCTCGGGCTCTCGTGGACAGCCCAACCTGGGCGTTGTCACACCCGAGCCAAGACACCCTTGGACGCGCAGGTGACCGGTGCTGCTCATCCCCGAGCCACAGCTCGAGTGGTTGCTCACCGGCGGCGAATTTCCACTTTTCCCCTTTCTGTGTGCAGAACGACCTTCGGGTACGATTCTGTTTAATTCGTGCTCTAGAAAGGATTAGAGGGCCTCAGGCCACTCCCACACGAGCTAGACACGGTGACGCACAAGTTGCCTTCACAACTCTGGGCCGGAGAACCTCTGTGCCCGGCGTAATTCAAGGTCTACTAATGGCGGAACGAACGGGGGGTATCGGGCGCACGGTGAGGACCTGTTTCGGGCCTTCCCCGAGCTGCCTCGAGTTCATGTCGACCTTCTCTGAGGTCCACTGATGCTCCCCGACCGATTTCCCCAAGTAGCTGAGGTACTAGGAGAGGCAGCCGACATGGCCGAAGTCATTCCGATATGGCGGCTCGTCGCCGACCATACTCCGGCCGTTGTCATGAGCAGCTGACCCTCGGATCATGTTCCCCAAGTAAAAGTAGGCAGGGGCGGCCAGAATCAAGGAGTTTGGAGCTGCACAGCAGCCAGCGGCGAGCTCTCCGGCGAGGTCCCTCGGCGGCGGAGCGCGGGTGTCGCGAGGTTGAAGAAGGGGGTGGACCCCAGCTGTCAGCGGCCGATATTTTGAATCGGGATCCGGCTGCGGCCGGGATCGGGTGTGCTGGCGCGCAAAAGCCTTGTGGGCCGCGGTGTGCTGTCGCTTCGGCGTGCGACGCGTGTCCCCTGGGCCCACGCGCGAGTTTAAACTTTTCCCCGATTTTCAGATTTCCTTCAAACTTCAAATCCTCATAACTTTGGCTAGAAAGCTCCAAATCGAGTGAACCAAATTTTGCTGGATTCAGCTCTCTGAGTACTTTCCAGAAAATCAAGTTTCACTTCATGAAATTCCTTAATTCTCCAGAATTAATTCCTTAAAGTTTAAACTGTTAGGAATTTTAACTGGAGAATCCTTTGGAGGAAAATGCTGAAATTTTGCTGAGATGTTCACCAAAATATCCTTGAACTACCATAAAAATTTCAGATCCATTTGAGCTCATTTAATCCACCTAATGGTGTGATTAGTGAAACTGTTCCAGAGAAAATAGAAAATGTTCAGAAACATTTTCAGAATTTTCTCTGAAATTGTTTAGCTCATATCTTTAGCTAGAGACTTCCAAATTAAGTGAGACCAACTCCATTAGAACCCTCTGAAAATCTAGTTTTCAGAAAGTCATAGTTTGTCTCATGAAAATTCCTAGAACACCCTAAGAGTTCCAATTAAGGTCAAGGACATAATTATTTGTGGAGGGCTCAAATGAGCTTTGCTGCAACTAAAACTTGACCAAGTCTTTGTTTAGGTTGTAACCAAGCCACAGTAAAAGTTTCACAGTCATTAGGTCTGTCTAGCAAGGGTTGTAGACTTCACAACTTCGAACTTAATAACAAATGCATTTAAATTAATACATACATTGTTCTTATCATGTAGTCGCTAAGGTCGAGGAGGAACCCGAAGTCCTAGACTTCGTCACTCCGGAGGAACAGCTAGCCTACGACCAAGAGCAGCAAGGCAAGCCCCGGTTTGCATTAACCTTTTTACAAATTTTTATTGTTTTGAGCACATATTTGCTTCCATTGTCTTTGCATTAGAGTCTTGATTGAAAACCCAACTGCACAGCCAATAAAACCATGGGTTGGGTTTAGGACGGAAAACCTCGTTAGCCACTGCATGGCTAGGATAGAGTAGGATTCGGTACAAGTCGAGTAATTGGAACTACTCGCGAGAATAGGCTAGAGGCACATTGCTCGGGTAGAGATAGCACATGAAACACATGGCAAGAAAATGAGACCGAGCGGAGAGTAAGGGCAGCAGGACTTTGGGGCCTGTGTGCTGTAGCTCCGCTTGTGTCGATTGAGGACCGAGCCGTGTGCGGGCCTGTTGAACAAGCTAGAACAGTACCGAAGACCTACCGGCTATATGGGAACCGGGAAACTGATGTAACTCGGGTAGCTGGGTATTGAGGCATTGCCCGTCGTTCAGAGGGTAGGTTGAGAGCTCGAGGTGTAAATCAGCTGGCGGCACAGAGATGCGCGTGCAGGGACCTCTTGCTCGGGACGATGGGACCGGTTCAATATTTGGCTAACGGGTGAAAGGTAGTCGCGTACGGCGTCCGTGATGGTTGTTGTAGGCAACATCGAGTACGGGCGTACGTGACGGGTTGTTCGGGTAATCCCTGCAGGTGTAAATCGATTATAATTGCCGTCCTTCGCGGTCAGTGAGTACCACTTGTTCACTGTACCGTGACGTAGAATGAACAGGCTAGTTACATGTTAAAATGTTGCTGATTGAAAGATGGACATTGATTGTTAATGATATGATGTAGCTTAGAGCTAACTAAAGTTCTTTTCAACTTTGGGCAAAGTACATGAGAGAAATGCGTTTCTTGTTTGATTGCGGCTCTCTCATGTACCTTCGCGTAAGGTTCTCCACAACCTGCTGCTAAAACTTGAAAGTAAGGTTCTACTAATTAGGCGAGTCCTTGCAAATGATTTTACCTCATGTAACCCATTACCCTCATGTAGAAGTTCCATGTTTAGGTGAGACGGGTCAGACTTGCTGAGCCTTCGTGCTCACTGCTTGTGTTTGAAGCTTTTGCAGGGTTCTATGAGGAAGGGACTCCCGAAGAGGAGACGGAACCCCAGGAGGGGAACCCCGTCGAGTGGGAGTCGTGCACGCCGCAGAGTTAGTGTGCGTGTGTGCTAGCAAGGACACGTTCGAGGGCTGAACGTGCACTTGATGCTTAGTCTACGCCCGCGAGTGTGGACTAAACTTATTTTGATGTAAACATGTTAATAAACTTGTTTATGTAATAAAGCTTCCGCTTCCGCTTGTACCTTTGACGTGTGTTATACGGTGCTGTGCAACGCAGCACCCCTCAGCGTGATCCTGGCTCGACAGGACCAAATGGGGTCGTGTCAGCGTGGTATCAGAGCTCGCTTGAGGTTTAACACAGTACAAAGGTCTTCTTTTTCAAAAATCCAGTGAGGAACGAGTTAGTAGCCCGTATAAGGATGTTATTAGCATATAGAAAGTGGCATATTAACCCTATTTGTTATGTCGGAAAATCGTGCATCTCGGGACGTTCATGTCTTGGGGGTGCACGTAAGCGCTGTCCACCAGTGCGCACAAGCTGAAGGGTGGAGCCCCACGGGTGGCAGGTAACCCGACCCGCTTTAGTATCCTCTACGACTCTTCATGTCGTTTGGGGTATTCGAGCAACGTCTGTCCCTGGCGTGCGTGGTGCAACATGGGAGACCCCGTCACGTGGTCTGAAACGTGAACACGTAACTCAAGGCGTGTTTGGCTTGAGAACATCCGGGCGAGTGATGACGGCCGGGTGTACCAACTGTATGGATTCCGGGCTCGGTGTGCAGCCGAGTCTGATGATTGTTTGAGTTTCTGCAGGTAGCCTTACCACGAAACGGTAGACGTGTAGCATCCGTGTGCGAGTGACGAGTAGTGCCACTGAACTAACGAAGCCGGCTAAGTCCGGTATAGGTTTTTCCTTTGTGAGGACGTAGTACCGACATAATCTGGTGATGCATCGACGTCACACCCAACTAAGTGAACAACTTCATTTAAAAACTTGAAGGTTTTGATCCAAAGTAGTAAAACTTGATGTAACTCCTTCCCTTGAACAGGATATTCAAAGCTAACAAGTTTTCAACTTATAGGATGTTAAGGACAGAGCACTCTGTTTTCAGCTGGATCAAGGCTGAATTTAATCAGAGGTTAGAGGTTGAGTTCTTTCGAGGTTGGGGTCGTATGATACATTTCTGGAAAGCTTTGGAGGAGCTTTACAACTTTTCTGTTGAGTTCCAGAGGTGTTTCATCCCTTAACCACTCGAAAAATGCAGTAGAGTTGAAACTGTCCAGGAAACAGGACAGAGCAAGGACTCTCTGTAAACTCTCTGTAAATTAAGCATAACTTCCTGCTTAAAAAGCCAAAAATAGGAAATGAGGTAGTTCTGGAAAGCTTATGAGATGGGTTACAACTTTGTAACAGAAAGTTTTGTCAGGTTAGGAATAGAATTAACTGGGATTCTTGGATCAAAGCAGTACCTAAAGCAGGGAGGTGCTGTCCAATTTTTTTCCAGAAATTCTGTTAACTTTGACATCTCATAACTTTTGAACCAGGACAGATCATAGGCCAAGCAAATGCTTTCTGGAAAGCTATTGAAGTTAGCTTTAACTTTGATGTTGAGCTCCAGAATTAGTTTTGCTGTTAACCTGGCCTAAATCAGGTTGATATGGAAACTGGTCAGGGCTGTCATGGTAACAGCAGATCAGCAGTCAAATTTGTTTAAAAATTTGAACTATGTTTCCAAGTGTTATGGGTTCAATGACATATTTTGTGTTATAACTCAACAGTTTACTGTTTAAATAAATATTTGACATTTCTCAAATATATTTTTACAGATGGCAGCAGATAAATGGTTGGAGAACGGGTGGGTAGTTTCCCACTGCTCTGACCGTAGCGGCTACCCGGAAGCATTGTGGCAAATGCTCCAATATTTCGGGTACAACCAGATGCCGCAATACTTCGCCAAGGAAGAAGGCGAAGAGGGGAACAAGACGTGGACGATCCATGTCGAGGTTCCTGCAGGACCTATGCCACCCGGTTGGGTGCCATTCACCGTCACGGTGAGGGGAAGACAACCGGAAGGGATGTGGCAAGTGGCAGCCCGTGACACTATGTCACGTTTCTGCCAACTACACGTGCAGGCTATGGAGGGTACTCCATATGCACTCGTTCCGGTGGAGGGGCGAGCTCAGCATGTGTGGGGAGAGAGGTACCTGGAGGCAACAGACCCGAATTGCCCAAGGTACAACCCCGCGGAGGCAAACCTCAGCCTCCAAATGAGGGCGGGAAACGCTGTGATGGACAGCCAAGCTGTTCATACGGAGCATCTCGCCAACAAGCTCAAGGAGAGCACAAGCCGTGGAGACCACTTCGAGGGTGCTCACAGCGCACTCCGCAATGTGCTCCTTCCGACGATCAAGCGACTGAATGAACAACACAATCAGTTGCGTCGTCTGAAGAAGGCAAAGAAGAAGGGCCGTGTTGACATCGCGGCGTTGCAAGAGCTGGAGCAGACCCTAACCCAGCAGAATGCGGACCTTGCTCAAGAGCGGGACGACGCTATTGAGGAAGGACAAGGCTGGGAAGAGGATTACAACCAGGCTATGGACGAGGTGCATGCATTGCAGGACCTCGTGCCCCCGGTATTGGGCGTACCGGTAGTCTTGGGTCTTCCAGCCATGGGAGAACCTGGAATGGGAGAAGAGGTGGTAGACCCCGAGCCACCAGCAGAGGTACCGGAGGAGGACGACCCACAGGAGGTCGAGTTCTACTCCGAGTAGGGGGTTACGGTTGCCAAGTAGGGCAGCTAGGGTAGCGTAACCCAACTTTTGTAATCGGTGACATGTCGTGTAGACGGTAGCGTATGTATAGGTAGTGACGACATGAGCACGACTTCTCGGAGATTCGAGAATAATGTATCTTGTATAAAGTTTATGCTTTATCAATATATGTGAATGTTGTGCAAGTTAATCATGCGTCGCTTCAATACCTACTGCTGTTATGGAATTTAGGGAAGACATGTGCTAATTGCTGCTATTTTGAATTTCAGAATGACGCGTACTCGTGCCAACCCTGACGTTGGGGGTACCAGTCAAGGGGGAGAGACCTCCCAACCGCCTCCCGAGGACTCCTCGGGACAACAGCAGCAACAGCAACAGCAAACACCGCCACCGCCACTGCCAACGGTTACATTGGCCGACATTGTCGCGGCAATGGCGGGTTCACATCAGCAGCATACAGAGCTGATGCAAACGTTAATTGCGAATACGTCTCGCCCAGAGAGACGTCAAGATCGCGAGGAGCGCCAACAGAGCTCCTACTCCGACTTCCTGGCGACTCATCCCCCTGTATTCTCAAGGGCGGATGAACCACTTGACGCGGACAACTGGCTCCGCGCCATAGAGATGAAGTTCGGGCTGCTCCAAATCAGCGAGCAGCGCAAGACTCAGTTCGCGGTCCAGCAGCTCCAAGGATCCGCGAGCGCGTGGTGGGCCAACTTCTGTGCTTCACAGCCCACCGACCGAGTGATGACCTGGGCGGAGTTCCGGACGGCCTTCAGGGCCTATCATATACCGCCCGGTTTGATGAAGAGGAAGACGCAGGAGTTCCTACACCTGCAACAAGGGAGCCGAAACGCGCTGGAATATTCCAGGGCGTTCAACGATCTCGCGCTCTACGCGTCGTATCACGCAGATACGGACGAGAAGCGGCGGGACCACTTTTACCAGGGGCTTAACCCGCTCCTGAAGGACAAGCTGGCGATGTTCAATCGCGGCAGCCTCAACGACATAATTGATGCTGCGATTGTTCAGGAGGACTCCGGCAAGGAGTTGGCGGCGGCAGAGCGAAAGCGAAGCGCGCCGCAGAGCAGCGGAGAAGGAGGCGGTCCTTCTCAAAAGTTTCGGATGGTGAATCGCCCACCATCAGGTTCACGCTGGCAGCCACCACAGCGGTCGATGCCATTCCGCAGTCGGCCGTACTCTTCACCGGCGTTCCGGCCGGCACTGCCAGCACCACCGCAACAACAGCAGCAGCAGCGGGCGATGCCGCGTGCGTTTGCACCTCCGCAACGCATGCCGGGCTTTCGTCCACCAAGTACTCCACCAGCAGCGGCCACATGTTACAAGTGTGGTCGTCCAGGACACTTCGCGAGCAGTTGCCCGGAGAGGCAAGGCGGCGGAGTGGCACCACAGTTTCCGGGGAGGAATCAACCCCGGAACCCTACTAATGCGCGGCGGGCAAACCCTAGGCCCGGTACTGTCCACCAGCTTGCCATTGAGGACGTGCCGGAGGGTGAGCCAATCCTTGCGGGTATGTTCCAACTCCACCAGCATCCCGCTATAGTACTATTTGATTCAGGCGCCACGCATAATTTTATTAGCCAAGCTTTCATTGCTAAACACAGTTTGCCAATACTACCCACCGATAGTCCATATTTAAGTTGTTCACCGGGTGGGAAGATTTCAGCAAGCGTAATGGTCTCCAAAGCACCATTATGCTTAGCGGGTAGAGTGTACCCCACGTCTCTCATTATCTTAGAGGGACAGAAGGTCGATGTCATCCTAGGGATGTCGTGGTTAACCCGCCACGACGCTGTTTTAGACACCGTCCTTCGAGTCGTGCACTTAAACTCAGAGGTGCACGGTTCTCACTCATTATTTCTGGACAGTCCAGAAATAAAACTTCCAAGTGTCTATCAAGCCACAACCATCAGATTGGAAGACATTCCAGTGGTCCGAGAGTTCCCGGATGTGTTCCCGGACGATTTGCCGGGGATGCCACCCGATAGAGAGGTGGAGTTCAAGATTGAACTTGCACCGGGAACCATGCCAATATCCCGAAGGCCGTACAAGATGGCGCCCAAGGAGTTGGCTGAACTGAAGACTCAGCTCACGGATCTTCTGGAGAAGGGTTTTATTAGGCCGAGCTCCTCACCATGGGGCTGTTCGGCATTATTTGTCAAGAAGAAGGATGAAACGTTGCGGCTTTGCGTGGACTACCGTCCATTAAATGCCGTAACCATCAAGAACAAGTACCCGTTGCCACGGATCGACATGTTGTTTGATCAGTTGGTCGAAGCAAAGATCTTTTCCAAGATGGATTTAAGATCCGGGTACCATCAGATTAAGATAAGGGCGGAGGACATTCCAAAGACAGCTTTTTCGACAAGGTACGGACTTTATGAGTATCTGGTCATGTCCTTCGGCCTCACCAATGCTCCAGCTCATTTCATGTACTTAATGAACTCGGTATTCATGCCGGAGCTGGACAAGTTTGTCGTGGTCTTCATCGACGACATCCTGGTATATTCCAAGTCGGAGGAAGATCACAAGAAACATCTGCGTATAGTCTTGCAACGGCTGCGGGATCACAAGTTATACGCAAAATTCAGCAAATGCGAGTTTTGGATATCGCAAGTGCCTTTCCTCGGGCATATCATCTCAGCGGAGGGTATCGCTGTGGACCCGAGCAAGATCACGCAAGTGCTGAATTGGAAATCCCCGAGAACCGTTCATGAGGTACGGAGTTTCCTCGGACTCGCGGGATATTATCGGAGGTTCATTCCGAACTTCTCGAAGATTGCCAAGCCAATGACAGAGCTGCTGAAGAAGGCCACCAAATATGTGTGGAGTCCAACATGTGAAGCAGCATTCAAGGCTTTAGTCAAGCACCTGACATCAGCACCGGTTTTGGCGCAGCCAGACACAACAAAACCGTTCGATGTGTACTGCGATGCATCCGGCATTGGGCTCGGATGTGTGCTGATGCAAGACCGAAGAGTGGTCGCGTATGGATCACGGCAGCTTAGGAACCATGAGCAAAATTATCCGACTCACGACTTGGAGCTCGCTGCCGTGGTACTTGCACTAAAAATGTGGAGGCACTACCTACTCGGTAACCTCGTACATTTATATACCGACCACAAAAGCCTCAAGTACATATTCACTCAGAAGGAGCTGAACATGAGGCAACGAAGATGGTTAGAACTGATAAAGGATTACGAGATAGAGATCCATTATCATCCGGGCAAGGCAAACGTTGTGGCAGATGCGCTGAGCCGCAAGTCACACGTCAATACTCTGACCATCACACCGTTGGAAGAGAGCGAACCACCACTACATGTGATTCCACATGGAGCTCTCTACAACCTAGCCTTGATCCCCACCATCCGTGAAGAGATAGCGGCAGCCCAGAAGAATGACAAGGGCATGTCACATTTGCGGAGGCGTATAGACAGTGGGGAGTTGAAATGCTTCCGGAAGGACGGAGACGGCGTCCTATGGTTCAAGGACCGGATCGTCGTACCCCGAAACCCGGAGTTACGGAAGAAAATCTTTGATGAGGCTCACTTATCAAAATTTTCTATTCACCCCGGCAGCAACAAAATGTATCAAGAACTCAGAAGAAAGTTTTGGTGGACACGGATGAAACGAGAGACTGCAAAGTACGTGTCCGAGTGTGATACATGTCGAAGGGTGAAGGCAGACCACATGCGGAAACCGGGACTGCTGCAACCACTGGGCATTCCTGCCTGGAAGTGGGAGGACGTGAGCATGGATTTCGTCGTCGGTTTACCCACCACCTCACAGAAACATGATTCTGTGTGGGTGATCGTCGATCGACTCACCAAAGTTGCCCATTTCATCCCGGTCAACACCAACTACAACGCCAAGAAGTACGCTGAACTGTACATCTCACGGATCCTATGCTTATACGGCGTACCCCGTACCATCATATCGGATCGAGGCACTTTATTTGTGTCCCGTTTTTGGGAGCAGCTACACGCTGTCTTGGGGACGAAGCTGATCCGTAGTTCAGCCTACCACCCGCAGACAGATGGGCAAACTGAGCGGGTAAATCAAATCCTAGAAGACATGCTACGAGCTTGCGCTATCGACCACGGCAAGAATTGGGATGATCACTTGCCATTAGCCGAGTTCTCGTACAACAATGGGTACCAGGCCAGCATCAAGATGGCGCCCTACGAGGCGCTATACGGCAGGAAATGCCGCACACCACTGAACTGGTGTGAGTCTGGCGAGAGGGTTACCTTCGGGATTGACCTTGTCAACAACGCGGAAGAAAAGGTTCGACTGATTCAAGCGAACCTAAAAGCCGCTCAATCCCGACAGAAACAGTATGCGGACCGGAGGAGGCGCCCGTTACAATTCGAAGTTGGAGATCACGTATACCTACGAGTGTCTCCAATGAAGGGCGTAAACAGATTTGGGGTGAGAGGAAAGTTGGCACCCCGATTCATCGGTCCATTCCAGATTACCGAAAGATGTGGATCGGTAGCATACCGGCTGCAATTACCAGAAGCACTTTCCGGTGTGCACGACGTCTTTCACATTTCCCAGCTGAGGAAGTGTCTTAAGCTATCAACTACCGTTCAGCTGGAAGACATTGAAGAACTGCAACCGGATCTCACCTATCGGGAGGAGCCGGTGCAGATTATTGATGAAAAGGCCCGAACCACACGCAACCGTACGTTGTGGTTCTACAAGGTTCTATGGAATATTCACTCCATGGACGAAGCGACATGGGAGAGCGAAGAATTCCTTCGCACTAACTACCCCGACTTTTTCACGTCGCATATCCGGTAATTTTCCACCGTCCTCTCTCTCATTTTCACCTTATAATCTCGGGACGAGATTCTTTTAAGGGGGGAGGAATGTAAGGGCCTCAGTTTTGACACTCATTTGCAGTGTTCATCACCACACCACACACCTCATTTGAGCAAGAATGATGAACACAAATGAAGAGCAAGTAACAACTATCAACATGCTCATTTGAGAACAAACTCACACATTGCAAAAGTGGTGTTTCCCACATGTGATATGGATGGGCTGGGCATATGAAAACTCCTACACGTTGCTAAGGATGTCCGTGCCAAGTTTCACCCAAATTCAAAACCTTTTTGAGGTTATTTTGGGTATAGATAGGAGGAGGGCAGTTTGAAACCATATTCAAATTCAAACTGTTTTCACCCACTGAATTTAAAAGTGGAAGGCATATTCTTACTCAGCACATTTTTGTGAGCTCACACACCAATTTTCACTCCATTTGGAGTTGATCTTGACATGAGCTAAGGGGGAGAAATTCAAACTTTATTTGAATTTCAAACTGAACTTGTGCTGAAATTCATTCAAACCAAACCTCATTTGAACTTTGATCAATTCAAATGGCTCTTGGGTGAATAATTTGAATTGCCAAGGGTAGAATAGGGTTCACTGTTTACCACAGCTGTTAGGAATGAATTTCAGAGGTTAAAAGAGGAGTGGGACCCACATGTCAGCCTCTGCCTCAAAGCAAACCGACTGAACCACAGTTCAGTCGGTTCCTGGCAGCTGTGCGCGCGCGCCACCGAAGGGGGCAGCCGGCGCCAGCTCCTGCTGCGTGCCCCAAGCCGGAGACCAGCCGGTCGGGCTATTTGTTCCCTCCCCGGCGTGCTTCAGTCCCCATTTCCCCGAGCTACCGACGTGCACGACTGTTTCTCCCACTGCCATCACCGGCGCTCGAGTTCCTGCTTGATCAAGCCGATCGCAGCTCCCTCTTTCCATTCCAAGATCCCAGCAAGGTACTAGCGACCATCCTCCATCCTTCCCATTGATAGAGATCGATTGAAACCGAGTGATATCGGCTGTGCCGAAAGATCAAACTCGGAACTGGAAACCGCCGCACCTCGGGCTCTCGTGGACAGCCCAACCTGGGCGTTGTCACACCCGAGCCAAGACACCCTTGGACGCGCAGGTGACCGGTGCTGCTCATCCCCGAGCCACAGCTCGAGTGGTTGCTCACCGGCGGCGAATTTCCACTTTTCCCCTTTCTGTGTGCAGAACGACCTTCGGGTACGATTCTGTTTAATTCGTGCTCTAGAAAGGATTAGAGGGCCTCAGGCCACTCCCACACGAGCTAGACACGGTGACGCACAAGTTGCCTTCACAACTCTGGGCCGGAGAACCTCTGTGCCCGGCGTAATTCAAGGTCTACTAATGGCGGAACGAACGGGGGGTATCGGGCGCACGGTGAGGACCTGTTTCGGGCCTTCCCCGAGCTGCCTCGAGTTCATGTCGACCTTCTCTGAGGTCCACTGATGCTCCCCGACCGATTTCCCCAAGTAGCTGAGGTACTAGGAGAGGCAGCCGACATGGCCGAAGTCATTCCGATATGGCGGCTCGTCGCCGACCATACTCCGGCCGTTGTCATGAGCAGCTGACCCTCGGATCATGTTCCCCAAGTAAAAGTAGGCAGGTGCGGCCAGAATCAAGGAGTTTGGAGCTGCACAGCAGCCAGCGGCGAGCTCTCCGGCGAGGTCCCTCGGCGGCGGAGCGCGGGTGTCGCGAGGTTGAAGAAGGGGGTGGACCCCAGCTGTCAGCGGCCGATATTTTGAATCGGGATCCGACTGCGGCCGGGATCGGGTGTGCTGGCGCGCAAAAGCCTTGTGGGCCGCGGTGTGCTGTCGCTTCGGCGTGCGACGCGTGTCCCCTGGGCCCACGCGCGAGTTTAAACTTTTCCCCGATTTTCAGATTTCCTTCAAACTTCAAATCCTCATAACTTTGGCTAGAAAGCTCCAAATCGAGTGAACCAAATTTTGCTGGATTCAGCTCTCTGAGTACTTTCCAGAAAATCAAGTTTCACTTCATGAAATTCCTTAATTCTCCAGAATTAATTCCTTAAAGTTTAAACTGTTAGGAATTTTAACTGGAGAATCCTTTGGAGGAAAATGCTGAAATTTTGCTGAGATGTTCACCAAAATATCCTTGAACTACCATAAAAATTTCAGATCCATTTGAGCTCATTTAATCCACCTAATGGTGTGATTAGTGAAACTGTTCCAGAGAAAATAGAAAATGTTCAGAAACATTTTCAGAATTTTCTCTGAAATTGTTTAGCTCATATCTTTAGCTAGAGACTTCCAAATTAAGTGAGACCAACTCCATTAGAACCCTCTGAAAATCTAGTTTTCAGAAAGTCATAGTTTGTCTCATGAAAATTCCTAGAACACCCTAAGAGTTCCAATTAAGGTCAAGGACATAATTATTTGTGGAGGGCTCAAATGAGCTTTGCTGCAACTAAAACTTGACCAAGTCTTTGTTTAGGTTGTAACCAAGCCACAGTAAAAGTTTCACAGTCATTAGGTCTGTCTAGCAAGGGTTGTAGACTTCACAACTTCGAACTTAATAACAAATGCATTTAAATTAATACATACATTGTTCTTATCATGTAGTCGCTAAGGTCGAGGAGGAACCCGAAGTCCTAGACTTCGTCACTCCGGAGGAACAGCTAGCCTACGACCAAGAGCAGCAAGGCAAGCCCCGGTTTGCATTAACCTTTTTACAAATTTTTATTGTTTTGAGCACATATTTGCTTCCATTGTCTTTGCATTAGAGTCTTGATTGAAAACCCAACTGCACAGCCAATAAAACCATGGGTTGGGTTTAGGATGGAAAACCTCGTTAGCCACTGCATGGCTAGGATAGAGTAGGATTCGGTACAAGTCGAGTAGTTGGAACTACTCGCGAGAATAGGCTAGAGGCACATTGCTCGGGTAGAGATAGCACATGAAACACATGGCAAGAAAATGAGACCGAGCGGAGAGTAAGGGCAGCAGGACTTTGGGGCCTGTGTGCTGTAGCTCCGCTTGTGTCGATTGAGGACCGAGCCGTGTGCGGGCCTGTTGAACAAGCTAGAACAGTACCGAAGACCTACCGGCTATATGGGAACCGGGAAACTGATGTAACTCGGGTAGCTGGGTATTGAGGCATTGCCCGTCGTTCAGAGGGTAGGTTGAGAGCTCGAGGTGTAAATCAGCTGGCGGCACAGAGATGCGCGTGCAGGGACCTCTTGCTCGGGACGATGGGACCGGTTCAATATTTGGCTAACGGGTGAAAGGTAGTCGCGTACGGCGTCCGTGATGGTTGTTGTAGGCAACATCGAGTACGGGCGTACGTGACGGGTTGTTCGGGTAATCCCTGCAGGTGTAAATCGATTATAATCGCCGTCCCTCGCGGTCAGTGAGTACCACTTGTTCACTGTACCGTGACGTAGAATGAACAGGCTAGTTACATGTTAAAATGTTGCTGATTGAAAGATGGACATTGATTGTTAATGATATGATGTAGCTTAGAGCTAACTAAAGTTCTTTTCAACTTTGGGCAAAGTACATGAGAGAAATGCGTTTCTTGTTTGATTGCGGCTCTCTCATGTACCTTCGCGTAAGGTTCTCCACAACCTGCTGCTAAAACTTGAAAGTAAGGTTCTACTAATTAGGCGAGTCCTTGCAAATGATTTTACCTCATGTAACCCATTACCCTCATGTAGAAGTTCCATGTTTAGGTGAGACGGGTCAGACTTGCTGAGCCTTCGTGCTCACTGCTTGTGTTTGAAGCTTTTGCAGGGTTCTATGAGGAAGGGACTCCCGAAGAGGAGACGGAACCCCAGGAGGGGAACCCCGTCGAGTGGGAGTCGTGCACGCCGCAGAGTTAGTGTGCGTGTGTGCTAGCAAGGACACGTTCGAGGGCTGAACGTGCACTTGATGCTTAGTCTACGCCCGCGAGTGTGGACTAAACTTATTTTGATGTAAACATGTTAATAAACTTGTTTATGTAATAAAGCTTCCGCTTCCGCTTGTACCTTTGACGTGTGTTATACGGTGCTGTGCAACGCAGCACCCCTCAGCGTGATCCTGGCTCGACAGGACCAAATGGGGTCGTGTCACCCGCCTTCCCCCGTATGGAAATTTATATGAAAAGAAACCTACCCTACGTTGCTCTTCTTTGGTACTCATTTAATTTACTTATTAAATTTTTATGATTACCCTACTAACGCGTGCTCACTATGCGTTCAACTCCCTCTTCTCATTCTCACCTTTAGTCGGAATTTGCTGCAGATACGACTAAAGAATAGAGGGGGGGAGCCCCCAAGGAGAATTACGTTTCCTCTACCTGTGTGCAGAGCTTCCAGGTTGCGGCAACGGGGACTGCATGAAGTAGGGGGAAAGGAGCTACCAACTACTTTGTCCCAGGGCTAGAGGGGGCAGGACCCGGGGGCCCCACGTGTCCAGCAGGCCCGGAACTCTCTCCTCCCTTGAGAAGGGCTCCGGGCTCGCCACATGGCAGGCGGAAACCGGACCTGCCGCCGCGGTGGGAGAGCTCCGAAAGCCCTGCGTGTTCAACATGGCCGGGGCTCCCGTCGCCGCAGTAAAAGCAACCATCAAGTGAGCGCACGCTCTCACGACCCCGCGACCGTTCGTGCTCCGGCAGCGGTCAATTCGGGACTTAGAGAAAGTGCGCGGATCGGAAGAGACGGAGGTCCCAACTCGGGCTCGCTATCTCCCCCGAGATGGGCCCGGGGGCCACTGTCGGTATCTGAGATATGGGGTACCCCCACGCACAGGGTAAAATGCCTAAGGTACTCGCCCTTCTCCGCAGGGAGAGCTCCGAAGGCGCCACGCGTCCGGCGGGGCCGGACCTCCCTCTCCTCAGAGGAGAGCTCCGGGCCCGCCACGTGGCACACAGAAGCCGGACCTCCCCCTCCGCGGGAGAAAGGTTCGAAGACGCCACGCGTCCAGCGGGGCCGGACCTCCCTCTCCGCAGAGGAGAGCTCCGGGCCTGCCACATGGCATACAGAGGGTGGGCCTCCCCCTCCGCGGGGAGAGGTCCGGAGGCTCCACGTGCTCCGCAGGCCGGACCCCTCTCGCCTCAGAGAAGGGCTCCGGACCCGCCACGTGGCCAGAGGAACGGTGCTGCCTGCCCCGGAGCGGTAGGCGGCGGGCGTAAAGGCGCCCCACACCTTGCCCGTACAATGAATTCAAGGCCCGCGTCTTCCCAAGACGCGGAAACACGGAGCACGCGTCTGTCAGGTGCCGTTGCGCCCAGTCGCATCACAGACTGGCGCGCGGTGTCAGAACCTGCCAGCTAATAAACGCCGCGACAAGACATCCCATGCCGCCTGCACCGTCATCAACCACTACGACTAGCATGCGGCATGGGCAGGGTGGCAAGATGAAGACTCAGAAGCCTTCGACCAGAGGCAACTACTGGCGTAACTACAGATACGGTAGTTAATAAACAATCTTCCCGGGAGCACCTGTCGGGTCCCGGCTTCCCTTGTAAGCCGCCCGAGTCTTGGACTATAAAAGGCTCGGGCGGGCGTCGATAGCAAGGGTTCGCACTTTGCAACTCATACGCTAGCCATACACTCTCAAGCTGTAACTCACCACCAAGCTCAGGCCTCCGGCCCTGAGCAGCAAGCAATACAGCGAGCTCCATAGCTCGCCGTGGACGTAGGGTTTTACGCTCCGGCGGCCTGAACCACGTAAAACTTGCCGTGTCAAGCTCTCGCTAACTCGTCCATCCGCGGAAGCTTTCCGCTAGGAGACTAGCCCCGCCGAAAAAAGAACCTCCGCGGGCTGCCCAGTGCAGGCCCGAGGGAAGTGTCGATCGCACACTTCGACAGTAGGACAGGTTTATTTTTATATAAATTTCCATAGGAGGAAGGCAGGCTAAGTATGGAGGCCACGACCCGCCTCATTAAAAAGGGAAGCAAGACTCTACGCGCTTGGGGTCGGAACCAGACGAAGCTGAACGTAGTCCTGGACCATCCCCTGAGGCTTAGCTGCTCCGAGCACTGTTCCTGGACTTTATGGAATTTATTATAAAAAGAAGAGTCTGCCCTATTGTTGCTCTAGGGGTAGAACTTACGGAGGTGTTCTGTGTTCCTAGGGTTCGGGAGCGGGTCCCCATCCTCGGTTCTGGGGAATGGTCCCAGGTCCCAGGATGTCCAGCCCCCCGTACGGCAAATGGCCATGTGGGCGGGATTATCTGTACCGTCCAAGCCGGTGTATGGATCTGCTTGGCGTGGAACAGGCACGCCTTGCAGTTCTCGACCAGCTTGACGGCATCCTGGAGTGTTGTCGGCTAGTAGAAGCCATGCCGGAAGGCTTTACCGACAAGCCTGCGTGAGGAAGAGTGACTCCCACATTCGCCTCCATGGATCTCAGCGAGCAAGTCGCAGCCTTCCCCCTAGGTCATGCACAGCAATAGGACGCGGTTGGCGCCGCGTCGGTAGAGATCCCATTCTACCATCACGTGTCTCTTAGCCATACGCACAATCCGTTCAGCGGATACACATTCATCAGGGAGGATATTGTCTTTCAAGTAGTCCCGGATCTCCGTGATCCATGCATCAGGTCTGACTTGAGCGTCTGGATCTTGAGCGCTAGGTTGCACGGAGTCCCCAGTGACGCTTACGATCCTTGGCGGCATCCATGGCCACCGGGACCGCTAGCTTCGAGGTGCTGGTCTAGCACCCTTCGCCTGGCTCGGCGGGCCGAGCTGTGGGCCGCGGCAACGTCCTCTCGAAGCCTCCTTCGGGCACAGGGGCTCCGGTGGGGGCCTTCGTTGAGAGGTCGTCAGCTGCGGCCTTGCCAGCGCGCGGTACGTGGCGCAAGTCTAATGCGAGGAAGTTGTTGTTACCCGCGATATGGGGCACCCCCGCGCACAGGGGAAAATGCCTGAGGATCTCGCCCTTCTCTGCAGGGAGATCTCCGAAGGCGCCACGCGTCCAGCGGGACCGGACCTCCCTCTCCTCAGAGGAGAGCTCCGGGCCCGCCACGTGGCCTATAGAAGCCGGACCTCCCCCTCCGCGGGAGAAAGGTCCGAAGACGCCACGCGTCCAGCGGGGCCGGACCTCCCTCTCCGCAGAGGAGAAATCCGGGCCTGCCACATGGCATACAGAGGGTGGGCCTCCCCCTCCGCGGGGAGAGGTCCGGAGGCTCCACGTGCTCCGCAGGCCGGACCCCTCTCGCCTCAGAGAAGGGCTCCGGACCCGCCACGTGGCCAGAGGAACGGTGCTGCCTGCCCCGGAGCGGTAGGCGGCGGGCGTAAAGGCGCCCCACACCTTGCCCGTACAATGAATTCAAGGCCCGCGTCTTCCCAAGACGCGGAAACGCGGAGCACGCGTCTGTCAAGTGCCGTTGCGCCCAGTCGCATCACAGACTGGCGCGCGGTGTCAGAACCTGCCAGCTAATAAACACCGCGACAAGACATCCCATGCCGCCTGCGCCGTCATCAACCACTACGACTAGCATGCGGCATGGGCAGGGTGGCAAGATGAAGACTCAGAAGCCTTCGACCAGAGGCAATTACTGGCGTAACTACAGATACGGTAGTTAATAAACAATCTTCCCGGGAGCACCTGTCGGGTCCCGGCTTCCCTTGTAAGCCGCCCGAGTCTTGGACTATAAAAGGCTCGGGCGGGCGTCGATAGCAAGGGTTCGCACTTTGCAACTCATACGCTAGCCATACACTCTCAAGCTGTAACTCACCACCAAGCTCAGGCCTCCGGCCCTGAGCAGCAAGCAATACAGCGAGCTCCATAGCTCGCCGTGGACGTAGGGTTTTACGCTCTGGCGGCCTGAACCACGTAAAACTCGCCGTGTCAAGCTCTCGCTAACTCGTCCATCCGCGCAAGCTTTCCGCTAGGAGACTAGCCCCGCCGAAAAAAGAACCTCCGCGGGCTGCCCAGTGCAGGCCCGAGGGAAGTGTCGATCGCACACTTCGACAGTAGGACAGGTTTATTTTTATATAAATTTCCATAGGAGGAAGGCAGGCTAAGTATGGAGGCCACGACCCGCCTCATTAAAAAGGGAAGCAAGACTCTACGCGCTTGGGGTCGGAACCAGGCGAAGCTGAACGTAGTCCTGGACCATCCCCTGAGGCTTATCTGCTCCAAGCACTGTTCCTGGACTTTATGGAATTTATTATAAAAAGAAGAGTCTGCCCTATTGTTGCTCTAGGGGTAGAACTTACGGAGGTGTTCTGTGTTCCGAGGGTTCGGGAGCGGGTCCCCATCCTCGGTTCTGGGGAATGGTCCCAGGTCCCAGGATGTCCAGCCCCCGTACGGCAAATGGCCATGTGGGCGGGATTATCTGTACCGTCCAAGCCGGTGTATGGATCTGCTTGGCGTGGAACAGGCACGCCTTGCAGTTCTCGACCAGCTTGACGGCATCCTGGAGTGTTGTCGGCTAGTAGAAGCCATGCCGGAAGGCTTTACCGACAAGCCTGCGTGAGGAAGAGTGACTCCCACATTCGCCTCCATGGATCTCAGCGAGCAAGTCGCAGCCTTCCCCCTAGGTCATGCACAGCAATAGGACGCGGTTGGCGCCGCGTCGGTAGAGATCCCCTTCTACCATCACGTGTCTCTTAGCCATACGCACAATCCGTTCAGCGGATACACATTCATCAGGGAGGATATTGTCTTTCAAGTAGTCCCGGATCTCCGTGATCCATGCATCAGGTCTGACTTGAGCGTCTGGATCTTGAGCGCTAGGTTGCACGGAGTCCCCAGTGACGCTTACGATCCTTGGCGGCATCCATGGCCACCGGGACCGCTAGCTTCGAGGTGCTGGTCTAGCACCCTTCGCCTAGCTCGGCGGGCCGAGCTGTGGGCCGCGGCAACGTCCTCTCGAAGCCTCCTTCGGGCACAGGGGCTCCGGTGGGGGCCTTCGTTGAGAGGTCGTCAGCTGCGGCCTTGCCAGCGCGCGGTACGTGGCGCAAGTCTAATGCGAGGAAGTTGTTGGTACCCGCGATATGGGGCACCCCCGCGCACAGGGGAAAATGCCTGAGGATCTCGCCCTTCTCTGCAGGGAGATCTCCGAAGGCGCCACGCGTCCAGCGGGACCGGACCTCCCTCTCCTCAGAGGAGAGCTCCGGGCCCGCCACGTGGCCTATAGAAGCCGGACCTCCCCCTCCACGGGGAGAGGTCCGAAGGCGCCATGTGTCCAGCGGGGCCGGACCTCCCTCTCCTCAGAGGAGAGCTCCGGGTCCGCCACGTGGCCGACAGAAGCCGGACCTCCCCCTCCGCGGGAGAGAGGTCCGAAGGCTCCATGTGTCCTGCGCGGCCGGACCCCCGTCTCCAACAAGGAGGGCTCCGGACCCGCTACGTGTCCAGCTGAAGAGCGCTGCCTGCCCCTGAGCGGTAGGCAGCGGGCGTAAAGACGCCCCATACCTTGTCCGTACAAGGTATTCAAGGCCTGCGCCTTCCCAAGATGCGGAGACGCGGAGCACGCCTCTGTCAGGTGCCGTTGCGCCCAGTCGCATCGCAGACTGGCGCGCAGTGTTAGAGCCTGCCAGCCAATAAACGCAGCGACAAGACATCCCATGCCGCTCCCGCCGTCATCAACCACTACGACTAGCATGCGGCATGGGCAGGGCTGCAAGACGAAGACACAGAAGCCTTCGCCAGAGACAACTACCGGCATAACTGCAGATACGGTAGATAACAGTCAATCTCCCCGGGACCACCTGTCGGGTCCCGGGCCCCCCTTGTAACCCACCCGAGTCTTGGACTATAAAAGGCTTGGGTAGGCGACGTTAGCAAGGGTTCGCACTCCCGCAACTCATACGCTAGCCATTCGCCCCCAAGCTGTAACTCATCCCCAAGCTCAGGACTCCGGTTCTGAGCAGCAAGCAATACAGCGAGCTCCATAGCTCGCCGTGGACGTAGGGTTTTACGCTCCGGCGGCCTGAACCACGTAAAACTCGCCGTGTCAAGCTCTTACTAACTCGTCCATACGCTCAAGCTCTCCACAAGGGACTAGCCCCACCGAAAAAAGAACCTCCGCGGGCTGCCCAGTGCAGGCCCGGGGGAAGTGTCGACCGAACACTTCGACATTTGGCGCGCCAGGTAGGGGGCTTTCCCTTGCGCGACGAGTTTCCGCCAACGAAGATGACCAAGCTTCCTTCAGCGGCAAACTCTCCTCCCCCGCGTTCGCGGCGAACCGTGACCAGGGGGGAGTACATGTCGACACACTCAGGACGGAGTGTGTCGCCGCAAGCTGGGAGCCAGCAGCCGGCTCTGGCAGCGCCGACCCCGGCAATGCAGGCTCCAACCAGCGTCAGGTCTTCAGTAGCGCTGGGCGTACCCGGCGGGGGTGCGCTAGCTGCAGAAAGAGCGCTACTGCACAATCCGCCTGCTGGGGACGCGCCTCAGGCAGCGACCCAGCAGTGGATTCGCGAGGTAGACTGTCTCGTCGTTGCCGCCGCAAACCCTCAACTTCGGCGGGGACGACGCTCCGACCAAGCGGCTGTGTCGCTGATGCGCACGCCAACGGTTGACGGGCAGACGGCGGACTCCAGCTCCACCAGGCTTCCATCAACGAACCTGAGGGCAGAGCTGGAGCGATGCCACTTGGGCCAAGATGCCGAGTGTTCCTCGAGCGACATCGAGAAAGGCGTCGCATCCAAGGGGCTGGCGACAGCATGACGTCGGCCTCGACCCAGCCTGAAGGGCAGATCTTCGCCACGCGAGCTCTGCCCCAGGCGTACGCCGCGCAGCATATGCCACAATCATATGCCCTGCAAACGGCGCCCTCGGTCTATGGAGCAGCCTTGCCCATACCGGGGTACACTGTGCCAGCGGCGAACCAAGCGTTCGCGGCGCCAACACCTGCAGCAACAGGAGCAGAATGTGCAGCCCTGGCGCCCCACCTTCGCTTCGTGAGGTGTCCGCGCAAGTTTCGGCCACACCTGTCCGAAAAGTATGACGGCAGCGTCAACCCTGCGGAGTTCCTCCAGATCTACTCCACCGCCGTACTTGCCGCAGGAGGGAATGAGGCTGTCATGGCCAACTACTTCCCCGTCGCCTTGACCGGCCCAGCCCGGTCTTGGCTAGTGAACCTCCCTCAGGGTTCCATAACTTCCTGGGGAGAGCTCTGTCGGAAGTTCATCGCCAACTTCAGCAGCTCCTACACCCGTCCCGGCACGGAGCTTGACCTCCACGCCATCAAGCAACAACCTGGGGAGTCACTGCGCTCCTTCATCCAGCGGTTCTCCCAGGTACGCAACACCATCCCGCACATTCAAAGTGCTTCTGTGGTGGTAGCGTTCCGGCAGGGTGTCCGGGACGAGAAGATGCTTGAGAAGCTTGCGACCAGAGAGGTCTGCGATGCCTCTGAGCTCTTCAGCCTGGTGGACAAGTGCGCCAGAGCAGCCGAAGGGCGGAATTGGCACTCTTTAAGGGCCTCAGTTTTTGACACACATTTGCAGTGTTCATCACCACACCACACACACCTCATGTGAGGAAGGATGATGAACACAAATGAAGAGCAAGTAACAATTATCAACATGCTCATTAGAGAACAAACTCACATATTGCAAAAATGGTATTTCCCACATGTGATATAGATGGGCTGGACATATGAAAACTCCTACACTTTACTAAGGATGTCCATGCCAAGTTTCACCCAAATTCAAAACCTTTTTGAGGTCATTTTGGGTATAATTAGGAAGAGGGCAGTTTGAAACCATATTCAAATTCAAACTGTTTTTATCCCATGAATTTAAAAGTGGGAGGCATATTCTTACTCAGCACATTTTTGTGAGCCCACACACAAATTTTCACTCCATTTGGAGTTGATCTTGACATGAGCTAAGTGGGACAAATTCAGACTTCATTTGAATTCAAAACTGCACTTGTGCTGAAATTCACTCAAACCAAACCCAATTTGAACTTTGATCAATTCAAATGGTTCATGGGTGAATAATTTGAATTACCAGGGGTACTATGGGGTTCACTGTTTACAACAGTGATTAGGAGTAAATTTCAGAGGTTAAAACTGGAAGTGGGACCCACATGTCAGCCACTGCTCAGATCAAACCGACTGAGACTTTTCTCACTCGGGTCGTCGAGCCGCAGCTGTGATCGCCACCGAGGGCAGCCGCCGCGCCAGCAGCTGTCTGCCCACGCGCGGGCGCGAGGCGGTGCAGAGCCTTCTTAAGGCGCCTGCCCCCCTCCCCGGCCGAGGCACCGCCGTTCTTCCCCGCAAGAACTCAGCGCCGGCCGAAAATTTCCGCAGCTCGGAATCGATCGGAGAACGCCGATCGCAGCTCCCTCCGTCCACTCCAGAGCCCCAGCAAGGTACTAGAAACATTCCTCCGTCCTCCCCGTTGCTAGAATTCGGTTGAAACCGATTGATATCGGCTGTGCCGAAAGATCAAATTCGGGACTTGGAACCGCCACACCTCGGGCTCTCGTGGACAGCCCAACCAGGGCGTTGTCACGCCCGAGCCAAGGCACCCTTGGACGCGCTGGTGACCGGTGCTGCTCATCCCCGAGCCACAGCTCGAGTGGTTGCTCACCGGCGGCGAATTTCCACTTTTCCCCTTTCTGTGTGCAGAACGACCATCGGGTACAATTCTGTTTAATTCGTGCTCTAGAAAGGATTAGAGGGCCTCAAGCCGCTCTCACACGAGCTAGACACGGTAACGCACAAGTTGCCTTCACAACTCTGGGCCGGAGAACCTCTGTACCCGACGTAATTTGAGGTCTACCAATGGCGGAATGAACGGGCGGCATCGGACGCACGGTGAGGACCTATTTCGGGCCTTCCCCGAGCTGTCTCGAGCTTATGTCGACCTTCTCTGAGGTCCACTGATGCTCCCCGACCGGTTTCCCATGTAGTTGAGGTGCTAGGGAAGTCAGCCGACATGGCCGAAGTCGTTCCGAGGTGGCGGCTCGTCGCCGACCATGCTCCGGCCATTGTCATAAGCAGCTGACCCTAGAATCCTGTTCCCCGAGTAAAAGTAGGCAGGGGCAGCAAGAATCGAGAAGTTTGGAGCTGTACAGCAGCCGGCGGCGAGCTCTCCGGCGAGGTTCCTCGGCGGCGGAGCGCGGGCGTCGCGAGGTTGAAGAAGGGGGTGGACCCCAGCTGTCAGCGGGAGATATTTTGAATCGGGATCTGGCTGCGGCCGGGATCGGGTGTGCTGGCGCGCAAAATCGTTGTGGGCCGCGGTGTGCCGTCGCCTCGGCGTGCGACGCGTGTCCCCTGGGCCCACGCGCGAGTTTAAACTTTTCCCCGATTTTCAGATTTCCTTCAAACTTCAGACCATCATAACTTTGGCTAGAAAGCTCCAAATTGAGTGAACCAAATTTTGCTGGATTCAGATCTCCGAGTACTTTCCAGCAAATCAAGTTTCATTCATGAAAACCCTTAATTTTCCAGAATTAATTCCTCAAAGTTTAAACTGTTAGGAATTTGAACTGGAGAATCCTTTGGAGGAAAATCCTGAAATTTTGCTGGGATGTTCACCAAAATATCCCTGAACTACCATAAAAATTTCAGATCCATTTGAGCTCATCTGATCCACCTAATGGTGTGATTAGTGAAACTGTTCCAGAGAAAATAGAAAATGTTCAGAGACATTTTCAGAATTTTCTCTGAAATTGTTTAGCTCATAACTTTAGCTAGAAACCTTCAAATTAAGTGAGACCAACTCCATTAGAACCCTCTGAAAATCTAGTTTTCAGAAAGTCATAGTTTGTTTCATGAAAATTCCTAGAACACCCTAAGAGTTCCAATTAAGGTCAAGGACATAATTAATTGTGGAGGGCTCAAATGAGCTTTGCTGCAACTAAAACTTGACCAAGTCTCTGTTTAGGTTGTAACCGAGCCACAGTAAAAGTTTCACAGTCATTAGGTCTGTCTAGAAGGGGTTATAGACTTCACAACTTCAAAGTTAATATAAATGCATTTAAATTGATACATATATTGCTCTTATCATGTAGTCGCTAAGGTCGAGGAGGAACCCGAAGTCCTAGACTTCGTTACTCCGGAGGAACAGCTAGCCTACGACCAAGAGCAGCAAGGCAAGCTCCGGTTTGCATTAACCTTTTTACAAATGTTTATTGTTTTGAGCACATCTTTGAATATTGTTGTGATTCTTTGAATTAGAGTCTTGATTGGGAACCCAACTGCATAGCCAAGAAAACCATGGGTTGGGGTTAGGATTGAAAACCTCGTTAGCCACTGCTTTGCTAAGATAGAGTAGGATTCGGTACAAGTCGAGTAGTTGGAACTACTCGCGAGCATTGGCTAGAGGCACTCGACTCGGGTAGTGATAGCACATGAAACACATGCAAGAAAATGAGACCAAGCGGAGGTTAAGGGCAGCAGGACTTCGGAGCCTGTGTGCTGTAGCTCCGCTTGTGTCGATTGAGGACCGAGCCGTGTGCGGGCCTGTTGAACAAGCTAGAACAGTACCGAAGACCTACAGGCTATATGGGAACCGGGAAACTGATGTAACTCGGGTAGCTGGGTGTTGAGGCATAGCTGGTCGTTCAGAGGGTAGGTTGAGAGCTCGAGGTGTAAATCGGCTGGCGGCACTGAGATGCGCGTGCAGAGACCTCTTGCTCGGGACGATTGGACCGGTTCAACATTTGGCTAATGGGTGAAAGGTAGTCGCGTACGGCGTCCGTGATGGTTGTTGTAGGCAACATCGAGTACGGGCGTACGTGACGGGTTGTTCGGGTAACCCTGCAGGTGTAAATCGATTATAATCGCCGTCCCTCGCGGTCAGTGAGTACCACTTGTTCACTGTACCGTGACGTAGAAAGAACAGGCTAGTCACATGTTAAAATGTTGCTGATTGAAAGCTGGACATTGATTGTTAATGATATGCCGTAGCTTAGAGCTAACTAAAGTTCTTTTCAACTTTGGGCAAAGTACATGAGAGAAATGCGTTTCTTGTTTGATTGCGGCTCTCTCATGTGCCTTAGCGTAAGGTTCTCCACAACCTGCTGCTAAAACTTGAAAGTAAGGTTCTAATAATTAGGCGAGTCCTTGCAACTGATTTTTACCTCATGTAACCCATTACCCTCATGTAGAAGTTCCATGTTTAGGTGAGACGGGTCAGACTTGCTGAGCCTTCGTGCTCACTGCTTGTGTTTGAAGCTTTTGCAGGATTCTATGAGGAAGGGACTCCCGAATAGGAGACGGAACCCCAGGAGGGGAACCCCGTCGAGTGGGAGTCGTGCACGCCGCAGAGTTAGTGTGCGTGTGTGCTAGCAAGGACACGTTCGAGGGCTGAACGTGCACTTGATGCTTAGTCTACGCCCACGAGTGTAGACTGAACTTATTTTGATGTAAACATGTTCATAAACTTGTTTATGTAATAAAATTTCGCTTCCGCTTTGTACCTTTGACGTGTGTTATACGGTGCTGTGCAACGCAGCACCCCTCAGCGTGATCCTGGCTCGACAGGACCAATGGGGTCGCGTCAGCGTGGTATCAGAGCTCGCTTGAGGTTTAACACAGTACAAAGGTCTTCTTTTTCAAAAATCCAGTGAGGAACGAGTTAGTAGCCCGTATAAGGATGTTCTTAGCATATAGAAAGTGGCATATTAACCTATTTGTTATGTCGGGTACACGTAAGCGCTGTCCACCAGTGCGCACAAGCTGAAGGGTGGAGCCCCACGGGTGGCAGGTAACCCGACCCGCTTTAGTATCCTCTACGACTCTTCATGTTGTTTGGGGTATTCAAGCAACGTCTGTCCCTGGCGTGCGTGGTGCAACATGGGAGACCCCGTCACGTGGTCTGAAACGTGAACACGTAACTCAAGGCGTGGTTGGCTTGAGAACATCCGGGCGAGTGATGACGGCCGGGTGTACGAACTGTATGGATTCCGGGCTCGGTGTGCAGCCGAGTCTGATGATTGTTTGAGTTTCTGCAGGTAGCCTGACCATGAAACGGTAGACGTGTAGCATCCGTGTGCGAATGACGAGTAGTGCCACTGAACTAACGAAGCCGGCTAAGTCCGGTATAGGTTTTTCTTTGTGAGGACGTAGTACCGACATAATCTGGTGACGCGTCGACGTCACACCCAACTAAATAAACAACTTCATTGTAAAAACTGGAAGGTTTTAATCCAAAGTAGTAAAACTTGATGTAACTCCTTCCCTTGAACAGGATATTCAAAGTTAACAAGTTTTCAACTTATAGGATGTTAAGGACAGAGCACTCTGTTTTCAGCCGAATCAAGGCTGAAGTTAATCAGAGGTTAGAGGCTGAGTTCTTTCGAGGTTGGGGGTCATGTGATACATTTCTGGAAAGCTTTGGAAGAGTTTTACCGCTTTTCTGTTGAGGTCCAGAGGTGTTTCGTCCCTTAACCACTCGAAAAATACAGTAGAGTTGAAACTGTCCAGAAAACAGGACAGAGTAAAGACTCTCGGTAGACTCTCTGTAAATTAAGCATAACTTCCTGCATAAAAATCCAAAAAATAGAAAATGAGGTAGTTCTGGAAATCTTATGAGATAGGTTACAACTTTGTAACAGAAAGTTTTGTCAGATTAGGGACAGAATTAACTGGAATTCTTGGATCAAAACAGTACCTAAAGCAGGGAGGTGCTGCCCAATTGTTTCCAGAAATTCTGTTAACTTTGACATCTCATGACTTTTGAACCAGGACAGATCTTAGGCCAAGCAACCACTTTCTGGAAAGATATTGAAGTTAGCTTTAACTTTGATGTTGAGCTCCAGAATTGGTTTTGCTTTTAACATGGCCTAAATCAGGTTGGAATGGAAACTGGTCAGGGCTGTCATGGGAACAGCAGATCAGCAGTCAAATTTGTCTAAAATTTGAACTATGTTTCCAAGTTTTATGGGTTCAATGACATGTTTTATGTTATAACTCAGGGGTTTACTGTTTATATAAATATTTGACAATTCTCAAATATATTTTTACAGATGGCAGCAGATAAACAGTTGGAGAACGGGTGGGTGGCTTCCCACTGTTCCGACCGTAGCGGCTACCCGGAAGCATTGTGGCAAATGCTCCAATATTTCGGGTACAACCAGATGCCGCAATACTTCGCCAAGGAAGAAGGTGAAAAGGGGAACAAGACGTGGACGATCCATGTTGAGGTTCCTGCAGGACCTACGCCACCCGGTTCGATGCCATTCACCGTCACGGTGAGAGGAAGACAACCGGAAGGGATGTGGCAAGTGGCAGGCCGTGACACTATGTCACGTTTCTGCCAACTACACGTGCAGGCTATGGAGGGCACTCCATACGCACTCGTTCCGGTGGAGGGACGAGCTCAGCATGTGTGGGAAGAGAGGTACCTGGAGGCAACGGACCCGAGTTGCCCAAGGTACAACCCCGCGGAGGCAAATCTCAGCCTCCAGATGAGGGCGGGAAACACCGTGATGGACAGCCAAGCTGTTCATACGGAGCATCTCGCCACAAAGCTCAAGGAGAGCATGAGCTGTGGAGACCATTTCGAGAGTGCCCACAGTGCACTCCGCAATGTACTCCTTCCGACGATCAAGCGATTGAATGAACAACACAATCAGTTGCGTCGTCTGAAGAAGGCAAAGAAGAAGCGCCGTGTTGACATCGCGGCGTTGCAAGAGCTGGTGCAGACTCTAACCCAGCAGAATGAGGACCTTGCTCAAGAGCGGGACGACACGATTGAGGAAGGACAAGGCTGGGAAGAGGATTACAATCAGGCTATGGACGAGGTGCATGCTTTGCAGGACCTCGTACCTCCGGTATTGGGCGTACCGGTGGTCTTGGGCCTTCCAGCAATGGGAGAACCCGGGATGGGAGAAGAGGTGGTAGACCCAGAGCCACCAGCATAGGTACCAGAGGAGGACGACCCACAGGAGCTCGAGTTCTGCTCCGAGTAGGGGGTTACGGTTGCCAAGTAGGGCAGCTAGGGTAGCGTAACCCAACTTTTGTAATCGGTGACATGTCGGTAGACAGTAGCGTATGTATAGGTAGCGACGACATGAGCACGACTTCTCGGAGGTCCGAGAATAATGTATATTGTATAAAGTTTATGCTTTATCAATATATGTGAATATTGTGCAAATTAATCATGCGTCGCTTCAATACCTACTGTTGCTTATGGAAATTTTAAGTAAGACATGTGCTAATCACTGCTGTTTTGAATTTCAGAATGACGCGTACTCGTGCCAACCCTGACATTGGGAGTACCAGTCAAGGAGGGGAGACCTCCCAACCACCTCCCGAGGACTCCTCGGGACAGCAGCAGCAACAGCAACAGCAAACACCGCCACCGCCACTGCCAACGGTTACATTGGCCGACATTGTCGCGGCAATGGCGGGCTCGCATCAGCAGCACACAGAGTTGCTGCAGACTCTCATCGCCAATACGTCTCGCCCGGAGAGACGTCAAGATTGTGAGGAGCGCCAACAGAGCTCCTACTCCGACTTCCTGGCGACTCATCCCCCTGTATTCTCAAGGGCGGATGAACCACTTGACGTGGACAACTGGATCCGCGCCATAGAGATGAAGTTCGGGCTGCTCCAGATCAGCGAGCAGCGCAAGACTCAGTTCGCGGTCCAGCAGCTCCAAGGATCCGCGAGCGCATGGTGGGCCAACTTCTGTGCTTCACAGCCCACCGACCGAGTGATGACCTGGACGGAGTTCCGGACGGCCTTCAGGGCCTATCATATACCGCCAGGTCTGATGAAGAGAAGACGCAGGAGTTCTTACACCTGCAACAAGGGAGCCGGAACGCGCTGGAGTACTCCAGGGCGTTTAACGATCTCGCGCTAAATGCGTCGTATCATGCTGATACCGACGAGAAGCGGCAGGACCATTTTTACCAGGGGCTTAACCCGCTCCTGAAGGACAAGTTGGCGATGTTCAATCGCGGCAGCCTCAACGACATCATTGATGCTGCGATTGTTCAGGAGGACTCCGGCAAGGAGTTGGCGGCGGCAGAGCGAAAGCGAAGCGCGCCGCAGAGCAGCGGAGAAGGAGGCGGTCCTTCTCAGAAGTTTCGGATGGTGAATCGCCCACCATCAGGTCCACGCTGGCAGCCACCACAGCGGTCGATGCCGTAACGCAGTCGGCCGTACTCTTCACCGGCATTCCGGCCGGCACTGCCAGTACCACCGCAACAACAAAAACAGCAGCGGGCGATGCCGCGTGCGTTTGCACCTCAGCAACGCATGCCGGGCTTTCGTCCACCGAGCACTCCACCAGCAGCGGCCACATGTTACAAGTGTGGTCGTCCAGGGCACTTCGCGAGCAGTTGCCCGGAGAGGCAAGGCGGCGGAGTGGCACCACAGTTTCCGGGGAGGAATCAACCCCGGAACCCTACTAATGCGCGGCGGGCAAACCCTAGGCCCGGCACCGTCCACCAGCTTCCCATTGAGGATGTGCCGGAGGGCGAGCCAATCCTTGCGGGTATGTTCCAACTCCACCAGCATCCCGCTATAGTACTATTTGATTCAGGCGCCACGCATAGCTTCATTAGCCAAGCTTTTATTGATAAATGTAGCTTGCCAATACTACCCACCGATAGTCCTTATGTGATCTGTTCACCGGGTGGGAAAATTTCAGCAAGCATGATGGTCCCAAAAGCGCCATTGTGCTTAGAGGGTAGAGTTTACCCTACGTCTCTCATAATCTTAGAGGGACAAAAGGTCGATGTCATCTTAGGGATGTCGTGGTTAAACCGCCACGGCGCTGTTTTAGACACCGTCCTCCGAGTCGTGCACTTGAACTCAGAAGTGCACGAGTCTCACTCATTATTTCTGGACAGTCCAGAAATAAAACTTCCAAGTGTCTATCAAGCCACAACCATCAGATTGGAGGATATTCCAGTGGTCCGAGAGTTCCCTGATGTATTCCCGGACGATTTGCCGGGGATGCCGCCTGATAGAGAGGTGGAGTTCAAGTTTGAACTTGCACCGGGAACCATGCCAATATCCCGAAGGCCGTACAAGATGGCGCCCAAGGAGTTGGCTGAACTGAAGACTCAGCTCACGGACCTTCTGGAGAAGGGTTTTATTAGGCCGAGCTCCTCTCCATGGGGTTGTTCGGCATTATTTGTCAAGAAGAAGGATGAGACATTGCGGCTTTGCGTGGACTATCGTCCATTAAATGCCGTAACCATCAAGAACAAGTACCCGTTGCCACGGATCGACATGTTGTTTGATCAGTTGGTCGAAGCAAAGATCTTTTCCAAGATGGATTTAAGATCCGGGTACCATCAGATTAAGATAAGGGCTGAGGACATTCCAAAGACGGCTTTCTCGACGAGGTACGGACTTTATGAGTACCTGGTCATTTCGTTCGGCCTCACCAATGCTCCAGCTCATTTCATGTACTTGATGAACTCGGTATTCATGTCGGAGCTGGACAAGTTTGTCGTGGTCTTCATCGACGACATCCTGGTATATTCCAAGTTGGAGGAAGATCACAAGAAACATCTGCGTATAGTCTTGCAACGGCTGCGGGATCACAGGTTATACGCAAAATTCAGCAAATGCGAGTTTTGGATATCGCAAGTTCCTTTCCTCGGGCATATCATCTCAGCGGAGGGTATCGCTGTGGACCCGAGCAAGATCACTCAAGTGCTGAATTGGAAATCCCCGAGAACTGTTCACGAGGTACGGAGTTTCCTCGGACTTGCGGGATATTATCGGAGGTTCATTCCGTACTTCTCGAAGATTGCCAAGCCAATGACAGAGCTGCTGAAGAAGGCTACCAAATATGTTTGGAGTCCAACATGTGAAGCAGCATTCAAGGCTTTAGTCAAGCACCTGACATCAGCACCGGTTTTGGCGCAGCCAGACACAACAAAACCGTTCGATATGTACTGCGATGCATCCGGCATTGGGCTCGGATGTGTGCTGATGCAAGACCGAAGAGTGGTCGCGTATGGATCACGGCAGCTTAGAAACCATGAGCAAAATTATCCAACACATGACTTGGAGCTCGCTGCCGTGGTACTTGCACTAAAAATGTGGAGGCACTACCTACTCGGTAACCTCGTACATTTATATACCGACCACAAAAGCCTCAAGTACATATTCACTCAGAAGGAGCTGAACATGAGGCAACGAAGATGGTTAGAACTGATAAAGGATTACAAAATAGAGATCCATTATCATCCGGGCAAAGCAAACGTAGTGGCAGATGCGCTGAGCCGCAAGTCACACGTCAACAATCTGACCATTGCACCGTTGGAAGAGAGCGAACCACCACTACATGTGATTCCACACGGAGCTCTCTACAACCTAGCTTTGATCCCCACCATCCGTGAAGAGATAGCGGATGCTCAGAAACATGACAAGGGCATGTCGCATTTACGGAGACGTGTAGACAGTGGTGAGCTGAAATGTTTCCGGAAGGACGGAGACGGCGTCCTATGGTTCAAGGACCAGATCGTCGTACCCCGAAACCCGGAGTTACGGAAGAAAATCTTTGATGAGGCTCACTTATCAAAATTTTCTATTCACCCCGGCAGCAACAAAATGTATCAAGAACTCAGAAGCAAGTTTTGGTGGACACAGATGAAGCGTGAGACTGCAAAATACGTGTCCGAGTGTGATACATGTCGAAGGGTGAAGGCAGACCACATGCGGAAACCAGGACTGTTGCAACCACTGGGCACTCCTGCCTGGAAGTGGGAGGATGTGAGCATGGACTTCATCGTCGGTTTACCAACCACCTTGCAGAAACATGATTCTGTGTGGGTGATCGTCGATCGGCTCACCAAAGTTGCCCATTTCATCCCGGTCAACACCAACTACAATGCCAAGAAGTACGCTGAACTGTACATCTCACGGATCCTATGCTTGTACGGCGTACCCCGTACTATCATTTCGGATCGGGGCACTTTATTTGTGTCCCATTTTTGGGAGCAGCTGCACGCTGCCTTGGGGACGAAGCTGATCCGTAGTTCAGCATACCACCCGCAGACGGATGGGCAAATGGAGCGGGTAAATCAAATCTTAGAAGACATGTTACGAGCTTGCGCTATCAACCACGGCAAGAATTGGGATGATCACTTGCCGTTAGCCGAGTTCTCGTACAATAATGGCTACCAAGCCAGCATCAAGATGGCACCTTAAGAGGTGCTATACGGGCGGAAATGCCGCACACCACTGAATTGGTGTGAATCTGGCGAAAGGGTGACCTTCGGGATTGACCTTGTCAACAACGCGGAGGAAAAGGTTCGACTAATTCAAGCGAACCTAAAAGCCACCCAATCCCGTCAAAAACAGTATGCGGACCGGAGAAGGCGCCCATTACAATTCAAAGTTGGAGAGCACGTATATCTACGGGTATCTCCAATGAAGGGCGTAAACAGATTTGGGGTGAGAGGAAAGTTGGCACCCCGATTCATCGGTCCATTCCAGATTACCGAAAGATGTGGATCAGTGGCATACCGGTTGAAATTACCAGAAGCACTTTCCGGTGTGCATGACATCTTTCACATTTCCCGGCTGAGGAAGTGTCTCAAGCTATCAACTACCATTCAGCTGGAAGACATTGAAGAACTGCAACCGGATCTCACCTATCGGGAGGAACCGGTGCAGATTATTGATGAAAAGGCCCGAACTACACGCAACCGTATGTTGTGGTTCTACAAGGTTCTATGGAGTAATCACTCCATGGACGAAGCGACATGGGAGAGCGAAGAATTCCTTCGCACTAACTACCCCGAATTTTTCATGTCGCATATCCTGTAATTTTCCACCGTCCTCTCTCTCATTTTCACCTTATAATCTCGGGACGAGATTCTTTTAAGGTGGGAGGAATGTAAGGGCCTCAGTTTTTGACACACATTTGCAGTGTTAATCACCACACCACACACCTCATTTGAGGAAGGATGATGAACACAAATGAAGAGCAAGTAACAATTATCAACATGCTCATTAGAAAACAAACTCACATATTGCAAAAGTGGTATTTCCCACATGTGATATAGATGGGATGGACATATGAAAACTCCTGCCCTTCACTAAGGATGTCCATGCCAAGTTTCACCCAAATTCAAAACCTTTTTGAGGTCATTTTGGGTATAGTTAGGAAGAGGGCAGTTTGAAACCATATTCAAATTCAAACTGTTTTTATCCCATGAATTTGAAAGTGGGAGGCATATTCTTACTCAGCACATTTTTGTGAGCCCACACACCAATTTTCACTCCATTTGGAGTTGATCTTGACATGAGCTAAGTGGGACAAATTTAAACTTCATTTGAATTCAAAACTGCACTTGTGCTGAAATTCACTCAAACCAAACCCAATTTGAACTTTGATCAATTCAAATGGTTCATGGGTGAATAATTTGAATTACCAGGGGTACAATGGGGTTCACTGTTTACAACAGTGATTAGGAGTAAATTTCAGAGGTTAAAACTGGAAGTGGGACCCACATGTCAGCCACTGCTCAGATCAAACCGACTGAGACATTTCTCACTCGGGTCGCCGAGCCGCCGCTGCGATCACCACCGAGGGCAGCCGCCGCGCCAGCAGCTGCTTGCCCACGCGCGGGCGTGAGGCGGTGCAGAGCCTTCTTAAGGCGCCTGCCCCCCCTCCTTGGCCGAGGCATCGCCGTTCTTCCCCGCAAGAACTCAGCGCCGGCCAAAGTTTTCCGCAGCTCAGAATCGATCGGAGAACGCCGATCACAGCTCCCTCCGTCCACTCCAGAGCCCCAGCAAGGTACTAGAGACCTTCCTCCGTCCCCCCCATTGCTAGAATTCAGTTGAAACCGATGGATATCGGCTGTGCCGAAAGATCAAATTCGGGACTTGGAACCGCCGCACCCCGGGCTCCTGTGGACAGCCCAACCAGGGCATTGGCACGCCCGAGCCAAGGCACCCTTGGACGCGCCGGTGACCGATGCTGCTCATCCCCGAGCCACAGCTCGAGTGGTTGCTCACCGGCGGCGAATTTCCACTTTTTCCCTTTCTGTGTGCAGAACGACCTTCGGGTGCGATTCTGTTTAATTCGTGCTCTAGAAAGGATTAGAGGGCCTCAAGCCGCTCTCACACAAGCTAGACACGGTAACGCACAAGTTGCCTTCACAACTCTGGGCCGGAGAACCTCTGTACCCGGCGTAATTTGAGGTCTACCAATGGCGGCATGAACGGGCGGCATCGGGCGCACGGTGAGTACCTATTTCGGGCCTTCCCTGAGCTGCCTCGAGCTCATGTCGACCTTCTCTGAGGTCCACTGATGCTTCCCGACCGGTTTCCCAAGTAGCTGAGGTGCTAGAGAAGTCAGCCGACATGGCCGAAGTCGTTCCGAGGTGGCGGCTCGTCGCCGACCATGCTCCGGCCATTGTCATGAGCAGCTGACCCTAGAATCCTGTTCCCCGAGTAAAAGTAGGCAGGGGCGGCCAGAATCGAGAAGTTTGGAGCTGTACAGAAGCCAGCGGCGAGCTCTCCGGCGAGGTCCCTCGGCGGCGGAGCGCGGGCGTCGTGAGGTTGAAGAAGGGGGTGGACCCCAGCTGCCAGCGGGAGATATTTTGAATCGGGATCCGGCTGCGGACGGGATCGGGCGTGCTGGCGCGCAAAATCATTGTGGGCCGCGGTGTGCTGTCGCCTCGGCATGCGACACGTGTCCCCTGGGCCCACGCGCGAGTTTAAACTTTTCCCCGATTTTCAGATTTCCTTCAAACTTCAAATCCTCATAACTTTGGCTAGAAAGCTCCAAATCGAGTGAACCAAATTTTGCTGGATTCAGCTCTCTGAGAACTTTCAAGCAAATCAAGTTTCACTTCATGAAAACCCTTGTTTCTCCAGAATTAATTCCTCAAAATGTAAACTGTTAGGAATTTTAACTGGAGAATCCTGTGGAGGAAAATCCTGAAATTTTACTGGGATGTTCACCAAAATATCCCTGAACTACTATAAAAATTTCAGACCCATTTGAGCTCATTTGATCCACCTAATGGTGTGATTAGTGAAACTGTTCCAGAGAAAATAGAAAATGTTCAGAAACATTTTCTGAATTTTCTCTGAAATTGTTTAGCTCATGTCTTTAGCTAGGAACCTTCAAATTAAGTGAGACCAATTCCATTAGAACCCTCTGAAAATCTAGTTTTCAGAAAGTCATAGTTTGTTTCATGAAAATCCTTAGAACACCCTAAGAGTTCCAATTAAGGTCAAGGACATAATTAATTTTGGAGGGCTCAAATGAGCTTTGCTGCAACTAAAACTTGACCAAGTCTCTGTTTAGGTTGTAAACAAGCCACAATAAAAGTTTCACAGTCATTAGGTCTGTCTAGCAAAGGTTATAGACTTCACAACTTCAAACGTAATACAAATGCATTAAATTAATACATGTATTGTTTCTATCATGTAGTCGCTAAGGTCGAGGAGGAACCCGAAGTCCTAGACTTCGTTACTCCGGAGGAACAGCTAGCCTACGACCAAGAGCAGCAAGGCAAGCTCCGGTTTGCATTAACCTTTTTACAAATTTTCATTGTTTTGAGCACATACTTGTTTCCTTTATTCTGTGCATTAGAGTCTTGTTTTGAAGCCCCACTGCATAGCCAAGAGAACCATGGGGTTGGGTTTAGGATTGCGAACCCCGTTAGCTACTGCATTTCTAGGACAGAGTAGGATTCGGTACAAGTCGAGTAGTTGGAACTACTCGCGAGAATAGGCTAGAGGCACATTGCTCGGGTAGAGATAGCACATGATACACATGGCAAGAAAATGAGACCGAGCGGAGAGTAAGGGCAGCAGGACTTTGGGGCCTGTGTGCTGTAGCTCCGCTTGTGTCGATTGAGCACCGAGCCGTGTGCGGGCCTGTTGAACAAGCTAGAACAGTACCAAAGACCTACCGGCTATATGGGAACCGGGAAACTGATGTAACTCGGGTAGCTGGTTATTGAGGCATTGCCCGTCGTTCAGAGGGTAGGTTGAGACCTTGATGTGACGCCCTCAATTCTGTGGAAAACCACGGAACCGAGAACTAATGCATATGTGTGCCCAGGATGTTCATCACACATACACATACGTTCCACAAACTGAATTCAGATTAATATATTACCATGAATAACAGAGTTTATTACAGCACCTCATGAGTCTTGGACTCATGCTCGGAAGTCCTTATTTCTACGCAGCGGAAATCTGATTTAAATGCGGAAGCAAAAACTAATGCGGAAGCAAAACTAAGCAGAAGTGGCTCCATCTCAACTCCCTCCACAGGCAAGGTTGAGAACAGATCACACGCCATAATGCTCTACTCGGTCTTCATAGTAGTCTTCTCTTGCTGTTGATGAAGAAATAATAATGCAAGTTTGAGTACAATGATGTACTCAGCAAGTGCGGGAATAACACATGACATGCAGCATCATAAACAAGGTAGGTATAAAAGGCTTATTTGCAGAAAAGCAGATTTATAAAACCGTGATAAAACAGCAACTTAACTTTAGATGAATGTATTCCCAGCATGTATGAAATTACCAACATACCTCCATCACTTCCCGTGTTCCATCCAAACATTAACCAATCCTTTACCCATATTCACGAATACCTCCTCGTATTCGCTACCATCTCACCTCATGAAACAACCTTGTCTCACACCGAGACCAATCTCATATCATGACCCACCAGTCATGCAACCCTTTCATCATCCAGACTTAACAATTCCAAACCAAACCATAACCAAAACCATAACCAAGAACCTTCCCAATAACCATTCCAGTAACCCTCCCATCTAATCATGGCAGTTTAGCCAGGTGCTCGTGACCGTAAGCTCGGCTATCATGATAGTTTTAATAACTCTGCAGAGTTTGCACCTCTTTACCCACAAGTTTGTGATTTCGTCACCCGTCGGCGACTGCAGAACCTCCATTATACCAGTACACAACCGTCGGTGTATGGTCAAGAGATCACAAAATAGCCTTTACAAAGGGGTTACTAGATGTATGGACTCACTAAGGTTTCACCGGCAGGCTAGAATCTCCAATTCTCCCACCCACGGGCCCCCTCTTGTGCCATGCAGTTCCCAGGGCAGTCCTCACTCGACTCCCATTCCCCGCGCCTTCCACGGTCCATAACACTCTAGCAACTTACCTAATTACTCAGCTAAGCCGCACCCATACTTGGTCTTTTGGTGGCACTGTTATCCTGGCATGTGCATGCATGAACCGGTCCTTAGATCTATGGCAAGCAAAACCACCATCTCATGCTACCTCATTCACAAACCCAGGCTTGCCTAGATCTCCCTCCGATCCATGTTCGTTAACCTCATCAGTTACTTATTATCAGTACGAGTGCAGTTAGCTAGACACATCTATCTCGCTTCCCAACCCCATGGACTCAGCGAAGCATAAAGCAAAAACCATACCCGACTCATAAACTTCCCAGGCGACAAGGGTGGTTTAATCAGAACTAGTAAACTCCTATAAAAACGGTTTCCCATCATGTTTGACTTAGCACGCACACCTTTTCGCAAAACAAAATAGTTTTACCCAAAACATAGGATCAACATGGTCAAGGAGCACTTGCCTTGTTCTTGCGGTTCCGGTTGTTCTTGATTCTCAAAACCTTGTTGCTGCAGTTCGTCGTAAACAGCTTCCTGAGTTTGTTCTGCTATGTAGGATTCACGTGCATACAAGATTCACAGCAATCAATATCATGCACAAAACCCTAAACTAGATGCGATGATGCACATGCATGCTATCCTATGATTAGTTTCATTAGATTGATCTGTACGTGTTCTTGCATGGCTTGCATGGTCAGAGGTGTTCGGATCAAAGGTGGTCGTGGCGATGATCTTATTTTTAGATCAAACTGATCATCGAGTGATCTGTCCACGAAAAGGCTTCTGTTCGAAAGGAATCGAAGAACAGATGCAAAGAGATGAACAACATGGTGTCGTAAGGTGGTATTGAAGTCCTACCTCACGCTCTTCTTGTCTTCGGGGTCCTCCTCAGACCGCTTGGTTCTCCTCCAATGATCTCCCTTGTTGTGCTTCGGCGATGTTTCGCTCGGCGAGTTAGGGCTAGGGCTCCAAGTCGTCGGCTCAGGATTTGAAAGAGAAGTTTGTGGTTTCGGCCAGAGGTTTTGGGTTCTATTTATAATCGGGAAGAGAAGAGTCCTAATCTGATTGGATCCCGAATAAGAGTCTTATTCAGATCTTTGTTGGATCCTAACGTCTTATCTTTGGTAACATCGTGGAATTTAGATCGGTTTATGTTGCGTACCGGTATCTTTACGCGTAAAAACCGCTCCAGAACTCGCTACCTCCATGATGATGAGCTCCAGAAGCTCCACGTGTTCTCCGGGCCTGGTATCTCCTCATCCGCAGAGACGAGCTCCGGTTGTGCCGCGTGTCAATCGATCGAGACCTCCTTCTTCTTCGGAGACGAGCTCCGCGCACGCCACGTGTGGGTGCCGGTCTTTCCGCCTTTCCTTCCCTCAGGGACATGCCCCGAGGTCGACACGTGTCCAGCAGCGACGGACCTCCGGAGATAAGCTCCGGTGGCGACACGTGTTCAATAGATCCGGAATTCTCGGAGATGGGTTCCGAAATTAACACGTATCCCGTGCGACTGGTCCCCTGACTTCCGCGAGGACTAGCTCCGAAGTTGACATGTGTCCCATGAAAAATGCCTTTGCTTCTTCCGCAGAGGCTAGCTCCACGGGCAACACGCGTCCCACAGGGTCGGACCTCTTTCCAATTGCGGAGGTGACCCCCGAGCCTGCCACATATCCAGTTTAGCGTCGGACCTCTCCCTATCTCTCGGGAATGAGTTCCGAACATGCCACGTGGTCTGCTGGTCATGGAAATTGCCTTCGGCACTCTCAGAGAGCTTTACTGGTTATCCTTTTGATACTTGTTTCTGTTCCCTCTTTTCTAAAAATGTTTTTTTCTTCTTCATAAAACATGAACATATGCTGACTCCTGAGATGAGGGTGTCACAAATCTACCCCCCCTAAATTGAATCTCGCCCTCGAGATTCGTTAGTAGAAAATAGATAGGGGAATTCAGCCTTAATATCCTCTTCACGCTCCCATGTGGCTTCAGCTTCAGTATGATGACTCCATTGTACCTTGCACCATCGAATCACTTTGTTTCAGGTGACCCTTTCCTTTACGTCCAAGATTCGGACAGGGTGTCCTGCGTAGGTCAGGTCTTCTTGAAGTTCAAGTTCCCCCATTGACACTTGTTCCTCTGGTACTCTCAAGCACTTCTTGAGCTGGGATACATGAAACACGTCATGTACGTCGCAGAGGTGGTTTGGGAGTTCTAGTTGATAGGCTACTTCTCCTCGCTTGTCCAAAATCTTAAATGGTCCGATGTAGCGAGGCGCTAGTTTGCCTTTGACGTTAAAACATCGTTGGCCTCGGATAGGCGATACCTTAAGGTATACGAAGTCTCCTACTTCGAAGGTCAACTTCCTACGCCTATTGTCCGCATAGCCTTTCTGTCGTGACTGAGCAGCCTTTAAGTTTTCCCATATCGTTTGGACTTGCTTTTCAGCCTCTTGTAGTACTTCGGGTCCAAACACCTGGTTCTCTCCAGTCTCGTTCCAGAACAGTGGCGTTCTACACCGTCTACCATATAAGGCTTCGATAGGCGACATCTTCAAGCTAGCTTGATAGCTGTTGTTATAGGAGAACTCGGCATACGGTAAACTCCTATCCCAACTACGCCCACGTTTCAAGGCGCAAGCTCTCAGCATGTCCTCCAAAATTTGGTTCGTCCTTTAGGTTTGCCCATCTGTTTGTGGGTGATAGGCGGAGCTAAAATCTAGTCGTGTACCCATGGCTTTCTGCAGCTTCCTCCAGAATCTAGAGGTAAACTGAGAACCTCGATCTGAGACTATCCTCTTTGGAACTCCATGACGGCACACGATCTGCTCCATGTACAACTCTGCCAACTGTGTAACGTTGTAACTGGTCTTTACCGGAAGAAAATGGGCGGTTTTCGTCAACCGGTCCACAATGACCCAGATGGAGTCGTATCCTGACTGAGTTCCTGGCAATCCGACAATAAAGTCCAGACTGATGTCCTGCCATTTCCATTCAGGTATTTTCAAAGGTTGCAACAATCCAGCGGGTTTTTGATGTTCGGCCTTTACCCGTTGGCATGTGTCGCATAGGGCAACGTATTCGGCTACATCCCTCTTCGTACCATCCCACCAATAACAAGTTTTCAAGTCCTTGTACATTTTGGTGCTCCCTGGATGTATGGAATAGGGTGAATCATGTGCCTCCTTCAATATCATGTCGCGAAGGTGTCTTATGTTTGGCACACAAATCCTTTTTCCTAGCCAAAGCGTACCCTTTTCATCCTCCTTGAAATCCTTTTCCATCCCTTGTAGGATTCTTTCCTTGATCTCCTTGATCCCCTCGTCCGTTGCTTGGCCCTCTCTTATTTCTTGCTCCAATGAGGAGTGGATCTTCATTATTTCCATGTTATTCAAGAATCCGAGGTGTAACCGTTCGAACTCCTTACGTAGTTCGGGTGGTAGCTCCCGAACTGTGAGTTGGTGGCGTGCTCCCTTTCTGCTCTATGCATCAGCGACCACATTGGCCTTCCCGGGGTGGTAGTTGATTCCCACATCATAATCCTTGATGAGTTCTAACCATCGACGTTGCCTCAAATTCAAGTCCGTTTGTGTAAATATGTACTTGAGGCTTTTATGATCTGTATAGATCTCACATTGATGACCAAGGATATAATGTCTCCAAATCTTCAATGCATGCACCACTGCTGCTAACTCCAAATCATGTGTAGGATAGTTAAGCTCGTGCTTCTTTAATTGTCGTGAGGCATAGGCTACCACTTGTCCTTCCTGCATGAGCACACATCCGAGCCCTTGTCTGGATGCGTCACAATATATGTCAAAGCTCTTGCTTACGTCTGGCAATACCAGAACTGGTGCTGTGGTTAGCCTTTTCTTGAGTTCCTCAAAACTTTCTTGGCAGGCTTGTGTCCATTGAAAGATTTTTCCCTTCGTTAGCAACTCCGTCATAGGTTTTTCTATCTTAGAGAAGTCTTTAATGAAGCGCCGATAGTATCCTGCCATCCCAAGGAAACTCCGAATATCCCTCACGCTCTTCGGTTGGTCCCACTTCAGAACATCTCTCACCTTTCCAGGATCAACCGATACCCCTTCCTTGGAGATGATGTGGCCTAGGAAAGATATTTCCTTAAGCCAAAATTGACACTTGTTGAGCTTGGCATACAACTGATGCTCACGCAACTTCTGCAAGGTCAATCTCAGATGTTCTTCATGCTCCTCCTTACTTTTTGAATACACCATAATGTCGTCGATGAAAACCACGACGAACTTGTCCAAGTACTCCATGAAAACCTTATTCATGAGGTACATGAAGTATGCGGGTGCATTCGTCAATCCAAAAGACATAACGGTATATTCATATGAACCATACCGCGTCCGAAAGGCTGTCTTAGGTATATCGGAGGGCTTAATCTTCAGCTGGAAATATCCCGACCGAAGATCAATCTTGGAGAACACTTGGGCTCCTTTCATTTGATCAAACAGGTCCTCTATACGGGGCAGAGGGTATTTATTTTTGATTGTCACCTCGTTGAGAGACCTGTAGTCCATGCACATTCTTTGGGTTCCGTCCTTCTTGTCCATGACGAGTACCGGAGCTCCCCAGGGTGACGAGCTTGGACGGATAAAAGCCTTCTCCAACTGTTCTTGAATTTGCTTCTTGAGTTCTACTAACTCGTTGACGGGCATCCTATATGGTCTCTTAGCTATGGGTGCAGTTCCAGGTACCAAATCTATGGCAAACTCGATGTCCCGGTCAGGTGGCATACCTGGATGTTCTTCTGGAAACACGTCCGAAAATTCCTGAACCACTGGAATGTTGTCCAATGCTATTCTTTCAACATGGTTCAAATCCGCCCGTTCGGTTGCTTGCTGGGCTGACTCAAACTCGACACGGATACCGTGTTCGTTTGTCAACTGCACGCTTCTCTCAGCGCATTGGATTACTCCATTGTGCTTGCTTAACCAGTCCATTCCGAGTATGATGTCAATTCCATGGGAGTCCAAGACAATAAGGTTGGCAAGGAAGTCTACCCCCCTTATTTTAAGGCTTACCTTAGGACATACTATACTAGTCCTCATTTCTCCTCCGGGAGAATTAACTAACATGGCACATTCTAAGTGGGATACGGGTAGATGATGTTTGGCAACATATTCGGATGATATGAAGGAATGTGATGCTCCAGAATCAAATAAAATGGTGGCTGGGTTGGAGTTGTCAAGGAACATACCAATTGCGACGTCCTCAGCCTGTTGTGCTTCCTCAGCAGTGACATGGTTAACGTGGCCACGAGCATAGTTCTGCGGTCCACGGTTCCCTTGGTTGTCTTCCGTTTGGTCGCTGGTTCTGCATGGGCACGTTACCTTGCTGTCCAGGGCCTCTCTTCGGGCACTGGTTAGCGAAGTGGCCTACTTCCCCGCATGCAAAGCATGCCCTGTTGCCTACGGCAGCAGGTACGTTGGGGCGGGGGTTTTGAACAGAGGCGCCATTGTTAGGCCGGGGTGCAGGAGGCATGGGCACTCGAGGTGCCGGTGCAACAAACCGTTGCTGTGGTGGCTGACCAGGGCGGTTCGTAGGAGTGGTTGGTCCATACTGCAGTGCAGGAGGCGTGTATCTAGGTCGTACGTTGCTCCCTTGGGGCTGGTATGGCACCTTCCTTTTGCACTCGCGCTCAATCTCTCGGATCTTGTTTTCCACCACAATAGCCTTATCAACCAGCTTCTGGAAGCTTATGTAGTCATTGTTGAGGAGCTGAACTTGGATCTCATTGTTCAACCCTCTCATGAACAGGTACTGCTTCCTCTGATCTGAGTTGACATCTTCGGGGGCATACCGGGACAGTTGTATGAACTTGTTGAGATATTCGTTCACACTTTTCTGCCCTTGGCGGAGACCTTCAAACTCCTGCCTCTTGAGCATCATTACGCCAACAGGGATGTAGTGGGAGCGGAAATTTTCCTTGAACTCAGTCCAAGTGATTGTCTCCGGGTTGGCATGGGCGTTGCTCAAGGCATCCCACCAGTCAGCAGCTGCTCCCATCAGTTGGTGCGACGCAAAGAGAACCTTCTCTCGGTCGTTGCACTGAACAATGGCAAGCTTCTTCTCCATGGATTTCAACCAATCATCGGCCTCCATTGGATCGCTTCCTTGAGCAAAGGTGGGTGGTCGAGTCCTCATGAACTCTCCCAACCTGTTATGAGCCGGCGGTGGTGGTGGCGGTGGTGCCGGAACGGAGTTTTGGTTGGCCTGCAACTGACCCAAAGTTTGGATCATGGTTTGCATAAGCTGGTTTTGCATGGCCATCAACCTTTCTAGGTTGTTCTCGCCAGCTCCGGGGTTAGCAGGAACTTCCTCGTGGTCATCTTCCTGGACGTTCCTTCAGCTGGCGTTTCCTCTCACCATCTGTGAGAGAGAACGAAACAGAATAGAAGGTTAGAGATTAGGTAGGTCCTTTCAACTATATGCATCAAGGTGAGTTGGACTATATATATTAGTCCTTATGAGGATGTGAGCAAGTGCCGAAACATCTCACACCTCCCTCTTCTTATGTGTGGATATGGACAACGTTTTTGAGACGTCCCACCACTCACACTTAAGCGCATATTCACAAATAATAATTACAAGGGCCCACTCAACTCCTATTCAAGGATGGTTTCCTATGTCAAGGTGGTTTCAAGGCCAATCTAGGCTATCCACCCTAGGATGCTTCCTTTGGTCAGTGTGGCTTAGCTACCTATGACTCCTATTCAGGGGTGTAACTTGCTGTTAACCCGTGGCTCTAATATCAATCTAAGGTTTCTATCTAGGCGTGTAACCTACTGTCAACCCGTGGCTCTGATACCAATCTGTGACGCCCTCAATTCTGTGGAAAACCACGGAACCGAGAACTAATGCATATGTGTGCCCAGGATGTTCATCACACATACACATACGTTCCACAAACTGAATTCAGATTAATATATTACCACGAATAACAGAGTTTATTACAGCACCTCGTGAGTCTTGGACTCATGCTCGGAAGTCCTTATTTCTACGCAGCGGAAATCTGATTTAAATGCGGAAGCAAAACTAAGCAGAAGTGGCTCCATCTCTACTCCCTCCATAGGCAAGGTTGAGAACAGATCACACGCCATAATGCTCTACTCGGTCTTCATAGTAGTCTTCTCTTGCTGTTGATGAAGAAATAATAATGCAAGTTTGAGTACAATGATGTACTAAGCAAGTGCGGGAATAACACATGACATGCAGCATCATAAACAAGGTCGGTATAAAAGGCTTATTTGCAGAAAAGCAGATTTATAAAACCGTGATAAAACAGCAACTTAACTTTAGATGAATGTATTCCCAGCATGTATGAAATTACCAACATACCTCCATCACTTCCCGTGTTCCATCCAAACATTAACCAATCCTTTACCCATATTCACGAATACCTCCTCGTATTCGCTACCATCTCACCTCATGAAACAACCTTGTCTCACACCGAGACCAATCTCATATCATGACCCACCAGTCATGCAACCCTTTCATCATACAGACTTAACAATTCCAAACCAAACCATAACCAAAACCATAACCAAGAACCTTCCCAATAACCATTCCAGTAACCCTCCCATCTAATCATGGCAGTTTAGCCAGGTGCTCGTGACCGTAAGCTCGGCTATCATGATAGTTTTAATAACTCTGCAGAGTTTGCACCTCTTTACCCACAAGTTTGTGATTTCGTCACCCGTCGGCGACTGAAGAACCTCCACTATACCAGTACACAACCGTCGGTGTATGGTCAAGAGATCACAAAATAGCCTTTACAAAGGGGTTACTAGATGTATGGACTCACTAAGGTTTCACCGGCAGGCTAGAATCTCCAATTCTCCCACCCACGGGCCCCCTCTTGTGCCGTGTAGTTCCCAGGGCAGTCCTCACTCGACTCCCATTCCCTGTGCCTTCCACAGTCCATAACACTCTAGCAACTTACCTAATTACTCAGCTAAGCCGCACCCATACTTGGCCTTGTGGTGGCACTGTTATCCTGGCATGTGCATGCATGAACCGGTCCTTAGATCTACGGCAAGCAAAACCACCATCTCATGCTACCTCATTCACAAACCCAGGCTTGCCTAGATCTCCCTCCGATCCATGTTCGTTAACCTCATCAGTTACTTATTATCAGTACGAGTGCAGTTAGCTAGACACATCTATCTCGCTTCCCAACCCCATGGACTCAGCGAAGCATAAAGCAAAAACCATACCCGACTCATAAACTTCCCAGGCGACAAGGGTGGTTTAATCAGAACTAGTAAACTCCTATAAAAAGGGTTTCCCATCATGTTTGACTTAGCACGCACACCTTTTCGCAAAACAAAATAGTTTTACCCAAAAAACATAGGATCAACATGGTCAAGGAGCACTTGCCTTGTTCTTGCGGTTCCGGTTGTTCTTGATTCTCAAAACCTTGTTGCTGCAGCTCGTCGTAAACAGCTTCCTGAGTTTGTTCTGCTATGTAGGATTCACGTGCATACAAGATTCACAGCAATCAATATCATGCACAAAACCCTAAACTAGATGCGATGATGCACATGCATGCTATCCTATGATTACTTTCATTAGATTGATCTGTACGTGTTCTTGCAAGGCTTGCATGGTCAGAAGTGTTCGGATCAAAGGTGGTCGTGGCGATGATCTTGTTTTTAGATCAAACTGATCATCGAGTGATCTGTCCACGAAAAGGCTTCTGTTCGAAAGGAATCGAAGAACAGATGCAAAGAGATGAACAACTTGATGTCGTAAGGTGGTATTGAAGTCCTACCTCACGCTCTTCTTGTCTTCTGGGTCCTCCTCAGACCGCTTGGTTCTCCTCCAATGATCTCCCTTGTTGTGCTTCGGCGATGTTTCGCTCGGCGAGTTAGGGCTAGGGCTCCAAGTCGTCGGCTCAGGATTTGAAAGAGAAGTTTGTGGTTTCGGCCAGAGGTTTTGGGTTCTATTTATAATCAGGAAGAGAAGAGTCCTAATCTGATTGGATCCCGAATAAGAGTCTTATTCAGATCTTTGTTGGATCCTAACGTCTTATCTTTGGTAACATCGTGGAATTTAGATCGGTTTATGTTGCGTACCGGTATCTTTACGCGTAAAAACCGCTCCAGAACTCGCTACCTCCGTGATGATGAGCTCCGGAAGCTCCACGTGTTCTCCGGGCCTGGTATCTCCTCATCCGCAGGGACGAGCTCCGGTTGGGCCGCGTGTCAATCGATCGAGACCTCCTTCTTCTTCGGAGATGAGCTCCGCGTACGCCACGTGTGGGTGCCGGTCTTTCCGCCTTTCCTTCCCTCAGGGACATGCCCCGAGGTCGACACGTGTCCAGCAGCGACGGACCTCCGGAGATAAGCTCCGGTGGCGACACGTGTTCAATAGATCCGGACTTCTCGAAGATGGGTTCCGAAATTAACACGTATCCCGTGCGACTGGTCCCCTGACTTCCGCGAGAACTAGCTCCGAAGGTGACATGTGTCCCATGAAAAATGCCTTTGCTTCTTCCGCAGAGGCTAGCTCCACGGGCAACACACGTCCCACAGGGTCGGACCTCTTTCCAATTGCGGAGGTGACCCCCGAGCCTGACACGTATCCAGTTTAGCGTCGGACCTCTCCCTATCTCTCGGGAATGAGTTCCGAACACGCCACGTGGTCTGCTGGTCGTGGAAATTGCCTTCTGCGCTCTCAGAGCGCTTTACTGGTTATCCTTTTGATACTTGTTTCTGTTCCCTCTTTTCTAAAAATGTTTTTTTTCTTCATAAAACATGAACATATGCTGACTCCTGAGACGAGGGTGTCACACTTGAGGTGTAAATCGGCTGGCGGCACGGAGATGCGCGTGCAGAGACCTCTTGCTCGGGACGATGGGATCGGTTCAATATTTGGCTGACGGGTGAAAGGTAGTTGCGTACGGCGTCCGTGATGGTTGTTGTAGGCAACATCGAGTACGGGCGTACGTGACGGGTTGTTCGGGTAACCCTGCAGGTGTAAATCGATTATAATCGCCGTCCCTCACGGTCAGTGTGTACCACTTGTTCACTGTACCATGACGTAGAAAGAACAGGCTAGTTACATGTTAAAATGTTGCTGATTGAAAGCTGGACATTGATTGTTAATGATATGTTGTAGCTTAGAGCTAACTAAAGTTCTTTTCAACTTTGGGCAAAGTACATGAGAGAAATGCATTTCTTGTTTGATTGCGGCTTTCTCATGTACCTTAGCGTAAGGTTCTCCACAACCTGCTGCTAAAACTTGAAAGTAAGGTTCTACTAATTAGGCGAGTCCTTGCAACTGACTTTTACCTCATGTAACCCATTACCCTCATGTAGAAGTTCCATGTTTAGGTGAGACGGGTCAGACTTGCTGAGCCTTCGTGCTCACTTCTTGTGTTTGAAGCTTTTGCAGGGTTCTATGAGGAAGGGACTCCCGAAGAGGAGACGGAACCCCAGGAGGGGAACCCCGTCGAGTGGGAGTCGTGCACGCCGCAGAGTTAGTGTGTGTGTGTGCTAGCAAGGGCACGTTCAAGGGCTGAACGTGCACTTGATGCTTAGTCTACGCCCGCGAGTGTAGACTGAACTTATTTTGATGTAAACATGTTCATAACTTGTTTATGTAATAAAATTTTGCTTCCCCTTTGTACCTTTGACGTGTGTTATACGGCGCTGTGCAACGCAGCACCTCTCAGCGTGATCCTGGCTCGACAGGACCAATGGGGTAGTGTCACACTCACTGCCAGCTTCCGAAGCCGGAAGACAGCCCGAAGACGGCGGAGTTCAAGCTGAGCTCCAGACCACGTCAGACAGCCAAGAGCCAAGCACTGGCTGACTTTGTGGCTGAGTGGACGCCAACGAAGGCTGACCCAGGGGGCCGCGAAGACGGTGAACCAATGTACCGAGCTCCGGTCTTCACCGGGCCTCACTGGACGCTCTTCTTCGACGGCTCCTCGCGAAAGCAGGGGTCCAGTGCCGGCGTACTGCTTCTCATGCCATCGGGGGAGCAGTCTGGGTATATGGTGCGTCTCAATTCCAAGGCAACCAACAACTTGGCAGAGTATGAAGCACTCATCTTTGGCCTAAATGACAGTCCTGTCTCTGGGCGCTCGCCAGTTGTTGGCGCAGGGCGACTCCCAGCTAGTTATCAAGCAAGTTAAGGGTGAATGCCCCTGCAATGACCCACGGCTAGCCGCTTATCTGCTCCACGTGGGGATGTTGGAGAAAGAGTTCCTCGCCTTGGACCTGCACCATGTACCGCGCGCTGGCAAGGCCGCAGCTGACGACCTCTCAACGAAGGCCTCCATCGGAGCCCCTGCGCCCGAAGGAGTCTTTGAGAGGACGTTGCTGCGGTCCACAGCCCGGCCCGCCGAGCCGGGCGAAGGGGGCTGAACCAGTGCCTCGAAGCTAGGCAGTCCCGGCGGCCATGGATGCTGCCAAAGGATCGTAAGCGTCACTGGGGACTCCGTGCAACCCAGGGCTCAAGATCCAGAAGCTCAAGTAGTCCCGATGCATGGACCACGGAGGTCCGGGACTCCTTGAAGGACATCCTTCCTGATGAACGTGCATTCGCTGAACGGGTGGTGCGGATGGCTAAGTGCTACGCGCTGGTATCTTTACTGGCGTGGCACCACGACATCCTATTGCGGTGCATAACCCAGGAGGAAGGCTGCGAATAGCTCATAGTAGTCCAAGGAGGCGAGTGCTGGGAACGCTCATCGTCCCGCACGCTGGTCGGTTAAGCCACCCGGCATGGCTCCTACTGACCGAGAGCCACCTGGACGCCGTCAAACCGGTTAGGGATGCAATGCGTGCCAGGTCCATGCCAAGCAGACCCACACAACCGGTGCAGACGTGCACCCAGAGCCGTCGGGGGATACCGGCTCCTCCATGTCGAGGGCCAGCCGGACTTCCCAGGGCCGGGTCACGGGAACTACCCTTTTACATGGTATGCGGGGCCGAAGCCATGCTTCCCCCTGAGATCGCCATGGGGGTCCCCCCGTGTCCGGCGTACGACGAAGCCACGCATGACCCGCTCTGCGTGAAGACAGGCGCTCCGACGCTACCCCAGTAAGTTCACCATGCTTACATAGGTGTTTATTTAAATTACGCATTAATTTATATGAACACCTCCCCACGCTCTAGACAGTGTGCGTCCATTGTACACTCGGTTCCTCTTTCCTGCTCTCATGCATAGTCGATATTTGCCGTCCTGCCGAAGGCGGTAGTGCTTGGGGTACCTGCCAGAGGCCCGGTGGCCTTTTGGATCTCCCCCTGTAAGGGTACTGTACCGCCAGCTGGTCTCCTCCGAGAAAAGACCTACGCTAGACCGGGGGGTCAGGAGCCTTGCTTTGCCCGGTCTTGCACCCAAAGCATGCGCACTCTGCCCCGCGGTGCTACGGTCTGAGTACCAGGGGGCCGGACGGTTGCACCCTGACTCGGGCTGGGGCCAGACCTCCGGGACTAAGTGCACTGGATTACCCAAGCCCCGTATTCCGGCCTGGGACAGTAAGCCAAATGAGACTAAGGGACAGGAAAATGGGGGACCACTGAGCAGTGCCGGACTCCGCCTCCACAGCCAGGCCGAGCTCAGAGGCAAGCTCTCGCCCTCCTTTCAGAGGCGAGCGCTGATGCCGGACCTCACGCCCTTCGTTGGCCTGAGCTCCGATGGCTTCCGGACTCCGCCCGCACAGCTGGGCCGAGCTCCGAGGCCAGCCCTCCCCTCCTTTCACAGGCGAGCGCTGATGCCGGACCTCACGCCCTTCGCTGGCTTGAGCTCTGATGACTTCCGGACCTCCGCCCCCACAGCTGGGCCGAGTTCCGATGCCAGCCCTCGCCCTCCTTTCAGAGGCAAGTGCCGATGCCGGACCTCACGCCCTTCGCTGGCCTGAGCTCCGATGACCTCCGGACCTCACGCCCTTCGCTGGCTTGAGCTCCGATGACCTCCGGACCTCACGCCCTTCGCTGGCCTGAGCCCCGATGACTTCCGGACCTCCGCCCCCACAGATGGGCCGAGTTCCGATGCCAACCCTCGCCCTCCTTTCAGAGGCGAGCCCTGATGCCGGACCTCACGCCTTTCACAAGGGCTGAGCTCCGATGCCAGGCTTCACCCTCTCCTCAGAGGCTGAACTCCGAAGCCGTCAAGACCCTGCCAGCACAGGGAGTACTCAAGACAAGAAAGTGCGCGGAACAGAAGAGACGGAGGCCCCACCTCGGGCTCGCTGTCTCCCCCGAAATGGGCCCGGGGGCCACTGTCGGTACCCGCGATATGGGGCACCCCCGCGCACAGGGGAAAATGCCTGAGGATCTCGCCCTTCTCTGCAGGGAGAGCTCCGAAGGCGCCACGCGTCCAGCGGGACCGGACCTCCCTCTCCTCAGAGGAGAGCTCCGGGCCCACCACGTGGCCTACAGAAGCCGGACCTCCCCCTCCGCGGGGAGAGGTCCGAAGGCGCCACGTGTCCAGCGGGGCCGGACCTCCCTCTCCTCAGAGGAGAGCTCCGGGCCCGCCATGTGGCCGACAGAAGACGGACCTCCCCCTCCGCGGGAGAGAGGTCCGAAGGCTCCACGTGTCCTGCGGGGCCGGACCCCCGTCTCCTCCAAGGAGGGCTCCGGACCCGCCACGTGTCCAGCTGAAGAGCGCTGCCTGCCCCCGAGCGGTAGGCAGCGGGCGTAAAGACGCCCCATACCTTGCCCGTACAAGGTATTCAAGGCCCGCGCCTTCCCAAGACGCGGAGACGCGGAGCACGGCTCTGTCAGGTGCCGTTGCGCCCAGTCGCATCGCAGACTGGCGCGCAGTGTCAGAGCCTGCCAGCCAATAAAAGCAGTGACAAGACATCCCATGCCGCCCCCGCCGTCATCAACCACTACGACTAGCATGCGGCATGGGCAGGGCTGCAAGACGAAGACTCAGGAGCCTTTGCCAGAGACAACTACCGGCATAACTGCAGATACGGTAGATAACAGTCAATCTCCCCGGGACCACCTGTCGGGTCCTGGGCCCCCCTTGTAAGCCACCCGAGTCTTGGACTATAAAAGGCTCGGGTAGGCGACGTTAGCAAGGGTTTGCACTCCCGCAACTCATACGCTAGCCATTCGCCCCCAAGCTGTAACTCATCCCCAAGCTCAGGACTCCGGTTCTGAGCAGCAAGAAATACAGCGAGCTCCATAGCTCGCCGTGGACGTAGGGTTTTACGCTCCGGCAGCCTGAACCACGTAAAACTCGCCGTGTCAAGCTCTTACTAACTCGTCCATACGCTCAAGCTCTCCGCAAGGGACTAGCCCCACCGAAAAAAGAACCTCCGCGGGCTGCCCAGTGCAGGCCCGGGGGAAGTGTCGACCGAACACTTCGACAGAAGTCTTTCTCCACCATCTGCACATAAAGCAGATGAGCAGCTAGCTGTGGGTCACTGCAGGAGCATTCACCCCTAACTTGCTTGATAACTAGCTGGGAGTCGCCCTGTGCCAACAACTGGCGAGCGCCTAGAGACAGGGCTGTCTTTAGGCCAAAGATGAGTGCTTCATACTCTGCCATGTTGTTGGTTGCCTTGGAATTGAGACGCACCATATACCCAGACTGCTCCCGCGATGGCATGAGGAGCAGTACGCCTGCATCGGCCCCCTGCTTTCGCGAGGAGCCGTCGAAGAAGAGCGTCCAGTAAGGCCCGGTGAAGGCCAGAGCTCGGGGCCCTGGTTCACCGTCTTCATGGCCCCCTGGGTCAGCCTGCGTTGGTGTCCACTCAGCCACGAAGTCAGCCAGTGCTTGGCTCTTGACTGTGTGACGAGGAAGGAAGTCTAGCTCAAACTCCGGTAGCTCCGCTGTCCATTTGGTGGCATCGCCCGTCGCGTGGGGGCTGTGGAGGATAGCCTTCAGCGGGTAGGAGGTGGCCACCAAGGCCCGGTGTGCTTGGGAGCAGTGGCGGAGCTTCCTGGACGCCACGAGCACTGCATACAGCAGCTTATGTACCTCCAGGTACCTTGTCTTGGCGTCATGGAGGACCTCGCTGATGTAGTAGACAGGCCTCCGGATGGTCCGGACCCTCCCTCCCAGGTCAGAGATATCTCCATCCGTGGCTCAGGCCTGCGGGAGGTGGGTGGGCCCGGGGAGGCCGCCGGAAGCTGATACTCGAAGGCCCCCAGGCTGTCTTGGACCTCCGGGAGGTCCCGCTGATTTCCCGGGAGCTCCGGGAGGTCCCGTTGGACATCCGGGAGGTTCTGTTGGACCTCCGGGGGGTCCCGTTGCACCTCAGGGAGGTCCTGCTGGTCCTCCGGGAGGTTGTTTTGGGGGTCTGGGGTCCATTTTGGACCTCCGGGGGGGTTGCCTCGGAGACCCGGGGGGTCGTCTTGGACCTCCGGGGTTTCCTGGCGCCTGTTTCCCGATACCGGAGCAGGCTGTGGCGATGAGGGGTCCGGCCGCTTTGTGACGAGGACCATACTCACCACTGCAGCCGTCGCCGCGATGTAGAGCAACAGATGCTCCTCGGGCTCGGGGCTACCATTATGGGTAGGGTCATCAGGAGTTGCTTCAGCTCCTGGAGAGCTTTTTCTGCTTCGTCGGTCCAAGCGAATGGGCCGGATTTGCGCAGGAGCTTAGAGAAGGGGAGCGCTTGTTGGAAAGACGAAGACTATGGCCAGGTTATCTAGTAGGGATGAACTCTGCCTGACCTTAACAATAATGTCATAGACATACACCTCAACTGAGTCTCTTATCAGCTCTCCGAAGGTCTTGTGCATTGCACGTACGAAGGTAGGGAGAGCGTTCTTTAGGCCATAAGGCATAGAGACATAACAGTACAGACCATCTACTGTGATGAAGGAGGTGTGCTCTTCATCTTCTCTGGACATAGGGATCTGGTGGAAACCCGAGTAAGCGTCTAGGAAGCACAGTATATCGCAGCCTGACGTCGAGTCTACTATTTGATCTATTCTAGGGAGAGGAAATAGATCTTTAGGACATGCCTTATTGAGACTGGTGTAGTCGATGCACATCTGGAGCTTCCCGCCGGCCTTTGGGACAACCACAGGGTTCGCCAACCACCGGGGGTGGCGGACTTCCTGTATGAAGCCAGCGTCCAGCAGCTTCTTGATTTCTTCGTGGATGAGGCTTTGCTGCTCGGTGGACTGCTTGCGGGGCTTCTGTCGGACTGGCCGGGCGTCGGGGAAGACCTTTAGGTGGTGCCCGATCACCTCCCTAGGGATCTCTGGCATCTGCGACGGCTGCCATGCAAACACATCGACATTGTGCCAGAGGGAGGTAACGAGCACGCCTTCCTATTTGCTATCCAGGCCCCCGGCTACCCGGGTGGTCTGGGTGGCATTGGCGCCAATTTGGACGAGCCTCGAGGGGACGTCGCCCTCGTCGAGGGGTTGCACATGGGGTGCCGTGGTAGAGGCACGGTGGCGTGCACTCGGGTGGAGCCGGTTTGACTCTGCACTGCCTGGGGTTGGTGCTCTAGCTGTTGTAAGCGCTTGGAGCTTTCCAAGGCTAATACTGCGGCAGTACGGTCTCAACGAATCTTGAGGACGCCTGCTGGTGTAGGCATCTTCAAGACAAGGTAGCCGTAGTGGGCTACTGCCATGAATCGGTACAGGTCTGGCCTGCCAATTATGGCGTTGAAGGGGAGGTCGATCTCCGCCACATCGAACAGAATGTACTCTGCCCGATAGCTGTCCGGTGCCCCAAAGGTCACCGGGAGGCTGATGTGGCCGTAGGGAACGACCTGTCCCAGCCCTACCCCTGAGAACGGGCTCGATGGTGTGAGCTTGGCCATCGGGATCTGCAGCTTCTGGAAAGCTGCGCGACTGATGAGGTTCAGTCCAGCCCCGCCATCCACCAAAATGTGGTACATCCTTATGTTGGCGATGGTGGGGGCCACCAAGAGCGGTAGTTGGCCGGCCCCAGCCATGTTCCTTGGGCAGTCGGTGGCATCAAAGCTGATGGGGGTTCCCATCCACCTGAGGTGCGGTGCTGCACTCGGGAGGGGAGCCACCGACGCTACCGCTCGGCGCAAGGCCTTAGCGCGCTTCGGGACGAGGGGTCAGCGGACCCGCCGTAGATGACGTAGAGCATCTTCCGGTGCTCGTCATCACTGGAACTGGAGCTCTCATGATTGCGCACCGCCTTCACGGCGCGCTGAAGCTCCTGGAACTCCACCTGGTGGTCGACATCGTCTGGGGCTTCGACCTTCTGCTTGCCCTCCCTTTGACGGTAGGGTGGGGCATCAGTTAGAAGCTGCTTCCCTTTCCGGAAGCGCTCCGCGAGCTTCTGGATTTCCCGGCACTCGGCCGCAGTGTGGTAACTGGTGCCGTGCACGGGGCATAGCTCGCCCTGGCCTCCGTCTGGAGCCGGTAATTGTCGCGGCCTTTTGTCGGGGCGCGGCCCCCGAGCTCCACTGGGCGCCGCTGCTGCGGCAACGGGGGCCGCGGCTGGCGGTTTCATCTTGCCACCGCCCGTGTTCTCGATCTTCCTGCCGCTTCCATAGGAAGCGGCACCAGATCCTGGCTGCCCCCCTGGCTCAGAGGCTGGCAGTGAGTGCCAGTTCCGCCCTTCAGCTGCTCTGGCACACTTGTCCGCCACGCTGAAGAGCTCCGAGACGTCGCGGACCTCCCTAGTCGCGAGCTTCTCGAGCATCTTCTTGTCCCAAACGCCTTGTCGGAACGCCACCATCACAGAAGCGTTCTGGATGTGTGGGATGGTGTTCCGCACCTGGGAGAACCGCTGGATGAAGGAGCGCAGCGACTCCCCTGGTTGTTGCTGGATGGCGTGGAGGTCGAGCTCCGTGCCAGGCCGGGTGTAGGAACTGCCGAAGTTGGCGACGAACTGCCGGCAGAGCTCTCCCCAGGAGGTTATGGAATCCTGGGGTAGGTTCATGAGCCAAGACCGGGCGGGGCCGGTCAAGGCGACGGGTAAATAGTTGGCCATGACGGCCTCATCCCCTCCTGCGGCAAGTACGGCGGTGGAGTAGATCTGGAGAAACTCCGCTGGGTTGACGCTGCTGTCGTACTTCTCGGGCAGGTGCGGCCGAAACTTGCGCGGCCACCTCGCGAAGCGAAGGTTGGGTGCAACGGCCGCACATCCTGCTTCTGTTGCCGCAGGTATTGGTGCCGCAAACGCTTGGTTCGCACCTGGCACAGTGTACCCCGGTATGGGCAAGGCTGTGCCATAGACCGGGGACGCCGTTTGCAGGGCATATGGTTGTGGCATATGCTGCACGGCGTATGCCTGGGGCAGGGCTTGCGTGGCGAAGATCTGCCCTCCAGGCTGGGTCGAGGCCGACGTCATGCTGTCGCCAGCCTCTTGGTTGCGGCGCCTTTCTCGACATCGCTCGAGGTACACCCGGGCATCCTGGCCCAAGTGGCACCGTTCCAGCTCTGTCCTCAGTTCCGTCGACGGGAGCCTGGAGGAGCTGGAATCCGCCGTCTGCCCGTCAACCATTGGTGTGCGTGTCAGCGACACAGCCGGTTGGCCGGGGCGTCGCCCTCGCCGAAACCGAGGGTTTGCGGCGGCGACGACGAGACGGTCCACCTCGCGAACCCACTGCTGGGTCACTGAATGGGGCGCGTCCCCAGCAGGTGGATTGTGCAGTAGCGCTCTTGCTGCAGCTAGCGCACCCCCGTGGTGTACGCTCAGCGCTGCAGAAGATCTGACGCTGGTTGGAGCCTGCATTGCCGGGGTCAGCGTTGCCGGAGTCGGCTGCTGGCTCGCAGCTTGCGCCGACACACTCCATCCTGAGTGCGTCGACATGTACTCCCCACTGGTCAAGGTTCGCCGTGAACGCGGAGGAGGAGAGTTTGCCGCCGAAGGAAGCTTGGTCATCTTCGTCGGCGGAAACTCATCGCGCAAGGGAAAAGCCCCCTACCTGGAGCGCCAAATGTCGAAGTGTGTGGTCGACACTTCCCCCGGACCTGCACTGGGCAGCCCGCGGAAAACCTTTTTTGGAGGGGCTAGTCACTTGCGGAGAGCTTAAGCGTATGGACGAGTTAAGGAGAAGCTTGACACGGCGAGTTTTACGTGGTTCAGGCCGCCGGAGCGTAAAACCCTACGACCACGGCGAGCTGAGGAGCTCGCTGTATTGCTTGTTGCTCAGAACCGGAGTCCTGAGCTTGAGGATGAGTTATGCCTAGCGTATGAGTTGCTGGAGTGCAATCCCAGGGTGCCAATGGCTAGAGTGCGAACCCTTGCTAACGTTGCCTACCCGAGCCTTTTATAGTCCAAGGCTCGGGTGGCTTACAAGGGGGGCCCGGGACCCGACAGGTGGTCCCTGTGGCGGACCGGAATCCGCTCATCCAGGATCGCAGAGGGTGGTGCCACGCGATGCGACACCCGACAGCACACGTCATAAGAACACATTATATTACATGGGAAAAACAAACTGAAACTGTACAAACAGGTACAAACTTCAGTTACAACTATTGTTTATATTACACAGCGGAAGTCAACACTATACAACTCACGCCCGCCTATCTAGCAAAAGTGGTTGCCCAGCCCTAGGGCAACCCACACTAGCTGCACTCCTCAGCTCAGCGCGGCGTGTACGGCTCCCACTCAGCCGTGGTCCCCGACGGAGGGTAACCCTCGCCGGTGGACTCGTACTCCGAGTCCGTGGGTGGCTCCCCACCTGAAAAACACTTAAGCAGCAACCGTGAGCACGAAGGCTCGGCATTGCTTAACCGACTCACCTAAGCATGAAACTGAAAATGGACATGCCTACAAGTTCATCCTTAATTCATCTTTTAGCAACAAGTTAACAGTTCATGAAGCTGAAATTTAGTAAGCAATATTTGGTGGCACACATGTAGCAATACAATTATATCATAGAAGCAATATTGAATCATAACATTTCATTCATTAGTCTACGTTACGATGCAGTGAACAAGCGGTACTCGTCACCGCGAGGGACGGCGAATCGACTCGATATACACCTGCAGGGAAACCCAAAGAGCACGTCACGTACGCCCACCCGTGGAGCTGCACAGCACGCTCACTCGATGTCGTACGGGACAACCTTTCACCCAACAGCCCAAACGTCGAACCGGTCGCACCGAAACGAGCAGGAGGTTCCCCACACGGAGCATCTCTCTATGCCCGTTGGCAGATTTCCACCTTGCTGCCCTCAGCCTACACCTATAAATCGGTGCGTTATGCCTCGACGCCCGGAGGTTTAGGCTACATCAGTTTATTGGGGCCCATATATTCGATATGCCTTCGGTACGTTCAATACTTGTTCAGCAGGGCCGCACACGGATCGGTCCTCAATCGACACGGGCAGGGCCGCGCACACAAGACTCTCTCTTGCTGCGCCCTAGCCCCTGCCTAGTCTCATTTTCATTACTAAAGTGATCTCACATCACTCAACCGAACCCGTGTGTCCCAAGCCTATCTCGCGAGTAGATTCCAACTACTCGACTTGTACCGAAGTCCTATGACTCATTAAGCATAGCCTGTCTACTCGAGGTCTTAGACACTACCCTCACTCTTTTAGGAACCTTTGGTTATGCAAGTGGGGTTTCATTCATCCTATACCTAATGCACATACATACTTCATATGACACATGTAAACAAAGTAAAACTTATAAAAGGTTAATGCAAACCGGGGCTTGCCATGTTGCTGCTGGTCAGGAGTTAGTTCCTCTTCCGGAAGGAGGAAATCCAGCACTTCCGGGGTCTCTTCTTCAATGGCTACACGTTGAATACAATACTACATGTAAATTTAAATGCAATGTGTGAACTTAAATACATAATTGCTAATAACTCTAGCTAGCCTTCCCCTTTGGTTTTGAAATTTTTATGGTGGATTGGTAGAGTCCTTACCAGAGTTTTGACCAAGTTTTATTTGAAACAAAGTTCAATTGAACCTTGTACAATTAAAAGCCTCTTTGGTCAACAAATTGAGCCTCTAAGTAATTCCAGGGTTTTTCATGGCTCCTACCATTACTTTCTGGAAACTAGAACTTAGGATGGTTCTAATGGAGTTGGTTTCATGTCATTTGAAGAATTCTACAGAAAGGTATGTCCTAATTAAGATTGGAGAAAATCCGAAAAATGTTTCTGTACATTTTTCTATTTTCTCTGGGCATTTCCCTTAATCACCCAATTAGGGTAACTAAATTAACTTGGATGAGTCTGAAAATTTTACTGGGATTCAGGGATCCTCCAATGAACCTTTCAGCCAAATTTCAGAATTTTTCATAAAGTAGTTCTCCAGATAAAATTCCCAACAATTTAAACTCTAGGGATTTAATTCTGGAAAACTATTCACTTTCATGAGCTGAATTTGGTATTGATGGAAAATACTCAGAATCCTGAGTTTAGCAAAATTTGGTTCACTGAATTTGGAGCTCTCTAGCCAAAGTTCTGAGGATTTGAAGTTTGGAAGAATTCTGAAAATCGGGGGAGAAGTTTAAACTCTCGGGGCCCGCGGGGACACGTGTCGAGCGCGGAGGTGTCCGGCACACCGGGGATACCACACGTGTCGAGCGCGGAGGTGTCCGGCACACCGGAGCTCACAGGGTATTCGCGCGCCAGCACCACCGCTCCCTGGCCACACCTGATCCCGATTTAAATTCTTCAGCCGCTGACACGTGGGCCAGCCGGCTTCGTCTTCCTCCCGCCGTTCTCTCGCGCCCGCGCCGCCGACCTCGCCGGAGCAGACTCGGGGCTCGCCGGCTCGCCGCTGCCGGACCTCCCATGGTCTGAAAATCACCGTCAGGGGGTTGTCGACGTCGAGGAACACGTCGGTGGTGACAGGTCGGTCTGGGGGTGACCGGAAGTAGCTCGGCGACGTGCCGCGGCCTCGGTTGAGGTTTGACACCGTCGACCGTGGTTTCTAAACCCGCCAACACCTCGAACGAACGGCCCTACAGCATCAGTGTACCTCTAGGAAGCTTGACAAGGTGTCAAAAGGGTTCAGGGATGGCGGCAAGTCGGTCGGCACCATGTGACCGATCGTGCCCGCCATGACCGCCCTCGATCGAGCTCGAAATTTGTCACTCCTAGAAAGTTTCACGCTATGGATGCAGAAAAGAACTTGATCGCCGGCTAGTCCAGCGTCTATGTGCAAGATTTGATGACCTCCGAAAGATCATAGAGCGAGAATTTAAAGAAACCGTACCGAAAGCTCGGTTTACGGTCGCCGGAGCAAAAACTGGAAATTCTCTGCGGATTCTTCACGGTTGGCTTCCAAACTTGGAGGAGAGCAGCATGGTGGTCGTGCGCTCCTGTTGTCTCTCTCGCTGGACCGTGAAAACGCCTGTGGAACGCTGCCCACCGGCGCCTGACTCTCGGCTGAGGCTAGGTCGCCGCGGTGGCGATCGTCTTTGGGCAAAGGGGGTCGGAGCTCGATATTTCTGGCGTTGGAGAGGTGGAGTGCGAGCTCAGGTGGCTGTCTAGCAGCTCAGGGACGAAGGAGGAGATGGTTTTGCGGGTTTTCCCGATTGAGCAGAGAGCTGTGGCGAGAAACAATGCCGCTGATCGGGTTTGCCCGCGAGAAGATAAGGCCGGCCGACTCCTGCTCGGCTGAGGCGGTGCCGGTCACGTGGGGGCGCGAGCCAGCCGCTCTGGGCGCCAGCGCGCGGAGAGGGAAGCAGCTGGTGGCGCCGGTAGCTGCTCGGTGGCATAGCCGACAGCTGCTCGGCGGAATTTCCCACCGAGACTCTGACTTTGGGTGCAAGTTTCTCCTTCTTCCCTCTATGACACGTGGGTCCCACCCGGAGTTTTAACCTCTGGAATTTACTCCTAATCACTGTTGTAAACAGTGAGCCCCATAATACCCCTGGTGATTTAAATTATTCACCCTTGAGCCATTTGAATTGAATAGAATTCAAATTGGGTTCGGCTTGGGTGAATTTCAGCACAACTTTAGTTTTGAATTCAAATAAAGTTTGAATTCGTCCCACTTAGCTCATGTCAAGATCAACTCCAAATGGAGTGAAAATTGGTGTGTGAGCTCACAAAAATGTGCTGAATAAGAATATGAAGCTAACTTTTGAATTTGGGTGATGAAAGTTGCTGCAATTTGAATTTACATTCAAATTGGCCTCTTTTTCAAATAACCCAAAAAGTGCCACAAAAAGTGTTGGATTTCTATGAAACTTGGACTGAACCTTCCCAAGACTTTTTAAGTTCTAGGGGTGAGCTCAACCTCTCATGTTCCTATGTCCAAATCCCACTTTGTGAAAAGGAAGACTTTCCCCTCTAATCACTCTTTTCATGAAGATTACTTGCTCTTCACAATATTTTCTAAGATATCCACAACGAAAACTGTGGTGTTGTGCGGTGAAGAAAAGTTTTTGCAAGTCCCTTTTCTTGGGCTTTTACATCCCTCCCCCCTTAAAAGAATCTCGTCCCGAGATTATAAAAGAAGAGATAGCGATGTAATAGGGACTTACCCGTGTTGAGAAGCCATGAACTCCGGGTACTTTGAGCGAAGGAACTCCTCGCTCTCCCACGTCGCTTCTTCGGCGGTGTGGTTGCTCCAGAGGATTTTGTAGAACGACAACGTTCTGCTACGCGTGGTTCGGGATTTCTCATCAAGAATTTCCACCGGATACTCATCATATGTTAAATCCTGTTTCAGCTCGCCGATGTCTTCGGTAGGAACAGCAGTCGTATGCTTCAAACATTTTCGCAGTTGTGAAACATGGAAGATATCATGGACATCCGCAAGGGATGCCGGTAGTTCCAATCGATGCGCTGCTGGTCCACACTTCTCCGTGATAGCATTGGGTCCAATGAAACGGGGAGTGAGCTTTCCCTTCACACCGAACCGGTGCACGCCCTTCATTGGAGACACGCGTAGGTACACGTGTTCCCCAACGTCAAAGTGCAACGGCCTACGCCTCTTATCAGCGTAGCTCTTCTGTCGGGATTGTGCAGCTTTTAAATTGGCTTGAATTGTCTGAACGTGCTCTTCTGTGTTGTTCACCACATCAACCCCGAATGTGACTCTTTCACCGGACTCGCACCAATTTAATGGGGTGCGGCACTTGCGACCGTAGAGAGCTTCATAGGGTGCCATCTTGATACTCGCCTGATAGCCGTTGTTGTACGAGAATTCTGCCAACGGTAGGTGATTATCCCAGTTCCTACCATGGTGGATGGCACATGCTCTCAACATGTCCTCCAGAACTTGATTCACCCTCTCTTTCTGGCCATCTGTCTGAGGGTGGTAGGCGGAGCTCCAGATCAACTTAGTACCTAATGCAGCGTGTAGCTGCTCCCAAAAGCGAGATACAAATAATGCACCTCGATCTGAGACAATGGTCTTGGGTACCCCGTATAGGCATAGAATCTTTGCTATGTACAGCTCCGCATATTTGCCCGCATTGTAACGTGTATTCACCGGGATGAAGTGAGCCGTCTTGGTTAACCGATCAACGATTACCCATATGGAATCATGCTTGTTGGACGTTAGGGGTAATCCCACAATGAAATCCATGCTCACATCTTCCCATTTCCATGCCTGGATCTTCAGGGGTTGCAACAGCCCTGATTTCTTCATGTGATCAGCTTTCACTCGTCTACACGTATCGCACTCGGATATGTACTTAGCTACTTCCCGATTCATCCGTGTCCACCAAAATTTCTTTTTCAAATCTTGGTACATTTTGTTGCTGCCCGGATGAATGGAGTACTTGGACAAGTGAGCTTCATCGAGGATCTTCTTTCTCAACTCCATATCCCGGGGTACGACTATGCGGTCATTGAACCACGGCGTCCCCTCATCATCCTTCCGGAAACATTTGATTCCCCCGTTGTCCATACGTCTCCGGAGATGTGCCATGCCTTTATCCGTCTTCTGAGCTGCAATGATGTCCTCCCTAATGGTAGGGATGAGGGCAAGGTTGTACAGCGATCCATAAGGAACCAAGTATAAACTTGGCTCTTCCTCCTCCACCGGTAGAATGGTGAGGTGATGGACATGTGATTTCCGACTCAGCGCGTCGGCAACCACATTCGCCTTGCCGGGGTGGTAGTGAATCTCAATTTCATAATCTTTGATCAGTTCTAACCACCTCCTCTGCCTCATGTTCAGCTCCTTCTGGATGAAAATGTATTTCATGCTCTTGTGGTCGGTGTAGAGATGCACCAAATTCCCCAGGAGATAGTGCCTCCACATTTCAGCGCCAAAACCACTGCAGCAAGCTCAAGGTCATGAGTGGGATAATGCTGCTCATGGTTCCGAGGTTGGCGTGAGCCATAAGCGACCACACGTCCTTCCTGCATCAACACGCAGCCGAGCCCAATACCGGACGCGTCACAATACACGTCGAAGGGCTTTGTTGTATCCGGCTGAGCTAACACCGGGGCTGTTGTGAGATGCTTCACCAATGTTCGGAACGCTCCTTCACACGCCGTGTTCCAAACATATTTCGTCCCTTTCTTCAGCAACTCTGTCATCGGCTTAGCGAGCTTAGAGAATCTTGGAATGAATCTCCGGTAGTATCCCGCTAACCCGAGGAAGCTTCTGACTTCATGAACTGAAGTGGGAGCTTTCCATTTCAGCACTTGCTCTATTTTGCTTGGGTCAACCGCAATTCCTTCTGCTGATATGATATGTCCCAAGAAAGGCACTTGGCTGATCCAAAACTCGCATTTACTGAACTTGGCGTAAAGCTTGTGGTCTCGCAATCGTTGAATGTGTGGTCCGCAGCCAGTTATCCACCTCCAGTGGTTCCTCAGCTTCGGTGAACACTGGAGGGTGCGTACTCATGAAATCCGAGTACGACACATCACGGGGCTCCCGAGGCCCTCTATCTTGACGTCCCCCCGCCTGGGACGTATTTTGCACGATCGTGCGGAGCAGGTCGGTTTGCTCCTCACGACCTCCCACCAATGCCGCTATCACATCTGCTAGAGTAAGCGGGGGCGGCGATGGTGGCTGCTGCTGCGGGGTGCTGTCGTAGGCCGGTGGCTGGGAGTCATCACCTCCCTGTTGGCTAGAGCCACCAACCTCGTGCGTGGTCCTAGTACGAACCATCTGCAACCACACGACATTAAACATCAGTCCCGCAACATTTTGCATGCAGTCCAATAGGAATGGGCGTAAAAACATTATGACAACAAAAACATGCGATATATCTCGTAAGTAGATAATGTAATAACTTTGCACAAGCTACACCATTACCAGACCAAACACAAGCTAGTTTAATCCAACTTGATGAACTTTCACTCTGGAAGCTCACCATAACTAGGTTTGGCCACCACGAGACATTACTATCGCGTTGTCATCACGTATACCACCCTTGGGGTACAACACCCTCTCCAATGGGTTCAACTATCATTCTTCTGTCAGAATGACCAGTTTCTACCTATCCCAAGTTTTGATCTGGTTCTGGGCATTTTCATTACTCAAGTTGAATACCAAAGTTAAAGTTAACTTCAGTATCTTTCCAACGAGTATTCATTTGCCCCCAGATCTGCTTTGGTTAAAAAGTTATGCTAATTCAAAGTCAGCAGAATTTCTGCAAGAATTTTAACAGCACCTCCCTTGGAAGTGGCTGTTTTCATCCCTGATTTCCACTGAAATCTGTTCCGAAATTTCAGAAACTTTGAATTGCAAAGATGTCACACATCTTCTACTCTTTCTAAGGATGTATTATATGCTAATTTTGATATTTCACCTGGGAGTTACGTTTGAAAAACAAAACAGCTCCGAGAATGTTTTACTCTGTCCTGGTTCTGGACAGTTTACCTTCCTCTGGGATTTCAGCCACCTTAACGTGTGTTTCAGCTCTGGAAGTCTACAATAAAGTTATAGAGTACTTCAATACCTTTCCAGAACTATATAGCACACCTCTCTGGGCTAAAAGACCTGTGAGTTGTGCTCTGTTAAAGTTCAGCAACCTTGCTGTCCAAAACAGAGCACTCTGCTTTTCATACTTTTGGCTATACTGCTCCACTATCCCATTCTTATACCCAACCAGGGTACTAAATGTTGAACCTATAGATTTTAATTCTTTGTTATCATTATTCTCATGCATATGCCTACAATATCTCGGTACTACGTTCCTCACAAAAGAAAATCCTAACCGGATCATACCGGCATATACGTCTCAAGTGTGGCACTAAACGGTCTCTCGCACACGTTTTCTACACGGATACATATGTGGTTAGTACCTGCAGAAGACCACACAATAATGGTGCACTCAATGGTTTATTCATTTCAGTCAGTTCCATATTTGAAAGTAAATACAAACGCCCGTATCATTGTCATACGGCCGTCCTTGAGCTAAGTCACGTCTCAAGGTACATGATCGTGTTTCAACACCACACGACGGGGAACCCGAGTATGTCATGAACGGGTCGTCATGGTTGGGAATGTTATCAACCCAACAGATACCACCTACTGCCCTGCAGGGCACGCCGATGGCAAGCGCTGCGTATGTCCTCCTGGGCTATTTCCAGACGAACACACTCTCGCGTTACTGACCACGCGATGGGGTCTCCACTTACTTGCCTAATGCACGCTAGGGATCAGCGTTACATATGAACTCAGAGACATGAAGAGTCCAAGAGTTTCATATTGACGTCTCACACCAAGCTGTGAGACAAATCCCTGAACCACGTTCCTCGTCAGGGGGAGCTAACCGAAATTGAACCGCTTTCGGTGGCGTTCCTTACCATACTTACCAGAGCGTAGGTGCGTCGTTACATAATTGAAATTCAGAATTATAACACATAAGTTAGTCTTTCCCACTTTAAGTAACTATGCTAATATAATCCTTACTTGGGCAACTACCGAATCCTCACCGTATACCTAAGTTTTTTCCCATAATGCAGTCCTTTAGTACTGTGCTATCCCCACTGCAGCTCTGATACCAGGCTGTGGCGGACCGGAATCCGCTCATCCAGGATCGCAGAGGGTAGTGCCGCGCGATGCGACACCCGACAGCACACATCATAAGAACACATTATATTACATGGGAAAAACAAACTGAAACTGTACAAACAGGTACAAACTTCAGTTACAACTATTGTTTATATTACACAGCGGAAGTCAACACTATACAACTCACGCCCGCCTATCTAGCAAAAGTAGTTGCCCAGCCCTAGGGCAACCCACACTAGCTGCACTCCTCAGCTCAGCGCGGCGTGTACGGCTCCCACTCAGCCGTGGTCCCCGACGGAGGGTAACCCTCGCCGGTGGACTCGTACTCCGAGTCCGTGGGTGGCTCCCCACCTGAAAAACACTTAAGCAGCAACCGTGAGCACGAAGGCTCAGCAAGGCTTAACCGACTCACCTAAGCATGAAACTCTACATGAGGTGTACCATGGCACAGGATAGCAATGTTGCAGCAAATGGACACGCCTACAAGTTCATCCTTAATTCATCTTTTAGCAACAAGTTAACAGTTCATGAAGCTGAAATTTAGTAAGCAATATTTGGTGGCACACAGGTAGCAATACAATTATATCATAGCAGCAATATTGAATCATAACATTTCATTCATTAGTCTATGTTACGACACAGTGAACAAGCGGTACTCATCACCGCGAGCGACGGCGAATCGACTCGATATACACCTGCAGGGAAACCCAAAGAGCACGTCACGTACGCCCACCCGTGGAGCTGCACAGCACGCTCACTCGATGTCGTACGGGACAACCTTTCACCCAACAGCCCAAACGTCGAACCGGTCGCACCGAAACGAGCAGGAGGTTCCCCACAAGGAGCATCTCTCTATGCCCGTTGGCAGATTTCCACCTTGCTGCCCTCAGCCTACACCTATAAATCGGTGCGTTATGCCTCGACGCCCGGAGGTTTAGGCTACATCAGTTTATCGGGGCCCATATATCCGATATGCCTTCGGTACGTTCAATACTTGTTCAGCAGGGACACACACGGATCGGTCCCCAATCGACACGGGCAGGGCCGCGCACACAAGACTCTCTCTTGCTGCGCCCTAGCCCCTGCCTAGTCTCATTTTCATTACTAAAGTGATCTCACATCACTCAACCGAACCCGTGTGTCCCAAGCCTATCTCGCGAGTAGATTCCAACTACTCGACTTGTACCGAAGTCCTATGACTCATTAAGCATAGCCTGTCTACTCGTGGTCTTAGACACTACCCTCACTCTTTTAGGAACCTTTGGTTATGCAAGTGGGGTTTCATTCATCCTATACCTAATGCACATACATACTTCATATGACACATGTAAACAAAGTAAACCTTATAAAAGGTTAATGCAAACCGGGGCTTGCCTTGTTGCTGCTGGTCAGGAGTTAGTTCCTCTTCCGGAAGGAGGAAATCCAGCACTTCCGGGGTCTCTTCTTCAATGGCTACACGTTGAATACAATACTACATGTAAATTTAAATGCAATGTGTGAACTTAAATATATAATTGCTAATAACTCTAGCTAGCCTTCCCCTTTGGTTCTGAAATTTTTATGGTGGATTGGTAGAGTCCTAACCAGAGTTTTGACCAAGTTTTATTTGAAACAAAGTTCAATTGAACCTTGTACAATTAAAAGCCTCTTTGGTCAACAAATTGAGCCTCTAAGTAATTCCAGGGTTTTTCATGGCTCCTACCATTACTTTCTGGAAACTAGAATTTAGGATGGTTCTAATGGAGTTGGTTTAATGTCATTTGAAGAATTGTACACAAAGTTATGTCCTAATTAAGATTGGAGAAAATCTGAAAAATGTTTCTGTACATTTTTCTATTTTCTCTGGGCAGTTCCCTTAATCACCCAATTAGGGTAACTAAATGAATTTGGATGAGTCTGAAAATTTTACTGGGATTCAGGGATCCTCCAATGAACCTTTCAGCCAAATTTCAGAATTTTTCATAAAGTAGTTCTACAGATAAAATTCCCAACAATTTAAACTTTAGGGATTTAATTCTGGAAAACTATTCACTTTCATGAGCTGAATTTGGTATTGATGGAAAGTACTCAGAATCCTGAGTTCAGCAAAATTTGGTTCACTGAATTTGGAGCTCTCTAGCCAAAGTTCTGAGGATTTGAAGTTTGGAAGAATTCTGAAAATCGGGGGAGAAGTTTAAACTCTCGGGGCCCGCGCGCGGAGGTGTCCGGCACACCGGGGAGACCACACGTGTCGAGCGCGGAGGTGTCCGGCACACCGGAGCTCACAGGGTATTGGCGCGCCAGCACCACCGCTCCCTGGCCACTCCCGATCCCGATTTAAATTCTTCAGCCGCTGACACGTGGGCCAGCCGGCTTCGTGTTCCTCCCGCCGTTCTCTCGCGCCCGCGCCGCCGACCTCGCCGGAGCAGACTCAGGGCTCGCCGGCTCGCTGCTGCCGGACTTCCCATGGTCTGAAAATCACCGCCAGGGGGTTGTCGACGGAGGAACACGTCGATGGTGACAGGTCGGTCTGGGGGTGACCGGAAGTAGCTCGGCGACGTGCCGCGTCCTTGGTTGAGGTTTGACACCGTCGACCGTGGTTTCTAAACCCGCCAACACCTCGAACAAACGGCCCTACAGCATCAGTGTACCTCTAGGAAGCTCGACAAGGTGTCAAAAGGGTTCAGGGATGGCGGCAAGTCGGTCGGCACCATGTGACCGATCGTGCCCGCCATGACCGCCCTTGATCGAGCTCGAAATTCGTCACTCCTAGAAAGTTTCACGCTACGGATGCAGAAAAGAACTTGATCGCCGACTAGTCCAGCGTCTATGTGCAAAATTTGATGACCTCCGAAAGATCATAGAGCGAGAATTTAAAGAAACCGTACCGGAAGCTCGGTTTATGGTCGCCGGAGCAAAAACTGGAAATTCTCTGCGGATTCTTCACGATTGGCTTCCAAACTTGGAGGAGAGCAGCACGGTGGTCGTGCGCTCCTGTTGTCTCTCTTGCTGGACCGTGAAAACGCCTGTGGAACGCTGCCCACGGGCGCCTGACTCTCGGCTGAGGCTAGGTCGCCGCGGTGGCGATCGTCTTTGGGCAAAGGGGGTCGGAGCTCGATGTTTCTGGCGTTGGAGAGGTGGAGTGCGAGCTCAGGTGGCTGTCTAGCAGCTCAGGGACGAAGGAGGAGATGGTTTTGCGGGTTTCCCGATTGAGCAGAGAGCTGTGGCGAGAAACAATGCCGCTGCTCGGGTTTGCCCGCGAGAAGATAAAGCCGGCCGACTCCTGCTCGGCTGAGGCGGTGCCGGTCGCGTGGGGGCGCGAGCCAGCCGCTCTGGGCGCCAGCGCGCGGAGAGGGAAGCAGCTGGTGGCGCCGGTAGCTGCTCGGTGGCATAGCCGACAGCTGCTCGGCGGAATTTCCCACCGAGACTCTGACTTTGGGTGCAAGTTTCTCCTTCTTCCCTCTATGACACGTGGGTCCCACCCGGGGTTTTAACCTCTGGAATTTACTCCTAATCACTGTTGTAAACAGTGAGCCCCATAATACCCCTGGTGATTTAAATTATTCACCCTTGAGCCATTTGAATTGAATAGAATTCAAATTGGGTTCGGCTTGGGTGAATTTCAGCACAAGTTTAGTTTTGAATTCAAATAAAGTTTGAATTCGTCTCACTTAGCTCATGTCAAGATCAACTCCAAATGGAGTGAAAATTGGTGTGTGAGCTCACAAAAATGTGCTGAATAAGAATATGAAGCTAACTTTTGAATTTGGGTGATGAAAGTTGCTGCAATTTGAATTTACATTCAAATTGACCTCTTTTTCAAATAACCCAAAAAGTGCCTCAAAAAGTGTTGGATTTCTATGAAACTTGGACTTTACCTTCCCAAGACTTTTTAAGTTCTAGGGGTGAGCTCAACCTCTGATGTTCCTATGTCCAAATCCCACTTTGTGAAAAGGAATACTTTCCCCTCTAATCACTCTTTTGATGAAGGTTACTTGCTCTTCACAATATTTCCTAAGATATCCACAACGAAAAATGTGGTGTTGTGCGGTGAAGAAAAGTTTTTGCAAGTCCCTTTTCTTGGGCTTTTACAGTCCCAGTGAGATTGCCTGCAGACTATCGTATCCACAGTTATGTCGGTAGTTGTCTCTGGCGAAGGCTTCTGAGTCTTCGTCTTGTCGCCCTGCCCATGCCGCATGCTAGCCGTAGTGCTTGATGACGGCGGAGGCGTCAGGGGATGTCTTGTCGCTGTGTTTATTGGCTGGCAGGTTCTGACACAACGCGCCAGCCTGTGATGTGACTGGGTGCAACGGCACCTGAAAGAGGCGTGCTCCGCGTCTCCGCGTCTTGGGAAGTCGCGGGCCTTGAATACCTTGTACGGGCAAGGTATGTGACGTCTTTACGCCCGCTGCCTACCACTCGGGGGCAGGCAGTGCTCTTCAGCTGGACACGTGGCGGGTCCGAAGCCCTCCTTGGAGGAGACGGGGGTCCGGCCCCGCAGGACACGTGGAGCCTTCGGACCTCTCTCCCGCGGAGGGTTAGGTCCGGCTTTTGTCGGCCACGTGGCGGGCCCGGAGCTCTCCTCTGAGGAGAGGGAGGTCCGGCCCCGCTGGACACATGGAGCCTTCGGACCTCTCTCCCGCGGAGGGGGAGGTACGGCTTTTGCAGGCCACGTGGCGAGCCCGGAGCTCTCCTCTGAGGAGAGGGAGGTCCGGCCCCGCCGGACGCGTGGCGCCTTCGGAGCTCTCTCTGCGGAGAAGGGCGAGATCCTTAGGCATTTTCCCCTGTGTGCGGGGGTACCCCATATCGCGGGTACCGACAAGGACCATAAGCCAAATAAGACTATGACATAGAGGAGGGGGAGCCCCCAAGGAGAATTACGTTTCCCTTACTTGTGTACAGGACCTCTTGGCCCCAGCTCCCCGCAGGAGTATGGTAAGTACATCCAACCAATGGGACGCACCTACCAGGGGGCCGCTACGGGATCGCGCAAGACCGAAACTCCAAGGTAAGACCGAAGAACCCAGACCTCGCCACCTCCGCAGGGGCGAGACCCGAAGGTCCCACGTGTCCAGCGGGGCCGGACCTCCCTCTCCTCAGGGGGGAGCTCCGGGCCCGCCACGTGGCATACAGAAGCCGGACCTCCCCCCCCCCCTCTCCGCGGGGAGAGGTCCGAAGGCTCCACGTGCGGCTGCAGCCACCGCGGAGGGTGAACTCGCCAGCACAAAAGAAGCCCCCGCCGACTTGGGGGCTGTCGAAGTGTTCGGTCGACACTTCCCCCGGGCCTGCACTGGGCAGCCCGCAGAGGTTCTTTTTTTGGTGGGGCTAGTCACTTGCGGAGAGCTTGAGCGTATGGACGAGTTAAGGAAAAGCTTGACACGGCGGGTTTTACGTGGTTCGGGCCGCCGGAGCGTAAAACCCTACGTCCACGGTGAGCTGAGGAGCTCGCTGTATTGCTTGCTGCTCAGAACCGGAGTCCTGAGCTTGGGGATGACTGATGTCTAGCGTATGAGTTGCGGGAGTGCGAACCCTTGCTAACGTTGCCTACCCGAGCCTTTTATAGTCCAATGCTTGTGTGGCTTACAAGGGGGGCCCGGGACCCGACAGGTGGTCCTGGGGAGATTGCCTGCAGACTATCGTATCCGCAGTTATGTCGGTAGTTGTCTCTGGCGAAGGCTTCTGAGTCTTTGTCTTGCCGCCCGGCTCATGCCGCATGCTAGTCGTAGTGGTTGATGACGGCGGGGGCGGCATGGGATGTTGTCGGTACCCTCGATATGGGGTACCCCCGCGCACATGGTAAAATGCCTAAGGTACTCGCCCTTCTCCGCAGGGAGAGCTCCGAAGGCGCCACGCGTCCGGCGGGGCCGGACCTCCCTCTCCTCAGAGGAGAGCTCCGAGCCCGCCACGTGGCATACAGAAGCCGGACCTCCCCATCCGTGGGAGAGAGGTCCGAAGACGCCACGCGTCCAGCGGGGCCTGACCTCCCTCTCCGCAGAGGAGAGCTCCGGGCCCGCCACGTGGCATACAGAAGCTGGACCTCCCACTCCGTGGGGAGAGGTCCGGAGGCTCCACGTGCCTGCAGGCCGGACCCTTCTCGCCTCAGAGAAGGGCTCCGGACCCGCCACGTGGCCAGAAGAACGGTGCTGCCTGCCCCCGAGCGGTAGGCAGCGGGCGTAAAGGCGCCCCACACCTTGCCCGTACAAGGTATTCAAGGCCCGCGTCTTCCCAAGACGCGGATACGCGGAGCACGCGTCTGTCAGCTGCCGTTGCGCCCAGTCGCATCACAGACTGGCGCGCGGTGTCAGAACCTGCCAGCCAATAAACGCCGCGACAAGACATCCCATGCCGCCTGCGCCGTCATCAACCACTACGACTAGCATGCGGCATGGGCAGGGCCACAAGACGAAGACTTAGAAGCCTTCGGCAGAGACAACTACCGGCATAACTGCAGATACGGTAGATATCAGTCAATCTCCCCGGGACCACCTGTCGGGTCCCGGCCTCCCTTGTAAGCCACCCGAGTCTTGGACTATAAAAGGCTCGGGTAGGCGACGTTAGCAGGGATTCGGACTCTAGCCATCCGCACCCCAGGGTTCGCATTCTGCAACTCATACGCTAGCCATACACTCTCAAGCTGTAACTCACCCCCAAGCTCAGGCCCCCAGCCCTGGGCAGCAAGCAATACAGCGAGCTCCATAGCTCGCCGTGGACGTAGGGTTTTACGCTCCGGCGGCCTGAACCACGTAAAACTTCCCGTGTCAAGATCTCACTATCTCGTCCATCCGTGCAAGCTCTCCGCTAGGAACTAGCCCCTCCGAAAAAAGAACCTCCGCGGGCTGCCCAGTGCAGGCCCGGGGGAAGTGTGGATCGCACACTTCGACATTTGGCGTGCCAGGTAGGGGGCTTTTCCCCTAGCGAGACGAGTTTCCGCCGACGAAGATGACCAAGCTCCCTTCAGCGGCAAACTCTCCCCCACCGCGTTCACGGCGAACCGTGACCAGCGGGGAGTACATGTCGACGCACTCAGGACGGAGTGTGTCGGCACAAGCGGGTAGCCAGCAGCCGACTCCGGCAACGCCGACTCCGGCTATGCAGGCCCCGACCAGCGTGAGGTCTTCTGCAGCGCTGAGCGTACACCATGGAGGTGCGCTAGCTGCAGCAAGAGCCCTGCTGCGCAACCCACCTGCAGGGGATGCGCCCCATTCAGCGACCCAGCAATGGGTCCTCGAGGTGGACCGCCTCGTCGTCGCCGCCGCGAACCCTCGGTTTCGGCGAGGGCGGCGCCCGGGGCAGCCGACTGTGTCGCTGACGCGCACACCCACGGTTGACGAGCTAACGGCGGATTCCAGCTCCTCCAGGCTCCTGTCGACGGACCTGCGAAGGGAACTGGAACGGTGCCACTTGGGGCAGGACGCCCGGGTGTACCTCGAGCGACGTCGAGAAAGGCGTCGCAACCATGAGGCAGGCGACAGCATGTCGTCGGCCTCGACGCAACCAGAAGGGCAGGCCTTCGCCATGCGAGCCCCGCCTCAGGCACTTGCTGCGCAACATATGCCACCACCATATGCGCCGCAAGTAGCGGCCCCGGCCTACGGTGCAGCATTGCCCATGCCGGGATACGTGGTGCCAGGTGCGAACCACCTGTTCGCAGCGCCAGTACCTGCAGCAGCAGGTGCAGGATGTGCGGCCCTTGCACCCCACCTTCGCTTCGCAAGGTGGCCATGCAAGTTTCGCCCGCACTTGCCCGAGAAGTACGACGGAAGCGTCAACCCAGCGGAGTTCCTCCAGATATACTCCACCTCCGTACTTGCTGCAGGAGGCGATGAGGCTGTCATGGCCAACTACTTCGACAGACACACTCAGGACGGAGTGTGTCAGGGCAAGCTGGGAGCCAGCAACCGGCTCTGGCAGCGCCAACCCCGGCAATGCAGGCTCCATCCAGCGTCAGGCCTTCAGTAGCGCCGGGCGTACCCGGTGGGGGTGCCCTAGCCGAAGCAAGGGCGCTACTGCACAATCCGCCTGCTGGGGGCGCGCCTCAGGCAGCGACCCAGCAGTGGATTCGCGAGGTAGACCGTCTTGTCGTCGCCGCCGCAAACCATTGACTTCGGCGGGGACGACGCTCCGACCAACCGGCTGTGTCGCTGATGCGCACGCCAACGGTTGACGGGCAGACGGCGGGTTCCAGCTCCACCAAGCTTCCGTCGACGGACCTGAGGACAGAGCTGGAACGGTGCCACTTGGGCCAAGATGCCCGAGTGTTCCACGAGCGACGTCGAGAAAGGCGTCGCACTCAAGAGGCTGGCGACAACATGACGTCGGCCTCGACCCAGCCTGGAGGGCAGACCTTCGCTACGTGAGCTCTGCCCCAGGCGTACGCCGCACAGCATAAGCCACAACCATGTGCTCTGCGAGCGGCGTCCCCGGCCTATGGCGCAACCTTGCCCATACCGGGGTACACTGTGTACCTGCACTGGGAGCCAGCAACCGGCTCTGACAGCGCCGGCCCCGGCAATGCAGGCTCCAACTAGTGTCAGGTCTTCAGTAGCGCTGGGCGTACCCGGCGGGGGTGCGCCAGCCGCAGCAAGAGCGCTACTGCGCAATCTGCCTGCTGGGGACGCGCCTCAGGCAGCGACCCAGCAGTGGATTCAAGAGATAGACCGTCTTGTCGTCGCCGCCGCAAACCCTCGACTTCGGCGGGGACGACGCTCCGGCCAACCGGCCGTGCCGCTGATGCGCACGCCAATGGTTGGCTAGCAGACAGTGGACTCCAGCTCCACCAGGCTTCCGTCGACGGACCTGGGGGCAGAGCCGGAGCGATGCCACTTGGGCCAAGATGCCCGAGTGTTCTTCGAGCGACGTCGAGAAAGGCGTCGCAACTAAGAGGCTGGCAACAGTATGACGTCGGCCTCGACCCAGCCTGAAGGGCAGATCTTCGCCACGCGAGCTCTGCCCCAGGCATACGCCGCGCAGCATATGCCACAACCATATGCCCCGCAAACGGCGTCCCCGGTCTATGGAGCAGCATTGCCCATACCGGGGCACACTGTGCCAGCGGCGAACCAAGCGTTCGCGGCACCAATACCTGCACTGGGAGACAGCAACCGGCTCTGGCAGCGCCGACCCCGGCAATGCAGGCTCCGACCAGTGTCAGGTCTTCAGTAGCGCTGGGCGTACCCGGTGGGGGTGCGCTAGCCGCAGCAAGAGCGCTGCTACTCAATCCGCCTGCTGGGGATGCGCCTCAGGCAGCGACCCAGCAGCGGATTCGCGAGGTACACCGTTTCGTCGTCGCCGCCACAAACCCTCAACTTCGGCGGGGACAATGCTCCGGCCAACCTGCTGTGTCGCTGATGCGCACGCCAATGGTTGGTGAGCACACGGCAGATTCCAGCTACACTAGGCTCCGGTTTTGGCCGCACCTGCCCGAAAAGTTCGACAGCAGCGTCAACCCCGCAGAGTTCCTTCAGGTCTACTCCACCGCCATACTTGCCGCAGGAGGGGATGAGGCCGTCATGGCCAACTACTTCCCCGACGCCTTGACCGGCCCGACCCGGTCTTGGCTCATGAACCTCCCTCGGGGTTCCATAACTTCCTGGGGAGAGCTCTGCCGGCAGTTCATCGCTAACTTCGGCAGCTCCTACAACCGTCCCGGCACGGAGCTTGACCTCCAAGCCATCAAGTAACAACCTGTGGAGTCGCTGCGCTCCTTCATCCAGCGGTTCTCCCAGGTACGTAACACCATCCCGCATATTCAAAGTGCTTCTATGGTGGTGGCACTTCGACAGTGTCCGAGACGAGAAGATGCTTGAGAAGCTTGCGACCAAAGAGGTCTGCGATGCCTCTGAGCACTTCAGCCTGGCGGACAAGTGCGCCAGAGCAGCCGGTGGGCGGAGCTGGCACTCACTGCCAGCTTCCAAAGCCAGAAGACAGCCCGAAGATGGCGGAGTTCAAGCTGAGCTCCCGACCACGTCAGACAGCCAAGAGCCAAGCACTGGCTGACTTCGTGGCTGAGTGGACGCCAACGAAGGCTGACCCATGGGGCCGCGAAGACGGTGAACCAAAGTACCGAGCTCCGGTCTTCACCGGGCCTCACTGGACGCTCTTCTTCGACGGCTCCTCGCAAAAGCAGGGGGCCGGTGCCGGCGTACTGCTTCTCATGCCATCGGGGGAGCAGTCTGGGTACATGGTGCGTTTCAATTCCAAGGCAACCAACAACTTGGCAGAGTATGAAGCACTCGTCTTTGGCCTAAAAGACAGTCCTGTCTCTGGGCGCTCGCCAGTTGTTCGCACAGGGCGACTCCCAGCTAGTTATCAAGCAAGTTAAGGGTGAATGCCCTTGCAATGACCCACAGCTAGCTGCTTATCTGCTTCACGTGCAGATGTTGGAGAAAGAATTCCTCGCCTTGGACCTGCGCCATGAACCGCGCGCTGGCACGGCCGCAGCTGACAACTTCTCAATGAAGACCTCTATCGGAGCCCCCGTGCACGAAGGAGTCTTCGAGAGGACGTTGCTGCGGTCCACAGCCCGGCCCGCCGATCCGGGCGAAGGGGGCTGAACCAGTGCCACGAAGCTAGGCAGTCCCGGCGGCCCTGGATGCCGCCAAAGGATCATAAGAGTCGCTGAGGACTCCGTGCAACCCAGCGCTCGAGATCCAGAAGCTCAAGTAGTCCCGATGCATGGACCACGGAGGTCCGGGACTCCTTGAAGGACATCCTTCCTGCTGAACGTGCATCCGCTGAACGCGTGGTGCGGACGGCTAAGTTCTACGCGCTGGTATCTTTACTGGCGTGGCGCCTCGACATCCTATTGCAGTGCATAACCCAGGAGGAAGGCTGTGACTAGCTCGCAGTAGTCCAAGGAGGCGAGTGCAGGGAACGCTCATCGTCCCGCGCGTTGGTCAGATAAGCCACCCGGCATGGCTCCTACTGACCGAGAGCCACCAGGACGCCGTCAAACTGGTTAGGGATGCAATGCGTGCCAAGTCCACGCCAAGCAGACCCACACAACCGGTGCAGACGCGGACTCAGAGCCGTCGGGGGATACCGGCTCCTCCATGTCAGGGGCCAGCCGGACTTCCCAGGGCCGGGTCACGGGAACTACCCTTCCACATGGTATGCAGGGCCGAAGCCATGCTTCCCCCTGATATAGCCATGGGGGTCCCCCCGTGTCCGGCGTACGACGAAGCCACGCATGACCCGCTCTGCGTGAAGACAGGCGATCCGACGCCACCCCAGTAAGTTCACCATGCTTACTTAGGTGTTTATTTAAATTACGCATTAATTTATATGAACACCTCCCCACGCTCTAGACAGTGTGCGTCCATTGTACACTCGGTTCCTCTTTCCTGCTCTCATGCATAGTCGATATTTGCCGTCCTGCCGAAGGCGGTAGTGCTTGGGGTACCTGCCAGAGGCCCGGTGGCCTTTCGGATCTCCCTTTATAAGGGTACTGCACCGCCAGTTGGTCTCCTCCGAGAAAAGACCTACGCTAGAACGGGGGGTCAGGAGCCTTGCTTTGCCCGGTCTTGCACCAAAAGCATGCGCACTCTGCCTCCCGGCACTACGGTCTGAGTACCAGGGGGCCGGGCGGTTACAACCTGACTGGGGCTGGGGCCAGACCTCCGGGACCAAGTGCACTGGATTACCCAAGCCCCGTATTCCGGCCTAGGACAGTAAGCCAAATGAGACTAAGGGATAGGAAAGGGGGGACCACTGAGCTATTCCGGACTCCGCCCCCACAGCTGGGCCGAGCTCCGAGGCCAGCCCTCGCCCTCCTTTCAGAGGCAAGCGCTGATGCCGGACCTCACGCCCTTCGCTGGCCTGAGCTCCGATGACTTCCGGACTCCGCCCCCACAGCTAGGCCGAGCTCCGAGGCCAGCCCTCGCCCTCCTTTCAGAGGCGAGCGCTGACGCCGGACCTCACGCCCTTCGCTGGCCTGAGCTCCGATGACTTCCGGACTCCGCCTCCACAGCCAGACCGAGCTCCGAGGCCAGCCCTCGCCCTCCTTTCAGAGGCGAGCGCTGATGCCGGACCTCACGCCCTTCGCTGGCCTGAGCTCCGATGACTTCCGGACCTCCGCCCCCACAGCCGGGCAGAGCTCCGATGTCAGGCTTCACCCTCTCCTAAGAGGGTGAACATCAAAGCCGTCAAGACCCTGCCAGCACAGGGAGTACTCAAGACAAGAAAGTGCGCGGATCAGAAGAGACGAAGGTCCCACCTCGGGCTCGCTATCTCCCCCGAGATGGGCCCGGGGGCCACTGTCGGTACCCTCGATATGGGGTACCCCCGCGCACAGGGTAAAATTCCTAAGGTACTCGCCCTTCTCCGCAGGGAGAGCTCCGAAGGCGCCACGTGTCCGGCGGGGCCGGACCTCCATCTCCTCAGAGGAGAGCTCCGAGCCCGCCATGTGGCATACAGAAGCCGGACCTCCCCCTCCGTGGGAGAGAGGTCCGAAGACGCCACGCGTCCAGCGGGGCCGGACCTCCCTCTCCGCAGAGGAGAGCTCCGGGCCCGCCACGTGGCATACTGAAGCTGGACCTCCCCCTCCGTGGGGGAGAGGTCCGGAGGCTCCACGTGCCCGCAGGCCGGACCCTTCTCGCCTCAGAGAAGGGCTCCGGACCCGCCATGTGGCCAGAAGAACGGTGCTGCCTGCCCCCGAGCGGTAGGCAGCGGGCGTAAAGGCGCCCCACACCTTGCCCGTACAAGGTATTCAAGGCCCGCGTCTTCCCAAGACGCGGATACGCGGAGCACGCGTCTGTCAGCTGCCGTTGCGCCCAGTCGCATCACAGACTGGCGCGCGGTGTCAGAACCTGCCAGCCAATAAACGCCGTGACAAGACATCCCATGCCGCCTGCGCCGTCATCAACCACTACGACTAGCATGCGGCATGGGCAGCGCCACAAGATGAAGACTTAGAAGCCTTCGGCAGAGACAACTACCGGCATAACTGCAGATACTGTAGATATCAGTCAATCTCCCCAGGACCACCTGTCAGGTCCCAGCCTCCCTTGTAAGCCACCCGAGTCTTGGACTATAAAAGGCTCGGGTAGGCGACGTTAGCAGGGGTTCGGACTCTAGCCATCCGCACCCCGGGGTTCGCATTCTGCAACTCATACGCTAGCCATACACTCTCAAGCTGTAACTGACCCCCAAGCTCAGGCCCCCGGCCCTGGGCAGCAAGCAATACAGCGAGCTCCATAGCTCGCCGTGGACGTAGGGTTTTACGCTCCGGCGGCCTGAACCACGTAAAACTTCCCGTGTCAAGCTCTCACTATCTCGTCCATCCGCGCAAGCTCTCCGCTAGGAACTAGCCCCTCCGAAAAAAGAACCTCCGCGGGCTGCCCAGTGCAGGCCCGAGGGAAGTGTCGATCGCACACTTCGACAGATGTCTTGTTGCTGCGTTTATTGGCTGGCAGGCTCTGACACCGCGTGCCAGTCTGTGATGCGACTGGGCGCAACGGCACCTGACAGAGGCGTGCTTCGCGTCTCCGCGTCTTGGGAAGGCGCGGGCCTTGAATACCTTGTACGGGCAAGGCATGGGGTGACTTTACGCCCACTGCCTACCGCTCGGGGGCAGGCAGCGCTCTTCTGCTAGACACGTGGAGGGCCTGGAGCCCTCCTCAGAGGAGAGGGGGGTCCGGCCCCGCAGGACACGTGGAGCCTTCGGACCTCTCCCCGCGGAGCGGGAGGTCCGACTTCTATCGGCCACGTGGCAAGCCCGGAGCTCTCATCTGAGAAGAGGGAGGTCCGGCCCTGCTGGACACGTGGCGCCTTCGGACCTCTCTCCCGCGGAGGGGGGAGGTCCAGCTTCTGTATGCCACGTGGCGGCCCGGAGCTTTCCTCTGAGGAGAGGGAGGTCCGGCCCCGCCGGACGCGTGGCGCCTTCGGAGCTCTCACTGCGGAGAAGGGCGAGTTCCTTAGGCATTTTCCCCTGTGCGCGGGGGTACCCCATATCGCGGGTACCGACAGTGGCCCCCCGGGCCCATCTCGGGGGAGATAGCGAGCCCGAGGTGGGACCTCCGTCTCTTCTGATCCTCGCACTTTCTCTAAGTCCCGCATTGACCGCTGCCGGAGCACGAACAGTCGCGGGGTCGTGGGAGCGTGCGCCCACTTGATGGTTGCTTTCACTGCGGCGGTTCCCAAGCCTGCCACTTTTGCACGTTGCGGCGCTTTCTTTGGGAACCGCCGGAGTGCCTTGCCGGCTCATCTTCTTAGGATACTGACTCCTTGACCCACCGCTTCAGCTGGGCGGCTTGGGTCCACCTGTCATCGGCGCTCGGTCTTGGAGCCGAAGCGATTGCCGATGCGGCGTATTCGAAGAGTTTCAAATCGCTTGGAATTGCACCTGGGATGTTTTAAGAGGGGATCTTACCCACATTGCGGCTTCCCTTCGCACTTTCCAGTGCTTTTTCTTGGACTCTTGTGCCTTTGTCTTCTTTCCTTTGAGTCCCCCCTCGTCATGGCCTCCAACCCACCACCAGAGAAGAAGCACGCTCGATATCCTCCAGTGGCGGCGTCTGTGCCAAGTCGGGGATCTGGGGTGCCTGCCTCTCCTGCTTCTGGAGATGACACTCCTTCCGGTGGCGACACAAAGAGGCCCCGGGCTGATGTGTTGAGGGGAGCTTCTGGAGCGTCCCCTGCTCCGCCAGTTCAAGCGACTGCGGAGCGGCCGTCAGTGACGACGGCAGGCTCTGGGAGTCCTACCCCGGCTCGGAAGTCGGGGTTCAGAGCACGCTGGAGTGTTCGCGCTTCCCGGCCATCCCCGACTGGCGGGGAGTCTACGCCGTTGCGCTCGGAAACCGGGACAGCTGCCGCGGCCCCCAAGTCAGCGCGAGTTTCTCCTGCTCCGGTGTGCCCGGATCCCGCGGCGGCGTCATCTCTTCCTGCCGAGACGGCCGCCGCGGCCCCCAGGCCAGCGCAGGTCGACCCTGCACCAGGCGGCCCGGCCTCTATTTCAGCGCCGACATCCCCGGCTCGTCCCTCCCCACAGGTTAAGACGCCAGGAGCTAGAGAGAGTCTGGCAGGTCCGGCTGCCGGAGCCCCGGTGCCAGCTTCTCCTGACCGGCGTCTCGTCTCGATCGCTGGTGCATCAACTCCTCTTGAGGATGAGGTGATGGAGGAGTTCGAGGGTGTTGCCCCGGCCTCTGCTACCCCACTGCCCCTGGCGGATGCCTTCGCGCTTGCCGAAACGAGCGTCCGACAGGTCTTGGCCGCACTCCGTCGCGAGCGGGAGGAGCATACGGTTGAAAGGAATCACCTCCTCACCTGGGGGAACCTTTTGCGGGAGCGGACCGCGAAGGTCAAGGGCAAACTCGACTCCAGGAAGGAGTTGCTTGACTTCAGGGAAGTGCTCCTTGACCGGCTGAAGCGGTCTGTCGACTGCCTGGACGCCGAAACGTGGCGGATCAACAGGGAGGCCCTTGAGTCACACGCTCGGGCTGAGAAGAGCCTCCCTGCCGTGGAGGAGATACGGCAGCTGTTGGAGCGTCGTAAACTTGCCGTTGAGGACCGGGAGCGTTCCACGGCAGTCGAGGCAGAGAGGGTCGCTGCGCAGCTGGCGGCGGGCGAGGATGACCTGTGAGCTCGGACAGAGGAGCTAGAGGCTCAGAAGGTAGACCTCGTCATGAGGGAGGAACAGGTAACCCGCGAACGCCAGGCGGTCCTGGATCGGGAGTTGGCTGCCGACTTCAGGGCTTCTGAGTTGGAGCGGCTCGCCAAGACTCTCCGCCTTCGGGAAAGCTCCCTGGCGGCCAAGGAGAAAGAATTCTCCGAGAGAAACCAAGAGGCCCTGCAGGCAGCCCGCCGCGAGGTGGAGGAGCTCTTGGCATTGTGGTCCTCCGAGGCGCATGGGGTCTCAAGCTTCGTTAATCAGGCGGGGTCCGCCCTGATCCCTCTTGGCTTCAGTCCGGTGAGGGCAGCAGCTCCCGTGTTGAAGGTGGCGGAGGTGATCCCTGCGCTGGTGTCGATCGGTGCCAAGCTGGACAGGCTAGACTCGGTGGTCGCCAACGAGCCTGAGGCCGAGGGACGAGGTCTGGCCCTAGAGGTCGCCACACATGTGCTGGCATGCTTCAGGAGCCGGGACCCTTCTTTCTCCATGGAGCTAGCGAGAGAGGGCCCTGCCGCGGAGCAGGAGGAGACTGCCAGGGCTGAAGTCGGGGACGTGGCCGCCCTTGTAGCCGCTAGGTTCCGGCGTGAACCGGGGGGACCCTAGGACTTGCTTCTCCCTTTTTATCGAGTCTGTAGTCCAGCTCATGGAGCCTCGAATAAATAGACTCTCTTGAATGTTTGTGCCTGTGATGCTTTTTCCCTCCTTCTTGGTTTTGCCTGTCCGAGTCCTTAGCTCCGCAAGGTACTCAGAGGCCTTCACCAATCCCAGAGCTCTGCACAGACACCTTCCCCAGGCCCTAACTGTATTAGGGGCCCCCGGGGGTCTCCGGATCTCGCCCTATGGGGAGGTCCGGATCTGCCTGCCACGTGGCAGGTCCGGAGCCACTCCTGAGGGGGCGGGAGCTCTGGCCCTGCTGGACACTTGGGGCTTCCGGAGCCCCCCCCCCCCCCCCCGCTGAGGGGGAGGTCCGGTTTCCACTGCCGCGTGTCGAGTCCGAAGCCACGTGGGGCCTTCGGGCCTCGCCCCTGATGAAGGGGCAGGACCCGGTCCTTCCAGTCCTATGTCAGAGTAGTTGGTAGCTCCTTTCCCCCCTCTTCGTGCAGCCCCCGTTGCTGTAACCTGGAGGTCCTGCACACAAGAAGAGGAAATGTAATTCTCCTCGGGGGGTCCTCCCCTCCTGTCTCCTAGTCTTATTCGGCTTACGATCCTGATCCGTTATGCGGGGCTTGGGCAATTCTGTGCGCGAGGCGCCGGAGCTCCGGCTCCCTCCGAGGTCCGGGTACGGCCGTCCGATCCCTAGTACCGGGCCGTGTGCCGGGGAAGCAGAGTGCACAAGCTTTGGGTTCATGACCAGGCAAAGCGGTTGTATTCCCCTGTACCTCCGGAGGGCAGGATGCGAACGCTTTGGGCACGGAGCCAGATAAGCGGGATACGCTCCCTGGACCCCCCATGCACAACGCAGGCCTTTCCTGGAGGTGACCAACTGGCACCGCAACACCTGCCTGGGGGAGGCCCGAGAGACTCACTTGGCCATCGGCAGGTGCCTCAAGCGCAACCGCCCTCGGTAGGATAGCAAATGCTGACTATGGATGAGCGCGGGAGAGAGGGAACTAGATGTACGATGAACATACATAGATAGTGCGATCATAAAAATTAATGCATAATTTAAATGAGCACATGAGAGAGAGCGAAGTAGAACAAGTTTCTGTGTTAATGCTCATAGGTGGAAGTCTGGCTGTACATGGAGGCAATGACCCGCCTCGTCTACAAGGGAAGCAAGACTCTACGCGCTTAGGGTCGGAACCAGGCTAAGCTGGACGTAGTCCTGGACCGTCCCTTGAGACTTAGCTGCCCCAAGCGCTATTCCTAAACTCTATGGGATTTATTACAGAAGGGAATGACCCTGTTATACTAAAGCTCGGGGGGTAGGACTTACAGTGTTGTTCCATGCTAGGGGTTTTGGGAACGGATCCCGCACTCGGTTGAAAGACATGTGTACCTGGGGCGGCAGCTTTCGTGATTCGGAAGGGACCTTCCCGGCTGGGGGAGAGTTTATAGGTCCTTCTCGGGAAAGTGCGTGCCGCGACACCAGGTTACCTTTCTGCAAGTCCCTGACGCGTTTGGTTCTTTGGCGGTAGTGCTAGAGCAGCAGCCGAGACCATGCGTTGTGGGGTGTCACCTGCAGCCGAGCCTCGTCGACGAGGGTCATCTTCACGCTGGATCAGGTCCTGCGCGGCTTCTCCTGGGCGCCCCCGGGGAGTTCCCCCCTTCTGGCTAAGGCCTTCAAGGGGTAGGTGGACCCGGGCTCGTCTTGGGAGACCCAAGGCGTCTTGCCCTTCTGGCAAGGCCTTCAAGGGGTTGACATACCTTGGGCGGCCCCTGGGAGGTATGACCGAGGCACGGAGGCGTGCTCTCGGGTGGGGCTGGCCCGACCTTGCACCATTGTGATTGGTGCTTGGGCTGCTGCGACTACTTGGGGCTTCTCCAAGGTTGACGCCGCAGCAGTGCAGCCTCCACTGACCTGGGACGGCAGCCACGGTCGGCTACCGCCCCGGCCCGTCACCATCGGAGCTGGAGTCCTCAACCGTTATGCACTGTCTTCATGACACGCTGAGGCTCCTGAAACCCCACCTGGTGGCCGGCGCTGACTGAAGCGTCGACTTTCTGCTTTCCATCCCTCTGAGGGAGGAGCGGTGCCTCAGCTCTCTGCTGCCTCCCTTTGCAGAAGCGCTCTGCGAGCCTCTGGATATCCCAGAACTCGGCAGCAGAATGGTTGCCGGCGCCATGCACGGGGCATAGCCCACCATGATCACCATCTGGGGCTGGTGACTGCCACTGCCTTTTGTCGGGGCGTGGCCCCCGAGCTCCACTAGCCGTCACTGCTGCGGCGACGGGGGCCACGGACGATGACTTCATCTTGCCACTCCCCCGGTTCTTGGCCTTCTTGCCACCTCCATAGGAAGCAGCGCCGGACCCGGGCTGTCCTCCTGACTCGGAGGTCAGCAGAGAGTGCCAGTTCCGACCTTCAGCTGCCCTGGCGCACTTGTCCGCCAGGCTGAAGAGCTCAGAGACGTCGCGGACCTCTCTGGTCGCGAGCTTCTCAAGCATTTTCTTGTCCCGGACACCCTGCCGGAACGCCACCACCACAGAAGCACTTTGAATATGCAGGATGGTGTTGCGTACCTGGGAGAACCGCTGGATGAAGGAGCACAGCGACTCCCCAGGTTGTTGCTTGATGGCGTGGAGGTCAAGCTCCGTGCCGGGACGGGTGTAGGAGCTGCCGAAGTTGGCGATGAACTGCAGGCAAAGCTCTCCCCAGGAAGTTATGGAACCCTGAGGGAGGTTCATTAGCCAAGACTGGGCTGGGCCGGTAAAGGCGACGGGGAAGTAGTTGGCCATGACAGCCTCATCCCCTCCTGCGGCAAGTACGGCGGTGGAGTAGATCTGGAGGAACTCCGCCGGGTTGATGCTGCCGTCGTACTTTTCGGGCAGGTGCGGCCGAAACTTGTGCGGCCACCTCGCGAAGTGAAGGTGGGGTGCAAGAGCCGCACATCCTGCTCCTGTTGCTGCAGGTATTGGTGCCGCGAACGCTTGGTTCGCACCTGGCACTGTGTACCCCGGTATGGGCAAGGCTGCACCATAGACCGGGGACGCCGTTTGTAGGGCATATGGTTGTGGCGTATGCTGCGCGGCGTATGCCTGGGGCAGGGCTCGCGTGGCGAAGATCTGCCCTCCAGGCTGGGTCGAGGCCGATGTCATGCTGTCGCCAGCCTCTTGGTTGTGACGTGTAAAGGTCCCAAAAATATGAACACAAAGAAACTTAGGTTTGCACAAAGTTAGTTCATATGTAGGAAAAATGGGACTTGTTTAAACTTTTTCACATGTGATAATACACATGAAAGCTCCCTCTACACAAGTTCAATGGTTATTTGAAAACATGGAACAAAAAGGAATTTGAAACCAAGTAGGGAAGTAGCCCTATGTGGGAGAGAGATAAATTCAGATTTTGGAGCATGTTGGTTCCACTCAAAAATTCAAATGAGATTAACACAATGGTTTTTAAAACAGTTGTATTAAAAATCTCATTTGCAGCAGCCAAATCAAGGATCAGGTTTCATATTTGAATTCTTTAGGTCTAAATCAAGGGGTAGGCAAAGTCTCATGAATTTTTGAAGATATTTGCTACCCATTTTTCCAAATAGACCTAAATGTGTAATGAATTCAAATACCTATCTGAATTTGGATGAATTGTGCCCAATTATTCAAATGCAGTTTAATTTTCAACTCCACACAGTTGAATTTCATCATTTGCAAATTTTGGGATATTTTGGAGAGGTAAGGGGGAGATGGGACCCACTTGTCATATGTACCAAAATATCTCTACAGAGGAATTGGGTCTCTGTTTTGCCTCCCCGGGTGATCGACACCGAGGGCAGCACCGGTCGACACCGGGCAGCGCCGAGCCACCACCTGCTTCACCGGTGGTCACCTGGCGAGCTGCTTTCTTCTTCTTATCACCTCGGCCGTGTCCTCTTACCACAGCCCCGAGGAACCACTCCGTTTCTTCTCCCCTCGCGCCCTGAACAGCACCAACGTCGCCGCCGTCGTTTGCTCGACAGCCGGCTCAAACAGGCGCGAACAACAGCTGGTCAATAGCCAGATAGCACCGGCGCAGCTCCCTCTCCCTCCTCAACGCGTCCCCGACCGATGATCGGCTCTCCTACCCCGGGTACACCACGGCCGTGCGGCGGCCGAACAAGGATCGATTGGGAGGCGTGCGTGGACAGCTCAATCTGGTGAGTATCACGACCAAGTGCCGGCGCCTCTGGACGCGCCAAGGCACCATGCTGCTCCCCTCCAAAGATCAGACCGTGCCATGCATCACCGGGAGGGAATTTGGAAAAATTGCTCCGGCGTACTCCCTCTGACCTTCCGGCACGGTAATCCCGAATTCCTCTTCAATTCTCAATATTTGTTCATCACAGTTTGCACGAAGGGTCCAAAGTAGTAGGCGATCCTTTGCTCTTCACGTTTCTAGCCTCAAACTGCACCTAGAGCGAGTATTTCAGGATTTTCTCCTGGCAACCAAACCGGGGGACCGCGGTCGCACGGTGAAAGCAGATTTACCATGGTTCCCAAACGTTTTTGAGGCTAGGCCGAGCTTCCCCATCGTTCACTGGTGCTGTAGCACCATTTTGTCGAACTATTGGTGCACTAGGATGGCCGGCCGACGTCGCCGATGAAGTGCCGGGCTGCCGCAGCGTCGCTAGCTACCATAGAGGCTTTGCCGGCTCGTGGAAACCTTACCATCGTGCTCAGCAGGGCAGGTTAGGCTCTGGCGGCGAGCAAGGGCTCGAGCAGAGGCCGGGAGATCAAGTTCCGTCGATCTCCGGCGAGGGCGGCGGCGCGGGCACCCTGAGCGCGGGAACTGACCCGAGGTAGAAGAAGGGGTCGGCGGGCCCAGTCGTCAGTGAGAGAGAGTTTAAAACCCTGATCCTCTGTGGCTGTGGGATCCTGTGTGACTGCTCAGAGGAATATGTGTGGCCCCGTGTGCCTTTGTTTCTGTAAGTGACACGTAGCCGGACCCACCGTCAGCGTTTAAACATTTCTGGAATTTCCAGTTTCCAGTTCAATCTTTGAAGAGCCATAACTTTGTGTGGGGATGTCCAAAAATTGTGAAACAAATTTTGTTGGATTCCTCTCAAAAAGCACTATCCAGGGGTGCAGGCCAATAATTATGAAAATCCCTGGATTTGGCTCCTTAATTCATATAAGGAAAATCTTGTAGGATTTATTCCAGGAGTTCTATGTATTGGAAAATTCCCAACTTTGGGCAGGAGGGTCTCCCAAAAATACTTGAACTCCAGTAAAAATTTCAGATGCAGTGGACCTCATTTGCTTTGTCAAATGTGGTGTTAATTCCTTATGTCTCTGAAAATTTGAAAATAGAACAGAGCTCATTTTCAGATCTTCCTAATTCATGTAAAGCTCATAGCTTTTTGTAGAAACCTCCAAATCTAGTGATTCAAATTGGGTTAGATTCATATTGACAAACTATATCCAAATATGCAACCCAATTTGTATGAAAGTCCATATTTAATTCTGGAAAATTCTTTAAAGCTTTTCAGCAAAAGAATTTTAGAGGGAGTTTGGTTTATCCAAAAATCCTCAAATTTTGCCAGAATAATCATTAGAATGTTATTGAACTCCTGTAAAACTTTCAGCTCATTTGGAGTTGAATTATGCTGGAGAATTCAGATTGCAATGTACTGTATTCAAATGAATGCAGAGACTTTTCAGAAATTGTCCCAGAGTTAGAAAAATCATTTCTGGGCAATTCGTAGCTCTAAAAATCCTAGAAAAATTTATGCAGACTCTATGAACTATAAGTGAAATTGTAGTTCATTAAGTTAGGCATGAACATGGGAGTTAATTCAGAATTAATTCCTTTGTGCTTAAGTGCTTAGGGAATTATTCTGGATAAAACCCTCAATGAAAAGTGTTCATTTTTTGGTCCAGAGCACTTTCATGTAACCAGGAACTCACATGCAAATTTTCATCGCAAATTGAGTCTTGAGTATCCCTGTCCTTGTCTTCCTTTCTATTGGACGTGAAGAACAACATGGGGGTTAGTGTGGAGATTGTGGGAGACACAATGTCCTTTCACTTTAGCTGCAATTTAGCAAGCTATGTCCCTGTGTAATATACGACTCCCTGTAAAAATTTCGAAGTCATTAGAGATTAGGATCTTTAGTTATGTCCAATTCATTAGAGCTCATCCTATATGTCCCTAGACACTTGGTTAGAGATGTAATGAAACGTCTAAGGTAGATTTAGTTTCTTTGAGTTCTTTGCACAACAGAGGCAACAACTTCATCCTAGGATCTCTACACAGCCTCTGTTCTTAAGAAGTCTTAATCCTTAAATCTTTAAATTGCGTTATAAAATACTATGCATATACATGTCGATAGGGTTCACGATGAAGGACTTCGACGGAGCCATTCCTCGACGTGTGGATCAGTGGAGCAAGTTCAGAGAAGTCAAGGGATTGAAGATCACTAACTTCTATTATATACTAATACCCTACAAAGCAGGCAAGCTCCGGTTTGCATTAACCTTTTTACAAATTTTTATTGTTTTGAGCACATACTTGTTTCCTTTATTCTGTGCATTAGAGTCTTGTTTGGGAGCCCCACTACATAGCCAAGAGAACCATGGGTTGGGTTTAGGATTGCAAACCCCGTTAGCTACTGCATTGCTAGGATAGAGTAGGATTCGGTACAAGTCGAGTAGTTGGAACTACTCGCGAGCATAGGCTAGAGGCACTCGACTCGGGTAGTGATAGCAAATGAAACACATGGCAAGAAAATGAGACCAAGCGGAGGGTAAGGGCAGCAGGACTTTGGGGCCTGTGTGCTGTAGCTCCGCTTGTGTCGATTGAGGACCGAGCCGTGTGCGGGCCTGTTGAACAAGCTAGAACAGTACCGAAGACCTACCGGCTATATGGGAACCGGGAAACTGATGTAACTCGGGTAGCTGGGTGTTGAGGCATAGCTGGTCGTTCAGAGGGTAGGTTGAGAGCTCGAGGTGTAAATCGGCTGGCGGCACTGAGATGCTCGTGCAGAGACCTCTTGCTCGGGACGATTGGACCGATTCAACATTTGGCTAACGGGGGAAAGGTAGTCACGTACGGCGTCCGTGATGGTTGTTGTAGGCAACATCGAGTACGGGCGTACGTGACGGGTTGTTCGGGTAACCCTGCAGGTGTAAATCGATTATAATCGCCGTCCCTCGCGGTCAGTGAGTACCACTTGTTCACTGTACCGTGACGTAGAAAGAACAGGCTAGTCACATGTTAAAATGTTGCTGATTGAAAGATGGACATTGATTGTTAATGATATGCTGTAGCTTAGAGCTAACTAAAGTTCTTTTCAACTTTGGGCAAAGTACATGAAAGAAATGCGTTTCTTGTTTGATTGCGGCTCTCTCATGTGCCTTAGCATAAGGTTCTCCACAACCTGCTGCTAAAACTTGAAAGTAAGGTTCTACTAATTAGGCGAGTCCTTGCAACTGATTTTTACCTCATGTAACCCATTACCCTCATGTAGAAGTTCCATGTTTAGGTGAGACGGGTCAGACTTGCTGAGCCTTCGTGCTCACTGCTTGTGTTTGAAGCTTTTGCAGGGTTCTATGAGGAATGGACTCCCGAAGAGGAGACGGAACCCCAGGAGGGGAACCCCGTCGAGTGGGAGTCATGCACGCCGCAGAGTTAGTGTGCGTGTGTGCTAGCAAGAACACGTTCAAGGGCTGAACGTGCACTTGATGCTTAGTCTACGCCCGCGAGTGTAGACTGAACTTATTTTGATGTAAACATGTTCATAACCTGTTTATGTAATAAAAATTTCCGCTTCCGCTTTGTACCTTTGACGTGTGTTATACGGTGCTGTGCAACGCAGCACCCCTCAGCGTGATCCTGGCTCGACAGGACCAATTGGGGTCGTGTCATGACGCCTTTCTCGACGTCGCTCGAGGTACACCCGGGCATCCTGGCCCAAGTGGCACCGTTACAGCTCCTTCCTCAGGTCCGTCGACGGGAGCCTGGAGGAGCTGGAATCCGCCGTCTGCCCGTCAACCGTTGGCGTGCGCGTCAGCGACACAGCCGGTTGGCCAGGGCGTCGCCCTCGCCGAAACAGAGGGTTTGTGGCGGCGACGACAAGGCGGTCCACCTCGTGGACCCACTGCTGGGTCGCTGAATGGGGCACGTCCCCAGCAGGTGGGTTGCGCAGTAGAGCTCTTGCTGCAGCTAGCGCACCCCCGTGGTGTATGCTCAGCGCTGCAGAAGACCTCACGCTGGTCGGAGCCTGCATTGCCGGGGTCGGCGTTGCCGGAGTCGGCTGCTGGCTACCAGCTTGTGCCGACACACTCCGTCCTGAGTGCGTCGACATGTACCGTGACCAGCGGGGAGTACATGTCGACGCACTCAGGACGGAGTGTGTCGGCGCAAGCTGGTAGCCAGCAGCCGACTCCGGCAATGCAGGCTCCGACCAGCGTGAGATCTTCTGCAGCGCTGAGCGTACACCATGGGGGTGCGCTAGCTGCAGCAAAAGCGCTACTGCACAACCCACCAGCTGGATATGCGCCCCATTCAGCGACCCAGCAGTGGGTCCGCGAGGTGGACCGCCTTGTCGTCGCTGCCGCAAACCCTCGGTTACGGCGAGGGCGACGCCCCGGCCATCCGGCTGTGTCGCTGACGCGCACGCCAACGGTTGATGGGCAGACGGCGGATTCCAGCTCCTCCAGGCTCCCGTCGACGGACCTGAGCAAGGAGCTGGAACAGTGCCACATGGGCCAGGATGCCCGGGTGTACCTCGAGCGACGTCGAGAAAGGCGTCGCAACCAAGAGGCTGGCGACAGCATGACGTCGGCCTCGACCCAGCCTGGAGGACAGATCTTCGCCATGCGAGCCCTGCCCCAGGCATACGCCGCGCAGCATATGCCACAACCATATGCCCTACAAACGGCGCCCCCGGTCTATGGCGCAGCCTTGCCTATACCGGGGTACACTGTGCCAGGTGCGAACCAAGCGTTCGCGGCACCAATACCCACGGCAACAGGAGCAGGATGTGCGGCCCTTGCACCCCACCTTCGCTTCGCAGGGTGGCCGCGCAAGTTTCGGCCGCACCTGCCCGAAAAGTATGACGGCAGCGTCAACCCGGCGGAGTTCCTCCAGATTTACTCCACTGCCGTACTTGCCGCAGGAGGGGATGAGGCTGTCATGGCCAACTACTTCCCCGTCGCCTTGACCGGCCCAGCCCGGTCTTGGCTCATGAATCTCCCTCAGGGTTCCATAACTTCCTGGGGAGAGCTCTGCCGGCAGTTCATCGCCAACTTCAACAGCTCCTACACCCGTCCCGGCACGGAGCTTGACCTCCACGCCATCAAGCTCGGGGGCCACGCCCCGACAAAAGGAAGCGGCAGTCGCCAGCCCCAGATAGTGACCAGGGCGGGCTATGCCCCGTGCATGGCGCCGGCAACCATACTGCTGCCGAGTGCTGGGATATCCAGAGGCTCGCAGAGCGCTTCCGCAAAGGAAGGCAGCAGAGGGCTGAGGCACCGCCCCTCCCTCAGAGGGAGGGCAAGCAGAAAGTTGACACTTCAGTCAGCGCCGGCCACCATGTGAGGTTTCAGGAGCCTCAGCGTGTCATGAAGATAGTACATAACGGTGAGGACTCCAGCTCCGATGGTGATGGGCCGGGGCGGTAGCCGACCGTGGCTTCCGTCCCAGGTCAGTGGAGGCTGCACTGCTGCGGCGTCAACCTTGGAGAAGCCCCAAGTAGTCGCAGCAGCCCAAGCACCAATCACACTGGTGCAAGATCGGGCCAGCCCCACCCGAGAGCACGCCTCCGTGCCTCGGTCATACCTCCCGGGGGCCGCCCAAGGTCTGTCAACCCCCTGAAGGCCTTTCCAGAAGGGGAAGACGCCTTGGGTCTCCCAAGACGAGCCCGGGTCCACCTACCCCTTGAAGGCCTTAGCCAGAAGGGGAGAACTCCCCGGGGGCGCCCAGGAGAAGCAGCGACGGACCTGATCCAGCGTGAATATGACAACCTCGTCGACGAGGCTCGGCTGCAGGTGACACCCCACAACGCATGGTCTTGGCTGCTGCTCTAGCACTACCGCCAAAGAACCAAACACGTCAGGGACCTGCAGAAAGGCAACCTGGTGTCGCGGCACGCACTTTCCAGAGAAGGACCTATAAACTCTCCCCCAGCCGGGAAGGTCCCTTCCGAATCACGAAAGCTGCCGTCCCAGGTACACATGCCTTTAAACCGAGTGAGGGATCCGTTCCCAAAACCCTTGGCATGGAACAACACTGTAAGTCGTATCCCCCGAGCATTAGTAGAACAGGGTCATTCCCTTCTGTAATAAATCCCATAGAGTTTAGGAACAGCGCTTGGGGCAGCTAAGTCTCAAGGGACGGTCCAGGACTACGTCCAGCTTAGCCTGGTTCCGACCCCAAGCGCGTAGAGTCTTGCTTCCCTTGTAGACGAGGCGGGTCTTTGCCTCCATGTACAGCCAGACTTCCACCTATGGGCATTAACACAGAAACTTGTTCTACTTCGCTCTGTCTCATGTGCTCATTTAAATTACGCATTAATTTTTATGATTGCACTCTCTATGTATGTTCATCGTACATCTAGCTCCCTCTCTCCCGCGCTCATCCATAGTCAGCATTTGCTATCCTACCGAGGGCGGTTGCGCTTGAGGCACCTGCCGATGGCCAAGTGAGTCTCTCGGGCCTCCCCCAGTCAGGTGTTGCGGTGCCAGTTGGTCACCTCCAGGAAAGGCCTGCGTTGTGCATGGGGGGTCCAGGGTGCGTATCCCGCTTAGCCGGCTCCATGCCCAAAGCGTGCGCATCCTGCCCTCTGGAGGTAGAGGGGAGTACAACCGCTTTGCCTGGTCATGAACCCAAAGCCTGTGCACTCTTCTTCCCCGGCGCACGGCCCGGTACTAGGGATCGGACGGCCGTACCCGGACCTCGGAGGGAGCCGGAGCTCCGGCGCCTCGCGCACAGAATTGCCCAAGCCCCACATAACGGATCAGGATCGTAAGCAACGGGGGGGGGGGGGGGACGGAGAGAATTACGTTTCCTCTGCCTGTGTGCAGGACCTCTAGGTTACAGCAACGGGGGCTGCACGAAGCGGGGGGGAAGGAGCTACCAACTACTCCGACATAGGACTGGAAGGACCGGGTCCCGCCCCTTCAGCAGGGGCGAGGCCCGAAGGCCCCACTTGTCCAGCGGGACCGGAGCTCCCGCCTCCCCTGAGGGGGGCCCCGGACTCGCCACGCGGCAGGCGGAAACCGGATCTCCCCCTTAGCGGGGGGGGGGGGGGGGGGGGGCTCCGGAAGCCCCACGTATCCAGCAGGGCCAGAGCTCCCGCCCCCTCAGGAGGGGCTCCGGACCCGCCACATGGCAGGCAGATCCGGACCTCCCCATAGGGCGAGATCCGGTGACCCCTGGGGGCCCCTAATACAGTTAGGGCCCGGGGAAGGTGTCTGTGCAGAGCTCCGGGATTGGTGAAGGCCTCTGAGTACCTTGCGGAGCTAAGGAATCGGTCAGGCAAAACCAAGAAGGAGGGAAAAGGCATCACAGGCACAAACATTCAAGAGAGTCTATTTATTCGAGGCTCCATGAGCTGGACTACTGTCGAAGTGTTCGGTCAACACTTCCCCGGGCCTGCACTGGGCAGCCCGCGGAGGTTCTTTTTTCGGTGGGGCTAGTCCCTTGTGGAGAGCTTGCGCGGATGGATGAGTTAGTAAGAGCTTGACGCGGTGAGTTTTACGTGGTTCAGGCCGCCGGAGCGTAAAACCCTACGTCCACGGCGAGCTATGGAGCTCGCTGTATTGCTTGTGTCGAAGTGTGCGATCGACACTTCCCCCGGGCCTGCACTGGGCAGCCCGCGGAGGTTCTTTTTTTGGCGGGGCTAGTCTCCTAGCGGAAAGCTTGCGCGGATGGACGTGTTAGCGAGAGCTTGACACGGCGAGTTTTACGTGGTTCAGGCCGCCGGAGCGTAAAACCCTACGTCCACGGCGAGCTATGGAGCTCGCTGTATTGCTTGCTGCTCAGGGCCGGAGGCCTGAGCTTGGTGGTGAGTTACAGCTTGAGAGTGTAAGGCTAGCGTATGAGTTGCAAAGTGCGAACCCTTGCTATCGACGCCTACCCGAGCCTTTTATAGTCCAAGACTCGGGTGGCTTACAAGGGGAGCCGGGACCCGATAGGTGGTCCCGGGAAGATTGTCTATTATCTACCGTATCCGTAGTTACGCCGGTAGCTGCCTCTGGTTGAAGGCTTCTGAGTCTTCCTCTTGCCGCCCTGCCCATGCCGCATGCTTAGTCGTAGTGGTTGATGACGGCGCAGGCGGCATGGGATGTCTTGTCGCGGCGTTTATTAGCTGGCAGGTTCTGACACCGCGCGCCAGTCTGTGATGCAACTGGGCGCAACGGCACCTGACAGACATGTGCTCCGCGTTTCCGCGTCTTGGGAAGACGCGGGCCTTGAATGCCTTGTACGGGCAAGGTGTGGGGCGCCTTTACGCCCGCCGCCTACCGCTCGGGGGCAGGCAGCACCGTTCTTCTGGCCACGTGGCGGGTCCGGAGCCCTTCTCTGAGGCGAGAAGGGTCCGGCCTGCGGGGCACGTGGAGCCTCCGGACCTCTCCCCGCGGAGGGGGAGGTCCAGCCTCTGTATGCCACGTGGCGGCCCCGGAGCTCGCCTCTGCGGATAGGGAGGTCCGGCCCCGCTGGACGCGTGGCGTCTTCGGACCTCTCTCCCGCGGAGGGGGAGGTCCGGCTTCTGTATGCCACGTGGCGGGCCCGGAGCTCTCCTCTGAGGAGAGGGAGGTCCTGCCCCACTGGACGCGTGGCGCCTTCGGAGCTCTCCCTGCAGAGAAGGACGAGTACCTTAGGCATTTTACCCTGTGCGCGGGGGTACCCCATATCGAGGGTACCGACAGTGGCCCCCGGGCCCATCGGGGGAGATAGCGAGCCCGAGGTGGGACCTTCGTCTCTTCTGATCCGCGCACTTTCTTGTCTTGAATACTCCCTGTGCTGGCAGGGTCCTGACGGCTTCGATGTTCAGCCTCTTAGGAGAGGGTGAAGCCTGACATTTGAGCTCGGCCCGGCTGTGGGGGCGGAGGTCCGGAAGTCATCGGAGCTCAGGCCAGCGAAGGGCGTGAGGTCCGGCATCAGCGCTCGCCTCTGAAAGGAGGGCGAGGGCTGGCCTCGGAGCTCGGCCTGGCTGTGGAGGCGGAGTCCGGAAGTCATCGGAGCTCAGGCCAGCGAAGGGCGTGAGGTCCGGCATCAGCGCTCGCCTCTGAAAGAAGGGCGAGAGCTGGCCTCGGAGCTCAGCCTGGCTGTGGAGGCGGAGTCCGGAAGTCATCGGAGCTCAGGCCAGCGAAGGGCGTGAGGTCCGGCATCAGCGCTCGCCTCTGAAAGGAGGGCGAGGGCTGGCCTCGGAGCTCGGCCCAGCTGTGGGGGCGGAGGTCCGGAACTGCTCAGTGGTCCCCCCTTTCCTATCCCTTAGTCTCATTTGGCTTACTGTCCCAGGCCGGAATACGGGGCTTGGGTAATCCAGTGCACTTGGTCCCGGAGGTCTGGCCCCAGCCCCAGTCAGGGTGTAACCGCCCGACCCCCTGGTACTCAGACCGTAGCGCCGGGAGGCAGAGTGCGCATGCTTTTGGTGCAAGACCGGGCAAAGCAAGGCTCCTGACCCCCCGTTCTAGCGTAGGTCTTTTCTCGGAGGAGACCAACTGGCGGTGCAGTACCCTTATAGAGGGAGATCCAAAAGGCCACCGGGCCTCTGGAAAGTACCCCAAGCACTACCGCCTTTGGCAGGACGGCAAATATCGACTATGCATGAGAGCAGTAAAGAGGAACCGAGTGTACAATGGACGCACACTGTCTAGAGCGTGGGGAGGTGTTCATATAAATTAATGCGTAATTTAAATAAACACCTAAGTAAGCATGGTGAACTTACTGGGGTGGCGTCGGAGCACCTGTCTTCACGCAGAGCGGGTCATGCGTGGCTTCGTCGTACGCCGGACACGGGGGGACCCCCATGGCTATAACAGGGGGAAGCATGGCTTCGGCCCTGCATACCATGTGGAAGGGTAGTTCCCGTGACCCGTCCCTGGGAAGTCCGGCTGGCCCTCGACATGGAGGAGCCGGTATCCCCCGACGGCTCTGAGTGCGCGTCTGCACCGGTTGTGTGGGTCTGCTAGGCGTGGACTTGGCACGCATTGCATCCCTAACCGGTTTGACGGCGTCTAGGTTGATCTCGGTCAGTAGGACTAATGCCGGGTGGCTTATGTGACCAACGCGTGGGACGATGAGCGTTCCCAGCACTTGCCTCCTTGGACTACTGCGAGCTAGTCGCAGCCTTCCTCCTGGGTTATGCACCGCAATAGGATGTCGAGGCGCCACGCCAGTATAGATACCAGCGCGTAGCACTTAGCCATCCGCAGCACCCGTTCAGCGGATGCACGTTCATCAGGAAGGATGTCCTTCAAGGAGTCCCGGACCTCCGTGGTCCATGCATCGGGACTACTTGACCTTCTGGATCTTGAGCGCTGGGTTGCACGGAGTCCCCAGTGACTCTTACGATCCTTTGGCGGCATCCAGGGCCGCCGGGACTGCCTAGCTTCGTGGCACTGGTTCAGCCCCCTTCGCCCGGCTCGGCAGGCCGGGCTGTGGACCGCAGCAACGTCCTCTCGAAGACTCCTTCGTGCACGGGGGCTCCGATGGAGGTCTTTGTTGAGAAGTTGTCAGCTGCGGCCGTGCCAGCGCGCGGTTCATGGCGCAAGTCCAAGGCGAGGAATTCTTTCTCCAACATCCGCACGTGAAGCAGATAAGCAGCTAGCTGTGGGTCATTGCAAGTGCATTCACCCTTAACTTGCTTGATAACTAGCTCGGAGTCGCCCTGTGCCAACAACTGGCGAGCGCCCAAAGACAGGACTGTCTTTTAGGCCAAAGATGAGTGCTTCATACTCTGCCAAGTTGTTGGTTGCGTTGGAATTGAAACGCACCATGTACCCAGACTGCTCCCCCGATGGCATGAGAAGCAGTACGCCGGCACCGGCCCCCTGCTTTCGCGAGGAGCCGTCGAAGAAGAGCGTCCAGTGAGGCCCGGTGAAGACCGGAGCTCGGTACTTCGGTTCACCGTCTTCGCGGCCCCCTGGGTCAGCCTTCGTTGGCGTCCACTCAGCCACGAAGTCAGCCAGTGCTTGGCTCTTGGCTGTCTGACGTGGTCGGGAGCTCAGCTTGAACTCCGCCGTCTTCGGGCTGTCTTCCGGCTTCGGAAGCTTGCAGTGAGTGCCAGCTCCGCCCACCGGCTGCTCTGGCGCACTTGTCCGCCAGGCTGAAGTGCTCAGAGGCATCGCAGACCTCTTTGGTCACAAGCTTCTCAAGCATCTTCTCGTCTCGGACACTGTCGAAGTGCCACCACCATAGAAGCACTTTGAATATGCGGGATGGTGTTGCGTACCTGGGAGAACCGCTGGATGAAGGAGCGCAGCGACTCCCCAGGTTGTTACTTGATGGCTTGGAGGTCAAGCTCCGTGCCGGGACGGTTGTAGGAGCTGCCGAAGTTGGCGATGAACTGCCGGCAGAGCTCTCCCCAGGAAGTCATGGAACCCCGAGGGAGGTTCATGAGCCAAGACCGGGTCGGGCCGGTCAAGGCGACGGGGAAGTAGTTGGCCATGACGGCCTCATCCCTTCCTGCGGCAAGTACGGCGGTGGAGTAGATCTGAAGGAACTCCGCCGGGTTGACGCTGCTGTCGAACTTTTCGGGCAGGTGCGGCCAAAACCAGAGCCTGGTGTAGCTGGAATCTGCCGTGTGTTCACCAACCATTGGCATGCGCATCAGCGACACGGCCGGTTGGCCGGAGCGTTGTCCCGCCGAAGTCGAGGGTTTGTGGCGGTGACGACGAAACGGTCTACCTCGCGAATCCGCTGCTGGGTCGCTGCCTGAGGCGCGTCCCCAGCAGGCGGATTGAGTAGCAGCGCTCTTGCTGCGGCTAGCACACCCCCGCCGGGTACGCCCAGCGCTACTGAAGACCTGACGCTGGTCGGAGCCTGCATTGCCGGGGTCGGCGCTGCCAGAGCCGGTTGCTGGTTCCCAGTGCAGGTATTGGTGCCGCGAACACTTGGTTCGCCGCTGGCACAGTGTGCCCCGGTATGGGCAAGGCTGCTCCATAGACCGGGGACGCCATTTGCGGGGCATATGGTTGTGGCATATGCTGAGCGGTGTATGCCTGGGGCAGAGCTCGCGTGGCGAAGATCTGCCCTTCAGGCTGGGTCGAGGCCGACATCATACTGTCGCCAGCCTCTTAGTTGCGACGCCTTTCTCGACGTCGCTCGAAGAACACCCGGGCATCTTGGCCCAAGTGGCATCGCTCCGGCTCTTCCCCCAGGTCCGTCGACGGAAGCCTGGTGGAGCCGGAGTCCGCCGTCTGCTCGCCAACCATTGGCGTGCGCGTCAGCGGCACGGCCGGTTGGCCGGAGCGTCGTCCCCGCCGAAGTCGAGGGTTTGCGGCGGCGACGACGAGACGGTCTATCTCTCAAATCCACTGCTGGGTCGCTGCCTGAGGCGCGTCCCCAGCAGGCAGATTGCGCAGTAGCGCTCTTGCTGCGGCTGGCGCACCCCCGCCGGGTACACCCAGCGCTACTGAAGACCTGACGCTGGTTGGAGCCTGCATTGCCGGGGTCGGCTCTGCCAGAGCCGGTTGCTGGCTCCCAGTGCAGGTACTGGTGTCGCGAATGCTTGGTTGCGCCTGGCACAGTGTACCCCGGTATGGGCAAGGTTGCGCCATAGGCCGGGGACGCCGCTTGCAGAGCACATGGTTGTGGCTTATGCTGTGCGGCGTACGCCTGGGGCAGAGCTCACGTAGCAAAGGTCTGCCCTCCAGGCTGGGTCGAGGCCGACGTCATGTTGTCGCCAGCTTCTTGAGTGCGACGCCTTTCTCGACGTCGCTCGAGGAACACTCGGGCATCTTGGCCCAAGTGGCACCGTTCCATCTCTGTCCTCAGGTCCGTCGACGGAAGCTTGACACGGTGAGTTTTACGTGGTTCAGGCTGCCGGAGCGTAAAACCCTACGTCCACGGCGAGCTATGGAGCTCGCTGTATTGCTTGCTGCTCAGGGCCGGAGGCCTGAGCTTGGTGGTGAGTTACAGCTTGAGAGTGTAAGGCTAGCGTATGAGTTGCAAAGTGCGAACCCTTGCTATCGACGCCTACCCGAGCCTTTTATAGTCCAAGACTCGGGTGGCTTACAAGGGGAGCCGGGACCCGACAGGTGGTCCTGGGAAGATTGTCTATTATCTACCGTATCTGTAGTTACGCCGGTAGCTGCCTCTGGTCGAAGGCTTCTGAGTCTTCCTCTTGCCGCCCTGCCCATGCCGCATGCTTAGTCGTAGTGGTTGATGACGGCGCAGGCGGCATGGGATGTCTTGTCGCGGCGTTTATTAGCTGGCAGGTTCTGACACCGCGTGCCAGTCTGTGATGCAACTGGGCGCAACGGCACCTGACAGACGTGTGCTCCGCGTTTCCGTGTCTTGGGAAGACGCGGGCCTTGAATGTCTTGTACGGGCAAGGTGTGGGGCGCCTTTACGCCCACCGCCTACCGCTCGGGGGCAGGCAGCACCGTTCTTCTGGCCACGTGGCGGGTCCGGAGCCCTTCTCTGAGGCGAGAAGGGTCCGGCCAGCGGGGCACGTGGAGCCTCCGGACCTCTCCCCGCGGAGGGGGAGGACCAGCCTCTGTATGCCACGTGGCGGGCCCGGGACTCTCCTCTGCGGAGAGGGAGGTCCGGCCCCGCTGGACGCGTGGCGTCTTCGGACCTCTCTCCCGCGGAGGGGGAGGTCCGGCTTCTGTATGCCACGTGGCAGGCCCGGAGCTCTCCTCTGAGGAGAGGGAGGTCCGGCCCCACCGGACGCGTGGCGCCTTCGGAGCTCTCCCTGCAGAGAAGGACGAGTACCTTAGGCATTTTACCCTGTGCGCGGGGGTACCCCATATCGAGGGTACCGACAGCTTGCTGCTCAGGGCCGGAGTCCTGAGCTTGGGGGTGAGTTACAGCTTGGGAGTGTATGGCTAGCGTATGAGTTGCAAAGTGCGAACCCTTGCTATCGTCGCCTACCCGAGCCTTTTATAGTCCAAGACTCGGGCGGCTTACAAGGGGAGCCGGGACCCGACAGGTTGTCCCAGGAAGATTGTCTATTATCTACCGTATCTGCAGTTATGCCGGTAGTTGTCTCTGGTCGAAAGCTTCTGAGTCTTCATCTTGCCGCCCTGCCCATGCCGCATGCTAGTCGTAGTGGTTGATGACGGCGCAGGCGGCATGGGATGTCTTGTCGCGGTGTTTATTGGATGGCAGGTTCTGATACCGCGCGCCAGTCTGTGATGCGACTGGGCGCAACGGCACCTGACAGAGGCGTGCTCCGCGTTTCCGCATCTTGGGAAGACGCGGGTGTAAAGGTCCCAAAATTATGAATACAAAGAAACACTTATTTGCAAAAGTTGGTTTCATATGTATGAAAATTGGGACTTGTTAAAACTTTTCCCCACATGTGATAACACACATGAGGATTTTGCTTCACACAAGTCAAAGGTTCATTTGAGAACTTGGAACCCTAGAGGGGTCAAAACCAAGGATGGGAAGTTCCCATATGTGTGAGAAAGCAAAAATCAGATTTGGAACAATTTGTTCAAACAAAAATTCAAATGAGAAAAACACAATGGAATTCAAAACTGTTGGGCTAAAAATCTCATTTGCAGCAGCCAAAATAAAAATCAGATTTCATATTTGAATTCCTTGAGTCCAAATTAGGGGGTGTGCAAAGTTTCATGATTTATGGAAATAGTTTGCAACCCATTTTGCAAAATGGACTTTAAAAGACAAAGAATTGAAATGCATGTTTGAATTTGGATGAAACTTGCCCAATTATCCAAATGCATACCAGATTTGAATTCCCACAATTGAATTCACTCAACATTCAACCTGGGAGATATTTGGAGGGGGGGATAAGGAGGACTGATCAGTGGGTCCCACATGTCATTGTGGGAACTGAAAATTTGCAAAAGATCTAAGTGTTGGGTCTCTGTTTGCCTCCTTCAGTCGGCACCCGAGACCGAGGGCGCAGCTCCGCTCGACACCGCGATCAGCCGACGCCTCCACCTCCTGCTGGATTTCGTCGCGCTGGAGGAGCCGCCCGACCGTCTTATACCCTCTGCCGTGCTCCTCTTCGCTCATTCCCGAAGACCAGCACCGCTCTGCTTCTTTCCTCGCGCGAGAAACAGCCGCAGCTGCCGACGCCGTCCGCTCGATCGGCCACCGCCGTAACTAGCGTGTGAAGCCTCGGTTGAGCAGACGAGCAACACCACCATCGTCCCCACGACCTCCTCGAGCCATCGCCAAGCGCGTTCGTGCCCTCTACGCCGAGAACATCGAGTTTCCGCGGCGGCCGAACACCCCGGCGGCAACGTGCTCCCGTGGACAGCTCCACAGAGCGGCTTTCACGATCAAGAAAGCGGTCCCTGGGACGCGCAGGAGCTCCATGCAGCTTCTACCCGAAGCACAGAGCCTGCCTCGGCCTCTCAACGACGAATTTCAAAGATCCTCTCCGGCCGGTGAAAACTGACCCGCGGGTATGAATCGACGAAATTCTCGAGTTATATTCATTTAGAGCTCTGCAAATTTCGCACATAGAATCTAGACTGGTGTAGCAACTTTTCTTCTTCACAAAACGTCGCATGAAACCGATGGTAGACGGCTTGTTTCAAGCTTTTCCCATCGGCTACCACAATAAGGGGCATCGGGTGCACGATGAAACCTAGGTTGGAGCCGTTTCCGAGCCCATATGCGGCCATGCCGAGCAGGGCAAACCTCCACTAGTGCTGTAGAACCTTTCTAGTGGACTTCTTGCCGGCTAGAGCATCGGGGCAACGTTGCCGGACTCCCTCAGAGCCGCTGCACCGGTGCGGGGTGGTTTAGGAACCTCGCCGGTCTGGGGAAGTCCCACCATCGTGTTCCTCGGGTTAAAATAGGTCCTGGCGGCGAGTTTCAGCAGTTGAGATGGCCGGACGACTAATCCCGGAGCTTCTCCGGCAAGCCCGGCGGCGCAGAAGCGCGGGGGCGGGAGGTAGACGAAGGTGCTACCGGCCCCACGCGTCAGTCGCACAGAAACAGTGGACCGGATACTCCGTGGCGCGGGATCGGCTGTGACAGCGCGGGAAACAATTCTGTGGCCCGTGTGGCGCGCTCCCGGCAGCAGACACGTGTCCCTGGTCCCACAGTCAGGTTTAAACTTTTCCCGGATTTATTCAAATCCCGGATTTTTCCCCAAACTTTAGAAGAGCATAACTTTTGCTAGGAATCTCTCAAATTAGTGATTCAAATTGGGTTAGATTCAGATTGACAAACTCTATCCAAATATGCAACCCAATTTGCATGAAAGTCTTTATTTAATTCTGGAAAATTCTTTAAAGCTTTTCAGCAAAAGAATTTTAGAGGGAGTTTGGTATATCCAAAAATCCTCAAATTTTGCCAGGATATTCTTTAGGGTGTTATTAGACTCCTGTAAAAGTTTCAGCTCATTTGGAGTTGAATTAATCAGGGTAATTCAGATTGTAAGTTCCTGTATTCAAATGAATACAAAAACATTTTCAGGGAATTTCCAAAACTTGTAAATTCAGTTCTGGGAAATTCCTAGCTCCAAAAATCCTAGGAAAATTCATGTGGACTCTATAAACTATAATTGAAATTGTGGTTCACTGAGTTTGACATGAAAATGGATGTTACCTCAGAATTAATTCATCTTTGACTAAACACTTAGAGAATTATTCTGAATAAACCAGTCCATGAAATGTGCTAAATTTTGGTCCAGAGAACTTCTTGTGACAAGGAACTCACATGAAAATTCTCAGCTCCATTAGGGCTCTGGATCACCACTGTCATGTGTGATCTCGTAAGGTGATCAACACTTAAGTGGAAAGAAGCACTCAACACTTGATCTTAGTGTTTAAGCCCAACCCAAACCACTAGCACCAGTGTCATTTTAAATTCTTAAACAAAGTTCCAGTTTTAAATGGTCATTAGATCTTATGAGCAAAATCTTTTCAATTAAATACATATGCATGATCATAACGTGTAGTATATACGTGAAGAAGGTGAGGAGGACTTGGAGTGAAGATCAAGGAGGGAGGAGAACAAGTGATCAAGCTCCAAGTGATCATCACTAACTGATTGTAACAGTAGTCCCCTGCAAAACAGGCAAGCCCCGGTTTGCACTTGAACCATTTTATAAAACATTTTCATTTGTAGAGATCATAGCTTTGCATCGTTGATTGCATTACGTCTAGATGATATTGAAAACTCCACTTGCATGACCAGAAACACCTATGAGAGAAAGGGTAGAATAGCAACTCCTCGAGGGAATTTGGCTATGCTAATGTTAGTAGGAAAGGTCCGGTAGAAGACGAGTAGTTGGAATCTACTCGCGAGTTTAGGGCTGGTTTACTCAGAACGGGTCCGAATTAGAAAGAATGATGAAAGTTCACACTTAAGAAATGGAGACCGGGCAGGGAGGTTTAGATGCAGCAGGTTGCAGGCCGTGCGTGCATAGCCCTGCCTGTGTCGGTTAAGGCCCGTCCGTGCTTGGCCCTGTTGGACAAGTTTGAGTTGTGTACCGGGCACATACTGGCTATATGGGACCCAGGAAACCGATGTACCTTGGGAGATCCATAGTGGAACTTTTCCAACTGCCTTAGGCTTTCGGCGTCAGGGTAGCAGGAGGTAACTCGCTCAAGAACATACCACAGCGGGTATGCACCTTGAGGGAACTTGCGTACTCGGGGCAGTTGGACTGCGTCCAATGTGGAAGATCTTGGGAAAGGTGGCCGCGTACAACGTCAGTCGAGGTTGCTGCCGGCAGCTCGGAGTACGGGTGTACGTGTCGTGTAGTCCGGGCGTGTACTGATTCGAATCACCGTCGCTCGCGGTTATATGAGCATACTTGCCCACTGCGTCTTGACGTAGTAACAACTGGAATTGTTTATCTTTGAACTTGATAAGGCTGTGCTATAACTTGTATTGCAATCATGATTGAATTAGAGATAGGCTCATTAAAGTTTACTTTCACTTTGTGCAAGGAGCATCGCAACAAAGCGTTTCTTGTTTGATTGTGGAGTTGCGATGCTTTTCGGCTCAAGGTCTGCACAATGAGGCTTGAAATCTGAAAGTTAAGGATCAACTTTAGGCGAGTCCTTTATGCAAATCTAGCCAACCCAATTGCAACCGTCTTGCATGTAGAGTTTCTTGCTTAGGAGAGACGGGTCAGACTTGCTGAGCCTATGTGCTCACGCTTGCTATATAAGTGGTTTTGCAGGATAACAACGATGCTGAAAAGAAGGTTGTCCGGTGAGACTCGGGAACTCCCGAGTCAGGTAACACATGGAGAACCGAGCCGCTGCTGCTTGTCTTCGTGTCGCTAGCGAGAGGAGTCCGTGGGCTGGACTTCATCTCGAATGCTCTTAGTTATTCGACGTGAGTTGATAAAGACTTCCGCTGTAGCTACTTGATGTAAAGTATTTACAAAGAAAAACTTGTAAGCTTCCGCTATTGTTTTATGTAATACATTGTTCCTCATATGTGTGTTGTTGGGTGCCGCATAACACGGCACCACCCAATGCGATTCCCGGGCGAGTGGCCTGTCTCGGTTGAGCGGGTCGCGTCAGCGTGGTATCAGAGCCGCATTGGTAATGGCACACGGAATAAGGAAGGTATTACGACAAAAATTTAGGTTACGGTGAGGATACGGTACTAGGCCCACATAAGGATTACTATTAGCTTATTATGAAGGTGGCAACCTAACTTATTTGTTATGTCGGAAAATCGTGCATCTCGGGACCATTTATGTCTTGGGGGGTGCACGTAAGCGCTGTCCACCAGTGCGCACAAGCTGAAGGGTGGAGCCCCACGGGTGGCAGGTAACCTGATCCGCTTTAGTATCCTCTACGACTCCTCATGTCGTTTGGGGTACTCGAGCAACGTCTGTCCCAGGCGTGCGTGGTGCAATTTGGGAAACCCCGTCACGTGGTTAGTAACGTGAACACGTAGCTCAAGGCGTGTTTGGCTTGAGAACACCTGTGCGAGTGATGACGGACGGGTGTAAGAAATGTATGGATACCGGGTTCGGTGTGCAGCCGGACCTGATGATTGAGTGTGACTTATGCAGGATTAACCACGAAACCGTAGTACGAATAGTACACGTTTGCGAGTGACCGTTTTAGTGCCACCTAAGATACGATATACCGGTATAATCCGGTTAGGATTTTCTTTTGGTGAGGCTACGTAGTACCGACATGCTTCTTACGGTGCATCGACGCCGTACTAAACATAATAACCCCTTTCCTTTGAAGAAATGACTCATGAACTAACTTTCAACTAAAAATGGAAGTTTGAAACAAATATTAGTTACTGAACTCTTATTGTGAGCTAAGATTCAAATGAGAGGAAGATTAGACTTCAAAGATTTCAAAAACAGAGTGCTCTGTTTTCAGCAGAAATTTGTGTTGGACTTCTACAGAGCATAACTCTGAGTAGCTTGACCTAATTAAGGTGTATGATAGAGTTCTGGAAGGATTTTCAAGTGATCTGCAACTTATTTGTAGAGCTCCAGAGCTAAATCACATGCTAAATGGGTAGAAAGTTCAGAGTAGAGTAAACTGTCCAGAACCAGGACGGTAACAAAACCTCTCTGGACCTTTCTGTTTTTAAGCAATAACTTTCTGTAGATAAACCCTTAAGAAGCCTATGATACACCATTGGAAAGATTATGAATGTGCAACATTGTTGTAGTTCAAAGTTTGTTCAGGTTCTTATTGTATTTACATGTACAACTGTGATAAAATCAGCCATGTACAAAGGAGGTGCTGGCAAATTTTATTCAGGAATTCTGTCAACTTTGGAAAAAATCATAACTTTTAATCCGGAGATGATCTGGGGGGCATGTGAGTACTCGTTGGAAAGATACTGAAGTTGACTTTAACTTTGTTATTCAACTTGAGTTATGAAAATGCTCTTAACTAGGTCAAAATCTGGAGATAGTGCATAAAGGTCTGTTCTGTACAGATAGGCTGAATAACTATGCCTACTAAGGAGTTTTGTAAACATGAATTTTGTTACTGCTTTCATAAAGTGTTGACATAATCATGTTTCCATTAGTCTCACATACTGCTGAGTTCTTGCTTAACTCATCTCAACTACATTTTGCAGTATGGTTCGTAATCGCTCTAGGAGTAAGGCCAGAAGTTCTAGTCGAGGTGGTGATGCTTCTATCCCACCATCGGGACCACCATCCACGGGATGGATGGATCTTATGACTCGAGTTGTCGAGTCTAACCAAGAGAACGCTAGGCTACTCCAAGAAGCAACACAAGAACACACACGCTTACTCCAAGCTTTGGTACAGCAAGGCGTACTCCAGAACACGCAACAAGTCGTTCCACCTCGGGACGCTTATTTGGACTTCTTGGCGACTCAACCGCCTATCTTTACTGAAGCCACCGAACCTGTGGAAGCAGATCAATGGCTTCGTGTCATGGAGTCAAAATTTGGAGTATTCCAGTGTGATGATTACCAGAAGACAAAGTTTGCCGCTCAACAACTCCATGGAGCCGCCGGAAACTGGTGGGTGGATTATGTTGCCACCATTCCGGGGGGCCATCAAGTAACATGGAGAGAGTTTTGTGAAGCCTTTCGTACTCGTTACATACCACTAGGTATTGTCAAGGCAAAGCGGGAGGAATTTTTGGGCTTGAAGCAAGGGGACATGAGTGTCCTCGAGTATGTCAGGAGATTTAATCTCTTGGCCCAATATGCTCCCGAATATGTGGCGAAAGAAGAGGCACGGTGTGACCTATTTTTCCATGGCCTGAGTGCCATATTACGGGAAAAGCTGGCCGTACACAATAACGGCAGTTACACCGACATGGTCGATGCAGCTTTCATTCAAGAGAAGCCGACACTTGAGTGGCAAGCGGAGAAGAGAAAGATGAGTAAGATCGAGCAGGCTAGCACAAGTTATGTGCCTCAGAAGTACCGTTTGGTGTATCAAATGCCAACCAGTGAAAGATGGAGGCCACCTGTACGATCAACTCCTCAAAGATTGATTGCTGGTCAAGTTTTACAACTTGCACCACCTCCACTGCCGCAGCATCAGATGGTGGTTTGTGCTCCATCGCTGCAGCCATATGTACCTAGCAGTCCACCGCAAGTCAACGAAGAACCGGAGAGGCATCCGTGTCTTACTTGTGGGCGTAAGGGCCATTATGCTAGGCAATGTCTGGAGGGAATTCGAGGCTACGGGTCATCGTGTTTACAACAATACGACCCGTACCTCAATCTGCAGATAGGAGGGCAGATAAGGGGCAACATTCACTATACTGTGATTGATGATGTTCCGGAAGGAGAAGCCGCTTTAGCAGGGATGTTTTCTCTGAATCGGATACCGGTTTTAGTTCTCTTTGATTCCGGTGCCACACACAACTTCATTAGCCAATCTTTTGTGGCTCAACATCAGCTCCAAACCGTTTATACAAAGAGGCAATACCTCATATCTTCGCCCGGGGGCAGCAGTACCGCAAGCGAGGTTGTCTCCCGAGCACCTCTTTGTTTGGGGGGTAAAATATACCCTACGACTCTCATTATCCTTGAGGGTCTGAAGATCGACACCATTTTGGGGATGTCGTGGTTGAATTACCACAGAGCGGTCCTTAACATCAGCTCCAGGACCGTTGAGCTCAACTCCCCACAGCACGGTCTTCATGTATTAATTCTGGGCGCCAGACGGCAACAGATTGCAACAGTGAACCACACGGAAGTTGTCAAGATAGAGGACATTCCGGTGGTACGTGAGTATCCGGATGTGTTTCCCGACGAATTACCGGGCATGCCGCCCGAGCGAGACGTTGAGTTCAAGATTGAACTTATACCGGGAACCACACCAATATCACGAAGGCCGTACAAGATGGCACCCAATGAACTGGCAGAATTGAAGACACAGCTGAATGACCTAATGAGCAAGGGATTTATACGACCGAGTTCGTCACCTTGGGGTTGTTCAGCGTTGTTTGTGAAAAAGAAGGACGAAACACTACGGCTTTGTGTTGATTATCGTCCTTTGAACGCCGTTACCATCAAGAACAAGTATCCACTACCTCGCATTGATATGCTCTTCGATCAATTAGTGGGTGCGAAGGTATTCTCGAAGATGGATCTTCGGTCCGGATATCATCAGATTAAAATCCGGGCAGAAGATATTCCGAAGACGGCATTTTCAACGAGATACGGGCTGTATGAGTATCTCGTTATGTCTTTTGGTTTGACCAACGCCCCGGCACACTTTATGTACCTGATGAATTCAGTGTTCATGCCGGAGTTGGATAAATTCGTCGTGGTCTTCATCGACGATATCTTGGTGTACTCCAAGTCAGAGGAAGAACATGCTGAACATCTGCATATTGTGCTACAAAGATTGCGAGATCATCAGCTCTATGCAAAATTCAGCAAGTGTGAATTCTGGATTAATCAAGTACCTTTTCTCGGACACATTATTTCAGCGGAGGGCATCGCTGTAGATCCGAGTAAGATTATCCAAGTACAGAAATGGGAGTCACCAAAGTCAGTACATGAAATCCGAAGCTTCCTCGGTTTAGCGGGTTACTACCGGAGGTTTATTCCGAGTTTCTCCAAGATTGCTAAACCGATGACGGAATTATTAAAGAAGAATACCAGATTTGTGTGGGGTGCTGTGTGTGAACAAGCTTTCAAGACCTTAGTGAAGCATCTCACAACAGCCCCAGTTCTTGCTCAGCCGGATACAACGAAGCCATTCGACGTTTATTGCGATGCATCTGGCATCGGTCTTGGCTGCGTGCTGATGCAAGAAAGACGAGTGGTCGCTTATGGATCTCGTCAACTTAGAACTCACGAGCAGCATTATCCAACTCATGATCTTGAGTTAGCTGCCGTGGTCCTTGCTTTGAAGATGTGGAGGCATTACTTGCTCGGAAATCTTGTACACCTCTACACCGACCACAAGAGCTTGAAGTACATCTTCACTCAAAAAGAATTGAACATGAGGCAACGAAGATGGCTAGAGCTCATTAAGGACTATGAACTAGAGATTCATTATCATCCAGGAAAGGCGAATGTGGTCGCCGATGCGCTCAGTCGTAAGGCGCATATCCATCACCTAACTATTGCTGAAATGGATGATGAAGGACCAAGCCTCCGTGTCATCCCGCATGGAGCTCTCTATAATCTTGCTCTCATTCCTACCATCCGAGAGGAGATCATTGAAGCTCAGCGAAAAGACAAGGGTATGTCTCACATACGACGGAGGATAGACAACGGAGAAATGAAGTGCTTCCGGAAGGACGATGAAGGTACTTTGTGGTTCAACGACCGGATTGTAGTACCCCGGGATATGGGACTACGGAGGAAAATTTTGGATGAAGCTCATTTGTCCAAGTTTTCTATTCATCCGGGCAGTAATAAAATGTACCAAGATCTCCGGAAGAAGTTTTGGTGGACACGTATGAAACGTGAGGTTGCAAAATACGTTTCAGAGTGTGATACGTGTCGAAGAGTCAAGGCCGACCATATGAAGAAGTCAGGCCTGTTGCAGCCATTGCAAGTACCGGCATGGAAGTGGGAAGACTTGAGTATGGACTTCATCGTCGGGTTGCCGATGACCTCCCACAACCATGATTCGATTTGGGTAATCGTGGACCGATTAACCAAATCAGCACATTTCATCCCTGTGCATACTAGGTACAACGCAAAGCAGTATGCAGAGCTGTATATAGCACGGATCTTGTGCTTACATGGAGTTCCTCGCACCATTGTGTCAGATAGAGGATCGCTGTTCATAGCCCGTTTCTGGGAACAACTACACACCTCCTTGGGGACAAAGTTGATTAGAAGCTCTGCATATCACCCTCAAACCGATGGGCAAACTGAGAGGGTGAATCAAATACTAGAGGATATGCTGAGAGCATGTGCCATCCAACACGGTAAGAGCTGGGATGATCACTTACCTCTGGCGGAGTTCTCGTACAACAACGGATATCAGACGAGCATCAAAATGGCACCATATGAAGCTCTATACGGCCGGAAGTGCCGTACACCATTAAATTGGTGCGAATCCGGTGAACGAGTAACGTTCGGGGTCGATCTTGTCAATGAAGCCGAAGAGAGAGTTCGGATAATACAAGAGAACCTCAAAGCTGCCCAATCTCGTCAAAAGAGCTACGCGGACCAGAGACGTCGACCACTGCATTTCAAAGTCGGAGAGCACGTGTATCTTCGTGTGTCTCCGATGAAGGGGATTCATCGGTTCGGTGTCAAGGGTAAACTTGCTCCCCGATTTATCGGTCCGTTTACTATCACGGAGAAGTGCGGGACTGTAGCCTACCGGTTGGAACTACCGGCAAGCCTTGCCGGTATTCACGACATATTTCACGTATCCCAGCTGCGGAAATGTCTCAAGTTTACAGCTACCATCCGCACGGAAGACATCGACGAGTTGAAACCGGATCTCACCTATGTCGAGCAACCTGTACAGATTATCGACGAAAAGACCCGGACCACCAGGAACCGGACTTTAAAATTTTACAAAGTCCTGTGGAGTAATCATACCCCGGAAGAGGCGACGTGGGAAACCGAAGATTATATCCACAAGAACTATCCGGAGCTTTTGTCATAAACCTTGTAATTACCTTCCACCCCGTTCTTCTTTTGAATCTCGGGACGAGATTCCTTTTAAGGGGGGAGGAATGTAAAGGTCCCAAAATTATGAATACAAAGAAACACTTATTTGCAAAAGTTGGTTTCATATGTATGAAAATTGGGACTTGTTAAAACTTTTCCCCACATGTGATAACACACATGAGGATTTTGCTTCACACAAGTCAAAGGTTCATTTGAGAACTTGGAACCCTAGAGGGGTCAAAACCAAGGATGGGAAGTTCCCATATGTGTGAGAAAGCAAAAATCAGATTTGGAACAATTTGTTCAAACAAAAATTCAAATGAGAAAAACACAATGGAATTCAAAACTGTTGGGCTAAAAATCTCATTTGCAGCAGCCAAAATAAAAATCAGATTTCATATTTGAATTCCTTGAGTCCAAATTAGGGGGTGTGCAAAGTTTCATGATTTATGGAAATAGTTTGCAACCCATTTTGCAAAATGGACTTTAAAAGACAAAGAATTGAAATGCATGTTTGAATTTGGATGAAACTTGCCCAATTATCCAAATGCATACCAGATTTGAATTCCCACAATTGAATTCACTCAACATTCAACCTGGGAGATATTTGGAGGGGGGGATAAGGAGGACTGATCAGTGGGTCCCACATGTCATTGTGGGAACTGAAAATTTGCAAAAGATCTAAGTGTTGGGTCTCTGTTTGCCTCCTTCAGTCGGCACCCGAGACCGAGGGCGCAGCTCCGCTCGACACCGCGATCAGCCGACGCCTCCACCTCCTGCTGGATTTCGTCGCGCTGGAGGAGCCGCCCGACCGTCTTATACCCTCTGCCGTGCTCCTCTTCGCTCATTCCCGAAGACCAGCACCGCTCTGCTTCTTTCCTCGCGCGAGAAACAGCCGCAGCTGCCGACGCCGTCCGCTCGATCGGCCACCGCCGTAACTAGCGTGTGAAGCCTCGGTTGAGCAGACGAGCAACACCACCATCGTCCCCACGACCTCCTCGAGCCATCGCCAAGCGCGTTCGTGCCCTCTACGCCGAGAACATCGAGTTTCCGCGGCGGCCGAACACCCCGGCGGCAACGTGCTCCCGTGGACAGCTCCACAGAGCGGCTTTCACGATCAAGAAAGCGGTCCCTGGGACGCGCAGGAGCTCCATGCAGCTTCTACCCGAAGCACAGAGCCTGCCTCGGCCTCTCAACGACGAATTTCAAAGATCCTCTCCGGCCGGTGAAAACTGACCCGCGGGTATGAATCGACGAAATTCTCGAGTTATATTCATTTAGAGCTCTGCAAATTTCGCACATAGAATCTAGACTGGTGTAGCAACTTTTCTTCTTCACAAAACGTCGCATGAAACCGATGGTAGACGGCTTGTTTCAAGCTTTTCCCATCGGCTACCACAATAAGGGGCATCGGGTGCACGATGAAACCTAGGTTGGAGCCGTTTCCGAGCCCATATGCGGCCATGCCGAGCAGGGCAAACCTCCACTAGTGCTGTAGAACCTTTCTAGTGGACTTCTTGCCGGCTAGAGCATCGGGGCAACGTTGCCGGACTCCCTCAGAGCCGCTGCACCGGTGCGGGGTGGTTTAGGAACCTCGCCGGTCTGGGGAAGTCCCACCATCGTGTTCCTCGGGTTAAAATAGGTCCTGGCGGCGAGTTTCAGCAGTTGAGATGGCCGGACGACTAATCCCGGAGCTTCTCCGGCAAGCCCGGCGGCGCAGAAGCGCGGGGGCGGGAGGTAGACGAAGGTGCTACCGGCCCCACGCGTCAGTCGCACAGAAACAGTGGACCGGATACTCCGTGGCGCGGGATCGGCTGTGACAGCGCGGGAAACAATTCTGTGGCCCGTGTGGCGCGCTCCCGGCAGCAGACACGTGTCCCTGGTCCCACAGTCAGGTTTAAACTTTTCCCGGATTTATTCAAATCCCGGATTTTTCCCCAAACTTTAGAAGAGCATAACTTTTGCTAGGAATCTCTCAAATTAGTGATTCAAATTGGGTTAGATTCAGATTGACAAACTCTATCCAAATATGCAACCCAATTTGCATGAAAGTCTTTATTTAATTCTGGAAAATTCTTTAAAGCTTTTCAGCAAAAGAATTTTAGAGGGAGTTTGGTATATCCAAAAATCCTCAAATTTTGCCAGGATATTCTTTAGGGTGTTATTAGACTCCTGTAAAAGTTTCAGCTCATTTGGAGTTGAATTAATCAGGGTAATTCAGATTGTAAGTTCCTGTATTCAAATGAATACAAAAACATTTTCAGGGAATTTCCAAAACTTGTAAATTCAGTTCTGGGAAATTCCTAGCTCCAAAAATCCTAGGAAAATTCATGTGGACTCTATAAACTATAATTGAAATTGTGGTTCACTGAGTTTGACATGAAAATGGATGTTACCTCAGAATTAATTCATCTTTGACTAAACACTTAGAGAATTATTCTGAATAAACCAGTCCATGAAATGTGCTAAATTTTGGTCCAGAGAACTTCTTGTGACAAGGAACTCACATGAAAATTCTCAGCTCCATTAGGGCTCTGGATCACCACTGTCATGTGTGATCTCGTAAGGTGATCAACACTTAAGTGGAAAGAAGCACTCAACACTTGATCTTAGTGTTTAAGCCCAACCCAAACCACTAGCACCAGTGTCATTTTAAATTCTTAAACAAAGTTCCAGTTTTAAATGGTCATTAGATCTTATGAGCAAAATCTTTTCAATTAAATACATATGCATGATCATAACGTGTAGTATATACGTGAAGAAGGTGAGGAGGACTTGGAGTGAAGATCAAGGAGGGAGGAGAACAAGTGATCAAGCTCCAAGTGATCATCACTAACTGATTGTAACAGTAGTCCCCTGCAAAACAGGCAAGCCCCGGTTTGCACTTGAACCATTTTATAAAACATTTTCATTTGTAGAGATCATAGCTTTGCATCGTTGATTGCATTACGTCTAGATGATATTGAAAACTCCACTTGCATGACCAGAAACACCTATGAGAGAAAGGGTAGAATAGCAACTCCTCGAGGGAATTTGGCTATGCTAATGTTAGTAGGAAAGGTCCGGTAGAAGACGAGTAGTTGGAATCTACTCGCGAGTTTAGGGCTGGTTTACTCAGAACGGGTCCGAATTAGAAAGAATGATGAAAGTTCACACTTAAGAAATGGAGACCGGGCAGGGAGGTTTAGATGCAGCAGGTTGCAGGCCGTGCGTGCATAGCCCTGCCTGTGTCGGTTAAGGCCCGTCCGTGCTTGGCCCTGTTGGACAAGTTTGAGTTGTGTACCGGGCACATACTGGCTATATGGGACCCAGGAAACCGATGTACCTTGGGAGATCCATAGTGGAACTTTTCCAACTGCCTTAGGCTTTCGGCGTCAGGGTAGCAGGAGGTAACTCGCTCAAGAACATACCACAGCGGGTATGCACCTTGAGGGAACTTGCGTACTCGGGGCAGTTGGACTGCGTCCAATGTGGAAGATCTTGGGAAAGGTGGCCGCGTACAACGTCAGTCGAGGTTGCTGCCGGCAGCTCGGAGTACGGGTGTACGTGTCGTGTAGTCCGGGCGTGTACTGATTCGAATCACCGTCGCTCGCGGTTATATGAGCATACTTGCCCACTGCGTCTTGACGTAGTAACAACTGGAATTGTTTATCTTTGAACTTGATAAGGCTGTGCTATAACTTGTATTGCAATCATGATTGAATTAGAGATAGGCTCATTAAAGTTTACTTTCACTTTGTGCAAGGAGCATCGCAACAAAGCGTTTCTTGTTTGATTGTGGAGTTGCGATGCTTTTCGGCTCAAGGTCTGCACAATGAGGCTTGAAATCTGAAAGTTAAGGATCAACTTTAGGCGAGTCCTTTATGCAAATCTAGCCAACCCAATTGCAACCGTCTTGCATGTAGAGTTTCTTGCTTAGGAGAGACGGGTCAGACTTGCTGAGCCTATGTGCTCACGCTTGCTATATAAGTGGTTTTGCAGGATAACAACGATGCTGAAAAGAAGGTTGTCCGGTGAGACTCGGGAACTCCCGAGTCAGGTAACACATGGAGAACCGAGCCGCTGCTGCTTGTCTTCGTGTCGCTAGCGAGAGGAGTCCGTGGGCTGGACTTCATCTCGAATGCTCTTAGTTATTCGACGTGAGTTGATAAAGACTTCCGCTGTAGCTACTTGATGTAAAGTATTTACAAAGAAAAACTTGTAAGCTTCCGCTATTGTTTTATGTAATACATTGTTCCTCATATGTGTGTTGTTGGGTGCCGCATAACACGGCACCACCCAATGCGATTCCCGGGCGAGTGGCCTGTCTCGGTTGAGCGGGTCGCGTCAGCGGGCCTTGAATACCCTGTACGGGCAAGGTATGGGGCGTCTTTACGCCCGCTGCCTATCTCTCGGGGGCAGGCAGCACCGTTCTCCTGGCCACGTGGCGGGCCGGAGTCCTTCTCAGAGGAGACGAGGGTCCGGCCTGCGGGGCACGTGGAGCCTCCGGACCTCTCCCCGCAGAGGGGGAGGCTCGGCTTCTGCGGCCACGTGGCGGGCCCGGAGCTCTCCTCTGAGGAGAGGGAGGTCCGGCCCCACTGGACGCGTGGCGCCTTCGGACCTCTCTCCCGCGAAGGGGGAGGTCCGGCTTCTGTATGCCACGTGGCGGGCCCGGAGCTCTCCTCTGAGGAGAGGGAGGTCCGGCCCCGCCGGACGCGTGGCGCCTTCGGACCTCTCCCTGCGGAGAAGGGCGAGTTCCTTAGGCATTTTCCCCTGTGCGCGGGGGTACCCCATATCTCAGGTACCGACAGTGGCCCCCGGGCCCATCTCGGGGGAGATAGCGAGCCCGAGGTGGAACCTCCGTCTCTTACGATCCGCGCACTTTCTCTAAGTCCCGAATTGACCGTTGCTGGAGCACGAACGGCCGCGGGATCGTGGGAGCGTACGCTCACTTGATGGTTGCTTTTACTGCGGCGGTTCCCAAGACTTCCACTTCTGCATGTTGCGGCGCTTTCTTCGGGAACCGCCGAAGTGCCTTGCCGGCTCATCTTCTCAGGAGACTGACTCCTTGACCCACCGCTTCAGTTGGGCGGCTTGGGTCCACCCGTCATCGGCCTTCGGTCTAGGGGCCGAAGCGGTTGCTGATGCGGTGTATTCGAAGATTTCCGAATCGCTTGGAATTGCACCCGGGAAGTTTTTAGAGGGGATCTTACCCACATTGCGGCTTCCCTTCGCACTTCTCTGCATTTCTTCTCGGACTCCTGTACTTTTGCTCCCTTGCCCTTGAGTTCTCCCTCGCCATGGCCTCCAACCCGCCACCAGAGAAGAAGCGTGCTCGATCTCCTCCAGCGGTGGCATCGGCGCCAAGTCCGGAATCTGGGGTGCCTGGCACTCCCTCCGGTGGCGACTCGAAGAGGCCCCGGGCTGATGCGTTGAGGGAAGCTTCTGGGGCGTCCTCTGTTCTGCCAGTTCAAGCGGCTGCGGAGCGGCCGTCAGTGACGGTAGGGGGCTCTGGGAGTCCTACCCCGGCTCGGAAGTCGGGGTTCAGAGCTCGCTGCAGTGTCCGCGCTTCCCGGCCATCCCCGACTTGCGGGGAGTCTGTGCCGTTGCGCTCGGAGCCAGGGGCAACTGCCGCGGCCCCCAGGCCAGCGTGAACTTCTCCTGTTCCGGTGTGCCCGGACTCCGCGGCGGCGGCGTCTCTTCCTGCCGAGACGGCCACCGCGGCCCCCAAGCCAGCGCAGGTCGACCCTGCACCAGGCGGCCCGACCTTTACTCCAGCACCACCTTCCCCAGCTCGCCCCTCTCCACAGGTCAAGGAGCCAGAAGCTGAAGAGAGCCCGGCAGGTCCGGCTGCCAGAGCCTCGGAGCCAGCTTCTCCTGATCGGCGTCTCGTCTCAGTTGCTGGTGCGTCGACTCCTCTTGAGTATGAGGTAATGGAGGAGGACGGGGGGACTGCCCCGGCCTCTGTTGCTCCATTGCCCCTGGCGGATGCCTTCGCGCTTGCCGAGACGAGCGTTCGGCAGGTCTTGGCTGCACTAGGTCGCGAGCGGGAGGAGTATACGGTTGAACGGGATCGCCTCCTCACCTGGGGGAACCTTTTGCGGGAGAGGACCGCGAAGGTTAAGAGCGAGCTCGACTCCAGGCGGGAGTTGCTCGACTTCAGGGAAGTGCTCCTCGACCGGATGAAGCGGGCTGTCGACCGCATGGACACCCAATCGCGGCGGATCAACAGGGAGGCCCTGGAGGCACACGCCCAGGCCAAAGAGAGCCTCTCTGCTGCTGTGGAGATACGGCAGCAGTTGGAGCGCCGTGAACTCGTCGTTGAGGAACGGGAGCGTTCCACGGCAGCTGAGGCGGAGAGGATCGCCGCGCAGCTGGCGGCGGGCGAGGATGACCTTTGAGCTCGGATCGAGGAGCTAGAGATCCTGAAGACAGACCTCGACTTGAGGGAGGAACAGGTCTCCCATGATCGCCGGGCGGTCTTGGACCGGGAGTTGGCCGCCGACTTCAAGGCTGCTGAGTTGGAGCGGCTCGCCAAGACTCTCCATCTTCGGGAGAGCTCCCTGGCGGCCAAGGAGAAGGAATTCTCCGAGAGGAACCTGGAGGCTCTGCAGGCAGCCCGCCGCGAGGTGGAGGAGCTTTCGGCCTTGCGGTCCTCCGAGGCTCTTGCGGTCTCGAGCTTCGTGGATCGAGCGGGGTCCGCCCTGATCCCTCTTGGCTTCAGTCCGGTGATGGCCGCGGCCCCTGCGTTAAGGTGGCGGAGGTGATCCCCGCGCTGGAGTCGATCGGCGCCAAGCTGGACAGGCTAGATTCGGTGGTCGCCAGCGAGCTTGAGGCCGAGGGACGCGGCCTAGCCTTAGAGGTTGCCTCACATGTGCTGGCATGCTTTAAGAGCCGCGACCCCTCTTTCTCGCTAGAACTAGCGAGAGAGGGCCCAGCCACGGAGCGGGAGCAAGCTGCCAGGGCAGAAGTCGAGGATGTGGCCGCCCTTGTAGCCGCAAGGTTCCGGCGGGAGCCGGGAGGCCCTTAGGACTTGTTTCTCCCTTTTTATCAAGTCTGTAGTCCAGCTCATGGAGCCTCGCTTAGTTCGACTCTTTTAGATATTTGTGTTTGTGATGCTTTTTCTCTCCTTCTTGGCTTTGCCTGACTGAGTCCTTAGCTCCGCAAGGTACTCAGAGGCCATCTCCAATCTCGGAGCTCCGCATAGACACCTTCCCCGGGTCCTAACCGTGTTAGGGGCCCCCGGGGGTCTCCGGATCTCGCCCCATGGGGAGCTCCAAATATGCCTGCCACGTGGCGGGTCCAGAGCCCCTCCTTAAGAGGCGGGAGCTCCGGCCATGCTGGACACGTAGGGATTTCGGAGCCCTCCCACCGGGGGGGGGGGGGGAGGTCCGGTTTCCGCCTGCCACGTGGCGAGCCCGGAGCCCTCCTCTGGGGAGGCGAGAGCTCCGGGCCTGCTGGACACGTGGGGCCCTTGGGTCCCGCCCCTGCTGAAGGGGCAGGACCCGGTCCTTACAGTCCTAGGCCGGAGTAGTTGGTAGCTCCTTTCCCCCTGCTTCATGCAGTCCCTGTTGCCGTAACCTGGAGGTCCTGCACACAGGCAGAGGAAACGTAATTCTCCTCGGGGGGTCCTCCCCTCCCGTCTCCTAGTCTTATCCGTCTTACGATCCTGATCCGTTATACGGGGCTTGGGCAATTCTGTGCATGAAGCGCCGGAGCTCCGGCTCCCTCCGAGGTCCGTGTACGGCCGTCCGATCCCTAGTACCGGGCCATGCGCTGGGGAAGCAGAGTGCACGTGCTTTGGGTTCATGACCGGGCAAAGCGGTTGTACTCCCCTGTACCTCCCGAGGGCAGGATGCGCATGCTTTGGGCTCATGGCCTGCTAAGCTGGATACGCACCCTGGACCCCCCATGCACAACACAGGCCTTTCCTGGAGGTAACCAACTGGCACCGCAACACCTGACTGGGGGAGGCCCGAGAGACTCACTCGGCCATCGGCAGGTGCCTCAAGCGCAGCCGCCTTCGGTAGGATAGCGAATGCCGATTATGGATGAGCGCAGGAGAGGGGGAGCTAGATGTACGATGAACATACAAAGATAGTGCGGTCATAAAAATTAATGCATAATTTAAATGAGCGCATGAGAGGGAGCTAAGTAGAACAGGTTTCTGTATTCATGCCCATAGGTGGAATTCTGGCTGTACATGGAGGCAATATTCCGCCTTGTCTTCAAGGGAAGCAAGACTCTACGCGCTTAGGGTCGGAACCAGGATAAACTGGACGTAGTCCTATACCGTCCCTTGAGACTTAGCTGCCCCAAGCTCTGTTCCTAAATTCTATGGGATTCACTGCAGAAGGGAATAACCCTGTTCTACTTATGCTCGGGAAGTAGGACTTACAGTATTGCTTCATGGCAAGGATTTTTGGGAACGGATCCCACACTCGGTTGAAAGGCATGTGTACCTGGGGCGGCCGCTTTCATGATTCGGAAGGGACCTTCCCTGCTGGGGGAGAGCTTATGGGTCCTTCTTGGAATAGAGCGTGCCGCGATACCAGGTTGCCCTCCTGCAGGCCCCCGATGCGTTCGGTTCTTTGGCGGTAGTGCTTAGAGCATCAGCCGAGACCGCGCGTTGTGGGGTGTTACCTGCAGCCGAGTCTCGTCGACGAGGTTGTCATCTTCGCGCTGGATCAGGTCCTGCGCGGCTTCTCCTGGGGGCCCCCGGGGAGTTCTCCCCTTCTGGCTAAGGCCTTCAAGGGGTAGGTGGACCCGGGCTCGTCTTGGATGACCCAATGCGTCTTCCCCTTCTGGCAAGGCCTTCAAGGGGTTGACAGATCTCGGGCTGCCCCCGGGAGGTACGTCCGAAGCACGGAGGCGTGCCGCAGTTGGCTACCGCCCTGGCCCGTCACCGTCGGAGCTGGAGTCCTCGCCGTTATGCACTGTATTCATGACACGCTGAGGCTCATGGAACCCCACCTGATGAGCAGCGGTGACTGGGGCATCAACCTTCTGCTTGCCATCCCTCTGAGGGTAGGGCGGTGCTTCAGCTCTCTGCTGTCTTCCTTTGCGGAAGCGCTCTGCGAGCCTCTGGATATCCCAGCACTCAGCAGCAGTATGGTTGTCGGCGCCATGCACGGGGCATAGCCCGCCCTGGTCACTATCTGGTGCCGGTGACTGCCACTGCCTTTTGTCGGGACGTGGCCCCCGAGCTCCACTAGCCGTCGCTGCTGCGGCGACGGGAGCCATGAACGATGACTTCATCTTGCCACTCCCCTGGTTCTTGGCCTTCTTGCCACCCCCATAGGCAGCAGCGCCAGACCTGGGTTGTCCACCTGGCTCGGAGGTCGGCAGAGTGTGTCAGTTCCGCCCTTCAGCTGCTCTGGCGCATTTGTCCGCCAGGCTGAAGAGCTCAGAGACGTCGCGGACCTCTCTGGTCGCGATCTTCTCAAGCATTTTCTCGTCCCGGACACCCTGTCGGAACGCCACCACCACAGAAGCACTTTGAATATGCGGGATGGTGTTGCGTACCTGGGAGAACCGCTGGATGAAAGAGCGCAGCGACTCCCCAGGTTGTTGCTTGACGGTGTGGAGGTCAAGCTCCGTGCCGGGACGGGTGTAGGAGCTGCCGAAGTTGGCAACGAACTGCCGGCAGAGCTCTCCCCAGGAAGTTATGGACCCCTGAGGTAGGTTCATGAGCCAAGACCGAGCTGGGCCGGTCAGGGCGACGGGGAAGTAGTTGGCCATGACAGCCTCGTCCCCTCCTGCGGCAAGTACGGCGGTGGAGTAGATCTGGAGGAACTCCGCCGGGTTGACGCTACCATCGTACTTCTCAGGCAGGTGCGGGCGAAACTTGCGTGGCCACCTCGCGAAGCGAAGGTGGGGTGCAAGAGCTGCACATCCCGCTCCTGCTGCCGCAGGTATTGGCACTGCGAACGCTTGGTTCGCACTTGGGACCGCGTATCCCGGCATGGGCAAGGCTGCTCCATAGACCGGGGGCGCTGCTTGCGGCGCATACGGTTGTGGCATATGTTGCGTGGTGAATGCCTGAGGCAGGACTCACGTGGCGAAGGCCTGCCCTCCAAGTTGTGTCGAGGCCGACGTCATGCTGTCGCCAGCCTCATGGTTGCGGCGCCTTTCTCGACGTCGCTCGAGGTACACCCGGGCATCCTGGCCCAAGTGGCACCGCTCCAGCTCCCTTCTCAGGTCCGTCGACGGGAGCCTGGAGGAGCTGGATTCCGCCGTTTGTCCGTCAACCGTCGGCGTGCGTGTCAGCGACACAGCCGGTTGTCCAGGGCGCCGCCCTCGCCTAAACCGAGGGTTCGCGGCGGCAACGACGAGGCGTTCCACCTCGCGGACCCACTGTTGGGTCGCAGAATGGGGCGCATCCCCAGCAGGTGGGTTGCGCAGCAGTGCTCTTGCTGCAGCTAGCGCACCCCCCATGGTGTACGCTCAGCGCTGCAGAAGATCTCACACTGGTCGGAGCCTGCATCGCCGGAGTCGGCGTTGCCGGAGTCGGCTGCTGGCTACCAGCATGTGCCGACACACTCCATCCTGAGTGTGTCGACATGTACTCCCCACTGGTCACGGTTCGTCATGAACGCGGGGGAGGAGAGTTTGCCGCTGAAGGAAGCTTGTTCATCTTCGTCGGCGGAAACTCGTCGCGCTAGGAGAAAAGCCCCCTACCTGGCGCGCCAAATGTCGAAGTGTTCGGTCGACACTTCCCCCGGGCCTGCACTGGGCAGCCTGCGGAGGTTCTTTTTTCGGTGGGGCTAGTCCCTTGCGGAGAGCTTGCGCGGATGGACGAGTTAGTAAGAGCTTGACGCGGTGAGTTTTACGTGGATCAGGCCGCCGGAGCGTAAAACCCTACGTCCACGGCGAGCTATGGAGCTCGCTGTATTGCTTGCTGCTCAGGGCCGGAGTCCTGAGCTTGGGGGTGAGTTACAGCTTGGGAGTGTATGGCTAGCGTATGAGTTGCAAAGTGCGAACCCTTGCTATCGTCGCCTACCCGAGCCTTTTATAGTCCAAGACTCGGGCGGCTTACAAGGGGAGCCGGGACCCGACAGGTGGTCCCGGGAAGATTGTCTATTATCTACCGTATCTGCAGTTATGCCGGTAGTTGTCTCTGGTCGAAGGCTTCTGAGTCTTCATGTTGCCGCCCTGCCCATGCCGCATGCTAGTCGTAATGGTTGATGACGGCGCAGGCGGCATGGGATGTCTTGTCGCGGTGTTTATTGGCTGGCAGGTTCTGACACCGCGCGCCAGTCTGTGATGCGACTGGGCGCAACGGCACCTGACAGAGGCGTGCTCCGCGTTTCCGCGTCTTGGGAAGACGCGGGCCTTGAATACCTTGTAGGGCAAGGTGTGGGGCGCCTTTACGCCCGCTGCCTACCGCTCGGGGGCAGGCAGCACCGTTCTTCTGGCCACGTGGCTGGTCCGGAGCCCTTCTCTGAGGCGAGAAGGGTCCGGCCTGCGGGGCACGTAGAGCCTACGGACCTCTCCCCACGGAGGGGGAGGTCCAGCTTCTGTATGCCATGTGGCGGGCTCGGAGCTCTCCTCTGCGGAGAGGGAGGTCCGGCCCCGCTGGACGCGTGGCGTCTTCGGACCTCTCTCCCACGGAGGGGGAGGTCCGGCTTCTGTATGCCACATGGCGGGCCCGGAGCTCTCCTCTGAGGAGAGGGAGGTCCGGCCCCGCCGGACGCGTGGCGCCTTCGGAGCTCTCCCTGCGGAGAAGGGCGAGTACCTTAGGCATTTTACCCTGTGCGCGGGGGTACCCCATATCTCAGGTACCGACAGTGGCCCCCGGGCCCATCTCGGGGGAGATTGCGAGCCCGAGGTGGGACCTCCGTCTCTTCCGATCCGCGCACTTTCTCTAAGTCCCGAATTGACCGCTGCCGGAGCACGAACGGCCACGGGGTCATGAGAGCGTGTGCGCACTTGATGATTGCTTTTACTGCGGCGGTTCCCAAGGCTGCCACTTCTGCACGTTGTGGCGCTTTCTTCGGGAACCGCCGAAGTGCCTTGCCGGCTCATCTTCTCAGGAGACTGACTCCTTGACCCCACCGCTTTAGTTAAGCGGCTTGGGCCCACCCGTCATCGGCATTCGGTCTAGGAACCGAAGTGGTTGCCGGTGCGGGATATTCGAAGAGTTCCGAATCGCTTGGAATTGCACCGGGAAGCTTTTTAGAGGGGGTCTTACCCACATTGCAGCTTCCCTTCACACTTCTCAGCGTTTCTTCTCGGACTCTTGTGCTTTTGCTCTCTTGCTTTTGAGTTCTCCCTTGCCATGGCTTCCATCCCGCTGCCAGAGAAGAAACGCGCTCGATCTCCTCCAGCAACGGCGTCGGTGCCAAGTCGGGATTCTGGGGTGCCTGACACTCCCTCCGGTGGCGACTCGAAGAGGCCCCGGGTTGACGCGCTGGGGGAAGCTTCTGGGGCGTCCCCTGCTCCGTCAGTCCAAGCGACTGCGGAGCTGCCATCAGTGAGGATAGCAGGCTCTGGGAGTCCTACCCCGGCTCGGAAGTCGGGGTTCAGAGCTCGCTGGAGTGTCCGCGCTTCCCGGCCTTCCCCGTCTTGCGGGGAATCTGTGCCGCAGCGTTCGGAGCCAGGGGCAACTGCCGCGGCCCCCAGGCCAGCGCGAACTTCTCCTGTTCCGGTGTGCCCGGACTCCGCGGCGGCGTCGTCTCTTCCTGCCGAGACGGCCACCACGGCCCCCAAGCCGGCGCAGGTCGACCCTGCACTAGGCAGCCCGGCCTTTTCTCCAGCACCGCCTTCCCCGGTTCGCCCCTCTCCTCAGATCAAGGAGCCAGAAGCTGAAGAGAGCCCGGCAGGCCTGGCTGCCAGAGCCTCGGAGCCAGCTTCACCTGATCGGCGTCTCGTCTCAGTTGCTGGTGTGCCGACTCTTCCTGAGGAAGAGGTAATGGAGGAGGTCGGGGGGACTGCCCCGGCCTCTGTTGCTCCATTGCCTCTGGCGGATGCCTTCGCGCTTGCCGAGACAAGCATTCGGCAGGTCTTGGATGCATTAGGGCGCGAGCGGGAGGAGTATACGGTTGAACGGGATCGCCTCCTCACCTGGGAGAACCTTTTGCGGGAGAGGACCGCAAAGGTTAAGAGTAAGCTCGACTCCAGGCAGGAGTTGCTCGACTTCAGGGAAGCGCTCGTCGACCGGATGAAGCGGGCTGTTGACCGCATGGACACCCAGTCGCGGCGGATCAACAGGGAGGCCCTGGAGGCACACGCCCGGGCCGAAGAGAGCCTCTCTGCTGCTGTGGAAATACGGCAGTGTTGGAGCGCCGTGAACTCGCCGTTGAGGAGCGGGAGCGTTTCGTGGCAGCTGAGGCAGAGAGGGTCGCCGCGCAGCTGGCCGCGGGCGAGGATGACCTCCGAGCTCGGATGGAGGAGCTGGAGATTCTGAAGGCAGACCTCGACTTGAGGGAGGAACAGGTCTCCCATGATCGCCGGGCGGTCTTGGACCGGGAGTTGACCGCCGGCTTCAAGGCCGCTGAGTTGGAGCGGCAAGCCAAGACTCTCCACCTTCGGGAGAGTTCCCTGGCGGCCAAGGAGAAGGAATTCTCCGAGAGGAACCTGGAGGCTCTGCAGGCGGCCCGCCGCGAGGTGGAGGAGCTCTCAGCCTTGCGGTCCTCCGAGGCTCTTGCGGTCTCAAGCTTCGTGGATCGAGCGGGGTCCGCCCTGATCCCTCTTGGCTTCAGTCCGGTGAGAGCCGTGACTCCCGCATTGAAGGTGGCAGAGGTGATCCCTGTGTTGGAGTCGATCGGTGCCAAGCTGGACAGACTCGACTCGGTGGTCGCCAGCGAGCTTGAGGCCGAGGGCCGCGGCTTAGCTTTAGAGGTCGCTTCGCATGTGCTGGCATGCTTCAAGAGCCGCGACCCCTCTTTTTCGCTAGAGCCAGCGAGAGAGGGCCCAGCCGCGGAGCGGGAGGAAGCTGCCAGGGCTGAAGTCGAGGATGTGGCCGCCCTTGTAGCCGCAAGGTTCCGGCGAGAGCCGGGAGGTCCTTAGGACTTATTTCTCCCTTTTTTATCGAGTCTGTAGTCCAGCTCATGGAGCCTTGCTTAATTTGACTCTCTTGGATACTTGTGTCTGTGATGCTTTTTCTCTCCTTCTTGGCTTTGCCTGGCTGAGTCCTTAGCTCCGCAAGGTACTCAGAGGCCATTCCCAATCTTGGAGCTTCGCACAGACACCCTCCCCGGGTCCTAACCGTGTTAGGGGCCCCCGGAGGTCTCCGAACCTCGCCCTATGGGGGGCTCCAAATCTGCCTGCCACGTGGCGGGTCTGGAGCTCCTCCTCAAGAGACGGGAGCTCCGGCCATGTTGGACACGTAGGGCTTTCGGAGCCCTCCCACTGAGGGGGGAGGTCCGGTTCCTGCCTGCCACGTGGCGAGCCCGGAGCCCTCCTCAAGGAAGGAGAGAGTTCCGGGCCCGCTGGACACGTGGGGCCCCCGGGCCCCGCCCCTGCTGGAGGGGCAGGTCCCGGTCCTTCCAGTCCCAGGCCGGAGTAGCTGGTAGCTCCTTTCCCCCCCCCCTTCATGCAGTCCCTGTTGCCGTAACCTGGAGGTCCTGCACACAGGCAGAGGAAACGTATTTCTCCTCGGGGGGTCCTCCCCTCCCGTCTCCTAGTCATATCCATCTTATGTCCTGACCCGCTATACGGGGCTTGGACAATTCTGTGCACGAGGCGCCGGAGCTCCGGCTCCCTCCGAGGTCCGGGTACTGCCGTCTGATCCCTAGTACTGGGCCATGCGCTGGGGAAGCAGAGTGCACGCGCTTTGGGTTCATGACCAGGCAAAGCGGACGTACTCCCCTGGACCTCCGGAGGGCAGGATGCGCATGCTTTGGGCTCTGGGCCGGCTAAGCTGGATACGCACCCTGGACCCCCCATGCACAACGCTGGCCTTTCCTGGAGGTAACCAACTGGCACCGCAATACCTGACTGGGGGAGGCCTGAGAGACTCACTCGGCCATCGGCAGGTGCCTCAAGCGCAGCCGCCTTCGGTAGGATAGCAAATGCCGACTATGGATGAGCGCAGGAGAGGGGGAGCTAGATGTACGATGAACATACAGAGATAGTGCGATCATAAAAATTAATGCATAATTTAAATGAGCGCATGAGAGAGAGCTAAGTAGAACAGGTCTCTGTATTCGTGCCCATAGGTGAAATTCTGGCTGTACATGGGGGCAATGTTCCGCCTCGTCTACAAGGGAAGCAAGACTCTACGCGCTTAGGGTCGGAACCAGGCTAAACTGGACGTAGTCCTGTACCGTCCCTTGAGACTTAGCTACCCCAAGCTCTGTTACTAAATTCTATGGGGTCTATTACAGAAGTGAATAACCCTGTTCTACCGATGCTCAGTAAGTAGGACTTACAGTGTTGCTTCATGGCAAGGATTTTTTGGGAATGGATCCCACTCTCGGTTGAAAGGCATGTGTACCTGGGGCGGCAGCTTTCATGATTCTGAAGGGACCTCCCCTGCTGGGGGCGAGCTTATGGGTCCTTCTTTGAATATAGCGTGCCGCTTCACCAGGTTGCCCTCTTGCGGGCCCCGTCGCGTTTGGTTCTTTGGCGGTAGTGCTTAGAGCATTAGCTCAGACCGTGCGTTGTGGGGTGTTCCCTGCAAGCCAAGTCTTGTCGAGGTTGTTATCTTCACGCTGGATCAGGTCCTGCGCGGCTTCTCTCGGGGGCCCCCGGGGAGTTCTCCCCTTCTGGCTAAGGCCTTCAAGGGGTAGGTGGACCCGGGCTCGCCTTGGATGACCTAAAGCGTCTTCCCCTTCTGGCAAGGCCTTCAAGGGGTTGACGGACCTTAGGCGGCCCCCGAGAGGTATGTTCGAGGCATGGAGGCGTGCCGTAGTTGGCTAACGCCCTGGCCCGTCACCGTCGGAACTGGAGTCTTCTCCGTCATGCACTGTCTTTATGACACGCTGAGGCTCCTGGAATCCCACCTGGTGGGCAGCGGTGACTGGGGATTGGCCTTCTGTTTGCCATCCCTCTGAGGGTAGGGCGGTGCTTCGGCCCTCTGCTGTCTCCCTTTGCGGAAGCGCTCTGCAAGCTTCTGGATCTCCCAGCACTCGGCGGCAGTATGGTTGCCGGTGCCATGCACAGGGCATAGCCCGCCCTGGTCACTGTCAGGGACCGGTGATTGCCGTTGCCTTTTGTCGGGGCGTGGCCCCCGAGCTCCACTGGTCGTCGCAGCTGCGGCGACGGGGGCCGTGAATGGTGACTTCATCTTGCGACCCCCCCGGTTCTTGGTCTTCTTGCCACCCCCATAGGCAGCAGCACCGGACCCGGGCTGTCCTCCTGACTCGGAGGCCGGCAGAGCGTGCCAGTTCCGCCCTTCAGCTGCTCTGGCGCACTTGTCCGCCAGGATGAAGAGCTCCGAGACGTCGCGGACCTCTCTGGTCGCGAGCTTCTCAAGCATTTTCTCGTCCCAGACACCCTGTCGGAACGCCACCACCACAGAGGCACTTTGGATATGCGGGATGGTGTTGCGTACCTGAGAGAACCGCTGGATGAAAGAGCGCAGCGACTCCCCAGGTTGTTGCTTGACGGCGTGGAGGTCAAGCTCCGTGCCAGGACGGGTGTAGGAGCTGCCGAAGTTGGCGACGAACTGCCGGCAGAGCTCTCCCCAGGAGGTTATGGACCCCTGAGGTAGATTCATGAGCCAAGACCGAGCTGGGCCGGTCAAGGCGACGGGGAAGTAGTTGGCCATGACAGCCTCATCCCCTCCTACGGCAAGTACGGTGGTGGAGTAGATCTGGAGGAACTCCGCTGGGTTGACGCTACCATCGTACTTCTCGGGCAGATGCGGGCGAAACTTGCGTGGCCACCTTGCGAAGCGAAGGTGGGGTGCCAGGGCCGCACATCCTGCACCTGCTGCTGCAGGTACTGGCACTGCGAACGCTTGGTTCACACCTGGCACCGCATATCCCGGCATGGGCATGGCTGCACCATAGATCGGGGCCGCTACTTGCGGCGCATATAGCTGTGGCATATGCTGCGCAGCATATGCCTGAGGCAGGACTTGCGTGGCGAAGGCCTGCCCTTCTGGTTGTGTCGAGGCCGACGACATGCTGTCGCCTGCCTCATGGCTGCGACGCCTCTCTCGGCATCGCTCGAGGTACACCCGGGCGTCCTGGCCCAAGTGGCACCATTCCAGTTTCCTTCACAGGTCCGTCGACAGGAGCCTGGAGGAGCTGGAATCCGCCGTCAGCCCATCAACCGTGGGTGTGCGCGTCAGCGACACTGCCGGTTGTCCTGGGCGCCGTCCTCGCCGAAACCGAGGGTTCACGGCGGCGACGACGAGGCGGTCCACCTCGCGGACCCACTGCTTGGTCGCTGAATGGGGCGCATCTCCCGCAGGTGGGTTGCGCAGAAGCGCTCTTGCTGCAGCTAGCGCACCTCCATGGTGTACGCTCAGCGCTGCAGAAGATCTCACACTGGTCGGGGCCTGCATAGCCGGAGTCGGCGTCGCCGGAGTCGGCTGCTGGCTACCAGCTTGTGCCGACACACTCCGTCCTGAGTGTGTCGACATGTACTCCCCAGTGGTCACGGTTTGCCGTGAACGCGGAGGGGGAGAGGTTGCCGCTGAAGGAAGCTTGGTCATCTTCGTCAGCGGGAACTCATCGCGCTAGGGGAAAAGCCCCCTACCTGGCGCGCCAAATGTCGAAGTGTGCGATCGACACTTCCCCCGGGCCTGCACTGGGCAGCCCGCGGAGGTTCTTTGTTCGGAGGGGCTAGTCCCTAGCGGAGAGCTTGCGCAGATGGACGAGTTAGTAAGAGCTTGGCACGGCGAGTTTTACGTGGTTCAGGCCGCCAGAGCGTAAAACCCTACGTCCACGGCGAGCTATGGAGCTCGCTGTATTGCTTGCTGCTCAGGGCCGGAGGCCTGAGCTTGGGGGTGAGTTACAGCTTGAGAGTGTATGGCTAGCGTATGAGTTGCAAAGTGCGAACCCCTGCTATCGACGCCTACCCGAGCCTTTTATAGTCCAAGACTCGGGCGGCTTACAAGGGGCGCCGGGACCCGACAGGTGGTCCCGGGAAGATTGTCTATCATCTACCGTATCTGCAGTTATGCCGGTAGTTGTCTCTGGTCGAAGGCTTCTGAGCCTTCATCTTGCCGCCCTGCCCATGCCGCATGCTAGTCGTAGTGGTTGATGACGGCGCAGGCGGCATGGGATGTCTTGTCGCGGCATTTATTAGCTGGCAGGTTCTGACACCGCGCGCCAGTCTGTGATGCGACTGGGCGCAATGGCACCTGACAGACGCGTGCTCCGCGTTTCGGCGTCTTGGGAAGACGCGGGCCTTGAATACCTTGTACGGGCAAGGTGTGGGGCGCCTTTACGCCCGCTGCCTACCGCTCGGGGGCAGGCAGCACCGTTCTTCTGGCCACGTGGCAGGTCCGGAGCCCTTCTCTGAGGCGAGAAGGGTCCGGCCTGCGGGGCACGTGGAGCCTCCGGACCCCGCGGAGGGGGAGGTCCAGCTTCTGTATGCCACGTGGCGGGCCCGGAGCTCTCCTCTGCGGAGAAGGAGGTCCGGCCCCGCTGGACGCGTGGCGTCTTCGGACCTCTCTCCCGCAGAGGGGGAGGTCCGGCTTCTGTATGCCACGTGGTAGGCCCGGAGCTCTCCTCTGAGGAGAGGGAGGTCCGGCCCCGCCGGACGCGTGGCGCCTTCGGAGCTCTCCCTGCGGAGAAGGGTGAGTACCTTAGGCATTTTACCCTGTGCGCGGGGGTACCCCATATCTCAGGTACCGACAGGCGGACTCCAGCTCCACCAGGCTTCCGTCGACGGACCTGAGGACTGAGCTGGAACCATGCCACTTGGGCCAAGATGCCCGGGTGTTCCTCGAGCGACATCGAGAAAGGTGTCGCAGCCAAGAGGCCGGCGTCAGCATGACGTCTGCCTCAACCCTGCCTGAGGCGCAGACTTTCGCCAGCGAACTCTGCCCCAGGCATACGCCGCGCAGCCTTGCCCTACAGACGGCGCCCCCGGTCTATGGCGCAGCCTTGCCCATACCGGGGTACACTGTACCAGCAGCGAACCAAGCGTTCACGGCACCAACACCTGCGGCAACAGGGGCAGGATGTGCGGCCCTGGCGCCCCACCTCCGCTTCGCGAGGTGGCCGCGCAAGTTTCGGTCGCACCTGCCCGAGAAGTACGACGGCAGCGTCAACCCGGCGGAGTTCAAGCTGAGCTCCCGACCACGTCAGACAGTCAAGAGCCAAGCACTGGCTGACTTCGTGGCTGAGTGGACGCCAACGAAGGCTGACCCATGTAAGGGCCTCAGTTTTTGACACACATTTGCAGTGTTCATCACCACACCACACACCTCATTTGAGGAAGGATGATGAACACAAATGAAGAGCAAGTAACAATTATCAACATGATCATTAGAGAACAAACTCACATATTGCAAAAGTGGTATTTCCCACATGTGATATAGGTGGGCTGGACATATGAAAACTCCTACACATTGCTAAGGATGTCCATGCTAAGTTTCACCCAAATTCAAAACCTTTTTGAGGTCATTTTAGGTATAGATAGAAAGAGAGCAGTTTGAAACCACATTCAAATTCACAGTGTTTTTATCCCATGAATTTAAAAGTGGGAGGCATATTCTTGTTCAGCACATTTTTGTGAGCTCACACACCAATTTTCACTCCATTTGGAGTTGATCTTGACATGAGCTAAGTGGGACAAATTCAAACTTTATTTGAATTCCAAAACTGAACTTGTGTTGGAATTCACTCAAACCAAACCCAATTCGAATCCTATTCAATTCAAATGGCTCAAGGGTGAATAATTTGAATCACTTGGGGTATTATGGGGTTCACTGTTCACTACAGTGATTAGGAGTAAATTTCAGAGGTTAAAACCCCGGGTGGGATCCATATGTCACAGAGGGAAGAAGGAGAAACTTGCACCCAAAGTCAGAGTCTCGGTGGGAAATTCCACCGAGCAGCTGTCGGCTGTGCCACCGAGCAGCTCCCGGCGCCACCAGCTGCTTCCCTCTCCTCGCGCTGGCGCCCAGGGCGGCTTGCTCGCGCCCCCACGCGACCGGCACCGCCTCAGCCGAGCAGGAGTCGGCCGGCTTTATCTTCTCGCTGGCAAACCCGAGCAGCGGCATTGTTTCTCGCCGCAGCTCTCTGCTCAATCGGGAAAACCAGCAAAACCATCTCCTCCTTCGTCCCTGAGCTGCTAGACAGCCACCTGAGGTCGCACTCCACCTCCCCAATGCCAAAAACCCCGAGCTCCGACCTCCTTTGCCTGAAAACGATCGCCACCGCGGCGACCTAGCCTCAGCCGAGAGTCAGGCGCCCGTGGGCAGCGTTCCACAGGCGTTTTCACGGTCCAGCGAGAGAGGCAACAGGAGCGCGCGACCACCGTGCTGCTCTCCTCCAAGTTTGGAAGCCAACCGTGAAGAATCCGCAGAGAATTTCCAGTTTTTGCTCCGGCGACCGTAAACCGAGCTTCCGGTACGGTTTCTTTAAATTCTCGCTCTATGATCTTTCGGAGGTTATCAAATTTTGCACATAGATGGTGGACTAGCCGGCGATCAAGTTCTTTTCTGCATCCGTAGCGTGAAACTGGCTAGGAGTGACGAATTTCAAGCTCGATCGAGGGCGGTCATGGCGGGCACGATCGGTCACACGGTGCCGACCGACTTGCCGCCATCCCTGTACCCTTTTGACACCTTGTCGAGCTTCCTAGAGGTACACTGATGCTGTAGGGCCGTTTGTTCGAGGTGTTGGCGGGTTTAGAAACAACGGTCGACAGTGCCGAACCTCAACTGAGGCCGCGGCACGTCGCCGAGCTATTTCCGGTCACCCCCAGCCCGACCTGACACCACCGACGTGTTCCTCGACGTCGACAACCCCCTGGCAGCGAGTTTCAGACCATGGGAGGTCCGGCAGCGGCGAGCCGGTGAGCCCCGAGTCTGCTCCGACGAGGTTGGCGGCGCGGGCGCGAGAGAACTGCGGGAGGAAGACGAAGCCGGCTGGCCCACGTGTCAGTGGCCGAAGAATTTAAATCGGGATCGGGTGTGGCCGGGGATCAGCTGTGCTGGCGCGCAAATACCCTGTGAGCTCCGGTGTGCCGGACACCGCCGCGCTCGACACGTGTGGTATCCCCGGTGTGCCGGACACCTCCGCGTTCGACACGTGTCCCCGCAGGCCCCGAGAGTTTAAACTTTTCCCCTGATTTTCAAAATTCTTCCAAACTTCAAATCCTCATAACTTTGTCTAGAAAGATCCAAATTGAGTGAACCAAATTTCGCTGGATTCAGCTCTTTGAGCACTTTTCAGCAAATCAAGTTTCGCTTCACGAAAACCCTTAATTCTCCGGAATTAATTCCTCAAAGTTTAAACTGTTTGGAATTTTTACTGGAGAGTCCTTTAGAGGGAGATCCTGAAATTTTGCTGGGATGTTCATCAAAATATCCCTGAACTACCATAAAAATTTCAGACCCATTGGAGCTCATTTAATCCACCTAATGGTGTGATTAGTGAAACTGTTCCAGAGAAAGTAGAAAATGTTTAGAAACATTTTCAGGATTTTCTCTGAGAATGTTTAGCTCATATCTTTAGCAAGAAACATTCAAATTAAGGGAGACCAACATCATTAGAACCCTCTGAAAATCTAGTTTTCAGAAAGTCATAGTTTGTTTCATGAAAATCCTTAGAACACCCCAAAATCCTTCAAATAAGGTCAAGTACATAATTAATTGTGGAGGGCTCAAATGAGCTTTGCTGCAACTAAAACTTGACCAAGTCTCTATTTAGGTTGTAACCAAGCCACAGTAAAAGTTTCACAGTCATAGAGTCTGTCTAGTGGGACTTATAAGATTCACAAGTTTAAAACTTAATACAAACACATTTAAATTGATACATATGTTTCTTCTAACATGTAGTCGCTAAGGTCGAGGAGGAACCTGAAGTCCTAGACTTCGTTACTCCGGAGGAACAGCTAGCCTACGACCAAGAGCAGCAAGGCAAGCTCCGGTTTGCATCAACCTTTTTACAAATTTTTATTGTTTTGACCACATTCTTGTTTACTTTATTCCTTGCATTAGAGTCTTGTTTGGAAACCCAAGTGCATAGCCAAGAAAGCCATGGGTTGGGATTAGGATTAAAAACATCGTTAGCCACTGCATTGCTAAGATAGAGTAGGATTCGGTACAAGTCGAGTAGTTGGAACTACTCGCGAGCATAGGCTAGAGGCACTCGACTCGGGTAGTGATAGCACATGAAATACATGGCAAGAAGATGAGACCAAGCGGAGGGTAAGGGCAGCAGGACTTTGGGGCCTGTGTGCTGTAGCTCCGCTTGTGTCGATTGAGGACCGAGCCGTGTGCGGGCCTGTTGAACAAGCTAGAACAGTACCGAAGACCTACCGGCTATATGGGAACAGGGAAACCGATGTAACTCGGGTAGCTGGGTATTGAGGCATTGCCCGTCGTTCAGAGGGTAGGTTGAGAGCTTGAGGTGTAAATCGGCTGGCGGCACTGAGATGCGCGTGCAGAGACCTCTTGCTCGGGACGATGGGACCGGTTCAATATTTGGCTGACGGGTGAAAGGTAGTTGCGTACGGCGTCCGTGATGGTTGTTGTAGGCAACATCGAGTACGGGCGTACGTGACGGGTTGTTCGGGTAACCCTGCAGGTGTAAATCGATTATAATCGCTGTGACTCGCGGTCAGTGAGTACCACTTGTTCACTGTACCGTGACGTAGAAAGAACAGGCTAGTCACATGATAAAATGTTGCTGATTGAATTATGGACATTGATTGTTGTCGGTACCCTCGATATGGGGTACCCCCGCGCACAGGGGAAAATGCCTAAGGTACTCGCCCTTCTCCGCAGGGAGAGCTCCGAAGGCGCCACGCGTCCGGCGGGGCCGGACCTCCCTCTCCTCAGAGGAGAGCTCCGGGCCCGCCATGTGGCATACAGAAGACGGACCTCCCCCTCCGCGGGAGAGAGGTCCGAAGACGCCACGCGTCCAGCGGGGCCGGACCTCCCTCTCCGCAGAGGAGAGCTCCGGGCCCGCCACGTGGCATACAGAGGCCGGACCTCCCCCTCCGCGGGGAGAGGTCCGGAGGCTCCACGTGCCCCGCAGGCCGGACCCTTCTCACCTCAGAGAAGGCCTCCGGACCCGCCACGTGGCCAGAAGAACGGTGCTGCCTGCCCCCGAGCGGTAGGCGGCGGGCGTAAAGGCGCTCCTCACCTTTCCCGTACAAGGTATTCAAGGCCCGCGTCTTCCCAAGACACGGAAACGCAGAGCACGCGTCTGTCAGGTGCCGTTGCACCCAGTCGCATCACAGACTGGCGCGCGGTGTCAGAACCTGCCAGCCAATAAACGCTGCGACAAGACATCACATGCCGCCTGCGCCGTCATCAACCACTACGACTAGCACGCGGCATGGGCAGGGCGGCAAGATGAAGACTCAGAAGCCTTTGACCAGAGGCAGCTACCGGCGTAACTACAGATACGGTAGATAACAAGCAATCTTCCCGGGACCACCTGTCGGGTCCCGGCTCCCCTTGTAAGCCGCCCGAGTCTTGGACTATAAAAGGCTCGGGCAGGCGTCGATAGCAAGGGTTCGCACTTTGCAACCCATACGCTAGCCATACACTCTCAAGCTGTAACTCACCCCCGAGCTCAGGCCTCCGGCCCTGAGCAGCAAGCAATACAGCGAGCTCCATAGCTCGCCGTGGACGTAGGGTTTTACGCTCCGGCGGCCTGAACCACGTAAAACTCGCCGTGTCAAGCTCTCGCTAACTCGTCCATCCGCGCAAGCTTTCCGCTAGGAGACTAGCCCCGCCGAAAAAAGAACCTCCGCGGGCTGCCCAGTGCAGGCCCGGGGGAAGTGTCGATTGCACACTTCGACATTTGGCGCGCCAGGTAGGGGGCTTCTCCCCTAGCGCGACGAGTTCCCACCGACGATGATGACCAAGCTTCCTTCAGCGGCGAACTCTCCCCCCTCGCCTCAGCGGCAAACCGCGACCAGGGGGGAGTACATGTCGACACACTCGGGACGGAGTGTGTCGGTACAAGCTGGGAGCCAGCAACCGGCTCTGGCAGCGCCGACCCCGGCAATGCAGGCTCCAACCAGCATCAGGCCTTCAGTAGCGCCGGGCGTACCCGGTGGGGGTGCGCTAGCAGCAGAAAGGGCGCTACTGCACAATCCGCCTGCTGGGGACGCGCCACAGGCAGCGACCCAGCAGTGGATTCGCAAGGTGGACCGTCTCGTCGTCACCACCGCAAACCCTCGACTTCGACGGGGACGACGCTCCAGCCAACCGGCTGTGTCGCTGATGCGCGCGCCAACGGTTGACGGGCAGACGGCGGACTCCAGCTCCACCAGGCTTCCGTCGACGGATCTGAGGGCAGAGCTGGAGCGAAGCCGCTTGGGCCAAGATGCCCGAGTGTTCCTCGAGCGACGTCGAGAAAGGCGTCGCATCCAAGAGGCTGGCGACAGCATGATGTCGGCCTCAACCCAGCCTGAAGGGCAGATCTTCACCACACGAGCTCTGCCCCAGGCGTACGCCGCGCAGAATATGCCACAGTCATATGTCCTGCAAACGGCGCCCCCGGCCTATGGCGCAGCCTTGCCCATACAGGGGTACACTGTGCCAGGCGCGAACCAAGCGTTCGCGGCACCAATACCTGCACTGGGAGCCAGCAACCGGCTCTGGCAGCGCCGACCCCGGCAATGCAGGCTCCGACCAGTGTCAGGTCTTCAGTAGCGCTGGACGTACCCGGTAGGGGTGCGCTAGTTGCAGCAAGAGCGCTACTGCACAATCCACCTGCTGGGGACGCGCCTCAGGCAGCGACCCAGCAGTGGATTCGCGAGGTAGACCGTCTCGTCTTCGCCGCCGCAAACCCTCGACTTCAGCGGGGACGACGCTCCGGCCAACCGGCTGTGCCGCTGATGCGCACACCAATGGTTGACGAGCAGACGGCAGATTCCAGCTCTACCAGGCCCCAGTCGACGGATCTGAGGACAGAGCTGGAACGGTGTCACTTGGGCCAGGATACCCGGGTGTACCTCGAGCGACGTCAAGAAAGTCGTCGCACTCAAGAGGCTGGCGACAACATGACGTCGGCCTCGACCCTGCCTGAAGGGCGGACCTTCACCACGCGGGCTCTGCCCTAGGCGTACGCCGCGCAGCATAAGCCACAACCATGTGCTCTGCAAGCGGCGTCCCCGGCCTATGGCGCAACCTTGCCCATACCGGGGTACACTGTGTCAGGCGCAACCAAGCGTTCGCGGCACCAATACCTGCACTGGGAGCCAGCAACCGGCTCTGGCAGCGCCGACCCCGGCAATGCAGGCTCCGACCAGTGTCAGGTCTTCAGTAGCGCTGGACGTACCCGGCGGGGGTGCGCCAGCCGCAGCAAGAGCGCTACCGCACGATCCGCCTGTTGGGGACGCGCCTCAGGCAGCGACCCAGCAGTGGGTTCGCGAGATAGACAGGAGCTGGATGTACGGCCCTGGAGCCCCACCCCCGCTTCACGAGGTGGCCGCGCAAGTTTCGGCCGCACCTGCCCGAGAAGTACGACGGCAGCGTCAACCCGGCGGAGTTCCTCCAGATCTACTCCACCGCCGTACTTGCCGCAGGAGGGGATGAGGCCGTCATGGCCAATCTACTTCCTCGTCGCCTTGACCGGCCCGACCCGGTCTTGGCTAATGAACCTCCCTCGGGGTTCCATAACTTCCTGGGGAGAGCTCTGCCGGCAGTTCATCACCAACTTCGGCAGCTCCTACACCCGTCCCGGCACGGAACTTGACCTCCAAGCCATCAAGCAACAACCTGGGGAGTCGCTGCGCTCCTTTATCCAGCGGTTCTCCCAGGTACGCAACACCATTCCACATATTCAAAGTGCTTCTGTGGTGGCGACACTTCGACAGTGTCCAGGACAAGAAGATGCTTGAGAGGCTTGCAACCAGAGAGGTCTGCGATGCCTCCGAGCCCTTCAGCCTGGCGGACAAGTGCGCCAGAGCAGCCGGAGGGCGGAGCTGGCACTCACTGCCAGCTTCCGAAGCCGGAAGACAGCCCGAAGACGGTGGAGTTCAAGCTGAGCTCCCGACCACGTCAGACAGCCAAGAGCCAAGCACTGGCTGACTTCGTGGCTGAGTGGACGCCAACGAATGCTGACCCAGGGGGCCGCGAAGACGGTGAACCAAAGTACCGAGCTCCGGTCTTCACCGGGCCCCACTGGACGCTCTTCTTCGACGGCTCCTCGCGAAAGCAGGGGGCCGGTGCCGGCGTACTGCTTCTCATGCCATCGGGGGAGCAGTTTGGGTACATGGTGCGTCTCAATTCCAAGGCAACCAACAACTTGGCAGAGTATGAAGCATTCATCTCTGGCCTAAAAGACAGTCCTGTCTTCGGGCGCTCGCCAGCTGTTGGCACAGGGCGACTCCCAGCTAGTTATCAAGCAAGTTAAGGGTGAATGCTCCTACAAAGACCCACAGCTAGCTGCTTATCTGCTTCACGTGCGGATGTTGGAGAAAGAATTCCTCGCCTTGGAACTGCGCCATGTACCGCGCGCTGGCACGGCCGCAGCGGACAACCTCTCAACGAAGACCTCCATCGGAGCCCCCGCGCACGAAGGAGTCTTCGAGAGGTCGTTGCTGCGGTTCACAGCCCGGCCCGCCGAGCCGGGCGAAGGGGGCTGAACCAGTGCCATGAAGCTAGGCAGTCCCGGCGGCCCTGGATGCCGCCAGAGGATCGTAAGAGTCACTGGGGACTCCGTGCAACCCAGCGCTCGAGATCCAGAAGCTCAAGTAGCCCCGATGCATGGACCACGGAGGTCCGGGACTCCTTGAAGGACATCCTTCCTGATGAACGTGCATCCGCTGAACGGGTGGTGCGGTGGCTAAGTGCTACGCGCTGGTATCTTTACTGGCGTGGCGCCACGACATCCTATTGCGGTGCATAACCCAGGAGGAAGGCTGCGACTGGCTCGCAGTAGTCCAAGGAGGCGAGTGCTGGGAACGCTCATCGTCCCGCACGTTGGTCAGATAAGCCACCCGGCATGGCTCCTACTGACCGAGAGCCACCTGGACGCCGTCAAACTGGTTAGGGATGCAGTGCGTGCCAAGTCCACGCCAAGCAGACCCACACAACCGGTGCAGACGCGCACCCAGAGCCGTCGGGGGATACCGGCTCCTCCATGTTGAGGGCCAGCCGGACTTCCCAGGGCCGGGTCACGGGAACTACCCTTCCACATGGTATGCAGGGCCGAAGCCATGCTTCCCCCTGATATAGCCATTGAGGGTCCCCCCGTGTCCGGCGTACGACGAAGCCACGCATGACCCGCTCTGTGTGAAGACAGGCGCTCCGACGCCACCCCAGTAAGTTCACCATGCTTACTTAGGTGTTTATTTATTGCGCATTAATTTATATGAACACCTCCCCACGCTCTAGACAGTGTGCGTCCATTGTACACTCGGTTCCTCTTTCCTGCTCTCATGCATAGTCAATATTTGCCGTCCTGCCGAAGGCGGTAGTGCTTGGGGTACCTGCCAGAGGCCCGATGGCCTTCTGGGTCTCCCCCAGTAAGGGTACTGTACCGCCAGCTGGTCTCCTCTGAGAAAAGACCTATGCTAAACCGGGGGGTCAGGAGCCTTGCTTTGCCCAGTCTTGCACCCAAAGCATGCACACTCTGCCCCCCGGCGCTGCGGTCTGGGTACCAGGGGGCCGGACGGTTACACCCTGACTGGGGCTGGGGCCAGACCTCCGGGACCAAGTGCACTGGATTACCCAGGCCCCGTATTCCGGCCTGGGACAGTAAGCCAAATGAGACTAGGGGACAGGAAAGGGGGGACCGCTGAGCAGTTCCGGACCTCCGCCCCCACAGCTGGACCGAGCTCCGATGCCAGCCCTCGCCCTCCTTTCAGAGGCGAGCGCTGATGCCGGACCTCACGCCCTTCGTTGGCCTGAGCTCCGATGACTGCCGGACTCCGCCTCCACAGCCAGGCCGAGCTCCGAGGCCAGCCCTCGCCCTCCTTTCAGAGGTGAGCGCTGATGCCAGACCTCACACCCTTCGCTGGCCTGAGCTCCGATGACTTCCGGACTCCGTCCCCACAGCTGGGCCGAGCTCCGATGCCAGCCCTCGCCCTCCTTTCAGAGGCGAGCGCTGATGCCGGACCTCACGCCCTTCGCTGGCCTGAGCTCCGATGACTTCCGGACCTCCGCCCCCACAGCCGGGCCGAGCTCCGATGCCAGGCTTCACCCTCTCCTAAGAGGCTGAACACCGAAGCCGTCAAGACCCTGCCAGCACAGGGAGTACTCAAGACAAGAAAGTGCGCGGATCAGAAGAGACGGAGGTCCCACCTCGGGCTCGCTATCTCCCCCGAGATGGGCCCGGGGGCCACTGTCGGTACCCTCGATATGGGGTACCCCCGCGCACAGGGGAAAATGCCTAAGGTACTCGCCCTTCTCCGCAGGGAGAGCTCCGAAGGCGCCACGCGTCCGGCGGGGCCGGACCTCCCTCTCCTCAGAGGAGAGCTCCGGGCCCGCCACGTGGCATACAGAAGCCGGACCTCCCCCTCCGCGGGAGAGAGGTCCGAAGACGCCACGCGTCCAGCGGGGCCGGACCTCCCTCTCCGCAGAGGCGAGCTCCGGGCCCGCCACGTGGCATACAGAGGCCGGACCTCCCCCTCCGCGGGGAGAGGTCCGGAGGCTCCACGTGCCCCGCAGGCCGGACCCTTCTCACCTCAGATAAGGGCTCCGGACCCGCCACGTGGCCAGAAGAACGGTGCTGCCTGCCCCCGAGCGGTAGGCGGCGGGCGTAAAGGTGCTCCTCACCTTGCCCGTACAAGGTATTCAAGGCCCGCGTCTTCCCAAGACGCGGAAACACAGAGCACGCGTCTGTCAGGTGCCGTTGCGCCCAGTCGCATCACAGACTGGCGCACGGTGTCAGAACCTGCCAGCCGATAAACGCTGCGACAAGACATCCCATGCCGCCTGCGCCGTCATCAACCACTACGACTAGCACGCGGCATGGGCAGGGCGGCAAGATGAAGATTCAGAAGCCTTCGACCAGAGGCAGCTACCGGCGTAACTACAGATAGGGTAGATAACAAGAAATCTTCCCGGGACCACCTGTCGGGTCCCGGCTCCCCTTGTAAGCCGCCTGAGTCTTGGACTATAAAAGGCTCGGGCAGGCGTTGATAGCAAGGGTTTGCACTTTGCAACTCATACGCTAGCCATACACTCTCAAGCTGTAACTCACCCCCGAGCTCAGGCCTCCGGCCCTGAGAAGCAAGCAATACAGCGAGCTCCATAGCTCGCCGTGGACGTAGGGTTTTACGCTCCGGCGGCCTGAACCACGTAAAACTCGCCGTGTCAAGCTCTCGCTAACTCGTCCATCCGCGCAAGCTTTCTGCTAGGAGACTAGTGTAAAATCCCCAAAAGTGGTAGCAAGAAAATTCTGCTCATGTGCACTTATGAAAAATGAGGAGAATTAAAACTTTGAATTATAATGGGGTAAGTTCAAAGTGAGGGTTTAGACTTCCCAAAACTTCCAAACATGGAGATCTAAATTCATAACTTGGATCTTCATAGTCCAAATATTCAACCTTCCAAATTTCAGCTCATTTGGAGGAGTTTTGATATTTGTTTGGAATTAAAAGGAGAAGCCCTCTAATCTTTATTTCAAATTCAGTTTCAAATTCCAATTCCCTCAATTTGAAAATTTGGTTTCACAAATATGTTCTCCACCTTTTAATAAGCAGCCATGCCAAAAATTGGAAATTTTGGAGCTGGTTTGCTATACTTTTGAGGCAATATAAAGTGGAGAATTCAAACTCTTTTTCAAATTCAAATGATCAAACCCCATTCAAATTCTACACCAGAATTCACACCATTTGAATTCTGCAAATTCAAACATAACTTTGGGATGAAGTAAAGCTTTTAATGTGGAGTTGCTGGAGGGAAAAATATCAGAAAAGTTTTACTAAACAAAGGGGGAAGTGGGGCCCAATTGTCAGCCACCTAAAGCAAACAACCGACTGTTTTCCCTCTCTCTCCCTGTTCCCGGTTGATCGCGGTGCGACAGCTCTCGGAAAAGCGCTCCCCCCGACGCCCTCACCGAGCCACCGAGCTGGTTCTTGCTGGCCGACGTCGGCGCGCGCGCGTGGGCGATAAGAGCGGCCGCCCGAGTACCCCAGCGCTACTTCTCCTCCTCCTCAGCTCGTGCAGCGCCGCGACCGTCTCATTTCCGCTGAACACCGCCGCTCAGCTCTCTCCGATCGACCACAGCCCTCCAAGCTCGATTGCTCGAGCGCTCCACAGCAAAGAGCATCGCCTGGACGTGCTCTAGCCCTTGCCAAAGCCCCTTCGAGGTTTGCCGGTCCGAACTGCTCGAGAAACGCGGATTGGCGCCAAAGCTTCAAGGTGCCCGGACCTTGCCGTTTCGGTTCTCCGTCGACAGCAGCAACCGGCCACCCTCTTCCCCGACTTCCTATACAAGAAAGGTGCGTAGACCTGTCCTGGTCGTGTAGCCGGAGGCTGTTTAGCGTTTGCTAGAACCGGTGGCGAGAATTTCACCGTTTCCCCAAACTGTACACCGATGGATAGAGCCGGGTCTAACTAAAAATTCGTTGTGCTTGGGGTAGCTCCGCGCTAGATGAGCTTACAGTAGCTCCAGCACAGGCTTGCGCATCTCCCCGAAGTTCTAGCAGCTCAAATGAGCAAGTAGAGATGTCGGGTATCGAGTTTTTGTCGCCGCCGGAGTTTTGCGGGCTCAGGTCGCCGGTGAGGTCCCATCTCCGGTGGGTTTCAGGGAGAGCGAGCTCTGGGTCGAGGATGTCCATGGGACACTGGTGCTTTTGGAGCCAACCCTAGCCCGAAAGACCCACTGTTGAGGGAGAGCGAGGTCGCCGAAGTAAGATTCGACATGGTCGCCGGTGCAAGCACCTTTCCGGCCATTGTCATCGGCTCCCGACCCCACCATCGTGTTCAGCACGGTGTAGAACTCACAGGCGGCGAGTTTGACGAAGTTTGGACCACAGGAATCCCGTCCCGGCGAGCCTCGCCGGCGTGCGCCGCCGCGGAAGGCGCGGGCAGCGCGAGGAAGACGAAGGAGGGCCGGTCCCACCGGTCAGCATCCGGGTTCGCGCGAGGATCAGTTTGTGGCGCCGGATCTGGTGCGGCTGCGCGGGAATAACCCCGTAGCCCCCGGTGTTGCTAAAATCTGACTGGTCCGAATTAAACCAGTGGGCCCAGCCCAATTATTTGAAGTTTCTATTAGAGAAATAATTCCATGAATTAGCTGATCTTTACAAGGCCATAACATTGTGTAGAAAACTCCAAAAAGAGTGAGACCAATTTTGTTGGGTTCCTCATGAGGAGTGCTTCACAGAGAAACCAAATTTTGACTATGAAAATGCCCAGGAATTTCTGTAGAATTGTTTTTAGTAAATCCTTTAGGGATTTATTACAGGAGCAATTCTTTATGAAATATTCCCAAATTTGGGTAGCAAATCCTCTTCATAGAATCTCCAGTAAAAATTTGGGCTTCATTGGAGGTCATTTGCTAGGTCAAATTACCTTCTCAAGTTCAGCCTTTATTTGAAAATTCAAATTTAAACAGAAGCTTTTTCAGAACTCCTGTCTAAGTTCAAAAATTCATATCTCTCTGATGGTAGCTCCAAAAATGGTGAAACAAATTTTGTTAGAACCATGGAGACTTACCCCAATCAGATCTTCCACCATTAGCTATGTCAAAGCTCCTGAATTGGGCTCAAAATTTAGAGAAGCATTGTACTTGTAGGAATTTTAAAGACTACATTGTGCAATGACATGTCTCCAAATTTGACTCAAGTCATCCTTAGAGAGTCTAGTATCCACTGTAAAAATCCCAAAGCCAATTAAGGATTTTAAATAGCAATAGCTATGAATAGAAGTCCAATTCTTATAAATCCTTAATACTTATACATGTATTTTATTACATTTCATGATAGTGACCGAAGTTGAGGATACGCCAGAGCCTTTGGACGTCCTGCCACCGGAAGCTGACTTTCCGTTTAACTCGCAACCGGGCAAGCCCCGGTTTGCACTTAAGTACCTTTTATAAAGTTTTTATTTGTATCATTTATGTCTAGGGTGAATGTTTGCATTAGAGTCAGGGTGATTGAAACCCCACTTGCATAGCCTCTTTAAATCCTATAAAGGGTTGGGTAGTTTACAAACCGACGAGTAGAGATTGCCATGCTAATGTATAGGAACTCGGTAGAAGTCGAGTGGTTGGAAGCTACTCGCGAGATAGTACTTAGCACACGGGAAGAAAAGAGGTAAATAATGGCTTGAGTTATGAAAATGAGACCCAGCAGGGGGGGATAGGAAGCAGTGAGCAGAGGTCTCACGTGCGTAGCCCTGTTGGTGTCGGTTGAGGACCGTCCGTGTGCGGCCCTGCTGGACAAGTATTGAACAGTACCGGATGCATACTGGCATATGGGAACCAGGAAACCGATGTAATTGGTTAACCTGGGTGTCGAGGCTTACCCAACCGTAAATAGGAGTGGGTTGAGGGTAGCAAGGTGTAAATCTGCCGGTGGGCACAGTCACGCTCCACGTGGGGACCTCCTACCCGTTACGGATGGACCGGTTCGGCATTTGGGTTGCCTTTGAAAGGTTGTTGCATACAACAGAGTAGGAAGGGGTGTGGAATCACGCTTCTGAAAGTGGGTGTATGTGACGTGTTATCCGGGTGTGTCTTGATTGCAATCACCGTCCCTCGCGGTTATTTGAGTACCCGCTTGTTCACTGCGCTGTGACGTAGTAAGAAGTGAAATAAGCCTACTGAAAATGCTGTATTGATCTTAATGTCTTGAATACCTTGATTGTTGTAGATATAGAGCTAATTAAGTTTACATTCCACTTTGGGCATCTCCACATCGGGGGAAAGCGTTTCTTGTTTGATTGTGGACTTCCGATGTGAGGGTTGCTTAAGGCACATGAATCTGCTGCTATTAAACTGAAAGTAAGGACCAACTTATAGGCGTGTCTTTATTGCAAAAATCCTTTCCTATCTTACATACCCTTGCACGTAGAGTTCCATGCCTAGGGTTGACGGTTAAGACTTGCTGAGCCTTCGTGCTCACGGTTGCAATATTTGAGCTGTGTGCAGGTGAGAGGTATGAGGAAGGTTCCGAGGATGAGGCGATGCCCCCGTCGGGGTACACGGCCGAGCTGGAGCCATGCACGCCGCCGTGATTCTCCGGTTCCATGCTGCTAGTGTGTAGCGTCCCCGGGCTGGACGGCTGCACTTTTGCATAGCTAGGATGAGAGGCCTTATATGTATATTACTTCCGCTGTATGAATAGGTTTTGTAAAAAGACTTCCGCTGTTTTATATCAAATAAAAGTTTGTATGTTACCCTTGATTCTTTTCGTGTGTGCTGTTGGGTGCCGCATCGCACGGCACCACCCTATGCGATCCTGGAGTGGGTGAACCACGGGGTGGTCCCCACAGCCATGGTATCAGAGCCGCATTAGGAATAGCACACTCGAAAAGAGCTTATTTTGAAAATTTAGAAGTAGTCGAGTGAGGATTAGTCATTAAGCCCACATAAGGTCTATGATAGTACTAGTTATGATGGTGGAAAGCTAACTTATATGTTATACATTCTGTAACGACGCTCCGACGTCAGGTAAGAGGTAAGGTACGCCACCGTAGCCGGATCAATTACGGTAACTCGTCATACGAGTAATAGTATGGAAGGTTATACCGTGGCTTGGCACGGTAGTTAATATGAGTCTCTGAACTTCTCAATGGTTCTGAGAGCATATGAAAACGCTGATCTCCAGCGTGCTTTAGGCAAAAGTGAGAATACCCCATCGTGTGGTAAGCAACACGATAGTATGCAACTCTTGAACGTTCAATGTTCAAAGGACCATACGCACCGCTCGCCATCGGCGTGCCTCAACGGTCATGAGGCAGTAGGTGGTATCCGTTGGGTTGATAAAATTCCCAACCGTGACGACCCGTTCGCGCTCTACTCGGGTTCCCCGTCGTGTGGTGTGAAAACACGACCATGTACCTTGAGACGTGGCTTGACTCAAGGATGATCCGTATGGCAATGATACGGACCGTATGTTTTTACTACGATATGGAACTGCTTGAAATGTCAAAAACCTTTGTGTGCACCATTATTGTGTGTTCTTTTGCAGGTACATTAACCACGTTAGTGCATGACGTGTAGAAACCGTTTGTGAGTGACGACTTTAGTTCCACCAATTGACACGTATATGCCGGAATACCGGTTTAGGATTTTTCTTTGGTGAGGAAACGTAGTACCGACTGTATAAAAGTTTATTTTTCAAAGAAAAGAGTCAAAATGAAGTTTAGGATTTCGTTTAGGGGTTAGTAAACTCCTATATTGATCTAAGAGTCAATTGGGAGTATAGGCTCAATTCCAAAAGCTTAGGAACAATCCCCCCTGTTTTTGGCAGAAACTTTTGCTGAACTTGAACAGGGCATAACTTAGGATTGGTTGAACCAATGGAGGTGTGGGATACCCTTCTGGAAAGGTTTTGAAGTCCTCTACAATTTTTCTGTAGAGTTCCAGAACAAAATCTCCCTCCAATGGGATGAAAATCTAAGATGAGTAGGTACTGTCTAGAAACAGGGCAGACCAAATGCTCTCCGGAATTTTCTGTATTTCAACCAAAACACTTAGTTTCACAGTTTGACGTCCAGTGGCTGTTGTAAAACAGCGAGTTAGAGTCGAAGGGTTTATGCATTTGACATATAACTTCGAGTTAGTACATGTTTGGGTCCAATACAATAGCGAGGAATTACGCATGCTAACACACTTAACATCCCGTGGTGACCCCGATGGTCGAAATGAACTTTTAAACCCCTAAAGTTCAATACTTTGGAACTCGATCATGGGACATGGTCCAGGGATGTATATGTTGCATAAAGTTTATACTTTATCCATATGTGTGTTTGTTATGCGCATTGTCTACGCCATTCTCGTATCACTATTGTATAGACTGGATGAAATAAACCAACATGTGCTGATCGTTTGAAAGATGTGAATGCAGAATGGTGCGGACACGTTCAACGCAAGAGGAGGGAGGTCCGAGTCAAGTTCGTGGTGATGAGTCTCCACCTCCGGAGCAGACCACGACGCAGCAGCAACCACCTCCTCCACCGCCAGAACTTCCAAGGAATCTTGCGGAGGTTCTCGCCGCAGTGCTCGGCTCGCGCGACGAGCAAACCGAGTTACTGCGGATGTTGGTGCAGCAGAATGCGTCCCATCAGGGAGGACGCCAAGACAATGGGCAACGCCAGCCCCAACAAAGCTCGTATTCAGAATTCATGGCGACCCATCCACCGGTCTTCACGGAGGCCGAAGAACCTTTGGAGGCGGACAGCTTTATCCGCACTCTGGAGGCAAAGTTCGGGCTGCTACGATGCACCGAACATCAGAAGGCGCTGTACGCAGCGCAACAGCTTCAAGGAGAAGCCGGTACCTGGTGGGCGAACTACACCGCCTCCTTACCGGCTGGCCATGCTGTCGCATGGATGGAGTTCCGGGAGGCGTTCCGCGCCTATCACATACCTCCCGGTGTGATGGAAATGAAGCTCCAGGAGTTCCTGGCACTACGACAAGGCGAGAGGAGTGCTCATGAGTACTCCAGGTTATTCAACCGGCTGGCGCAGTATGCGCCAGGATTTGTGGGCACGGAAGACAACAAGCGCAATGCGTTCTTCCGGGGCCTGAACTCCAAGATGAAGGTCCACCTCGCCCAGAGCAATCGCGGCACATTCAACGACCTAGTTAATGCCGCGATTCTACAGGAGAATGCTCAGCGCGAGCGCGGTTCTGACAAGAGGAAACGCAGCGCGCTGACGAGCAGCAGTGGTGGAACGCCACAGAAATACCGCGTGGTATATCGTTCACCATCCGGTCAGAGATGGCAGCCACCGGCGCGACCGCCTCAGTTTCGCGGCCGGCAATATAATGCGCCGGGCTTTCGACCGGCGTATCCACCACAGCAACAGCAGCAGCAAAGGATGGTCCCGCGTGCGCCCCAGTTTCAACAGCGTGCACCGGGATTCCGTCCTCAAGTCGGCGGGATCCCGACACCTTACACGTGCTATACGTGTGGACGTGTCGGGCACATTTCAAGAGACTGCCCCGAGCCGCGACAGGGCAGGGGTGCAGCACCATATCAGGGTGCTAATCAGCCCCGCAACCAGCCCAAGAAACCAGCACCAAAACCCGGCAACGTCCACCACTTAGCCATCGAAGACGTGCCGTAAGGCGAACCCGTCCTCGCGGGTACGTTCTCTTACCTAGATCATCCCGTAGTCATACTTTTTGACTCCGGTGCCACCCATAATTTCATAAGTCAGTCTTATGTTATTAAATATCAACTGCCTATCATTCCCACAAATAATTCATATTTGATATGTTCTCCGGGGGGGAAAATAACAGCTGATAGAATGGTCTATAGAGCACCATTACAGTTGGGTGGGAATCTATATCCGACTTCTCTAATCATATTAGAGAGTCAAAAACTTGATGTCATTTTAGGAATGTCATGGCTACATCGCCATGGTGCTGTTCTTGACATCATTCCACGTGTGGTTCGTTTAAACTCTCCACTTCATGAACCACATGTTCTTATTCTTGACCATTCGGTTCAAGAAACCCCAGCCACATATAACATGGAAGCCACGAAACTTGAGGATATTCGTGTGGTCCGTGAATACCCGGATGTCTTTCCGGATGATCTTCCGGGTATGCCACCCGAAAGAGATGTCGAGTTCAAGATTGAACTTGTACCTGGGACGACGCCGATCTCACGGAGACCGTATAAGATGGCTCCGAATGAACTGGCTGAACTAAAGGAGCAGCTCAACGATTTGATGAAGAAGGGTTTCATTCGACCGAGTTCCTCGCCATGGGGATGCTCGGCGCTGTTTGTGAAGAAGAAGGATGAAACCTTGAGGTTGTGTGTGGACTACCGACCTCTCAACGCTGTCACCATCAAGAATAAATATCCACTGCCCCGCATTGATATACTCTTCGATCAACTTGTGGGTGCGAGTGTATTTTCCAAGATGGATCTTCGCTCCGGATATCATCAAATCAAGATCCGAGCGGAGGATATTCCAAAGACGACCTTCTCGACGAGATATGGGTTGTATGAATACCTCGTCATGTCTTTTGGTCTCACCAACGCCCCGGCACACTTCATGTATCTCATGAACTCAGTGTTCATGCCGGAGTTGGACAAGTTTGTGGTGGTGTTCATAGACGACATCTTGGTTTACTCCAAGACTAAAGAAGTACACGCCAAACACTTGCATATCGTACTTCAACGATTAAGAGACCATAAGCTTTATGCTAAATTCAGCAAGTGCGAGTTTTGGATCAGCCAAGTGCCATTCCTTGGTCATATTATTTCTGCAGAAGGCATTGTGGTTGATCCAAGCAAAATCGAACAAGTGCTGAAATGGAAGTCCCCCACATCAGTCCATGAAGTCAGGAGTTTCCTCAGGTTAGCAGGATATTATCGGAGATTCATACCAAATTTCTCCAAGCTTGCTAAGCCGATGACTGAACTGTTGAAGAAGGGGATCAAATATGTTTGGAACTCAGCTTGTGAAGAAGCTTTCCAAGCATTAGTGAAGCATCTTACTACAGCCCCGGTGTTAGCTCAGCCGGATACGACCAAGCCCTTCGACGTATATTGTGATGCGTCTGGCATCGGTCTTGGCTGTGTATTGATGCAAGGAGGAAGAGTGGTCGCCTATGGCTCACGTCAACTTCGTAACCACGAGCAGCACTATCCGACTCATGATCTTGAGCTCGCTGCTGTGGTATTGGCCTTGAAGATGTGGAGGCACTATTTGCTTGGGAACTTAGTGCACCTCTACACCGACCACAAAAGTCTGAAATATATATTCACTCAAAAGGAGTTGAATATGCGGCAACGGAGATGGCTAGAACTGATCAAAGACTATGAGATCGAGATTCACTACCACCCCGGTAAGGCAAACGTGGTTGCCGATGCCTTAAGCCGCAAATCCCATGTCAACAATCTGTCCATCACCCCACTTGAAGAGGGGGAGCCGAGTCTGTACTTGGTTCCATACGGGGCATTATATAATCTTGCTCTCATCCCAACCATAAGAGAGGAGATTATGGAAGCTCAGAAGAAAGACATGGGATGTCGCACATTCGGAGAAGGATGGAGAATGGCGAAATGAAATGCTTCCGAAGAGATGAACACGACACTCTATGGTTTAAAGACCGTATAGTGGTACCCCGTGACATGAAGCTTCGGAAGAAAATCTTGGACGAGGCTCATTTGTCCAAGTATTCTATTCATCCGGGCAGCAACAAGATGTACCAGGATCTGAAAACCAGGTTTTGGTGGACACGGATGAAGAGAGAGATCGCCAAATACGTATCCGAATGTGATACGTGTCGGCGGGTGAAAGCCGACCATATGCGTAAAGCCGGACAGCTGCAACCATTGAACATTCCGGCGTGGAAGTGGGAGGATATCAGCATGGACTTCATAGTCGGGTTACCTCTCACGTCTCACAAGCATGACTCGATTTGGGTGATAGTCGATCGACTAACCAAGTCGGCTCATTTTATCCCCGTACATACAAAGTACGTGGCCAAGCAATATGCGGAGCTTTATATTGCAAGAATCTTATGCTTGCACGGTGTTCCCCGCTCCATTATTTCAGATCGCGGTGCGCTGTTTGTCTCTCAGTTTTGGGAACAGCTGCACGCATCATTGGGGACCAAACTGATCCGAAGCTCCGCGTATCACCCGCAGACAGATGGTCAAACTGAACGGGTGAATCAAGTGCTTGAAGACATGCTACGCGCGTGTGCCATCAACCACGGCGAGAATTGGGACGATCATTTGCCGTTGGCGGAGTTTTCTTACAACAATGGCTATCAAACTAGCATCAAGATGGCGCCGTATGAAGCCCTCTACGGCCGGAAATGCCGCACCCCTCTCAACTGGTGCGAGTCCGGCGAGCGAGTCATCTACGGCATTGAACTTGTGAATGAAGCTGAAGAACGAGTGCGAGTAATACAAGCCAATCTCAAGGCTGCTCAATCTCGTCAGAAGAGCTATGCGGATAAGAGACGCTGCCCTCTCCACTTCGACATCGGGGACCATGTCTATGTCCGTGTGTCTCCAATGAAGGGAATTCACCGTTTCGGAATGAAGGGTAAACTTGCGCCGCGGTTCATTGGTCCGTTTACCGTCATTGAAAGATGCGGACCCGTGGCCTATCGCCTGGAGTTACCCGCATCACTCGCAGGCATTCACAACGTCTTCCACATATCTCAGCTGAGGAAATGCCTCAAACCCTCAGATGAAATCCGCACAGAAGACATAGAAGTTCTTCAACCGGACCTCACGTACACGGAGTATCCAATCCGGATCATCGATGAAAAGACTCGTGCCACAAGAAACCGGACCTTATGGTTCTACAAGGTCTTGTGGAGTAACCATACCGCTGATGAGGCGACATGGGAAAGCGAGGATTATCTACGCACGTATTATCCGGACTTGCTATCATCATATACCCGGTAAGGTTTTCCCCACTTTGCTTTTCCTTTGGAATCTCGGGACGAGATTCTTTTTAAGGGGGGAGGGATGTAAAATCCCCAAAAGTGGTAGCAAGAAAATTCTGCTCATGTGCACTTATGAAAAATGAGGAGAATTAAAAATTTGAATTATAATGGGGTAAGTTCAAAGTGAGGGTTTAGACTTCCCAAAACTTCAAAACATGGAGATCTAAATTCATAACTTGGATCTTCATAGTCCAAATATTCAACCTTCCAAATTTCAGCTCATTTGGAGGAGTTTTGATATTTGTTTGGAATTAAAAGGAGAAGCCCTCTAATCTTTATTTCAAATTCAGTTTCAAATTCCAATTCCCTCAATTTGAAAATTTGTTTTCACAAATATGTTCTCCACCTTTTAATAAGCATCCATGCCAAAAATTGGAAATTTTGGAGCTGGTTTGCTATACTTTTGGGGCAATATAAAGTGGAGAATTCAAACCCTTTTTCAAATTCAAATGATCAAACCCCATTCAAATTCTACACCAGAATTCACACCATTTGAATTCTGCAAATTCAAACATAACTTTGGGATGAAGTAAAGCTTTTAATGTGGAGTTGCTGGAGGGAAAAATATCAGAAAAGTTTTACTAAACAAAGGGGGAAGTGGGGCCCAATTGTCAGCCACCTAAAGCAAACAACCGACTGTTTTCCCTCTCTCTCCCTGTTCCCGGTTGATCGCGGCGCGACAGCTCTCGGAAAAGCGCTCCCCCCGACGCCCTCACCGAGCCACCGATCTGGTTCTTGCTGGCCGACGTCGGCGCGCGCGCGTGGGCGATAAGAGCGGCCGCCCGAGTACCCCAGCGCTACTTCTCCTCCTCCTCAGCTCGTGCAGCGCCGCGACCGTCTCATTTCCGCTGAACACCACCGCTCAGCTCTCTCCGATCGACCACAGCCCTCCAAGCTCGATTGCTCGAGCGCTCCACAGCAAAGAGCATCGCCTGGACGTGCTCTAGCCCTTGCCAAAGCCCCTTCGAGGTTTGCCGGTCCGAACTGCTCGAGAAACGCGGATTGGCGCCAAAGCTTCAAGGTGCCCGGACCTCGCCGTTTCGGTTCTCCGTCGACAGCAGCAACCGGCCACCCTTTTCCCCGACTTCCTATACAAGAAAGGTGCGTAGACCTGTCCTGGTCGTGTAGCCGGAGGCGGTTTAGCGTTTGCTAGAACCGGTGGCGAGAATTTCACCGTTTCCCCAAACTGTACACCGATGGATAGAGCCGGGTCTAACTAAAAATTCGTTGTGCTTGGGGTAGCTCCGCGCTAGATGAGCTTACAGTAGCTCCAGCACAGGCTTGCGCATCTCCCCGAAGTTCTAGCAGCTCAAATGAGCAAGTAGAGATGTCGGGTATCGAGTTTTTGTCGCCGCCGGAGTTTTGCGGGCTCAGGTCGCCGGTGAGGTCCCATCTCCGGTGGGTTTCAGGGAGAGCGAGCTCTGGGTCGAGGATGTCCATGGGACACTGGTGCTTTTGGAGCCAACCCTAGCCCGAAAGACCCACTGTTGAGGGGGAGCGAGGTCGCCGAAGTAAGATTCGACATGGTCGCCGGTGCAAGCACCTTTCCGGCCATTGTCATCGGCTCCCGACCCCACCATCGTGTTCAGCACGGTGTAGAACTCACAGGCGGCGAGTTTGACGAAGTTTGGACCACAGGAATCCCGTCCCGGCGAGCCTCGCCGGCGTGCGCCGCCGCGGAAGGCGCGGGCAGCGTGAGGAAGACGAAGGAGGGCCGGTCCCACCGGTCAGCCTCCGGGTTCGCGCGAGGATCAGTTTGTGGCGCCGGATCTGGTGCGGCTGCGCGGGAATAACCCCGTAGCCCCCGGTGTTGCTAAAATCTGACTGGTCCGAATTAAACCAGTGGGCCCAGCCCAATTATTTGAAGTTTCTATTAGAGAAATAATTCCAGGAATTAGCTGATCTTTACAAGGCCATAACTTTGTGTAGAAAACTCCAAAAAGAGTGAGACCAATTTTGTTGGGTTCCTCATGAGGAGTGCTTCACAGAGAAACCAAATTGTGACTATGAAAATGCCCAGGAATTTCTGTAGAATTGTTTTTAGTAAATCCTTTAGGGATTTATTACAGGAGCAATTCTTTATGAAATATTCCCAAATTTGGGTAGCAAATCCTCTTCATAGATACTGATCTCCAGTAAAAATTTGGGCTTCATTGGAGGTCATTTGCTAGGTCAAATTACCTTCTCAAGTTCAGCCTTTATTTGAAAATTCAAATTTAAACAGAAGCTTTTTCAGAACTCCTGTCTAAGTTCAAAAATTCATATCTCTCTGATAGTAGCTCCAAAAATGGTGAAACAAATTTTGTTAGAACCATGGAGACTTACCCCAATCAGATCTTCCACCATTAGCTATGTCAAAGCTCCTGAATTGGGCTCAAAATTTAGAGAAGCATTGTACTTGTAGGAATTTTAAAGACTACATTGTGCAATGACATGTCTCCAAATTTGACTCAAGTCATCCTTAGAGAGTCTAGTATCCACTGTAAAAATCCCAAAGCCAATTAAGGATTTTAAATAGCAATAGCTATGAATAGAAGTCCAATTCTTATAAATCCTTAATACTTATACATGTATTTTATTACATTTCATGATAGTGACCGAAGTTGAGGATATGCCAGAGCCTTTGGACGTCCTGCCACCGGAAGCTGACTTTCCGTTTAACTCGCAACCAGGCAAGCCCCGGTTTGCACTTAAGTACCTTTTATAAAGTTTTTATTTGTATCATTTATGTCTAGGGTGAATGTTTGCATTAGAGTTAGGGTGATTGAAACCCCACTTGCATAGCCTCTTTAAATCCTATAAAGGGTTGGGTAGTTTACAAACCGACGAGTAGAGATTGCCATGCTAATGTATAGGAACTCGGTAGAAGTCGAGTGGTTGGAAGCTACTCGCGAGATAGTACTTAGCACACGGGAAGAAAAGAGGTAGATAATGGCTTGAGTTATGAAAATGAGACCCAGCAGGGGGGGGATAGGAAGCAGTGAGCAGAGGTCTCACGTGCGTAGCCCTGTTGGTGTTGGTTGAGGACCGTCCGTGTGCGGCCCTGCTGGACAAGTATTGAACAGTACCGGATGCATACTGGCATATGGGAACCAGGAAACCGATGTAATTGGTTAACCTGGGTGTCGAGGCTTACCCAACCGTAAATAGGAGTGGGTTGAGGGTAGCAAGGTGTAAATCTGCCGGTGGGCACAGTCACGCTCCACGTGGGGACCTCCTACCCGTTACGGATGGACCGGTTCGGCATTTGGGTTGCCTTTGAAAGGTTGTTCCATACAACAGAGTAGGAAGGGGTGTGGAATCACGCTTCTGAAAGTGGGTGTATGTGACGTGTTATCCGGGTGTGTCTTGATTGCAATCACCGTCCCTCGCGGTTATTTGAGTACCCGCTTGTTCACTGCGCTGTGACGTAGTAAGAAGTGAAATAAGCCTACTGAAAATGCTGTATTGATCTTAATGTCTTGAATACCTTGATTGTTGTAGATATAGAGCTAATTAAATTTACATTCCACTTTGGGCATCTCCACATCGGGGGAAAGCGTTTCTTGTTTGATTGTGGACTTCCGATGTGAGGGTTGCTTAAGGCACATGAATCTGCTGCTATTAAACTGAAAGTAAGGACCAACTTATAGGCGTGTCTTTATTGCAAAAATCCTTTCCTATCTTACATACCCTTGCACGTAGAGTTCCATGCCTAGGGTTGACGGTTAAGACTTGCTGAGCCTTCGTGCTCACGGTTGCAATATTTGAGCTGTGTGCAGGTGAGAGGTATGAGGAAGGTTCCGAGGACGAGGCGATGCCCCCGTCGGGGTACACGGCCGAGCTGGAGCCATGCACGCCGCCGTGATTCTCCGGTTCCATGCTGCTAGTGTGTAGCGTCCCCGGGCTGGACGGCTGCACTTTTGCATAGCTAGGATGAGAGGACTTATATGTATATTACTTCCGCTGTATGAATAGGTTTTGTAAAAAGACTTCCGCTGTTTTATATAAAATAAAAGTTTGTATGTTACCCTTGATTCTTTTCGTGTGTGCTGTTGGGTGCCGCATCGCACGGCACCACCCTATGTGATCCTGGAGTGGGTGAACCACGGGGTGGTCCCCACAACTAGCCCCGCCGAAAAAATAACCTCCGCGGGCTGCCCAGTGCAGGCCCGGGGGAAAGTGTCGATCGCACACTTTGACAATTGTTAATGATATGCTGTAGTTTAGAGCTAACTAAAGTTCTTTTTCAACTTTGGGCAAAGTACATGAGAGAAATGCGTTTCTTGTTTGATTGCGGCTCTCTCATGTGCCTTAGCGTAAGGTTCTCCACAACCTGCTGCTAAAACTTGAAAGTAAGGTTCTACTAATTAGGCGAGTCCTTGCAAATGATTTTCACCTCATGTAACCCACCACCCCTCATTTAGAAGTTTCATGTTTAGGTGAGACGGGTCAGACTTGCTGAGCCCTCGTGCTCACTGCTTGTGTTTGAAGCTTTTGCAGGGTTCTATGAGGAAGGGACTCCCGAGGAAGAGACGGAACCCCATGAGGGGAACCCCGTCGAGTGGGAGTCGTGCACGCCGCAGAGTTAGTGTGTGTGTGTGCTAGCAAGGACACGCTCAAGGGCTGAACGTGAACTTGATGCGTAGCCTACGCCCGTGAGTGTAGACTGAACTTATTTTGATGTAAACATGTTCATAAACTTGTTTATGTAATAAAATTTTGCTTCCGCTTTGTACCTTTGACGTGTGTTATCCGGTGCTGTGCAACGCAGCAACCCTCAGCGTGATCCTGGCTCGACAGGACCTTGGGGTCGTGTCAACCCAGGGGGCCGCGAAGACGGTGAACCAAAGCACCGAGCTCCGGTCTTCACCGGGCCTCACTGGACGCTCTTCTTCGACGGCTCCTCGCGAAAGCAGGGTGCCGGTGCCGGCGTACTGCTTCTCATGCCATCGGGGGAGCAGTCTGGGTACATGGTGCGTCTCAATTCCAAGGCAACCAACAACTTGGCAGAGTATGAAGCACTAATCTTTGGCCTAAAAGACAGTCATGTCTCTGGGCGCTCGCCAGTTGTTGGCGCAGGGCGACTCCTAGCAAGTTATCAAGCAAGTTAAGGGTGAACGCCCCTGCAATGACCCACAGCTAGCTGCTTATCTGCTCCACGTGCGGATGTTGGAGAAAGACTTCCTCGCCTTGGACCTGCGCCATGTACCGCGCGCTGGCAAGGCCGCAGCTGACGACCTCCCAATGAAGGCCTCCACCGGAGCCCCTGTGCCCGAAGGAGTCTTCGAGAGGACGTTGCTGCGGCCCACAGCCCGGCCCGCCGAGCCGGGCGAAGGGGGCTGGACCAGCACCTTGAAGCTGGCGGTCCCGGTGGCCCTGCAGCCATGGACGCCGCCAAAGGATCGTAAGCGTCACTGGGGACTCCGTGCAACCCAGCGCTCAAGATCCAGAAGCTCAAGTAGTCCCAATGCATGGACCACAGAGGTCCGGGACTCCATGAAGGACATCCTTCCTGATGAACGTGCATTCGCTGAACGGATTGTGCGGATGGCTAAGTGCTACGCGCTGGTATCTTTACTGGCGTGGCACCACGGCATCCTATTGCGGTGCATAACCCAGGAGGAAGGCTGCGACTAGCTCGCAGTAGTCCACGGAGGCGAGTGCTGGGAACGCCCATCGTCCCGCACGCTGGTCGGTTAAGCCACCCGGCATGGCTCCTACTGACCGAGAGCCACCTGGACACCGTCAAACCGGTTAGGAGATGCAATGCGTGCCAGGTCCACGCCAAGCAGACCCACACAACTGGTGCAGACACGCACCCAAAGCCGTCGGGGGATACCGGCTCCTCTATGTCGAGGGCCAGCCGGACTTCCCAGGGCCGGGTCACGGGAACTACCCTTCTACATGGTATGCGGGGCCGAAGCCATGCTTCCCCCTGAGATCGCCATGGGGGTCCCCCTGTGTCCGAGCGTATGACGAAGCCAGGCATGACCCGCTCTGCGTGATGACATGGCGCTCCGACGCTACCCCAGTAAGTTCACCATATTTACTTAGGTGTTTATTTAAATTATGCATTAATTTATATGATCACCTTCCCGCACTCTAGACAATGTACATCCATTGTACACTTGGTTCCTCTTTCCTGCGCTCATGCATAGTTGATATTTGCTATCCGGCCGAAGGCGGTAGTGCTTGGGGTACCTGCCAGAGGCCCGGGGGCCTTTCGGACCTCCCCCTGTAAGGGTACTATACCGCCAGTTGGTCTCCTCCGAGAAAAGACCTACTCTAGACCGGGGGGTCAGGAGCCTTGCTTTGCCCGGTCCTGCACCCAAAGCATGCGCACTCTGCCCCCAGCGCTACGGTCCGAGTACCATGGGGCCGGACGGTTACACCCTGACTGGGGCTGGGGACCAGACCTCCGGGACCGAGTGCACTGGATTACCCAAGCCCCGTATTCTGGTCCGGGACAGTAAGCCAAATGAGACTAAGGCACAGGAAAGGGAGGACTTCTGAGCAGTACCGGACTCCGCCACCACAGCTGGGCCGAGCTCCGAGGCCAGCCCTCGCCCTCCTTTCAGAGGCGAGCGCTGATGCCGGACCTCATGCCCTTCGCTGGCCTGAGCTCCGATGACCTCCGGACCTCACGCCCTTCGCTGGCCTGAGCTCCGATGACTTCCGGACCTCCGCCCCGCACAGCTGGGCCGAGCTCCGAGGCCAGCCCTCGCCCTCCTTTCAGAGGCGAGCGCTGATGCCGGACCTCACGCCCTTAGCTGGCCTGAGCTCCGATGACTTCCGGACCTCCGCCCCCCACAGCTGGGCCGAGCTCCGAGGCCAGCCCTCGCCCTCCTTTCAGAGGCGAGCGCTGATGCCGGACCTCACGCCCTTCGCTGGCCTGAGCTCCGATGACCTCCGGACCTCACGCCCTTCGCTGGCCTGAGCTCCGATGACCTCCGGACCTCACGCCCTTCGCTGGCCTGAGCTCCGATGACTTCCGGACCTCCGCCCCCCCACAGCTGAGCCGAGCCCCGAGGCCAGCCCTCGCCCTCCTTTCAGAGGCGAGCGCTGATGCCGGACCTCACGCCCTTCGCTGGCCTGAGCTCCGATGACCTCCGGACCTCACGCCCATCGCTGGCCTGAGCTCCGATGACTTCCGGATCTCCGCCCCCGCAGCTGGGCCGAGCTCCGAGGCCAGCCCTCGCCCTCCTTTCAGAGGTGAGCGCTGATGCCGGACCTCATGCCCTTTGCTGGCCTGAGCTCTGATGACTTCCGGACCTCCGCCCCCATAGCTGGGCCGAGCTCCGAGGCCAGCCCTCGCCCTCCTTTCAGAGGGGAGCGCTGATGCCGGACCTCATGCCCTTCGCCGGCCTGAGCTCTGATGACCTCCGGACGTCACGCCCTTCGTGGGCCTGAGCTCCGATGACTTCCGGACCTCTGCCCCCACAGCTGGGCCGAGCTCCGATGCCAGCCCTCACCCTCTACTCAGAGGCGAGCTCCGAAGCCGGACCCCCCCCTTTCACAAGGGCAGAGCTCCGATGCCAGGCTTCACCATCTCCTCAGAGGCTGAACTTCAAAGCCGTCAAGACCCTGCCAGCACAGGGAGTACCCAAGACAAGAAAGTGCGCGGGTAGGAGAAGGCCCCACCTCGGGCTCATTACCTCCCCCGAGGTGAGCCCGAGGGCCACTGTCGGTACCCTCAATACCGGGTAACCCCGCGCACAGAGTAAAACTTCCTAAGGACCTCGCTCCCTCTGCAGGGGCGAGGTTTGAAGGCGCCACGTGTCCAGCGGGGCTGGAGCTCCCCTCCCTACGGAGGATAGCTCCGAGCCTGCCACGTAGCCCAGGAGGCTGGACCTCGCCCCCTCTGCAGGGGCGAGCTCCAGAGGCACCACGTGTCCGGCAGGGCCGGGGCTCTCCTCTCCTCAAAGGATAGGTCCGGGCCTGCCACGTGGCCTGGAAGACCGGACCTCGCCCCCTCCGCGGGGGTGAGCTCCGAAGGCTCCACGTGTCCAGCGGAGCCGGAGCTCCCCCTCTCCTCAGAGGAGAGCTCCGAGTCCGGCACGTGGCCAGCAGAGCAGTACTGCCGCCCGGCGCGGTAGGCAGCAGGAGTAAAGGCGCGCCATGCCTTTACCATACAAAGCATTCAAGACCCACGTCTTCCCAAGACGCGGAGACGTGGAGCACGCCCCTGTCAGGTGCCGTTGCGCCCAGTCGCATCGCAGACTGGCACGCAGTGTCAGAACCTGCCAGCCAATAAACACAGCGACAAGACATCCCCTGCCGCCCCCGCCGTCATCAACCACTACGACTAGCTTGCGGCATGGGCAGGGAGGCAGAACGAAGACTCGGAAGCCTTTGCCAGAGACAACTACCGGCATAACTACAGATACGATAGTCGGCAGGCAATCTCCCCAGGACAACCTGTCGGGTCCCGGGCCCCCCTTGTAAGCCGCTCGAGCCTTGGACTATAAAAGGCTCGGGTAGGCAACGTTAGCAAGGGTTCGCACTCTAGCCATTCGCACCCTGGGTTCGCACTCCAGCAACTCACACCCTAGGCATACTGACCCTCAAGCTCAGGACTCCGGTTCTGAGCAACAAGCAATACAGCGAGCACCTCTGCTCACTGTGGACGTAGGGTTTTATGCTCCGGCGGCCCGAACCACGTAAAACTCGCCGTGTCAAGCTCCTCCCTCACTCGTCCCTACGCTTAAGACCTCCACAAGCGACTAGCCCCTCCGAAAAAGAACCTCCGCGGGCTGCCCAGACCAGGTCCGGGGGAAGTGTCGACCACACACTTCGATAGCTTCCTTTTCCCATTCTCACCTCTAGTCGGTATTTGCTATCCTACCGAAGTCGGTCGCGTTTGAGGTACCTGCCGATGGCCAGGGGGCCTCGAGCTCCCGACATTTCGCGCACTAAAGTTCCCAAGCACCGTACAACGGATCAGGATCGTAAGACAAATAAGACTATGAGATAGGGAAGGGGGAGCCCCAAGGAGAATTACGTTTCCCTTACTTGTGCGCAGGACCTCCCGGCCTTAGCTCCCCGCAGGAGTATGATAGGAGCGCCCAAACAATTGGCCACACCTACCAAGGGGCCACTACGGGACCGCACAAGACCGGAGCTCCAATGCAAGACCGAAGGATCCGGACCTCACCCCCTCCGCAGGGGCGAGCTCCGGAGGCCCCACGTGTCCGGCAGGGTCGGAGCCCCCCTCTCCTAAGCAGGTAGCTCCGGGCCCGCCACGTGGCCGGCAGAGCCGTGCCTCCCCCGCTCCGCAGGGGTGAGCTCCGAAGGCCGCACGTGCCCCGCAGGGTCGGATCTCCGACTTCTCAGTAGAGAGATCCGGGCCCGCCACGTGGTCGGCAGATCCGGACCTCCCCGTTCTCACGGGGCAAGTTTCAGAGACCTCCGGGGCTCTTAACACAATAAGGACCCGGGGAAGGTGTCTGTGCAGGGCTTCGAGACTGGTGGAGGCCTCTGAGTGCCTTGGGGAGCTAAGGGCTCGGTCAGGCGAAGCCAGGAAGAAGACGAAAGCACACAGACGCAGAAAATAACAAGAGTCTATTCATTCAAGGCTCCATGAGCTGGACTACAGACTCAACAAAAGTAAAGAGAAAAGGGAAAGAGATACAGGGCCTTTTGGCCACAGGGGCGGCTGCCTATGAGTCCCCGGACTCCCGCTGGAACCTAGAGGCCACGAGGGCGGCCATGTCCCCGACCTCGGCCCTGGCAGCTTCTTCCCGCTCGACGGCCGGCCCTAGTCAGACTGGCTCCAGAGAGAAGGAAGGGTCTTGTCTGCGGAAGCACGCCAGCACATGCGTGGCGACCTCCTTCGCCAGGCCTCGTCCCTCCATCTCAAGCTCGTCGGCGATCACCGCTTCGAGCCGGCCCAGCTTGGTGCCGATGGACTTAAGCGACGGGATTGCCCCAGACACCTCCTGCGCTGGAGCCTCCGTCGACACCGGGCTGAAACCAAGAGGAACCAAGGCGGATCCCGCCTCAGTAACAAAGCTCCAGACCGCCCGGGCCTCGACAGACCGCGAAGCCTGGAGCTTTTCTACCTCTTGGCGGGCCGCCAGCTCGCGATCCAGCACCACCTGGCGCTCCCGGGAGGATTGCGCCTCCCTCGTGGCAGTAGCCGACTCGCGGAGCTCCAGCTCCTCGGCCTGAGCTCTCAGCTCGCCCTCTCTGGCCTCCAGCTGTGCGGCGACCTTCTCCTCCTCGGCCGCCACGACACGCTCCCGCTTGGCGACAACGCACTCTCGGCGAACTACCTGCAGCCGCAACTCCTCCACGATAGTAGAGCGCGCTTCGGCCTTGGCCTGAGCTTCGCGGAAGGTAGCGCGAAGCCGCTGGGTCTCTGAATCCAGGCGGCCGACGGCTTTCTTCTGAGCATCGAGCAGAGCACCCATGGCGTCAAGCCTCGACTGCCTCGAGTCGAGCTCTGCCTTAGTCTCCTGGGTCCGCTGCTGGAGGAGATGCTCCCAGCTAAGGAGGCGCTCCCTCTCTCCAGCCAGCACCCCCCGCTCCCGCTCAAAGGCGGCCTGGATCTGTCGGACGCCAGCCTGAGCACGCCCCAAGGCATCCCATATGGGCAACGGGGCGGCGGGCGCAGGAGTCGTGCCCCTGACCTCCCCCGACGCGTCCACGACCAGAGAAGGTGCTGGTGCCTCGGCAACAGAGGCAAGACACTGACCCGGGGGAGACAGGGAGCCAGCATCTGCGCCTACAGCAGCCCCTCCAGCCTCAGCACCGGACTTACGGGCTGGCGAAGGAGGACGAGAAGGTGCTGCTGCAGCCACTGCAGAGGGCGAACCCGCCGGCACAGAAGAAGCCCCCGCCGACTTGGGGGCCGTCGGAACCACCGCAGTTCCTGGATGCAGCGGGGCAGAGCCTCCGCTAACTGGAGATGGCCAGGGAATGTAAAAGTCCCAAAACTTGTAAATAGAAAACTGAGCTATGAATAAAGTTGAGTTATATGCAAGAAATGGGACTTACAAAAACTTTTGGGTACTCATGAAAGTGTTGGCATGAGCAATAAAACTTTGAAATCAGTTTGAAATAAGAGGGCCACTTCCAAAAAGAAGAAGGGCATGTTTCAAAAGAGGAAATTCAACTGTTGTTTAAAAAGTTGTATTTGCAATGACCAACTCAAAGATCAGAGGGCATATTCAAACTCCCCAGGTTCAAATTGTAGAGGGGGCAAATTTGGAGCAAATTTGGAGGGGCTTTGATAGGAATATCAAAGGAACTTGTAAATTTCATTCAAATTTGAATTTAAACTCAAAAGTGAGGAATAACTGATCAAATTGCCAAATGACTTTTGGATTTAAGTTCCTCAGAGCTGAAGTTTACAATGTGCCAAAAATTGGGATATTTAGGAGAGGAGGTGAGTGGGACCCAATTGTCATTGAGGAGAGGGGGAGACTTAGCACATAAGCAACAGTCTCTCTGTTCAGACTCAAACCGGGTCACTGTTTTTCGCTCGAAGGACCGAACGCGCGCGCGCGCGCCACCGAGACCACGCGACCGCCAGCTCCCGAGCTGCTTCGACGTCGGTTCCCCTCGCCCTTATCGTCCTCCCACCGAGAGCGCACACCTCACAGCACCGAGCCACCTCCGAGCCACGCGCCCTCCTCGCCACAGCGCCGTTTCCGGGAGCTTTTGCCGCCGCCGCGCCCACACGCTCGGGCTCCCGTCGTCAACTCTCTCCCTGAGCCGTGGACACCCGGACGAGCTCGAAAGCAACGTCGCCCACACTCCCTGAAGCTGTCAAGGCCAGTTCTGAGGGTGCAGCGGGCTGCAATCGCCTCGGCGAGCCGGTTCTTCCCTGGCGGACCAACCTCGGCGACTTGACTTCAAACCAATCCACTCCGGTGTTTTCACGCCCAACAAATCCACGGAAAAGGTTGGTTACCACCTCTCCTTGCTGTCCACCGAGTTCGGGGTCAGTTCATGGGACCACCTAGCCGGAATTTGAGTTTTACTCACGGCGGTTTCTTCGGGTCGCCGGCTCCAGACCGGGAAATTCTCCCCCGAGGTGTGAGGGCTTCCAGTTGTGTGCTGGTGTCATGATCCTCAGCCTCTTACGGACCTCCTCGACCAAACAGCGCCCGATTCCATCAACCCTAGCCGAAGAAAGCCCAGTTTTTACACTGTCGCCGCAAAAACCACCTCGGGCGCACGGTGACAGCATAGCTAGCGGCCTCTCCAAGCAAAATTGAGCGCACGTCGATGATATACACCTTCCACTGATGCTGTAGCGCTAATCCTTCGTGCTTTTGGCGAGCTAGAACAGCGGCGCTACGTCGCCGAAGCTCGGTTAAGCCGCCACACCGTCGCGAGCTCGGTTAGGGCCGACGTCGGTGTGGGGAAACCCTCTCCCCGTGATCAGCGCACGAAATTAGGGGCTGACGGCAAGTTTGAGCACGGGAAGTGAACGGAGGCCCGGGTTCTGAAGTTTTCCGGCGAGCTCCGGTGGCGGGGGTCGCGCGGGAGCCGGAGGAAGACGAAGATGGTCGGTCCTACCCGTCAGCGGCTGAAGTTAAACATACGGGATTCTCTGTGGCCTCGGATCAAACTGTGACAATGCGGGAAATACTCTGTAACCCGTGTGGCTCGTGTTTCAGCGGTCGACACGTGGCCCTGTGGCCCACAGGCAGAGTTTAAATTTTTCCCGAATTAATTTGAATTCCAGATTCGGTTCAAACTTTGGATCTGCATAACTTTTGCTAGAGAGCTCCAAATTTAGTGATTCAAATTGGGTTGGATTCAGGATGAAATGCTCTATCCAAATATGCAACCCCATTTGCATGAAAACGAATAGAAAATTCTGGAAAATTCTTAAAAGATTTTCAGCAAAAGAATTTTTGAGGGAGTTTGGTTTATCCAAAATTCCCCAAATTTTGCCAGAATATTCTTTAGGATATTAGGATACTTCTGTAAAAGTTTCAGTTCATTTGGAGTTGATTTAGTTAGGGTAATTCTAATTCCAAGTTTCTGTATTCAAATAAGTACAGAAACATTTTCAGAGAATTTCCAAAACTTGGAAATTCAGTTCTGGGCATTTCTTAACTCCAAAAATCCTAGGAAAATTCAGACATACTGTCTGAGCTATGTATGAAATTATAGTTCACTTGGAATTGCATGAAAGTGCAAATTTAACCAGAATTAATTCCTTTTTGCTTAAATGCTTAGGGAATTGTTCTGGGTGATCCACTTAGTGGAATGTTCTGAATTTTGGGCCAGAGAACTTTCTTGTGACAAGGAACTCCCAAGAAAATTTCCAGCTCCATTGGAGCCCTGGATCATTATGTCCTGTCCAACCATTATTGGTTGATTCCCACCCAAGTGATGGAACCCCACTCATCACTTGATGATAGTGCTTAAACACAAACCCAAACCACTAGCACCAGTTTCATTTTAAATTCTTAAACAAAGTTCCAGTTTCAAACTTGGCTTTAGCAATTGTTAGCAAAAAGTTTTACAATTAAACGTTGATGCATGTTCATAACGTGTAGTGTTTAAACGGGGAAGAGTGAAGGAGAAGTTGAACTTGGATCAAGGAGCAAGAAGGCAGGGATTAAGCCTCAAGTCATCATCAGCAACTAACCTCATCTTACCTGACTTAAGTCACCTGCAAAACCAAGGCAAGCCCCGGTTTGCACTTAAGTTGTTTTTAAAAGTTTTCCCTTTGTTCACTACGTTTGGTCAAGGTTTGTATGTGCATTAGGTCAAGGATGAGTGATACTCCACTTGCATAACCAAACATGAACCCTGAGGTCAAGGGTAGAAATGTGTCATCGCTGTAGCATAGGGCAATGCTAAATAGACTAGGGCATCCGGTAGAAGACGAGTAGTTGGAATCTACTCGCGAGCTATAGTTCAGAATATCATAAGTGTGGTTGGGGGAAAGAAGCAAACTAAAGTTTACATTTCTAAAGATGAGACCGGGCAGAGGGGTTAGGCTGCGACAAGACGAGGTCTTGGTCGAGTAGCTCTGCCTGTGTCGGTTAAGGACCGATGCGTATGCCGCGTCCAGGAGCAAGTATTGAGTTGTGTACCGGATGCTTACTGATATATGGGAACCAGGAAACCGATGTACCAGGTTCACTGGATTGTAGAGGCATACCACATCGTCTCGTTAGACCTATGAGCCCGAGACGGCGCGACCGGTTCTACAGTTTAGTGTCCTGAGAAAGGTTGCCACATACGACGTAATGAAGGACGCCAGAGTTGGGTCTTCAGAGGCGGGCGTATGTGTCGAGTTATCCGGGTAGTGTTTGATTCGAATCACCGTCCCTCGCGGTTATTGAGTACCGCTTGCTCCCATGTTGTGACGTAGTTAATCAACTTGTGTGGAAACAGTTTGCAAAAAGTATAATTGCTGTTGTGATTATGTTAAGTTGCATGAAAACCATGTTTGAAGTAGAGATAGAGCAAACTAAATTTATTTTTCCCCTTGGGACAAGTAGCATTGGAATGAAGCGTTTCTTGTTTGATTGTGGAGTTCCAATGTTGCTGGGCGCAAGGTCACTACTATTATGGCTAAAATCTGAAAGTTAAAGATGAACTCGTAGGCGAGTCTTTTCGCAAATTACAGGATAGGTCTTAAGTTACCCTCATGTAAAGTTGCATGCTTTAGGAGAGACGGTTAAGTCTTGCTAAGCCTTTGTGCTCACTCTTGCTATATAAGTGGTTTTGCAGGTAAACATCAACGCTATAACGAAGGTTGTCCGGTGAGACTCGGAAACTTCCAAGTCATGTCACACTTGGAGAACCTAGCCGCTGCCTTGTCTTCGTGTTGCTAGCGAGAGGAGTCCGCGGGCTGGACCTCTTCTCGGTGCTTCATAGTTATTCAACGTGAGCTGGTTATAGACTTCCGCTGTAGCTAATTTGTGTAAATTATTTACAAAGAATAATTGTAACCTTCCGCTTTTGATTTATGTAATACTGTGTTCCTTATATGTGTGCTGTTGGGTGCCGCATAACACGGCACCACCCAATGCGATTCCTCGGGCAAGGCGGCACGGCCCCGTGATGGAGGTCGGGCCCCCTCAGCGTGGTATCAGAGCCGCATTGGTAATAGCGCGCGGAATAAGGATGGTATTTCTACAAAAACTTAGGATACGGTGAGGAAACGATATTAGGCCCACATAAGGACTATAGTAGTATAGTTACATAAAGTGGCAAGACTAACATATGTGTTTTGATTCTGAATTTTCATTATGTAACGACGCACCTACGTTCAGGTAAGAATGGTAAGGAACGCCACCGAAAGCGGTTCAATTTCGGTTAGCTCCCCTGACGAGGAAAGTGGTTCAGGGATAGGTCTCACAGCTTTGTGTGAGACGTCAATATGAACTCTTGGACTCTCCATGTTCCTGAGTTCATATGAAACGCTGATCCCTAGCGTGCATTAGGCAAGTAAGTGGAGACCCCATCGTGTGGTCAGTAACGCGATAGTGTGTTCATCTGGAAATAGCCCAGGAGGACATACGCAGCGCTTGCCATCGGCGTGCCCTGCAGGGCAGTAGGTGGTATCCGTTGGGTTGATAACATTCCCAACCATGACGACCCGTTCATGACATACTCGGGTTCCCCGTCTTGTGGTGTTGAAACACGATCACGTACCTTGAGACGTGACTTAACTCAAGGACGGCCGTATGGCAATGATACGGGCGTTTGTATTTACTTTCAAGTATGGAACTGCCTGTAATGAAACAACCTTTGAGTGCACCACTATTGAGTGATCTTCTGCAGGTACTAACCACGTACGTATCCCGTGTAGTACACATGTGCGAGAGACCGTCTTAGTGCCACTGATAGTACGTATATGCCGGTGTAATCCGGTTAGGATTTTTATTTGGTGAGGCTACGTAGTACCGACATGATTCTTACGGTGCATCGACACCGTACTACACATAAGAACCTCTTCCCTACGAAGAAATGATTCATGAGCTAACTTTCAACTAAAAATGGAAGTTTGAAACAAATATTAGTTATTGAACTCTTATTTTGAGCTAAGATTCAAATGAGAGTATAACTAGGTGTCAAAGTTTTCAAAAACAGAGTGCTCTGTTTCTGGCAGGAATTCTTGCTGGACTTTAACAGAGCATAACTCTGAGTAGCTTAACCCAAATAAGGTGTATGATACAGTTCTAGAAATATTTTCAAGTGCTCTACAATTTCCTTGTAGGCCTCCAGAGCAGAATCACACGTTACATGGGTGAAAAGTCCAGTTGAAGGCAAACTGTTCAAACCAGGACAGTAGCAAAAACCTCTCTGGACCTTTCTGTTTTTAAGCCATAACTTCCTGTAGAAAATTCCTTAAGGAGCACATAAGTACTTGTTGGAAAGCTACTGAAGTTTACTAAAATTTTGGTATTGAACTCAAGTCTAGAATCTGTTGATGACTTGAGTAAAATTTGGAGTTTGTGTGAGCTGGTCAGGGTAGTCCCGCTGATTAACTTAGCGTACATAAGATTTGTTTAAACATGAATGTGGTTATGCTTTCATAAAGTTCATGACATGTTCATGTTTTACTTATCTTTACTTACTACTGAGATAGAATTTTGATGGACTCAAAATTTTGTTTCGTGCAGTATGGTACGTACACATTCTCAAATGGAGATTGGAGGTTCCAGTCGAGGTGGGAATGACTCGACTTCATTACAAGAGCCATCGCCAACTGGATTGGCGGAAATTATGGCCAAAATGAATGAAACTCTCCAAACTCTAGTTCAACAAGGCATAGATCGAGAAGCTCAACATCACATGCCAACCCAGAGCACGTATCTGGATTTCTTGGCGACACAACCGCCGGTATTCTCCGAGGCGGCTGACCATTGTGAAGCAAATCACTGGTTACGTGTCATTGAGTCCAAGCTTGGGTTGATCCGATGTGACGAATTCTTGAAGACTCTATATGCCGCTCAACAGCTTCACGGCTTTGCTGGAGCATGGTGGGCAGAGTACCTTGCTGTTCAACCAGCAGGGCATCGTGTCACATGGGCGGAGTTCCAGGCTGCATTTCGTGCTCGTTTCATCCCTGCGGGCATAATGCAAACCAGTCTGGATGATTTCTGGAGTCTGAAGCAAGGGGACATGAGTGTTATGGAGTATGCGAAGGAATTCAATCGCTTAGCTCAATATGTCCCTGACTATGTGAAATCACCAGCCATGAAAGGTTATCATTTCTACCGAGGGCTGACTGCTAGGCTGCGATGTGAATTGGCTCAAGTTAGCCAAGAGAATTTTGATGAGTTTGTGAGCTGTGCTATCGCTCAAGAATATTATTCCAACCTCTACCTCAAGGAAAAGAGGGAGAGGGACTCATCACAAGATGAAGACAATCGTCTACCTCAGAAGTATCGGTTGGTAATCCGTTCACCTTCCGGTCGAGAGATTCCACAAGAGGTGCAATCATTCTGGGAGTGTGACGACTCTTCTACTCCACAGAGGTCCTATTCACCTCTACCGCAGCAGCAACTTATTTCTTATGCATCTCAGTATCCACAAGGTGCACTAGAATATTGTTACCCTCAGGAGGCTGAAAATGAACAAGGTGACTTCTCAGCTGAACCAAGTGCTGTCCCACTTTATATTGACAATGAGCTCAACGTCAATAAAGCGACTGAACCGAGCAGCAACAATGGGTCTGCGGGTCCAGTTCCACAGAGTGATCTTGGGCAGCAAAGAAAAGCTATGTCCAAAGTGGGGACAGTTAATTATGTGTCAGTCGATGATCTGCCAAAGGGAGGACCTGTTCTTGCCGGCAGGTTCACCTTAAATGACAAGCCGGTTGTCATTTTATTCGACTCTGGTGCAACACATAACTTCATTAGCCGGGCAACGGTAATCAGAGATCAGATCTCCACCACTATCACCAAAGGTTCTTACCTTATTCATTCGCCAGGTGGAGACATATCAACTAATGAAGTCGTTTCTCGAGCCCCACTTTGCTTGGGTGGAAATATTTATCCTACCACCCTCATCATTCTCGAAGACCAAGGAATCAATGCCATATTGGGAATATCATGGTTGACCTTCCACAAGGCTGTTCTGGACATCGAGAACAGGAGTGTTCACTTGGACTCTCCACTTCACGGACGTCAAACTTTGTACCTCGGCGAAGCGATTTCCAAAGACCCGGAAGTATGTAATGCCGAGGCGTGCAAGTTAGAAGACATTCTGGTAGTCCGTGAATATCCGGACGTGTTTCCCGAAGATCTTCCAGGCTTGCCACCTGAGCGCGAGGTGGAATTCAAAATAGAGTTGATACCGGGAACCACGCCGATCTCTCGGAGACCCTACAAAATGGCTCCGAGTGAGTTAGCAGAATTGAAGGAGCAACTCAAGGATCTGATGGACAAGGGGTTTATTCGTCCAAGTTCATCACCATGGGGTTGCTCAGCGTTGTTCGTGAAGAAGAAGGATGAGACGCTGAGGCTATGCGTCGATTATCGTCCTTTAAATGCTGTGACCATAAAGAACAAGTATCCACTACCAAGAATTGATATTCTTTTTGATAAGCTAGTGGGTGCTAAAGTCTTCTCCAAGATGGACTTAAGGTCGGGATATCATCAAATCAAGATTCGCGCGGAAGATGTCCCGAAAACAGCATTCTCGACAAGATATGGGCTCTATGAATATCTTGTCATGTCATTTGGGTTGACCAATGCTCCGGCCCACTTTATGTATCTTATGAACTCGGTGTTCATGCCGGAGCTGGATCAGTTCGTCGTGGTATTCATCGACGACATCTTGTTCTACTCCAAATCTGAAGAGGAACACGCTAAACATTTGCATATTGTGCTCCAACGACTGAGAGATCACAAGCTCTATGCAAAGTTTAGTAAATGTGAATTCTGGATCAACCAAGTGCCATTTCTTGGACACATTATCTCAGCAGAAGGCATTGCTGTTGATCCAAGCAAGATTGAACAAGTGCTGAAGTGGAAGTCTCCAACATCAGTCCATGAAGTTCGTAGCTTCTTGGGTTTGGCGGGATATTACCGGAGGTTCATCCCGAGCTTCTCAAAAATCTCCAAACCTATGACGGAGCTACTGAAGAAAGGCATCAAGTATGATTGGAGCAAGCCATGTGAGGAAGCTTTTCAAGCATTGGTGAAACACCTCACAACAGCCCCGGTTCTAGCTCAACCGGATACTACCAAGCCTTTTGATGTTTATTGTGATGCATCCGGCGTCGGGCTTGGGTGTGTACTCATGCAAGGAGGACGTGTGGTCGCATATGGGTCACGGCAATTACGGAATCATGAGCAACATTATCCAACTCATGATCTCGAACTGGCTGCTGTGGTGTTAGCTTTGAAGATGTGGAGACATTACCTATTGGGAAATCTGGTTCATCTCTACACCGACCACAAAAGTTTGAAATACATATTCACTCAGAAAGAGTTGAATATGCGACAACGGCGATGGTTGGAGCTGATCAAGGACTATGAGATTGAAATTCATTATCATCCGGGCAAGGCAAATGTGGTTGCCGATGCACTCAGCTGGAAGTCTCATATTCATAGCCTATCCATCACGCCGATAGAAGAGGAAGAACCAAGTCTTTACTTGGTTCCATTTGGAGCCCTACATAACCTAGCCCTCATACCCACAATAAAGGAGGAGGTTATGGCAGCTCAAAAGAAAGACAAGGGCATGGCTCATATCAGAGGGAGATTGAAGAACGGGGAAATGAAATGTTTCCGGTTAGATGAGGAAGATACCTTGTGGTTCAAGGACCGGATAGTCGTACCCCGTGATATGAGGCTGCGGAAGAAAATTTTGGATGAGGCTCACTTATCCAAATTTTCTATTCATCCGGGCAGCAACAAGATGTACCAAGAATTGAGGACTAAATTTTGGTGGACCCGGATGAAGAGAGAAGTTGCTAAATACGTATCAGAATGTGATACGTGTTGAAGAGTTAAGGCCGACCATGTGAAGAAGTCGGGCCTGCTGCAACCGCTACAAATACCGGCATGGAAGTGGGAAGACTTGAGTATGGATTTCATCATTGGATTGCCGATGACCTCCCACCACCATGACTCGATTTGGGTAATCGTTGATCGATTGACCAAATCGGCACATTTCATTCCGGTGCATACCAACTACAGCGCCAAGCAGTATGCGGAGTTATACATAGCACGAATCCTATGCCTGCACGGAGTTCCCCGTACCATTGTCTCCGACAGAGGATCGCTGTTCGTATCCCGTTTCTGGGAACAGCTACACATATCCTTGGGAACTAAATTGATTCGAAGCTCCGCGTATCACCCTCAAACCGATGGGCAAACTGAGAGGGTGAATCAAATACTTGAAGATATGCTGAGAGCATGTGTCATCCACCACGGTAAGAGCTGGGATGATCACTTACCGTTGGCGGAGTTCTCTTATAACAACGGGTATCAATCAAGTATCAAAATGGCGCCTTATGAAGCTCTCTACGGCCGGAAGTGCCGCACACCCTTGAACTGGTGTGAATCCGGCGAGAGAGTTATTTACGGGATTGATCTCGTAAATGAAGCCGAAGAGCGGGTAAGGCTTATTCAAGCAAATCTGAAAGCCGCTCAGTCCAGGCAAAAGAGCTATGCGGATAAGAGACGTCGTCCTCTGAACTTTCAAGTTGGAGACCACGTCTACCTCCGCGTATCTCCCATGAAGGGTATTCACCGATTCGGAGTGAAAGGGAAACTAGCTCCGCGTTTTATCGGTCCCTTCGCCATCATGGAAAGGTGTGGACCCGTGGCATACCGTTTGGAGCTACCGGCAGCCTTAGCCGGAGTGCATAATGTCTTCCACATATCTCAGTTGCGGAAGTGTTTAAATGTCCCAACGGAGATTCTCAAGGGAGACATAGCAGATTTGAAGCCGGACCTCACTTATGTTGAGCGACCAACCCGGATAATTGATGAAAAGACTCGCGAAACCAGAAATCGGACGCTGCGATTTTTCAAAGTGCTATGGGAAAATCACACGTCCGATGAAGCTACATGGGAAAGCGAGGAATATTTGCAACGCAATCATCCAGAGTTGTTAGAGGCGTATGTTGAGTAACTGTCCTCTCCACCTTGTCCTTAATCATGAATCTCGGGACGAGATTCTTTTTAAGGGGGGAGGAATGTAAAAGTCCCAAAACTTGTAAATAGAAAACTGAGCTATGAATAAAGTTGAGTTATATGCAAGAAATGGGACTTACAAAAACTTTTGGGTACTCATGAAAGTGTTGGCATGAGCAATAAAACTTTGAAATCAGTTTGAAATAAGAGGGCCACTTCCAAAAAGAAGAAGGGCATGTTTCAAAAGAGGAAATTCAACTGTTGTTTAAAAAGTTGTATTTGCAATGACCAACTCAAAGATCAGAGGGCATATTCAAACTCCCCAGGTTCAAATTGTAGAGGGGGCAAATTTGGAGCAAATTTGGAGGGGCTTTGATAGGAATATCAAAGGAACTTGTAAATTTCATTCAAATTTGAATTTAAACTCAAAAGTGAGGAATAACTGATCAAATTGCCAAATGACTTTTGGATTTAAGTTCCTCAGAGCTGAAGTTTACAATGTGCCAAAAATTGGGATATTTAGGAGAGGAGGTGAGTGGGACCCAATTGTCATTGAGGAGAGGGGGAGACTTAGCACATAAGCAACAGTCTCTCTGTTCAGACTCAAACCGGGTCACTGTTTTTCGCTCGAAGGACCGAACGCGCGCGCGCGTGCCACCGAGACCACGCGACCGCCAGCTCCCGAGCTGCTTCGACGTCAGTTCCCCTCGCCCTTATCGTCCTCCCACCGAGAGCGCACACCTCACAGCACCGAGCCACCTCCGAGCCACGCGCCCTCCTCGCCACAGCGCCGTTTCCGGGAGCTTTTGCCGCCGCCGCGCCCACACGCTCGGGCTCCCGTCGTCAACCCTCTCCCCGAGCCGTGGACACCCGGACGAGCTCGAAAGCAACGTCGCCCACACTCCCTGAAGCTGTCAAGGCCAGTTCTGAGGGTGCAGCGGGCTGCAATCGCCTCGGCGAGCCGGTTCTTCCCCGGCGGACCAACCTCGGCGACTTGACTTCAAACCAATCCACTCCGGTGTTTTCACGCCCAACAAATCCACGGAAAAGGTTGGTTACCACCTCTCCTTGCTGTCCACCGAGTTCGGGGTCAGTTCATGGGACCACCTAGCCGGAATTTGAGTTTTACTCACGGCGGTTTCTTCGGGTCGCCGGCTCCAGACCGGGAAATTCTCCCCCGAGGTGTGAGGGCTTCCAGTTGTGTGCTGGTGTCATGATCCTCAGCCTCTTACGGACCTCCTCGACCAAACAGCGCCCGATTCCATCAACCCTAGCCGAAGAAAGCCCAGTTTTTACACTGTCGCCGCAAAAACCTCCTCGGGCGCACGGTGACAGCATAGCTAGCGGCCTCTCCAAGCAAAATTGAGCGCATGTCGATGATATACACCTTCCACTGATGCTGTAGCGCTAATCCTTCGTGCTTTTGGCGAGCTAGAACAGCGGCGCTACGTCGCCGAAGCTCGGTTAAGCCGCCACACCGTCACGAGCTCGGTTAGGGCCGACGTCGGTGTGGGGAAACCCTCTCCCCGTGATCAGCGCACGAAATTAGGGGCTGACGGCAAGTTTGAGCACGGGAAGTGAACGGAGGCCCGGGTTCTGAAGTTTTCCGGCGAGCTCCGGTGGCGGGGGTCGCGCGGGAGCCGGAGGAAGACGAAGATGGTCGGTCCTACCCGTCAGCGGCTGAAGTTAAACATACGGGATTCTCTGTGGCCTCGGATCAAACTGTGACAATGCGGGAAATACTCTGTAACCCGTGTGGCTCGTGTTTCAGCGGTCGACACGTGGCCCTGTGGCCCACAGGCAGAGTTTAAATTTTTCCCGAATTAATTTGAATTCCAGATTCGGTTCAAACTTTGGATCTGCATAACTTTTGCAAGAGAGCTCCAAATTTAGTGATTCAAATTGGGTTGGATTCAGGATGAAATGCTATATCCAAATATGCAACCCCATTTGCATGAAAACGAATAGAAAATTCTGGAAAATTCTTAAAAGCTTTTCAGCAAAAGAATTTTTGAGGGAGTTTGGTTTATCCAAAATTCCCCAAATTTTGCCAGAATATTCTTTAGGATATTAGGATACTTCTGTAAAAGTTTCAGTTCATTTGGAGTTGATTTAGTTAGGGTAATTCTAATTCCAAGTTTCTGTATTCAAATAAGTACAGAAACATTTTCAGAGAATTTCCAAAACTTGGAAATTCAGTTCTGGGCATTTCTTAACTCCAAAAATCCTAGGAAAATTCAGACATACTGTCTGATCTATGTATGAAATTATAGTTCACTTGGAATTGCATGAAAGTGCAAATTTAAGCAGAATTAATTCCTTTTTGCTTAAATGCTTAGGGAATTGTTCTGGGTGATCCACTTAGTGGAATGTTCTGAATTTTGGGCCAGAGAACTTTCTTGTGACAAGGAACTCCCAAGAAAATTTCCAGCTCCATTGGAGCCCTGGATCATTATGTCCTGTCCAACCATTATTGGTTGATTCCCACCCAAGTGATGGAACCCCACTCATCACTTGATGATAGTGCTTAAACACAAACCCAAACCACTAGCACCAGTTTCATTTTAAATTCTTAAACAAAGTTCCAGTTTCAAACTTGGCTTTAGCAATTGTTAGCAAAAAGTTTTACAATTAAACGTTGATGCATGTTCATAACGTGTAGTGTTTAAACGGGGAAGAGTGAAGGAGAAGTTGAACTTGGATCAAGGAGCAAGAAGGCAGGGATTAAGCCTCAAGTTATCATCAGCAACTAACCTCATCTTACCTGACTTAAGTCACCTGCAAAACCAAGGCAAGCCCCGGTTTGCACTTAAGTTGTTTTTAAAAGTTTTCCCTTTGTTCACTACGTTTGGTCAAGGTTTGTATGTGCATTAGGTCAAGGATGAGTGATACTCCACTTGCATAACCAAACATGAACCCTGAGGTCAAGGGTAGAAATGTGTCATCGCTATAGCATAGGGCAATGCTAAATAGACTAGGGCATCCGGTAGAAGACGAGTAGTTGGAATCTACTCACGAGCTATAGTTCAGAATATCATAAGTGTGGCTGGGGGAAAGAAGCAAACTAAAGTTTACATTTCTAAAGATGAGACCGGGCAGAGGGGTTAGGCTGCGACAAGACGAGGTCTTGGTCGAGTAGCTCTGCCTGTGTCGGTTAAGGACCGATGCGTATGCCGCGTCCAGGAGCAAGTATTGAGTTGTGTACCGGATGCTTACTGATATATGGGAACCAGGAAACCGATGTACCAGGTTCACTGGATTGTAGAGGCATACCACATCGTCTCGTTAGACCTATGAGCCCGAGACGGCGCGACCGGTTCTACAGTTTAGTGTCCTGAGAAAGGTTGCCACATACGACGTAATGAAGGACGCCAGAGTTGGGTCTTCAGAGGCGGGCGTATGTGTCGAGTTATCCGGGTAGTGTTTGATTCGAATCACCGTCCCTCGCGGTTATTGAGTACCGCTTGCTCCCATGTTGTGACGTAGTTAATCAACTTGTGTGGAAACAGTTTGCAAAAAGTATAATTGCTGTTGTGATTATGTTAAGTTGCATGAAAACCATGTTTGAAGTAGAGATAGAGCAAACTAAATTTATTTTTCCCCTTGGGACAAGTAGCATTGGAATGAAGCGTTTCTTGTTTGATTGTGGAGTTCCAATGTTGCTGGGCGCAAGGTCACTACTATTATGGCTAAAATCTGAAAGTTAAAGATGAACTCGTAGGCGAGTCTTTTCGCAAATTACAGGATAGGTCTTAAGTTACCCTCATGTAGAGTTGCATGCTTTAGGAGAGACGGTTAAGTCTTGCTGAGCCTTTGTGCTCACTCTTGCTATATAAGTGGTTTTGCAGGTAAACATCAACGCTATAACGAAGGTTGTCCGGTGAGACTCGGAAACTTCCAAGTCATGTCACACTTGGAGAACCTAGCCGCTGCCTTGTCTTCGTGTTGCTAGCGAGAGGAGTCCGCGGGCTGGACCTCTTCTCGGTGCTTCATAGTTATTCAACGTGAGCTGGTTATAGACTTCCGCTGTAGCTAATTTGTGTAAATTATTTACAAAGAATAATTGTAACCTTCCGCTTTTGATTTATGTAATACTGTGTTCCTTATATGTGTGCTGTTGGGTGCCGCATAACACGGCACCACCCAATGCGATTCCTCGGGCAAGGCGGCACGGCCCCGTGATGGAGGTCGGGCCCCCTCAGGGAATAGGCTTGCCCCCGTCAGCCGGTGAGTCCCTGCAGGCAGAGGAAGCTCTCAGGCTAAGAGAGGAGAAGGGAACGCTACTTCTACAAGCCAGAAAGAGCAACACTTACTGGACGGCGTGAGCGCTCCAACGGGCTTGGATCCCCGGCCTCTGGGCCGGGGCAGAACAGCAAGGACCTGCAGCCGGAATGCTCGCTGGCTGTGGCGTCTGAGCCCCCGGCACACTCACGGGCGTCGCCCCACCGACGTCCTTCCTGGAAGCCCCTCCGCCTGAGGAAGAGTGGCGCGACGCTTGGGGTTCCTTGGACCGCCGCTGTCCGAGAAGAGACCCGCCTGATTGCGATACTCGGGGTCTCTTTGGGTCGCCGCTCGAGAAACCAGCGCCTCCGGGAGATGGGCGCAAGGGTGCCTGTCGAAGTGTGCGATCGACACTTCCCCCGGGCCTGCACAGGGCAGCCCGCGGAGGTTCTTTTTTCGGAGGGGCTAGTTCCTAGCGGAGAGCTTGCGCAGATGGACGAGTTAGTGAGAGCTTGACATGGGGAGTTTTACGTGGTTCAGGCCGCCGGAGCGTAAAACCCTACGTCCACGGCGAGCTATGGAGCTCGCTGTATTGCTTGCTGCTCAGGGCCGGGGGCCTGAGCTTGGGGGTGAGTTACAGCTTGAGAGTGTATGGCTGGCGTATGAGTTGCAGAATGCAAACCCAGGGGTGCGGATGGCTAGAGTCCGAACCCTGGCTAACGTCGCCTACCCGAGCCTTTTATAGTCCAAGACTCAGGTGGCTTACAAGGGGGGGCCGGGACCCGACAGGTGGTCCCGGGGAGATTGACTGATATCTACCGTATCTGCAGTTATGCCGGTAGTTGTCTCTGCCGAAGGCTTCTAAGTCTTCGTCTTGTAGCCCTGCCCATGCCGCATGCTAGTCGTAGTGGTTGATGACGGCGCAGGCGGCATGGAATGTCTTGTCGCGGCGTTTATTGGCTGGCAGGTTCTGACATCGCACGCCAGTCTGTGATGCGACTGGGCGCAACGGCACGTGACAGACGCATGCTCCGCGTTTCCGCGTCTTGGGAAGACGCGTGCCTTGAATACCTTGTACGGGCAAGGTCTGGGGCGCCTTTACGCCCGCTGCCTACCGCTTGGGGGCAGGCAGCACCGTTCTTCCGGCCACGTGGCGGGTTCGGAGCCCTTCTCTGAGGAGAGAAGGATTCGGCCTGCGGGGCACGTGGAGCCTCCGGACCTCTCCCCGCGGAGGGGGAGGTCCAGCTTCTGTATGCCACGTGGCGGGCCCGGAGCTCTCCTCTGCGGAGAGGGAGGTCCGGCCCCGCTGGACGCGTGGCGTCTACGGACCTCTCTCCCACGGAGGGGGAGGTCTGGCTCCTGTATGCCACGTGGCGGGCCCGGAGCTCTCCTCTGCGGAGAGGGAGGTCCACCCCGCCAGACGCGTGGCGCCTTCGGAGCTCTCCGGGCGGAGAAGGGCGAGTACCTTAGGCATTTTACCCTGTGCGCGGGGGTACCCCATATCGAGGGTACCGACAGTGGCCCCCGGGATCTCGGGGGAGATAGCGAGCCCGAGGTGGGACCTTCGTCTCTTCTGATCCGCGCACTTTCTTGTCTTGAGTACTCCCTGTGCTGGCAGGGTCTTGACGGCTTCGATGTTCAGCCTCTTAGGAGAGGGTGAAGCCTGACATCGGAGCTCGGCCCGGTTGTGGGGGCGGAGGTCCAGAAGTCATCGGAGCTCAGGCCAGCGAAGGGCGTGAGGTCCGGCATCAGCGCTCGCCTCCGAAAGGAGGGCGAGGACTGGCCTCGGAGCTCGGCCTGGCTGTGGAGGCGGAGTCCGGAAGTCATCGGAGCTCAGGCCAGCGAAGGTCGTGAGGTCCGGCATCAGCACTCGCCTCTGAAAGAAGGGCGAGAGCTGGCCTCGGAGCTCGGCCTGGCTGTGGAGGCGGAGTCCAGAACTGCTCAGTGGTCCCCCTTTCCTATCCCTTAGTCTCATTTGGCTTACTGTCCCAGGCCGGAATACGGGGCTTGGGTAATCCAGTGCACTTGGTCCCGGAGGTCTGGCCCCAGCCCCAGTCAGGGTGTAACCGCCCGGCCCCCTGGTACTCAGACCGTAGCGCCGGGAGGCAGAGTGCGCATGCTTTTGGTGCAAGACCGGGCAAAGCAAGGCTCCTGACCCCCCGTTCTAGCGTAGGTCTTTTCTCGGAGGAGACCAACTGGTGGTGCAATACCCTTATAGAGGGAGATCCGAAAGGCCACCGGGCCTCTGGCAGGTACCCCAAGCACTACCGCCTTCGGCAGGACGGCAAATATCGACTATGCATGAGAGCAGGAAAGAGGAACCGAGTGTACAATGGACGCACACTGTCTAGAGCGTGGGGAGGCGTTCATATAAATTAATGCGTAATTTAAATAAACACCTAAGTAAGCATGGTGAACTTACTGGGGTGGCGTCGGAGTGCCTGTCTTCACGCAGAGCGGGTCATGCGTGGCTTTGTCGTACGTCGGACACGGGGGGACCCCCATGGCTACATCAGGGGGAAGCATGGATTCGGTCCTGCATACCATGTGGAAGGGTAGTTCCCGTGACCCGGCCCTGGGAAGTCCGGCTGGCCCTCGACATGGAGGAGCCGGTATTCCCCGACGGCTCTGAGTGCGCGTCTGCACCGGTTGTGTGGGTCTGCTTGGCGTGGACTTGGCACGCATTGCATCCCTAACCAGTTTGACGGCGTCCAGGTGGCTCTCGGTCAGTAGGAGCCATGCCGGGTGGCTTATCTGACCAACGCGCGGGACGATGAGCGTTCCCTGCACTCGCCTCCTTGGACTACTGCGAGCTAGTCGCAGCCTTCCTCCTGGGTTATTCACCGCAATAGGATGTCGAGGCGCCACGCCAGTAAAGATACCAGCGCGTAGCACTTAGCCGTCCGCACCACCCGTTCAACGGATGCACGTTCATCAGGAAGGATGTCCTTCAAGGAGTCCCGGACCTCCGTGGTCCATGCATCGGGATTACTTGAGCTTCTGGATCTCGAGCGCTGGGTTGCACGGAGTCCTCAGCGACTCTTACGATCCTTTGGCGGCATCCAGGGCCGCCGGGACTGCCTAGCTTCGTGGCGTCGGTTCAGCCCCCTTCGCCCGGCTTAGCGGGCCGGGCTGTGGACCGCAGCAACGTCATCTCGAAGACTCCTTCATGCACGGGGGCTCCGATGGAGGTCTTCATTGAGAAGTTGTCGGCTGCGGCCGTGCCAGCGCGCGGTTCATGGCACAGGTCCAAGGCGAGGAATTCTTTCTCCAACATCTGCACATGAAGCAGATAAGCAGCTAGCTGTGGGTCATTGCAGGGGCATTCACCGTTAACTTGCTTGATAACCAGCTGGGAGTCGCCCTGTGCCAACAACTGGCGAGCGCCCAGAGACAGGACTGTCTTTTAGGCCAAAGACGAGTGCTTCATACTCTGCCAAGTTGTTGGTTGCCTTGGAATTGAAACGCACCATGTACCCAGACTGCTCCCCCGATGGCATGAGAAGCAGTACGCCGGCACCGGCCCCCTGCTTTCGCGAGGAGCCGTCGAAGAAGAGCGTCCAGTGAGGCCCGGTGAAGACCGGAGCTCGGTACTTTGGTTCACCGTCTTCGCGGCCCCCTGGGTCAGCCTTCGTTGGCGTCCACTCAGCCACAAAGTCAGCCAGTGCTTGGCTCTTGGCTGTCTGACGTGGTCGGGAGCTCAGCTTGAACTCCGCCGTCTTCGGGCTGTCTTCCGGCTTCGGAAGCTGGCAGTGAGTGCCAGCTCCGCCCACCGGCTGCTCTGGCGCACTTGTCCGCCAGGCTGAAGTGCTCAGAGGCATCGCAGACCTCTTTGGTCGCAAGCTTCTCAAGCATCTTCTCGTCTCGGACACTGTCCAAGTGCCACCACCATAGAAGCACTCTGAATATGCGGGATGGTGTTGCGTACCTGGGAGAACCGCTGGATGAAGGAGCGCAGCGACTCCCCAGGTTGTTACTTGATGGCTTGGAGGTCAAGCTCCGTGCCGGGACGGTTGTAGGAGCTGCCGAAGTTAGCGATGAACTGCCGGCAGAGCTCTCCCCAGGAAGTTATGGAACCCCGAGGGAGGATCATGAGCCAAGACCGGGTCGGGCCGGTCAAGGCGTCAGGGAAGTAGTTGGCCATGACGGCCTCATCCCCTCCTGCAGCAAGTACGGCGGTGGAGTAGACCTGAAGGAACTCCGCCGGGTTGACGCTGCTGTCAAACTTTTCGGGCAGGTGCGGCCAAAACCGGAGCCTAGTGTAGCTGGAATCTGCCGTGTGCTCACCAACCATTGGCGTGCGCATCAGCGACACAGCGGGTTGGCCGGAGCGTTGTCCCCGCCGAAGTTGAGGGTTTGTGGCGGCGACGACGAAACGGTCTACCTCGCGAATCCGCTGCTGGGTCGCTGCCTGAGGCGCGTCCCCAGCAGGCGGATTGAGTAGCAGCGCTCTTGCTGCGGCTAGCGCACCCCCACCGGGTACGCCCAGCGCTACTGAAGACCTGACACTGGTCGGAGCCTGCATTGCCGGGGTCGGCGCTGCCAGAGCCGGTTGCTGGCTCCCAGTGCAGGTATTGGTGCCGCGAACGCTTGGTTCGCCGCTGGCACAGTGTGCCCCGGTATGGGCAAGGCTGCTCCACAGACCGGGGACGCCGTTTGTGGGGCATATGGTTGTGGCATATGCTGCGCGGCGTATGCCTGGGGCAGAGCTCGCGTGGCGAAGATCTGCCCTTCAGGCTGGGTTGAGGCCGACGTCATACTCTCGCCAGCCTCTTAGTTGCGACGCCTTTCTCGACGTCGCTCGAAGAACACTCGGGCATCTTGGCCCAAGTGGCATCGCTCCGGCTCTGCCCCCAGGTCCGTCGACGGAAGCCTGGTGGAGCTGGAGTCCACCGTCTGCTCGCCAACCATTGGCGTGTGCATCAGCGGCACGGCCGGTTGGCCGGAGCGTCGTCCCCGCCGAAGTCGAAGGTTTGCGGCGGCGACGACGAGACGGTCTATCTCTCGAATCCACTGCTGGGTCGCTGCCTGAGGCGCGTCCCCAGCAGGCAGATTGTGCAGTAGCGCTCTTGCTGCGGCTGGCGCACCCCCGCCGGGTACGCCCAGCGCTACTGAAGACCTGACACTAGTTGGAGCCTGCATTGCTGGGGTCGGCGCTGCCAGAGCCGGTTGCTGGCTCCCAGTGCAGGTACACAGTGTACCCCGGTATGGGCAAGGTTGCGCCATAGGCCGGGGACGCCGCTCGCAGAGCACATGGTTGTGGCTTATGCTGTGCGGCGTACGCCTGGGGCAGAGCTCACGTAGCGAAGGTCTGCCCTCAAGGCTGGGTCGAGGCCGACGTCATGTTGTCGCCAGCCTCTTGAGTGCGACACCTTTCTCGACGTCGCTCGAGGAACACTCGGGCATCTTGGCCCAAGTGGCACCGTTCCAGCTCTGTCCTCAGGTCCGTCGACGGAAGCTTGGTGGAGCTGGAACCCGCCGTCTGCCCGTCAACCGTTGGCGTGCGCGTCAGCGACACAGCCGGTTGGTCGGAGCGTCGTCCCCGCCGAAGTCAATGGTTTGAGGCGGCGACGACAAGACGGTCTACCTCGCGAATCCACTGCTGGGTCGCTGCCTGAGGCGCGTCCCCAGCAGGCGGATTGTGCAGTAGCGCCCTTGCTTCGGCTAGCGCACCCCCACCGGGTATGCCCGGCGCTACTGAAGGCCTGACGCTGGATGGAGCCTGCATTGCCGGGGTCGGTGCTGCCAGAGCCGGTTGCTGGCTCCCAGCTTGCCCTGACACACTCCGTCCTGAGTGTGTCATCATGTACTCTCCCCTGGTCACGGTTCGCCATGAACACGGAGGGGGAGAGTTTGCCGCTGAAGGAAGCTTGGTCATCTTCGTCGGCGGAAACTCGTCGCGCTAGGAGAAAAGCCCCCTACCTGGCGCGCCAAATGTCGAAGTGTGCGATCGACACTTCCCCCAGGCCTGCACAGGGCAGCCCGCGGAGGTTCTTTTTTCGGAGGGGCTAGTTCCTAGCGGAGAGCTTGCGCAGATGGACGAGTTAGTGAGAGCTTGAGACGGGGAGTTTTACGTGGTTCAGGCCGCCGGAGCGTAAAACCCTACGTCCACGGCGAGCTATGGAGCTCGCTGTATTGCTTGCTGCTCAGGGCCGGGGGCCTGAGCTTGGGGGTGAGTTACAGCTTGAGAGTGTATGGCTGGCGTATGAGTTGCAGAATGCGAACCCAGGGGTGCGGATGGCTAGAGTTCGAACCCCGGCTAACGTCGCCTACCCGAGCCTTTTATAGTCCAAGACTCGGGTGGCTTACATGGGGGCGCCGGGACCCGACAGGTGGTCCCGGGGAGATTGACTGATATCTACCGTATCTGCAGTTATGCCGGTAGTTGTCTCTGCCGAAGGCTTCTAAGTCTTCGTCTTGTAGCCCTGCCCATGCCGCATGCTAGTCGTAGTGGTTGATGACGGCGCAGGCGGCATGGAATGTCTTGTTGCGGCGTTTATTGGCTGGCAGGTTTTGACATCGCGCGCTAGTCTGTGATGCGACTGGGCGCAACGGCACCTGACAGACGCGTGCTCCGCGTTTCTGCGTCTTGGGAAGACGCGTGCCTTGAATACCTTGTACGGGCAAGGTGTGGTGCGCCTTTACGCCCGCTGCCTACCGCTCGGGGGCAGGCAGCACCGTTCTTCCGGCCACGTGGCGGGTCCGGAGCCCTTCTCTAAGGAGAGAAGGGTCTGGCCTGCGGGGCACGTGGAGCCTCCGGACCTCTCCCCGCGGAGGGGGAGATCCAGCTTCTGTATGCCACGTGGCGGGCCCGGAGCTCTCCTCTGCGGAGAGGGAGGTCCGGCCCCGCTGGACGCGTGGCGTCTTCGGACCTCTCTCCCACGGAGGGGGAGGTCCGGCTCCTGTATGCCACGTGGCGGGCCCGGAGCTCTCCTCTGAGGAGAGGGAGGTCCGGCCCCGCCGGACGCGTGGCGCCTTCGGAGCTCTCCGGGCAGAGAAGGGCGAGTACCTTAGGCATTTTACCCTGTGCGCGGGGGTACCCCATATCGAGGGTACCGACAGTGCCCTGGCCCCCTCGCTTGGCGCAAGCGACGCCCTCGGAGGAGACCGGGCATGTTTCTTCTCTGGCTGCCCGGGGGCCGGCTCCTTCCCCTTCCCCTTGTCGGCGGCCTGAGTTCCGCCGGCCCTCAATGCAGGTTGGACAGCGACAGACACCTCGCGCTCCGACCCGGAGCACTCGGTCCCAGAGATCAAGATGCCCCGGAGGGCATCCCCAACCTGATGAACGGCGATCCCAATGTCGTTGAGATTCGGCATCTTCCGCAGCAGCTCTGACCTCCTCTGCGGCTCCAAGAAGAGGGGAGTTCCAGAGGCCGGGAAGACGAGGTCGCCACCGATGACGTAGTCGCTGCTCACCTTGGCCACCATCTCGTACAGCTCTTCATAGGAAGGATCAGAGCCGAGACCCTTCTCCAACCTGGTGCAGTCGAGCTCGCCGGTGTAGTACCATGCCGGGCGGTTGCGCTGCTGCAAGGGCGCAATATGGCGCGACAAGAAATCCACTAGCACCATCAGGGACGTCAGCCCCTCGTTGGCCAGGAACCGGATCCGCTCCAAGACCGGTGCGCACTCCTGCTCCAGCTCCGGGACCTCCTCCCAGAAGCGACGCTCGGTGGTTGGGCCGGCAGTTGGGAGCTGCAGGCGATCATGTTCGTCGGTCTGCACGATCACCCAGTTCTCCCTCAAGTTTTCCCACCTCGACGCACCGAAAGGTAGAAGGTACCCAGAGGCCTTCGGATCCTTGCAGCGATGCTGGAAGTAATACGCGCCCAGCTGAGTCTTCGAGCTGCGCCCGGTCGTCCGCAACACGAAGAAGTAGCGGAAGAGCGTCGCTGAAGCGAGCACACCCACGAACATCTCGCAGAAATGGACGAAGACGGCGGCCATCGCGAAGGAGTTGGGGGAAAGGTGGTGGAGCTGGAGACCGTACGTCTCCAGCAGCGTGAAGAAGAAGGAAGAAATTGGCGGGACAAACCCCGCCATGGCGTAGGCAGTGAAGAAGACCATCTCCCCCTTCTCCAGGAGCAGGGGGTGAGATCCCTGGCGGAGCCGGCGTTTCTGCTCCTCCGTGTGCCAGCCCAGCAGCCTACGCACGGGTCCGATGACACGACCCCATTTGGTCCTGTCGAGCCAGGATCACGCTGAGGGGTGCTGCGTTGCACAGCACCGTATAACACACGTCAAAGGTACAAGCGGAAGCGGAAGCTTTATTACATAAACAAGTTTATTAACATGTTTACATCAAAATAAGTTTAGTCCACACTCGCGGGCGTAGACTAAGCATCAAGTGCACGTTCAGCCCTCGAACGTGTCCTTGCTAGCACACACGCACACTAACTCTGCGGCGTGCACGACTCCCACTCGACGGGGTTCCCCTCCTGGGGTTCCGTCTCCTCTTCGGGAGTCCCTTCTTCATAGAACCCTGCAAAAGCTTCAAACACAAGCAGTGAGCACGAAGGCTCAGCAAGTCTGACCCGTCTCACCTAAACATGGAACTTCTACATGAGGGTAATGGGTTACATGAGGTAAAATCATTTGCAAGGACTCGCCTAATTAGTAGAACCTTACTTTCAAGTTTTAGCAGCAGGTTGTGGAGAACCTTACGCGAAGGTACATGAGAGAGCCGCAATCAAACAAGAAACGCATTTCTCTCATGTACTTTGCCCAAAGTTGAAAAGAACTTTAGTTAGCTCTAAGCTACAGCATATCATTAACAATCAATGTCCATCTTTCAATCAGCAACATTTTAACATGTAACTAGCCTGTTCATTCTACGTCACGGTACAGTGAACAAGTGGTACTCACTGACCGCGAGGGACGGCGATTATAATCGATTTACACCTGCAGGGATTACCCGAACAACCCGTCACGTACGCCCGTACTCGATGTTGCCTACAACAACCATCACGGACGCCGTACGCGACTACCTTTCACCCGTTAGCCAAATATTGAACCGGTCCCATCGTCCCGAGCAAGAGGTCCCTGCACGCGCATCTCTGTGCCGCCAGCTGATTTACACCTCGAGCTCTCAACCTACCCTCTGAACGACGGGCAATGCCTCAATACCCAGCTACCCGAGTTACATCAGTTTCCCGGTTCCCATATAGCCGGTAGGTCTTCGGTACTGTTCTAGCTTGTTCAACAGGCCCGCACACGGCTCGGTCCTCAATCGACACAAGCGGAGCTACAGCACACAGGCCCCAAAGTCCTGCTGCCCTTACTCTCCGCTCGGTCTCATTTTCTTGCCATGTGTTTCATGTGCTATCTCTACCCGAGCAATGTGCCTCTAGCCTATTCTCGCGAGTAGTTCCAACTACTCGACTTGTACCGAATCCTACTCTATCCTAGCCATGCAGTGGCTAACGAGGTTTTCCATCCTAAACCCAACCCATGGTTTTATTGGCTGTGCAGTTGGGTTTTCAATCAAGACTCTAATGCAAAGACAATGGAAGCAAATATGTGCTCAAAACAATAAAAATTTGTAAAAAGGTTAATGCAAACCGGGGCTTGCCTTGCTGCTCTGGGTCGTAGGCTAGCTGTTCCTCCGGAGTGACGAAGTCTAGGACTTCGGGTTCCTCCTCGACCTTAGCGACTACATGATAAGAACAATGTATGTATTAATTTAAATGCATTTGTTATTAAGTTCGAAGTTGTGAAGTCTACAACCCTTGCTAGACAGACCTAATGACTGTGAAACTTTTACTGTGGCTTGGTTACAACCTAAACAAAGACTTGGTCAAGTTTTAGTTGCAGCAAAGCTCATTTGAGCCCTCCACAAATAATTATGTCCTTGACCTTAATTGGAACTCTTAGGGTGTTCTAGGAATTTTCATGAGACAAACTATGACTTTCTGAAAACTAGATTTTCAGAGGGTTCTAATGGAGTTGGTCTCACTTAATTTGGAAGTCTCTAGCTAAAGATATGAGCTAAACAATTTCAGAGAAAATTCTGAAAATGTTTCTGAACATTTTCTATTTTCTCTGGAACAGTTTCACTAATCACACCATTAGGTGGATTAAATGAGCTCAAATGGATCTGAAATTTTTATGGTAGTTCAAGGATATTTTAGTGAACATCTCAGCAAAATTTCAGCATTTTCCTCCAAAGGATTCTCCAGTTAAAATTCCTAACAGTTTAAATTTTAAGGAATTAATTCTGGAGAATTAAGGAATTTCATGAAGTGAAACTTGATTTTCTGGAAAGTACTCAGAGAGCTGAATCCAGCAAAATTTGGTTCACTCGATTTGGAGCTTTCTAGCCAAAGTTATGAGGATTTGAAGTTTGAAGGAAATCTGAAAATCGGGGAAAAGTTTAAACTCGCGCGTGGGCCCAGGGGACACGCGTCGCACACCGAAGCGACAGCACACCGCGGCCCACAAGGCTTTTGCGCGCCAGCACACCCGATCCCGGCCGCAGCCGGATCCCGATTCAAAATATCGGCCGCTGACAGCTGGGGTCCACCCCCTTCTTCAACCTCGCGACACCCGCGCTCCGCCGCCGAGGGACCTCGCCGGAGAGCTCGCCGCTGGCTGCTGTGCAGCTCCAAACTCCTTGATTCTGGCCGCCCCTGCCTACTTTTACTTGGGGAACATGATCCGAGGGTCAGCTGCTCATGACAACGGCCGGAGTATGGTCGGCGACGAGCCGCCATATCGGAATGACTTCGGCCATGTCGGCTGCCTCTCCTAGTACCTCAGCTACTTGGGAAATCGGTCGGGGAGCATCAGTGGACCTCAGAGAAGGTCGACATGAACTCGAGGCAGCTCGGGGAAGGCCCGAAACAGGTCCTCACCGTGCGCCCGATACCCCCCGTTCGTTCCGCCATTAGTAGACCTTGAATTACGCCGGGCACAGAGGTTCTCCGGCCCAGAGTTGTGAAGGCAACTTGTGCGTCACCGTGTCTAGCTCGTGTGGGAGTGGCCTGAGGCCCTCTAATCCTTTCTAGAGCACGAATTAAACAGAATCGTACCCGAAGGTCGTTCTGCACACAGAAAGGGGAAAAGTGGAAATTCGCCGCCGGTGAGCAACCACTCGAGCTGTGGCTCGGGGATGAGCAGCACCGGTCACCTGCGCGTCCAAGGGTGTCTTGGCTCGGGTGTGACAACGCCCAGGTTGGGCTGTCCACGAGAGCCCGAGGTGCGGCGGTTTCCAGTTCCGAGTTTGATCTTTCGGCACAGCCGATATCACTCGGTTTCAATCGATCTCTATCAGTGGGAAGGATGGAGGATGGTCGCTAGTACCTTGCTGGGATCTTGGAATGGAAAGAGGGAGCTGCGATCGGCTTGATCAAGCAGGAACTCGAGCGCCGGTGATGGCAGTGGGAAAAACAGTCGTGCACGTCGGTAGCTCGGGGAAATGGTGACTGAAGCACGCCGGGGAGGGAACAAATAGCCCGACCGGCTGGTCTCCGGCTTGGGGCACGCAGCAGGAGCTGGCGCCGGCTGCCCCCTTCGGTGGCGCGCGCGCACAGCTGCCGGGAACCGACTGAACTGTGGTTCAGTCGGTTTGCTTTGAGGCAGAGGCTGACATGTGGGTCCCACTCCTCTTTTAACCTCTGAAATTTATTCCTAACAGCTGTGGTAAACAGTGAACCCTATTCTACCCTTGGCAATTCAAATTATTCACCCAAGAGCCATTTGAATTGATCAAAGTTCAAATGAGGTTTGGTTTGAATGAATTTCAGCACAAGTTCAGTTTGAAATTCAAATAAAGTTTGAATTTCTCCCCCTTAGCTCATGTCAAGATCAACTCCAAATGGAGTGAAAATTGGTGTGTGAGCTCACAAAAATGTGCTGAGTAAGAATATGCCTTCCACTTTTAAATTCAGTGGGTGAAAACAGTTTGAATTTGAATATGGTTTCAAACTGCCCTCCTCCTATCTATACCCAAAATAACCTCAAAAAGGTTTTGAATTTGGGTGAAACTTGGCATGGACATCCTTAGCAACGTGTAGGAGTTTTCATATGCCCAGCCCATCCATATCACATGTGGGAAACACCACTTTTGCAATGTGTGAGTTTGTTCTCAAATGAGCATGTTGATAGTTGTTACTTGCTCTTCATTTGTGTTCATCATTCTTGCTCAAATGAGGTGTGTGGTGTGGTGATGAACACTGCAAATGAGTGTCAAAACTGAGGCCCTTACATTCCTCCCCCCTTAAAAGAATCTCGTCCCGAGATTATAAGGTGAAAATGAGAGAGAGGACGGTGGAAAATTACCGGATATGCGACGTGAAAAAGTCGGGGTAGTTAGTGCGAAGGAATTCTTTGCTCTCCCATGTCGCTTCGTCCATGGAGTGATTATTCCATAGAACCTTGTAGAACCACAACGTACGGTTGCGTGTGGTTCGGGCCTTTTCATCAATAATCTGCACCGGCTCCTCCCGATAGGTGAGATCCGGTTGCAGTTCTTCAATGTCTTCCAGCTGAACGGTAGTTGATAGCTTAAGACACTTCCTCAGCTGGGAAATGTGAAAGACGTCGTGCACACCGGAAAGTGCTTCTGGTAATTGCAGCCGGTATGCTACCGATCCACATCTTTCGGTAATCTGGAATGGACCGATGAATCGGGGTGCCAACTTTCCTCTCACCCCAAATCTGTTTACGCCCTTCATTGGAGACACTCGTAGGTATACGTGATCTCCAACTTCGAATTGTAACGGGCGCCTCCTCCGGTCCGCATACTGTTTCTGTCGGGATTGAGCGGCTTTTAGGTTCGCTTGAATCAGTCGAACCTTTTCTTCCGCGTTGTTGACAAGGTCAATCCCGAAGGTAACCCTCTCGCCAGACTCACACCAGTTCAGTGGTGTGCGGCATTTCCTGCCGTATAGCGCCTCGTAGGGCGCCATCTTGATGCTGGCCTGGTACCCATTGTTGTACGAGAACTCGGCTAATGGCAAGTGATCATCCCAATTCTTGCCGTGGTCGATAGCGCAAGCTCGTAGCATGTCTTCTAGGATTTGATTTACCCGCTCAGTTTGCCCATCTGTCTGCGGGTGGTAGGCTGAACTACGGATCAGCTTCGTCCCCAAGACAGCGTGTAGCTGCTCCCAAAAACGGGACACAAATAAAGTGCCTCGATCCGATATGATGGTACGGGGTACGCCGTATAAGCATAGGATCCGTGAGATGTACAGTTCAGCGTACTTCTTGGCGTTGTAGTTGGTGTTGACCGGGATGAAATGGGCAACTTTGGTGAGTCGATCGACGATCACCCACACAGAATCATGTTTCTGTGAGGTGGTGGGTAAACCGACGACGAAATCCATGCTCACGTCCTCCCACTTCCAGGCAGGAATGCCCAGTGGTTGCAGCAGTCCCGGTTTCCGCATGTGGTCTGCCTTCACCCTTCGACATGTATCACACTCGGACACGTACTTTGCAGTCTCTCGTTTCATCCGTGTCCACCAAAACTTTCTTCTGAGTTCTTGATACATTTTGTTGCTGCCGGGGTGAATAGAAAATTTTGATAAGTGAGCCTCATCAAAGATTTTCTTCCGTAACTCCGGGTTTCGGGGTACGACGATCCGGTCCTTGAACCATAGGACGCCGTCTCCGTCCTTCCGGAAGCATTTCAACTCCCCACTGTCTATACGCCTCCGCAAATGTGACATGCCCTTGTCATTCTTCTGGGCTGCCGCTATCTCTTCACGGATGGTGGGGATCAAAGCTAGGTTGTAGAGAGCTCCATGTGGAATCACATGTAGTGGTGGTTCGCTCTCTTCCAACGGTGTGATGGTCAGAGTATTGACGTGTGACTTGCGGCTCAGCGCATCTGCCACAACGTTTGCCTTGCCCGGATGATAATGGATCTCTATCTCGTAATCCTTTATCAGTTCTAACCATCTTCGTTGCCTCATGTTCAGCTCCTTCTGAGTGAATATGTACTTGAGGCTTTTGTGGTCGGTATATAAATGTACGAGGTTACCGAGTAGGTAGTGCCTCCACATTTTTAGTGCAAGTACCACGGCAGCGAGCTCCAAGTCGTGAGTCGGATAATTTTGCTCATGGTTCCTAAGCTGCCGTGATCCATACGCGACCACTCTTCGGTCTTGCATCAGCACACATCCGAGCCCAATGCCGGATGCATCGCAGTACACATCGAACGGTTTTGTTGTGTCTGGCTGCGCCAAAACCGGTGCTGATGTCAGGTGCTTGACTAAAGCCTTGAATGCTGCTTCACATGTTGGACTCCACACATATTTGGTGGCCTTCTTCAGCAGCTCTGTCATTGGCTTGGCAATCTTCGAGAAGTTCGGAATGAACCTCCGATAATATCCCGCGAGTCCGAGGAAACTCCGTACCTCATGAACGGTTCTCGGGGATTTCCAATTCAGCACTTGCGTGATCTTGCTCGGGTCCACAGCGATACCCTCCGCTGAGATGATATGCCCGAGGAAAGGCACTTGCGATATCCAAAACTCGCATTTGCTGAATTTTGCGTATAACTTGTGATCCCGCAGCCGTTGCAAGACTATACGCAGATGTTTCTTGTGATCTTCCTCCGACTTGGAATATACCAGGATGTCGTCGATGAAGACCACGACAAACTTGTCCAGCTCCGGCATGAATACCGAGTTCATTAAGTACATGAAATGAGCTGGAGCATTGGTGAGGCCGAAGGACATGACCAGATACTCATAAAGTCCGTACCTTGTCGAAAAAGCTGTCTTTGGAATGTCCTCCGCCCTTATCTTAATCTGATGGTACCCGGATCTTAAATCCATCTTGGAAAAGATCTTTGCTTCGACCAACTGATCAAACAACATGTCGATCCGTGGCAACGGGTACTTGTTCTTGATGGTTACGGCATTTAATGGACGGTAGTCCACGCAAAGCCGCAACGTTTCATCCTTCTTCTTGACAAATAATGCCGAACAGCCCCATGGTGAGGAGCTCGGCCTAATAAAACCCTTCTCCAGAAGATCCGTGAGCTGAGTCTTCAGTTCAGCCAACTCCTTGGGCGCCATCTTGTACGGCCTTCGGGATATTGGCATGGTTCCCGGTGCAAGTTCAATCTTGAACTCCACCTCTCTATCGGGTGGCATCCCCGGCAAATCGTCCGGGAACACATCCGGGAACTCTCGGACCACTGGAATGTCTTCCAATCTGATGGTTGTGGCTTGATAGACACTTGGAAGTTTTATTTCTGGACTGTCCAGAAATAATGAGTGAGAACCGTGCACCTCTGAGTTTAAGTGCACGACTCGAAGGACGGTGTCTAAAACAGCGTCGTGGCGGGTTAACCACGACATCCCTAGGATGACATCGACCTTCTGTCCCTCTAAGATAATGAGAGACGTGGGGTACACTCTACCCGCTAAGCATAATGGTGCTTTGGAGACCATTACGCTTGCTGAAATCTTCCCACCCGGTGAACAAATTAAATATGGATTATCGGTGGGTAGTATTGGCAAGCTGTGTTTAGCAATGAAAGCTTGGCTAATAAAATTATGCGTGGCGCCCGAATCAAATAGTACTATAGCGGGATGCTGGTGGAGTTGGAACATACCCGCAAGGATTGGCTCACCCTCCGGCACGTCCTCAATGGCAAGCTGGTGGACAGTACCGGGCCTAGGGTTTGCCCGCCGCGCATTAGTAGGGTTCCGGGGTTGATTCCTCCCCGGAAACTGTGGTGCCACTCCGCCGCCTTGCCTCTCCGGGCAACTGCTCGCGAAGTGTCCTGGACGACCACACTTGTAACATGTGGCCGCTGCTGGTGGAGTACTTGGTGGACGAAAGCCCGGCATGCGTTGCGGAGGTGCAAACGCACGCGGCATCGCCCGCTGCTGCTGCTGTTGTTGCGGTGGTGCTGGCAGTGCCGGCCGGAACGCCGGTGAAGAGTACGGCCGACTGCGGAATGGCATCGACCGCTGTGGTGGCTGCCAGCGTGAACCTGATGGTGGGCGATTCACCATCCGAAACATTTGAGAAGGACCGCCTCCTTCTCCGCTGCTCTGCGGCGCGCTTCGCTTTCGCTCTGCCGCCGCCAACTCCTTGCCGGAGTCCTCCTGAACAATCGCAGCATCAATTATGTCGTTGAGGCTGCCGCGATTGAACATCGCCAGCTTGTCCTTCAGGAGCGGGTTAAGCCCCTGGTAAAAGTGGTCCCGCCGCTTCTCGTCCGTATCTGCGTGATACGACGCGTAGAGCGCGAGATCGTTGAACGCCCTGGAATATTCCAGCGCGTTTCGGCTCCCTTGTTGCAGGTGTAGGAACTCCTGCATCTTCCTCTTCATCAAACCGGGCGGTATATGATAGGCCCTGAAGGCCGTCCGGAACTCCGCCCAGGTCATCACTCGGTCGGTGGGCTGTGAAGCACAGAAGTTGGCCCACCACGCGCTCGCGGATCCTTGGAGCTGCTGGACCGCGAACTGAGTCTTGCGCTGCTCGCTGATTTGGAGCAGCCCGAACTTCATCTCTATGGCGCGGAGCCAGTTGTCCGCGTCAAGTGGTTCATCCGCCCTTGAGAATACAGGGGGATGAGTCGCCAGGAAGTCGGAGTAGGAGCTCTGTTGGCGCTCCTCGCGATCTTGACGTCTCTCTGGGCGAGACGTATTCGCAATTAACGTTTGCAGCAGCTCTGTATGCTGCTGATGTGAACCCGCCATTGCCGCGACAATGTCGGCCAATGTAACCGTTGGCAGTGGCGGTGGCGGTGTTTGCTGTTGCTGTTGCTGCTGTTGTCCCGAGGAGTCCTCGGGAGGCGGTTGGGAGGTCTCTCCCCCTTGACTGGTACCCCCAACGTCAGGGTTGGCACGAGTACGCGTCATTCTGAAATTCAAAATAGCAGCAATTAGCACATGTCTTCCCTAAATTCCATAACAGCAGTAGGTATTGAAGCGACGCATGATTAACTTGCACAACATTCACATATATTGATAAAGCATAAACTTTATACAAGATACATTATTCTCGAATCTCCGAGAAGTCGTGCTCATGTCGTCACTACCTATACATACGCTACCGTCTACACGACATGTCACCGATTACAAAAGTTGGGTTACGCTACCCTAGCTGCCCTACTTGGCAACCGTAACCCCCTACTCGGAGTAGAACTCGACCTCCTGTGGGTCGTCCTCCTCCGGTACCTCTGCTGGTGGCTCGGGGTCTACCACCTCTTCTCCCATTCCAGGTTCTCCCATGGCTGGAAGACCCAAGACTACCGGTACGCCCAATACCGGGGGCACGAGGTCCTGCAATGCATGCACCTCGTCCATAGCCTGGTTGTAATCCTCTTCCCAGCCTTGTCCTTCCTCAATAGCGTCGTCCCGCTCTTGAGCAAGGTCCGCATTCTGCTGGGTTAGGGTCTGCACCAGCTCTTGCAACGCCGCGATGTCAACACGGCCCTTCTTCTTTGCCTTCTTCAGACGACGCAACTGATTGTGTTGTTCATTCAGTCGCTTGATCGTCGGAAGGAGCACATTGCGGAGTGCGCTGTGAGCACCCTCGAAGTGGTCTCCACGGCTTGTGCTCTCCTTGAGCTTGTTGGCGAGATGCTCCGTATGAACAGCTTGGCTGTCCATCACAGCGTTTCCCGCCCTCATTTGGAGGCTGAGGTTTGCCTCCGCGGGGTTGTACCTTGGGCAATTCGGGTCTGTTGCCTCCAGGTACCTCTCTCCCCACACATGCTGAGCTCGCCCCTCCACCGGAACGAGTGCATATGGAGTACCCTCCATAGCCTGCACGTGTAGTTGGCAGAAACGTGACATAGTGTCACGGGCTGCCACTTGCCACATCCCTTCCGGTTGTCTTCCTCTCACCGTGACGGTGAATGGCACCCAACCGGGTGGCGTAGGCCCTGCAGGAACCTCGACATGGATCGTCCACGTCTTGTTCCCCTCTTCGCCTTCTTCCTTGGCGAAGTATTGCGGCATCTGGTTGTACCCGAAATATTGGAGCATTTGCCACAATGCTTCCGGGTAGCCGCTACGGTCAGAGCAGTGGGAAACTACCCACCCGTTCTCCAACCGTTTATCTGCTGCCATCTGTAAAAATATATTTGAGAAATGTCAAATATTTATTTAAACAGTAAACTATTGAGTTATAACATAAGATATGTCATTGAACCCATAACACTTGGAAACATAGTTCAAATTTTTAAACAAATTTGACTGCTGATCTGCTGTTACCATGACAGCCCTGACCAGTTTCCATATCAACCTGATTTAGGCCAGGTTAACAGCAAAACTAATTCTGGAGCTCAACATCAAAGTTAAAGCTAACTTCAATAGCTTTCCAGAAAGCATTTGCTTGGCCTATGATCTGTCCTGGTTCAAAAGTTATGAGATGTCAAAGTTAACAGAATTTCTGGAGAAAATTGGACAGCACCTCCCTGCTTTAGGTACTGCTTTGATCCAAGAATCCCAGTTAATTCTATTCCTAACCTGACAAAACTTTCTGTTACAAAGTTGTAACCTATCTCATAAGCTTTCCAGAACTACCTCATTTCCTATTTTTGGCTTTTTAAGCAGGAAGTTATGCTTAATTTACAGAGAGTTTACAGAGAGTCCTTGCTCTGTCCTGTTTCCTGGACAGTTTCAACTCTACTGCATTTTTCGAGTGGTTAAGGGATGAAACACCTCTGGAACTCAACAGAAAAGTTGTAAAGCTCCTCCAAAGCTTTCCAGAAATGTATCATACGACCCCAACCTCGAAAGAACTCAACCTCTAACCTCTGATTAAATTCAGCCTTGATCCAGCTGAAAACAGAGTGCTCTGTCCTTAACATCCTATAAGTTGAAAACTTGTTAGCTTTGAATATCCTGTTCAAGGGAAGGAGTTACATCAAGTCTTACTACTTTGGATCAAAACCTTCAAGTTTTTAAATGAAGTTGTTCACTTAGTTGGGTGTGACGTCGATGCATCACCAGATTATGTCGGTACTACGTCCTCACAAAGGAAAAACCTATACCGGACTTAGCCGGCTTCGTTAGTTCAGTGGCACTACTCGTCACTCGCACACGGATGCTACACGTCTACCGTTTCGTGGTAAGGCTACCTGCAGAAACTCAAACAATCATCAGACTCGGCTGCACACCGAGCCCGGAATCCATACAGTTGGTACACCCGGCCGTCATCACTCGCCCGGATGTTCTCAAGCCAAACACGCCTTGAGTTACGTGTTCACGTTTCAGACCACGTGACGGGGTCTCCCATGTTGCACCACGCACGCCAGGGACAGACGTTGCTCGAATACCCCAAACGACATGAAGAGTCGTAGAGGATACTAAAGCGGGTCGGGTTACCTGCCACCCGTGGGGCTCCACCCTTCAGCTTGTGCGCACTGGTGGACAGCGCTTACGTGCACCCCCCAAGACATGAACGTCCCGAGATGCACGATTTTCCGACATAACAAATAGGGTTAATATGCCACTTTCTATATGCTAATAACATCCTTATACGGGCTACTAACTCGTTCCTCACTGGATTTTTGAAAAAGAAGACCTTTGTACTGTGTTAAACCTCAAGCGAGCTCTGATACCACGCTGACACGACCCCATTTGGTCCTGTCGAGCCAGGATCACGCTGAGGGGTGCTGCGTTGCACAGCACCGTATAACACACGTCAAAGGTACAAGCGGAAGCGGAAGCTTTATTACATAAACAAGTTTTTTAACATGTTTACATCAAAATAAGTTTGGTCCACACTCGCGGGCGTAGACTAAGCATCAAGTGCACGTTCAGCCCTCGAACGTGTCCTTGCTAGCACACACGCACACTAACTCTGCGGCGTGCACGACTCCCACTCGACGGGGTTCCCCTCCTGGGGTTCCGTCTCCTCTTCGGGAGTCCCTTCCTCATAGAACCCTGCAAAAGCTTCAAACACAAGCAGTGAGCACGAAGGCTCAGCAAGTCTGACCCGTCTCACCTAAACATGGAACTTCTACATGAGGGTAATGGGTTACATGAGGTAAAATCATTTGCAAGGACTCGCCTAATTAGTAGAACCTTACTTTCAAGTTTTAGCAGCAGGTTGTGGAGAACCTTACGCGAAGGTACATGAGAGAGCCGCAATCAAACAAGAAACGCATTTCTCTCATGTACTTTGCCCAAAGTTGAAAAGAACTTTAGTTAGCTCTAAGCTACAGCATATCATTAACAATCAATGTCCATCTTTCAATCAGCAACATTTTAACATGTAACTAGCCTGTTCATTCTACGTCACGGTACAGTGAACAAGTGGTACTCACTGACCGCGAGGGACGGCGATTATAATCGATTTACACCTGCAGGGATTACCCGAACAACCCGTCACGTACGCCCGTACTCGATGTTGCCTACAACAACCATCACGGACGCCGTACGCGACTACCTTTCACCCGTTAGCCAAATATTGAACCGGTCCCATCGTCCCGAGCAAGAGGTCCCTGCACGCGCATCTCTGTGCCGCCAGCTGATTTACACCTCGAGCTCTCAACCTACCCTCTGAACGACGGGCAATGCCTCAATACCCAGCTACCCGAGTTACATCAGTTTCCCGGTTCCCATATAGCCGGTAGGTCTTCGGTACTGTTCTAGCTTGTTCAACAGGCCCGCACATGGCTCGGTCCTCAATCGACACAAGCGGAGCTACAGCACACAGGCCCCAAAGTCCTGCTGCCCTTACTCTCCGCTCGGTCTCATTTTCTTGCCATGTGTTTCATGTGCTATCTCTACCCGAGCAATGTGCCTCTAGCCTATTCTCGCGAGTAGTTCCAACTACTCGACTTGTACCGAATCCTACTCTATCCTAGCCATGCAGTGGCTAACGAGGTTTTCCATCCTAAACCCAACCCATGGTTTTATTGGCTGTGCAGTTGGGTTTTCAATCAAGACTCTAATGCAAAGACAATGGAAGCAAATATGTGCTCAAAACAATAAAAATTTGTAAAAAGGTTAATGCAAACCGGGGCTTGCCTTGCTGCTCTGGGTCGTAGGCTAGCTGTTCCTCCGGAGTGACGAAGTCTAGGACTTCGGGTTCCTCCTCGACCTTAGCGACTACATGATAAGAACAATGTATGTATTAATTTAAATGCATTTGTTATTAAGTTCGAAGTTGTGAAGTCTACAACCCTTGCTAGACAGACCTAATGACTGTGAAACTTTTACTGTGGCTTGGTTACAACCTAAACAAAGACTTGGTCAAGTTTTAGTTGCAGCAAAGCTCATTTGAGCCCTCCACAAATAATTATGTCCTTGACCTTAATTGGAACTCTTAGGGTGTTCTAGGAATTTTCATGAGACAAACTATGACTTTCTGAAAACTAGATTTTCAGAGGGTTCTAATGGAGTTGGTCTCACTTAATTTGGAAGTCTCTAGCTAAAGATATGAGCTAAACAATTTCAGAGAAAATTCTGAAAATGTTTCTGAACATTTTCTATTTTCTCTGGAACAGTTTCACTAATCACACCATTAGGTGGATTAAATGAGCTCAAATGGATCTGAAATTTTTATGGTAGTTCAAGGATATTTTGGTGAACATCTCAGCAAAATTTCAGCATTTTCCTCCAAAGGATTCTCCAGTTAAAATTCCTAACAGTTTAAACTTTAAGGAATTAATTCTGGAGAATTAAGGAATTTCATGAAGTGAAACTTGATTTTCTGGAAAGTACTCAGAGAGCTGAATCCAGCAAAATTTGGTTCACTCGATTTGGAGCTTTCTAGCCAAAGTTATGAGGATTTGAAGTTTGAAGGAAATCTGAAAATCGGGGAAAAGTTTAAACTCGCGCGTGGGCCCAGGGGACACGCGTCGCACGCCGAAGCGACAGCACACCGCGGCCCACAAGGCTTTTGCGCGCCAGCACACCCGATCCCGGCCGCAGCCGGATCCCGATTCAAAATATCGGCCGCTGACAGCTGGGGTCCACCCCCTTCTTCAACCTCGCGACACCCGCGCTCCGCCGCCGAGGGACCTCGCCGGAGAGCTCGCCGCTGGCTGCTGTGCAGCTCCAAACTCCTTGATTCTGGCCGCCCCTGCCTACTTTTACTTGGGGAACATGATCCGAGGGTCAGCTGCTCATGACAACGGCCGGAGTATGGTCGGCGACGAGCCGCCATATCGGAATGACTTCGGCCATGTCGGCTGCCTCTCCTAGTACCTCAGCTACTTGGGAAATCGGTCGGGGAGCATCAGTGGACCTCAGAGAAGGTCGACATGAACTCGAGGCAGCTCGGGGAAGGCCCGAAACAGGTCCTCACCGTGCGCCCGATACCCCCCGTTCGTTCCGCCATTAGTAGACCTTGAATTACGCCGGGCACAGAGGTTCTCCGGCCCAGAGTTGTGAAGGCAACTTGTGCGTCACCGTGTCTAGCTCGTGTGGGAGTGGCCTGAGGCCCTCTAATCCTTTCTAGAGCACGAATTAAACAGAATCGTACCCGAAGGTCGTTCTGCACACAGAAAGGGGAAAAGTGGAAATTCGCCGCCGGTGAGCAACCACTCGAGCTGTGGCTCGGGGATGAGCAGCACCGGTCACCTGCGCGTCCAAGGGTGTCTTGGCTCGGGTGTGACAACGCCCAGGTTGGGCTGTCCACGAGAGCCCGAGGTGCGGCGGTTTCCAGTTCCGAGTTTGATCTTTCGGCACAGCCGATATCACTCGGTTTCAATCGATCTCTATCAATGGGAAGGATGGAGGATGGTCGCTAGTACCTTGCTGGGATCTTGGAATGGAAAGAGGGAGCTGCGATCGGCTTGATCAAGCAGGAACTCGAGCGCCGGTGATGGCAGTGGGAAAAACAGTCGTGCACGTCGGTAGCTCGGGGAAATGGTGACTGAAGCACGCCGGGGAGGGAACAAATAGCCCGACCGGCTGGTCTCCGGCTTGGGGCACGCAGCAGGAGCTGGCGCCGGCTGCCCCCTTCGGTGGCGCGCGCGCACAGCTGCCGGGAACCGACTGAACTGTGGTTCAGTCGGTTTGCTTTGAGGCAGAGGCTGACATGTGGGTCCCACTCCTCTTTTAACCTCTGAAATTTATTCCTAACAGCTGTGGTAAACAGTGAACCCTATTCTACCCTTGGCAATTCAAATTATTCACCCAAGAGCCATTTGAATTGATCAAAGTTCAAATGAGGTTTGGTTTGAATGAATTTCAGCACAAGTTCAGTTTGAAATTCAAATAAAGTTTGAATTTCTCCCCCTTAGCTCATGTCAAGATCAACTCCAAATGGAGTGAAAATTGGTGTGTGAGCTCACAAAAATGTGCTGAGTAAGAATATGCCTTCCACTTTTAAATTCAGTGGGTGAAAACAGTTTGAATTTGAATATGGTTTCAAACTGCCCTCCTCCTATCTATACCCAAAATAACCTCAAAAAGGTTTTGAATTTGGGTGAAACTTGGCATGGACATCCTTAGCAACGTGTAGGAGTTTTCATATGCCCAGCCCATCCATATCACATGTGGGAAACACCACTTTTGCAATGTGTGAGTTTGTTCTCAAATGAGCATGTTGATAGTTGTTACTTGCTCTTCATTTGTGTTCATCATTCTTGCTCAAATGAGGTGTGTGGTGTGGTGATGAACACTGCAAATGAGTGTCAAAACTGAGGCCCTTACATCCGAGCTCGGCCAACCGAGCGAGACGCGACGGAAGCAGGTTGGAAGCCATGGCAGGAGAGAGCTCAAGAACAGGGAAGACAAAGGTGCAAGAACTCAAGGAAGGTGCAAGCGCTGGGAAGTGCGAAGGGAAGCCACGATGCAGGTAAGATCCCCTTTTAAAACTTCCCAGGTGCGATTCAAAGCGATTCAAAACTCTTCGAATACGCGCTTGTGCAACCGCTTCGGCTCCGAGAGCAAGCGTCAATGAAAAGTGGACCAAAGTCGTCCAGCTGGAGCGGTGGGCCAAGAAGTCAGTCTCCCAAGGAGACGAGCCGGCAAGACGCTTCGGCGGTTCCCGAAAAAAGCACTGCAACGTGCAGAAGTGGCAGCCTTGGGAACAGCTGCAGTAAAAGCAACCATCAAGTGGGCACACGCTCCCACGATCCCACGACTGTTCGTGCTCCGGCAACGGTCAATGCGGATCTTAGAGAAGGTGCGCGGAGTGGAAGAGATGGAGGCCCCACCTCGGGCTCGCTATCTCCCCCGAGATGGGCCTAGGGGCCACTGTCGGTACCCTCGATACGGGGTACCCCCACGCACAGGGAGAAAATGCATAAGGACCTCGCCCTTCTCCGCAGGGAGAGCTCCGAAGGCGCCACGTGTCCAGCGGGGCCGGACCTCCCTCTCCTCAGAGGAGAGCTCCGGGCCCACCACGTGGCCAGCAGAAGCCGGACCTCCCCCCTCCGCGGGGAGAGCTCCGAGGGCTCCACGTGTCCCGTGGGGCTGGACCTCCCTCTCCTCAGAGGAGAGCTCCGGGCCCGCCATGTGGCCAGCAGAAGCCGGACCTCCCCCCTCCGCGGGGAGAGCTCCGAGGGCTCCACGTGTCCCGCGGGGCCGGACCTCCCTCTCCTCAGAGGAGAGCTCCGGGCCCGCCACATGGCCAGCAGAGCAACGCTGCCTGCCCCCGCGCGGTAGGCAGCAGGAGTAAAGACGCGCCATACCTTGCCCGTACAAGGTATTCAAGGCCCGCGCCTTCCCAAGGCGCGGAGACGCGGAGCACGCCTCTGTCAGGTGCCGTTGCGCCCAGTCACATCGCAGACTGGCGCGCCGTGTCAGAGCCTGCCCGCCAATAAACACAGCGACAAGACATCTGTCGGTACCCGCGATATGGGGTACCCCCACGCACAGGGGAAAATGCCTGAGGATCTCACCCTTCTCTGCAGGGAGAGATCTGAAGGCGCCACGCGTCCAGCAGGGCCGGACCTCCCTCTCCTCAGAGGAGAGCTCCGGGCTCGCCACGTGGCCTGCAGAAGCCGGACCTCCCCCCTCCGCGCGGGAGAGGTCCGAAGGCACCACGTGTCCAGCGGGGCCGGACCTCCCTCTCCTCAGAGGAGAGCTCCGGACCCGCGCTGTGGCCGACAGAAGCCAGACCTCCCCCTCCGCGGGGAGAGGCCCGAAGGCTCCACGTGTCTTGCGGGGCCGGACCTCCCTCTTCTCCGAGGAGGGCTCCGGGCCCGCCACGTGTCCAGCAGAAAAGTGCTGCCTGCCCCCGAGCGGTAGGCAGCGGGCGTAAACACGCCTGTCGAAGTGTTCGGTCGACACTTCCACGGGCCTGCACTGGGCAGCCCGCGGAGGTTCTTTTTTTGGTGGGGCTAGTCACTTGCGGAGAGCTTGAGCGTATGGATGAATTAAGGAAGAGCTTGACACGGCGAGTTTTACATGGTTCAGGCCGCCGGAGCGTAAAACCCTACGTCCATGGCAAGCTATGGAGCTCGCTGTATTGGGGATGACTGAAGTCTAGTGTATGAGTTGCGAGAGTGCGAACCCTTGCTAACATCGCCCACCCGAGCCTTTTATAGTCTAAGACTCGAGTGGCTTACAAGGGGGGCCCGGGACCCGACAGGTGGTCCCGGGGAGATCGACTGTTATCTACCGTATCTGCAGTTATGCCGGTAGTTGTCTCTGGCGAAGGCTTCTGAGTCTTCGTCTTGCAGCCCTGCCCATGCCGCATGCTAGTCATAGTGGTTGATGACGGCGGGGGCGGCATGGGATGTCTTGTCGCTGCGTTTATTGGCTGGCAGGCTCTGACACTACGCGCCAGTCTATGGTGCGACTGGGCGCAACGGCACCTGACAGAGGCGTGCTCTGCGTCTCCGCGTCTTGGGAAGATGCGGGCCTTGAATACCTTGTATGGGCAAGGTATGGGGCGACTTTACGCCCGCTGCCTACCGCTCGGGGGCAGGCGGCGTTCTTCTGCTAGACACGTGGCAGGCCCGGAGCCCTCCTCAGAAGAGAGGGGGGGTCCGGCCCTGCAGGACACGTGGAGCCTCTAGACCTCTCCCCACGGAGGGGGAGGTCCGGCTTCTGTCGGCCACGTGGCAAGCCCGGAGCTCTCCTCTGAGAAGAGCGAGGTCCGGCCCTGCTGGACACGTGGCGCCTTTGGACCTCTCTCCCGCGGAGGGGGAGGTCCGGCTTCTATATGCCACGTGGCGGGCCCGGAGCTTTCCTCTGAGGAGAGGGAGGTCCGGCCCAGCCGGACGCGTGGCGCCTTCGGAGCTCTCCCTGCGTAGAAGGGCGAGTTCCTTAGGCTTTTTCCCCTGTGCGCGGGGGTACTCCATATCGCGGGTACCGACAGTGGCCCCCGGGCCCATCTCGGGGGAGATAATGAGCCCGAGGTGGGACCTCCGTCTCTTCTGATCCGCGCACTTTCTCTAAGTCACGCATTGACCACTGCCGGAGCACGAACGGCCGCGGGATCGTGGGAGCGTGCGCCCACTTGATGGTTGCTTTTACTGCGGCGGTTCCCAAGACTGTCACTTCTGCACGTTGCGGTGCTTCGTTCGGGAACCGCCGGAGTTCCTTGCCGGCTTGTCTTCTTAGGAGACTGACTCCTTGACCCACCGCTTCAGCTGGGCGGTTTGGGTCCACCTGTCATCGGCGCTCGGTCTTGGAGCCGAAATGGTTGCCGATGCGGCGTATTCGAAGAGTTTCGAATCGCTTGGAATTGCACCCGGGAAGTTTTTAGAGGGGATCTTACCCACATTGTGGCTTCCCTTCGCACTTCCCAGCGCTTTTCCTTGTACTCTTCTGCCTTTGTCTTCTTCCCTTTGAGTCCTCCCTCGTCATGGCCTCCAACCCGCCACCAGAGAAGAAGCGTGCTTGTCGAAGTGTTCGGTCGACACTTCGCCCGGGCCTGCACTGGGCAGCCCGCGGAGGTTCTTTTTTCTGTGGGGCTAGTCCCTTGCGGAGAGCTTGAGCGTATGGACGAGTTAGTAAGAGCTTGACATGGCGAGTTTTACGTGGTTCAGGCCGCCGGAGCGTAAAACCCTACGTCCACGGCGAGCTATGGAGCTCGCTGTATTGCTTGCTGCTCAGAGCCGGAGTCCTGAGCTTGAGGATGAGTTACAGCTTGGGGTGAATGGCTAGCGTATGAGTTGCGGGAGTGCGAACCCTTGCTAACGTCGCCTACCCGAGTCTTTTATAGTCCAAGACTCGGGTGGCTTACAAGGGGGGCCCGGGACCCGATAGGTGGTCCCGGGGAGATTGACTGTGATCTACCGTATCTGCAGTTATGCCGGTAGTTGTCTCCTGCGAAGGCTTCTGAGTCTTCGTCTTGCAGCCCTGCCCATGCCACATGCTAGTCGTAGTGGATGATGACGGCGGGGGCGGCATGGGATGTCTTGTCGCTGCGTTTATTGGCTGGCAGGCTCTGACACCGCGCGCCAGTCTGTGATGCGACTGGGCACAACGGCACCTGACAGAGGCGTGCTCCGTGTCTCCACGTCTTGGGAAGACGCGGGCCTTGAATACCTTGTACAGGCAAGGTATGGGGCGTCTTTACGCCCGCTGCCTATCGCTCGGGGGCAGGCAGCGCCGTTCTGCTGGCCACGTGGCAGGCCTGGAGCCCTCCTCAGAGGAGAGGGGGGTCCGGCCCCGCGGGACACGTGTAGCCTTCGGACCTCTCCTCGCGGAGGGGGAGGTTCGGCTTCTGCCGGCCACGTGGCGGGCCTGCAGCTCCTCTCTGAGGAGAGGGAGGTCCGGCCCTGCCGGATACGTGGCACCTTCGGACCTCTCTCCCGCGGAGGGGGAGGTCCGGCTTCTGTATGCCACGTGGCGGGCCCGGAGCTCTCCTCTGAGGAGAGGGAGGTCCGGCCCCACTGGACGCGTGGTGCCTTCGGAGCTCTCCCTGCGGAGAATGGCGAGTTCCTTAGGCATTTTCCCCTGTGCGCGGGGGTACCCCATATCGCGGGTACCGACAGTGGCCCCCGGGCCCATCTCGGGGGAGATAGCGAGCCCGAGGTGGGACCTCCGTCTCTTCCAATCCGCGCACTTTCTCTAAGTCCCGCATTGCCCGCTGCCGGAGCACGAACGACCGCAGGATCGTGGGAGCGTGCGCCCACTTGATGGTTGCTTTTACTGCGGCGGTTCCCAAGACTGCCACTTCTGCACGTTGCGGCGCTTTCTTCGGGAACCGCCGTAGTGCTTTGCCGGCTTGTCTTCTTAGGAGACTGACTCCTTGACCCACCGCTTTAGTTGGGCGGCTTGGGTCCACCTGTCATCGGTGCTCGGTCTCGGAGCCGAAGCGGTTGCCGATGCGGCGTATTCGAAGAGTTTCGAATTGCTTTGACCCGTACCTGGAAGGTGTGAAAAGAAACCGCCACGTGGGTACGCTCCCCTTATAGAGCTTCCAGCCTTTGCACCTCCCTCGAGTCTCTGCGGTCTTGTCTTCTTCCATGGCTTCCAACCCGCTTTTTTGGGGGGAGAATCGCTCTCGATTTCCTCCAGCGACGGCGTCTGCACCAAGTCTGGGACCCAGGGAGCCTGCCTGCCTTGCCTCTGGAGGTGGCGCCTCCGAGGGGTCTCAGGTTTGTCCTCCCGACGGGGCCCTTCCTCGGTGACGGCAGGCAGAAAGCTCCATGGCGTTGTGTCCCTTCTCAGATGGTGGAGTCTTCAAAGAAACCGCTGAAGCACCAAGGAGAATTCCAGGCGGCAGAGTCTCCGAGAAGACCGCTGAAGCTGCGGAGGGGGCCTCAGGAGCACCCTTGATGACACCGGCTTTTGCGCCGGTGATGAGGGAACTTCAGGAGAAGGAAACCGCTGATGCACCAAGGGATCTTCAGGAGAAGGAAACCGCTGATGCACCAAGGAGGATTCCAGGCGGCAGAGTCTCCAAGAAGACCGCTGAAGCTGCGGAGGGGGCCTCAGGAGCACCCTTGATGACACCGGCCTTTGCGCTGGTGATGAGGGAGGCGATTCCTGCGCTCGGGTCATGGAGCGGGAGAACGCCGCCAGTGCTGAAGCCTGGTGACGCGGCCGTTCTTGCAGCTTCTAGACTCTGGTCGTGTCAGGGGAACCTTGGGGCTTGTTTCTTTCTTTTTCATCGAGTTTGTAGCCCAGCTCATGGAGCCATGAATACATGAACTCTTATGACCCTTCGTGCCTGCGATGTTTTCTGTCTTCTTCTTGGTTTTGCCTGGCCGAGCCCTTAGCTCCGCAAGGTGCTCAGAGGCCTTCACCAATCTCGACATTCTGCTCCGGCACCTTCCCCGGGTCCTCATTATATTAAGGGCCCCGGAGGTCCTCGGGGCCCGCCTCATGAGGATGGGGAGGCCCGGATCAGCCGGCCACGTGGCGGACCCGGAGCTCTCCTCTGAGGAGAGGGAGGTCCGGACCTGCAGTACACTTGGGGTCTTCGGGCCCCTCCTCTCAGAGGGGGGGGTCCGGTCCCGCTGGACCCGTGGATCCTTCGGTCTTGCCTTGGAGTTCCAGTCTTGCGTGATCCCGTAGTGGCCCCCTGGCAGGGGCGTCCCATTGGTCAGGCGCTCCTACCACATTCCTGTAGGGATTTGAGGCCGAGAGGTCCTGCACACAAGTAGGTTAAACGTAATTCTCCTTGTGGGCTCCCCCTCCCTTATCTCATAGTCTTATTTGACTTACGGTCCCTAACCATACGCACGGTGCTCGGGGCTCCTTCGACTATCGGCAGGTACCTCCGATCCAACCGCCTCTGGTAGGGCAGCAAATGCCGACTAGTGGTGAGAATGAGAAGAGGGAGCTGAGCACATGGCAGCCATGCACTGCAAGGGTAGTCATAAAAAACTTAGTACACAATTTAAATGAGTACGAGGAAAGAGCAAAGTAGAACAGGTTTCTTTTTGTATAACTTTCCACAGGAGGAAGGCAGGCTAAACATGGAGGCCACAACCCGCCCCATTAAGAAGGGAAGCAAGACTCTACGTGCTTGGAGTCGGAACCAGGCAAAGCTGAACGTAGTCCTGTACCATCCCCTGGGGCTTAGCTGCTCCGAGCGCTGTTCCTGGACTCTATGGAGTTTATTACGAAAAGAAAGGTGTCAGTACTTGAGATATGGGATACCCCCGCGCACAGGGGAAAATGCCTAAGGAACTCGCCCTTCTCCGCAGGGAGAGCTCCGAAGGAGCCACGCGTCCGGCGGGGGCCGGACCTCCCTCTCCTCAGAGGAGAGCTCCGGGCCCGCCGCGTGGCATACAGAAGCCAGACCTCCCCCTCCGCGGGCGAGGGGTCTGAAGGTGCCACGTATCCGGCGGGGCCGGACCTCCCTCTCCTCAGAGAGGAGCTCCAGGCCCGCCACGTGGCCGACAGGAGCCGAACCTCCCCCTCCACGGGGAGAGGTCCGGAGGCTCCACGTGCCCCACGGGCCGGACCCTCCTCTCCCCTGAGAAGGGCTCCGGGCCCGCCACGTGGCCAGAAGACCGGCGCTGCCTGCCCCCGAGCGATAGGCAGCGGGCGTAAAGACGCCCCATACCTTGCCCGTACAAGGTATTCAAGGCCCGTGTCTTCCCAAGACGTGGAGGCGCGGAGCACGCCTCTGTCAGGTGCCGTTGCACCCAGTCGCATCACAGACTGGCGCACGGTGTCAGAACCTGCCAGCCAATAAACACCGCGACAAGACATCCCATGCCGCCTGCGCCGTCATCAACCACTACGACTAGCGTGCGGCATGGGCAGGGCGGCAAGACGGAGACTCGGAAGCCATCGCCAGAGACAACTACCGGCATAACTGCAGATACGGTAGATAACAGTCAATCTCCCCGGGACCACCTGTCGGGTCCCGGGCCCCCCTTGTAAGCCACCCGAGTCTTGGACTATAAAAGGCTCGGGTAGGCGACGATAGCAGGGGTTCGCACTCTGCAACTCATACGCTAGCCATTCACTCCCAAGCTGTAACTCACCCCCAAGCTCAGGACTCCGGCCCTGAGCAGCAAGCAATACAGCGAGCTCCATAGCTCGCCGTGGACGTAGGGTTTTACGCTCCGGCGGCCTGAACCACGTAAAACTCACCGTGTCAAGCTCTTACTAACATGTCCATCCACACAAGCTCTCCGCAAGGGACTAGCCCCACCAAAAAAAGAACCTCCGCGGGCTGCCCAGTGCAGGCCCGGGAGAAGTGTCGACCGAACACTTCGACATTTGGCGCGCCAGGTAGGGGGCTTTTCCCCTTGCGCGATGAGTTTCCGCCGACGATGATGACCAAGCTCCCTTCAGCGGCAAGCTCACCTCCCCCGCCTCCATGGTGAACCGCGACCAGGGGGGAGTACAAGTCAACACACTCGGGACGGAGTGTGTCGGTACAAGCTGGGAGCCAGCAACTGGCTCTGGCAGCGCCGACCCCGGCAATGCAGGCTCCAACCAGCGTCAGGTCTTCAGTAGCGCTGGGCGTACCCGGTGGGGGTGCGCTAGCTGCAGCAAGAGCGCTACTGCACAATCCACCCGCTGGGGACGCGCCTCAGGCAGCGACCCAGCGGTGGATTCGCGAGGTAGACCGTCTTGTCGTCGCCGCCGCAAACCCTCGACTTCGGCGGAGACGAAACTCTGGCCAACCGGCCGTGTCGCTGATGCGCACGCCAATGGTTGACGAACAGACGGCAGACTCCAGCTCTGCCAGCCCCCAATCGATGGATCTGAGGACAGAGCTGGAGCGGTGTCGCTTGGGTCAAGATGCCCGGGTATACCTCGAGCAACGCCGAGAAAGGCGTCGCTACCAAGAGGCTGACGACAGCATGACGTCGGTATCGACCCAGCCTGAAGAGCAGACCTTCGCCAAGCGATCTCTGCCCAGGACTGCGCCGTGCAGAATATGCCACAGTCATATGTCCTGCAGATGGCGCCCCCGGCCTATGGTGCACCCTTGCCCGTACCGGGGTACACTGTGCCCAGTGCGAACCTAGCGTTCGCGGCACCAGAACCTGCGGCGACAGAAGCAGGGTGTGCGGCCCTCACGCCCCACCTTCGCTTCGCGAAGTGGCCGCGCAAGTTTCAGCCGCACCTGCCCGAGAAGTACGACGGCAGCGTCAACCCGGCGGAGTTCCTCCAGATCTACTCCACCGCCGTACTTGCCGCAGGAGGGAATGAAGCCGTCATGGCCAATTACTTCCCTGTCGCCTTGACCGGTCCAGCCCGGTCATGGCTCATGAACCTCCCCCAGGGTTCCGTCACCTCTTGGGGAGAGTTTTGCCGACAGTTCATAGCCAACTTCGGCAGTTCCTACACCTGGCCTGGCACGGAGCTCGACCTCCACGCCATCCAGCAGCAACCTGGGGAGTCGCTGCGCTCTTTCATCCAGCGGTTCTCCCAGGTGCGGAACACCATCCCACACATTCAAAATGCTTCTGTGGTGGTGACGTTCCGGCAAGGCGTCCGGGACAGGAAGATGCTCGAGAAGCTCATGACCATGGAGGTCCGCGACGCCTCAGAGCTCTTCAGTTTGGCAGACAAGTGCGCCAGAGCAGCCGAAGGACGGAACTGGCACTCGCTGCCGTCCTCCGAGTCAGGAGGACTGCCTGGATCTGGTCCTACTCCATGTGGAGGCAGCAGGAAGGCCAAGAACCGAGCCAGAAGGAAGATAGAATCACCGACCGCAACCCCAGTCGTCACTGCAGCGACGCTCAGTGGGGCTCGGGGGCCGCGCCCCGACAAGAAGCAGCGAAGATCACCAATCCCAGAAGGTGATCAAGACAATATGTGCCCCGTGCACGGCAGCTGTCGCCACACTACTGCCGAGTGCCGGGAGATCCGAAAGCTCGTAGAGCGCTTCCGCAAGGGGAAGCGGCAGCGGGCTGATGCCCCACCCTTCCGTCCAAAGGAAGGCGAACAGAGGGTGGACGTCCCAGACAGCATCGACCACCCAGAGGAGATCCAGGAGCCTCAGCGCGCCGTGAAGGCGGCACGCAATCAAGAGGACTCCAGCTCCAGCGATGATGAGCGTCGAAAGAAGCTCTACGTCATATACGGCGGGTCCGCCGACCCCTCGTCTCGAAGCGCAGTCAAGACTCTGCGCCGAGCGGTAGCATCGGTGGCGCCACTCCCAAGTGCCGCACCGCATCTTAAGTGGATGGGGACTCCCATCAGCTTTGACGCCACCGACTGCCCCTGGAACATGGCTGGGGCCGGCCAACTACCACTCTTGGTAGCTCCTACCATCGCCAATGTGAGAATGTACCACGTTTTGGTAGATGGTGGAGCTGGGCTGAACCTCATCAGCCGTGCAGCTTTCCAGAAGCTGCAGATCCTTATGGCCAAGCTCACCCTGTCGAGCCCGTTCTCAGGGGTAGGTCCAGGACAGGTCATTCCCTACGGCAACATTAGCCTCCCAGTGACCTTCGGGGCTCCGGACAGCTATCGGACAGAGTACATTCTGTTCGACGTAGCGGAGATAGACCTCCCCTTCAACGCCATAATCGGCAGGCCAGCCCTGTACCTGTGAGGGACACAGGGGACCTCGTTGGGTGGTGTCGTGTTATGCGGCACCCAATAGCACACGGGTCGATGAACACACATCATATTACATAAATAGTTTAGCGGAAGCGTACAAGAATGTTTTACAAATAGTTATATCAGAGTAAACTACAGCGGAAGACTATCACTTTCACGACTTATATCTAAACTAGCAACAAAGAAACGGTCCAGCCCGCGGACGTTTCTTACTAGCAACACAAAGACAATCTGCAGCGGCGAGGATGCTCTTAGAGTAAGCACTCGGAGGTTCCCGAGTCTCATCGGCACCCCTTCTCATAATCAGCAAAGAAACGGTCCAGCCCGCGGACGTTTCTTACTAGCAACACAAAGACAATCTGCAGCGGCGAGGATGCTCTTAGAGTAAGCACTCGGAGGTTCCCGAGTCTCATCGGCACCCCTTCTCATAATCAGCGAGTCAATTACCTGCAAAACAACGCGGATAGCATCCGTGAGCATAACGCTCGGCAAGACTTAACCGTCACCCTAAACATGAAACTCTAAGTGAGGTTATGAACCTAACATAGGATGGCATAAGCATAATTAACTCGCCTAAAAGTGAATCCTTACTTTCAGGTATTAATTGCAGCATTTTAAGTAACCCTGGGCACGCCACATCGGGAGTCCACAATCAGACAAGAAACGCTTTTCCCCGATGGAAATTGCTCATGGCATAAAAGAATCGAGTTTGCACTAGCCTATTCATCAAGCTTCCATACAAGGTAGAATATTACTTCACATCAAGATGATTAGTTCCTTTCTCATGCAAGTTCTCACTACGTCACGACTGTGAGAACAAGTATGCTCGGTCCATTCCGCGAGCGACGGTGATTCGAATCAATAACACCCGGACTACACGACACGTACGCCCGTACTCGACGTTGCCTACAACAACCATCACTGACGTCGTACGTGGCAGCCTTTCCCCCGTTTCACCCCCGCTGAATCGATCAAGTCGCCCCGTACAGTAGCTACTCTCATGGTGCACCTTCCGACGTGAGATGTCATGAGAATATTCCCCACATACTGCACACCGGCCGTCCGCCTGAGGCGACCCGAAAAGTCCCAACGACAGCTTCCCGAGGTACATCGGTTTACTGGGTCCCATATAGCCAGCATGAGTCCGGTACACAACTCAAACTTGTTCAACAGGGCCGCATACGGATCGGTCCTTGACCGACACGGACAGGTCTACAGCACCCAGGCCCCTATGGCCTGCTGCTCCTACAACCTTCCGGTCTCAACTTTAACTTGCTAATTCAATTACGAACCAATCCCGTATGCCCCTGTTGTTCCTAAATCTGCGAGTAGCATCTCACCACTCGACTTCTACCGAACCGTACTTAAGCATGGCAGTTCTACACGGTGAAAGACACCTACCCAATACTCCATGGGTCATTTGGCTATGCAAGAGGAGTATCAAACACTAGACCTAATGCACAGTTCAAATCTTAACCAAAGGTGAATACAAAGTAAAAACTTAACAGCTGTTAAATGCAAACCGGAGCTTGCCTGTTTTGCAGGGTAGTCGTATATAAGCAGTTAGTATCCTTGCAGATCCACCCTTGACTCTCCGGAGCTTGATCCACTTTGATGAATCACTCCTTTGAGTCCCCTTCGTTGTGGTTCCTATTGAAATGCATATGCATATGTTTCATGGAATGTAATGGAAAGAAGTTATAGAATTACTTTCTTAAGAACAGAGGTTGTGTGGAAAAGCCAAGCATGGCTTGGTTTGCCTCTGTTGTGCAATGAACAGAAATAAACTAAATTGATCTTATGGCCTTAGCTATACCCTAACCATTTTCCTTAATGAACCTAATAGAGAAGCTGAAACGATTTGAGTGCAACTGAAGAACAAGAACTCCAATGGCCTCAAAACTTTTACAGCAGGTTCTATACTATCTGAGGATTTAGCTTGCCAAATTGTAGCTAATGTGGAGTCATATTGTGCCCTCCCTAATTCTCTCAATATCTCTTATGTATTCCCACATATACACAAGTATGGAGAATAATAACAGGGAGTTCAAGGACTCATCTTGGGCTGATAATTTACATATGAGTTCTTGATCACATGAGAGTAACCTGGTCCAAAATCCAGCCCTTTTACTTGAGTAGTTCTTCCAGAACAATTCTTTAAGCATTTGTGCTCAAAAGAATTAATTATGAAGTAATGTGCATTTTCATGCCCAACTAAGTGAACTACAATTCCAAGTATGTCCCAGAGAGCTTGCCTAAATTTTCCTATGATTTTTGGAGCTATAGATTGCTCAGAACAGATTTTTGAAGTGGGAAACATTTTCTGAAAATGTTTCTGGACTCTTATGAACACAGCAGATTGTTTTTAGCAAATTCTTATTAAAATGATCTTCAAATGAGCTGAACATTTGCTAGTAGGTCAACAATATGCTAAAGAATACTCTGGCAAAATTTGGGGATTTTTGGATAACCCAAACTCCCTCAATAATTCTTTTTCAGAAAACCTTCAAAGAATTCTCCAGAATATAATATTGACTTTCATACAAATCTGAGTTCATATTTGGATAGAACTCAGAGGGATTAAGCCAACCCAATTGGAATCACTCAAATTGGAGTTTTCTACAGGGAGATATGAATTTCTAAAGATTGAGTTAAATCAGGGATTATTTTCCTATTGCAAATCCCATTGGGCCCGCTTTTTAAACCCCAGCCAATCAGATTGGGGCCACAGCGGTTGACAGGATTGTACCGCGTAGCCACAAAAGATCCTAGCCACAACAGATCCTCTTTTTAAACTCTACAGGCGCTGACGGCTGGGACCCACCCGGTCTTCTTCTTCCTCCCGTTGTTTTCCCGCGCCCGCGCTGCCCCTCGCCGGCCCGACGCCGGAGCTCACCGGCTCGCCTTCTCCGGCCACCGCCCGAGCTGAGGTTTGCCGCCAGGGCGTTTATGATGTCGAGGAACATATCTGCAGGGTCATCTAGGGTTGCCGGTGACCGGAAACACCCCGGCGACGTGCGGCGGTCTTTGCTGCCTTTCGGCACCGTCGACCAGGGTTCCTAGTCCTCTAACCAAGCGACAAACACATGCTACAGCATCAGTGGTCGATCGCCAAGCTTGGCATGGCCCTCAAATGGCACTGGAATGGCCGCAAACCGGACGTCACCGTGCGGCCGACCTGTTCCGCCGTGATCACGCTCGGTAGAGCTCAAAATTCGCGGTGCCCAGTTAATGTCATGCCTCGGATGCTAAAGAGGATATGACCGCCGGCTAGTCCAGCTCCTCCGTGCAAAATTTGACGAGCTAAGAACGGACAGAAGTGGAGAATTTTGGATTTCCATACCGGATGGTCGGGTTGAAGCCGCCGGAGCAAAACCTCGGAATTCGCCGGCTACGCTCCACGAATTGCTCCAAGTTTTGGGTGAGAGCAATAACACAGCAGAACGCTCCTGTGGCCGTGCTTGATTGGGCTTGGAAGCTTCTGTGGAGAGCTGTCCACGTGAAGCCGACCGTCGATTCTTTTGAGGTCGCCGCGAAATGGTTGATTGGGGGCTCGGGAACGCCGGGACTTGGTGGTTTCTGGGTCGGGGGAAGTGAGCAACGGTTGCGCCTCCGTGTTTAGCCCCTCGGAGGCAGTGGGCGCGATGGTCTCCGCCGGTTTCCCGATCAACCGAGAGCGAACGAGGGAAGAACGGCTGTGCGGCGTTCACGCGAGAGGAGGAGAGCAATCGGGTCTTTGCTCAGCCGAGGGCACGATAACGTCGAAGGAAACCGCCTTCGGTGGCCGCGCGTGGGGGGGGGAGGCAGCAGGAGGTGTTGGGTCCAGTTCCCCGGGGGGCGCGGTGGAACTCCTCGGTGGCGCCCGAGCAGAACAGAAGCCAAATTCATTTGCTTCCTGGTTAAGTTTAAGCCTCCAGCTCACTGCCATGTGGGTCCCATCCCACATTCTAACCCCCAAATATTTTCTCAAAGTGATCCTCTTAATTCCCACAATTCTGAGTTTAAAGTCTGGGTTAGAATTTGAATCCTTCCAATTCAGTTTGAATTTGCTTTCCAAATTTGAATTTGGTTGAAGTTTGCAAATTCTCCTCTTTAACCCCTTTTTGAGCCCACCCTATAAATGAAAAGTTTGTGAGCAAAATTTTTCCTATAATCCCAACTATAGGGCTGCATGTTTATTCAAAGTTTTTAGTCACCCTATGTGTGAACTTTGAATTTCAAATCTGAATTTTAAACTTTGATGCAAAGAGGTATTTAACTCCTTATTGGTTCAACACTTTTAAATAAAAAGGTGAACCTCATGTTGGATGTTCATCCATGTATTACTTTGCATGAAGAAAAGTTTTAGCAAGTCCCATTTTTCCTGTCATTGCCACACATATGAATTCAAACCATAGTTTTTATTCATACACATTTTTGGGACATTTACATTCCCCCCCCCCCTTAAAAGAATCTCGTCCCGAGATTACAAAACAGGAACGAGACAGGAGAGGTAATTACAAACTGTACAAAGCTCAAAATTCCGGATAGTTGGTGCGGAGGTAATCTTCACTTTCCCACGTCGCCTCTTCCGTGGTGTGATTACTCCACAGCACCTTGAAGAATCTGATCGTCCGGTTCCGGGTTACCCGGGTCTTTTCATCCAAAATCTGAACCGGTCGCTCGGTGTAGGTCAGGTCCGGTTTCAATTCGTCGATGTCCTCAGTGCGAACAGCAGCGGTGAATTTGAGGCACTTCCGCAGCTGTGAAACATGAAATACATCATGAACACCCGCTAGACTTGCCGGTAATTCCAGCCGGTAGGCTACGGGTCCGCACTTCTCCGTGATAGCAAAAGGACCAATAAAACGGGGAGCGAGCTTCCTCTTTACACCGAACCGGTGAATTCCCTTCATCGGAGATACACGAAGATAAACGTGTTCCCCGATGTCAAAATGTAATGGCCTACGCCTTTGATCAGCGTAGCTCTTCTGTCGGGATTGTGCAGCCTTTAAGTTCTCCTGTATCAACCGAACTCGGTCTTCGGCTTCGTTGACAAGATCAATCCCAAACAGAACTCTTTCGCCGGACTCACACCAATTTAGTGGTGTGCGACACTTCCGGCCGTAGAGAGCTTCATACGGTGCCATTTTAATACTCGCTTGATAACCGTTGTTGTATCAAAACCCCACCAGCGGTAGGTGATCGTCCCAATTCCTACCGTGGTGGATGGCACATGCTCTCAACATGTCCTCGAGCACTTGATTCACCCTCTCAGTTTGTCCATCGGTTTGAGGGTGATATGCGGAGCTTCTAATTAGCTTGGTGCCCAACGAGGCATGCAGCTGCTCCCAAAATCGAGCAACAAACAGCGCACCCCGATCTGAAATGATGGTCTTTGGAACACCATGTGAACATATAATTCTGGAGATGAATAACTCCGCATATTGTCTTGCTCGATAATGAGTGTTCACCGGTATGAAATGAGCTGATTTCGTCAACCGGTCGACGATCACCCATATCAAGTCATGCTTCTTGGATGTGAGCGGTAATCCGACGATGAAGTCCATACTCACATCCTCCCATTTCCATGCCGGTATCTTCAAAGGTTGTAGCGGTCCGGCTTTCCGCATATGATCAGCCTTGACCCGTCTACACGTATCACACTCGGATACATATTTAGCAATCTCCCTCTTCATCCTCGTCCACCAAAATTTCTGTTTCAAATCTTGGTACATCTTGTTACTTCCGGGATGAATGGAAAACTTCGACAGGTGGGCTTCATCCAAGATTTTCTTCTGGAGTTTCATATTGTGCGGTACCACTATACGGTCGTTAAACCATATCGTACCGTTCTCATCCTTCCGGAAGCATTTCATCTCTCCGTTGTCGAGTCTTCTCTGTATGTGAGACATACCTCTGTCTCTTCTTTGAGCCTCAACAATCTCTTCACGGATTGTTGGAATGAGCGCGAGATTATAAAGCGCGCCATACGGAATGACACGGAGGCTGGGTTCTTCATCTTCCAACTCAGCAACCGCTAAGTTGTGAACGTGGGCTTTCCGACTAAGCGCGTCGGCAACCACGTTGGCTTTTCCCGGGTGATAGCGGATCTCAATTTCATAATCTTTTATGAGCTCCAACCATCTCCGTTGTCTCATATTAAGCTCCTTCTGCGTGAAGATATACTTCAGGCTTTTATGGTCGGTGTAGAGGTGAACAAGATTACCAAGTAGGTAATGCCTCCACATCTTTAACGCCAACACCACCGCAGCAAGCTCAAGATCGTGAGTTGGATAATGCTGCTCGTGGTTTCACAGTTGACGAGACCCATAGGCGATTACACGCCCTTCTTGCATCAGAACGCAGCCGAGACCGATGCCGGACGCATCGCAGTATACATCAAATGGCTTCGTCGTGTCCGGCTGAGCAAGAACTGGAGCCGTTGTGAGATGTTTCACCAAAGTTTTGAATGCGGCTTCACATGCTGCATTCCACATGTATTTAGTGCCCTTCTTCAGCAGCTCCGTCATTGGTTTAGCAATTTTTGAGAATCTCGGAATGAACCTCCGATAATACCCTGCTAAACCTAGGAAACTTCGGACCTCGTGGACTGATTTGGGAGGTTCCCACTTCAGCACTTGTTCAATCTTGCTGGGGTCCACGGCAATCCCTTCTGCTGAAATAATATGGCCAAGGAAAGGCACTTGATCAATCCAAAATTCGCACTTGCTGAACTTGGCATACAATTGGTGCTCCCGTAACCGTTGTAGCACAGTACGCAGATGTTCAGCGTGCTCTTTTTCCGATTTGGAGTAAACCAATATGTCGTTGATGAATACCACGACGAACTTGTCTAACTCCGGCATGAACACAGAATTCATCAAATACATGAAGTGTGCCGGAGCGTTGGTTAATCCAAATGACATGACGAGGTACTCGTAGAGTCCGTATCTCGTCGAGAAAGCTGTCTTCGGTATGTCCTCCGGTCGGATCTTGATTTGATGATAGCCCGACCGAAGATCCATCTTCGAAAATACCTTTGCACCCACAAGTTGATCAAACAGAATGTCAATGCGGGGCAAAGGATACTTGTTCTTTATTGTGACAGCATTGAGAGGACGGTAATCAACACATAGCCGTAGTGTTTCGTCCTTCTTCTTAACGAACAGTGCTGAGCAACCCCAAGGTGAAGAACTTGGTCGTATGAAACCCTTGCTCATGAGTTCATTCAGTTGCTCTTTCAACTCCGCTAGTTCGTTAGGTGCCATCTTGTAAGGCCTTCGTGAAATAGGCGTCGTTCCCGGCGCCAGTTCAATTTTGAACTCGACGTCCCGTTCGTGCGGCATGCCTGGTAAGTCATCGGGAAATACGTCGGGATAATCACGTACCACCGGAATATCTTCAAGCTTCAGCGCTTCCGTGTGGTAGGCCTCTACCATATCTGGATCTTCGCTGTCTAAAAACAGCGTGTGCTGTCCGTGAATCGGTGAGTCAATCTGGACAGTCCGGTTACCGATATTGAGAACGGCACCGTGACGATTTAACCAAGACATCCCCAATATAATGTCTATCTTCTGCCTATCCAACATAATCAGCGATGTTGGGTATATCTTTCCGCCCAAACACAAAGCTGCTCGGGACACAATCTGGTTGGCAGAGATATTTCCTCCCGGTGAACGTATGAGAAAACTCGTTGTGGGAGTATTGGTGGATAATTGGTGCTGATAAACGCATGTTTTGCTGATAAAATTGTGGGTTGCACCTGAATCAAAAAGTACCAATACGGGCACGTCCTTGAGAGTAAACATGCCCGCTAACACCGGTGCTCCCTCCGGGACATCCTCAATCGCAAGATGTTGCACACTCCCAGATTGCAATGCTGTTATGTTGACTTGAGCAGGTGGCGGCATACCACCTGATGATGATGGCTGTCTGGTGTTTACCAACTTCTCCCGGCATTCCTGCCTCAAATGCCCAAAATGGTGGCAATAAGAACACGGAGGTTTCTCCGGTTCTTCGTTGACTTGTGGTTGAGAAGTTGAGGCACTTGGCTGCAGCAATGATGCAACAGATGTCATTCGTTGCTGAGGCAAAGGTGTTGCTTCAAGACATGACTCTTGAGCAGGAAATCTGTACGGAGTTGATCTCCCTGGTTCTTGCCATATCTCATCGGATGGTGTGTGATACACCACACGGTATTTACGAGGAACGATTGGTGTGTCTTCTTGCACATCCTCCCGGTCCCTCTTCTCTGCTAGACACTCAAGTGTCACTTGTTCTTGCAGCAGAGCAGCACTGATCAACTCGGTGTAACTGCCTTGATTGAATAAAGCTAACTTCTCTTTTAGTATGGCACTCAAGCCATAGAAAAAGTAGTCACACATGGCAGCTTCGCTCGTTGCATAAGCAGGAGCATATTGTGCCAGAAGATTGAATTGTCTGACATAATCGAGGACACTCATGTCCCCCTGCTTCAAGTTTCTGAATTCCTGCTGCTGGGCCTTGATAAAACCCATAGGAATGTGACGAGCCCGGAATGCTTCACGAAATTCCGTCCATTCCACTTGATGACCTTCCGGAACGGTGGCAAGATAAGCGAACCACCAATTTCCGGCGGCTCCATGGAGCTGTTGAGCTGCAAATGATGCCTTCTGATATTCGTCGCACTCAAACACCCCAAACTTGGACTCCATAACTCGAAGCCACTGATCAGCTTCCACTGGTTCATGGGCTTCCGTGAAGATTGGCGGTTGTGTCGCCAAGAAATCCAAGTAGGCGTTCCGAGGTGGAACGTCCTGTTGTGCACGCTGGAGTAAGCCCTGTTGTACCAAGGCTTGGAGTAGTCTTGTGTTCTCTTGACTTGACTCGACCATCTGAGCCATGATATCCGCCCATACCGTTGATGGCGGTGCCCCTGGTGGAGTCGAGTCATCACCGTCTCGATGAGAACCTTCAGTCCTACTCGGAGAATGAGTACGCACCATACTGCAAAAGCATAATTTTGAGGGGAGTCACAACTTGATCTAGCAGTATGTGAAAGTATGTAAAACATGAACATGCTAAAACTTTATGAAAGCATAACAAAATTTCATGTTTACACATCTTTCTAAAGCCAACATATTCAGTCCCTCATTCTGTACAGAACAGACCTTTATGTACTTAACCCAGAATTTGATCCATTCATTAGCATTTTCATAACTCAAGTTGAATACCAAAGTTAAAGTTAACTTCAGTATATTTTCAACGAGTACTCATATGCCCCTAGATCATTTCTGGAACAAAAGTTAGGATTGTTCAAAGTTGACAGAATTTCTGGCTAAAATTTGCCAGCACCTCCTTTGTATGTGGCTGTTTTCATCACAGTTTTACATACAACTGGGGTACAATTCTGAACAAACTATGAACTACAAAATCGTTGTAAGTTTCATAACCTTTCCAACGGTGTATTACATGACCCTTAGAAATTTTCTACAGATTGTTATGACCAATTTACCGAAACATCCAGAGAAGTTTGCAGCTGCTCTGTTTTCTGAACAGTTTGCATTCATCTGGACGTTCAACCAAGTTGGTGTCGGATTTGGCTCTGGAGTTCTACAGAAAAGTTGTAGAGCACTTAATAACCTTTCCAGAACTGTATCAAACACCTCCATTGGGTCAAGCTAATCAGAGTTACGCTCTGTTAAAGACCAGAAAAATTTCTGTCTGAACAGAGCACTCTGTCTTTGAGATCAAAAGAAGCCTAACAAGTCTCTTCTTTGAAACTTAGTTCAAATGAAGAGCTCAGTAACTAATATGTGCTTTATCACATCCATTTTTAGTTTGGAAGTTAGTCATGAATGATTTCTTCATAGGTAAGAATACTATCCAGTTTAGTACGGTGACGATGCACCGTAAGACATATAACGGTACTACGTCGCCTCACCAAAGAAAAACCTAACCGGATTACACCGGCATATACGTATACTTAGGTGGCACTAAAACGGTCACTCGCAAACGTGTTCTACACGCACTAAGGTTTTCGTGGTTAGTTCCTGCATAAAACACACTCAATCATCAGGTTCGGCTACACACCGAACCCGGTATCCATAACAGTTGGTACACCCGGCCGTCATCACTCGCCCAGGTGTTCTCAAGCCAAACACGCCTTGAGCTACGTGTTCACGTTACTGACCACGTGACGGGGTCTCCCAAATTGCACCACGCACGCCTGGGACAGACGCTGCTCGAATACCCCAAACGACATGAAGAGTCGTAGAGGATACTAAAGCGGGTCGGGTTACCTGCCACCCGTGGGGCTCCACCCTTCAGCTTGTGTGCACTGGTGGACAGCGCATATGTGCACCCCCCAAGACATAAACCGTCAAGAGATGCACGATTTTCTGACATAACAAATAAGTTAGGTTGCTACCTTCATAATATGCTAATAGTTGTCCTTATGTGGGCCTAGTACCGTTATCTCACCGTATCCTAAGTTTTTGACATAATATGATGCTCAATCCGTGCTTTGTTCCCAACGCGGCTCTGATACCACGCTGTGAGGGACACAGGGGACCTCGTTGGGTGGTGCCGTGTTATGCGGCACCCAATAGCACACGGGTCGATGAACACACATCATATTACATAAATAGTTTAGCGGAAGCGTACAAGAATGTTTTACAAATAGTTATATCAGAGTAAACTACAGCGGAAGACTATCACTTTCACGACTTATATCTAAACTAGCAACAAAGAAACGGTCCAGCCCGCGGACGTTTCTTACTAGCAACACAAAGACAATCTGCAGCGGCGAGGATGCTCTTAGAGTAAGCACTCGGAGGTTCCCGAGTCTCATCGGCACCCCTTCTCATAATCAGCGAGTCAATTACCTGCAAAACAACTCGGATAGCATCCGTGAGCATAACGCTCGGCAAGACTTAACCGTCACCCTAAACATGAAACTCTAAGAGAGGTTATGAACCTAACATAGGATGGCATAAGCATAATTAACTCGCCTAAAAGTGAATCCTTACTTTCAGGTATTAATTGCAGCATTTTAAGTAACCCTGGGCACGCCACATCGGGAGTCCACAATCAGACAAGAAACGCTTTTCCCCGATGGAAATTGCTCATGGCATAAAAGAATCGAGTTTGCACTAGCCTATTCATCAAGCTTCCATACAAGGTAGAATATTACTTCACATCAAGATGATTAGTTCCTTTCTCATGCAAGTTCTTACTACGTCACGACTGTGAGAACAAGTATGCTCGGTCCATTCCGTGAGCGACGGTGATTCGAATCAATAACACCCGGACTACACGACACGTACGCCCGTACTCGACGTTGCCTACAACAACCATCACTGACGTCGTACGTGGCAGCCTTTCCCCCGTTTCACCCCCGCTGAATCGATCAAGTCGCCCCGTACAGTAGGTACTCTCATGGTGCACCTTCCGACGTGAGATGTCATGAGAATATTCCCCACATACTGCACACCGGCCGTCCGCCTGAGGCGACCCGAAAAGTCCCAACGACAGCTTCCCGAGGTACATCGGTTTACTGGGTCCCATATAGCCAGCATGAGTCCGGTACACAACTCAAACTTGTTCAACAGGGCCGCATACAGATCGGTCCTTGACCGACACGGACAGGTCTACAGCACCCAGACCCCTATGGCCTGCTGCTCCTACAACCTTCCGGTCTCAACTTTAACTTGCTAATTCAATTACGAACCAATCCCGTATGCCCCTGTTGTTCCTAAATCTGCGAGTAGCATCTCACCACTCGACTTCTACCGAACCGTACTTAAGCATGGCAGTTCTACACGGTGAAAGACACCTACCCAATACTCCATGGGTCATTTGGCTATGCAAGAGGAGTATCAAACACTAGACCTAATGCACAGTTCAAATCTTAACCAAAGGTGAATACAAAGTAAAAACTTAACAGCTGTTAAATGCAAACCGGAGCTTGCCTGTTTTGCAGGGTAGTCGTATATAAGCAGTTAGTATCCTTGCAGATCCACCCTTGACTCTCCGGAGCTTGATCCACTTTGATGAATCACTCCTTTGAGTCCCCTTCGTTGTGGTTCCTATTGAAATGCATATGCATATGTTTCATGGAATGTAATGGAAAGAAGTTATAGAATTACTTTCTTAAGAACAGAGGTTGTGTGGAAAAGACAAGCATGGCTTGGTTTGCCTCTGTTGTGCAAAGAACAGAAATAAACTAAATTGATCTTATGGCCTTAGCTATACCCTAACCATTTTCCTTAATGAACCTAATAGAGAAGCTGAAACGATTTGAGTGCAACTGAAGAACAAGAACTCCAATGGCCTCAAAACTTTTACAGCAGGTTCTATACTATCTGAGGATTTAGCTTGGCAAATTGTAGCTAATGTGGAGTCATATTGTGCCCTCCCTAATTCTCACAATATCTCTTATGTATTCCCACATATACACAAGTATGGAGAATAAGAACAGGGAGTTCAAGGACTCTTGGGCTGATAATTTACATATGAGTTCTTGATCACATGAGAGTAACCTGGTCCAAAATCCAGCCCTTTTACTTGAGTAGTTCTTCCAGAACAATTCTTTAAGCATTTGTGCTCAAAAGAATTAATTATGAAGTAATGTGCATTTTCATGCCCAACTAAGTGAACTACAATCCCAAGTATGTCCCAGAGAGCTTGCCTAAATTTTCCTATGATTTTTGGAGCTATAGATTGCTCAGAACAGATTTTTGAAGTGGGAAACATTTTCTGAAAATGTTTCTGGACTCTTATGAACACAGCAGATTGTTTTTAGCAAATTCTTATTAAAATGATCTTCAAATGAGCTGAACATTTGCTAGTAGGTCAACAATATGCTAAAGAATACTCTGGCAAAATTTGGGGATTTTTGGATAACCCAAACTCCCTCAATAATTCTTTTTCAGAAAACCTTCAAAGAATTCTCCAGAATATAATATTGACTTTCATACAAATCTGAGTTCATATTTGGATAGAACTCAGAGGGATTAAGCCAACCCAATTGGAATCACTCAAATTGGAGTTTTCTACAGGGAGATATGAATTTCTAAAGATTGAGTAAAGTCAGGGATTATTTTCCTATTGCAAATCCCATTGGGCCCGCTTTTTAAACCCCAGCCAATCAGATTGGGGCCACAGCGGTTGACAGGATTGTACCGCGTAGCCACAAAAGATCCTAGCCACAACAGATCCTCTTTTTAAACTCTACAGGCGCTGACGGCTGGGACCCACCCGGTCTTCTTCTTCCTCCCGTTGTTTTCCCGCGCCCGCGCTGCCCCTCGCCTGCCCGACGCCGGAGCTCACCGGCTCGCCTTCTCCGGCCACCGCCCGAGCTGAGGTTTGCCGCCAGGGCGTTTATGATGTCGAGGAACATATCTGCGGGGTCATCTAGGGTTGCCAGTGACCGGAAACACCCCGGCGACGTGCGGCGGTCTTTGCTGCCTTTCGTTACCGTCGACCAGGGTTCCTAGTCCTCTAACCAAGCGACAAACACGTGCTACAGCATCAGTGGCCGATCGCCAAGCTTGGCATGGCCCTCAAATGGCACTGGAATGGCCTCAAACCGGACGTCACCGTGCGGCCGACCGGTTCCGCCGTGATCACGCTCGGTAGAGCTCAAAATTCGCGGTGCCCAGTTAATGTCATGCCTCGGATGCTAAAGAGGATATGACCGCCGGCTAGTCCAGCTCCTCCGTGCAAAATTTGACGAGCTAAGAACGGACAGAAGTGGAGAATTTTGGATTTCCATACCGGATGCTCGGGTTGAAGCCACCGGAGCAAAACCTCGGAATTCGCCGGCTACGCTCCACGAATTGCTCCAAGTTTTGGGTGAGAGCAATAACACAGCAGAACGCTCCTGTGGCCGTGCTTGATTGGTCTTGGAAGCTTCTGTGGAGAGCTGTCCACGTGAAGCCGACCGTTGATTCTTTTGAGGTCGCCGCGAAATGGTTGATTGGGGGCTCGGGAACGCCAGGACTTGGTGGTTTCTGGGTCGGGGGAAGTGAGCAACGGTTGCGCCTCCGTGTTTAGCCCCTCGGAGGCAGTGGGCGCGATGGACTCCGCCGGTTTCCCGATCCACCGAGAGCGAACGAGGGAAGAACGGCTGTGCGGCGTTCACGCGAGAGGAGGAGAGCAATCGGGTCTTTGCTCAGCCGAGGGCACGATAACGTCGAAGGAAACCGCCTTCGGTGGCCGCGCGTGGGGGGGGAAGGCAGCAGGAGGTGTCGGGTCCAGTTCCCCGGGGGGCGCGGTGGAACTCCTCGGTGGCGCCGGAGCAGAACAGAAGCCAAATTCATTTGCTTCCTGGTTAAGTTTAAGCCTCCAGCTCACTGCCATGTGGGTCCCATCCCACATTCTAACCCCCAAATATTTTATCAAAGTGATCCTCTTAATTCCCACAATTCTGAGTTTAAAGTGTGGGTTAGAATTTGAATCCTTCCAATTCAGTTTGAATTTGCTTTCCAAATTTGAATTTGGTTGAAGTTTGCAAATTCTCCTCTTTAACCCCTTTTTGAGCCCACCCTATAAATGAAAAGTTTGTGAGCAAAATTTTTCCTATAATCCCAACTATAGGGCTGCATGTTTATTCAAAGTTTTTGCTCACCCTATGTGTGAACTTTGAATTTCAAATCTGAATTTTAAACTTTCATGCAAAGAGGTATTTAACTCCTTATTGGTTCAACACTTTTAAATAAAAAGGTGAACCTCATGTTGGATGTTCATCCATGTATTACTTTGCATGAAGAAAAGTTTTAGCAAGTCCCATTTTTCCTGTCATTGCCACACATATGAACTCAAACCATAGTTTTTATTCATACACATTTTTGGGACTTTTACAGTACCGGTTCATGGCAGTAGCCCACTACGGCTACCTCGTCCTGAAGATGCCAACACCGACGGGCGTCCTCAGGATTCGTAGAGACCGCACTGCTGCAGTGTCGGCCTTAGAGGAACTCCAAGCGCTCGCAACAGCTGGGGCATCAGCCCCCGGCAGTACAGAGCAGGACCAGCTCCGCCCGAGCGCACGCCACCGTGCTTCCGCTACAGCACCCCGGGTGCAACCTCTCGACGAGGGCGGCATCCCCTTAAAGGTCATCCAAGTCGGCGCCAAAGCCACCCAGACCACCCGGGTAGCCGGGGGCCTGGATGGCAAATAGGAAGGCGCGCTCGTCACCTTCCTCCGGCACAACGTCGACGTGTTTGCATGGCAGCCGTCGCAGATGCCGGGGATCCCCAGGGAGGTGATCGAGCACCACTTGAAAGTCTTCCCCGACGCCCGGCCGGTTCAACAGAAGCCCCGCAAGCAGTCCATCGAGCGGCAAAACTTCATTCGTGAAGAAGTCAAGAAGCTGCTGGACGCTGGCTTCATAGGGAGGTCCACCACCCCCGGTGGTTGGCGAACCCCGTCGTTGTCCCGAAGGCCGGCGGGAAGCTCCGGATGTGCATCGACTATACCAGTCTCAATAAGGCATGTCCCAAAGATCCATTCCCTCTCCCTAGAATAGATCAAATAGTAGATTCAACGTCAGGCTGTGATATGCTGTGCTTCCTAGACGCCTACTCGGGTTTCCATCAGATCCCCATGTCTAGGGAGGACGAGGAGCACACCTCCTTCATCACAGTAGACGGCCTTTATTGCTATGTGTCTATGGCTTACGGCCTAAAGAATGCACTCCCCACCTTTGTGCGAGCAATGCACAAAACCTTTGGGGAGTTAATAAGAGACCTAGTTGAGGTGTACGTCGATGACATAGTTGTCAAGGTAAAGCAGGGTTCATCTTTGTTAGATAACCTAGCCTTAGTCTTTGACAAGTTGCGCTCTAAGCGCACCAAGTTGAACCCCGATAAATGTGTGTTCGGTGTGTCCTCTGGGAAGCTCTTAGGATTCCTGGTCTCGCACCGAGGGATTGAGGCCAACCCAGAGAAGATCATGGCCATCGACTTGATGCGGCCCCCTGCCCACGTCAAGGATGTCCAGAAACTCACGAGATGTCTAGCCGCGCTGAGTCGGTTTATACCGAGGCTAGCAGAGCGGGCACTCCCTTTCTTTAAGCTCCTGCGCAAGTCAGGCCCCTTTGCCTGGACTGACGAAGCAGAAGAGGCTTTCCAGGAGTTGAAGCGACTCCTGACGACCCTACCTATCATGGTAGCCCCTGAGCCCGGAGAGCACCTGCTGCTCTACATCGCTGCGATAACTGAAGTGGTGAGTATGGTCCTCGTCGCAGAGCGGCCAGACCCCTCACCTTCACAACCTGCTCCGGTAGCAGAAGGCAGATGCCAGGAGGCCCCGCAGGACCAAGGCGGTCTTCCAGACCTCCAAGGCAACCACCCGGAGGTCCAGGTCGGCCTCCCGGAGGTCCAGGGCGGTCTCCCGGACCCCCAAGGTAAACCCCCGGGGGTCCTGCGGGACCCCCCGGGGGCCAAATGGGACCTCCCGGAGGTCCCTCAAGACCCCCCGGGGCTCCTGGATAATCAAGATAGCTTAAGGGCCTCCGGGTCCCAGCTCCTGGAGGCCCCCGTGGGTCTACTCACCTCTTGCGGGCCAGGGCCAATGGATGAGGACCTCCCAAGCCTAAGAGAGAGGGTTCGAACCATCCAGAGGCCCGTCTACTACATCAGCGAAGTACTTCATGACGCCAAGACAAGGTACCTAGAAGTCGACAAGCTGCTGTATGCGGTGCCCGTGGCCTCCAGGATGCTCCGCCATTACTTCCAGGCCCACCGGGTCTCGGTAGTCACCTCGTATCCGCTGAAGACAATTCTTCACAGTCCCCATGTGACTGTCAACATTGCTAAATGGGCGGCGGAGCTGGCGGAGTTTGAGCTGGACTTCCTCCCACGCCATGCGGTCAAGAGCCAAGCACTGGCTGACTTTGTGGCGGAGTGGACACCAACGAAGGCTGAACCAGGGGGCCATGAAAGCGGTGAACCAGAGCACCAAGCTCCGGTCTTCACCGAACCCCACTGGACACTTTTCTTCGACGGCTCCTCGCGAAAGCAGGGGGCCGGTGCCGGCGTACTGCTCCTCATGCCATCGGGGGAACAGTTTGGGTACATGGTGCGTCTCAATTTCAAGGCAACCAACAACATGGCGGAGTATGAAGCACTCATCTTTGGCCTGCAGACAGCCCTGTCTTTAGGCGCTCGCCAGTTGTTGGCACAGGGCGACTCCCAGCTGGTCATCAAGCAAGTCAAGGGCGAATGCTCCTGCAATGACCCACAGCTAGCTGCGTATCTGCTTCACGTGCAGATGTTGGAGAAAGAATTCCTCGCCTTGGACCTGCACCACGTACCGCGCGCTGGCAATGCCGCAGCTGACGACCTTTCAACGAAGGCTTCTACCGGAGCCCCTGCGCCCGAAGGAGTTTTCGAGAGGACGTTGCTGCGGCCTACAGCCCGGCCCGCCGAGCCCGGCGAAGGGGGCTTGACCAGCACCTCGAAGCTGGCGGTCCCGGCGGCCCTACAGCCATGGATGCCGCCAAGGATCGTAAGCGTCACTGGGGACTCCGTGCAACCCAGCGCTCAAGATCCAGAAACTCAAGTCAGACCCGATGCATGGATCACGGAGATCCGGGACTACTTGAAGGACAATATCCTCCCTGATGAACATGCAACCGCTGAACGGATTGTGCGTATGGCTAAGAGATACGCGCTGGTAGAGGGGGATCTCTACCGGCGTGGCGCCAACCACATCCTATTGCGGTGCATAACCCAGGGGGAAGGTTGCGACTTGCTCGCTGAGATCCATGGAGGCGAATGTGGAAGTCACTCTTCCTCACGCACGCTTGTCGGTAAAGCCTTCCGGCATGACTTCTACTGGCCGACAGCACTCCAGGATGCCGTCAAGCTGGTCGAGAGCTGCAAGGCGTGCCAGTTCCACGCGAAGCAGATCCATACACTGGCTCAGGCGGTACAGATGATCCCGCCCTCGTGGCCATTTGCCGTATGGGGGCTGGACATCTTGGGACCATTTCCCAGAACCGTCGGGGGATTCCGGTACCTCTATGTCGACATCGACAAGTTCACCAAGTGGCCGGAAGCTACACCAGTTGTCACCATCAACAAACAATCCGCAGTAAAGTTCATCAAGTCTATTGTCTGCCGGTTCGGGGTCCCGAACAGAATCATCACCGACAACGGGACCCAGTTCACCAGCGCGGCATTCCAAGACTACTGCGAGGACCTCGGCATTCAGGTGTGCTATGCCTCTGTCGCCCACCCAAAGAGCAATGGGCAAGTTGAGAGGGCCAATGCGGAGATTCTCCGGGGCCTTAAGACTCCCACCTTCGCCAGCCTGAAGAAACATGGTGCCAATTGGGTAGATGAGCTTCCGAGCACACTATGGGCTAACCGGACATCCCAGAGCCGGGCCACCGGAGAGACACCCTTCTTCATGGTGTATGGGGCCGAGGCTGTACTTCCCCCATAAATCACCATGAAATCTCACCGTGTCCGGGCTTACGACGAAGCCACGCAGGACAACCTCCGGCGTGGAGAAATCGATCTCGTCGACGAGGTCCGATTACATGCAGCACTCCGTAACGCGCGGTACAGACAAGCGCTTCGGCGCTATCACCAAAGATCTGTGCGTGCCCGGGAGCTGCAGGAAGGTGACCTGGTGTTGCGGCGCATACTTTCTCGCGAAGGGGCCCACAAGCTCTCCCCTGGTTGGGAAGGTCCCTTCCGAGTCGCGAAAGTATGCCGCCCCGGGTGTGTGCGCCTTTCCACCGAGGATGGGGACCTGCTCCCAAACCCTTGGAACATAGAACACCTCCGTAAGTTCTACCCCTAGAGCAAAGATAGGACAGTACTTTCTTTCCGTAATAAACTCCACAGAGTCCAGGAGCAGCGCTCGGAGCAGCTAAGCCCCAGGGGACGGTACAGGACTACGTTCAGCTTTGCCTGGTTCCGACTCCAAGCACGTAGAGTCTTGCTTCCCCTCCTAATGGGGTGGGTCGTGGCCTCCATGTATAGCCTGCCTTCCTCCTGTGGAAAGTTATACGAAAAGAAACCTGTTCTACTTTGCTCTTTCCTCGTACTCATTTAAATTGTGTACTAAATTTTTTATGACTACCATTGCGGTACATGGCTGCCATGTGCTCAGCTCCCCCTTCTCAGTCTCACCACTAGACGGCATTCGCTGTCCCCAAGCACCGAGCATATGGTTAGGGGCCATAAGTCGAATAAGACTATGAGATAAGGGAGGGGGAGCCCCCAAGGAGAATTACTTTTTCCCTACTTGTGTGCAGGACCTCTCGGCCTCGGATCCCTACAGGAGTGTGGCAGGAGCGCCTGACCATTGGGACGCCCCTGCCCGGGGGCTACTACGGAATCATGCGAGACCGGAACTCCAAGGAAAGACCGAAGGATCCACGGCTCCACCGAGACCGGACCTCCCCTCCTCTGAGGGGAAGGGCCCGGAGACCCCATGTGTATCACGGCTTCGGACCTCCCTCTGCTCAGAGGAGAGCTCCGGATCCGCCACGTGGCTGGCTGATCCGGACCTCCCCCTCCTCATGAGGCGGGGCCCGAAGACCTCCGGGGCCCTTAATATAGTGGGGACCCGGGGAAGGTGCCGGAGCAGAACGTCGAGATTGGTGAAGGCCTCTGAGCGCCTTGCGGAACTAAGGGCTCGGTCAGGCAAAACCAATAAGAAGACGGAAAACATCGCAGGCACGAAGGGTCATAAGAGTTCATGTATTCATGGATCCATGAGCTGGGCTACAAACTCGATGAAGAAGAAAGAAACAAGCCCCAAGATTCCCCTGACGCGACCAGAGTCTAGGAGTTGCAAGAACGGCCGCGTCACCAGGTTTCAGCCCTGGCGACCGTTCATGCTCCGGCAGCGGTCAATGCGGGACTTAGAGAAAGTGCGCGGATCAGAAGAGACGGAGGTCCCACCTGTAAAAGCCCAAGAAAAGGGACTTGCAAAAACTTTTCTTCACCTCACAACACCACAGTTTTCATTGTGGATATCTTAGGAAATATTGTGAAGAGCAAGTAACCTTCATCAAAAGAGTGATTAGAGGGGAAAGTCTTCCTTTTCACAAAGTGGGATTTGGACATAGGATCATGAGAGGTTGAGCTCACTCCTAGAACTTAAAAAGTCTTTGGAAGGTTCAGTCCAAGTTTCATAGAAATCGAACACTTTTTGAGGCAATTTTTGGGTTATTTGAAAAAGAGGCCATTTTGAATGTAAATTCAAATTGCAGCAACTTTCATCACCCAAATTCAAAAGTTAGCTTCATATTCTTATTCAGCACATTTTTGTGAGCTCACACACCAATTTTCACTCCATTTGGAGTTGATCTTGACATGAGCTAAGTGGGACGAATTCAAACTTTATTTGAATTCAAAACTAAACTTGTGCTGAAATTCACCCAAGCCGAACCCAATTTGAATTCTATTCAATTCAAATGGCTCAGGGGTGAATAATTTGAATTACCAGGGGTATTATGGGGCTCACTGTTTACAATAGTGATTAGGAGTAAATTCCAGAGGTTAAAACCCCGGGTGGGACCCACGTGTCATAGAGGGGAGAAGGAGAAACTTGCACCCAAAGTCAGAGTCTCGGTGGGAAATTCCACCGAGCAGCTGTCGGCTATGCCACCGAGCAGCTACCGGCGCCACCAGCTGCTTCCCTCTCCGCGCGCTGGTGCCCAGGGCGGCTGGCTCGCGCCCCCACGCGACCGGTACCGCCTCGACCAAGCGGGAGTCGGCCGGCTTTATCTTCTCGCGGGCAAACCCGAGCAGCGGCATTGTTTCTCGCCGCAGCTCTCTGCTCAATCGGGAAAACCAGCAAAACCATCTCCTCCTTCGTCCCTGAGCTGCTAGACAGCCACCTGAGCTCGCACTTCACCTCCCAACGCCAGAAACCCTGAGCTCTGACCTCCTTTGCCCAAAGACGATCGCCACTGCGGCCACCTAGCCTCAGCCGAGAGTCAGGCGCCCGTGGGCAGCGTTCCACAGGCGTCTTCACGGTCCAGCGAGAGAGGCAACAGGAGCGTGCGACCACCGTGCTGCTCTCCTCCAAGTTTGGAAGCCAACCGTGAAGAATCCGCAGAGAATTTCCAGTTTGTGCTCCGGCAACCGTAAACTAAGCTTCCGGTATGGTTTCTTTAAATTCTCGCTCTATGATCTTTCGGAGGTCATCAAATCTTACACATAGACGCTGGGCTAGCCGGCGATCAAGTTCTTTTCCGCATCCGTAGCGTGAAACTGTCTAGGAGTGACGAATTTCGAGCTCGATCGAGGGCGGTCATGGCGGGCACGATCGGTCATACGGTGCCGACTGTAAGGGCCTCAGTTTTTGACACCCATTTGCAGTGTTCATCACCACATCACACCCCTCATTTGAGGAAGAATGATGAACACAAATGAAGAGCAAGTAACAATTATCAACATGCTCATTAGAGAACAAACTTACACATTGCAAAAGTGGTATTTCCCACATGTGATATAGATGGGCTGGACATATGAAAACTCCTACACTTTGCTAAGGATGTCCATGCCAAGTTTCACCCAAATTCAAAACCTTTTTGAGGTCATCTTGGGTATAGATAGGAAGAGGGCAGTTTGAAAACATATTTAAATTCAAACTGTTTTTATCCCATGAATTTAAAAGTGGAAGGCATATTCTCACTCAGCACATTTTTGTGAGCTCACACACCAATTTTCACTCCATTTGGAGTTGATCTTGACATGAGCTAAGGGGGAGAAATTCAAACTTTATTTGAATTTTTTTCAAACTGAACTTGTGCTGAAATTCATTCAAACCAAACCTCATTTGAACTTTGATCAATTAAAATGGCTCATGGGGGAATAATTTGAATTGCCAAGGGTAGTATGGGGTTCACTGTTTACAACAGTGATTAGAAGTAAATTTCAGAGGTTAAAAGGAAGGGTGGGACCCACACGTCAGCCTCTACTTCAACACAAACCGACTGAGACTTTTCACTCGGGTCGCCGAGCCGCAGCGGTGATCGCCACCGAGGCCAGCCACCGCGCCACTAGCTGCTTGCCCACGCGCGTGCATGAGGCGGTGCAGAGCCTTCTTAAGGCGCCTGCCCCCTCCTCGGCCGAGGTACCGACGTGTTTTCCCGCAAGAACCCAGCACCGGCCGAAAGTTTCCGCAGTTCGGACTTGATCGGAGGACGCCGATCGCAGCTCCCTCCTTCCACTCCAGAGTCCCAGCAAGGTACTAGAGACCTTCCTCCATCCTCCCCATTGCTAGAATTCGGTTGAAACCGAGTGATATCGGCTGTGCCGAAAGATCAAACTCGGAACTTGGAACCGCCGCACCTCGGGCTCTCGTGGACAGCCCAACCTGGGCGTTGTCACGCCCGAGCCAAGGCACCCTTGGACGCGCGGGTGACCGGTGCTGCTCATCCCCGAGCCACAGCTCGAGTGGTTGCTCACCGGCGACGAATTTCCACTTTTCCCCTTTTTGTGTGCAGAACGACCTTCGGGTACGATTCTGTTTAATTCGTGCTCTAGAAAGGATTAGAGGGCCTCAGGCCACTTCCACACGATCTAGACACGGTAATGCACAAGTTGCCTTCACAACTCTGGGCCGGAGAACCTCTGTGCCCGGCGTAATTTAAGGTCTACTAATGGCGGAACGAACGGAGGGTATCGGGCGCACGGTGAGGACCTATTTCGGGCCTTCCCCAAGCTGCCTCGAGCTCATATCGACCTTCTCTGAGGTCCACTGATGCTCCCCGACCGATTTCCCAAGTAGCTGAGGTACCAGGGGAGTCAGCCGACATGGCCGAAGTCATTCCGATATGGCGGCTCGTCGCCGACCATGCTCCGGCCGTTGTCATGAGCAGTTGATCCTCGGATCCTGTTTCCCAAGTAAAAGTAGGCAGGGGCGGCCAGAATCAAGAAGTTTGGGGCTGTACAGCAGCCGGCGGCGAGCTCTCCGGCGAGGTCCCTCGGCGGCGGAGCGCGGGTGTCGCGAGGTTGAAGAAGGGGGTGGACCCCAGCTGTCAGCGGCCGATATTTTGAATCGGGATCCGGCTGCGGCCGGGATCGGGTGTGCTGGCGCGCAAAATCCTTGTGGGCCGCGGTGTGCCATCGCCTAGGCGTGCGACGCGTGTCCCCTGGGCCCACGCGCGAGTTTAAACTTTTCCCCGATTTTCAGATTTCCTTCAAACTTCAAATCCTTATAACTTTGGCTAGAAAGCTCCAAGTTGAGTGAACCAAATTTTGCTGGATTCAGCTCTCTGAGTACTCTCCAGAAAATCAAGTTTCACTTCATGAAATTCCTTAATTCTCCAGAATTAATTCCCTAATGTTTAAAATATTAGGAATTTTAACTGGAGCATCCTTTGGAGGAAAATCCTGAAATTTTGCTGAGATGTTCACCAAAATATCCTTGAACTACCATAAAAATTTCAGTTCCATTTGAGCTCATTTAATCCACCTAATGGTGTGATTAGTGAAACTGTTCCAGAGAAAATAGAAAATGTTCAGAAACATTTTCAGAATTTTCTCTGAAATTGTTTAGCTCATATCTTTAGTTAGAGACTTCCAAATTAAGTGATACCAAATCCATTAGAACCCTCTGAAAATCTAGTTTTCAGAAAGTCATAGTTTGTTTCATGAAAATTCTTAGAACACCCTAAAAGCCTTTAATTAAGGTCAAGGACATAATTAATTGTGGAGGGCTCAATTGAGCTTTGCTGCAACTAAAACTTGACCAAGTCTCTGTTTAGGTTGTAACCAAGCCACAGTAAAAGTTTCACAGTCATTAGGTCTGTCTAGCAAAGGTTATAGACTTCACAACTTCAAAGCTAATACAAATGCATTTAAATTGATACATATTGCTCTCATCATGTAGTCGCTAAGGTCGAGGAGGAACCCGAAGTCCTAGACTTCGTTACTCCGGAGGAACAGCTAGCCTACGACCAAGAGCAGCAAGGCAAGCCCCGGTTTGCATTAACCTTTTTACAAATTTTTATTGTTTTGAGCACATACTTATTTCCTTTGTTCTGTGCATTAGAGTCTTGTTTGGAAATCCAACTGCATAGCCAAGAAAACCACGGGTTGGGTTTAGGATTGCAAACCTCGTTAGCCACTGCATTGCTAGGATAGAGTAGGATTCGGTACAAGTCGAGTAGTTGGAACTACTCGCGAGAATAGGCTAGAGGCACATTGCTCGGGTAGAGATAGCACATGATACACATGGCAAGAAAATGAGACCGAGCGGAGAGTAAGGGCAGCAGGACTTCGGGGCCTGTGTGCTGTAGCTCCGCTTGTGTCGATTGAGGACCGAGCCGTGTGCGGGCCTGTTGAACAAGCTAGAACAGTACCGAAGACCTACCGGCTATATGGGAACCGGGAAACTGATGTAACTCGGGTAGCTGGGTATTGAGGCATTGCCCGTCGTTCCGAGGGTAGGTTGAGAGCTCGAGGTGTAAATCGGCTGGCGGCACAGAGATGCGCGTGCAGAGACCTCTTGCTCGGGACGATGGGACCGGTTCAATATTTGGCTAACGGGTGAAAGGTAGTCGCGTACGGCGTCCGTGATGGTTGTTGTAGGCAACATCGAGTACGGGCGTACGTGACGGGTTGTTCGGGTAACCCTGCAGGTGTAAATCGATTATAATCGCCGTCCCTCGCGGTCAGTGAGTACCACTTGTTCACTGTACCGTGACGTAGAAAGAACAGGCTAGTCACATGTTAAAATGTTGCTGATTGAAAGCTGGACATTGATTGTTAATGATATGCTGTAGCTTAGTGCTAACTAAAGTTCTTTTCTACTTTGGGCAAAGTACATGAGAGAAATGCGTTTCTTGTTTGATTGCGGCTCTCTCATGTGCCTTAGCGTAAGGTTCTCCACAACCTGCTGCTAAAACTTGAAAGTAAGGTTCTACTAATTAGGCGAGTCCTTGCAAATGATTTTTGCCTCATGCAACCCATTACCCTCATGTAGAAGTTCCATGTTTAGGGGAGACGGGTCAGACTTGCTGAGCCTTCGTGCTCACTGCTTGTGTTTGAAGCTTTTGCAGGGTTCTATGAGGAAGGGACTCCCGAAGAGGAGACGGAACCCCAGGAGGGGAACCCCGTCGAGTGGGAGTCGTGCACGCCGCAGAGTTAGTGTGCGTGTGTGCTAGCAAGGACACGTTCGAGGGCTGAACGTGCACTTGATGCTTAGTCTACGCCCGTGAGTGTGGACTGAACTTATTTTGATGTAAACATGTTCATAAACCTGTTTATGTAATAAAACTTCCGCTTCCGCTTTGCACCTTTGACGTGTGTTATACGGTGCTGTGCAACGCAGCACCCCTCAGCGTGATCCTGGCTCGACAGGACCAGTGGGGTCGTGTCAGCGTGGTATCAGAGCTCGCTTGAGGTTTAACACAGTACAAAGGTCTTCTTTTTCAAAAATCCAGTGAGGAACGAGTTAGTAGCCCGTATAAGGATGTTATTAGTATATAGAAAGTGGCATATTAACCTATTTGCTATGTCGGAAAATCGTGCATCTCGGGACGTTCATGTCTTGGGGGGTGCACGTGAGCGCTGTCCACCAGTGCGCACAAGCTGAAGGGTGGAGCCCCACGGGTGGCAGGTAACCCGACCCGCTTTAGTATCCTCTACGACTCTTCATGTCATTTGGGGTATTCGAGCAACGTCTGTCCCTGGCGTGCGTGGTGCAACATGGGAGACCCCGTCACGTGGTCTAAAACGTGAACACGTAACTCAAGGCGTGTTTGGCTTGAGAACATCCGGGCGAGTGATGACGGCCGGGTGTACGAACCGTATGGATTCCGGGCTCGGTGTGCAGCCGAGTCTGATGATTGGTTGAATTTCTGCAGGTAGCCTTACCACGAAACGGTAGACGTGTAGCATCCGTGTGCGAGTGACGAGTAGTGCCACTGAAATAACGAAGCCGGCTAAGTCCGGTATAGGTTTTTCCTTTGTGAGGACGTAGTACCGACATAATCGGGTGACGCTTCGACGTCACATCCAATTAAATGAACAACTTCATTTAAAAACTTGAAAGTTTTGATCCAAAGTAGTAAAACTTGATGTAACTCCTTCCCTTGAACAGGATATTCAAAGCTAACAAGTTTTCAACTTATAGGATGTTAAGGACAGAGCACTCTGTTTTCAGCTGAATCAAGGCTGGAGTTAATCAGAGGTTAGAGGTTGAGTTCTTTCGAGGTTGATGTCGTATGATACATTTCTGGAAAGCTTTGGAGGAGCTTTACAACTTTTCTGTTGAGTTCCAGAGGTGTTTCATCCCTTAACCACTCGAAAGATGCAGTAGAGTTGAAACTGTCCAGAAAACAGGACAGAGCAAAGACTCTCTGTAAACTCTTTGTAAATTAAGCATAACTTCCTGCTTAAAAATCAAAAAATAGGAAATGAGGTAGTTCTGCAAAGCTTATGAGATGGGTTACAACTTTGTAACAGAAAGTTTTGTCAGATTAGGAACAGAATTAACTGGGATTCTTGGATCAAATCAGTACCTAAAGCAGGGAGGTGCTGTCCAATTGTTTCCAGAAATTCTGTTAACTTTGACATCTCATAACTTTTGAACAAGACAGGTCTTAGGCCAACCAAATACTTTCTGGAAAGCTATTAAAGTTAACTTTAACTTTGATGTTGAGCTCCAGGACGGGTTTTGCTTTAACCTGGCCTAAATCAGATTGATATGGAAACTGGTCAGGGCTGTCATGGTAACAGCAGATCAGCAGTCAAATTTGTTTAAAAATTTGAACTATGTTTCCAAGTGTTATGGGTTCAATGACATATCTTATGTTATAACTCAATGGTTTACTGTTTAAATAAATATTTGACATTTCTCAAATATATTTTTACAGATGGCAGCAGATAAACGGTTGGAGAAAGGGTGGGTAGTTTCCCACTGCTCTGACCGTAGCGGCTACCCGGAAGCATTGTGGCAAATGCTTCAATATTTCGGGTACAACCAGATACCGCAATACTTCGCCAAGGAAGAAGGCGAAGAGGGAAACAAGACGTGGACGATCCATGTCGAAGTTTCCGTAGGACCTACGGCACCCGGTTGGGTGCCATTCACCGTCACGGTGAGAGGAAGACAACCGGAAGGGATGTGGCAAGTGGCAGCCCGTGACACTATGTCACGTTTCTGCCAACTACACGTGCAGGCTATGGAGGGAACTCCATACGCACTCGTTCCGGTGGAGGGACGAGCTCAGCATGTGTGGGAAGAGAGGTACCTGGAGGCAACAGACCCGACTTGCCCAAGGTACAACCCCACGGAGGCGAACCTCAGCCTCCAAATGAGGGCGGGAAACGCTGTGATGGACAGCCAAGCTGTTCATGCGGAGCATCTCGCCACCAAGCTCAAGGAGAGCACGAGACGTGGAGATCGTTTTGAGAGTGCTCACGGCGCACTCCGCAATGTGCTCCTTCCGACGATCAAGCGACTGAATGAACAACACAATCAGTTGCGTCGTCTGAAGAAGGCAAAGAAAAAGGGCCGTGTTGACATCGCGGCATTGCAAGGGCTGGTGCAGACCCTAACCCAGCAGAATGAGGACCTTGCTCAAGAGCGGGACGACGCTATTGAGGAAGGACAAGGCTGGGAAGAGGACTACAACCAGGCTATGGACGAGGTGCATGCATTGCAGGACCTCGTGCCCCCGGTATTGGGCGTACCGGTAGTCTTGGGTCTTCCAGCCATGGGAGAACCCGGAATGGGAGAAGAGGTGGTAAACCCCGAGCCACCAGCTGAGGTACCGGAGGAGAACGACCCACAGGAGGTCGAGTTCTACTCCGGGTAGGGGGTTACGGTTGCCGAGTAGGGCAGCTAGGGTAGCGTAACCCAACTTTTGTAATCGGTGACATGTCGTGTAGACAGTAGCATATGTATAGGTAGTGACGACATGAGCACGACTTCTCGGAGATCCGAGATTAATGTATCTTGTATAAAGTTTATGCTTTATCAATATATGTGAATGTTGTGCAAGTTAATCATGCGTCGCTTCAATACCTACTGCTGTTTATGGAATTTTGAGTAAGACATGTGCTAATTGCTGCTGTGCTGAATTTCAGAATGACGCGTACTCGTGCCAACCCTGATGTTGGAGGTACTAGCCAAGGGGGAGAGACCTCCCAACCGCCTCCCGAGGACTCCTCGGGACAGCAGCAGCAACAGCAACAGCAAACACCGCCACCGCCACTGCCAACGGTTACATTGGCCGACATTGTCGCGGCAATGGCGGGTTCACATCAGCAGCACACAGAGCTGCTGCAAACGTTAATTGCGAATACGTCTCGCCCAGAGAGACGTCAAGATCGTGAGGAGCGCCAACAGAGCTCCTACTCTGACTTCCTGGCGACTCATCCCCCTGTATTCTCAAGGGCGGATGAACCACTTGACGCGGACAACTGGCTCCGCGCCATAGAGATGAAGTTCGGGCTGCTCCAGATCAGCGAGCAGCGCAAGACTCAGTTCGCGGTCCAGCAGCTCCAAGGATCCGCGAGCGCGTGGTGGGCCAACTTCTGTGCTTCATAGCCCACCGACCGAGCGATGACCTGGGTGGAGTTCCGGACGGCCTTCAGGGCCTATCATATACCGCCAGGTCTGATGAAGAGGAAGACGCAGGAGTTCCTACACCTGCAACAAGGGAGCCGGAACGCGCTGGAATACTCCAGAGCGTTCAACGATCTCGCGCTCTACGCGTCGTATCACGCGGATACAGACGAGAAGCGGCGAGACCATTTTTACCAGGGGCTTAACCCGCTCCTGAAGGACAAGTTGGCGATGTTCAATCGCGGCAGCCTCAACGACATCATTGATGCTGCGATTGTTCAGGAGGACTCTGGCAAGGAGTTGGCGGCGGCAGAGCGAAAGCGAAGCGCGCCGCAGAGCAGCGGAGAAGGAGGTGGTCCTTCTCAGAAGTTTCGGATGGTGAATCGCCCACCATCAGGTCCACGCTGGCAGCCACCACAGCGGTCGATGCCGTTCCGCAGTCGGCCGTACTCTTCACCGGCATTCCGGCCGGCACTGCCAGTACCACCGCAACAACAACAACAGCAGCGGGCGATGCCGCGTGCGTTTGCACCTCAGCAACGCATGCCGGGCTTTCGTCCATCGAGTACTCCACCAGCAGCGGCCACATGTTACAAGTGTGGTCGTCCAGGACACTTCGCGAGCAGTTGCCCGGAGAGGCAAGGCGGCGGAGTGGCACCATGGTTTCTGGGGAGGAATCAACCCCGGAACCCTACTAATGCGCGGCGGGCAAACCCTAGGCCCGGTACTGTCCACCAGCTTGCCATTGAGGACGTGCCGGAGGGCGAGCCAATCCTTGCGGGTATGTTCCAACTCCACCAGCATCCCGCTATAGTACTATTTGATTCAGGCGCCACGCATAATTTTATTAGCCAAGCTTTCATTGCTAAACACAGCTTGCCAATACTACCCACCGATAGTCCATATTTAATTTGCTCACCGGGTGGGAAGATTTCAGCAAGCGTAATGGTCTCCAAAGCACCATTATGCTTAGCGGGTAGAGTGTACCCCACGTCTCTCATTATCTTAGAGGGACAGAAGGTCGATGTCATCCTAGGGATGTCGTGGTTAACCCGCCATGGCGCTGTTTTAGACACCGTCCTCCGAGTCGTGCACTTAAACTCAGAAGTGCACGGTTCTCACTCATTATTTCTGGACAGTCCAGAAATAAAACTTCCAAGTGTTTATCAAGCCACAACCATCAGATTGGAAGGCATTCTAGTGGTCCGAGAGTTCCCGGATGTGTTCCCGGACGATTTGCCGGGGATGCCACCCGATAGAGAGGTGGAGTTCAAGATTGAACTTGCACCGGGAACCATGCCAATATCCCGAAGGCCGTACAAGATGGCGCCCAAGGAGTTGGCTGAACTGAAGACTCAGCTCACGGACCTTCTGGAGAAGGGTTTTATTAGGCCGAGCTCCTCGCCATGGGGCTGTTCGGCATTATTTGTCAAAAAGAAGGATGAAACGTTGCGGCTTTGCGTGGACTACCGTCCATTAAATGCCATAACCATCAAGAACAAGTACCCGTTGCCACGGATCGACATGTTGTTTGATCAGTTGGTCGAAGCAAAGATCTTTTCCAAGATGGATTTAAGATCCGGGTACCATCAGATTAAGATAAGGGCGGAGGACATTCCAAAGACAGCTTTCTCGACAAGGTATGGACTTTATGAGTACCTGGTCATGTCCTTTGGCCTCACCAATGCTCCAGCTCACTTCATGTACTTAATGAACTCGGTGTTCATGCCGGAGCTGGACAAGTTTGTGGTGGTCTTCATCGACGACATCCTAGTATACTCCAAGTCGGAGGAAGATCACAAGAAACATCTGCGTATAGTCTTGCAACGGCTGCGGGATCACAAGTTATACGCAAAATTCAGCAAATGCGAGTTTTGGATATCGCAAGTGCCTTTCCTCGGGCATATCATCTCAGCGGAGGGTATCGCTGTGGACCCGAGCAAGATCACGCAAGTGCTGAATTGGAAATCCCCGAGAACTGTTCATGAGGTACGGAGTTTCCTCGGACTCGCGGGATATTATCGGAGGTTCATTCCGAACTTCTCGAAGATTGCCAAGCCAATGACAGAGCTGCTGAAGAAGACTACCAAATATGTTTGGAGTCCAGCATGTGAAGCAGCATTCAAGGCTTTAGTCAAGCACCTGACATCAGCACCGGTTTTGGCGCAGCCAGACACAACAAAACCGTTCGATGTGTACTGCGATGCATCCGGCATTGGGCTCGGATGTGTGCTGATGCAAGACCGAAGAGTGGTCGCGTATGGATCACGGCAGCTTAGAAACCATGAGCAAAATTATCCAACTCACGACTTGGAGCTCGCTGCCGTGGTACTTGCACTGAAGATGTGGAGGCACTACCTACTCGGTAACCTCGTACATTTATATACCGACCACAAAAGCCTCAAGTACATATTCACTCAGAAGGAGCTGAACATGAGGCAACGAAGATGGTTAGAACTGATAAAGGATTACGAGATAGAGATCCATTATCATCCGGGCAAGGCAAACGTTGTGGCGGACGCGCTAAGCCGCAAGTCACACGTCAATAATCTGACCATCACACCGTTGGAAGAGAGCGAACCACCACTACATGTGATTCCACACGGAGCTCTCTACAACCTAGCCTTGATCCCCACCATCCGTGAAGAGATAGCGGCAGCCCAGAAGAATGACAAGGGCATGTCACATTTGCGGAGACGTGTAGACAGTGGGGAGTTGAAATGTTTCCGGAAGGACGGAGACGGCGTCCTATGGTTCAAGAACCGGATCGTCGTACCCCGAAACCCGGAGTTACGGAAGAAAATCTTTGATGAGGCTCACTTATCAAAGTTTTCTATTCACCCCGGCAGCAACAAAATGTATCAAGAACTCAGAAGAAGGTTTTGGTGGACACGGATGAAGCGGGAGACTGCAAAATACGTGTCCGAGTGTGATACATGTCGAAGGGTGAAGGCAGACCATATGCGGAAACCGGGACTGCTGCAACCACTGGGCATTCCTGCCTGGAAGTGGGAGGACGTGAGCATGGATTTCGTCGTCGGTTTACCCACCACCTTACAGAAACATGATTCTGTGTGGGTAATCGTCGATCGGCTTACCAAAGTTGCCCATTTCATCCCGGTCAACACCAACTACAACGCCAAGAAGTACGCTGAACTGTACATCTCACGGATCCTATGCTTATACGGCGTACCCCGTACCATCTTATCGGACCGGGGCACTTTATTTGTGTCCCATTTTTGGGAGCAGCTACACGCTGCCTTGGGGACGAAGCTGATCCGTAGTTCAGCCTACCACCCGCAGACGGATGGGCAAACTGAGCGGGTAAATCAAATCATAGAAGACATGCTACGAGCTTGCGCTATCGACCACGGCAAGAATTGGGATGATCACTTGCCGTTAGCCGAGTTCTCGTACAACAATGGGTACCAAGCCAGCATCAAGATGGCGCCCTACGAGGCGCTATACGGCAGAAAATGCCGCACACCACTGAACTGGTGTGAGTCTGGCGAGAGGGTTACCTTCGGGATTGACCTTGTCAACAACGCGGAAGAAAAGGTTCGATTAATTCAGGCGAACCTAAAAGCCGCTCAATCCCGACAGAAACAGTATGCGGACCGGAGAAGGCGCCCATTACAATTCGAAGTTGGAGATCACGTATATCTACGGGTGTCTCCAATGAAGGGCGTAAACAGATTTGGGGTGAGAGGAAAGTTGGCACCCCGATTCATCGGTCCATTCCAGATTACCGAAAGATGTGGATCGGTAGCATACCGGCTGAGATTACCAGAAGCACTTTCCGGTGTGCACGACATCTTTCACATTTCCCAGCTGAGGAAGTGTCTCAAGCTATCAACTACCGTTCAGCTGGAAGACATTGAGGAACTGCAACCGGATCTCACCTACCGGGAGGAGCCGGTGCAGATTATTGATGAAAAGGCCCGAACCACACGCAACCGTACGTTGTGGTTCTACAAGGTTCTATGGAGTAATCACTCCATAGACGAAGCGACATGGGAGAGCGAAGAATTCCTTCGCACTAACTACCCCGACTTTCTCACGTCGCATATCCGGTAATTTTCCACCGTCCTCTCTCTCATTTTCACCTTATAATCTCGGGACGAGATTCTTTTAAGGGTGGAGGAATGTAAGGGCCTCAGTTTTTGACACCCATTTGCAGTGTTCATCACCACATCACACCCCTCATTTGAGGAAGAATGATGAACACAAATGAAGAGCAAGTAACAATTATCAACATGCTCATTAGAGAACAAACTTACACATTGCAAAAGTGGAATTTCCCACATGTGATATAGATGGGCTGGACATATGAAAACTCCTACACTTTGCTAAGGATGTCCATGCCAAATTTCACCCAAATTCAAAACCTTTTTGAGGTCATCTTGGGTATAGATAGGAAGAGGGCAGTTTGAAAACATATTTAAATTCAAACTGTTTTTATCCCATGAATTTAAAAGTGGAAGGCATATTCTCACTCAGCACATTTTTGTGAGCTCACACACCAATTTTCACTCCATTTGGAGTTGATCTTGACATGAGCTAAGGGGGAGAAATAAAAACTTTATTTGAATTTCAAACTGAACTTGTGCTGAAATTCATTCAAACCAAACCTCATTTGAACTTTGATCAATTCAAATGGCTCATGGGGGAATAATTTGAATTGCCAAGGGTAGTATGGGGTTCACTGTTTACAACAGTGATTAGAAGTAAATTTCAGAGGTTAAAAGGAAGGGTGGGACCCACACGTCTGACACGACCCCACTGGTCCTGTCGAGCCAGGATCACGCTGAGGGGTGCTGCGTTGCACAACACCGTATAACACACGTCAAAGGTACAAAGCGGAAGCGGAAGCTTTATTACATAAACAAGTTTATTAACATGTTTACATCAAAATAAGTTTAGTCCACACTCGCGGGCGTAGACTAAGCATCAAGTGCACGTTCAGCCCTCGAACGTGTCCTTGCTAGCACACTCGCACACTAACTCTGCGGCGTGCACGACTCCCACTCGACGGGGTTCCCCTCCTGGGGTTCCGTCTCCTCTTCGGGAGTCCCTTCCTCATAGAACCCTGCAAAAGCTTCAAACACAAGCAGTGAGCACGAAGGCTCAGCAAGTCTGACCCGTCTCACCTAAACATGAAACTTCTACATGAGGGTGATGGGTTGCATGAGGTAAAAATCATTTGCAAGGACTCGCCTAATTAGTAGAACCTTACTTTCAAGTTTTAGCAGCAGGTTGTGGAGAACTTTACGCTAAGGCACATGAGAGAGCCGCAATCAAACAAGAAACGCATTTCTCTCATGTACTTTGCCCAAAGTTGAAAAGAACTTTAGTTAGCACTAAGCTACAACATATCATTAACAATCAATATCCAACTTTCAATCAGCAACATTTTAACATGTAACTAGCCTGTTCTTTCTACGTCACGGTACAGTGAACAAGTGGTACTCACTGACCGCGAGGGACGGCGATTATAATCGATTTACACCTGCAGGGTTACCCGAACAACCCGTCACGTACGCCCGTACTCGATGTTGCCTACAACAACCATCACGGACGCCGTACGCGACTACCTTTCACCCGTTAGCCAAATATTGAACCGGTCCCATCGTCCCGAGCAAGAGGTCCCTGCACGCGCATCTCTGTGCCGCCAGCTGATTTACACCTCGAGCTCTCAACCTACCCTCTGAACGACGGGCAATGCCTCAATACCCAGCTACCCGAGTTACATCAGTTTCCCGGTTCCCATATAGCCGGTAGGTCTTCGGTACTGTTCTAGCTTGTTCAACAGGCCCGCACACGGCTCGGTCCTCAATCGACACAAGCGGAGATACAGCACACAGGCCCCGAAGTCCTGCTGCCCTTACTCTCCGCTCGGTCTCATTTTCTTGCCATGTGTATCATGTGCTATCTCTACCCGAGCAATGTGCCTCTAGCCTATTCTCGCGAGTAGTTCCAACTACTCGACTTGTACCGAATCCTACTCTATCCTAGCAATGCAGTGGCTAACGGGGTTTGCAATCCTAAACCCCAACCCATGGTTTTCTTGGCTATGCAGTGGGGTTTCCAAACAAGACTCTGATGCACAACATAAAGAAAACAAGTATGTGCTCAAAACAATAAAAATTTATAAAATGGTTAATGCAAACCGGGGCTTGCCTTGCTGCTCTTGGTCGTAGGCTAGCTGTTCCTCCGGAGTAACGAAGTCTAGGACTTCGGGTTCCTCCTCGACCTTAGCGACTACATGATAAGAACAATGTATGTATTAATTAAATGCTTTTGTATTAACTTTGAAGTTGTGAAGTCTATAACCTTTACTAGATAGACCTAATGACTGTGAAACTTTTACTGTGGCTTGGTTACAACCTAAACAGAGACTTGGTCAAGTTTTAGTTGCAGCAAAGCTCATTTGAGCCCTCCACAAATAATTATGTCCTTGACCTTAATTAAAGGCTTTTAGGGTGTTCTAGGTATTTTCATGAAACAAACTATGACTTTCTGAAAACTAGATTTTCAGAGGGTTCTAATGGAATTGGTCTCACTTAATTTGGAAGTCTCTAACTAAAGATATGAGCTAAACAATTTCAGAGAAAATTCTGAAAATGTTTCTGAACATTTTCTATTTTCTCTGGAACAGTTTTACTAATCACACCATTAGGTGGACTAAATGAGCTCAAATGGATCTGAAATTTTTATGGTAGCTCAAGGATATTTTGGTGAACATCCCAGCAAAATTTCAGGATTTTCCTCCAAAGGATTCTCCAGTTAAAATTCCTAACAGTTTAAACTTTAAGGAATTAATTCTGGAGAATTAAGGAATTTCATGAAGTGAAACTTGATTTTCTGGAAAGTACTCAGAGAGCTGAATCCAGCAAAATTTGGTTCACTCGATTTGGAGCTTTCTAGCCAAAGTTATAAGGATTTGAAGTTTGAAGGAAATCTGAAAATCGGGGAAAAGTTTAAACTCGCGCGTGGGCCCAGGGGACACGCGTCGCACGCCGAAGCGACAGCACACCGCGGCCCACAAGGCTTTTGCGCGCCAGCACACCCGATCCCGGCCGCAGCCGGATCCCGATTCAAAATATCGGCCGCTGACAGCTGGGGTCCACCCCCTTCTTCAACCTCGCGACACCCGCGCTCCGCCGCCGAGGGACCTCGCCGGAGAGCTCGCCGCCGGCTGCTGTACAGCTTCAAACTTCTTGATTCTGGCCGCCCCTGCCTACTTTTACTTGGGGAACATGATCCGAGGGTCAGCTGCTCATGACAACGGCCGGAGCATGGTCGGCGACGAGCCGCCATATCGGAACGACTTCGGCCATGTCGGCTGATGCTCCTAGTGCCTCAGCTACTTGGGAAACCGGTCGGGGAGCATCAGTGGACCTCAGAGAAGGTCGACATGAACTCGGGGCAGCTCGGGGAAGGCCCGAAATAGGTCCTCACCGTGCGCCCGATACCCCCCGTGCGTTCCGCCATTAGTAGACCTTGAATTACGCCGGGCACAGAAGTTCTCCGGCCCAGAGTTGTGAAGGCAACTTGTGCGTCACCGTGTCTAGTTCGTGTGGGAGTGGCCTGAGGCCCTCTAATCCTTTCTAGAGCACGAATTAAACAGAATCGTACCCGAGGGTCGTTCTGCACACAGAAAGGGGAAAAGTGGAAATTCGCCGCCGGTGAGCAACCACTCGAGCTGTGGCTCGGGGATGAGCAGCACCGATCACTTGCGCGTCCAAGGGTGCCTTGGCTCGGGCGTGACAACGCCCAGGTTGGGCTGTCCACGAGAGCCCGAGGTGCGGCGGTTTCCAGTTCCGAGTTTGATCTTTCGGCACAGCCGATATCACTCGGTTTCAATCGATTTCTATCAATGGGAAGGATGGAGGATGGTTGCTAGTACCTTGCTGGGACCTTGGAATGGAAAGAGGGAGCTGCGATCGGCTTGATCAAGCAGGAACTCGAGCGGCGGCGATGGCAGTGGGAAAAGCAGTCGCGCACGTCGGTAGCTCGGGGAAATGGTGACTGAGGCACGCCGGGGAGGGAATAAATAGCTCGGCCGGCTGGCCTCCGGCTTGGGGCACGCAGCAGGAGCTGGCGCCGGCCGGCCCCTTCGGTGGCGCGCGCGCACAACAGCCGGGAACCGACTGAACTGTGGTTCAGTCGGTTTGCTTTGAGGCTGAGGCTGACATGTGGGTCCCACTCCTCTTTTAACCTCTGAAATTTATTCCTAACAGCTGTGGTAAACAGTGAACCCTATTCTACCCTTGGCAACTCAAATTATTCACCCAAGAGCCATTTGAATTGATCAAAGTTCAAATGAGGTTTGGTTTGAATGAATTTCAGCACAAGTGCAGTTTGAAATTCAAATAAAGTTTGAATTTCTCCCCCTTAGCTCATGTCAAGATCAACTCCAAATGGAGTGAAAATTGGTGTGTGAGCTCACAAAAATGTGCTGAGCAAGAATATGCCTTCCACTTTTAAATTCAGTGGGTGAAAACAGTTTGAATTTGAATATGTTTTCAAACTGCCCCTTTCCTATCTACACCCAAGATGACCTCAAAAATGTTTTGAATTTGGGTGAAACTTGGCATGGACATCCTTGGCAAAGTGTAGGAGTTTTCATATGTCCAGCCCATCTATATCACATGTGGGAAGTACCACTTTTGCAATGTGTGAGTTTGTTCCCTAATGAGCATGTTGATAATTGTTACTTGCTCTTTATTTGTGTTCATCATTTTTCCTCAAATGAGGTGTGTGGTGTGGGGATGAACACTGCAAATGGGTGTCAAAAACTGAGGCCCTTACATTCCTCCCCCCTTAAAAGAATCTCGTCCCGAGATTATAAGGTGAAAATGAGAGAGAGGACGGTGGAAAAATTACCGGATATGCGACGTGAGAAAGTCGGGGTAGTTAGTGCGAAGGAATTCTTCGCTCTCCCATGTCGCTTCATCCATGGAGTGATTACTCCACAGAACCTTGTAGAACCACAACGTACGGTTGCGTGTGGTTCGGGCCTTTTCATCAATAATCTGCACCGGTTCCTCCCGATAGGTGAGATCCGGTTGCAGTTCTTCAATGTCTTCCAGCTGAACGGTAGTTGATAGCTTGAGACACTTCCTCAGCTGGGAAATGTGAAAGACGTCGTGCACACCGGAAAGTGCTTCTGGTAATCTTAGCCGGTATGCCACCGATCCACATCTTTCGGTAATCTGGAATGGACCGATGAATCGGGGTGCTAACTTTCCTCTCACCCCAAATCTGTTTACGCCCTTCATTGGAGACACTCGTAGATATACGTGGTCTCCAGCTTCGAATTGTAACGGACGCCTTCTCCGGTCCGCATACTGTTTCTGTCGGGATTGAGCGGCTTTTAGGTTCGCTTGAATTAATCGAACCTTTTCTTCCGCGTTGTTGACAAGATCAATCCCGAAGGTAACCCTCTCGCCAGACTCACACCAATTCAATGGTGTGCGGCATTTTCTCCCGTATAGCGCCTCGTAGGGCGCCATCTTGATGCTGGCTTGGTACCCATTGTTGTACGAGAACTCGGCTAACGGCAAGTGATCATCCCAGTTCTTGCCGTGGTCGATAGCGCAAGCTCGTAGCATGTCTTCTAAGATTTGATTTACCCGCTCCGTTTGCCCATCCGTCTGCGGGTGGTAGGCTGAACTATGGATCAGCTTCGTCCCCAAGGCAGCGTGGAGCTGCTCCCAAAAACGGGACACAAATAAAGTGCCCCGGTCCGATACGATAGTACGGGGTACGCCGTATAAGCATAGGATCCGTGAGATGTACAGTTCAGCGTACTTCTTGGCGTTGTAGTTGGTGTTGACCGGGATGAAATGGGCAACTTTGGTGAGCCGATCGACGATCACCCACACAGAATCATGTTTCTGTAAGGTGGTGGGTAAACCGACGACGAAATCCATGCTCACGTCCTCCCACTTCCAGGCAGGAATGCCCAGTGGTTGCAGCAGTCCCGGTTTCCGCATGTGGTCTGCCTTCACCCGTCGACATGTATCACACTCGGACACGTATTTTGCAGTCTCTCGCTTCATCCGTGTCCACCAAAACTTGCTTCTGAGTTCTTGATACATCTTGTTGCTGCCGGGGTGAATAGAAAACTTTGATAAGTGAGCCTCATCAAAGATTTTCTTCCGTAACTCCGGGTTTCGGGGTACGACGATCCGGTCCTTGAACCATAGGACGCCGTCTCCGTCCTTCCGGAAACATTTCAACTCCCCACTGTCTACACGTCTCCGCAAATGTGATATGCCCTTGTCATTCTTCTGGGCTGCCGCTATCTCTTCACGGATGGTGGGGATCAAAGCTAGGTTGTAGAGAGCTCCATGTGGAATCACATGTAGTGGTGGTTCGCTCTCTTCCAACGGTGTGATGGTCAGATTATTGACGTGTGACTTGCGGCTTAGCGCGTCTGCCACAACGTTTGCCTTGCCCGGATGATAATGGATCTCTATCTCGTAATCCTTTATCAGTTCTAACCATCTTCGTTGCCTCATGTTCAGCTCCTTCTGAGTGAATATGTACTTGAGGCTTTTGTGGTCGGTATATAAATGTACGAGGTTACCGAGTAGGTAGTGCCTCCACATTTTCAGTGCAAGTACCACGGCAGCGAGCTCCAAGTCGTGAGTTGGATAATTTTGCTCATGATTCCTAAGCTGCCGTGACCCATACGCGACCACCCTTCGGTCTTGCATCAACACACATCCGAGCCCAATGCCGGATGCATCGCAGTACACATCGAACGGTTTTGTTGTGTCTGGCTGCGCCAAAACCGGTGCTGATGTCAGGTGCTTGACTAAAGCCTTGAATGCTGCTTCACATGCTGGACTCCAAACATATTTGGTAGCCTTCTTCAGCAGCTCTGTCATTGGCTTGGCAATCTTCGAGAAGTTCGGAATGAACCTCCGATAATATCCCGCGAGTCCGAGGAAACTCCGTACCTCATGAACAGTTCTCGGGGATTTCCAATTCAGCACTTGCGTGATTTTGCTCGGGTCCACAGCGATACCCTCCGCTGAGATGATATGCCCGAGGAAAGGCACTTGCGATATCCAAAACTCGCATTTGCTGAACTTTGCGTATAACTTGTGATCCCGCAGCCGTTGCAAGACTATACGCAGATGTTTCTTGTGATCTTCCTCCGACTTGGAATATACCAGGATGTCGTCGATGAAGACCACGACAAACTTGTCCAGCTCCGGCATGAACACCGAGTTCATTAAGTACATGAAGTGAGCTGGAGCATTGGTGAGGCCAAAGGACATGACCAGGTACTCATAAAGTCCGTACCTTGTCGAAAAAGCTGTCTTTGGAATGTCCTCAGCCCTGATCTTAATCTGATGGTACCCGGATCTTAAATCCATCTTGGAAAAGACCTTTGCTTCGACCAACTGATCAAACAACATGTCGATCCGTGGCAACGGGTACTTGTTCTTGATGGTTACGGCATTTAATGGACGGTAGTCCACGCAAAGCCGCAACGTTTCATCCTTCTTTTTGACAAATAATGCCGAACAGCCCCATGGCGAGGAGCTCGGCCTAATAAAACCCTTCTCCAGAAGGTCCGTGAGCTGAGTCTTCAGTTCAGCCAACTCCTTGGGCGCCATCTTGTACGGCCTTCGGGATATTGGCATGGTTCCCGGTGCAAGTTCAATCTTGAACTCCACCTCTCTATCGGGTGGCATCCCCGGCAAATCATCCGGGAATACATCAGGGAATTCTCGGACCACTGGAATGTCTTCCAATCTGATGGTTGTGGCTTGATAGACACTTGGAAGTTTTATTTCTGGACTGTCCAGAAATAATGAGTGAGAACCGTGCACTCCTGAGTTTAAGTGCACGACTCGGAGGACGGTGTCTAAAACAGCGCCGTGGCGGTTTAACCACGACATCCCTAGGATGACATCGACCTTCTGTCCCTCTAAGATAATGAGAGACGTGGGGTACACTCTACCCGCTAAGCATAATGGTGCTTTGGAGACCATTACGCTTGCTGAAATCTTCCCACCCGGTGAACAAATTAAATATGGACTATCGGTGGGTAGTATTGGCAAGCTGTGTTTAGCAATGAAAGCTTGGCTAATAAAATTATGCGTGGCGCCTGAATCAAATAGTACTATAGCGGGATGCTGGTGGAGTTGGAACATACCCGCAAGGATTGGCTCGCCCTCCGGCACGTCCTCAATGGCAAGCTGGTGGACAGTACCGGGCCTAGGGTTTGCCCGCCGCGCATTAGTAGGGTTCCGGGGTTGATTCCTCCCCGGAAACTGTGGTACCACTCCGCCGCCTTGCCTCTCCGGGCAACTGCTCGCGAAGTGTCCTGGACGACCACACTTGTAACATGTGGCCGCTGCTGGTGGAGTACTTGGTGGACGAAAGCCCGGCATGCGTTGCGGAGGTGCAAACGCACGCGGCATCGCCCGCTGCTGCTGTTGTTGTTGTGGTGGTGCTGGCAGTGCCGGCCGGAATGCCGGTGAAGAATACGACCGACCGCGGAACGGCATCGACCGCTGTGGTGGCTGCCAGCGCGGACCTGATGGTGGGCGATTCACCATCCGAAACTTCTGAGAAGGACCGCCTCCTTCTCCGCTGCTCTGCGGCGCGCTTCGCTTTCGCTCTGCTGCCGCCAACTCCTTGCCGGAGTCTTCCTGAACAATCGCAGCATCAATTATGTCGTTGAGGCTGCCGCGATTGAACATCGCCAGCTTGTCCTTCAGGAGCGGGTTAAGCCCCTGGTAAAAGTGGTCCCGCCGCTTCTCGTCCGTATCTGCGTGATACGACGCGTAGAGTGCGAGATCGTTGAACGCTCTGGAGTACTCCAGCGCGTTCCGGCTCCCTTGTTGCAGGTGTAGGAATTCCTGCGTCTTCCTCTTCATCAAACCGGGCGGTATATGATAGGCCCGGAAGGCCGTCCGGAACTCCGCCCAGGTCATCACTCGGTCGGTGGGTTGTGAAGCACAAAAGTTGGCCCACCACGCGCTCGCGGATCCTTGGAGCTGCTGGACCGCGAACTGAGTCTTGCGCTGCTCGCTGATTTGGAGCAGCCCGAACTTCATCTCTATGGCGCGGAGCCAGTTGTCCGCGTCAAGTGGTTCATCCGCCCTTGAGAATACAGGGGGATGAGTCGCCAGGAAGTCAGAGTAGGAGCTCTGTTGGCGCTCCTCACGATCTTGACGTCTCTCTGGGCGAGACGTATTCGCAATTAACGTTTGCAGCAGCTCTGTATGCTGCTGATGTGAACCCGCCATTGCCGCGACAATGTCGGCCAATGTAACCGTTGGCAGTGGCGGTGGCGGTGTTTGCTGTTGCTGTTGCTGCTGCTGTCCCGAGGAGTCCTCGGGAGGTGGTTGGGAGGTCTCTCCCCCTTGGCTAGTACCTCCAACATCGGGGTTGGCACGAGTACGCGTCATTCTGAAATTCAACACAGCAGCAATTAGCACATGTCTTACTCAAAATTCCATAAACAGGAGTAAGTATTGAAGCGACGCATGATTAACTTGCACAACATTCACATATATTGATAAAGCATAAACTTTATACAAGATACATTATTCTCGGATCTCCGAGAAGTCGTGCTCATGTCGTCACTACCTATACATACGCTACTGTCTACACGACATGTCACCGATTACAAAAGTTGGGTTACGCTACCCTAGCTGCCCTACTTGGCAACCGTAACCCCCTACTCGGAGTAGAACTCGACCTCCTGTGGGTCGTCCTCCTCCGGTACCTCTGCTGGTGGCTCGGGGTCTACCACCTCTTCTCCCATTCCAGGTTCTCCCATGGCTGGAAGACCCAAGACTACCGGTACGCCCAATACCGGGGGCACGAGGTCCTGCAATGCATGCACCTCGTCCATAGCCTGGTTGTAGTCCTCTTCCCAGCCTTGTCCTTCCTCAATAGCGTCGTCCCGCTCTTGAGCAAGGTCCTCATTCTGCTGGGTTAGGGTCTGCACCAGCTCTTGCAACGCCGCAATGTCAACACGGCTCTTCTTCTTTGCCTTCTTCAGACGACGCAACTGATTGTGTTGTTCATTCAGTCGCTTGATCGTCGGAAGGAGCACATTGCGGAGTGCACTGTGAGCACTCTCAAAATGATCTCCACGGCTTGTGCTCTCCTTGAGCTTGGTGGCGAGATGCTCCGTATGAACAGCTTGGCTGTCCATCACAGCGTTTCCCGCCCTCATTTGGAGGCTGAGATTTGCCTCCGCGGGGTTGTACCTTGGGCAACTCGGGTTTGTTGCCTCTAGGTACCTCTCTTCCCACACATGCTGAGCTCGTCCCTCCACCGGAACGAGTGCGTATGGAGTTCCCTCCATAGCCTGTACGTGTAGTTGGCAGAAACGTGACATAGTGTCACGGGCTGCCACTTGCCACATCCCTTCCGGTTGTCTTCCTCTCACCGTGACGGTGAATGGCACCCAACCGGGTGGCGTAGGCCCTGCAGGAACCTCGACATGGATCGTCCACGTCTTGTTCCCCTCTTCGCCTTCTTCCTTGGCGAAGTATTGCGGCATCTGGTTGTACCCGAAATATTGGAGCATTAGCCACAATGCTCCCGGGTAGCCGCTACGGTCAGAGCAGTGGGAAACTACCCACCCGTTCTCCAACCGTTTATCTGCTGCCATCTGTAAAAATATATTTGAGAAATGTCAAATATTTATTTAAACAGTAAACCATTGAGTTATAACATAAGATATGTCATTGAACCCTTAACACTTGGAAACATAGTTCAAATTTTTAAACAAATTTGACTGCTGATCTGCTGTTCCCATGACAGCCCTGACCAGTTTCCATATCAATCTGATTTAGGCCAGGTTAAAAGCAAAACCAGTCCTGGAGCTCAACATCAAAGTTAAAGTTAACTTCAATAGCTTTCCAGAAAGTATTTGGTTGGCCTAAGATCTGCTCTGGTTCAAAAGTTATGAGATGTCAAAGTTAACAGAATTTCTGGGAACAATTGGACAGCACCTCCCTGCCTTAGGTACTGATTTGATCCAAGAATTCCAGTTAATTCTGTTCCTAATCTGACAAAACTTTCTGTTACAAAGTTGTAACCCATCTCATAAGCTTCCCAGAACCACCTCATTTTCTATTTTTGGATTTTTATGCAGGAAGTTATGCTTAATTTACAGAGAGTCTACAGAGAGTCTTTGCTCCGTCCTGTTTTCTGGACAGTTTCAACTCTACTGCATTTTTCGAGTGGTTAAGGGATGAAACACCTCTGGAACTCAACAGAAAAGTTGTAAAGCTCCTCCAAAGCTTTCCAGAAATGTATCATACGACCCCAACCTCGAAAGAACTCAACCTCTAACCTCTGATTAACTTCAGCCTTGATTTAGCTGAAAACAGAGTGCTCTGTCCTTAACATCCTATAAGTTGAAAATTTATTAACTTTGAATATCCTGTTCAAGGGAAGGAGTTACATCAAGTTTTACTACTTTGGATCAAAACCTTCAAGTTTTTAAATGAAGTTGTTCATTTAGTTGGGTGTAACGTCGAGGCGTCACCAGATTATGTCGGTACTACGTCCTCACAAAGGAAAAACCTATACCGGATTTAGCCGGCTTCGTTAGTTCAGTGGCACTACTCGTCACTCGCACACGGATGCTACACGTCTACCGTTTCGTGGTAAGGCTACCTGCAGAAACTCAAACAATCATCAGACTCGGCTGCACACCGAGCCCGGAATCCATACAGTTTGTACACCCGGCCGTCATCACTCGCCCGGATGTTCTCAAGCCAAACACGCCTTGAGTTACGTGTTCACGTTTCAGACCACGTGACGGGGTCTCCCATGTTGCACCACGCACGCCAGGGACAGACGTTGCTCGAATACCCCAAACGACATGAAGAGTCGTAGAGGATATCAAAGCGGGTCGGGTTACCTGCCACCCGTGGGGCTCCACCCTTCAGCTTGTGCGCACTGGTGGACAGCGCTTACGTGCACCCCCCAAGACATGAACGTCCCGAGATGCACGATTTTCCGACATAACAAATAAGTTAATAAGCCACTTTCTATATACTAATAACATCCTTATACGGGCTACTAACTCGTTCCTCACTGGATTTTTGAAAAAGAAGACCTTTGTACTGTGTTAAACCTCAAGCGAGCTCTGATACCACGCTGACACGACCCCACTGGTCCTGTCGAGCCAGGATCACGCTGAGGGGTGCTGCGTTGCACAACACCGTATAACACACGTCAAAGGTACAAAGCGGAAGCGGAAGCTTTATTACATAAACAAGTTTATTAACATGTTTACATCAAAATAAGTTTAGTCCACACTCGCGGGCGTAGACTAAGCATCAAGTGCACGTTCAGCCCTCGAACGTGTCCTTGCTAGCACACTCGCACACTAACTCTGCGGCGTGCACGACTCCCACTCGACGGGGTTCCCCTCCTGGGGTTCCGTCTCCTCTTCGGGAGTCCCTTCCTCATAGAACCCTGCAAAAGCTTCAAACACAAGCAGTGAGCACGAAGGCTCAGCAAGTCTGACCCGTCTCACCTAAACATGAAACTTCTACATGAGGGTGATGGGTTGCATGAGGTAAAAATCATTTGCAAGGACTCGCCTAATTAGTAGAACCTTACTTTCAAGTTTTAGCAGCAGGTTGTGGAGAACTTTACGCTAAGGCACATGAGAGAGCCGCAATCAAACAAGAAACGCATTTCTCTCATGTACTTTGCCCAAAGTTGAAAAGAACTTTAGTTAGCACTAAGCTACAACATATCATTAACAATCAATATCCAACTTTCAATCAGCAACATTTTAACATGTAACTAGCCTGTTCTTTCTACGTCACGGTACAGTGAACAAGTGGTACTCACTGACCGCGAGGGACGGCGATTATAATCGATTTACACCTGCAGGGTTACCCGAACAACCCGTCACGTACGCCCGTACTCGATGTTGCCTACAACAACCATCACGGACGCCGTACGCGACTACCTTTCACCCGTTAGCCAAATATTGAACCGGTCCCATCGTCCCGAGCAAGAGGTCCCTGCACGCGCATCTCTGTGCCGCCAGCTGATTTACACCTCGAGCTCTCAACCTACCCTCTGAACGACGGGCAATGCCTCAATACCCAGCTACCCGAGTTACATCAGTTTCCCGGTTCCCATATAGCCGGTAGGTCTTCGGTACTGTTCTAGCTTGTTCAACAGGCCCGCACACGGCTCGGTCCTCAATCGACACAAGCGGAGCTACAGCACACAGGCCCCAAAGTCCTGCTGCCCTTACTCTCCGCTCGGTCTCATTTTCTTGCCATGTGTATCATGTGCTATCTCTACCCGAGCAATGTGCCTCTAGCCTATTCTCGCGAGTAGTTCCAACTACTCGACTTGTACCGAATCCTACTCTATCCTAGCAATGCAGTGGCTAACGGGGTTTGCAATCCTAAACCCCAACCCATGGTTTTCTTGGCTATGCAGTGGGGTTTCCAAACAAGACTCTGATGCACAACATAAAGAAAACAAGTATGTGCTCAAAACAATAAAAATTTATAAAATGGTTAATGCAAACCGGGGCTTGCCTTGCTGCTCTTGGTCGTAGGCTAGCTGTTCCTCCGGAGTAACGAAGTCTAGGACTTCGGGTTCCTCCTCGACCTTAGCGACTACATGATAAGAACAATGTATGTATTAATTAAATGCTTTTGTATTAACTTTGAAGTTGTGAAGTCTATAACCTTTACTAGATAGACCTAATGACTGTGAAACTTTTACTGTGGCTTGGTTACAACCTAAACAGAGACTTGGTCAAGTTTTAGTTGCAGCAAAGCTCATTTGAGCCCTCCACAAATAATTATGTCCTTGACCTTAATTAAAGGCTTTTAGGGTGTTCTAGGTATTTTCATGAAACAAACTATGACTTTCTGAAAACTAGATTTTCAGAGGGTTCTAATGGAATTGGTCTCACTTAATTTGGAAGTCTCTAACTAAAGATATGAGCTAAACAATTTCAGAGAAAATTCTGAAAATGTTTCTGAACATTTTCTATTTTCTCTGGAACAGTTTTACTAATCACACCATTAGGTGGACTAAATGAGCTCAAATGGATCTGAAATTTTTATGGTAGCTCAAGGATATTTTGGTGAACATCCCAGCAAAATTTCAGGATTTTCCTCCAAAGGATTCTCCAGTTAAAATTCCTAACAGTTTAAACTTTAAGGAATTAATTCTGGAGAATTAAGGAATTTCATGAAGTGAAACTTGATTTTCTGGAAAGTACTCAGAGAGCTGAATCCAGCAAAATTTGGTTCACTCGATTTGGAGCTTTCTAGCCAAAGTTATAAGGATTTGAAGTTTGAAGGAAATCTGAAAATCGGGGAAAAGTTTAAACTCGCGCGTGGGCCCAGGGGACACGCGTCGCACGCCGAAGCGACAGCACACCGCGGCCCACAAGGCTTTTGCGCGCCAGCACACCCGATCCCGGCCGCAGCCGGATCCCGATTCAAAATATCGGCCGCTGACAGCTGGGGTCCACCCCCTTCTTCAACCTCGCGACACCCGCGCTCCGCCGCCGAGGGACCTCGCCGGAGAGCTCGCCGCCGGCTGCTGTACAGCTTCAAACTTCTTGATTCTGGCCGCCCCTGCCTACTTTTACTTGGGGAACATGATCCGAGGGTCAGCTGCTCATGACAACGGCCGGAGCATGGTCGGCGACGAGCCGCCATATCGGAACGACTTCGGCCATGTCGGCTGATGCTCCTAGTGCCTCAGCTACTTGGGAAACCGGTCGGGGAGCATCAGTGGACCTCAGAGAAGGTCGACATGAACTCGGGGCAGCTCGGGGAAGGCCCGAAATAGGTCCTCACCGTGCGCCCGATACCCCCCGTGCGTTCCGCCATTAGTAGACCTTGAATTACGCCGGGCACAGAAGTTCTCCGGCCCAGAGTTGTGAAGGCAACTTGTGCGTCACCGTGTCTAGTTCGTGTGGGAGTGGCCTGAGGCCCTCTAATCCTTTCTAGAGCACGAATTAAACAGAATCGTACCCGAGGGTCGTTCTGCACACAGAAAGGGGAAAAGTGGAAATTCGCCGCCGGTGAGCAACCACTCGAGCTGTGGCTCGGGGATGAGCAGCACCGATCACTTGCGCGTCCAAGGGTGCCTTGGCTCGGGCGTGACAACGCCCAGGTTGGGCTGTCCACGAGAGCCCGAGGTGCGGCGGTTTCCAGTTCCGAGTTTGATCTTTCGGCACAGCCGATATCACTCGGTTTCAATCGATTTCTATCAATGGGAAGGATGGAGGATGGTTGCTAGTACCTTGCTGGGACCTTGGAATGGAAAGAGGGAGCTGCGATCGGCTTGATCAAGCAGGAACTCGAGCGGCGGCGATGGCAGTGGGAAAAGCAGTCGCGCACGTCGGTAGCTCGGGGAAATGGTGACTGAGGCACGCCGGGGAGGGAATAAATAGCTCGGCCGGCTGGCCTCCGGCTTGGGGCACGCAGCAGGAGCTGGCGCCGGCCGGCCCCTTCGGTGGCGCGCGCGCACAACAGCCGGGAACCGACTGAACTGTGGTTCAGTCGGTTTGCTTTGAGGCTGAGGCTGACATGTGGGTCCCACTCCTCTTTTAACCTCTGAAATTTATTCCTAACAGCTGTGGTAAACAGTGAACCCTATTCTACCCTTGGCAACTCAAATTATTCACCCAAGAGCCATTTGAATTGATCAAAGTTCAAATGAGGTTTGGTTTGAATGAATTTCAGCACAAGTGCAGTTTGAAATTCAAATAAAGTTTGAATTTCTCCCCCTTAGCTCATGTCAAGATCAACTCCAAATGGAGTGAAAATTGGTGTGTGAGCTCACAAAAATGTGCTGAGCAAGAATATGCCTTCCACTTTTAAATTCAGTGGGTGAAAACAGTTTGAATTTGAATATGTTTTCAAACTGCCCCTTTCCTATCTACACCCAAGATGACCTCAAAAATGTTTTGAATTTGGGTGAAACTTGGCATGGACATCCTTGGCAAAGTGTAGGAGTTTTCATATGTCCAGCCCATCTATATCACATGTGGGAAGTACCACTTTTGCAATGTGTGAGTTTGTTCCCTAATGAGCATGTTGATAATTGTTACTTGCTCTTTATTTGTGTTCATCATTTTTCCTCAAATGAGGTGTGTGGTGTGGGGATGAACACTGCAAATGGGTGTCAAAAACTGAGGCCCTTACAACGTCAGCCTCTACTTCAACACAAACCGACTGAGACTTTTCACTCAGGTCGCCGAGCCGCAGCGGTGATCGCCACCGAGGCCAGCCACCGCGCCACCAGCTGCTTGCCCACGCGCGTGCATGAGGCGGTGCAGAGCCTTCTTAAGGCGCCTGCCCCCTCCTCGGCCGAGGTACCGACGTGTTTTCCCGCAAGAACCCAGCACCGGCCGAAAGTTTCCGCAGTTCGGACTTGATCAGAGGACGCCGATCGCAGCTCCCTCCTTCCACTCCAGAGTCCCAGCAAGGTACTAGAGACCTTCCTCCATCCTCCCCATTGCTAGAATTCGGTTGAAACCGAGTGATATCGGCTGTGCCGAAAGATCAAACTCGGAACTTGGAACCGCCGCACCTCGGGCTCTCGTGGACAGCCCAACCTGGGCGTTGTCACGCCCGAGCCAAGGCACCCTTGGACGCGCGGGTGACCGGTGCTGCTCATCCCCGAGCCACAGCTCGAGTGGTTGCTCACCGGCGACGAATTTCCACTTTTCCCCTTTCTGTGTGCAGAACGACCTTCGGGTACGATTCTGTTTAATTCGTGCTCTAGAAAGGATTAGAGTGCCTCAGGCCACTTCCACACGAGCTAGACACGGTAACGCACAAGTTGCCTTCACAACTCTGGGCCGGAGAACCTCTGTGCCCGGCGTAATTTAAGGTCTACTAATGGCGGAACGAACGGGGGGTATCGGGCGCACGGTGAGGACCTATTTCGGGCCTTCCCCAAGCTGCCTCGAGCTCATGTCGACCTTCTCTGAGGTCCACTGATGCTCCCCGACCGATTTCCCAAGTAGCTGAGGTACCAGGGGAGTCAGCCGACATGGCCGAAGTCATTCCGATATGGCGGCTCGTCGCCGACCATGCTCCGGCCGTTGTCATGAGCAGCTGATCCTCGGATCCTGTTTCCCAAGTAAAAGTAGGCAGGGGCGGCCAGAATCAAGAAGTTTGGGGCTGTACAGCAGCCGGCGGCGAGCTCTCCGGCGAGGTCCCTCGGCGGCGGAGCGCGGGTGTCGCGAGGTTGAAGAAGGGGGTGGACCCCAGCTGTCAGCGGCCGATATTTTGAATCGGGATCCGGCTGCGGCCGGGATCGGGTGTGCTGGCACGCAAAATCCTTGTGGGCCGCGGTGTGCCATCGCCTAGGCGTGCGACGCGTGTCCCCTGGGCCCACGCGCGAGTTTAAACTTTTCCCCGATTTTCAGATTTCCTTCAAACTTCAAATCCTTATAACTTTGGCTAGAAAGCTCCAAATTGAGTGAACCAAATTTTGCTGGATTCAGCTCTCTGAGTACTATCCAGAAAATCAAGTTTCACTTCATGAAATTCCTTAATTCTCCAGAATTAATTCCTTAAAGTTTAAACTATTAGGAATTTTAACTGGAGCATCCTTTGGAGGAAAATCCTGAAATTTTGCTGAGATGTTCACCAAAATATCCTTGAACTACCATAAAACTTTCAGTTCCATTTGAGCTCATTTAATCCACCTAATGGTGTGATTAGTGAAACTGTTCCAGAGAAAATAGAAAATGTTCAGAAACATTTTCAGAATTTTCTCTGAAATTGTTTAGCTCATATCTTTAGTTAGAGACTTCCAAATTAAGTGATACCAAATCCATTAGAACCCTCTGAAAATCTAGTTTTCAGAAAGTCATAGTTTGTTTCATGAAAATTCTTAGAACACCCTAAAAGCCTTTAATTAAGGTCAAGGACATAATTAATTGTGGAGGGCTCAATTGAGCTTTGCTGCAACTAAAACTTGACCAAGTCTCTGTTTAGGTTGTAACCAAGCCACAGTAAAAGTTTCACAGTCATTAGGTCTGTCTAGCAAAGGTTATAGACTTCACAACTTCAAAGCTAATACAAATGCATTTAAATTGATACATATTGCTCTCATCATGTAGTCGCTAAGGTCGAGGAGGAACCCGAAGTCCTAGACTTCGTTACTCCGGAGGAACAGCTAGCCTACGACCAAGAGCAGCAAGGCAAGCCCCGGTTTGCATTAACCTTTTTACAAATTTTTATTGTTTTGAGCACATACTTGTTTCCTTTGTTCTGTGCATTAGAGTCTTGTTTGGAAATCCAACTGCATAGCCAAGAAAACCACGGGTTGGGTTTAGGATTGCAAACCTCGTTAGCCACTGCATTGCTAGGATAGAGTAGGATTCGGTACAAGTCGAGTAGTTGGAACTACTCGCGAGAATAGGCTAGAGGCACATTGCTCGGGTAGAGATAGCACATGATACACATGGCAAGAAAATGAGACCGAGCGGAGAGTAAGGGCAGCAGGACTTCGGGGCCTGTGTGCTGTAGCTCCGCTTGTGTCGATTGAGGACCGAGCCGTGTGCGGGCCTGTTGAACAAGCTAGAACAGTACCGAAGACCTACCGGCTATATGGGAACCGGGAAACTGATGTAACTCGGGTAGCTGGGTATTGAGGCATTGCCCGTCGTTCAGAGGGTAGGTTGAGAGCTCGAGGTGTAAATCGGCTGGCGGCACAGAGATGCGCGTGCAGAGACCTCTTGCTCGGGACGATGGGACCGGTTCAATATTTGGCTAACGGGTGAAAGGTAGTCGCGTACGGCGTCCGTGATGGTTGTTGTAGGCAACATCGAGTACGGGCGTACGTGACGGGTTGTTCGGGTAACCCTGCAGGTGTAAATCGATTATAATCGCCGTCCCTCGCGGTCAGTGAGTACCACTTGTTCACTGTACCATGACGTAGAAAGAACAGGCTAGTCACATGTTAAAATGTTGCTGATTGAAAGCTGGACATTGATTGTTAATGATATGCTGTAGCTTAGTGCTAACTAAAGTTCTTTTCAACTTTGGGCAAAGTACATGAGAGAAATGCGTTTCTTGTTTGATTGCGGCTCTCTCATGTGCCTTAGCGTAAGGTTCTCCACAACCTGCTGCTAAAACTTGAAAGTAAGGTTCTACTAATTAGGCGAGTCCTTGCAAATGATTTTTGCCTCATGCAACCCATTACCCTCATGTAGAAGTTCCATGTTTAGGGGAGACGGGTCAGACTTGCTGAGCCTTCGTGCTCACTGCTTGTGTTTGAAGCTTTTGCAGGGTTCTATGAGGAAGGGACTCCCGAAGAGGAGACGGAACCCCAGGAGGGGAACCCCGTCGAGTGGGAGTCGTGCACGCCGCAGAGTTAGTGTGCGTGTGTGCTAGCAAGGACACGTTCGAGGGCTGAACGTGCACTTGATGCTTAGTCTACGCCCGTGAGTGTGGACTGAACTTATTTTGATGTAAACATGTTCATAAACCTGTTTATGTAATAAAACTTCCGCTTCCGCTTTGCACCTTTGACGTGTGTTATACGGTGCTGTGCAACGCAGCACCCCTCAGCGTGATCCTGGCTCGACAGGACCAGTGGGGTCGTGTCACCGACCGACTTGCCGCCATCCCTAAACCCTTTTGACACCTTGTCGAGCTTCCTAGAGGTACACTGATTCTGTAGGATCGTTTGTTCGAGGTGTTGGTGGGTTTAGAAACCACGGTCGACGGTGTCAAACCTCAACCGAGGCAGCGGCACGTCGCTGAGCTATTTCCGGTCACCCCCAGCCCGACCTGACACCACCGACGTGTTCCTCGACGTCGACAACCCCCTGGCGGCGAGTTTCAGCCCCTGGAAGGTCCGGCAGCGGCGAGCCGGCGAGCCCCGAGTCTACTCCGGCGAGGTCGGCGGCGCGGGCGCGAGAGAACGGCGGGAGGAAGACGAAGCCGGCTGGCCCACGTGTCAGCGGCTGAAGAAGTTAAATCGGGATCGGGTGTGGCCAGGGATCGGTTGTGCAGGCGCGCAAATACCCTGTGGTATCTCCGGTGTGCCGGACACCTCCGCGCTCGACACGTGTGGTATCTCCGGTGTGCCGAACACCTCCGCGCTCGACACGTGTCCCCGCGGGCCCCGAGAGTTTAAACTCTTCCCCCGATTTTCAGAATTCTTCCAAACTTCAAATCCTCATAACTTTGGCTAGAGAGCTCCAAATCGGGTGAACCAAATTTGGTTGGATTCAGCTCTCTGAGCACTTTCCAGCAATACCAAATTCAGCTCATGAAAGTGAATAGTTTTCCAGAATTAAATCCCTAAAGTTTAAACTGTTGGGAATTTTATCTGGAGAACTACTTTATGAAAAATTCTGAAATTTGGCTGAAAGATTCATTGGAGAATCCCAGAATCCCAGTAAAATTTTTAGACTCATCCAAGTTCATTTAGTTACCCTAATTGGGTGATTAAGGGAACTGCCCAGAGAAAATAGAAAGATGTACAGAAACATTTTTCAGATTTTCTCCAATCTTAATTAGGACATAACTTTCTGTAGAATTCTTCAAATGACATGAAACCAATTCCATCAGGACCATCCTAAATTCTAGTTTCCAGAAAGTAATGGTGGGAGCCATGAAAAACCCTGGAATTACTTAGAGGCCCAATTATGGACCAAAGAGGCTTTTATTTGTACAAGGTTCAAATGAACTTGGTTTCAAATGAAACTTGGTCAAGACTCTGGTTAGGATCCTACCAAGCCACAATAAAAATTTCAGAACCACAGGGGAGGGCTAGCTAGAGTTATTAGTAAATAAGTATTCAAGTTTACACTTTGCATTCAAAATTAACATGTAGTATTGTATTAAACGTGTAGCCATTGAAGAAGAGACTCCGGAAGTGCTGGACTTCCTCCTTCCGGAAGAGGAACTAACCCCTGACCAGCAGCAACAAGGCAAGCCCCGGTTTGCATTAACCCTTTCATAAGTTTTACTTTGTTTACATGCGTCATATGAAGTATGTTTGTGCATTAGGTATAGGATGGATGGAACCCCACTTTCATAACCAGAATTTTTCCCTAAGAGTGAGGGTAGTGTCTAAGACCCCGAGTAGACAGGCTGTGCTTAATGAGTCATAGGACTTCGGTACAAGTCGAGTAGTTGGAATCTACTCGCGAGATAGGCTGGGAACACACGGGTTCGGTGGAGTGATGTGAGATCACTTTAGTAATGAAAATGAGACTAGGCAGGGGCTAGGGCACAGCAAGAGAGAGTCTTGTGTGCGCGGCCCTGCCCGTGTCGATTGAGGACCGATCCGTGTGCGGCCCTGCTGAACAAGTATTGAACGTACCGAAGGCATATCGGATATATGGGCCCCGATAAACTGATGTAGCCTAAACCTCCAGCCGTCGAGGCATAACGCACCGATTTATAGGTGTAGGCTGATGGCAGCAAGGTGGAAATCTGCCAACGGGCATAGAGAGATGCTCCGTGTGGGGAACCTCCTGCTCGTTTCGGTGCGACCGGTTCGACGTTTGGGCTGTTGGGTGAAAGGTTGTTCCGTACGACATCGAGTGAGCGTGCTGTGCAGCTCCACGGGTGGGCGTACGTGACGTGCTCTTTGGGTTTCCCTGCAGGTGTATATCGAGTCGATTCGCCGTCCCTCGCGGTGACGAGTACCGCTTGTTCACTGCGTCGTAACGTAGATTAATGAATGGAATGTTATAATTCAATATTGCTGTTTTGATATAATTGTATTGCTACATGTGTGCCACCAAATATTGTTTACTAAATTTCAGATTTCATGAACTGTTAACTTGTTGCTAAAAGATGAACTAAGGATGAACTTGTAGGCGTGTCCTTGTGCTGAAATGTTACTATCCTATGTCCATTGTACCCCTCATGTAGAGTTTTATGCTTAGGTGAGTCGGTTAAGCCTTGCTGAGCCTTCGTGCTCACGGTTGCTGGTTAAGTGTTTTTCAGGTGAGGAGCCACCCACGGACTCGGAGTACGAGTCCACCGGCGAGGGTTACCCTCCGTCAGGGACTACGGCTGAGTGGGAGCCGTACACGCCGCGCTGAGCTGAGGAGTGCAGCTAGTGTGGGTTGCCCTAGGGCTGGGCAACCGACTTTTGCTAGATAGGCGGGCGTGAATTGTATAGTGTAGACTTCCGCTGTGTAACATAAACAATAGTTGTAACTGAAGTTTGTACCTGCTTGTACAGTTTCAGTTGTTTTTCCCATGTAATATATTATGTCCTTATGACGTATGCTGTCGGGTGTCGCATCGCGCGGCACCACCCTCTGCGATCCTGGATGAGCGGATTCCGGTCCGCCACAGCCTGGTATCAGAGCTGCAGTGGGGATAGCACAGTACTAAAGGACTGCATTATGTGAAAAACTTAGGTATACGGTGAGGATTCGGTAGTTGCCCAAGTAAGGACTATATTAGCATAGTTACTTAAAGTGGCAAAGACTAACTTATGTGTTATAATTCTAAATTTCAATTATGTAACGACGCACCTACGCTCTGGTAAGTATGGTAAGGAACGCCACCAAAAGCGGTTCAATTTCGGTTAGCTCCCCCTGACGAGGAACGTGGTTCAGGGATAGAGTCTCACAGCTTGGTGTGAGATGTCAATATGAAACTCTTGGACTCTTCATGTTCCTGAGTTCATATGAAACGCTGATCCCTAGCGTGCATTAGGCAAGTAAGTGGAGACCCCATCGCGTGGTCAGTAACGCGAGAGTGTGTTCGTCTGGAAATAGCACAGGAGGACATACGCAGCGCTTGCCATCGGCGTGCCCTGCAGGGCAGTAGGTGGTATCTGTTGGGTTGATAACATTCCCAACCGTGACGACCCGTTCATGACCTACTCGGGTTCCCCATCATGTGGTGTTGAAACACGATCACGTACCTTGAGACGTGACTTAGCTCAAGGACGGCCGTATGGCAATGATACGGGCGTTTGTATTTACTTTTAAATATGGAACTGCCTGAAATGAAAAACCTTTGAGTGCACCATCATTGTGTGGTCTTCTGCAGGTACTAACCACGTATGTATCCGTGTAGAAAACGTGTGCGAGAGACCGTTTAGTGCCAAACTTGAGACGTATATGCCGGTATGATCCGGTTAGGATTTTCTTTTGTGAGGAACGTAGTACCGAGATATTATAGGCATATGCATGAAAATAATGATAACAAGGAATTAAAACCTATAGGTTCAACATTTAGGACCCTGGTTGGGTATAAGAAAGGGATAGTGGAGCAGTATAGCCAAAAGTATAAAAAGCAGAGTGCTCTGTTTTGGGCAGCAAGGTTGCCGAACTTTAGCAGAGCACAACTCACAGGTCTTTTAGCCCAGAGAGGTGTGCTATATAGTTCTGGAAAGGTATTGAAGTACTCTATAACTTTGTTGTAGACTTCCAGAGCTGAAACTCACCTTAAGATGGCTAAAATCTCAGAGGAATGTAAACTGTCCAGAACCAGGACAGAGTAGAACATTCTCTGAACTGTTTTGTTTTTCAATAATAACTCCCAGTAGCATAACCCAAAATTTTCATATGATACTCCCTTAGAAAGAGTAAAATATGTGTGACAACTTTGCAATTCAAAGTTTCTGAAATTTCAGCACAGATTTCAGTGGAAACCAGGGTTGAAAACAGCCACTTCCGAGGGAGGTGCTGTTAAAATTCTTCCAGAAAGTCTGCTAACTTTGAATTAGCATAACCTTTTTAACCAAAGCTGATCTGGGGGCAAATGAATATTCGTTGGAAAGATACTGAAGTTGACTTTAACTTTGGTATTCAACTTGAGTCGTGAAACTGCCAAGAACCAGATCAAAACTTGGAATAGGTAGAAACTGGTCATTCTGACAGAAGAATGACAGTTGAACTCATTGGAGAGGATGTTGTACCCTAAGGATGGTATACGTGATGACAACGCGATAGTAATGTCTCGTAGAGACCAAACCTAGTTATGGTGAGCTTCCAAAGTGGAGGTTCATCAAGTTGGATTAAACTACCTTGTGTTTGGTCTGATAATGGTGTAGCTTGTGCAAAGTTATTACATTATCTACTTACGAGATATATCGCATGTTGTTGTTGTCATAATGTTTTTACGCCCAGTTTTATTGGTCTGCATGCAACAATGCTGCGGGACTGATGATTATTGTCGTGTGGTTTCAGATGGTTTGCACTAGGACCACGCACGAGGTTGGTGGCTCTAGCCAACAGGGAGGTGATGACTCCCAGCCACCGGCCTACGACAGCACCCCGCAGCAGCAGCCACCACCGCCGCCCCCGCTTACTCTAGCGGATGTGATAGCGGCATTGGTGGGAGGTCGTGAGGAGCAAACCGACCTGCTCCGCACGATCGTGCAGAATACGTCCCAGGCGGGGGGACGTCAAGATAGAGGGCCTCGGGAGCTCCGTGATGTGTCGTACTCGGATTTCATGAGTACGCACCCTCCAGTGTTCACCGAAGCTGAGGAACCACTGGAGGCAGATAACTGGCTGCGGACCATCGAGTCCAAGTTTGGGCTGCAACAATCTACGGAGCGGCAGAAGACTCTGTTCGCAGCACAGCAGCTCCACGGTGTCGCTGGTGCGTGGTGGGCGAACTATGTCGCCTCACGTCCGGCTGGCCATGCCGTGGAATGGCAAGAGTTCCGGGAGGCGTTCCGCGCCTATCACATTCCTCCCAGAATCATGAAGAGGAAGTTCCAAGAATTCTTGGAGCTGAAGCAGGGCGGGAGGAGTGCCCACGACTACTCCCGTGCCTTCAACCATCTGGCGCAGTATGCGTCAGACTACATCTCCACCAAGGAGAAAAAGCGGGAACACTTCTATCCGGGGTTACACCCCGAAATGAAGACCCATATCGTTCAGTGGAATCGCGGCACATTCAACGACTTAGTCAATGCCGCGATCATGCAAGAGGACGCTCAGCGGGAGTTGGCAGCTGAGCAGAGGAAGCGCAGCGCTCCACCTAGCAGCGGTGGTGGCGCGCCCCAGAAGTACCGTATGGTGTATCGGACACCATCCGGGCAGCAGTGGCATCCACCGGCGCGACCTCAACGGTTCGGGGGACGTCCGTTCCAGTCACCCTCGTTCCGTCCACCGATGCCACCACCAAGACAGCAACAGCAACAGCAGCAGCAGACGGTACCCCGGGCGTTTCCACCGCCACAACGCGCCCCGGGATTCCGTCCACCGATCAGCGGGGGACCGCCCCGTTTCACCTGCTTCACGTGTGGCCAGGCGGGCCACTTCGCGAAGGACTGTCCCCAGGGGCAGCAGAGCAGCGGGCAAGCCCAGCTCCATGGCGGTGCTCGAGGCCGACCTCCGGTGAAGAAGGTTGGTCAGCGGACTGGAGGCGTCCGCAACCTCGACAATGAGGATGCCCCAGAGGGAGAAAACGTGCTGGCGGGTACGTTTACTCTCAACCATCAAGCCATCGTCATACTTTTTGATTCTGGTGCAACCCACAACTTTATAAGTGCATCGTACGTGGTTAAGAATCAGCTGGGAGCCTTTCCAACCGAGTGTTCGTATATGATCTGCTCGCCGGGAGGAAAGATTTCAGCAACGATGATGGTTCCAAAAGCACCACTGTGCTTAGGTGGGAAGATATATCCCACCACTATGATTATCTTAGGGGGACAGAAGATTGATGCAATCTTCGGAATGTCATGGCTAAGCTACCATGGCGCTGTCCTGGAAACACTATCACGGACAGTTCACCTCAACTCTCCATTACACCGTCCGCAGTCCCTCCTATTAGATAATCCAGTCCGGGAAGTTTCAGTGATCAACAATACTGAAGCTCTCAAGTTAGAAGACATTCCCGTAGTCCGGGAGTATCCCGACGTGTTCCCGGATGATCTTCCGGGCATGCCACCTGAGCGGGATGTCGAGTTCAAGATCGAGCTCGCACCCGGGACTACACCCATATCACGGAGACCATACAAAATGGCTCCAAAAGAGCTGGCTGAACTGAAAGAACAGCTCAATGACCTGTTGAGCAAGGGTTTCATTAGGCCGAGTTCCTCGCCTTGGGGATGCTCGGCGCTATTCGTGAAGAAGAAGGATGAGACCCTGAGGCTGTGTGTGGATTACCAGCCGCTCAACGCCGTCACCATCAAGAATAAGTACCCACTGCCCCGCATCGACATATTGTTTGATGAACTTGTTGGTGCCAGTGTGTTCTCCAAGATGGACCTTCGCTCTGGATATCATCAGATAAAAATCCGGGCAGAGGATATTCCGAAGACGGCATTCTCGACGAGATATGGACTATATGAATATCTCGTCATGTCATTTGGTCTCACAAATGCTCCAGCCCATTTCATGTATCTCATGAATTCGGTGTTCATGCCAGAGCTGGACAAGTTTGTGGTAGTGTTCATCGACGATATCTTGGTTTACTCCAAGACGGAAGCCGAACATGCCGAACACTTGCGGATCGTTCTTCAACGATTGCGAGACCACAAGCTCTACGCCAAGTTCAGCAAATGCGAATTTTGGATCAGCCAAGTGCCATTCTTGGGACATATCATCTCAGCGGAAGGCATTGCGGTTGACCCAAGCAAAATAGAGCAAGTGCTGAAATGGAAAGCTCCCACTTCAGTTCATGAAGTCAGAAGCTTCCTCGGGTTAGCGGGATACTACCGGAGATTCATTCCAAGTTTCTCCAAGCTCGCTAAGCCGATGACAGAATTGCTGAAGAAAGGCACGAAGTATGTTTGGAACACGGCGTGTGAAGAAGCGTTCCAAGCATTGGTGAAGCATCTCACAACAGCCCCGGTGTTAGCTCAGCCGGATACAACAAAGCCCTTCAACGTGTATTGTGACGCGTCCGGTATTGGGCTTGGCTGCGTGTTCATGCAGGGAGGACGTGTGGTCGCTTATGGCTCACGCCAACTTTGGAACCATGAGCAGCACTACCCGACTCATGATCTTGAGCTTGCTGCCGTGGTGTTGGCACTGAAAATGTGGAGGCACTATCTCCTGGGGAATCTGGTGCATCTCTACACCGACCACAAGAGCTTGAAATACATTTTCACCCAGAAGGAGCTGAACATGAGGCAACGGAGGTGGTTAGAATTAATCAAGGACTATGAAATTGAGATTCACTACCACCCCGGCAAGGCGAATGTGGTTGCCGACGCGCTGAGTCGGAAATCACATGTCCATCACCTCACCATTACACCGGTGGAGGAGGAAGAGCCAAGTTTATACTTGGTTCCTTATGGATCGCTGTACAACCTTGCCCTCATCCCTACTATTAGGGATGACATCATTGCAGCTCAGAAGGATGATAAAGGCATGGCACATCTCCGGAGACGGATAGACAACGGGGAAATCAAATGTTTCCGGAAGGATGATGAGGGGACGCTGTGGTTCAATGACCGCATAGTCGTGCCCCGAGATATGGAGTTGAGGAAAAAGATCCTTGAGGAAGCTCACTTGTCTAAATACTCCATTCATACGGGCAGCAACAAGATGTACCAAGATTTGAAGAACAAATTTTGGTGGACACGGATGAAGCGGGGTGTAGCTAAGTACGTATCCGAGTGCGATACGTGCCGACGAGTGAAAGCTGATCACATGAAGAAATCAGGGCTGCTGCAACCCCTGAAGATCCCGGCATGGAAATGGGAAGATGTGAGCATGGATTTCATTGTGGGATTACCCCTAACATCCAACAAGCATGATTCCATATGGGTAATCGTTGATCGGTTAACCAAGACGGCTCACTTCATCCTGGTGAATACACGTTACAATGCCGGCAAATATGCGGAGGTGTACATAGAAAAGATTCTATGCCTATACGGGGTACCCAAGACCATTGTCTCAGATCGAGGTGCATTATTTGTATCTCGCTTTTGGGAGCAGCTACACGCTGCATTGGGTACTAAGTTGATCAGGAGCTCCGCCTATCACCCTCAGACAGATGGCCAGACAGAGAGGGTGAATCAAGTCCTGGAAGACATGTTGAGAGCATGTGCCATCCACCATGGTAGGAACTGGGATGATCACCTACCATTGGCGGAATTCTCGTACAACAACGGCTATCAGGCGAGTATCAAAATGGCACCTTACGAAGCTCTCTACGGTCGTAAATGCCGCACCCCATTAAATTGGTGCGAGTCCGGTGAAAGGGTCACATTCGGGGTTGATGTGGTGAACGACGCCGAGGAGCGCGTTCGGACAATTCAAGCCAATTTGAAGGCCGCTCAATCCCGGCAAAAGAGCTACGCTGATAAGAGGCGTAGAGCGTTGCACTTTGACGTTGGGGAACACGTGTACCTCCGCGTGTCTCCGATGAAGGGCGTGCACCGGTTCGGCGTCAAGGGGAAGCTCGCTCCCCGTTTTATTGGACCCTATACTATCACCGAGAAGTGTGGACCAGCAGCGTATAGATTGGAGCTACCGGCATCTCTTGTTGGTGTCCATGATGTTTTCCATGTTTCGCAACTGCGAAAATGTTTGAAGCATACAGCTGCTGTTCTTACCGAAGATATCAGCGAGTTGAAACCGGATTTAACATATGATGAGTATCCGGTGGAAATTCTTGATGAGAAAGCCCGAACCACGCGTAGCAGAACGTTGTGGTTCTACAAGATCCTCTGGAGTAACCACACCGCGGAAGAAGCGACGTGGGAGAGCGAGGAATTCCTTCGCTCAAATTACCCGGAGTTCATGGCTTCTCAACACGGGTAAGTCCCTACTACATCGCTATCTCTTCTTTTGTAATCTCGGGACGAGATTCTTTTAAGGGGGGAGGGATGTAAAAGCCCAAGAAAAGGGACTTGCAAAAACTTTTCTTCACCTCACAACACCACAGTTTTCGTTGTGGATATCTTAGGAAATATTGTGAAGAGCAAGTAACTTTCATCAAAAGAGTGATTAGAGGGGAAAGTCTTCCTTTTCACAAAGTGGGATTTGGACATAGGAACATGAGAGGTTGAGCTCACCCCTTGAACTTAAAAAGTCTTGGGAAGGTTCAGTCCAAGTTTCATAGAAATCCAACACTTTTTGAGGCACTTTTTGGGTTATTTGAAAAGGAGGCAAATTTGAATGTAAATTTAAATTGCAGCAACTTTCATCACCCAAATTCAAAAGTTAGCTTCATATTCTTATTCAGCACATTTTTGTGAGCTCACACACCAATTTTCACTCCATTTGGAGTTGATCTTGACATGAGCTAAGTGGGACGAATTCAAACTTTATTTGAATTCAAAACTAAACTTGTGCTGAAATTCACCCAAGCCGAACCCAATTTGAATTCTATTCAATTCAAATGGCTCAGGGGTGAATAATTTGAATTACCAGGGGTATTATGGGGCTCACTGTTTATAACAGTGATTAGGAGTAAATTCCAGAGGTTAAAACCCTGGGTGGGACCCACGTGTCATAGAGGGGAGAAGGAGAAACTTGCACCCAAAGTCAGAGTCTCGGTGGGAAATTCCGCCGAGCAGCTGTCGGCTATGCCACCGAGCAGCTACCGGCGCCACCAGCTGCTTCCCTCTCCGCGCGCTGGCGCCCAGGGCGGCTGGCTGGCGCCCCCACGCGACCGGCACCGCCTCGACCAAGCGGGAGTCGGCCGGCTTTATCTTCTCGCGGGCAAACCCGAGCAGCGGCATTGTTTCTCGCCGCAGCTCTCTGCTCAATCGGGAAAACCAGCAAAACCATCTCCTCCTTCGTCCCTGAGCTGCTAGACAGCCACCTGAGCTCGCACTTCACCTCCCAACGCCAGAAACCCTGAGCTCCGACCTCCTTTGCCCAAAGACGATCGCCACTGCGGCCACCTAGCCTCAGCCGAGAGTCAGGCGCCCGTGGGCAGCGTTCCACAGGCGTCTTCACGGTCCAGCGAGAGAGGCAACAGGAGCGCGCGACCACCGTGCTGCTCTCCTCCAAGTTTGGAAGCCAACCGTGAAGAATCCGCAGAGAATTTCCAGTTTGTTCTCCGGCAACCGTAAACCAAGCTTCCGGTACGGTTTGTTTAAATTCTCGCTCTATGATCTTTCGGAGGTCATCAAATCTTACACATAGACGCTGGGCTAGCCGGCGATCAAGTTCTTTTCCGCATCCGTAGCGTGAAACTGTCTAGGAGTGATGAATTTCGAGCTCGATCGAGGGCGGTCATGGCGGGCACGATCGGTCACACGGTGCCGACCGACTTGCCGCCATCCCTGAACCCTTTTGACACCTTGTCGAGCTTCGTAGAGGTACACTGATGCTGTAGGATCGTTTGTTCGAGGTGTTGGTGGGTTTAGAAACCACGGTCGACGGTGTCGAACCTCAACCGAGGAAGCGTGACACGACCCCACTGGTCCTGTCGAGCCAGGATCACGCTGAGGGGTGCTGCGTTGCACAACACCGTATAGCACACGTCAAAGGTACAAAGCGGAAGCGGAAGCTTTATTACATAAACAAGTTTATTAACATGTTTACATCAAAATAAGTTTAGTCCACACTCGCGGGCGTAGACTAAGCATCAAGTGCACGTTCAGCCCTCGAACGTGTCCTTGCTAGCACACTCGCACACTAACTCTGCGGCGTGCACGACTCCCACTCGACGGGGTTCCCCTCCTGGGGTTCCGTCTCCTCTTCGGGAGTCCCTTCCTCATAGAACCCTGCAAAAGCTTCAAACACAAGCAGTGAGCACGAAGGCTCAGCAAGTCTGACCCGTCTCACCTAAACATGAAACTTCTACATGAGGGTGATGGGTTGCATGAGGTAAAAATCATTTGCAAGGACTCGCCTAATTAGTAGAACCTTACTTTCAAGTTTTAGCAGCAGGTTGTGGAGAACTTTACGCTAAGGCACATGAGAGAGCCGCAATCAAACAAGAAACGCATTTCTCTCATGTACTTTGCCCAAAGTTGAAAAGAACTTTAGTTAGCACTAAGCTACAACATATCATTAACAATCAATATCCAACTTTCAATCAGCAACATTTTAACATGTAACTAGCCTGTTCTTTCTACGTCACGGTACAGTGAACAAGTGGTACTCACTGACCGCGAGGGACGGCGATTATAATCGATTTACACCTGCAGGGTTACCCGAACAACCCGTCACGTACGCCCGTACTCGATGTTGCCTACAACAACCATCACGGACGCCGTACGCGACTACCTTTCACCCGTTAGCCAAATATTGAACCGGTCCCATCGTCCCGAGCAAGAGGTCCCTGCACGCGCATCTCTGTGCCGCCAGCTGATTTACACCTCGAGCTCTCAACCTACCCTCTGAACGACGGGCAATGCCTCAATACCCAGCTACCCGAGTTACATCAGTTTCCCGGTTCCCATATAGCCGGTAGGTCTTCGGTACTGTTCTAGCTTGTTCAACAGGCCCGCACACGGCTCGGTCCTCAATCGACACAAGCGGAGCTACAGCACACAGGCCCCAAAGTCCTGCTGCCCTTACTCTCCGCTCGGTCTCATTTTCTTGCCATGTGTATCATGTGCTATCTCTACCCGAGCAATGTGCCTCTAGCCTATTCTCGCGAGTATTTCCAACTACTCGACTTGTACCGAATCCTACTCTATCCTAGCAATGCAGTGGCTAACGGGGTTTTCAATCCTAAACCCAACCCGTGGTTTTCTTGGCTATGCAGTTGGATTTCCAAACAAGACTCTAATGCACAACATAAAGAAAACAAGTATGTGCTCAAAACAATAAAAATTTATAAAATGGTTAATGCAAACCGGGGCTTGCCTTGCTGCTCTTGGTCGTAGGCTAGCTGTTCCTCCGGAGTAACGAAGTCTAGGACTTCGGGTTCCTCCTCGACCTTAGCGACTACATGATAAGAACAATGTATGTATTAATTAAATGCTTTTGTATTAACTTTGAAGTTGTGAAGTCTATAACCTTTACTAGATAGACCTAATGACTGTGAAACTTTTACTGTGGCTTGGTTACAACCTAAACAGAGACTTGGTCAAGTTTTAGTTGCAGCAAAGCTCATTTGAGCCCTCCACAAATAATTATGTCCTTGACCTTAATTAAAGGCTTTTAGGGTGTTCTAGGTATTTTCATGAAACAAACTATGACTTTCTGAAAACTAGATTTTCAGAGGGTTCTAATGGAATTGGTCTCACTTAATTTGGAAGTCTCTAACTAAAGATATGAGCTAAACAATTTCAGAGAAAATTCTGAAAATGTTTCTGAACATTTTCTATTTTCTCTGGAACAGTTTTACTAATCACACCATTAGGTGGACTAAATGAGCTCAAATGGATCTGAAATTTTTATGGTAGTTCAAGGATATTTTGGTGAACATCTCAGCAAAATTTCAGGATTTTCCTCCAAATGATTCTCCAGTTAAAATTCCTAACAGTTTAAACTTTAAGGAATTAATTCTGGAGAATTAAGGAATTTCATGAAGTGACACTTGATTTTCTGGAAAGTACTCAAAGAGCTGAATCCAGCAAAATTTGGTTCACTCAATTTGGAGCTTTCTAGCCAAAGTTATAAGGATTTGAAGTTTGAAGGAAATCTGAAAATCGGGGAAAAGTTTAAACTCGCGCGTGGGCCCAGGAGACACGCGTCGCACGCCGAAGCGACAGCACACCGCGGCCCACAAGGCTTTTGCGCGCCAGCACACCCGATCCCGGCCGCAGCCGGATCCCGATTCAAAATATCGGCCGCTGACAGCTGGGGTCCACCCCCTTCTTCAACCTCGCGACACCCGCGCTCCGCCGCCGAGGGACCTCGCCGGAGAGCTCGCCGCCGGCTGCTGTACAGCTTCAAACTTCTTGATTCTGGCCGCCCCTGCCTACTTTTACTTGGGGAACATGATCCGAGGGTCAGCTGCTCATGACAACGGCCGGAGCATGGTCGGCGACGAGCCGCCATATCGGAACGACTTCGGCCATGTCGGCTGATGCTCCTAGTGCCTCAGCTACTTGGGAAACCGGTCGGGGAGCATCAGTGGACCTCAGAGAAGGTCGACATGAACTCGGGGCAGCTCGGGGAAGGCCCGAAATAGGTCCTCACCGTGCGCCCGATACCCCCCGTGCGTTCCGCCATTAGTAGACCTTGAATTACGCCGGGCACAGAAGTTCTCCGGCCCAGAGTTGTGAAGGCAACTTGTGCGTCACCGTGTCTAGTTCGTGTGGGAGTGGCCTGAGGCCCTCTAATCCTTTCTAGAGCACGAATTAAACAGAATCGTACCCGAGGGTCGTTCTGCACACAGAAAGGGGAAAAGTGGAAATTCGCCGCCGGTGAGCAACCACTCGAGCTGTGGCTCGGGGATGAGCAGCACCGATCACTTGCGCGTCCAAGGGTGCCTTGGCTCGGGCGTGACAACGCCCAGGTTGGGCTGTCCACGAGAGCCCGAGGTGCGGCGGTTTCCAGTTCCGAGTTTGATCTTTCGGCACAGCCGATATCACTCGGTTTCAATCGATTTCTATCAATGGGAAGGATGGAGGATGGTCGCTAGTACCTGGCTGGGACCCTGGAGTGGAAAGAGGAAGCTGCGATCAGCTCGATCCAGCAGGAACTCGAGCGCCGGTGATGGCAGTGGAGAAATGGATCGTGCACGTCGGCAGCTCGGGGAATGGCGACTGAAGCACGCCGGGGAGGGAATAAATAGGCCGGTCGGCCGGTCTCCGGCTTGGGGCACGCAGCAGGAGCTGGCGCCGGCTGCCCCCTTCGGTGGCGCGCGCGCACAACAGCCGGGAACCGACTGAACTGTGGTTCAGTCGGTTTGCTTTGAGGCTGAGGCTGACATGTGGGTCCCACTCCTCTTTTAACCTCTGAAATTTATTCCTAACAGCTGTGGTAAACAGTGAACCCTATTCTACCCTTGGCAACTCAAATTATTCACCCAAGAGCCATTTGAATTGATCAAAGTTCAAATGAGGTTTGGTTTGAATGAATTTCAGCACAAGTGCAGTTTGAAATTCAAATAAAGTTTGAATTTCTCCCCCTTAGCTCATGTCAAGATCAACTCCAAATGGAGTGAAAATTGGTGTGTGAGCTCACAAAAATGTGCTGAGCAAGAATATGCCTTCCACTTTTAAATTCAGTGGGTGAAAACAGTTTGAATTTGAATATGTTTTCAAACTGCCCCTTTCCTATCTACACCCAAGATGACCTCAAAAATGTTTTGAATTTGGGTGAAACTTGGCATGGACATCCTTGGCAAAGTGTAGGAGTTTTCATATGTCCAGCCCATCTATATCACATGTGGGAAGTACCACTTTTGTAATGTGTGAGTTTGTTCCCTAATGAGCATGTTGATAATTGTTACTTGCTCTTTATTTGTGTTCATCATTTTTCCTCAAATGAGGTGTGTGGTGTGGTGATGAACACTGCAAATGAGTGTCAAAAACTGAGGCCCTTACATTCCTCCCCCCTTAAAAGAATCTCGTCCCGAGATTATAATGTGAAATGAGAGAGAGGACGGTGGAAATTTTACCGAATATGCGACGTGAGAAAGTCGGGGTAGTTAGTGCGAAGAAATTCTTCGCTCTCCCATGTCGCTTCATCCATGGAGTGATTACTCCACAGAACCTTGTAGAACCACAACGTACGGTTGCGTGTGGTTCGGGCCTTTTCATCAATAATCTGCACCGGTTCCTCCCGATAGGTGAGATCCGGTTGCAGTTCTTCAATGTCTTCCAGCTGAACGGTAGTTGATAGCTTGAGACACTTCCTCAGCTGGGAAATGTGAAAGACGTCGTGCACACCGGAAAGTGCTTCTGGTAATCTTAGCCGGTATGCCACCGATCCACATCTTTCGGTAATCTGGAATGGACCGATGAATCGGGGTGCTAACTTTCCTCTCACCCCAAATCTGTTTACGCCCTTCATTGGAGACACTCGTAGATATACGTGGTCTCCAGCTTCGAATTGTAACGGACGCCTTCTCCGGTCCGCATACTGTTTCTGTCGGGATTGAGCGGCTTTTAGGTTCGCTTGAATTACTCGAACCTTTTCTTCCGCGTTGTTGACAAGATCAATCCCGAAGGTAACCCTCTCGCCAGACTCACACCAATTCAATGGTGTGCGGCATTTTCTCCCGTATAGCGCCTCGTAGGGCGCCATCTTGATGCTGGCTTGGTACCCATTGTTGTACGAGAACTCGGCTAACGGCAAGTGATCATCCCAGTTCTTGCCGTGGTCGATAGCGCATGCTCGTAGCATGTCTTCTAAGATTTGATTTACCCGCTCCGTTTGCCCATCCGTCTGCGGGTGGTAGGCTGAACTACGGATCAGCTTCGTCCCCAAGGCAGCGTGGAGCTGCTCCCAAAAACGGGACACAAATAAAGTGCCCCGGTCCGATACGATAGTACGGGGTACGCCGTATAAGCATAGGATCCGTGAGATGTACAGTTCAGCGTACTTCTTGGCGTTGTAGTTGGTGTTGACCGGGATGAAATGGGCAACTTTGGTGAGCCGATCGACGATCACCCACACAGAATCATGTTTCTGTAAGGTGGTGGGTAAACCGACGACGAAATCCATGCTCACGTCCTCCCACTTCCAGGCAGGAATGCCCAGTGGTTGCAGCAGTCCCGGTTTCCGCATGTGGTCTGCCTTCACCCGTCGACATGTATCACACTCGGACACGTATTTTGCAGTCTCTCGCTTCATCCGTGTCCACCAAAACTTGCTTCTGAGTTCTTGATACATCTTGTTGCTGCCGGGGTGAATAGAAAACTTTGATAAGTGAGCCTCATCAAAGATTTTCTTCCGTAACTCCGGGTTTCGGGGTACGACGATCCGGTCCTTGAACCATAGGACGCCGTCTCCGTCCTTCCGGAAACATTTCAACTCCCCACTGTCTACACGTCTCCGTAAATGTGACATGCCCTTGTCATTCTTCTGGGCTGCCGCTATCTCTTCACGGATGGTGGGGATCAAAGCTAGGTTGTAGAGAGCTCCGTGTGGAATCACATGGAGTGGTGGTTCGCTCTCTCCCAACGGTGTGATGGTCAGATTATTGACGTGTGACTTGCGGCTTAGCGCGTCTGCCACAACGTTTGCCTTGCCCGGATGATAATGGATCTCTATCTCGTAATCCTTTATCAGTTCTAACCATCTTCGTTGCCTCATGTTCAGCTCCTTCTGAGTGAATATGTACTTGAGGCTTTTGTGGTCGGTATATAAATGTACGAGGTTACCGAGTAGGTAGTGCCTCCACATTTTCAGTGCAAGTACCACGGCAGCGAGCTCCAAGTCGTGAGTTGGATAATTTTGCTCATGATTCCTAAGCTGCCGTGACCCATACGCGACCACCCTTCGGTCTTGCATCAACACACATCCGAGCCCAATGCCGGATGCATCGCAGTACACATCGAACGGTTTTGTTGTGTCTGGCTGCGCCAAAACCGGTGCTGATGTCAGGTGCTTGACTAAAGCCTTGAATGCTGCTTCACATGCTGGACTCCAAACATATTTGGTAGCCTTCTTCAGCAGCTCTGTCATTGGCTTGGCAATCTTCGAGAAGTTCGGAATGAACCTCCGATAATATCCCGCGAGTCCGAGGAAACTCCGTACCTCATGAACAGTTCTCGGGGATTTCCAATTCAGCACTTGCGTGATTTTGCTCGGGTCCACAGCGATACCCTCCGCTGAGATGATATGCCCGAGGAAAGGCACTTGCGATATCCAAAACTCGCATTTGCTGAACTTTGCGTATAACTTGTGATCCCGCAGCCGTTGCAAGACTATACGCAGATGTTTCTTGTGATCTTCCTCCGACTTGGAATATACCAGGATGTCGTCGATGAAGACCACGACAAACTTGTCCAGCTCCGGCATGAACACCGAGTTCATTAAGTACATGAAGTGAGCTGGAGCATTGGTGAGGCCAAAGGACATGACCAGGTACTCATAAAGTCCGTACCTTGTCGAAAAAGCTGTCTTTGGAATGTCCTCAGCCCTGATCTTAATCTGATGGTAACCGGATCTTAAATCCATCTTGGAAAAGACCTTTGCTTCGACCAACTGATCAAACAACATGTCGATCCGTGGCAACGGGTACTTGTTCTTGATGGTTACGGCATTTAATGGACGGTAGTCCACGCAAAGCCGCAACGTTTCATCCTTCTTTTTGACAAATAATGCCGAACAGCCCCATGGCGAGGAGCTCGGCCTAATAAAACCCTTCTCCAGAAGGTCCGTGAGCTGAGTCTTCAGTTCAGCCAACTCCTTGGGCGCCATCTTGTACGGCCTTCGGGATATTGGCATGGTTCCCGGTGCAAGTTCAATCTTGAACTCCACCTCTCTATCGGGTGGCATCCCCGGCAAATCATCCGGGAATACATCAGGGAATTCTCGGACCACTGGAATGTCTTCCAATCTGATGGTTGTGGCTTGATAGACACTTGGAAGTTTTATTTCTGGACTGTCCAGAAATAATGAGTGAGAACCGTGCACTCCTGAGTTTAAGTGCACGACTCGGAGGACGGTGTCTAAAACAGCGCCGTGGCGGTTTAACCACGACATCCCTAGGATGACATCGACCTTCTGTCCCTCTAAGATAATGAGAGACGTGGGGTACACTCTACCCGCTAAGCATAATGGTGCTTTGGAGACCATTACGCTTGCTGAAATCTTCCCACCCGGTGAACAAATTAAATATGGACTATCGGTGGGTAGTATTGGCAAGCTGTGTTTAGCAATGAAAGCTTGGCTAATAAAATTATGCGTGGCGCCTGAATCAAATAGTACTATAGCGGGATGCTGGTGGAGTTGGAACATACCCGCAAGGATTGGCTCGCCCTTCGGCACGTCCTCAATGGCAAGCTGGTGGACAGTGCCGGGCCTAGGGTTTGCCCGCCGCGCATTAGTAGGGTTCCGGGGTTGATTCCTCCCCGGAAACTGTGGTACCACTCCGCCGCCTTGCCTCTCCGGGCAACTGCTCGCGAAGTGTCCTGGACGACCACACTTGTAACATGTGGCCGCTGCTGGTGGAGTACTTGGTGGACGAAAGCCCGGCATGCGTTGCGGAGGTGCAAACGCACGCGGCATCGCCCGCTGCTGCTGTTGTTGTTGCGGTGGTGCTGGCAGTGCCGGCCGGAATGCCGGTGAAGAATACGGCCGACCGCGGAACGGCATCGACCGCTGTGGTGGCTGCCAGCGCGGACCTGATGGTGGGCGATTCACCATCCGAAACTTCTGAGAAGGACCGCCTCCTTCTCCGCTGCTCTGCGGCGCGCTTCGCTTTCGCTCTGCCGCCGCCAACTCCTTGCCGGAGTCTTCCTGAACAATCGCAGCATCAATTATGTCGTTGAGGCTGCCGCGATTGAACATCGCCAGCTTGTCCTTCAGGAGCGGGTTAAGCCCCTGGTAAAAGTGGTCCCGCCGTTTCTCGTCCGTATCTGCGTGATACGACGCGTAGAGTGCGAGATCGTTGAACGCTCTGGAGTACTCCAGCGCGTTCCGGCTCCCTTGTTGCAGGTGTAGGAATTCCTGCGTCTTCCTCTTCATCAAACCGGGCGGTATATGATAGGCCCGGAAGGCCGTCCGGAACTCCGCCCAGGTCATCACTCGGTCGGTGGGTTGTGAAGCACAAAAGTTGGCCCACCACGCGCTCGCGGATCCTTGGAGCTGCTGGACCGCGAACTGAGTCTTGCGCTGCTCGCTGATTTGGAGCAGCCCGAACTTCATCTCTATGGCGCGGAGCCAGTTGTCCGCGTCAAGTGGTTCATCCGCCCTTGAGAATACAGGGGGATGAGTCGCCAGGAAGTCAGAGTAGGAGCTCTGTTGGCGCTCCTCACGATCTTGACGTCTCTCTGGGCGAGACGTATTCGCAATTAACGTTTGCAGCAGCTCTGTATGCTGCTGATGTGAACCCGCCATTGCCGCGACAATGTCGGCCAATGTAACCGTTGGCAGTGGCGGTGGCGGTGTTTGCTGTTGCTGTTGCTGCTGCTGTCCCGAGGAGTCCTCGGGAGGTGGTTGGGAGGTCTCTCCCCCTTGGCTAGTACCTCCAACATCGGGGTTGGCACGAGTACGCGTCATTCTGAAATTCAACACAGCAGCAATTAGCACATGTCTTACTCAAAATTCCATAAACAGGAGTAAGTATTGAAGCGACGCATGATTAACTTGCACAACATTCACATATATTGATAAAGCATAAACTTTATACAAGATACATTATTCTCGGATCTCCGAGAAGTCGTGCTCATGTCGTCACTACCTATACATACGCTACTGTCTACACGACATGTCACCGATTACAAAAGTTGGGTTACGCTACCCTAGCTGCCCTACTTGGCAACCGTAACCCCCTACTCGGAGTAGAACTCGACCTCCTGTGGGTCGTCCTCCTCCGGTACCTCTGCTGGTGGCTCGGGGTCTACCACCTCTTCTCCCATTCCAGGTTCTCCCATGGCTGGAAGACCCAAGACTACCGGTACGCCCAATACCGGGGGCACGAGGTCCTGCAATGCATGCACCTCGTCCATAGCCTGGTTGTAGTCCTCTTCCCAGCCTTGTCCTTCCTCAATAGCGTCGTCCCGCTCTTGAGCAAGGTCCTCATTCTGCTGGGTTAGGGTCTGCACCAGCTCTTGCAACGCCGCAATGTCAACACGGCTCTTCTTCTTTGCCTTCTTCAGACGACGCAACTGATTGTGTTGTTCATTCAGTCGCTTGATCGTCGGAAGGAGCACATTGCGGAGTGCACTGTGAGCACTCTCAAAATGATCTCCACGGCTTGTGCTCTCCTTGAGCTTGGTGGCGAGATGCTCCGTATGAACAGCTTGGCTGTCCATCACAGCGTTTCCCGCCCTCATTTGGAGGCTGAGATTTGCCTCCGCGGGGTTGTACCTTGGGCAACTCGGGTTCGTTGCCTCTAGGTACCTCTCTTCCCACACATGCTGAGCTCGTCCCTCCACCGGAACGAGTGCGTATGGAGTTCCCTCCATAGCCTGTACGTGTAGTTGGCAGAAACGTGACATAGTGTCACGGGCTGCCACTTGCCACATCCCTTCCGGTTGTCTTCCTCTCACCGTGACGGTGAATGGCACCCAACCGGGTGGCGTAGGCCCTGCAGGAACCTCGACATGGATCGTCCACGTCTTGTTCCCCTCTTCGCCTTCTTCCTTGGCGAAGTATTGCGGCATCTGGTTGTACCCGAAATATTGGAGCATTAGCCACAATGCTCCCGGGTAGCCGCTACGGTCAGAGCAGTGGGAAACTACCCACCCGTTCTCCAACCGTTTATCTGCTGCCATCTGTAAAAATATATTTGAGAAATGTCAAATATTTATTTAAACAGTAAACCATTGAGTTATAACATAAGATATGTCATTGAACCCTTAACACTTGGAAACATAGTTCAAATTTTTAAACAAATTTGACTGCTGATCTGCTGTTCCCATGACAGCCCTGACCAGTTTCCATATCAATCTGATTTAGGCCAGGTTAAAAGCAAAACCAGTCCTGGAGCTCAACATCAAAGTTAAAGTTAACTTCAATAGCTTTCCAGAAAGTATTTGGTTGGCCTAAGATCTGCTCTGGTTCAAAAGTTATGAGATGTCAAAGTTAACAGAATTTCTGGGAACAATTGGACAGCACCTCCCTGCCTTAGGTACTGATTTGATCCAAGAATTCCAGTTAATTCTGTTCCTAATCTGACAAAACTTTCTGTTACAAAGTTGTAACCCATCTCATAAGCTTCCCAGAACCACCTCATTTTCTATTTTTGGATTTTTTATGCAGGAAGTTATGCTTAATTTACAGAGAGTCTACAGAGAGTCTTTGCTCCGTCCTGTTTTCTGGACAGTTTCAACTCTACTGCATTTTTCGAGTGGTTAAGGGATGAAACACCTCTGGAACTCAACAGAAAAGTTGTAAAGCTCCTCCAAAGCTTTCCAGAAATGTATCATACGACCCCAACCTCGAAAGAACTCAACCTCTAACCTCTGATTAACTTCAGCCTTGATTTAGCTGAAAACAGAGTGCTCTGTCCTTAACATCCTATAAGTTGAAAATTTATTAACTTTGAATATCCTGTTCAAGGGAAGGAGTTACATCAAGTTTTACTACTTTGGATCAAAACCTTCAAGTTTTTAAATGAAGTTGTTCATTTAGTTGGGTGTGACGTCGAGGCGTCACCAGATTATGTCGGTACTACGTCCTCACAAAGGAAGAACCTATACCGGATTTAGCCGGCTTCGTTAGTTCAGTGGCACTACTCGTCACTCGCACACGGATGCTACACGTCTACCGTTTCGTGGTAAGGCTACCTGCAGAAACTCAAACAATCATCAGACTCGGCTGCACACCGAGCCCGGAATCCATACAGTTTGTACACCCGGCCGTCATCACTCGCCCGGATGTTCTCAAGCCAAACACGCCTTGAGTTACGTGTTCACGTTTCAGACCACGTGACGGGGTCTCCCATGTTGCACCACGCACGCCAGGGACAGACGTTGCTCGAATACCCCAAACGACATGAAGAGTCGTAGAGGATATCAAAGCGGGTCGGGTTACCTGCCACCCGTGGGGCTCCACCCTTCAGCTTGTGCGCACTGGTGGACAGCGCTTACGTGCACCCCCCAAGACATGAACGTCCCGAGATGCACGATTTTCCGACATAACAAATAAGTTAATAAGCCACTTTCTATATACTAATAACATCCTTATACGGGCTACTAACTCGTTCCTCACTGGATTTTTGAAAAAGAAGACCTTTGTACTGTGTTAAACCTCAAGCGAGCTCTGATACCACGCTGACACGACCCCACTGGTCCTGTCGAGCCAGGATCACGCTGAGGGGTGCTGCGTTGCACAACACCGTATAGCACACGTCAAAGGTACAAAGCGGAAGCGGAAGCTTTATTACATAAACAAGTTTATTAACATGTTTACATCAAAATAAGTTTAGTCCACACTCGCGGGCGTAGACTAAGCATCAAGTGCACGTTCAGCCCTCGAACGTGTCCTTGCTAGCACACTCGCACACTAACTCTGCGGCGTGCACGACTCCCACTCGACGGGGTTCCCCTCCTGGGGTTCCGTCTCCTCTTCGGGAGTCCCTTCCTCATAGAACCCTGCAAAAGCTTCAAACACAAGCAGTGAGCACGAAGGCTCAGCAAGTCTGACCCGTCTCACCTAAACATGAAACTTCTACATGAGGGTGATGGGTTGCATGAGGTAAAAATCATTTGCAAGGACTCGCCTAATTAGTAGAACCTTACTTTCAAGTTTTAGCAGCAGGTTGTGGAGAACTTTACGCTAAGGCACATGAGAGAGCCGCAATCAAACAAGAAACGCATTTCTCTCATGTACTTTGCCCAAAGTTGAAAAGAACTTTAGTTAGCACTAAGCTACAACATATCATTAACAATCAATATCCAACTTTCAATCAGCAACATTTTAACATGTAACTAGCCTGTTCTTTCTACGTCACGGTACAGTGAACAAGTGGTACTCACTGACCGCGAGGGACGGCGATTATAATCGATTTACACCTGCAGGGTTACCCGAACAACCCGTCACGTACGCCCGTACTCGATGTTGCCTACAACAACCATCACGGACGCCGTACGCGACTACCTTTCACCCGTTAGCCAAATATTGAACCGGTCCCATCGTCCCGAGCAAGAGGTCCCTGCACGCGCATCTCTGTGCCGCCAGCTGATTTACACCTCGAGCTCTCAACCTACCCTCTGAACGACGGGCAATGCCTCAATACCCAGCTACCCGAGTTACATCAGTTTCCCGGTTCCCATATAGCCGGTAGGTCTTCGGTACTGTTCTAGCTTGTTCAACAGGCCCGCACACGGCTCGGTCCTCAATCGACACAAGCGGAGCTACAGCACACAGGCCCCAAAGTCCTGCTGCCCTTACTCTCCGCTCGGTCTCATTTTCTTGCCATGTGTATCATGTGCTATCTCTACCCGAGCAATGTGCCTCTAGCCTATTCTCGCGAGTATTTCCAACTACTCGACTTGTACCGAATCCTACTCTATCCTAGCAATGCAGTGGCTAACGGGGTTTTCAATCCTAAACCCAACCCGTGGTTTTCTTGGCTATGCAGTTGGATTTCCAAACAAGACTCTAATGCACAACATAAAGAAAACAAGTATGTGCTCAAAACAATAAAAATTTATAAAATGGTTAATGCAAACCGGGGCTTGCCTTGCTGCTCTTGGTCGTAGGCTAGCTGTTCCTCCGGAGTAACGAAGTCTAGGACTTCGGGTTCCTCCTCGACCTTAGCGACTACATGATAAGAACAATGTATGTATTAATTAAATGCTTTTGTATTAACTTTGAAGTTGTGAAGTCTATAACCTTTACTAGATAGACCTAATGACTGTGAAACTTTTACTGTGGCTTGGTTACAACCTAAACAGAGACTTGGTCAAGTTTTAGTTGCAGCAAAGCTCATTTGAGCCCTCCACAAATAATTATGTCCTTGACCTTAATTAAAGGCTTTTAGGGTGTTCTAGGTATTTTCATGAAACAAACTATGACTTTCTGAAAACTAGATTTTCAGAGGGTTCTAATGGAATTGGTCTCACTTAATTTGGAAGTCTCTAACTAAAGATATGAGCTAAACAATTTCAGAGAAAATTCTGAAAATGTTTCTGAACATTTTCTATTTTCTCTGGAACAGTTTTACTAATCACACCATTAGGTGGACTAAATGAGCTCAAATGGATCTGAAATTTTTATGGTAGTTCAAGGATATTTTGGTGAACATCTCAGCAAAATTTCAGGATTTTCCTCCAAATGATTCTCCAGTTAAAATTCCTAACAGTTTAAATTTTAAGGAATTAATTCTGGAGAATTAAGGAATTTCATGAAGTGACACTTGATTTTCTGGAAAGTACTCAAAGAGCTGAATCCAGCAAAATTTGGTTCACTCAATTTGGAGCTTTCTAGCCAAAGTTATAAGGATTTGAAGTTTGAAGGAAATCTGAAAATCGGGGAAAAGTTTAAACTCGCGCGTGGGCCCAGGAGACACGCGTCGCACGCCGAAGCGACAGCACACCGCGGCCCACAAGGCTTTTGCGCGCCAGCACACCCGATCCCGGCCGCAGCCGGATCCCGATTCAAAATATCGGCCGCTGACAGCTGGGGTCCACCCCCTTCTTCAACCTCGCGACACCCGCGCTCCGCCGCCGAGGGACCTCGCCGGAGAGCTCGCCGCCGGCTGCTGTACAGCTTCAAACTTCTTGATTCTGGCCGCCCCTGCCTACTTTTACTTGGGGAACATGATCCGAGGGTCAGCTGCTCATGACAACGGCCGGAGCATGGTCGGCGACGAGCCGCCATATCGGAACGACTTCGGCCATGTCGGCTGATGCTCCTAGTGCCTCAGCTACTTGGGAAACCGGTCGGGGAGCATCAGTGGACCTCAGAGAAGGTCGACATGAACTCGGGGCAGCTCGGGGAAGGCCCGAAATAGGTCCTCACCGTGCGCCCGATACCCCCCGTGCGTTCCGCCATTAGTAGACCTTGAATTACGCCGGGCACAGAAGTTCTCCGGCCCAGAGTTGTGAAGGCAACTTGTGCGTCACCGTGTCTAGTTCGTGTGGGAGTGGCCTGAGGCCCTCTAATCCTTTCTAGAGCACGAATTAAACAGAATCGTACCCGAGGGTCGTTCTGCGCACAGAAAGGGGAAAAGTGGAAATTCGCCGCCGGTGAGCAACCACTCGAGCTGTGGCTCGGGGATGAGCAGCACCGATCACTTGCGCGTCCAAGGGTGCCTTGGCTCGGGCGTGACAACGCCCAGGTTGGGCTGTCCACGAGAGCCCGAGGTGCGGCGGTTTCCAGTTCCGAGTTTGATCTTTCGGCACAGCCGATATCACTCGGTTTCAATCGATTTCTATCAATGGGAAGGATGGAGGATGGTCGCTAGTACCTGGCTGGGACCCTGGAGTGGAAAGAGGAAGCTGCGATCAGCTCGATCCAGCAGGAACTCGAGCGCCGGTGATGGCAGTGGAGAAATGGATCGTGCACGTCGGCAGCTCGGGGAATGGCGACTGAAGCACGCCGGGGAGGGAATAAATAGGCCGGTCGGCCGGTCTCCGGCTTGGGGCACGCAGCAGGAGCTGGCGCCGGCTGCCCCCTTCGGTGGCGCGCGCGCACAACAGCCGGGAACCGACTGAACTGTGGTTCAGTCGGTTTGCTTTGAGGCTGAGGCTGACATGTGGGTCCCACTCCTCTTTTAACCTCTGAAATTTATTCCTAACAGCTGTGGTAAACAGTGAACCCTATTCTACCCTTGGCAACTCAAATTATTCACCCAAGAGCCATTTGAATTGATCAAAGTTCAAATGAGGTTTGGTTTGAATGAATTTCAGCACAAGTGCAGTTTGAAATTCAAATAAAGTTTGAATTTCTCCCCCTTAGCTCATGTCAAGATCAACTCCAAATGGAGTGAAAATTGGTGTGTGAGCTCACAAAAATGTGCTGAGCAAGAATATGCCTTCCACTTTTAAATTCAGTGGGTGAAAACAGTTTGAATTTGAATATGTTTTCAAACTGCCCCTTTCCTATCTACACCCAAGATGACCTCAAAAATGTTTTGAATTTGGGTGAAACTTGGCATGGACATCCTTGGCAAAGTGTAGGAGTTTTCATATGTCCAGCCCATCTATATCACATGTGGGAAGTACCACTTTTGTAATGTGTGAGTTTGTTCCCTAATGAGCATGTTGATAATTGTTACTTGCTCTTTATTTGTGTTCATCATTTTTCCTCAAATGAGGTGTGTGGTGTGGTGATGAACACTGCAAATGAGTGTCAAAAACTGAGGCCCTTACAAAGCGGCACGTCGCTGAGCTATTTCCGGTCACCCCCAGCCCGACCTGACACCACCGACGTGTTCCTCGACGTCGACAACCCCCTGGCGGTGAGTTTCAGCCCCTGGAAAGTCCGGCAGCGGCGAGCCGGCGAGCCCCGAGTCTACTCCGGCGAGGTCGGCGGCGCGGGCGCGAGAGAACGGCGGGAGGAAGACGAAGCCGGCTGGCCCACGTGTCAGCGGCTGAAGAAGTTAAATCGGGATCGGGTGTGGCCAGGGATCGGTTGTGCAGGCGCGCAAATACCTTGTGGTATCTCTGGTGTGCCGGACACCTCCGCGCTCGACACGTGTGGTATCTCCGGTGTGCCGAACACCTCCGCGCTCGACACGTGTCCCCGCGGGCCCCGAGAGTTTAAACTCTTCCCCCGATTTTCAGAATTCTTCCAAACTTCAAATCCTCATAACTTTGGCTAGAGAGCTCCAAATCGGGTGAACCAAATTTGGTTGGATTCAGCTCTCTGAGCACTTTCCAGCAATACCAAATTCAGCTCATGAAAGTGAATAGTTTTCCAGAATTAAATCCCTAAAGTTTAAACTGTTGGGAATTTTATCTGGAGAACGACTTTATGAAAAATTCTGAAATTTGGCTGAAAGATTCATTGGAGAATCCCAGAATCCCAGTAAAATTTTCAGTCTCATCCAAGTTTATTTATTTACCCTAATTGGGTGATTAAGGGAACTGCCCAGAGAAAATAGAAAGATGTACAGAATCATTTTTCAGATTTTCTCCAATCTTAATTAGGACATAACTTTCTGTAGAATTCTTCAAATGACATGAAACCAATTCCATCAGGACCATCCTAAATTCTAGTTTCCAGAAAGTAATGGTGGGAGCCATGAAAAACCCTGGAATTACTTAGAGGCCCAATTATGGACCAAAGAGGCTTTTATTTGTACAAGGTTCAAATGAACTTGGTTTCAAATGAAACTTGGTCAAGACTCTGGTTAGGATCCTACCAAGCCACAATAAAAATTTCAGAACCACAGGGGAGGGCTAGCTAGAGTTATTAGTAAATAAGTATTCAAGTTTACACTTTGCATTCAAAATTAACATGTAGTATTGTATTAAACGTGTAGCCATTGAAGAAGAGACTCCGGAAGTGCTGGACTTCCTCCTTCCGGAAGAGGTACTAACCCCTGACCAGCAGCAACAAGGCAAGCCCCAGTTTGCATTAACCCTTTCATAAGTTTTACTTTGTTTACATGCGTCATATGAAGTATGTTTGTGCATTAGGTATAGGATGGATGGAACCCCACTTGCATAACCAGAATTTTTCCCTAAGAGTGAGGGTAGTGTCTAAGACCCCGAGTAGACAGGCTGTGCTTAATGAGTCATAGGACTTCGGTACAAGTCGAGTAGTTGGAATCTACTCGCGAGATAGGCTGGGAACACACGGGTTCAGTGGAGTGATGTGATATCACTTTAGTAATGAAAATGAGACTAGGCAGGGGCTAGGGCACAGCAAGAGAGAGTCTTGTGTGCGCGGCCCTGCCCGTGACGATTGAGGACCGATCCGTGTGCGGCCCTGCTGAACAAGTATTGAACGTACCGAAGGCATATCAGATATATGGGCCCCGATAAACTGATGTAGCCTAAACCTCCGGGCGTCGAGGCATAACGCACCGATTTATAGGTGTAGGCTGAGGGCAGCAAGGTGGAAATCTGCCAACGGGCATAGAGAGATGCTCCGTGTGGGGAACCTCCTGCTCGTTTCGGTGCGACCGGTTCGACGTTTGGGCTGTTGGGTGAAAGGTTGTTCCGTACGACATCGAGTGAGCGTGCTGTGCAGCTCCACGGGTGGGCGTACGTGACGTGCTCTTTGGGTTTCCCTGCAGGTGTATATCGAGTCGATTCGCCGTCCCTCGCGGTGATGAGTACCGCTTGTTCACTGCCTCGTAACGTAGATTAATGAATGGAATGTTATAATTCAATATTGCTGTTTTGATATAATTGTATTGCTACATGTGTGCCACCAAATATTGTTTACTAAATTTCAGATTTCATGAACTGTTAACATGTTGCTAAAAGATGAACTAAGGATGAACTTGTAGGCGTGTCCTTGTGCTGAAATGTTACTATCCTATGTCCATTGTACCCCTCATGTAGAGTTTCATGCTTAGGTGAGTCGGTTAAGACTTGCTGAGCCTTCGTGCTCACGGTTGCTGCTTAAGTGTTTTTCAGGTGAGGAGCCACCCACGGACTCGGAGTACGAGTCCACCGGCGAGGGTTACCCTCCGTCGGGGACTACGGCTGAGTGGGAGCCGTACACGCCGCGCTGAGATGAGGAGTGCAGCTAGTGTGGGTTGCCCTAGGGCTGGGAAACCGACTTTTGCTAGATAGGCGGGCGTGAATTGTATAGTGTAGACTTCCGCTGTGTAACATAAACAATAGTTGTAACTGAAGTTTGTACCTGCTTGTACAGTTTCAGTTGTTTTTCCCATGTAATATATTATGTCCTTATGATGTGTGCTGTCGGGTGTCGCATCGCGCGGCACCACCCTCTGCGATCCTGGATGAGCGGATTCCGGTCCGCCACACCACCTCGGGCTCGCTATCTCCCCCGAGATAGGCCCGGGGGCCACTGTCGGTACCTGAGATATGGGGTACCCCCGCGCACAGGGGAAAATGCCTAAGGAACTCGCCCTTCTCCGCAGGGAGAGCTCCGAAGGCGCCACAAGTCCGGTGGGGGCCGGACCTCCCTCTCCTCAGAGGAGAGCTCCGGGCCCGCCGCGTGGCATACAGAAGCCGGACCTCCCCCTCCGCGGGGAGGGGTCCGAAGGTGCCACGTATCCGGCGGGGCCGGACCTCCCTCTCCTCAGAGAGGAGCTCCGGGCCCGCCACGTGGCCGACAGGAGCCGAACCTCCCCCTCCGCAAGGAGAGGTCCGGAGGCTCCTCGTGCCCCGCGGGCCGGACCCTCCTCTCCCCTAAGAAGGGCTCCGGGCCCGCCACGTGGCCAGAAGACCGGCGCTGCCTGCCCCCGAGCGATAGGCAGCGGGCGTAAAGACGCCCCATACCTTGACCGTACAAGGTATTCAAGGCCCGCGTCTTCCCAAGATGCGGAGGCGCGGAGCACGCCTCTGTCAGGTGCCGTTGCACCCAGTCGCATCACAGACTGGCGCACGGTGTCAGAACCTGCCAGCCAATAAACACCGCGACAAGACATCCCATGCCGCCTGCGCCGTCATCAACCACTACGACTAGCGTGCGGCATGGGCAGGGCGGCAAGACGGAGACTCGGAAGCCATCGCCAGAGACAACTACCGGCATAACTGCAGATACGGTAGATAACAGTCAATCTCCCCGGGACCACCTGTCGGGTCCCGGGCCCCCCTTGTAAGCCACCCGAGTCTTGGACTATAAAAGGCTCGGGTAGGCGACGATAGCAGGGGTTCACACTCTGCAACTCATACGCTAGCCATTCACTCCCAAGCTGTAACTCACCCCCAAGCTCAGGACTCCGGCCCTGAGCAGCAAGCAATACAGCGAGCTCCATAGCTTGCCGTGGACGTAGGGTTTTACGCTCCGGCGGCCTGAACCACGTAAAACTCACCGTGTCAAGCTCTTACTAACTCGTCCATCCGTGCAAGCTCTCCGCAAGGGACTAGCCCCACCGAAAAAAGAACCTCCACGGGCTGCCCAGTGCAGGCCCGGGGGAAGTGTCAACCGAACACTTCGACAAAAGGACTGTCCTATCTTTTCTCTAGGGGTAGAACTTATGGAGGTGTTCTATGTTCCAAAAGTTTGGGAGCCGGTCCCCATCCTCGGTGGAAAGGCGCACACACCCGGGGCGGCATACTTTCGTGACTCGGAAAGGACCTTCCCAACTAGGGGAGAGTTTGTGGGTCCCTTCGCGAGAAAGTATGTGCCGCAGCACCAGGTCACCTTCCTGCAGCTCCCGGGCACGCACAGATCTCTGGTGGTAGCGACGAAGCGCTTGTCTGTACCGTGCGTTACGGAGTGCTGCATGCAATCGGACCTCGTCGACGAGGTCGATTTCTCCACGCCGGAGGTTGTCCTGCGCGGCTTCGTCGTAAGCCCGAACCTGGTGAGACTTCATGGTGATTTCTGGGGGAAGTACAGCTTTGGCCCCATACACCATGAAGAAGGGTGTCTCTCCGGTGGCCCGGCTCTGGGATGTCCGGTTAGCCCATAGTGTGCTCGGAAGCTCATCTACCCAATTGGCACCATGTTTCTTCAGACTGGCGTAGGTGCAAGTCTTAAGGCCCCGGAAAATCTCCGCGTTGGCCATCTCGGCTTGCCCATTGCTCTTTGGATGGGCGACAGAGGCCTAGCTCACCTGAATGCCGAGGTCTTCGCAGTAGTCTTGGAAGGCTGTGCTGGTGAACTGGGTCCCGTTGTCGGTGATGATTCTGTTCGGGACCCCGAACTGGCATACAATAGACTTGATGAACTTTACTGCGGATTGCTTGTTGATGGTGACAACTGGTGTGGCTTCCGGCCACTTGGTGAACTTGTCGATGGCGACATAGAGGTACCGGAATCCCCCGACGGTTCTGGAAATGGTCCCAAGATGTCCAGCCCCCATACGGCAAATGGCCACGAGGGCGGGATCATCTGTACCGCCTGAGCTGGTGTATGGATCTGCTTGGCGTGCAACTGGCACGCCTTGCAGCTCTCGACCAGCTTGACGGCATCCTGGAGTGCTGTCGGCTAGTAGAAGCCATGCCGGAAGGCTTTACCGACAAGCGTGCGTGAGGAAGAGTGACTTCCACATTCGCCTCCATGGATCTCAGCGAGCAAGTCGCAGCCTTCCCCCTGGGTTATGCACCGCAATAGGATGTGGTTGGCGCCACACCGGTTGAGATCCCCCTCTACCAGCGCGTATCTCTTAGCCATACGCACAATCCGTTCAGCGGTTGCATGTTCATCAGGGAGGATGTTGTCCTTCAAGTAGTCCCGGATCTCCGTGATCCATGCATCGGGTCTGACTTGAGCTTCTGGATCTTGAGTGCTGGGTTGCACAGAGTCCCCAGTGACGCTTACGATCCTTGGCGGCATCCATGGCTGTAGGGCCGCCGGGACCGCCAGCTTCGAGGTGCTAGTCAAGCCCCCTTCGCCCGGCTCGGCGGGCCGGGCTGTGGGCCACAGCAACGTCCTCTCGAAAACTCCTTTGGGCGCGGGGGCTCCGGTGGAAGCCTTCGTTGAAAGGTTGTCAGCTGCGGCATTGCCAGCGCGCGGTACGTGGCACAGGTCCAAGGCGAGGAATTCTTTCTCCAACATCTGCACGTGAAGCAGATACGCAGCTAGCTGTGGGTCATTGCAGGAGCATTCGCCCTTGACTTGTTTGATGACCAGCTGGGAGTCGCCCTGTGCCAACAACTGGCGAGCGCCTAAAGACAGGGCTGTCTGCAGGCCAAAGATGAGTGTTTCATACTCTGCCATGTTGTTGGTTGCCTTGAAATTGAGACGCACAATGTACCCAAACTGTTCCCCCGATGGCATGAGGAGCAGTACGCCGGCACCGGCCCCCTGCTTTCGCGAGGAGCCGTCGAAGAAAAGTGTCCAGTGGGGCTCGGTGAAGACCGGAGTTTGGTGCTCTGGTTCACCGTCTTCGTGGCCCCCTGGGTCAGTCTTCGTTGGTGTCCACTCTGCCACAAAGTCGGCCAGTGCTTGGCTTTTGACTGCATGGCATGGAAGGAAGTCCAGCTCGATCTCCGCCAGCTCCGCCGCCCATTTAGCAACATTGCCAGTCGCATGGGGGCTGTGAAGAATTGTCTTCAGCGGATACGAGGTGACTACCGAGACGCGGTGGGCCTGGAAGTAATGGCGGAGCTTCCTGGAGGCCACGAGCACCGCATACAGCAGCTTGTGTACTTCTAGGTACCTTGTCTTGGCATCATGATGTACTTCGCTGATGTAGTAGACAGGCCTCTGGATGGTTCGAACCCTCTCTCTTAGGCCTGAGAGGTCTTCATCCATTGGCCCTGGCCCACTGGAGGTCGGTGGACCCACGGGGGCCTCGGGGAGCTGGGACCCGGAGGCCCTTAAGCTATCTTGGTTCTCCGGGGGGCCCCGGGGGTCTTGAGGGATCTCCGGGGGGTCCCGTTGGGCCCCCGGGGGGTCCCACAGGACCCTCGAGGGCTTATCTCAGGGGTCCGGGAGACCGCCCTGGACCTCTGGGAGGCCGACCTGGACCTCCGGGAGCTTGCCTTGGAGGTCCGAGAGACCGTCTTGGTCCTGTGGGGCCTCCTGGCGTCTATCTTCTGCTGCCGGAGCAGGTTGTGAAGATGAGAGGTCCGGCCACTCTGCGACGAGGACCATACTCACCACTTCAGTTGTCTCTGCGATGTAGAGCAGCAAGTGCTCTCCGGGCTCAGGGGCTACCATGATAGGTAGGGTCGTCAGGAGTCATTTCAACTCCTGGAAAGCCTCTTCTGCCTCGTCGGTCCAGGCAAATGGGCCAGACTTGCGCAGGAGCTTAAAGAAAGGGAGTGCCCGCTCTGCTAGCCTCGGTATAAACTGACTCAGCGCGGCTAGGCATCCCGTGAGTTTCTGGAAATCCTTGACGCGTGCAGGAGACCGCATCAAGTCGATGGCCTTGATCTTCTCTGGGTTGGCCTCAATCCCCCGGTGCGAGACCAGGAATCCTAAGAGCTTCCCAGAGGACACATCGAACACACATTTGTCGGGGTTCAGCTTGGTGCGCGTAGAGCGCAATTTGTCAAAAACTAAGGCTAGGTTATCTAACAAAGATGAACCCTGCTTGACCTTGACAACGATGTCATCGACGTACACCTCAACTAAGTCTCTTATTAACTCCCCAAAGGTTTTGTGCATCGCTCGCAGAAAGGTGGGGAGTGCATTCTTTAGGCCGTAAGGCATAGACACATAACAATAAAGGCCATCTACTGTGATGAAGGAGGTGTGCTCTTCATCCTCCCTAGACATGGGGAACTGATGGAAACCCGAGTAGGCTTCTAGGAAGCACAACATATCACAGCCTGATGTTGAGTCTACTATTTGATCTATTCTAGGGAGAGGGAATGGATCTTTGGGACATGCCTTATTGAGACTGGTGTAGTCGATGCACATCCGGAGCTTCCCGCCGGCCTTCGGGACAATGACGGGGTTCGCCAACCACCGGGGGTGGTGGACCTCCTGTATAAAGCCAGCGTCCAGCAGCTTCTTGATTTCTTCACGAATGAAGTTTTGCCGCTCGATGGACTGCTTGCGGGGCTTCTGTTGAACTGGCCGGGCGTCGGGGAAGACTTTTAAGTGGTGCTCGATCACCTCCCTGGGGATCCCCGGCATCTGTGACAGCTGCCATGCAAACACGTCAACGTTGTGCCGGAGGAAGGTGACGAGCGCGCCTTCCTATTTGCTATCAAGGCCCCCGCTACCCGGGTGGTCTGGGTGGCTTCGGCGCCAACTTGGATGACCTTTAAGGGGACGCCGCCCTCGTCAAGGGGTTGCACCTGGGGTGCTGTGGCGGAAGCACAGTGGCGTGCGCTCGGGTGGAGCTGGTCCGACTCTGCACTGCTAGGGGCTGGTGCCCCAGCTGTTGCGAGCACTTGGAGTTTCTCTAAGGCCGACACTGCAGCAGTGCGGTCTCCACGAATCCGGAGGACGCCCGTTGGTGTAGGCATCTTTAGGATGAGGTAGCCGTAGTGGGCTACTGCCATGAATCGATACAGGGCTGGCCTGCCGATTATGGCGTTGAAGGGGAGGTCGATCTCCGCTACGTCGAACAGAATGTACTCTGTCCGATAGCTGTCCGGAGCTCCGAAGGTCACCGGGAGGCTGATGTTGCCGTAGGGAACGACCTGTCCCGGCCCTACCCCTGAGAACGGGCTCGACGGGGTGAGCTTGGCCATCGGGATCTGCAGCTTCTGGAAAGCTGCACGGCTGATGAGGTTCAGCCCAGCTCCACCATCTACCAAAACGTGGTACATCCTCACGTTGGCGATGGTCGGAGCTACCAAGAGCGGTAGTTGGCCGGCCCCAGCCATTTTCCTGGGGAAGTCGGTGGCGTTAAAGCTGATGGGGGTTCCCATCCACTTGAGGTGCGGTGCGGCACTTGGGAGTGGAGCCACCAACGCTACCACTCGGCGCAGAGTCTTGACTGCGCTTCGAGACGAGGGGTCGGCGGACCCGCCGTATATGATGTAGAGCTTCTTTCGACGCTCATCGTCGCTGGAGCTGGAATCCTCATGGTTGTGTACCGCCTTCACGGCGCGCTGAGGCTCCTGGAACTCCACTGGATGGTCGACGCTGTCTGGTACGTCGACCTTCTGCTTGCCCTCCCTTGGACGGAAGGGTGGGGCGTCAGCCCGCTGCTGCTTCCCTTTGCGGAAGTGCTCTGCGAGCTTCCGGATCTCCCGGCACTCGGCAGTAGTGTGGCGACAGCTGCCGTGCACGGGGCATATCTTGTCTTGATCACCTTTTGGGATTGGTGATCTTTGCTGCCTCTTGTTGGGGCGCGGCCCCCGAGCCCCACTGAGTGTCGCTGCTGCGACGACTGGAGCTGCGGTCGCTGATTCTATCTTGCCTCTGCCTCGGTTCTTGGCCTTCTTGCTGCCTCCATAGTGAGTAGGGCCAGATCCGGGCTGTCCTCCTAACTCGGAGGACGGCAGCGAGTGCCAGTTTCGCCCTTCGGCCGCTCTGGCGCACTTGTCTGCCAGGCTGAAGAGCTCGGAGACGTCGCGGACCTCTCTGGTCGCGAGCTTCTCGAGCATCTTCTTGTCCCAGACGCCTTGTCGGAACGCCACCACCACAGAAGCATTTTGGATGTGTGGGATGGTGTTCCGCACCTGGGAGAACTGCTGGATGAAGGAGCGCAGCGACTCCCCCGGTTGTTGCTGGATGGCGTGGAGGTCGAGCTCCGTGCCAGGCCGGGTGTAGGAACTGCCGAAGTTGGTGATGAACTGCCGGCAGAGCTCTCCCCAGGAAGTTATGGAACCCTGGGGGAGGTTCATGAGCCAAGACCGAGCTGGACCGGTCAAGGCGACAGGGAAGTAATTGGCCATGACGGCTTCAATCCCCCCTGCGGCAAGTACGGCGGTGGAGTAGATCTGGAGGAACTCCGCCGGGTTAACGCTGCCATCGTACTTCTCGGGCAGGTGCGGCCGAAACATGTGCGGCCACTTCGCGAAGCGAAGGTGGGGCGCAAGGGCCGCACATCCTGCTTCTGTTGCCGCAGGTATTGGTGCCGCGAACGCTTGGTTCGCACCGGGCACAGTGTACCCCGGTATGGGCAAGGTTGCGCCATAGGCCGGGGGCGCCGTTTGCAGGACATATGACTGTGGCATATTCTGCACGGCGTGAGCCTGGGGCAAAGATCGCATGGCAAAAGTCTGCTCTTCAGGCTGGGTCGAGGCTGACGTCATGCTGTCGCCAGCCTCTTGGTTGCGACGCCTTTCTCAGCGTTGCTCGAGGTATACCCGGGCATCTTGACCCAAGTGACACCGTTCCAGCTCTGTCCTCATATCCGTCGACTGGAGACTGGTGGAGCAGGAATCTGCCGTCTGCTCGTCAACCATTGGCGTGCGCATCAGCGACACAGCCGGTTGGCCGGAGCGTCGTCCCCGCTGAAGTCGAGGGTTGGCGGCGGCGACGACGAGACGGTCTACCTCCTGAATCCACTGCTGGGTCGCTGCCTGAGGTGCGTCCCCAGCAGGTGGATTGTGCAGTAGCGCTCTTGCTGCAGCTAGCACACCCCCACCGGGTACGTCCAGCGCTACTGAAGACCTGACGCTGGTTGGAGCCTGCATTGCCGGGGTCGGCGCTGCCAGAGCCGGTTGCTGGCTCCCAGCTTGTACCGACACACTCCGTCCCGAGTGTGTTGACATGTACTCCCCCCTGGTCGCGGTTCGCCGCGGACGCGGGGAAGGAGAGTTTGCCGCTGAAGGAAGCTTGGTCATCTTCGTCGGCGGAAACTCGTCGCGCAAGGGGAAAAGTCCCCCTTCCTGGCGTGCCAAATTTCGAAGTGTTCGGTCGACACTTCCACCGGGCCTGCACTGGGCAGCCCGTGGAGGTTCTTTTTTCGGTGTGGCTAGTCCCTTGCGGAGAGCTTGAGCGTATGGACGAGTTAGTAAGAGCTTGACACGGCGAGTTTTACATGGTTCAGGCCGCCGGAGCGTAAAACCCTACATCCACGGCGAGCTATGGAGCTCGCTGTATTGCTTGCTGCTCAGAACCGGAGTCCTGAGCTTGAGGATGAGTTACAGCTTGGGGGTGAATGGCTAGCGTATGAGTTGCGGGAGTGCGAACCCTTGCTAACGTCGCCTACCCGAGTCTTTTATAGTACAAGACTCGGGTGGCTTACAAGGGGGGCCCGGGACCCGACAGGTGGTCCCGGGAAATTGACTGTGATATACCGTATCTGCAGTTATGCCGGTAGTTGTCTCCTGCGAAGGCTTCTAAGTCTTCGTCTTGCAGCCCTGCCCATGCCGCATGCTAGTAGTGGATGATGACGGCGGGGGCGGCATGGGATGTCTTGTCACTGTGTTTATTGGCTGGCAGGCTCTAACACCGCGCGCCAGTCTGTGATGCGACTGGGCACAATGGCACCTGACAGAGGCGTGCTCCGCGTCTCCGCGTCTTGGGAAGACGTGGGCCTTGAATACCTTGTACGGGCAAGGTATGGGGCGTCTTTACGCCCGCTGCCTATCGCTCGGGGGCAGGCAGCGCCGTTCTGCTGGCCACGTGGCGGGCCCGGAGCCCTCCTCAGAGGAGAGGGGGGGTCTGGCCCCGCGGGACACGTGTAGCCTTCGGACCTCTCCCCGCGGAGGGGGAGGTTCGGCTTCTGTCGGCTACGTGGCGGGCCCGGAGCTCCTCTCTGAGCAGAGGGAGGTCCGGCCCCGCCAAATACGTGGCACCTTCGGACCTCTCTCCCGCGGAGGGGGAGGTCCGGCTTCTGTATGCCACGTGGCGGGCCTGGAGCTCTCCTCTGAGGAGAGGGAGGTCCGGCCCCGCCGGATACGTGGCACCTTCGTACCTCTCTCCCGCTGAGGGGGAGGTCCGGCTTCTGTATGCCACGTGGCGGGCCCGGAGCTCTCCTCTGAGGAGAGGGAGGTCCGGCCCCGCCGGACGCGTGGCGCCTTCGGAGCTCTCCCTGCGGAGAAGGGCGAGTTCCTTAGGCATTTTCCCCAGTGCGTGGGGGTACCCCATATCGCGGGTACCGACAGCGCTCGATCTCCTCCAGTGGCGGCTATCGGTACCTGCGATATGGGGTACCCCCGCGAACAGGGGAAAATGCCTAAGGAACTCGCCCTTCTCCGCAGGGAGAGCTCCGAAGGCGCCACGTGTCCAGCGGGGCCGGACCTCCCTCTCCTCAGAGGAGAGCTCCGGGCCCACCATGTGGCATACAGAAGCCGGACCTCCCCCTCCACGGGAGAGAGGTCCAAAGGTGCCACGTATTCGGCGGGGCCGGACCTCCCTCTCCTCAGAGAGGAGCTCAGGGCTCGCCACATGGCCGACAGAAGCCGAACCTCCCCCTCCGCGGGGAGAGGTCCGAAGGCTCCACGTGTCCCGCGGAGCCGGACCCCCCTCTCCTCCGAGGAGGGCTCCGGGCCCGCCACGTGGCCAGCAGAACGGTGCTGCCTGCCCCCGAGGGATAGGCAGCGGGCGTAAAGACACCCCATACCTTGCCCGTACAAGGTATTCAAGGCCCGCGTCTTCCCAAGATGCGGAGACGCGGAGCACGCCTCTGTCAGGTGCCGTTGCGCCCAGTCGCATCACAGACTGGTGCGCAGTGTCAGAGCCTGCCAGCCAATAAACGCAGCGACAAGACATCCCATGCCGCCCCCGCCGTCATCATCCACTACGACTAGCATGCGGCATGGGCAGGGCTGCAAGACAATGACTCAGAAGCCTTCGCCAGAGACAACTACCGGCATAACTGCAGATACGGTAGATAACAGTCAATCTCCCCGGGACCACCTGTCGGGTCCCGGGCCCCCCTTGTAAGCCACTCGAGTCTTGGACTATAAAAGACTCGGGTAGGCGACAATAGCAAGGGTTCGCACTCCAGCCATTCACACCCAAGCTGTAACCCATCCTCAAGCTCAGGACTCCGGTTCTGAGCAACAAGCAATACAGCGAGCTCCATAGCTCGCCGTGGACGTAGGGTTTTACGCTCCGGCGGCCTGGACCACGTAAAACTCGCTGTTTCAAGCTCTTACTAACTCGTCCATATGCTCAAGCTCTCCGCAAGTGACTAGCCCCACCGAAAAAAGAACATCCGCGGGCTGCCCAGTGCAGGCCCGGGGGAAGTGTCGACCGAACACTTTGACATTTGGCGCGCCATGTAGGGGCTTTTCCCTTGCGTGACGAGTTTCCGCCGACAAAGATGACCAAGCTTCCTTCAGCGGCAAACTCCCCTCCCCCGCGTTCGTGGCAAACCGCGACCAGGGGGGAGTACATGTCGACACACTCAGGACGGAGTGTTTCGATACAAGCTGGGAGCCAGCAGCCGGCTCTGGCAGCGCCGACCCCGGCAATGCAGGCTCCAACCAGCGTCAGGTCTTCAGTAGCGCTGGGCGTACCCGGTGGGGGTGCGCTAGCTGCAGCAAGAGCGCTACTGCACAATCCGCCTGCTGGGGATGCGCCTCAGGCAGCGACCCAGCAGTGGATTCGCGAGGTAGACCGTCTCGTCGTCGCCGCCGCAAACCCTCAACTTCGGCGGGGACGACGCTCCTGCCAACCGGCTGTGTCGCTGATGCGCACGCCAATGGTTGGCGAGCAGACGGCAGATTCCAGCTCCACCAGGCTCCAGTCGACGGATCTGAGGACAGAGCTGGAACGGTGTCACTTGGGTCAAGATGCCCGGGTATACCTCGAGCAGCGCCGAGAAAGGCGTCGCAACCAAGAGGCTGGCGACAGCATGACGTCGGCCTTGTCCCTGCCTGAAGAGCAGACTTTTGCCACGCGATCTCTGACCCAGGCTTAAGCCATGCAGAATATGCCACAGTCATATGTCCTGCAAACGGCGCCCCCGGCCTATGGTGCAGCCTTGCCCATATCGGGGTACACTGTGCCAGGCGCGAACCAAGCGTTCGCGGCACCAATACCTGCGGCAACAGAAGCAGGATGTGCGGCCCTCGCGCCCCACCTTTGCTTCGCGAAGTGGCCGCGCAAGTTTCGGCCGCACCTGCCCGAGAAGTACGACGGCAGCGTCAACCCGGCGGAGTTCCTCCAGATCTACTCCACCGCCGTACTTGCCGCAGGAGGGAATGAAGCCGTCATGGCCAATTACTTCCCTGTCGCCTTGACCGGTCCAGCTCGGTCTTGGCTCATGAACCTCCCCCAGGGTTCCATAACTTCCTGGGGAGAGCTCTGCCGGCAGTTCATCGCCAACTTTGGCAGTTCCTACACCCGGCCTGGCACGGAGCTCGACCTCCACGCCATCCAGCAACAACCGGGGGAGTCACTGCGCTCCTTCATCCAGCGGTTCTCCCAGGTGCGGAACACCATCCCACACATCCAAAATGCTTCTGTGGTGGTGGCGTTCCGGCAAGGCGTCCGGGACAAGAAGATGCTCGAGAAGCTCGCGGCCAGAGAGGTCCGCGATGTCTCCGAGCTCTTCAGCCTGGCAGACAAGTGCGCCAGAGCAGCCGAAGGGCGAAACTGGCACTCACTGCCGTCCTCCGAGTCAGGAGGACAGCCCGGATCTGGTCCTACTCCCTATGGAGGCAGCAAGAAGGCCAAGAACCGAGGCAGAGGCAAGATAGAATCACCGACCGCAGCTCCAGTCGTCACAGCAGCGACACTCAGTGGGGCTCGGGGGCCGCGCCCCGACAAGAGGCAGCGAAGATCACCAATCTCAGAAGGTGATCAACACAAGATATGCCCCGTGCACGGAAGCTGTCGCCACACTACTGCCGAGTGCCGGGAGATCCGGAAGCTCGCAGAGCGCTTCCGCAAAAGGAAGCAGCAGCGGACTGACACCCCACCCTTCCGTCCAAGGGAGGGCAAGCAGAAGGTCGACGTCCCAGACTGCGTCGACCACCCAGTGGAGTTCCAGGAGCCTCAGCGCGCCGTGAAGGCGGTACGCAACCATGAGGACTCCAGCTCCAGCGACAATGAGCGTCGGAAGAAGCTCTACGTCATATACGGCGGGTCCACCTACCCCTCATCTCGAAGCGCAGTCAAGACCCTGCGCCTAGCGGTAGCGTCGGTGGCTCCACTCCCAAGTGCCGCACCACAGCTCAAGTGGATGGGAACCCCCATCAGCTTTGACGCCACCGACTGCCCCAGGAACATGGCTGGGTCCGGCCAACTACCGCTGTTGGTAGCTCCGACCATAGCCAACGTGAGGATGTACCACGTTTTGGTAGATGGTGGAGCTGGGCTGAACCTCATCAGCCGTGCAGCTTTCCAGAAGCTGCAGATCCCGATGGCCAAGCTCACCCCGTCGAGCCCGTTCTCAGGGGTAGGGCCGGGACAGGTTGTTTCCTACGGCAACATCAGCCTCCCGGTGACCTTCGGAGCTCCGGACAGCTATCGGACAGAATACATTCTGTTCGACGTAGCGGAGATCGACCTCCCCTTCAACGCCATAATCGGCAGGTCAGCCCTGTACCGATTCATGGCAGTAGCCCACTACGGCTACCTCGTCCTAAAGATGCCCACACCAACGGGCGTCCTCAGGATTTTTGGAGACCGCACTGCTGCAGTGTCAGCCTTAGAGAAACTCCAAGCGCTCGCAACATCTGGGGCACCAGCCCCTGGCAGTGCAGAGCCGGACCAGCTCCACCCGAGCGCACACCACCGTGCCTCCGCCACAGCACCCCGGGTGCAACCCCTCGACGAGGGCGGTGTCGGTACCCGCGATATGGGGTACCCCCGCACACAGGGGAAAATGCATAAGAATCTCGCCCTTCTCCGCAGGGAAAGCTCCGAAGGTGCCACGTGTCCAGTGGGGCCGGACCTCCCTCTCCTCAGAGGAGAGCTCCGGGCTCGCGATGTGTCCAGCAGACAGCGCTACTGCCAGACCTCCCCCCTCCGTGGGGAGAGCTCCGAAGGTGCCACAAGCTTCCTTCAGCGGAAAACTCTCCTCCTCCGCGTTCACGGCGAACCGTGACCAGCGGGGAGTACATGTCGACGCACTCAGGACGGAGTGTGTCGGCACAAGCTGGTAGCCAGCAGCCGACTCCGGCAACGCCGACTCCGGCAATGCAGGCTCCGAGCAGTGTGAGATCTTCTGCAGCGGTGAGCGTGCACCATGGGGGTGCGCTAGCTGCAGCAAGAGCACTACTGCGCAACCCACCTGCTGGGGATGCGCCCCATTTAGCGACCCAGCAGTGGGTCCGTGAGGTGGACCGCCTCGTCGTCGTCACCGCGAACCCTCGACTTCGGCAGGGACGACGCTCTGGTCAATCGGCTGTGTCGCTGACGCGCACGCCAACGGTTGACGGGCAGACGGCGGACCCCAGCTCCACCAGGTTTCCGTCGACGGACCTGAGGGCAGAGCTGGAGCGATGCCACTTGTGCCAAGATGCCCGAGTGTTCCTCGAGCGACGTCGAGAAAGGCGTCGCACTCAAGAGGCTGGCGACAACATGACGTTGGCCTCGAACCAGCCTGAAGGGCAGACCTTCGCCACGCGAGCTCTGCCCCAGGCGTACGCCGTGCAGCATAAGCCACAACCATGTGATCTGCAAGCGGCGTCCCCGACCTATGGCGCAACCTTGCCCATACCGGGGTACACTGTGTCAGGCGTAACCAAGCGTTCGCGGCACCAGTACCTGCACTGGGAGCCAGCAACCGGCTCTGGCAGCGCCGACCCCGGCAATGCAGGCTCCAACCAGCGTCAGGTCTTCAGTAGCGCTAGGCGTACCCGGCGGGGGTGCGCCAGGCGCAGCAAGAGCGCTATTGCGCAATCCGCCTGCTGGGGGCGCGCCTCAGGCAGCGACCCAGCAGTGGATTCGCGAGATAGACCGTCTCGTTGTCGCCGCCGCAAACCCTCGACTTCGGCGGGGACGACGCTCCGGCCAACCGGCTATGTCGCTGATGCGCACGCCAATGGTTGACGGGCAGACGGCGGACCCCAGCTTCACCAGGTTTCCGTCGATGGACCTGAGGGTAGAGCTGGAGCGATGCCACTTGGGCGAAGATGCCCGAGTGTTCCTCGAGCGACGTCGAGAAAGGCGTTGCACTCAAGAGGCTGGCGACAACATGACGTCGGCCTCGACCCAGCCTGAAGGGCAGAACTTCGCCACGCGAGCTCTGCCCCAGGCGTACGCCGTGCAGCATAAGCCACAACCATGTGCTCTGCAAGCGGCGTCCCCGGCCTATGGCGCAACCTTGCCCATACCGGGGTACACTGTGTCAGGCGCAACCAAGCGTTCGCGGCACCAATACCTGCACTGGGAGCCAGCAGCCGGCTCTGGCAGCACCGACCCCGGCAATGCAGGCTCCAACCAGCGTCAGGTCTTCAGTAGCGCTGGGCGTACCCAGCGGGGGTGCGCTAGCCGCAGCAAGAGTGCTACTGCACAATCCGCCTGCTGGGGACGCGCCTCAGGCAGCGACCCAGCAGTGGATTCGCGAGGTAGACCGTCTTGTCGTCCCCGCCGCAAACCCATGACTTCGGCGGGGACGACGCTCCGGCCAACCGGCTGTGTCGCTGACGCGCACGCCGACGGTTGACGGACAGACGGCGGATTCCAGCTCCACCAGGCTTCCGTCGACGGACCTGAGGACTGAGCTGGAACGATGCCACCTGGGCCAAGACGCCCGAGTGTTCCTCGAGCGGCGATGAGAAAGGCGTCGCAGCCAAGAGGCCGGCGTCAGCATGACGACTGCCTCAACCCTGCCTGAGGCGCAGACTTTCGCGACGCGATCTCTGCCCCAGACATACGCCACGCAGCATATGCCACAGCCATATGTCCTGCAAACGGCGCCCCCGGTCTATGGCGCAGCCTTGTCCATACCGGGGTACACTGTGTCAGCGGCGAACCAAGCGTTCGCGGCACCAACGCCAGCAGCAACAGGGGCAGGATGTACGGCCCTGGAGCCCCACCTCCGCTTCACGAGGTGGCCGCGTAAGTTTCGGCCGCACCTACCTGAGAAGTACGACGGCAGCGTCAACCCGGCGGGGTTCCTCCAGATCTACTCCACCGCCGTACTTGCCGCAGGAGGGAATGAGGCTGTCATGGCCAAACTACTTCCCCGTCGCCATGACCGGCCCAGCCCGGTCTTGGCTAATGAACCTCCCTCAGGGTTCCATAACTTCCTGGGGAGAGCTTTGCCGGCAGTTCATCGCCAACTTCGGCTGCTCCTACACCCGTCCCGGCACGGAGCCTGACCTCCACGCCATCAAGCAACAACCTGGGGAGTCGCTGCGCTCCTTCATCCAGCGGTTCTCCCAGGTACGCAACACCATTCCGCATATTCAAAGTGCTTCTGTGGTGGCGGCACTTCGACAGTGTCCGGGACGAGAAGATGCTTGAGAGGCTTGCAACCAAAGAGGTCTGCGATGCCTCCGAGATCTTCAGCCTGGCGGACAAGTGCGCCAGAGCAGCCGGAGGGCGGAGTTGGCACTCACTGCCAGCTTCCGAAGCCGGAAGACAGCCCGAAGACGGAGGAGTTCAAACTGAGCTCCCGACCACGTCAGACAGCCAAGAGCCAAGCACTGGCTGACTTCGTGGCTGAGTGGACGCCAACGAAGGCTGACCCAGGGGGCCGCGAAGACGGTGAACCAAAGTACCGAGCTCCGGTCTTCACCGGGCCTCACTGGACGCTCTTCTTCGACGGCTCCTCGCGAAAGCAGGGGGCCGGTGCCGGCGTACTGCTCCTCATGCCATCGGGGGAGCAGTCTGGGTACATGGTGCATCTCAATTCCAAGGCAACCAACAACTTGGCAGAGTATGAAGCACTCATCTTTGGCCTAAAAGACAGTCCTGTCTCTGGGCGCTCGCCAGTTGTTGGCGCAGGGCGACTCCCAGCTAGTTATCAAGCAAGTTAAGGGTGAATGCCCCTGCAATGACCCACAGCTAGCTGCTTATCTGCTCCACGTGTGGATGTTGGAGAAAGACTTCCTCGCCTTGGACCTGCGCCATGTACCGTGCGCTGGCACGGCCGCAGCTGACGACCTCTCAACGAAAGCCTCCATCAGAGCCCCTGCGCATGAAGGAGTCTTCGAGAGGACGTTGCTGCGGTCCACAGCCCAGCCCGCCGAGCCGGGCGAAGGGGGCTGAACCAGTGCCTCGAAGCTAGGCAGTCCCGGCGGCCCTGTATGCCGCCAAAGGATCGTAAGAGTCACTGGGGACTCCGTGCAACCCAGCGATCAAGATCCAGAAGCTCAAGTAGTCCCGATGCATGGACCACGGAGGTCCGGGACTCCTTGAAGGGCATCCTTCCTGATGAACGTGCATCCGCTGAACGGGTGGTGCGGATGGCTAAGTGCTACGCGCTGGTATCTTTACTGGTGTGGCGCCACGACATCCTATTGCGGTGCATAACCCAGGAGGAAGGCTGCGATTAACTCACAGTAGTCCAAGGAGGCGAGTGCTGGGAACGCTCATCGTCCCGCACGTTGGTCGGTTAAGCCACCCGGCATGGCTCCTACTGACCGAGAGCCACCTGGATGCCGTCAAACCGGTTAGGGATGCAATGCGTGCCAGGTCCACGCCAAGCAGACCCACACAACCGGTGCAGACGCGCACCCAAAGCCGTCGGGGGATACCGGCTCCTCCATGTCGAGGGCCAGCCGAACTTCCCAGGGCCGGGTCACGGGAACTACCCTTCCACATGGTATGCGGGGCCGAAGCCGTGCTCCCCCCTGAGATCGCCATGGGGGTCCCCCCGTGTCCAGCGTACGACGAAGCCACACATGACCCGCTCTGCGTGAAGACAGGCGCTCCGACGCCACCCCAGTAAGTTCACCATGCTTACTTAGGTGTTTATTTAAATTACGCATTAATTTATATGAACACCTCCCCACGCTCTAGACAGTGTGCATCCATTGTACACTCGGTTCCTCTTTCCTGCTCTCATGCACAGTTGATATTTGCCATCCTGCCGAAGGCGGTAGTGCTTGGGGTACCTGCCAAAGGCCCGGTGACCTTTTTGATCTCCCCCTGTATGGGTACTGTACCACCAGTTGGTCTCCACCGAGAAAAGACCTATGCTAGACCGGGGGGTCAGGAGCCTTGCTTTGCCCGGTCTTGCACCCAAAGCATGCGCACTCTGCCCCCCGGCGCTACGGTCTGAGTACCAGGGGGCCGGACGGTTACACCCTGACTGGGGCTGGGGCCAGACCTCTGGGACCAAGTGACACGACCCCATTGGTCCTGTCGAGCCAGGATCACGCTGAGGGGTACTGCGTTGCACAGCACCGTATAACACACGTCAAAGGTACAAAGCAGAAGCGGATGTTTTATTACATAAACAGTTTTATGAACATGTTTACATCAAAATAAGTTTAGTCCACACTCGCGGGCGTAGACTAAGCATCAAGTACACGTTCAGCCCTTGAACGTGTCCTTGCTAGCACACACGCACACTAACTCTGCGGCGTGCACGACTCCCACTCGACGGGGTTCCCCTCCTGGGGTTCCGTCTCCTCTTCGGGAGTCCCTTCCTCATAGAACCCTGCAAAAAGCTTCAAACACAAGCAGTGAGCACGAAGGCTCAGCAAGTCTGACCCGTCTCACCTAAACATGGAACTTCTACATGAGGGTAATGGGTTGCATGAGGTAAAAATCATTTGCAAGGACTCGCCTAATTAGTAGAACCTTACTTTCAAGTTTTAGCAGCAGGTTGTGGAGAACCTTACGCTAAGGCACATGAGAGAGCCGCAATCAAACAAGAAACGCATTTCTCTCATGTACTTTGCCCAAAGTTGAAAAGAACTTTAGTTAGCTCTAAGCTACAGCATATCATTAACAATCAATGTCCATCTTTCAATCAGCAACATTTTATCATGTAACTAGCCTGTTCATTCTACGTCACGGTACAGTGAACAAGTGGTACTCACTGACCGCGAGGGACGGCGATTATAATCGATTTACACCTGCAGGGTTACCCGAACAACCCGTCACGTACGCCCGTACTCGATGTTGCCTACAACAACCATCACGGACGCCGTACGCGACTACCTTTCACCCGTTAGCCAAATATTGAACCAGTCCCATCGTCACGAGCAAGAGGTCTCTGCACGCGCATCTCCGTGCCGCCAGCCGATTTACACCTCGAGCTCTCAACCTACCCTCTGAACGACGGGCAATGCCTCAATACCCAGCTACCCGAGTTACATCAGTTTCCCGGTTCCCATATAGCCGGTAGGTCTTCGGTACTGTTCTAGCTTGTTCAACAGGCCCGCACATCGGTCCTCAATCGACACAAGCGGAGCTACAGCACACAGGCCCCAAAGTCCTGCTGCCCTTACTCTCCGCTCGGTCTCATTTTCTTGCCATGTGTATCATGTGCTATCTCTACCCGAGCAATGTGCCTCTAGCCTATTCTCGCGAGTAGTTCCAACTACTCGACTTGTACCGAATCCTACTCTATCCTAGCAATGCAGTGGCTAACGAGGTTTGCAATCCTAAACCTAACCCATGGTTTTCTTGGCTGTGCAGTTGGGTTTCCAATCAAGACTCTAATGCAAAGAACAAAGGAAACAAGTATGTGCTCAAAACAATAAAAATTTGTAAAAAGGTTAATGCAAACCGGGGCTTGCCATGCTGCTCTTGGTCGTAGGCTAGCTGTTCCTCCGGAGTGACGAAGTCTAAGACTTCGGGTTCCTCCTCAACCTTAGCGACTACATGATAGCAACAATACATGTATTAATTTAATGCATTTGTATTAAGTTTGAAGTTGTGAAGTCTATAACCCTTGCTAGATAGACCTAATGACTGTGAAACTTTTACTTTGGCTTGGCTACAACCTAAACAAAGACCTGGTCAAGTTTTAGTTGCAGCAAAGCTCATTTGAGCCCTCCACAAATAATTATGTCCTTGACCTTAATTGGAACTCTTAGGGTGTTCTAGGAATTCTCATGAGACAAACTATGACTTTCTGAAAACTAGATTTTCAGAGGGTTCTAATGGAGTTGGTCTCACTTAATTTGGAAGTCTCTAACTAAAGATATGAGCTAAACAATTTCAGAGAAAATTCTGAAAATGTTTTTGAACATTTTCTATTTTCTCTGGAACAGTTTCACTAATCACACCATTAGGTGGATCAAATGAGCTCAAATGGATCTGAAATTTTTATGGTAGTTCAAGGATATTTTGGTGAACATCTCAGTAAAATTTCAGGATTTTCCTCCAAGGGATTCTCCAGTTAAAATTCCTAACAGTTTAAACTTTAAGGAATTAATTTTGGAGAAATAAGGAATTTCATGGAGTGAAACTTGATTTTCTGGAAAGTACTCAGAGAGCTAAATCCAGCAAAATTTGGTTCACTCGATTTGGAGCTTTCTAGCCAAAGTTATAAGGATTTGAAGTTTGAAGGAAATCTGAAAATCGGGGAAAAGTTTAAACTCGCGCGTGGGCCCAGGGGACACGCGTCGCACGCCTAAGCGATGGCACACCGCGGCCCACAAGGACTTTGCGCGCCAGCACTCCCGATCCCGGCCGCAGCCGGATCCCGATTTAAAATATCGGCCGCTGACAGCTGGGGTCCACCCCGACCCCTTCTTCAACCTCGCGACACCCGCGCTCCGCCGCCGAGGGACCTCGCCGGAGAGCTCGCCGCCGGCTGCTGTACAGCTCCAAACTTCTTGATTCTGGCCGCCCCTGCCTACTTTTACTTGGGGAACATGATCCGCGGGTCAGCTGCTCATGACAACGGCCGGAGCATGGTCGGCGACGAGCCGCCATATCGGAACGACTTCGGCCATGTCGGCTGACTCTCCTAGTACCTCAGCTACTTGGGAAATCGGTCGGGGAGCATCAGTGGACCTCAGAGGAGGTCGACGTGAGCTCGAGGCAGCTCGGGGAAGGCCCGAAATAGGTCCTCACCGTGCGCCCGATACCCCCCGTTCGTTCCGCCATTAGTAGACCTTAAATTACGCCGGGCACAGAGGTTCTCCGGCCCAAAGTTGTGAAGGCAACTTGTGCGTCACCGTGTCTAGCTCGTGTGGGAGTGGCCTGAGGCCCTCTAATCCTTTCTAGAGCACGAATTAAACGGAATCGTACCCGAAGGTCGTTCTGCACACAGAAAGGGGAAAAGTGGAAATTCGCCGCCGGTGAGCAATCACTCGAGCTGTGGCTCGGGGATGAGCAGCACCGGTCACCTGCGCGTCCAAGGGTGTCTTGGCTCGGGCGTGACAACGCCCAGGTTGGGCTGTCCACGAGAGCCCGAGGCGCGGCGGTTTCCAGTTCCGATTTTTATCTTTCGGCACAGCCGATAGCACTCGGTTTCAATCGACTTCTAGCGATGGGAAGGATGGAGGAAGGTCGCTAGTACCTTGCTGGAACCCTGGAGTGGAAAGAAGGAGCTGCGATCGGCTTGATCAAGCAGGAGCTCGAGCGCCGGCGATGGCAGTGGAAAAGCAGGTCGTGTACGTCGGCAGCTCGGGTAAATGGCGACTGAAGCGCGCCGGGGAGGGAATAAATAGCCCAGCGGCTGGCCTCCGGCTTGGGGCGCGCAGCAGGAGCTGGCGCCGGCTGCCCCCTTCGGTGGCGCGCGCGCACAGCAGCTGGGAACCGACTGAACTGAGTTTCAGTCGGTTTGTTTTGAGACAGAGGCTGACATGTGGGTCCCACCCCTCTTTTAACCTCTGAAATTTACTCCTAACAGCTGTGGTAAACAGTGAACCCCATTCTACCCTTGGTAATTCAAATTATGCACCCAAGAGCCATTTGAATTGATCAAAGTTCAAATGAGGTTTGGTTTGAATGAATTTCAGCACAAGTTCAGTTTGAAATTCAACTAAAGTTTGAATTTCTCCCCCTTAGCTCATGTCAAGATCAACTCCAAATGGAGTGAAAATTGGTGTGTGAGCTCACAAAAATGTGCTGAGTAAGAATATGCCCCCCACTTTTAAATTCAGTGGATAAAAAGAGTTTGAATTTGAATATGGTTTCAAACTGCCCTCTTCCTAACTATACCCAAAATGGCCTCAAAAAGGTTTTGAGTTTGGGTGAAACTTGGCATGGACACCCTTAGCAAAGTGTAGGAGTTTTCATATGTCCAGCCCATCTATATCACATGTGGGAAATACCACTTTTGCAATGTGTGAGTTTGTTCTTTAATGAGCATGTTGATAATTGTTACTTGCTCTTCATTTGTGTTCATCATTCTTCCTCAAATGAGGTGTGTGGTGTGGTGATGAACACTGCAAATGTGTGTCAAAAACTGAGGCCCTTACATTCCTCCCCCCTTAAAAGAATCTCGTCCCGAGATTATAAGATGAAAATGAGAGAGGGGACGGTGGGAAATTACCGGATATGCGACGTGAAAAAGTCGGGGTAGTTAGCGCGAAGAAATGCTTCGCTCTCCCATGTCGCTTCGTCCATGGAGTGATTACTCCATAAAACCTTGTAGAACCACAACGTACGGTTGCGTGTGGTTCGGGCCTTTTCATCAATAATCTGCACCGGTTCCTCCCAATAGGTGAGATCCGGTTGCAGTTCTTTAATGTCTTCCAGCTGAACGGTAGTCGATAGCTTAAGACACTTCCTCAGCTGGGAAATGTGAAAGACGTCGTGCACACCGGAAAGTGCTTCTGGTAATTTCAGCCGGTATGCCACCGATCCACATCTTTCGGTAATCTGGAATGGACCGATGAAGCGGGGTGCCAACTTTCCTCTCACCCCAAATCTGTTTACACCCTTCATTGGAGACACTCGTAGATATACGTGATCTCCAACTTCGAATTGTAATGGGCGCCTTCTCCGGTCCGCATACTGTTTCTGACGGGATTGAGCGGCTTTTAGGTTCGCTTGAATTAGTCGAACCTTTTCTTCCGCGTTGTTGACAAGGTCAATCCCGAAGGTAACCCTTTCGCCAGACTCACACCAGTTCAATGGTGTGCGGCATTTTCTTCCGTATAGCGCCTCGTAGGGCGCCATCTTGATGCTGGCTTGGTACCCATTGTTGTACGAGAACTCGGCTAACGGCAAGTGATCATCCCAATTTTTGCCATGGTCGATAGCGCAAGCTCGTAGCATGTCTTCTAAAATCTGATTTACCCGCTCGGTTTGTCCATCCGTCTGCGGGTGGTAGGCTGAACTACGGATCAGCTTTGTCCCCAAGGCAGCGTGTAGCTGCTCCCAAAAACGGGACACAAATAAAGTGCCCCGATCCGATATGATAGTACGGGGTACGCCGTATAAGCATAGGATCCGTGAGATGTACAGTTCAGCGTACTTCTTGGCGTTGTAGTTGGTGTTGACCGGGATGAAATGAGCAACTTTGGTGAGCCGATCGACGATCACCCACACCGAATCATGTTTCTGTAAGGTGGTGGGTAAACCGACGACGAAATCCATGCTCACGTCCTCCCACTTCCAGGCAGGAATGCCCAGTGGTTGTAGCAGTCCCGGTTTCCGCATGTGGTCTGCCTTCACCCTTCGACATGTATCACACTTGGACACGTACTTTGCAGTCTCTCGTTTCATCCGTGTCCACCAAAACTTTCTTCTGAGTTCTTGATACATTTTGTTGCTGCCGGGGTGAATAGAAAATTTTGATAAGTGAGCCTCATCAAAGATTTTCTTCCGTAACTCCGGGTTTCGGGGTACGACAATCCGGTCCTTGAACCATAGGACGCCGTCTCCGTCCTTCCGGAAACATTTCAACTCCCCACTGTCTACACGTCTCCGTAAATGTGACATGCCCTTGTCATTCTTCTGGGCTGCCGCTATCTCTTCACGGATGGTGGGGATCAAAGCTAGGTTGTAGAGAGCCCCGTGCGGAATCACATGTAGTGGTGGTTCGCTCTCTTCCAACGGTGTGATGGTCAGAGTATTGACGTGTGACTTGCGGCTCAGCGCATCTGCCACAACGTTTGCCTTGCCCGGATGATAATGGATCTCTATCTCGTAATCCTTTATCAGTTCTAACCATCTTCGTTGCCTCATGTTCAGCTCCTTTTGAGTGAATATGTACTTGAGGCTTTTGTGGTCGGTATATAAATGTATGAGGTTACCGAGTAGGTAGTGCCTCCACATTTTTAGTGCAAGTACCACGGCAGCGAGCTCCAAGTCATGAGTTGGATAATTTTGCTCATGGTTCCTAAGCTGCCGTGATCCATACGCGACCACTCTTCGATCTTGCATCAGCACACATCCGAGCCCAATGCCGGATGCATCGCAGTACACATCGAACGGTTTTGTTGTGTCTGGCTGCGCCAAAACCGGTGCTGATGTCAGGTGCTTGACTAAAGCCTTAAATGCTGCTTCACATGCTGTACTCCAAACATATTTGGTGGCCTTCTTCAGCAGCTCTGTCATTGGCTTGGCAATCTTCGAGAAGTTCGGAATGAACCTCCGATAATATCCCGCGAGTCCGAGGAAACTCCGTACCTCATGAACAGTTCTCGGGGATTTCCAATTCAGCACTTGCGTGATCTTGCTCGGGTCCACAGCGATACCCTCCGCTGAGATGATATGCCCGAGGAAAGGCACTTGCGATATCCAAAACTCGCATTTGCTGAATTTTGCGTATAACTTGTGATCCCACAGCCGTTGCAAGACTATACGCAGATGTTTCTTGTGATCTTCCTCTGACTTAGAGTATACTAGGATGTCGTCGATGAAGACCACGACAAACTTGTCCAGCTCCGGCATGAACACCGAGTTCATTAAGTACATGAAGTGAGCTGGAGCATTGGTGAGGCCAAAGGACATGACCAGGTACTCATAAAGTCCGTACCTTGTCGAGAAAGCTGTTTTTGGGATGTCCTCCGCCCTTATCTTAATCTGATGGTACCCGGATCTTAAATCCATCTTGGAAAAGATCTTCGCTTCGACCAACTGATCAAACAACATGTCGATCCGTGGCAACGGGTACTTGTTTTTGATGGTTACGGCATTTAATGGGCGGTAGTCCACGCAAAGCCGCAACGTTTCATCCTTCTTCTTGACAAATAATGCCGAACAGCCCCATGGCGAGGAGCTCGGCCTAATAAAACCCTTCTCCAGAAGATCCGTGAGCTGAGTCTTCAGTTCAGCCAACTCCTTGGGCGCCATCTTGTACGGCCTTCGGGATATTGGCATGGTTCCCGGTGCAAGTTCAATCTTGAACTCCACCTCTCTATCGGGTGGCATCCCCGGCAAATCGTCAGGGAATACATCCGGGAACTCTCGGACCACTGGAATGTCTTCCAATCTGATAGTTGTGGCTTGATAGACACTTGGAAGTTTTATTTCTGGACTGTCCAGAAATAATGAGTGAGAACCGTGCACCTCTGAGTTTAAGTGCACGACTCGAAGGACGGTGTCTAAAACAGCGCCGTGGCGGGTTAACCACGACATCCCTAGGATGACATCGACCTTCTGTCCCTCTAAGATAATGAGAGACGTGGGGTACACTCTACCCGCTAAGCATAATGGTGCTTTGGAGACCATTACGCTTGCTGAAATTTTCCTACCCGGTGAACAAATTAAATATGGGCTATCGGTGGGTAGTATTGGCAAGCTGTGTTTAGCAATGAAAGCTTGGCTAATAAAATTATGCGTGGCGCCTGAATCAAATAGTACTATAGCGGGATGCTGGTGGAGTTGGAACATACCCGCAAGGATTGGCTCGCCCTCCGGCACGTCCTCAATGGCAAGCTGGTGGACAGTGCCGGGCCTAGGGTTTGCCCGCCGCGCATTAGTAGGGTTCCGGGGTTGATTCCTCCCCGGAAACTGTGGTGCCACTCCGCCGCCTTGCCTCTCTGGGCAACTGCTTGCGAAGTGTCCTAGACGACCACACTTGTAACATGTGGCCGCTGCTGGTGGAGTACTTGGTGGACGAAAGCCCGGCATGCGTTGCGGAGGTGCAAACGCACGCGGCATCGCCCGCTGCTGCTGTTGTTGTTGCGGTGGTTCTAGCAGTGCCGGCCGGAATGCCGGTGAAGAGTACGGCCGACTGCGGAACGGCATCGACCGCTGTGGTGGCTGCCAGCGTGGACCTGATGGTGGGCGATTCACCATCCGAAACTTTTGAGAAGGACCGCCTCCTTCTCCGCTGCTCTGCGGCGCGCTTCGCTTTCGCTCTGCCGCCGCCAACTCCTTACCGGAGTCCTCCTGAACAATCGCAGCATCAATAATGTCGTTGAGGCTGCCGCGATTGAACATCGCCAACTTGTCCTTCAGGAGCGGGTTAAGCCCCTGGTAAAAATGGTCCCGCCGCTTCTCGTCGGTATCAGCATGATACGACGCATATAGCGCGAGATCGTTAAACGCCCTGGAGTATTCCAGCGCGTTCCGGCTCCCTTGTTGCAGGTGTAAGAACTCCTGCGTCTTCCTCTTCATCAAACCGGGCGGTATATGATAGGCCCTGAAGGCCGTCCGGAACTCCGCCCAGGTCATCGCTCGGTCGGTGGGCTGGGAAGCACAGAAGTTGGCCCACCACGCGCTCGCGGATCCTTGGCGTTGCTGGACCGCGAACTGAGTCTTGCGCTGCTCGCTGATTTGGAGCAGCCCGAACTTCATCTCTATGGCGCGGAGCCAGTTGTCCGCGTCAAGTGGTTCATCCGCCCTTGAGAATACAGGGGGATGAGTCGCCAGGAAGTCGGAGTAGGAGCTCTGTTGGCGCTCCTCACGATCTTGACGTCTCTCTGGGCGAGACGTATTCGCAATTAACGTTTGCAGCAGCTCTGTGTGCTGCTGATGTGAACCCTCCATTGCCGCGACAATGTCGGCCAATGTAACCGTTGGCAGTGGCGGTGGCGGTGTTTGCTGTTGCTGTTGCTTCTGCTGTCCCGAGGAATCCTCGGCAGGCGGTTGGGAGGTCTCTCCCCCTTGACTGGTACCCCCAACGTCAGGGTTGGCACGAGTACGCGTCATTCTGAAATTCAACACAGCAGTAATTAGCACATGTCTCACTCAAAATTCCATAAACAGCAGTAGGTATTAAAGCGACGCATGATTAACTTGCACAACATTCACATATATTGATAAAGCATAAACTTTATACAAGATACATCATTCTCGGATCTCCGAGAAGTCGTGCTCATGTCATCACTACCTATACATCCGCTACTGTCTACACGACATGTCACCGATTACAAAAGTTGGGTTACGCTACCCTAGCTGCCCTACTTGGCAACCGTAACCCCCTACTCGGAGTAGAACTCGACCTCCTGTGGGTCGTCCTCCTCCGGTACTTCTGCTGGTGGCTCTGGATCTACCACCTCTTCTCCCATTCCGGGCTCCCCCATTGCTGGAAGACCCAAGACTACCGGTATGCCTAACACCGGGGGCACGAGGTCCTGCAATGCATGCACCTCGTCCATAGCCTGGTTGTAGTCCTCTTCCCAGCCTTGTCCTTCCTCAATAGCGTCGTCCCGCTCTTGAGCAAGGTCCTCATTCTGCTGGGTTAGGGTCTGCACCAGCTCTTGCAACGCCGTGATGTCAACACGGCTCTTCTTCTTTGCCTTCTTCAGACGACGCAACTGATTGTGTTGTTCATTCAGTCGCTTGATCGTCGGAAGGAGCACATTGCGGAGTGACTGTGAGCACTCTCGAAATGATCTCCACGGCTTGTGCTCTCCTTGAGCTTGGTGGCGAGATGCTCCGTATGAACAGCTTGGCTGTCCATCACAGCGTTTCCCGCCCTCATTTGGAGGCTGAGGTGCGCCTCCGCGGGGTTGTACCTTGGGCAACTCGGGTCTGTTGCCTCCAGGTACCTTTCTTCCCACACATGCTGCGCTCGCCCCTCCACCGGAACGAGTGCGTATGGTGTGCCTTCCATAGCCTGCACGTGTAGCTGGCAGAAACGTGACATAGTGTCACGGGCTGCCACTTGCCACATCCCTTCCGGTTGTCTTCCTCTCACCGTGACGGTGAATGGCACCCAACCGGGTGGCGTAGGTCCTGCGGGAACCTCGACATGGATCGTCCACGTTCTGTTCCCCTCTTCGCCTTCTTCCTTGGCGAGTATTGCGGAATCTGGTCATACCCGAAATATTGGAGCATTTGCCACAATGCTTCCGGGTAGCCGCTACGGTCAGAGCAGTGGGAAACTACCCACCCGTTCTCCAACCGTTTATCTGCTGCCATCTGTAAAAATATATTTGAGAAGTGTCAAATATCTATTTAAACAGTAAACCATTGAGTTATAACATAAGATATGTCAGTGAACCCATAACACTTGGAAACATAGTTCAAATTTTTAAACAAATTTGACCGCTGGTCTGCTGTTCCCATGACAGCCTTGACCAGTTTCCATTTCAACCTGATTTAGGCCATGTTAACAGCAAAACTAATTCTGGAGCTCAACATCAAAGTTAAAGCTAACTTCAATAGCTTTCCAGAAAGTGTTTGCTTGGCCTAAGATCTGTCCTGGTTCAAAAATTATGAGATGTCAAAGTTAACAGAATTTCTGGAAATAATTGGACAGCACCTCCCTGCCTTAGGTACTGAATTGATCCAAGAATCCCAGTTAATTCTGTTCCTAATCTGACAAAACTTTCTGTTACAAAGTTGTAACCCATCTCATAAGCTTTCCAGAACTACCTCATTTTCTATTTTTTGATTTTTATGCAGGAAGTTATGCTTAATTTACAGAGAGTTTACAGAGAGTCTTTGCTCTGTCCTGTTTTCTGGACAGTTTCAACTCTACTGCATTTTTCGAGTGGTTAAGGGATGAAACACCTCTGGAACTCAACAGAAAAGTTGTAAAGATCCTCCAAAGCTTTCTAGAAATGTATCATACGACCCCAACCTCGAAAGATCTCAACCTCTAACCTCTGATTAACTTCAGCCTTGATTTAGCTGAAAACAGAGTGCTCTGTCCTTAACATCCTATAAGTTGAAAACTTATTAGCTTTGAATATCCTGTTCAAGGGAAGGAGTTACATCAAGTTTTACTACTTTGGATCAAAACCTTCAAGTTTTTAAATGAAGTTGTTCATTTAGTTGGATGTGACGTCGATGCGTCACCAGATTATGTCGGTACTACGTCCTCACAAAGGAAAAACCTATACCGGACTTAGCCGGCTTCGTTAGTTCAGTGGCACTACTCGTCACTCGCACACGGATACTACACGTCTACCGTTTCGTGGTAAGGCTACCTGCAGAAACTCAAACAATCATCAGACTCGGCTGCACACCGAGCCCGGAATACATACAGTTAGTACACCCGGCCGTCATCACTCGCCCGGATGTTCTCAAGCCAAACACGCCTTGAGTTACGTGTTCACATTTCAGACCACGTGACGGGGTCTCCCATGTTGCACCACGCACGCCAGGGACAGACGTTGCTCGAACACCCCAAACGACATGAAGAGTCGTAGAGGATACTAAAGCGGGTCGGGTTACCTGCCACCCGTGGGGCTCCACACTTCAGCTTGTGCGCACTGGTGGACAGCGCTTACGTGCACCCCCCAAGACATGAACGTCCCGAGATGCACGATTTTCCGACATAACAAATAGGTTAATATGCCACTTTCTATATGCTAATAACATCCTTATACGGGCTACTAACTCGTTCCTCACTGGATTTTTGAAAAAGAAGACCTTTGTACTGTGTTAAACCTCAAGCGAGCTCTGATACCACGCTGACACGACCCCATTGGTCCTGTCGAGCCAGGATCACGCTGAGGGGTACTGCGTTGCACAGCACCGTATAACACACGTCAAAGGTACAAAGCGGAAGCGGAAGTTTTATTACATAAACAGTTTTATGAACATGTTTACATCAAAATAAGTTTAGTCCACACTCGCGGGCGTAGACTAAGCATCAAGTACACGTTCAGCCCTTGAACGTGTCCTTGCTAGCACACACGCACACTAACTCTGCGGCGTGCACGACTCCCACTCGACGGGGTTCCCCTCCTAGCGTTCCGTCTCCTCTTCGGGAGTCCCTTCCTCATAGAACCCTGCAAAAAGCTTCAAACACAAGCAGTGAGCACGAAGGCTCAGCATGTCTGACCCGTCTCACCTAAACATGGAACTTCTACATGAGGGTAATGGGTTGCATGAGGTAAAAATCATTTGCAAGGACTCGCCTAATTAGTAGAACCTTACTTTCAAGTTTTAGCAGCAGGTTGTGGAGAACCTTACGCTAAGGCACATGAGAGAGCCGCAATCAAACAAGAAACGCATTTCTCTCATGTACTTTGCCCAAAGTTGAAAAGAACTTTAGTTAGCTCTAAGCTACAGCATATCATTAACAATCAATGTCCATCTTTCAATCAGCAACATTTTATCATGTAACTAGCCTGTTCATTCTACGTCATGGTACAGTGAACAAGTGGTACTCACTGACCGCGAGGGACGGCGATTATAATCGATTTACACCTGCAGGGTTACCCGAACAACCCGTCACGTACGCCCGTACTCGATGTTGCCTACAACAACCATCACGGACGCCGTACGCGACTACCTTTCACCCGTTAGCCAAATATTGAACCGGTCCCATTGTCCCGAGCAAGAGGTCTCTGCACGCGCATCTCCGTGCCGCCAGCCGATTTACACCTCGAGCTCTCAACCTACCCTCTGAACGACGGGCAATGCCTCAATACCCAGCTACCCGAGTTACATCAGTTTCCCGGTTCCCATATAGCCGGTAGGTCTTCGGTACTGTTCTAGCTTGTTCAACAGGCCCGCACACGGCTCGGTCCTCAATCGACACAAGCGGAGCTACAGCACACAGGCCCCAAAGTCCTGCTGCCCTTACTCTCCGCTCGGTCTCATTTTCTTGCCATGTGTATCATGTGCTATCTCTACCCGAGCAATGTGCCTCTAGCCTATTCTCGCGAGTAGTTCCAACTACTCGACTTGTACCGAATCCTACTCTATCCTAGCAATGCAGTGGCTAACGAGGTTTGCAATCCTAAACCTAACCCATGGTTTTCTTGGCTGTGCAGTTGGGTTTCCAATCAAGACTCTAATGCAAAGAACAAAGGAAACAAGTATGTGCTCAAAACAATAAAAATTTGTAAAAAGGTTAATGCAAACCGGGGCTTGCCTTGCTGCTCTTGGTCGTAGGCTAGCTGTTCCTCCAGAGTGACGAAGTCTAAGACTTCGGGTTCCTCCTCAACCTTAGCGACTACATGATAGCAACAATACATGTATTAATTTAATGCATTTGTATTAAGTTTGAAGTTGTGAAGTCTATAACCCTTGCTAGATAGACCTAATGACTGTGAAACTTTTACTTTGGCTTGGTTACAACCTAAACAAAGACCTGGTCAAGTTTTAGTTGCAGCAAAGCTCATTTGAGCCCTCCACAAATAATTATGTCCTTGACCTTAATTGGAACTCTTAGGGTGTTCTAGGAATTCTCATGAGACAAACTATGACTTTCTGAAAACTAGATTTTCAGGGGGTTCTAATGGAGTTGGTCTCACTTAATTTGGAAGTCTCTAACTAAAGATATGAGCTAAACAATTTCAGAGAAAATTCTGAAAATGTTTTTGAACATTTTCTATTTTCTCTGGAACAGTTTCACTAATCACACCATTAGGTGGATTAAATGAGCTCAAATGGATCTGAAATTTTTATGGTAGTTCAAGGATATTTTGGTGAACATCTCAGTAAAATTTCAGGATTTTCCTCCAAGGGATTCTCCAGTTAAAATTCCTAACAGTTTAAACTTTAAGGAATTAATTCTGGAGAAATAAGGAATTTCATGGAGTGAAACTTGATTTTCTGGAAAGTACTCAGAGAGCTAAATCCAGCAAAATTTGGTTCACTCGATTTGGAGCTTTCTAGCCAAAGTTATAAGGATTTGAAGTTTGAAGGAAATCTGAAAATCGGGGAAAAGTTTAAACTCGCGCGTGGGCCCAGGGGACACGCGTCGCACGCCTAAGCGATGGCACACCGCGGCCCACAAGGACTTTGCGCGCCAGCACTCCCGATCCCGGCCGCAGCCGGATCCCGATTTAAAATATCGGCCGCTGACAGCTGGGGTCCACCCCCTTCTTCAACCTCGCGACACCCGCGCTCCGCCGCCGAGGGACCTCGCCGGAGAGCTCGCCGCCGGCTGCTGTACAGCTCCAAACTTCTTGATTCTGGCCGCCCCTGCCTACTTTTACTTGGGGAACATGATCCGCGGGTCAGCTGCTCATGACAACGGCCGGAGGATGGTCGGCGACGAGCCGCCATATCGGAACGACTTCGGCCATGTCGGCTGACTCTCCTAGTACCTCAGCTACTTGGGAAATCGGTCGGGGAGCATCAGTGGACCTCAGAGGAGGTCGACGTGAGCTCGAGGCAGCTCGGGGAAGACCCGAAATAGGTCCTCACCGTGCGCCCGATACCCCCCGTTCGTTCCGCCATTAGTAGACCTTAAATTACGCCGGGCACAGAGGTTCTCCGGCCCAGAGTTGTGAAGGCAACTTGTGCGTCACCGTGTCTAGCTCGTGTGGGAGTGGCCTGAGGCCCTCTAATCCTTTCTAGAGCACGAATTAAACGGAATCGTACCCGAAGGTCGTTCTGCACACAGAAAGGGGAAAAGTGGAAATTCGCCGCCGGTGAGCAATCACTCGAGCTGTGGCTCGGGGATGAGCAGCACCGGTCACCTGCGCGTCCAAGGGTGTCTTGGCTCGGGTGTGACAACGCCCAGGTTGGGCTGTCCACGAGAGCCCGAGGTGCGGCGGTTTCCAGTTCCGATTTTTATCTTTCGGCACAGCCGATAGCACTCGGTTTCAATCGACTTCTAGCGATGGGAAGGATGGAGGAAGGTCGCTAGTACCTTGCTGGAACCCTGGAGTGGAAAGAAGGAGCTGCGATCGGCTTGATCAAGCAGGAGCTCGAGCGCCGGCGATGGCAGTGGAAAAACAGGTCGTGTACGTCGGCAGCTCGGGTAAATGGCGACTGAAGCGCGCCGGGGAGGGAATAAATAGCCCAGCGGCTGGCCTCCGGCTTGGGGCGCGCAGCAGGAGCTGGCGCCGGCTGCCCCCTTCGGTGGCGCGCGCGCACAGCAGCTGGGAACCGACTGAACTGAGTTTCAGTCGGTTTGTTTTGAGACAGAGGCTGACATGTGGGTCCCACCCCTCTTTTAACCTCTGAAATTTACTCCTAACACCTGTGGTAAACAGTGAACCCCATTCTACCCTTGGTAATTCAAATTATGCACCCAAGAGCCATTTGAATTGATCAAAGTTCAAATGAGGTTTGGTTTGAATGAATTTCAGCACAAGTTCAGTTTGAAACTCAACTAAAGTTTGAATTTCTCCCCCTTAGCTCATGTCAAGATCAACTCCAAATGGAGTGAAAATTGGTGTGTGAGCTCACAAAAATGTGCTGAGTAAGAATATGCCCCCCACTTTTAAATTCAGTGGATAAAAACAGTTTGAATTTGAATATGGTTTCAAACTGCCCTCTTCCTAACTATACCCAAAATGGCCTCAAAAAGGTTTTGAGTTTGGGTGAAACATGGCATGGACACCCATAGCAAAGTGTAGGAGTTTTCATATGTCCAGCCCATCTATATCACATGTGGGAAATACCACTTTTGCAATGTGTGAGTTTGTTCTTTAATGAGCATGTTGATAATTGTTACTTGCTCTTCATTTGTGTTCATCATTCTTCCTCAAATGAGGTGTGTGGTGTGGTGATGAACACTGCAAATGTGTGTCAAAAACTGAGGCCCTTACACCAAGTCCACTGGATTACCCAAGCCCCGTATTCCGGCCTGGAACAGTAAGCCAAATGAGACTAAGGGACAGGAAAGGGGGGACCACTGAGCAGTTCCGGACTTCCGCCCCCATAGCTGGGCCGAGCTCCGAGGCCAGCCCTCGCCCTCTTTTCAGAGGCGAGCGCTGATGCCGGACCTCACGCCCTTCGCTGGCCTGAGCTCCGATGACTTCCGGACTCTGCCTCCACAGCTAGGCCGAGCTCCGAGGCCAGCCCTCGCCCTCCTTTCAGAGGCGAGCCCTGATGCCGGACCTCACGCCCTTCGCTGGCCTGAGCTCCGATGACATCCAGACCTCCGCCCCCACAGCCGGGCCGAGCTCCGATGCCAGGCTTCACCCTCTCCTAAGAGGCTGAACTCCGAAGCCGTCAAGACCCTGCCAGCACAGGGAGTACTCAAGACAAGAAAGTGCACGGGTAGGAGAACGCCTCACCTCGGGCTCGTTACCTCCCCCGAGGAGAGCCCGAGGGACACTGTCGGTACCCGCGATATGGGGTACCCCCGCACACAGGGGAAAATGCATAAGAATCTCGCCCTTCTCCGCAGGGAAAGCTCCGAAGGTGCCACGTGTCCAGTGGGGCCGGACCTCCCTCTCCTCAGAGGAGAGCTCCGGGCTCGCCACGTGGCCGACAGAAGCCGGACCTCGCCCCTCCGCGGGGGAGAGGTCCGAAGGCTCCACGTGTCCTGCGGGGCCGGAACTCCTCTCCAAAGAGGAGAGCTCTGGGCCTGCCACGTGTCGAGCAGACAGCGCTGCCTGCCCCCGGGCGGTAGGCAGCGGACGTAAAGACGCCCCATACCTTTCCCGTACAAGGTATTCAAGGCCCGCGTATTCCCAAGACGCGGAGACGCGGAGCACGCCTCTGTCAGGTGCCGTTGCACCCAGTCGCATCACAGATTGGCGCGCAGTGTCAGAGCCTGCCAGCCAATAAACGCAGCGACAAGACATCCCATGCCGCCCCCGCCGTCATCAACCACTACGACTAGCATGCGGCATGAGCAGGGCTGCAAGACAAAGACTCAGAAGCCTTCGCCAGAGACAACTACCGGCATAACTGCAGATACGGTAGATAACAGTCAATCTCCCCGGGACCACCTGTCGGGTCCCGGGCCCCCCTTGTAAGCCACCCGAGTCTTGGACTATAAAAGGCTCGGGTAGGCGATGATAGCAAGGGTTCACATTTCTGCAACTCATACTCTAGCCATTAGCACCCTGGGTTCGCATTTCTGCAACTCATACGCTAACCATTCACGCCCAAGCTGTAACTCACACCCAAGCTCAGGACTCCGGCCCTGAGCAGCAAGCAATACAGCGAGCTCCATAGCTCGCCGTGGACGTAGGGTTTTACGCTCCGGCGGCCTGAACCACGTAAAACTCACAGTGTCAAGCTCTTACTAACTCGTCCATCCGCGCAAGCTCTCCGCAAGGGACTAGCCCCACCGAAAAAAGAACCTCCGCGGGCTGCCCAGTGCAGGCCCGGGGGAAGTGTCGACCGAACACTTCGACAGGTGGCGTCCCCTTAAAGGTCGTCCAAGTCGGCGCCGAAGCCACCCAGACCACCCGGGTAGCCGGGGGCCTGGATAGCAAATAGGAAGGCGCGCTCGTCTCCTTCCTCCGGCACAACGTTGACGTGTTTGCATGGCAGCTGTCACAGATGCTGGGGATCCCCAGGGAGGTGATCGAGCACCACTTAAAAGTCTTCCCCGACGCCCGGACAGTTCAACAGAAGCCCCGCAAGCAGTCTGTCGGTACCTGCGATATGGGGTACCCCCGCGCACAGGGGAAAATGCCTAAGGAACTCGCCCTTCTCCGCAGGGAGAGCTCCGAAGGCACCACGCGTCCGGCAGGGCCGGTCCTCCCTCTCCTCAGAGGAGAGCTCCGGGCCCACCACGTGGCATACAGAGGCCGGACCTCCCCCTCCGCGGGAGAGAGGTCCGAAGGTGCCACGTATCTGGTGGGGCCGGACTTCCCTCTCCTCAGAGAGGAGCTCCGGACCCGCCACGTGGCCGACAGAAGCCGAACCTCCCCCTCCGCGGGGAGAGGTCGGGAGACTCCACGTGCCCCGCGGGCCGGGCCCTCCTCTCCTCTGAGAACGGCTCCGGGCCCGCCACGTGGCCAGAAGAACGGTGCTGCCTGCCCCCGAGCGATAGGCAGCGGGCGTGAAGACGCCCCATACCTTGCCCGTACAAGGTATTCAAGGCTCGCGTCTTCCCAAGACGCGGAGACACGGAGCACGCCTCTGTCAGGCGCCGTTGCGCCCAGTCGCATCACAGACTGGCGCGCGGTGTCAGAACCTGCCAGCCAATAAACACCGCGACAAGACATCCCATGCCGCCTGTGCCATCATCAACCACTACGACTAGTGTGCGGCATGGGCAGGGCGGCAAGACGGAGACTCGGAAGCCTTCGCTAGAGACAACTACCGGCATAACTGCAGATACGGTAGATAATAGTCAATTTCCCCGGGACCACCTGTCGGGTCCCGGGCCCCCCTTGTAAGCCACCCGAGTCTTGGACTATAAAAGGCTCGGGTAGGCGACGATAGCAAGGGTTCGCAGTTTAGCCACTCGCACCCTGGGTTCGCACTCTGCAACTCATACGCTAGCCATTCACTCCCAAGCTGTAACTCACCCCCAAGCTCAGGACTCCGGCCCTGTGCAGCAAGCAATACAGCGAGCTCCATAGCTCGCCGTGGACGTAGGGTTTTACGCTCCGGCAGCCTGAACCACTTAAAACTCACCGTGTCAAGCTCTTACTAACTCGTCCATCCGCGCAAGCTCTCCGCAAGGGACTAGCCCCACCGAAAAAAGAACCTCCGCGGGCTGCCCAGTGCAGGCCCGGGGGAAGTGTCGACCGAACACTTCGACATTTGGCGCGCCAGGTAGGGGGCTTTTCCCCTTGCGCGACGAGTTTCCGCCGACGAAGATGACCAAGCTCCCTTCAGCGGCAAACTCTCCCCCTCCGCGTTCACGGCGAACCGTGACCAGCGGGGAGTACATGTCGACGCACTCAGGCGGAGTGTGTCGGCACAAGCTGGTAGCCAGCAGCCGACTCCTGCTACGCCGACTCCGGCGATGCAGGCTCCGACCAGTGTGAGATCTTCTGCAGCGCTGAGCGTACACCATGGGGGTGCGCTAGCTGCAGCAAGAGCACTGCTGCGCAACCCACCTGCTGGGGATGCGCCCCATTCCGCGACCCAGCAATGGGTCCGCTAGGTGGACCGCCTCGTCATCGCCGCCGTGAACCCTCAGTTTCGGCGAGGACGGCGCCCCGGTCAACCGGCTGTGTCGCTGACGCGCACGCCCACGGTTGACGGGCAAACGGCGGATTCCAGCTCCTCCAGGCTCCCGTCGACAGACCTGAGAAGGGAGCTGGAACGGTGCCACATGGGCCAGGATGCCCGGGTGTACCTCGAGCGACATCGAGAAAGGCGTCGCAACCATGAGGCTGGCGACAGCATGTCGTCGGCCTCGACGCAACCTGGAGGGCAGGTCTTCGCCACGTGAGTCCTGCCTCAGGCATACGCCACGCAGCATATGCCACAACCATATGCGCCATAACCAGTGCCCCCGGTCTATGGGACAGCCTTGCCCATACCAGGGTACACGGTGCCAAGTGCGAACCAAGCGTTCGCAGCGCCAGTACCTGCGGCAGCAGGAGCAGGATGTGCGGCCCTTGCGCCTCACCTTCGCTTCACGAGGTGGCCGCGCAAGTTTTGGCCGCACCTGCCCGAGAAGTACGATGGTAGCGTCAACCCGGCGGAGTTCCTCCAGATCTACTCCACCGCCGTACTAGCCGCAGGAGGGGATGAGGCTGTTATGGCCAACAACTTCCCCGTCGCCTTGACCGGCCCTGCTCGGTCTTGGCTCATGAATCTCCCTCAGGGGTCCATAACCTCCTGGGGAGAGCTCTGCCAGCAGTTCGTCGCCAACTTCGGCAGCTCCTACACCTGTCCCGGCACGGAGCTTGACCTCCACGCCGTCAAGCAACAGCCTGGGGAGTCGCTGCGCTCTTTCATCCAGCGGTTCTCCCAGGTACGCAACACCATCCCGCATATTCAAAGTGCTTCAGTGGTGGTGGCGTTCCGACAGGGTGTCCGGGACGAGAAAATGCTTGAGAAGCTCACGACCATAGAGGTCCGCGACGTCTCTGAGCTCTTCAGCCTGGCGGACAAATGCGCCAGAGCGGCTGAAGGGCGGAACTGGCACTCTCTGCCGACCTCCGAGTCAGGAGGACAGCCCGGGTCCGGCGCTGCTGCCTATGGGGGTGGCAAGAAGGCCAAGAACCGGGGGATTGGCAAGATGACGTCATCGTTCATGGCTCCCGTCGCCGCAGCAGCGACGACTAGTGGAGCTCGGGGGCCACGCCCCGACAAAAGGCAGCGGCAGTCACCGGCCCCAGATAGTGACCAGGGCGGATATGCCCCGTGCATGGCGCCGGCAACCATACTACTGCCGAGTGCTAGGATATCCAGAGGCTCGCCGAGCGCTTCCGCAAAGGAAGACAGCAGAGAGCTGAAGCACCGCGCTACCCTCAGAGGGATGGCAAGCAGAAGGTCGATGCCCCAGTCACCGCCGCCCATCAGGTGGGGTTCCAGGAGCCTCAGCGTGTCATAAAGACAGTGCATAACTGTCGAAGTGTGCGGTCGACACTTCCCCCGGGCCTGCACTGGGCAGCCCGCGGAGATTCTTTTTTCGGAGGGGTTAGTCCCTAGCCGAGAGCTTGCGCAGATGGACGAGTTAGTGAGAGCTTGGCACGGCGAGTTTTACGTGGTTCAGGCCGCCGAAGCATAAAACCCTACGTCCACGGCGAGCTATGGAGCCCGCTGTATTGCTTGCTGCTCAGGGCCGGAGGCCTGAGCTTGGGGGTGAGTTACAGCTTGAGAGTGTATGGCTAGCGTATGAGTTGCAAAGTGCGAACCCAGGGTGCGAATGGCTAGAGTGCGAACTCTCGCTAACGTTGCCTACCCGAGCCTTTTATAGTCCAAGACTCGAGTGGCTTACAAGGGAGCCCTGGACCCGACAGGTGGCCCCGGGGTGATTTCCTACCAGCTATTATGTCTTGGCGCTGGCGTCGAAGTCCTCGTCCTGCCCCCTACCCATGCCGCAGGCTAAGTGTAGCGTGTAGTCGTTGGCGATGGCAGGGGCGGCAGGGCGTGTCTTGTCCGGTCTTGTCGCTGCCTTCAATGGCCTGCAGCTTCAGACACTGTACGCCTGTCCTGGCTGTGACTGGTCACAGCGCCTCCTGACAGGCGTGCGCTGCGCTTATTGGCTGGCAGGTTCTGACACCGTGCGCCAGTCTGTGATGCGACTGGGCGCAACGGTATCTGACAGAGGCGTGCTCCGTGTCTCCGCGTCTTGGGAATACGCGGGCCTTGAATACCTTGTACGGGCAAGGTATGGGGCGTCTTTACGCCCGCCGCCTACCGCTCGGGGGCAGGCAGCGCTCTTCTGCTGGCCACGTGGCGGGCCCGGAGCCCTCCTCAGAGGAGAGGGGGGTCTGGCCCCGCAGGACATGTGGAGCCTTCGGACCTCTCCCCGCGGAGGGGGAGGTCCGGCTTCCGTCGGCCATGTGGCAAGCCCGGAGCTCTCCTCTGAGGAGAGGGGGGTCCGGCCCTGCTGGACACGTGGCACCCTCGAACCTCTCTCCCGCGGAGGGGGGAGGTCCGGCTTCTGTATGCCACGTGGCGGGCCCGGAGCTTTCCTCTGAGGAGAGGGAGGTCCGGCTCCGCCCGACGCGTGGCGCCTTCGGAGCTCTCCCTGCGGAGAAAGGCGAGATCCTTATGCATTTTCCCCTGTGCGCGGGGGTACCCCATATCGCGGGTACCGACAATAACGGTGAGGACTCCAGCTCTGACGGTGACGGGCCAGGGCGGTAGCCAGCTGCGGCACGCCTCCATGCCTCGGACATACCTCCCGGGGGCCGCCCAAGGTCTGTCAACCCCTTGAGGCCTTGCCATAAGGGGAAGACGCCTTAGGTCGTCCAAGACGAGCCCGGGTCCACCTACCCCTTGAAGGCCTTAGCCAGAAGGGGAGAACTCCCCGGGGGCCCCAGGAGAAGCCGCGCAGGACCTGATCCCGCGTGAAGATAACAACCTCGTCGACAAGACTCGGCTGCAGGTAACACCCCACAACGCAAGGTCTCGGCTGATGCTCTAAGCACAACTGCCAAAGAACCGAACGCGTCAGGGACCTGCAGAAGGGCAACCTGGTGTCGCAGCATACTCTTTCCCGAGAAGGACCCATAAACTCTCCCCCAGCAGGGAAGGTCCCTTTCGAATCATGAAAGCTGCCGCCCCAGGTACACATGCCTTTCAACCGAAAGTGGGATCCGTTCCCAAATCCTTGGCATGGAGCAACACTGTAAGTCCTCCTCCCTGAGCGTCAGTAGAACAGGGCCGTTCCCTTCTGTAATGAATCCAATAGAATCTAGGAACAGAGCTTGGGGCAGCTAAGTCTCATGGGACGGTACAGGACTACGTCCAGTTTAGCCTGGTCCCGACCCTAAGCGCGTAGAGTCTTGCTTCCCTTGTAGACAAGGCGGAATATTGCCTCCATGTACAGCCAGAATTCCGCCTATGGGCATGAACACAGAACCCTGTTCTACTTAGCTCTCTCTCATGCGCTCATTTAAATTATGCATTAATTTTTATGATCGCACTATCTATGTATGTTCATCGTACATCTAGCTCCCCCTCTCCCGCGCTCATCCATAGTCACCATTCGCTATCCTACCGAGGGCGGCTGCTCTTGAGGCACCTGCCGATGGCCGAGTGAGTCTCTCGGGCCTCCCCCAGTCAGGTGTTGCGGTGCCAGTTGGTCACCTCCAGGAAAGGCCTGCGTTGTGCATGGGGGGTCCAGGGTGCGTGTCGGTACCTGAGATATGGGGTACCCCCGTGCACAGGGTAAAATGCCTAAGGAACTCGCCCTTCTCCGCAGGGAGAGCTCCGAAGGCGCCACGCGTCCGGCGGGGCCGGACCTCCCTCTCCTCAGAGGAGAGCTTCGGGCCCGCCACGTGGCATACAGAAGCCGGACCTCCCCCTCTGTGGGAGAGAGGTCCGAAGGCGCCGCGTGTCCAGCGGGGCCAGACCTCCCTCTCCTCAGAGGAGAGCTCCGGGCCCGCCACGTGGCCAACAGAAGCCGAGCCTCTCCCCCCGCGGGGAGAGGTCCGGAGGCTCCACGTGCCCCGCGGGACTGACCCTTCTCTCCTCTGAGAAGGTCTTCGGGCCCGCCACGTAGCAGCAGAACGATGCTGCCTGCCCCGAGCGATAGGCAGCAGGCGTAAAGACGCCCCATACCTTGCCCGTACAAGGTATTCAAGGCCCGCGTCTTCCCAAGACGCGGAGACGCGGAGCACGCTTCTGTCAGGTGCCGTTGCGCCCAGTCGCATCACAGACTGGCGCGCGGTGTTAGAACCTGCCAGCCAATAAACACCACGACAAGACATCCCATGCCACCTGCGCCGTCATCAACCACTACGACTAGCAAGCGGCATGGGCAGGGCGGCAAGATGAAGACTCAGAATCCTTCGACCAGAGGCAACTACCGGCATAACTGCAGATACGGTAGATGATAGACAATCTTCCCGGGACCACCTGTCGGGTCCCGGCCCCCCTTGTAAGCTGCCCGAGCCTTGGACTATAAAAAGGCTCGGGTAGGCGTCGATAGCAAGGGTTCGCACTTTGCAACTCATACGCTAGCCATACACTCTCAAGCTGTAACTCACCCCCGAGCTCAGGCCTCCGGTCCTGAGCAGCAAGCAATACAGCGAGCTCCATAGCTCACCGTGGACGTAGGGTTTTTACGCTCCGGCAGCCTGAACCACGTAAAACTTGCCGTGTCAAGCTCTTACTAACTCGTCCATCTGCGCAAGCTCTCCGCTAGAGACTAGCCCCACCGAAAAAAGAACCAACGCGGGCTGCCCAGTGCAGGCCCGGGGGAAGTGTCGACTGAACACTTCGACAGTGCATATCCAGCTTAGCAGGCCATGAGCCCAAAGCATGCGCATCCTGCCCTCCGGAGGTACAGGGGAGTACAACCGCTTTGCCTGGTCATGAACCCAAAGCACGTGCCCTCTGCTTCCCCAGCGCATGGCCCGGTACTAGGGATCGGACGGCCGTACCCGGACCTCGGAGGGAGCCGGAGCTCCGGCGCCTCGAGCACAGAATTGCCCAAGCCCCGTATAACGAACCAGGATCGTAAGACGAATAAGACTAGGAGACGGGAGGGGAGGACCCCCGAGGAGAATTACGTTTCCTCTGCCTGTGTGCAGGACCTCCAGGTTACAGCAATGGGGACTGCATGAAGCGGGGGGAAAGGAGCTATCAACTACTCCGGCCTAGGACTGGAAGGACCGGGTCCTGCCCCTTCAGCAGGGGCGGGGCCCGAGGGCCCCACGTGTCCAGCGGGCCCGGAGCTCTCGCCTCCCCTGAGGGGGGCTCCGAGCTCGCCACGTGGCAGGCGGAAACCAGACCTCCCCCCCCCCCCGGTGGGAGGGCTCCGAAAGCCCTACGTGTCCAGCATGGCCGGAGCTCCCGCCTCCTAAGGAGGGGCTCCGGACCCGCCACGTGGCAGGCAGATTTGGAGCTCCCCATAGGGCGAGATCCGGAGACCCCCGGGGGCCCCTAAAACGGTTAGGACCCGAGGAAGGTGTCTGTGCAGAGCTCCGAGATTGGAGAAGGCCTCTGAGTATCTTGTGGAGCTAAGGACTCAGTCAGGCAAAGCCAAGAAGGAGAGAAAAGACATCACAGACACAAAAATATAAAAGAGTCAAACTATGCGAGGCTCCATGAGCTGGACTACAGACTCGATAAAAAGGGAGAAGCAAGTCCTAATGACCTCCCGGCTCCCGCCGGAACTTTGCGGCTACTAGGGCGGCTACATCCTCGACTTCAGCCCTGGCAGCTTTCTCCCGCTCCACGGCTGGGCCCTCTCTCGCTGGTTCTAGCGAGAAAGAGGGGTCGCGGCTCTTGAAGCATGCCAGCACATGTGACGCGACCTCTAGGGCTAGGCCGCGACCCTCGGCCTCAAGCTCGCTGGCGACCACCGAGTCTAGCCTGTCCAGCTTGGCGCCGATCGACTCCAGCGCGGGGATCACCTCCGCTACCTTCAACGCAGGAGCCGCGGCCCTCACCGGACTGAAACCAAGAGGGATCAGGGCGGACCCCGCTCGATCCACAAAGCTCGAGACCGCAAGAGCCTCGGAGGACCGCAAGGCCGAGAGCTCCTCCACCTCGCGGCAGGTTGCCTGCAGGGCCTCCAGGTTCCTCTCGGAGAATTCCTTCTCCTTGGCCGCCAGGGAGCTCTCCCGAAGATGGAGGGTCTTGGTGAGCCGCTCCAACTCAGCAGCCTTGAAGTCGGCGGCCAACTCCCGGTCCAAGACCGCCCGGCGTTCGCGGGAGACCTGTTCCTCCCTCAGGTCGAGGTCTGCCTTCAGGATCTCAAGCTCCTCGATCCGAGCTCGAAGGTCATCCTCGCCCGCCGCCAACTGCGCGGCGACCCTCTCCACCTTGGCTGCCGTGGAACGCTCCCGTTCCTCAACGGCGAGTTTACGGCGCTCCATCCGCTGCCGTATCTCCTCAGCAGCAGAGAGGCTCTCCTCGGCCCGGGCGTGTGCCTCCAGGGCCTCCCTGTTGATCCGCCGTGATTCGGCGTCCATGCGGTCGACATACCGCTTCATCTGGTCGAGGAGCACTTCCCTGAAGTCAAGCAACTCCCGCCTGGAGTCAAGCTCACTCTTGACATTCGCGGTCTGCTCCCGCAAAAGGTTCCCCCAGGTGAGGAGGCGATCCCGTTCAACTGTATACTCCTCCCGCTCGTGACCTAGTGCAGCCAAGACCTGCCGGACGCTCGTCTCGGCAAGCACGAAGGCATCAGCCAGGGTCAATGGAGCAACAGAGGCCGGGGCAGTTCCCCCGACCTCCTCCATCACCTCGTCCTCAACAGGAGTCGAAGCACCAGCAACCAAGATGAGATGCCGGCCAGGGGAAGCTGGCGCCGGGGCTCTGGCAGCCAGACATGCCAGGCCCTCTTTAGCTTCAGGCTTCTTGACCTGTGGAGAGGGGCGAGCCGGGGAAGGCGGCGCTGGAGTAAAGGCCAGGCCGCCTGGTGCAGGGTCGACCTGCGCTGGCTTGGGGGCCGCGGTGGCCGTCTCAGCAGGAAGAGACGACGCCGCCGCGGAGTCCGGGCACACCGGAACAGGAGAAGTTCGCGCTGGCTTGGGGGCAGCGGCAGTTGTCCCTGGCTCCGAGCGCAACGGCACAGACTCCCCGCAAGTCGGGGATGGCCAGGAAGCGCGGACACTCCAGCAGGCTCTGAACCCCGACTTCCGAGCCGGGGTAGGACTCCCAGAGCCCGCTAACGTCACTGACGGCCGCTCCGCAGTCGCTTGAACTGGTGGAGCAGGGGACGCCCCAGAAGCTTCCCTCAACGCATCAGCCCGGGGCCTCTTCGAGTCGCCACCGGAGGGAGTGCCAGGAACCCCAGATTCCCGACTTGGCACAGACGCCGCCGCTGGAGGAGATCGAGCGCGCTTCTTCTCTGGTGGCGGATTGGAGTCCATGGCGAGGGAGGACACAAGGGCAGGAAATCCGGGGCGCAAGAGTTCAAGGGAAGTATGAGTACCAGGAAAGGCGAAGGGAAGCCGCGATGCGGGTGAGATCCCCTTTTAAAACTTTCCAGGGATGATTCAAGGTGACTCAGAAACCTTCGAGAACATCGCACCGGTGACCGCAGTGGCTCCGGGACCGGGCGCCAATGACAGGTGGACCCAAACCGCCCAACTAAAGCGGTGGGTCGAGGGGTCAGTCGCCCCAGAAGACAAACCGGCAAGGCACTTCGTCGGTTCCGGAAGAAAGCACCGTAGCGTGCAGAAGTGGCAGCCTTGGGAACCGTCGCAGTAAAAGCAACCATCAAGTGGGCGCATGCTCCCACGATCCCGCGGCCATTCGCGCTCCGGCTGTGGTCGATGCGAGACTTAGAGAAAGTGCGCGGATCAGAGGAAACGAAGGTCCCACCTCGGGCTCACTAACTCCCCCGAGATGGGCCCGGGGGCCACTGTCGGTACCTGCGATATGGGGTACCCCCGCGCACAAGGGAAAATGGCTAAGGAACTCGCCCTTCTCCGCAGGGAGAGCTCCAAAGGCGCCACACGTCCGGCGGGGCCGGACCTCCCTCTCCTCAGAGGCATTCAGAGGCCGGACCTCTCCCTCCACGGGAGAGAGGTCCGAAGGTGCCACGTATCTGGTGGGGCCGGACTTCCCTCTCCTCAGAGAGGAGCTCCGGACCCGCCACGTGGCCGACAGAAGCCGAACCTCCCCCTCCGCAGGGAGAGGTCCGGAGACTCCACGTGCCCCGCGGGCCGGACCCTCCTCTCCTCTGAGAAGGGCTCCGGGCCCGCCACGTGGCCAGAAGAATGGCGCTGCCTGCCCCCGAGCGATAGGCAGCGGGCGTGAAGACGCCCCATATCTTGCCCGTACAAGTTATTCAAGGCCCGCGTCTTCCCAAGACGCGGAGACGCGGAGCACGCCTCTGTCAGGTGCCGTTGCACCCAGTCGCATCACAGACTGGCGCGCGGCGTCAGAACCTGCCAGCCAATAAACACCGCGACAAGACATCCCATGCCACCTGCGCCATCATCAACCACTACGACTAGCGTGCGGCATGGGCAGGGCGGCAAGACGGAGACACGGAAGCCTTCGCCAGAGACAACTACCTGCATAACTGCAGATACGGTAGATAACAGTCAATCTCCCCGGGACCACCTGTCGGGTCCCGGCCCCCCTTGTAAGCCACCCGAGTCTTGGACTATAAAAGGCTCGGGTAGGCGACGATAGCAAGGGTTTGCACTTTAGCCACTCGCGCCCTGGGTTCGCACTCTGCAACTCATACGCTAGCCATTCACTCCCAAGCTGTAACTCACCCCCAAGCTCAGGACTCCGGCCCTGAGCAGCAAGCAATACAGCGAGCTCCATAGCTCGCCGTGGACGTAGGGTTTTACGCTCCGGGGGCCTGAACCACGTAAAACTCACCGTGTCAAGCTCTTACTAACTCGTCCATCCGCGCAAGCTCTCCGCAAGGGACTAGCCCCACCGAAAAAAGAACCTCCGCGAGCTGCCCAGTGCAGGCCTGGGGGAAGTGTCGACTGAACACTTCGACACAGTCCATCGAGCAGCAAAACTTCATTCGTGAAGAAATCAAGAAGCTGCTGGACGCTGGCTTCGTACGGGAGGTCCACCACCCCCAGTGGTTGGCGAAACCCGTCGTTGTCCCGAAGGACGGCGGGAAGCTCCGGATATGCATCGACTACACCAGTCTCAATAAGGCATGTCCCAATGATCCATTCCCTCTCCCTAGAATAGATCAAATAGTAGACTCAACATCAGGCTGTGATATGTTGTGCTTCCTAGACGCCTACTCGGGTTTCCATCAGATCCCCATGTCTAGGGAGGATGAAGAGCACACCTCCTTCATCACAGTAGATGGCCTTTATTGTTATGTGTCTATGCCTTACGGCCTAAAGAATGCACTCCCCACCTTTGTGCGAGCGATGCACAAAACCTTTGGGGAGTTAATAAGAGACTTAGTTGAGGTGTACGTCGATGACATCGTTGTCAAGGTCAAGCAGGGTTCATTTTTGTTAGATAACCTAGCCTTGGTTTTTGACAAATTGCGCTTGTCGATACCCGCGATATGGGTACCCCCGCGCACAGGGGAAAATGCCTAAGGGTCTCGCCCTTCTCCGTAGGGAAAGCTCCGAAGGCGCCACGTGCCCAGTGTGTCCGGACCTCCCTCCCCTCAGAGGAGAGCTCCGGGCTCGCCACGTGCCCTACAGCAGCCAGACCTCCCTCCTCCGTGGGGAGAGCTCCGAAGGTGCCACATGTCCCGCGGGGCCGGACCTCCCCCTCCTTAGAGGAGAGCTCCGGACCCGCCACGTGGCTGACAGAAGCCGGACCTCCCCCCTCCGCGGGGGAGAGGTCCGAAGGCTCCACGTGTCCTGCGGGGCCGGATCTCCCCTCCTCAGAGGAGAGCTCCGGGCCCGCCATGTGTCCAGCAGAACAGCGCTGCCTGCCCCGAGCGGTAGACAGCAGGCGTAAAGACGCCCCATACCTTGCCCGTACAAGGTATTCAAGGCCCGCGCCTTCCCAAGACGCGGAGACGCGAAGCACACCTCTGTCAGGTGCCATTGCGCCCAGTCGCATCACAGACTGGCACGCGGTGTCAGGGCCTGCCAGCCAATAAACACAGCGACTAGACATCCCATGCCGCCCCCGCCGTCATCAACCACTATGACTAGCATGCGGCATGGGCAGGGCTGCAAGACGAAGACTCAGAAGCCTTCACCAGAGACAACTACCGGCATAACTGCAGATACGGTAGATAATAGACAATCTCCCCGGGACCACCTGTTGGGTCCCGCACCCCCCTTGTAAGCCACCCGAGTCTTGGACTATAAAAGGCTCGGGTAGGCAATGTTAGCAAGGGTTCGAACCCTGTTGGTTCGGACTTTGCAACTCATACACTAGCAATACACTCTCAAGCTGTAACTCACCCCCGAGCTCAGGCCTCCGGTCCTGAGCAGCAAGCAATACAGCGAGCGCCATAGCTCGCCGTGGACGTAGGGTTTTACGCTCCGGCGGCCTGAACCACGTAAAACTCGCCGTGTCAAGCTCTTACTAACTCGTCCATCTGTGCAAGCTCTCCGCTAGAGACTAGCCCCACCGAAAAAAGAACCTCCGCGGGCTGCCCAGTGCAGGCCCGGGGGAAGTGTCGACTGAACACTTCGACATTTGGCGCGCCAGGAAGGGGGCTTTTCTCCTAGCGCGACGAGTTTCCGCCGACGAAGATGACCAAGCTTCCTTCAGCGGCAAACTCTCCCCCCCTGCGTCCGCGGTGAACCGTGACCAGGGGAGAGTACATGATGACACACTCAGGACGGAGTGTGTCAGGGCAAGCTGGGAGCCAGCAACCGGCTCTGGCAGCACCGACCCCGGCAATTCAGGCTCCAACCAGCGTCAGGCCTTCAGTAGCGCCGGGCGTACCCGGTGAGGGTGCGCTAGCAGCAGCAAGGGCGCTACTGCACAATCCGCCTGCTGGGGACGCGCCTCAGGCAGCAACCCAGCAGTGGATTCGTGAGGTAGACCGTCTCGTCGTCGCCGCCGCAAACCCTCGACTTCGGCGGGGACGACACTCCGGCCAACCGGCTGTGTCGCTGACGCGCACGCCAACGGTTGACGGGCAGACGGCCGGGTTCCAGCTCCACCAAACTTCCGTTGACGGACCTGATGACAGAGCTGGAATGGTGCCACTTGGGCCAAGATGCCCGAGTGTTCCTCGAGCGACGTCGAGAAAGGCGTCGCACTCAAGAGGCTGGCGACAACATGACGTCGGCTCAACCCAGCCTGGAGGGCAGACCTTCGCTACGTGAGCTCTGCCCCAGGCGTACGCCGCACAGCATAAGCCACAACCATGTGCTCTGCAAGCGGCGTCCCCGGGCTATGGCGCAACCTTGCCCATACCGAGGTACACTGTGCCAGGCGCAACCAAGCGTTCGCGGCAACAGTACCTGCACTGGGAGCCAGCAACCGGCTCTGGCAGCGCCGACCCCGGCAATGCAGGCTCCAACCAGCGTCAGGTCTTCAGTAGCGCTGGGCGTACCCGGCGGGGGTGCGCTAGCCGCAACAAGAGCGCTACTGCACAATCCGCCTGCTGGGGACGCGCCTCAGGCAGCGACCCAGCAGTGGATTCACGAGGTAGACCGTCTTGTCGTCGCCGCTGCAAACCCTTGACTTCAGCGGGGACGACGCTCCGGCCAACCGGCTGTGTCGCTGATGTGCACGCCAACGGTTGATGGACAGACGGCGGATTCCAGCTCCACCAGGCTTCCGTCGACGGACCTGAGGACTGAGCTGGAACAATGCCACCTGGGCCAAGACGCCCGAATGTTCCTCGAGCGGCGACGAGAAAGGCGTCGCAGCCAAGAGGCCGGCGTCAGCATGACGATTGCCTCAACCCTGCTTGAGGCGCAGACTTTCGTCACGTGAACTCTGCCCCAGACATATGCCACGCAGCATATGCCACAGCCATATGTCCTCCAAACGGCGCCCCCGGTCTATGGCGCAACCTTGCCCATACCGGGGTACACTGTGCCAGCGGCGAACCAAGCGTTCGCGGCACCAACATCTGCAGCAACAGGGGCAGGATGTATGGCCCTGGAGCCCCACCTCCGCTTCACGAGGTGGCCGCGCAAGTTTTGGCCGCACCTGCCCGAGAAGTACGACGGCAGCGTCAATCCGGCGGGGTTCCTCCAGATCTACTCCACCGCCGTACTTGCCGCAGGAGGGTATGAGGACGTCATGGCCAAACTACTTCCCCGTCGCCTTGACCGGCCCTGCCCGGTCTTGGCTAATGAAACTCCCTCGGGGTTCCATAACTTCCTGGGGAGAGCTCTGCCGGCAGTTCATCGCCAACTTCGGCAGCTCCTACACCTGTCCCGGCACGGAGCTTGACCTCCAAGCCATCAAGCAACAACCTGGGGAGTCGCTGCGCTCCTTCATCCAGCGGTTCTCCCAGGTACGCAACACCATTCCACATATTCAAAGTGCTTCTGTGGTGGCGGCACTTCAACAGTGTCCAGGACAAGAAGATGCTTGAGAGGCTTGCAACCAGAGAGGTCTGCGATGCCTCCGAGCCCTTCAGCCTGGCGGACAATTGCGCCAGAGCAGCCGGAGGGCGGAGCTGGCACTCACTGCCAGCTTCCGAAGCCGGAATACAGCCCGAAGACGGCGGAGTTCAAGTTGAGCTCCCGACCACGTCAGACAGCCAAGAGCCAAGCACTGGCTGACTTCGTGGCTGAGTGGACGCCAACGAAGGCTGACCCAGGGGGCCGCGAAGATGGTGAACCAAAGTACCGAGCTCTGGTTTTCACCGGGCCTCACTGGACGCTCTTCTTCGATGGCTCCTCGCGAAAGCAGGGGGCCGGTGCCGGCGTACTGCTTCTCATTCCATCGGGGGAGCAGTCTGGGTACATGGTGCGTCTCAATTCCAAGGCGACCAACAACTTGGCAGAGTATGAAGCACTCATCTTTGGCCTAAAAGACAGTCCTGTCTCTGGGCGCTCGCCAGTTGTTGGCGCAGGGCGACTCCCAGCTAGTTATCAAGCAAGTTAAGGGTGAATGCCCCTGCAATGACCCACAGCTAGCTGCTTATCTGCTTCACGTGCGGATGTTGGAGAAAGAATTCCTCGCCTTGGACCTGCGCCATGTACCGCGCGCTTGCACGGCCGCAGCTGACGACCTCTCAATGAAAGCCTCCATCGGAGCCCCTGCGCACGAAGGAGTCTTCGAGAGGATGTTGCTGCGGTCCACAGCCCGGCCCGCCGAGCCGGGCGAAGGGGGCTGAACCAGTGCCTCAAAGCTAGGCAGTCCCGGCGGCCCTGGATGCCGCCAAAGGATCGTAAGAGTCACTGGGGACTCCGTGCAACCCAGCACTCAAGATCCAGAAGCTCAAGTAGTCTCGATGCATGGACCACGGAGGTCCGGGGCTCCTTGAAGGACATCCTTCCTGATGAACGTGCATCCGCTGAACGGGTGGTGCGGATGGCTAAGTGCTACGCGCTGGTATCTTTACTGGCGTGGCGCCACGACATCCTATTGCGGTGCATAACCCAGGAGGAAGGCTGCGATTAGCTCGCAGTAGTCCAAGGAGGCGAGTGCTGGGAACGCTCATCGTCCCGCACGTTGGTCAGTTAAGCCACCTGGCATGGCTCCTACTGACCGAGAGCCACCTGGACACCGTCAAACCGATTAGGGATGCAATGCGTGCCAGGTCCACGCCAAGCAGACCCACACAACCGGTGCAGACGCGCACCCAGAGCCGTCGGGGGATACCGGCTCCTCCATGTCGAGGGCCAGCCGGACTTCCCAGGGCCGGGTCACGGGAACTACCCTTCCACATGGTATGCGGGGCCGAAGCCATGCTTCCCCCTGAGATTGCCATGGGGGTCCCCCCGTGTCCGGCGTACGACGAAGCCACGCATGACCCGCTCTGCGTGAAGACAGGCGCTCCGATGCTACCCCAGTAAGTTCACCATGCTTACTTAGGTGTTCATTTAAATTACGCATTAATTTATATGAACACCTCCCCACGCTCTAGAAAGTGTGCGTCCATTGTACACTTGGTTCCTCTTTCCTGCTCTCATGCATAGTCGATATTTGCCGTCCTGCCAAAAACGGTAGTGCTTGGGGTACCTGCCAAAGGCCCGGTGGCCTTTTGGATCTCCCCCTGTGAGTACCAGGGGGCCGGACGGTTACACCCTGACTGGGGCTGGGGCCAGACCTCTGGGACCAAGTGCATTGGATTACCCGAGCCCCGTATTCCGGCCTGGGACAGTAAGCCAAATGAGACTAAGGGACAGGAAAGGGGGACCACTGAGCAGTGCCTGACTTCGCCCCCACAGCTGGGCCGAGCTCTGATGCCAGCATTCGCCCTCCTTTCAGAGGCGAGCGCTGATGCCGGGCCTCACGCCCTTCGCTGGCCTGAGTTCCGATGACTTTCAGACTCCGCCTCCACAGCCAGGCAGAGCTCCGAGGCCAGCCCTCGCCCTCCTTTCAGAGGCGAGCGCTGATGCCGGACCTCACGCCCTTCACTGGCCTGAGCTCTGATGACTTCCGGACTCCGCCTCCACAGCCAGGCCGAGCTCCGAGGCCAACCCTCGCCCTCCTTTCAGAGGCGAGCACTGATGCCGGACCTCACGCCCTTCGCTGGCACGAGCTCCGATGACTTCCGGACCTCCACCCCCGCAGCTGGGCCGAGCTCCGAGGTCAGCCCTCGCCCTCCTTTCAGAGGCAAGCGCTGATGCCGGACCTCATGCCCTTCATTGGCCTGAGCTCCGATGACTTTCGGACTCCGCCTCCACAGTTAGGCCGAGCTCTGAGGCCAGCCCTCGCCCTCCTTTCAGAGGCGAGCGCTGATGCCGGACCTCACGCCCTTCGCTGGCCTGAGTTCCGATGACTTCCGGACCTTCGCCCCCACGGCTGGGCCAAATTCCGAGGCCAGCCCTCGCCCTCCTTTCAGAGGCGAGCGCTGATGCCGGACCTCACGCACTTCGCTGGCCCGAGCTCCGATGACCTCCGGACCTCACGCCCCTCGCTGGCCTGAGCTCCGACGACTTCCGGACCTCCGCCCCCGCACTGGGCCGAGCTCCGATGCCAGCCCTTGCCCTCCTTTCAGAGGCGAGCCCTGATGCCGGACCTCACGCCCTTCGTGGACCTGTGCTCCGATGACTTCCGGACCTCCGCCCCCACAGCCTTGCCGAGCTCCGATGGCAGGCTTCACCCTCTCCTAAGAGGCTGAACTTTGAAGCCGTCAAGACCCTGCCAGCACAGGGAGTACTCAAGACAAGAAAGTGCGCGGGTAGGAGAAGGCCTCACCTCGGGCTCGTTACCTCCCCCGAGGTGAGCCCGGGGGCCACTGTCGATACCCGCGATATGGGGTACCCCCGCGCACATGGGAAAATGCCTAAGGGTCTCGCCCTTCTCCGCAGGGAAAGCTCCGAAGGCGCCACGTGCCCAGTGGGTCCGGACCTCCCTCCCCTCAGAGGAGAGCTCCGGGCTCGCCACGTGGCCTACAGCAGCCAGACCTCCCCCCTCCGTGGGGAGAGCTCCGAAGGTGCCACATGTCCCGCGGGGCCGGACCTCCCCCTCCTTAGAGGAGAGCTCCAGACCCGCCACATGGCCGATAGAAGCCGGACCTCCCCCCTCCGCGGGGGAGAGGTCCGAAGGCTCCACGTGTCCTGCGGGGCCGGATCTCCCCTCCTCAGAGGAGAGCTCCGGGCCCGCCACGTGTCCAGCAGAACAGCGCTGCCTGCCCCTGAGTTGTAGGCAGCAGGTGTAAAGACGCCCCATACCTTGCCCGTACAAGGTATTCAAGGCCCGCGCCTTCCCAAGACGCGGAGACGCGGAGCACACCTTTGTCAGGTGCCGTTGCGCCCAGTCGCATCACAGACTGGCGCGCGGTGTCTGGGCCTGCCAGCCAATAAACACAGCTACAAGACATCCCATGCCGCCCCCGCCGTCATCAACCACTACGACTAGCATGCGGCATGGGCAGGGCTGCAAGACGAAGACTCAGAAGCCTTCGCCAGAGACAACTACCGGCATAACTGCAGATACGATAGATAATAGACAATCTCCCCGGGACCACCTGTCGGGTCCCGGGCCCCCCTTGTAAGCCACCCGAGTCTTGGACTATAAAAGGCTTGGGTAGGCAACGTTAGCAAGGGTTCGAACCCTGTTGGTTCAGACTTTGCAACTCAAACGCTAGCCATACACTCTCAAGCTGTAACTCACCCCCGAGCTCAGGCCTCTGGTCCTGAGCAGCAAGCAATACAGCGAGCTCCATAGCTCGCCGTGGACGTAGGGTTTTATGCTCCGGCGGCCTGAACCACGTAAAACTCGCCGTGTCAAGCTCTTACTAACTCGTCCATCTGCGCAAGCTCTCCGCTAGAGACTAGCCCCACCGAAAAAAGAACCTCCGCGGGCTGCCCAGTGCAGGCCCGGGGGAAGTGTCGACCGCACACTTCGACAAACAGCTACAGCGGAAGTCTATAAACAGCTCACGTGGAGTATCTAAGAAGCACTCGAGGAGGGGTCCAGCCCATGGACTCCTCTCGCTAGCAACACGAAGACATGGCAGCGGCAAGGTTCTCCAAGGGTGACATAACTCGGAAGTTCCCGAGTCTCACCGGACAACCTTCTTTATAGCGTCGAGGTTTACCTGCAAAACCACTTATATAGCAAGAGTGAGCACAAAGGCTCAGCAAGACTTAACCGTCTTCCCTAAGACATGAAACTCTACATGAAAGTAACCTAAGACTTAAGCCTGTCATTTGCGAAAAGACTCACCTACGAGTTCATCCTTAACTTTCAGATTTTAGCCATAATAGTAGTGACCTTGCGCCCATAAACATTGGAACTCCACAATCAAACAAGAAACGCTTCATTCCAATGTTACTTGTCCCAAGGTGAAAGATAAATTTAGTTTGCTCTATCTCTACTTCAAACAAGGTTCTCATGCAGTTTAACATAATCATAGCAGCAATTATACTTTTACAAACTGTTCCCACACAACTTGCTTACTACGTCACAACACAGTGAGCAAGCGGTACTCATAACCGCGAGGGACGGTGATTCGAATCAAACACTACCCGGATAATTCGAGACATACGCCCGCCTCTGAAGACCCAACTCTGGCGTCCTTCATTACGTTGTATGTGGCAACCTTTCTCAGGCCACTAAACTGTAGAACCGGTCGCGCCGTCTCGGGCTCATAGGTCTAACGAGACGATGTAGTATGCCTCTACAATCTAGTGAACCTGGTACATTGGTTTCCTGGTTCCCATATATCAGTAAGCATCCAGTACACAACTCAATACTTGCTCAGCGGGGCTGCATACGCTTCGGTCCTTGACCGACACGGGCAGAGCTACTCGACCAAGACCTCGTCTTGTCGCTACCTAACTCTCCTGCCCGGTCTCATATTTAGAAACGTAAACTTTAGTTTGCCTTTCTTTCCAACCCCACTTAGGTGATCCTAAAACAAAGCTCGCGAGTAGATTCCAACTACTCGACTTCTACCGGATGTCCTAGCCTATTTAGCACGGCCTTATTCTACAGCGATGACACAATGCTACCCTTGACCTCAGGGGTTCATGTTTGGTTATGCAAGTGGAGTATCAACATCCTTGACATAATGCGCATACAAACCTTGACCAAATGTAGTGAACAAAGGGAAAACTTTTAAAAACAACTTAAGTGCAAAACGGGGCTTGCCTTGGTTTTGCAGGTGACTAAATCCAGATGATTATGAAGTTAGTTGCTGCTGCCTTGAAGCTGAATCACTGCCTTCTTGCTTCTTGATTCAAGCTCAACTCTTCCTTCTTCACTTTCCACGTCTAAGCACTACACGTTATGAATATGTATACATGTTTAATTATAAAGCTTTTGCTAACAATGCTAAAGACAAGTTTGAAACTGGAACTTTGTTTAAGAATTTAAAATGACACTGGGGTGGTGGTTTGGATGTGTGTCTAAGCATTATCCTCAAGTGAGAAGTGAGGTTCATCACTTGGGTGGGGAGATCAACTAATGGTTGAACAGAACACTAATGATCCAGGGCGCCAATGGAGCTGGGAATTTTCTTGGGAGTTCCTTGTCACAAGAAAGTTCTCTGGACCAAAATTCAGAACATTTCACTAAGTGGATCACCCAGAACAATTCCTTAAGCATTTAAGCAAAAAGGAATTAATTCTGATTAAATTTGCACTTTCATGCAAATTCAAGTGAACTATAATTTCATACATAGCTCAGGGAGTATGCCTGAATTTTTCCTAGGATTTTTGGAGCTAAGGAATGGCTAGAACAGAATTTCTATCTTTTGGAAATTCTCTGAAAATGTTTCTGTATTTATTTGAATACAGAAATTTGGAATTAGAATTACCCTAACTAAATAAACTCCAACTGAGCTGAAACTTTTACAGTAGTCTCCTAATATTGTATAGAATATCCTGGCAAAATTTGGGAAATTTTGGATGAACCAAACTCCCTCAAAAATTCTTTTGCTGAAAAGTTTTAAAGAATTCTCCGGAATTTTCTATTGGTTTTCATGCAGATTGGGTTGCATATTTGGATAGAATTTTTCATCCTGAATCAAACCCAATTTGAATCACTAATTTTGGAGCTCCCTAGCAAAAGTTATGAGGTTCTAAAGTTTGAACTAAATCTGGAATTAAACTAAATTCGGGAAAAGTTCAAACTCTGCCTGTGGGTCCAGGGGACCACGTGTCATGCGCTGGGGACAACCACACGGGGCCACAGTATCATTTCCCGCGCTGTCGCAAAGGATCCAACTCCGCAGAAAATCCCGGCCGGTCCTCCCCTCACTGACAGTGGGCCTGACGCCCTCGTCTTCTACCTCTGGACGTCCGCGCGACCCCGCCGCCGGAGCTCGCCGGAGATCATCAGAATCCGGCTTCCCGGCCGCCTCTCGGCTTGTTACTCGCCGCCCGGAGGTTTTTGGGGACGAGGAACTTATCTAGGGGATCATCCCACGCTCTAGGAGTCCGGAACCAGGTCAGCGGCGTGCAACGGCATCGGTGGAGCTTCGGCGCCGATGACAGATCGCTTCAGCCCACAACAACCTCAAGGGATCGGCTCTACAGCATCAGTGACGCCTAAAGAAGCTCGACATGGCCACAAATTAGCTCGGGAACGATGGCTACTAGGACTTCACCGAGCACCCGATCGTTCCCGCCATGGCTGCCGAAGCAAGAGCTCGAAATTAGGTGCAACCGCTCAATTCTAAGCTAGGGTTGCAAAGAAAAAAGGTTCCCTATCCATTCTATCTCCTGATTGTGCAAAAATGAGCAGCTTTAACAGCAAATTGAGTGTTAATTTCAACAATTTTTACCCGCGGGTAGGTTTTCCTCGTCCGAGGGAAGAACTTGAAATTCCGAAGCTACGTCGCACGGATTGCTCTGAAATTTGGAGAGGAGCAGCGCAGGGAGTTGGCGTGCCTTGGGGTGCGCTCGTTCAGTGGTGAAACTGGCCGGTGTGGGCTACCCACGAGAGCCCGACGTCGGTTTCCACCGGTTGCACTTCGGCTTCGGCGCTGATCCTCAAAATACGGCCGACAGCAGCCCCGAACGCCGGAGCTGAGCTGGGGAAACTCTTGCGCACACGCTGGCGCTCCGTTTTTGTGTTGATCGCTTGAGCAGTCGGTGAGCTATGCCGGATGAGGATCGCTGAGCACGGAGGCAACGCCGGCAGCTCGTTTTCTCGGGAGGAAACAGAACAGGGGCTCGTGGGGCGGTTTTGTGGCCGACAGAGCACGGCGTAGGGGAGATAAGGGCGCGGGGGCGAACCGACGTTGAAGCAGCTCAGGAGCTGGCTGCGTCGTCGCCTCGGTGGCGCGCGCGTGGGTGTCAGCCTTTCAGCGCCTTCGAGCGAAACAGGGAGTCGGTTTGAGTCTGAACAGAGGAAAATATTGCTTAAGTGCTAAGTCTTCCCCTCTCCTCATTGACAATTGGGTCCCACTCATCTCTCCTAAATATCCAAATTTTGGCACATTGTAAACTTCAGCTATTAGGGATCCAAATTCAAAAGCCATTTTGCCATTTGACAATTTGTGCCACAGTTTCAGTGGAATTCACAAGTTCCTTTGATATTCCTATCAAAGCACCTCCAAATTTGCTCTAAATTTGCCCCTCTACAATTTGAACCTGGAGAGTTTGAATATGCCCTCTGATCTTTGAGTTGGTCATTGCAAATACAACTTTTTAAACAACAGTTTGAATTTCCTCTTTTGAAACATGCCCTTCTTCTTTTTGGAAGTGACCCTCTTATTTCAAACTGAATTCAAAGTTTTATAGCACATGCCAACACTTTCATGAGTAAACAAAATTTTTTGTAGGTCCCATTTCTTGTATTCAAACTCAACTTTATTCATAGCTCAAGTTCTCTATTTACAAGTTTTGGGACTTTTACACCCTGTACCTCCGGAGGGCAGGATGCGCACGCTTTGGGCACGGAGCCGGCTAAGCGGGATACGCACCCTGGACCCCCCATGCACAACGCAGGCCTTTCCTGGAGGTGACCAACTGGCACCGCAACACCTGACTGGCGGAGGCCCGAGAGACTCACTTGGCCATCGGCAGGTGCCTCAAGCACAACCGCCCTCGGTAGGATAGCGAATGCTGACTATGGATGAGCGAGGGAGAGAGGGAGCTAGATGTACGATGAACATACATAGATAGTGCGATCATAAAAATTAATGCGTAATTTAAATGAGCACATGAGAGAGAGCTAAGTAGAACAAGTTTCTGTGTTAATGCCCATAGGTGGAAGTCTGGCTGTACATGGAGGCAATGACCCGCCTCGTCTACAAGGGAAGCAAGACTCTACGCGCTTAGGGTCAGAACCAGGCTAAGCTGGACGTAGTCCTGGACCGTCCCTTGAGACTTAGCTGCCCCAAGCGCTGTTCCTAAACTCTATGGGATTTATTACAGAAGGGAATGACCCTGTTCTACTAATGCTCGGGGGATAGGACTTACAGTGTTGTTCCATGCCAGGGGTTTTGGGAACGGATCCCACACTCGGTTGAAAGGCATGTGTACCTGGGGCGGCAGCTTTCGTGATTCGGAAGGGACCTTCCCGGCTGTGGGAGAGTTTATAGGTCCTTCTCGGGAAAGTGCGTGCCGCGACACCAGGTTGCCTTTCTGCAGGTCCCTGACGCGTTTGGTTCTTTGGCGGTAGTGCTAGAGCAGCAGCCGAGACCGTGCGTTGTGGGGTGTTACCTGCAGCCGAGCTTCATCGACGAGGTTGTCATCTTCACGCTGGATCTGGTCCTGCACGGCTTCTCCTGGGCACCCCCGGGGAGTTCTCCCCTTCTGGCTAAGGCCTTCAAGGGGTAGGTGGACCCGGGCTCATCTTGGAAGACCCAAGGCGTCTTCCCCTTCTGGCAAGGCCTTCAATGGGTTGACAGACCTTGGGCGCCCCCCGGGAGGTATGACCGAGGCACGGAGGCATGCTCTCGGGTGGGGCTGGCCCGATCTTGCACCATTGTGATTGGCGCTTGGGCTGCTGCGACTGCTTGGAGCTTCTCCAAGGTTGACGCCGCAGCAGTGCAGCCTCCACTGACCTGGGACGGCAGCCACAGTCGGCTACCGCCCCGGCCCGTCACCATCGGAGATGGAGTCCTCACCGTTATGCACTGTCTTCATGACACGCTGAGGCTCCTGAAACCCCACCTGGTGGCCGGCGCTGACTGAAGCGTCGACTTTCTGCTTGCCATCCCTCTGAGGGTGGAGAGGTGCCTCAGCTCTCTGCTGCCTCCCTTTGAGGAAGCGCTCTGCGAGCCTCTGGATATCCCAGCACTCGGCAGCAGAATAGTTGACGGTGCCATGCACGGGGCATAGCCCGCCCTGATCACCATCTGGGGCTGGTGACTGCTGCTGCCTTTTGTCGGGGCGTGGCCCCCGAGCTCCACTAGTCGTCGCTGCCGCAGCGACGGGAGCCGCGGACGATGACATCATCTTGCCACTCCCCCGGTTCTTGGCCTTCTTGCCACTTCCATAGGAAGCAGCGCCGGACCCGGGCTGTCCTCCTGACTTGGAGGTCGGCAGAGAGTGCCAGTTCCGCCCTTCAGCTGCTCTTGCGCACTTGTCCGCCAGGCTGAAGAGCTCAGAGACGTCGCGGACCTCTCTGGTCGCGAGCTTCTCAAGCATTTTCTCGTCCTGGACACCCTGCCGGAACGCCACCACCACAGAAGCACTTTGAATATGCGGGATGGTGTTGCGTACCTGGGAGAACCGCTGGATGAAAGAGCGCAGCGACTCCCCAGGTTGTTGCTTGATGGCGTGGAGGTCAAGCTCCGTGCCGGGACGGGTGTAGGAGCTGCCGAAGTTGGCGATGAACTGCCGGCAGAGCTCTCCCCAGGAAGTTATGGAACCCTGAGGGAGATTCATGAGCCAAGACCGGGCTGGGCCGGTCAAGGCGACGGGGAAGTAGTTGGCCATCACAGCCTCATCCCCTCCTGCGGCAAGTACGGCGGTGGAGTAGATCTGGAGGAACTCCGCCGGGTTAACGCTGCCGTCGTACTTTTCGGGCAGGTGCGGCCGAAACTTGCGCGGCCACCTCGCGTAGCGAAGGTGGGGTGCCAGGGCCGCACATCCTGCTCCTGTTGCCGCATGTATTGGTGCCGCGAACGCTTGGTTGGCACCTGGCACAGTGTACCCCGGTATGGGCAAGGCTGCTCCATAGACCGGGGACGCCGTTTGCAGGGCATATGGTTGTGGCATATGCTGCGCGGCGTACGCCTGGGGCAGAGCTCGCGTGGCGAAGATCTGCCCTTCTGGCTGGGTCGAGGCCGACGTCATGCTGTCGCCAGCCTCTTGGATGCGACGCCGTTCTCGACGTCGCTCGAGGTACACCCGGGCATCCTGGTCCAAGTGGCACCGTTCCAGCTCCTTTCTCAGGTCCGTGGACGGGAGCCTGGAGGAGCTGGAATCCGCCGTCTGCCCGTCAACCGTTGGCGTGCGCGTCAGCGACACAGCCGGTTGGCCGGGGCGTCGCCCTCGCCAAAACCAAGGGTTTGCGGCGGCGACGACGAGGCGGTCCACCTCGCAGACCCACTGCTGGGTCGCTGAGTGGGGCACATCCCCAGCAGGTGAGGTGCGCAGTAGCGCTCTTGCTGCAGCTAGCGCACCCCCATGGTGTACGCTCAGCGCTGCAGAAGATCTCACGCTGGTCGGAACCTGCATTGCCGGAGTCGGCATTGCCGGAGTCGGCTGCAGGCTACCAGCTTGTGCCGACACACTCCGTCCTGAGTGCGTCGACATGTACTCCCCGCTGGTCATGGTTCGCCGTGAACACGGAGGGGAGAGTTTGCCGCTGAAGGAAGCTTGGTCATCTTCGTCGGCGGAAACTCGTCATGCAAGGGAAAGCCCCCTACCTGGCGCGCCAAATGTCGAAGTGTTCGGTCGACACTTCCCCCGGGCCTGCACTGGGCAGCCCGCGGAGGTTCTTTTTTCGGTGGGGCTAGTCACTTGCGGAGAGCTTGAGCGTATGGATGAATTAAGGAAGAGCTTGACACGGCGAGTTTTACGTGGTTCAGGCCGCCGGAGCGTAAAACCCTACGTCCACGGCGAGCTATGGAGCTCGCTGTATTGCTTGTTACTCAGAACCGGAGTCCTGAGCTTGGGGATGACTGAAGTCTAGTGTATGAGTTGCGAGAGTGCGAACCCTTGCTAACGTCGCCCACCCGAGCCTTTTATAGTCTATGACTCGAGTGGCTTACAAGGGGGGCCCGGGACCCGACAGGTGGTCCCGGGGAGATCGACTGTTATCTACCGTATCTGCAGTTATGCCGGTAGTTGTCTCTGGCGAAGGCTTCTGAGTCTTCGTCTTGCAGCCCTGCCCATGCCGCATGCTAGTCGTAGTGGTTGATGACGGCGGGGGCGGCTTGGGATGTCTTGTCGCTGCGTTTATTGGCTGGCAGGCTCTGACACTGCACGCCAGTCTGTGATGCGACTGGGCGCAACGGCACCTGACAGATGCGTGCTCCGCGTCTCTGCGTCTTGGGAAGACGCGGGCTTTGAATACCTTGTACGGGCAAGGTATGGGGCGACTTTACTGTAAAAGTCCCAAAACTTTTGAATAGAAAACTTGAGCTATGAATAAAGTTGAGTTTATATGCAAGAAATGGGACTTACAAAAACTTTTCTTTACTCACGAAAGTGTTGGCATGAGCGATAAAAACTTTGAATTCAGTTTGAATTAAGAGGGTCACTTCCAAAAGAGGAGGGGCCATCTCCAAAGAGGAAAATGCAAACTGATGATTAAAAAGTTGTATTTGCAATGACCAACTCATAGATCAGAGGGCATATTCAAACTCCCCAGGTTCAAATTGTAGAGGGGGAAAATTTGGAGCAAATTTGGAGGTGCTTTGATATGAATATCAAAGTGACTTGTGAATTCCATCCAAATTTGAATTTAAATTTGAAACTGTGTCACAAATTGTCAAATGTCCAAATGGCTTTTGGATTTGGGTCCTGCATGGATGAATTTACAATGTGTCAAAAATTTGGAGATATTTTGGGGCAGAGGGGAGCTGTGGGCCCCACTGGTCAGTGAGAGGAGGGGGACCTAACTTACTGCCGAAGTAACTCTGTTCTCAGTTCACACCCGAGCTCACACCGAGCCACCGCGAGGCGCCACGTGCTGCCACCGAGGAACCGGAAGCACCTCCCGAGCTGCTCCGGAGTCGGTTTGCTCGCGCCCTTATGAACCCCACCGAGTGAACGACGCTCCCGCAAACCGCCTCCCACAGCTGCCGTCGGTCACCTCGCGTTTTTCCTCGCCGAGCTGCTGCCGCACGGAAGAACACGGTCGGTTCCTCGACGCCCGGTCAGCTCAACGAGTCGCACGCCGCGCTGAGTCCCTCCACCGCGTCGCCAGACCTCACTGAATGTGACCGACGCAAGAAATCGGTGCTAAACCCACGGGAACCCCGGCGGCGAGCTCAATCCTTCCCCACGGCACCGGCGAAGTCGCCGCTGCAAGAATCCGTCACCCAGCCACAACAGAGCACCTCCCGTTGAGTTGCAAAAGCGAAAAGGTGCGCCTGTAACTCTTCTTGCTTCACAGCAACGCCGGCAGCGTGCCACAGCCCGTGCTCGCCGGAATTTAACTTTTCCCGCGGACATGCGATATGAACCGTAGGCAGCAAACCGAGAAATTAGGGAAGCACGGTGCACCACTCATCACCAGACCTAGAAACCCAGTTGTATACATCCGTGCGGGCACGTGAGATCAAGAACTAGGGAGGACCGTTGAGGAAACCCTCGGTTCTTCGAATTTTTCCAGTTTTCCCCGAAATCGCCCTAGGTCGCACGGTGAGACCCTAGTTGCTGTCGTTTCTCGCGAGATCAGAGCCCTGGACGTCGCTCCTGAGGTGGTGGCGATGCTGTAGGAGCTAACCGGAGCAAGGTTAGAGCACTACAGTGCCCTAGCAACATCGCCGAAGTTGCCACAGCCGCTATCGCCGTCGCACCTAGGTTTCCGGCCATCGTCGAGCTGAGATAAGCCTGGCAACGTGTTCCTGGCATGAGAATACGTGGGGGCGGCGAGATCCAGCAAGTTCCGAGGACCGGAACCCACTCCCGGCGAGAGCTCCGGCGAGCTCGGTGGCGCGGGAGTGCGGGCGGCTGGAGGAAGACGAAGACGGGGGCTGGCTCACGCGTCAGTCGCTGTTGCGAGGGAGTGGGATTGTCTGTGGCCTCAGATCGGTTTGTGACAACGCGGGGACAGGTCTGTGGCCCCGTGTGGCGTGAACGCAGCAGCTGACACGTGGGGATGGGACCACTGTCAGAGTTTAAACTTTTCCCGAATTAATTTGAATTCCAGATTCGGTTCAAATTTTAGAACCTCATAACTTTTGCTAGGAAGCTCCAAATTTAGTGCTTCAAATTGGGTTGGATTCAGGATAAAAAGCTCTATCCAAGTATGCAACCCAATTTGCATGAAAACCAATAGAAAATTCTGGAGAATTCTGTAAATCGTTTCAGCAAATGAATTTTAGAGGGAGTCTGGTTCATCCAAAATTCCCCAAATTTTGCCAGAATATTATTTAGGATATTAGGAGACTACTGTAAAAGTTTTAGCTCAATTGGAGTTGATTTAATTAGAGTAATTCTGATTCCAAGTTTCTGTATTCAAATGAATACAGAAACATTTTCAGGAAATTTCCAAAACTTGGAAATTCAATTCTAGAACTTCCTTAGCTCCAAAAATCCTAGGAAAATTCAGGCATACTATCTGAGCTATGTAGGAAATTATGGTTCACTTAGATTTGCATGAAAGTGCAAGTTTAATCAGAATTAATTCCTTTATGCTTAAATGCTTAGGGAATTGTTCTGGGTGATCCACTTATTGAAATGTTCTGAATTTTGGTCCAGAGAACTTTCTTGTGACAAGGAACTCCCAAGAAAATTCCCAGCTCCATTGGAGCCTTGGATCATTATGTCATGTTCAACCTTATTAGTTAATCCCCACCCAAGTGATGAACCCCACTTCTCACTTGATGATAGTGCTTAGACACAAACCCAAACCACTAGCACCAGTTTCACTTTAAATTCTTAAACAAAGTTCCAGTTTCAAACTTGTCTTTAGAACTTGTTAGCAAAAAGTTTTATAATTAAACATATATACATATTCATAACGTGTAGTGCTTGAACGTGGAAAGTGAAGGTTTGATCAAGGAGCAAGAAGGGCAGGAATTGAACTTCAAGACATCAACAACTAACCTCATATTATCTGACTTTAGTCACCTGCAAAACCTAGGCAAGCCCCGGTTTGCACTTAAGTTGTTTTTAAAGTTTTCCCTTTGTTCACTACTATTGGTCAAGGTTTGTATGTGCATTAGGTCAAGGATGTGTGATACTCCACTTGCATAACCAAACATGAATCCCTGAGGTCAAGGGTAGCATTGTGTCATCGCTGTAGAATAAGGCCGTGCTAAATAGGCTAGGACATCCGGTAGAAGGCGAGTAGTTGGAAACTACTCGCGAGCTATAGTTCAGAATATCATAAGTATGGTTGGGATAGGAAGCAAACTAAACTTTACATTTCTAAAGATGAGACCGGGCAGAGGGGTTAGGCTGCGACAAGACGAGGTCTTGGTCGAGTAGCTCTGCCTGTGTTGGTTAAGGACTGATGCGTATGCCGCGTCCAGGAGCAAGTATTGAGTTGTGTACCGGATGCTTACTGATATATGGGAACCAGGGAACCGATGTACCAGGTTCACTGGATTGTAGAGGCATACCACATCGTCTCGTTGGACCTATGAGCCCGAGACGACGCGACCGGTTCTACAGTTTAGTGTCCTGAGAAAGGTTGCCACATACGACGTAATGAAGGACGCCAGAGTTGGGTCTTCAGAGGCGGGCGTATGTGTCGAGTTATCCGGGTAGTGTTTGATTCGAATCACCGTCCCTCGCGGTTATTGAGTACCGCTTGCTCCCATGTTGTGACGTAGTTAATCAACTTGTGTGGAAACAGTTTGCAAAAGTATAAATGCTGTTATGATTATGTTAAGTTGCATGAAAACCATGTTTGAAGTAGAGATAGAGCTAACTAAAGTTATTTTCTACCTTGGGGCAAGTAACATTGGAATGAAGCGTTTCTTGTTTGATTGTGGAGTTCCAATGTTGCTGACCGCAAGGTCATTATTATTATGGCTAAAATTTGAAAGTTAAGGATGAACTCGTAGGTGAGTCTTTTCGCAAATGACAGGCTTAGGTCTTAGGTTACTTTCATGTAGAGTTTCATGTCTTAGGAGAGACGGTTAAGTCTTGCTGAGCCTTGTTCTCACTCTTGCTATATAAGTGGTTTTGCAGGTAAGCATCGACGCTATAAAGAGGGTTGTCCGGTGAGACTCGGAAACTTCCGAGTCATGTCACACATGGAGAACCTAGCCGCTGCCTGTCCTCATGTTGCTAGCGAGAGGAGTCCGCGGGCTGGACCTCTGCTCGAGTGCTTCTTAGATATTTGACGTGAGCTGTTTATAGACTTTCGCTGTAGCTATTTTATGTAAATTATTTACAAAGAACAGTTGTAAGCTTCCGCTTTTGATTTATGTAATACTGTGTTCCTTATATATGTGTTCTGTTGGGTGCCGCACAACACGGCACCACCCAATGTGATTCCTCGGGCAAGGCGGCACGACCCCGTGATCAAGGTCGGGCCCCGTCATTTACGCCCGCTGCCTACCGCTCGGGGGCAGGCGGCGTTCTTCTGCTAGACACGTTGCGGGCCCGGAGCCCTCCTCAGAGGAGAGGGGGGTCCGGCCCCGCAGGACACGTGGAGCCTCCGGATCTCTCCCCGCGGAGGGGGAGGTCCGGCTTCTGTCAGCCACGTGGCAAGCCCGGAGCTCTCCTCTGAGAAGAGGGAGGTCCGGCCCTGCTGGACACGTGGCGCCTTCGGACCTCTCTCCCGTGGAGGGGGGAGGTCCGGCTTCTGTATGCCACGTGGCGGGCCCGGAGCTTTCCTCTGAGGAGAGGGAGGTCCGGCCCCGCCGGACGCGTGGCGCCTTCGGAGCTCTCCCTGCGGAGAAGGGCGAGTTCCTTAGGCTTTTTCCCCTGTGCGCGGGGGTACCCCATATCGCGGGTACCGACAACGCCCATACCTTGCCCGTACAAGGTATTTGTCGGTACCCTCAATACCGGGTACCCCCGCGCGCAGCGTAAAACTTCCTAAGGACCTCGCTCCCTCTGCAGGGGCGAGGTTTGAAGGTGCCACGTGTCCAGCAGGGCCGGAGCTCCTCTCCCCACGGAGGATAGCTCCGAGCCTGCCACGTGGCCTAGGAGGCCGGACCTCACCCCCTCTGCAGGGGCGAGCTCTGAAGGCATGGGTAGGGCGGCAGGACGAGGACTTCAACGCCAGCGCCAAGACATAATAGCTGGTAGGAAATCACCCTGGGGCCACCTGTCGGGTCCCGGGCCCCCCTTGTAAGCCACTCGAGCCTTGGACTATAAAAGGCTCGGGTAGGCAACGTTAGCAAGGGTTCGCACTCTAGCCATTCGCACCATGGGTTCGCACTCCAGCAACTCATACGCTAGACATCACTCATCCTCAAGCTCAGGACTCCGGTTCTGAGCAACAAGCAATACAGTGAGCTCCTCAGCTCACCGTGGACTTAGGGTTTTACGCTCCAGCGGCCCGAACCATGTAAAACACGCCGTGTCAAGCTCCTTCTTAACTCGTCCATACGCTTAAGCTCTCCGCAAGTGACTAGCCCCTCCGAAAAAGAACCTCCATGGGCTGCCCAGTGCAGGTCCGGGGGAAGTGTCGACCACACACTTCGACATTTGGCGCGCCAGGTAGGGGGCTTTTCCCTTGCGTGACGAGCTTCTGCTGACAAAGATGACGAAGCTTCCTTCAGCGGCAAGCTCTCCTCCCCCGCGTTCGCGGCGAACCGTGACCAGCGGGGAGTACATGTCAACACACTCAGGACGGAGTGTGTCGGCGCAAGCTGGTAGTCAGCAGCCGACTCCGGCAATGCAGGCTCCAACCAGCATGAGATCTTCTGCAGCGCTAAGCGTATTCCACAGGGGTGCGCTAGCTGCAGCAAGAGCGCTACTGCGCAATCCACCTGCTGGGGACGCACCTCATTCAGCAACCCAGCAGTGGATACGCGAGGTAGACCGCCTCGTCGTCGCCGCCGCAAACCCTCGACTTCGGCGGGGACGACACTCCGGCCAACCGGCTGTGTCGCTGACGCGCACGCCAACGGTTGACAGGCAGACGGCGGACTCCAGCTCCACCAGGCTTCCGTCAACGGACCTGAGGACAGAGCTGGAGCGGTGCCACTTGGGCCAGGATGCCCGGGTGTACCTCGAGCGACGCCGGGAAAGGTGTCGCAACCAAGAGGCTGGTGACAGCATGACGTCGGCCTCGACCAAGCCTGAAGAGCAGATCTTCGCCACGCGGACTCTGCCCCAGGCGTACGCCGTGCAGCATATGCCACAGCCATATGCTTTGCAAACGGCGTCCCCGGTCTATGGCGCAGCCTTGCCCATACCAGGGTACACAGTGCCAGTGGCGAACCAAGCGTTCGCGGCACCAACACCCGCGGCAATAGGAGCAGGATGTGCGGCCCTGGCACCTCACCTTCGCTTCGCGAGGTGGCCGCGCAAGTTTCGGCCGCACCTGCCCGAGAAGTAAGACGGCAGCGTTAACCCGGCAGAGTTTCTCCAGATCTACTCCACCGCCGTACTTTCCGCAGGACGGGATGAGGCTGTCATGGCCAACTACTTCCCCGTCGCCTTGACCGGCCCAGCCCGGTCTTGGCTCAAGAACCTCCCTCAGGGTTCCATAACTTCCTGGGGAGAGCTCTGCCGGCAGTTCATCGCCAACTTCGGCAGTTCCTACACCCGGCCTGGCACGGAGCTCGACCTCCATGCCATCCAGCAACAACCTGGGGAGTCGCTGCACTCCTTCATCCAGCGGTTCTCCCATGTACGCAACATCATCCCCCACATCCCGAATGCATCAGCGGTGGTCGCATTCCGACAAGGTGTGAGGGACAAGAAGATGCTCCAGAAGTTGGCCACCAAGGAGGTGCAAGACATCTCGGGGCTCTTCAGCCTGGCGGACAAGTGCACCAGGGCAGAAGACGGGCGTCATTGGCACTCACTGCCAGCTTACGAAGCCGGAAGACAGCCCGAAGACGGTGGAGTTCAAGCTGAGCTCCCGGCCACGTCAGACAGCCAAGAGCCAAGCACTGGCTGACTTCGTGGTGGAGTGGACGCCAACGAAGGCTTACCCAGGGGGCCACGAAGACGGTGAACCAAAGCACCGAGCTCCGGTCTTCACCGGGCCTCACTGGACGCTCTTCTTCAACGGCTCCTCGCGAAAGCAGGGGGCCGGTGCCGGCGTACTGTTTCTCATGCCATCGGGGGAGCATTCTGGGTACATGGTGCGTCTCAATTTCAAGGCAACCAACAACATGGTAGAGTATGAAGCACTCATCTTTGGCCTACAGACAGCCCTGTCTCTGGGTGCTTGCCAGTTGTTGGCACAGTGCGACTCCCAGCTGGTTATCAAGCAAGTTAAGGGCGAATGCCCCTGCAGTGACCTGCAGCTAGCTGCTTATCTGGTCCACGTGCAGATGTTGGAGAAAGACTTCCTCGCCTTGGACCTGCGCCATGTACCGTGCGCTGGCACGGCCGCAGCTGACGACCTCTCGACGAAGGCCTCCACCGGAGTCCCTGTGCCCGAAGGAGTCTTCGAGAGGACGTTGCCGTGGCCCACAGCCTGGCCCGCCGAGCTGGGCGAAGGGGGCTGAACCAGTGCCTCGAAGCTAGGCGGTCCCGGCGGCCCTACAGCCATGGATGCCACCAAAGGATCATAAGCGTCACTGGGGACTCCGTGCAACCCAGCGCTCAAGATCCAGAAGCTCAAGTAGTCCCGATGCATGGACCACGGAGGTCCGGGACTCCTTGAAGGACATCCTTCCTGATGAACGTGCATTCGCCGAACGGGTGGTGTGGTTGGCTAAGTGCTACGCGCTGGTATCTTTACTGGCGTGGCACCACGATATCCTATTGCGGTGCATAACCCATGAGGAAGGCTGCGACTAGCTTGCAGTAGTCCACGGAGGCGAGTGCTGGGAACGCTCATCGTCCCGCACGCTGGTCAGTTAAGCCACCCGGCATGGCTCCTACTGACCGAGAGCCACCTGGACGCCGTCAAACCAGTTAGGGATGCAATGCGTGCCAGGTCCACGCTAAGCAGACCCACACAACCGGTGCAGACGCACACCCAGAGCCGTCAGGGGGTACCGGCTCCTCCATGTCGAGGGCCAGCCGGACTTCCCAGGGCCGGGTCACGGGAACTACCCTTCCACATGGTATGCGGGGCCGAAGCCATGCTTCCCTCTGAGATCGCCATGGGGGTCCCCCCGTGTCCGGCGTACGACGAAGCCACGCATGACCCGCTCTGCGTGAAGATAGGCGCTCCAATGCTACCCCAGTAAGTTCACCATGCTTACTTAGGTGTTTATTTAAAATTACGCATTAATTTATATGAACACCTCCCCACGCTCTAGACATTGTGCGTCCATTGTACACTCAGTTCCTCTTTCCTGCTCTCATGCATAGTCGATATTTGCCGTCCTGCCGAAGGCGGTAGTGTTTGGGGTACCTGCCAGAGGCCCGGTGGCCTTCTGGATCTCCCCCTGTAAGGGTACTGTACCGCCAGTTGGTCTCCTCCGAGAAAAGACCTACGCTAGACCGGGGGGTCAGGAGCCTTGCTTTGCCCGGTCTTGCACCCAAAGCATGCGCACTCTGCCCCCCAGCACTATGGTCTGAGTACCAGGGGGCCGGACGGTTACACCCTGACTGGGGCTGGGGCCAGACCTCCGGGACCAAGTGCACTGGATTACCCAATGTAAGGGCCTCAGTTTTTGACACAAAAATGAAGTGTTCATCACCACACCACACACCTCATTTGAGGAAAGATGATGAACACAAATGAAGAGCAAGTAACCACCATCAACATGCTCATTAGAGAACAAACTCACACATTGCAAAAGTGGTATTTCCCACATGTGATATAGGTGGGCTGGACATATGAAAACTCCTACACTTTGCTAAGGATGTCCATGCCAAGTTTCACCCAAATTCAAAACCTTTTTGAGGTCATTTTGGGTATAGTTAGAAAGAGGGCAGTTTGAAACCATATTCAAATTCAAACTGTTTTTATCCCATGAATTTAAAAGTGGGAGGCATATTCTTACTCAGCACATTTTTGTGAGCTCACACACAAATTTTCACTCCATTTGGAGTTGATCTTGACATGAGCTAAGTGGGACAAATTCAAACTTTATTTGAATTCAAAACTGAACTTGTGCTGAAAGTCACTCAAACCAAACCCAATTTGAATTCTACTCAATTCAAATGGCTCATGGGTGAATAATTTGAATTACCAGGGGTACTATGGGGCTCACTGTTTACAACAGTGATTAGGAGTAAATTTCAGAGGTTAAAACTGGAAGTGGGACCCACATGTCAGCCACCACTTCAACTCAAACCGACTGAAATTTTCTCACTCGGTTAACCGCGCCGCCGCTGCGATCGCCACCGAGGGCAGCCGCCGCGCCAGCAGCTGCTTGCCCACACGCGGACATGAGGCGGTGCAGAGCCTTCTTAAGGCGCCCCCCCTCCTCGACTGAAGCATCACCCGTTCTTCCCCCGCAAGAACTCAGCGCCGACCGAAATTTTCCGCAGCTTGGAATCGAATGGAGATCGCCGATCACAGCTTCCTCCGTCCCCTCCAGAGCCACGGCAAGGTACTAGAGACCTTCCTCCGTCTTCCCCACTGCTAGAACTCAGTTGAAACCGATTGATATCGGCTGTGCCGAAAGATCAATTCGGTGACTTAGAACCGCCGCACCTCGGGCTCCCGTGGACAGCCCAACCAGGGCGTTGTCACGCCCGAGCCAAGGCACCCTTGGACGCGCTGGTAACCGGTGCTGCTCACCCCCGAGCCACAGCTTGAGTGGTTGCTCACCGGCGGCGAATTTCCAGTTTTCCCCTTTCTGTGTGCAGAACGACCTTCGGGTGCGATTCCGTTGAATTCATGCTCGAGAAAGGATTAGAGGGCCTCAATCCGCTCTCACACAAACTAAACACGGTAACACACAAGTTGCCTTCACAACCCTTGGCCGGAGAACCTCTGTACCCGGCGTAATTCGAGGTTTACCAATGGCGGAATAAACGGGAGGCATCGGGCGCACGGTGAGGACCTACTTCGGGCCTTCCCCGAGCTGCCTCAAGCTCATGTCGACCTTCCCTGAGGTCCACTGATGCTTCCCGACCGGTTCCTCGAGTAGTTGAGGTGCTAGGGGAGTCAGCCGACACGACCGAAGTTGTTCCGAGGCGGCGGCTCGTCGCCGACCAAACACCGGCCGTTGTCATGAAGAGCTGACCCCAGAAACATGTTCCCTGAGTGAAAGTAGGCAGGGGCGGACAAAATCGTGAAGTTTGGAGCTGTACAGAAGCCGGCGGCGAGCTCTCCGGCGAGGTCCCTAGGCGGCGGAGCGCGTGCATCGCGAGGTTGAAGAAGGGGGTGGACCCCAGCTGTCAGCGGCCGATATTTTGAATCGGGATCAGGCTGCGGCCGGGATTGGGTGTGCTGGCGCGCAAAATACTTGTGGGCTGCGGTGTGCTGTCGCCTCGGCGTGCGACGTGTGTCCCCGGGGCCCACGCCCGAGTTTAAACTTTTCCCCGATTTTCAGATTTCCTTCAAACTTCAAATCCTCATAACTTTGGCTAGAAAGCTCCAAATTGAGTGAACCAAATTTTGCTGGATTCAGCTCTCTGAGTACTTTCCAGCAAATCAAGTTTCACTTCATGAAATTCCTTATTTCTCCAGAATTAATTCCTCAATATTTAAAATGTTTGGAATTTTAACTGGAGAATCCTTTGGAGGAAAATCCTGAAATTTTGCTTGGATGTTCACCAAAATATACCTGAACTACCATAAAAATTTCAGACCCATTTGAGCTCATTTAATCCACCTAATGGTGTGATTAGTGAAACTGTTCCAGAGAAAATAGAAAATGTTCAGAAACATTTTCAGAATTTTCTCTGAAATTGTTTAGCTCATAAATTTAGTTAGGAACTTCCAAATTAAGTGAGACCAACTCCATTAGAACCCTCTGAAAACCTAGTTTCCAGAAAGTCATAGTTTGTTTCATGAAAATACTTAGAACACCCTAAAAGCCTTTAATTAAGGTCAAGTACATGATTAATTGTGGAGGGCTCAAATGAGCTTTGCTGCAACTAAAACTTGACCAAGTCTCTGTTTAGGTTGTGACCAAGCCACAGTAAAAGTTTCACAGTCATTGGGTCTGTCTAGTGAGAGTTATAGACTTCACAACTTCAAACTCAATACAAATGCATTTAAATTGATACATATATTGCTTCTATCATGTAGTCGCTAAGGTCGAGGAGGAACCCGAAGTCCTAGACTTCGTTACTCCGGAGGAGCAGCTAGCTTACGACCAAGAGCAGCAAGGAAAGCTCCAGTTTGCACTAACCTTTTACAAGTTGTTTATTGTTTTGAGCACATACTTGATTACTTTATTCTTTGCATTAGAGTCTTGTTTGGGAATCCAACTGCATAGCCAAGAAAACCACGGGTTGGGTTTAGGATTGCAAACCCCGTTAGCTACTGCAATGCTAAGATAGTGTAGGGTTCGGTACAAGTCGAGTAGTTGGAACTACTCGCGAGCATAGGCTAGAGGCACTCGACTCGGGTAGTGATAGCACATGAAACACATGGCAAGAAAATGAGACCAAGTGGAGGGTAAGGGCAGCAGGACGTTGGGGCCTGTGTGCTGTGGCTCCGCTTGTGTCGATTGAGGACCGAGCCGTGTGCGGGCCTGTTGAACAAGCTAGAACAGTACCGAAGACCTACCGGCTATATGGGAACCGGGAAACTGATGTAACTCGGGTAGCTGGGTATTGAGGCATTGCCCGTCGTTCAGAGGGTAGGTTGAGAGCTTGAGGTGTAAATCGGCTGGCGGCACTGAGATGCGCGTGCAGAGACCTCTTGCTCGGGACGATGGAACCGGTTCAATATTTGGCTGACGGGTGAAAGGTAGTGGCGTACGGCGTCCGTGATGGTTGTTGTAGGCAACATCGAGTACGGGCGTACGTGACGGGTTATTCGGGTAACCCTGCAGGTGTAAATCGATTATAATCGCCGTCCCTCGCGGTCAGTGAGTACCACTTGTTCACTGTACCGTGACGTAGAAAGAACAGGCTAGTTGCATGTTAAAATGTTGCTGATTGAAAGATGGACTTGATTGCTAATGATTTGCTGTAGTCTAGAGCTAACTAAAGTTCATTTCAACTTTGGGCAAAGTACATGAGAGAAATGTGTTTCTTGTTTGATTGCGGCTCTCTCATGTGCCTTAGCGTAAGGTTTTCCACAACCTGCTGCTAGAACTTGAAAGTAAGGTTCTACTAATTAGGCGAGTCCTTTGCAAATGATTTTTTACCTCATGTAACCCATCACCCCTCATGTAGAAGTCCCATGTTTAGGTGACACGGGTCAGACTTGCTGAGCCTTCGTGCTCACTGCTTGTGTTTGAAGCTTTTGCAGGGTTTTATGAGGAAGGGACTCCCGAAGAGGAGACGGAACCCCAGGAGGGGAACCCCGTCGAGTGGGAGTCGTGCACGCCGCAGAGTTAGTGTGCGTGTGTGCTAGCAAGGAAACGTTCAAGGGCTGAACGTGCACTTGATGCTTAGTCTACGCCCGCGAGTGTAGACTGAACTTATTTTGATGTAAACATGTTCATAACTTGTTTATGTAATAAAATTTCGCTTCCGCTTTGTACCTTTGACGTGTGTTATATGGTGCTGTGCAACGCAGCACCCCTCAGCGTGATCCTGGCTCGACAAGACCAATGGGGTCGTGTCAGCGTTGGTATCAGAGCTCGCTTGAGTTTTAACACAGTACAAAGGTCATTTTTTTCAAAAATCCAGTGAGGAACGAGTTAGTAGCCCGTATAAGGATGTTATTAGCATATAGAAAGTGGCATATTAACCTATTTGTTATGTCGGAAAATCGTGTATCTCGGGACGTTTATGTCTTGGGGGGTACACGTGAGCGCTGTCCACCAGTGCGCACAAGCTGAAGGGTGGAGCCCCACGGGTGGCAGATAACCCGACCCGCTGTCACAACCGGTTTTTCCGAAGAAACAACCAAGTGAATATCACATGTATGCCAGGATCATTTTCTCATACATGTGATGACAAATAGTGAAGCATCATTTATTACAAGCCAGGTGTCGAATATAAATAAGTCTTACATCGCAAATGTCTCAATGGACACTAATGCTTCATCACAAGTAAATAAACTAGCAGCGGAATATTATTCTTTAGGGCTCCATCACAGGCGTTGCCCGGGGGTCTTCATGAACCTAAAAACCTTCCTCGGGTCCAAAATCTTGGTCATTATACACCACCTCATTATCTTGACCTGAGAAGCAATATAAACCAACAAATATGCAAGGTTGAGTACCAATGGTACTCGGCAAGTGTGGGAAAATTATATCATGCATGGCTAGAACAAGGAGAGGTTGAACTCATGGTTAAAGCACTACGCAATTAATACCTATCACCTTAGCTTATTAAGCACCTACATTACTACACAGGTGAAATGGTCCCAATCTCCCATCCCATCATCATAATCCAATAACCATAACATCATTTCCAATGTTAAGCTCCCCGCTTAACTTCCAAAACCATCAATCCTCTAATCATGATTAAGTCCAGGCCGCTCTTAACCGTGAGCACGGCTGTCAAGACAGTTTTGACTCTGCAGAGTTTGTACCACTGTACCCACAAGTAGTGATTTCATCCCCCGTTGCCGGGTGGACTAAAAGAACCTCCATTATGCCAGTGGCTACGATCCACATTCACACTTCCCAGGTGTGCGGCCAGGAGATCACTACAAAGCCTTTACAAAGGGATTCCCGACGAGTGTGGGCCCACTGAGGTTTCACCCCTAACAGCATACAAGAGGCTCCAACCCCGCTGCAGTGGCCCCCTCTTGAGCCTTGCGGTTCATATGGTAGTCCAGCTGACACCTACTCCCCGCACCATCCAACACACCCATACTACGCCGAGGATACACCTAATTAATTGGCCAAGCTGCCCCATCTCAGCATGTGGTTGGCACTGTAAAGCCGGGTTACATGCTCCATGAACCGGTCCTTAGGATCCAGGCAAGTACTAAACACAAACCCAAGTCTCGTGCACCCAGCACACAACCAAAACATCCAACTTGCCTTGATCCCTACCTCTACATAACTCACAATGTCTCATTCAAGAGTATGGTAATATAAACGGATGATCTCAGTTCCCAAATATCCCATTCTAAGCATGGCTAAGCAAATGCATGTAAATAAATGACATGACAAAATAAATCCCAACCCAAGCTACAAGGAAACAAGGTAATGCAATTCTAGGGAAACTTCCTAGCATGGGTTTCATAATTAACTTGACAATGCAAATAATTCTATCTACACATCCTAGCATAGGATCAAAGTGGTCAAGGACACTTGCCTCCTTCTTGCTGCTCTTGAAATGGGTAGTCCTGATCTTGGAAAGGAATAACTTGCTCTTGAACAGGTTCTACTTCATATCATCACACATAGCAAAAGAAAAACAACAATCATAAGACATAGTTCACACTTCTACTTCATACAAACCACACATTTCATATTTATGAAATTCATTCACCATTATATGTGTTGTGGTTACTTTGTGTGTTGATCTGTGGCTTGCACACACTTTTATTTTTATGTGTATGATTCCTACTTTGGTGTTCATATTTATACTTACATACTATATATATATATATATATATATATATATATGTATATGTATATATGTGTGTGTTTCAGTTTTAAATAAATTCCTTATATTAAACTACCAAGTATGTAAGAAAAGTATTTTTCTTCTCCATATGTGCCTTCATAATTTCTATCAACCCTAAACTGAATTCTTTGGATTTTAGAAACTCCATATATCATTTACTATTTGCTATATTTTCAGATTTATATTCCTATGCATAATTGTGTATTTTATTATGAAATTAGTAATACACATCATCTAAACAGTATAGGTTCTGGTCCTAAATGATTTAATAACATATTTTGACCTTGGCTTCTGATGTAGACTATTTCATAATTATTTTCCCTATTTTTCTATAACTATTCTTTACTTAAAAATGTGTCCCTATACTAATAAATGTGAATAATAGATGAAACAGATTCATTTCAACCCAAAAATATATTTTTATCTCACTCCAAAGTTTTCTAAGTACTGAGAAAGTTTTTAATTAATTTTGACAATTATGTTTGTCCCACTTTTTAATTTTTAAACACTAGTTACATATTCAGTTTTCTAAATTAACTACTAAACAGGGTTAAAATAATGAACTCACCCCATTACAGGGTCTATAATATTATTTTCATAATTTCCAGGGGTCTAGCTACACTTATCAGAGGTGTTTTTCCTAATTTCTATTAAGTCCAGGGGCTAAAACTGATTTTTAAATGAATTTACATGATTTTCTGGAGTTCCAGGGGCTAGATCTGAAGTTTCCGGGGCTAGCTCTCAATTCCAGAGAACCCCAGGGGGTAGCACGTAAGAATTCCAGTCTTTATAATGCGGGGCTGACGTGGACCGTCCGATTTTAAACCGACGGCTGAGATTATAACGTCGAACCGGTACGCGGGGATTTAAAGTCTACCGTGCGATTTAAAATAAACGGCGCACAAGCGGCCACGTCGCTCTGATCGAGCGCGGGCGGCGCTGCCGGCGGCGCACGGCGGCGGGAAGCGGCGATCTCGCCGGAAAGTTTCGGATCCTCGAGAATTCTGCCTAAAACTGTGATCTTATGGCATAGATCGGTAGAGGAGAGGTCAGGGATCTCACCTCGGGGGTTTTCTCGAGCTCGGGGGTCCTGGAAAGTGATCGGCGGCGAGGTCCGAGGCAAAACCACGGCGAAGCTCGTCGGCGCTGGGTTTACACCGTAAGTCTTCGGGTTTTCTGCACCTGCAAAGTTCCCCGGAGGCGGTGGATCAAGACCAGCGAGTTAGATCAGAGTTTCCGAGCTTAGATCGGCCAGAATTCACCGGCGAAGTCTCGGTGCTCACCGGAGTGAAAATCGGCGATCGCGTGGGAAAAACCGATCGGGGCTGGGGTTTTTATAGCCGGGGGAGGGCGGTGGGTCTGTTGCGATCGAGTTTGAGTCGTTTGGGACCAGAATTCGGGCTGCGGGACACGGAAATCCGGTCGGTTGCGATCGCGCGCGCGGGAGAGGGTCCGGGGTCGCGGGGTTAGGGATGACAGGCGGGTCCCACCCGTCTGTGAGAGACGGCGCGGCGTGCGCGGGGGGCGGGCTGGCGCGGGGGAGACTGGGCCGGCTGGCGGGTTTCGGCCCACTGGCCGGTTTTTTTCCCGTTTCTCTTTTTCTTTTTCCATTTCTTTTCTGTTTTGAGTATAATTTGAATTCCAGTTTGAATTTGAATTTTTGCAAAACATGCAACACGTCCAAAAATTTTTAAATTCCCCTCTGAACATGGTTTAGGGTTTTGAATCAAAATTTGGGGTGTTACAGCTCTACCCCCCTTAAAAGAAATCTCGTCCTCGAGATTGGTGTTTCTAAGAAAACAATTCCGGAAATTGTGCTTTAAGCTCATCTTCCCGTTCCCAGGTGGCTTCCTCTTCTGAGTGATGCTTCCACTGCACCTTGCACATCCGGATTCTTTTATTTCTGGTGAGGCATTCCATCATCTCCAAAATCTTGTATGGTTGCTCGGCATAAGACAAATCTTCAGCTACATCCACTTCATTCATGGGTAACACCTCCTCAGGCGTCCTCAGGCGTTTCTTGAGTTGTGACACATGGAATACATCGTGCACGTCCGATAGATGAACCGGTAACTCTAGTTGGTACGCCACTTCGCCTTTCCTTTCCAAAACTTGAAAGGGTCCGATGTATGTCACACCCGGTTTTTCCGAAGAAAACAACCAAGTGAATATCACATGTATGCCAGGATCATTTTCTCATACATGTGATGACAAATAGTGAAGCATCATTTATTACAAGCCAGGTGTCGAATATAAATAAGTCTTACATCGCAAATGTCTCAATGGACACTAATGCTTCATCACAAGTAAATAAACTAGCAGCGGAATATTATTCTTTAGGGCTCCATCACAGGCGTTGCCCGTGGTCTTCATGAACCTAAAAACCTTCCTCGGGTCCAAAATCTTGGTCATTATACACCACCTCATTATCTTGACCTGAGCAGCAATATAAACCAACAAATATGCAAGGTTGAGTACCAATGGTACTCAGCAAGTGTGGGAAAATTATATCATGCATGGCTAGAACAAGGAGAGGTTGAACTCATGGTTAAAGCACTACGCAATTAATACCTATCACCTTAGCTTATTAAGCACCTACATTACTACACAGGTGAAATGGTTCCAATCTCCCATCCCATCATCATAATCCAATAACCATAACATCATTACCAATGTTAACCTCCCCGCTTAACATCCAAAACCATAACATCATTTCCAAAGTTAAGCTCCCCGCTTAACATCCAAAACCATAACATTTTTTCCAAAGTTAAGCTCCCCGCTTAACTTCCAAAACCATCAATCCTCTAATCATGAATAAGTCCAGGCCGCTCTTAACCGTGAGCACGGCTGTCAAGACAGTTTTGACTCTGCAGAGTTTGTACCACTGTACCCACAAGTAGTGATTTCATCCCCCGTTGCCGGGTGGACTAAAAGAACCTCCATTATGCCAGTGGCTACGATCCACATTCACACTTCCCAGGTGTGCGGCCAAGAGATCACTACGAAGCCTTTACAAAGGGATTCCCGACGAGCGTGGGCCCACTGAGGTTTCACCCCTAACAGCATACAAGAGGCTCCAACCCCGCTGCAGTGGCCCCCTCTTGAGCCTTGCGGTTCATATGGTAATCCAGCTGACACCTACTCCCCGCACCATACAACACACCCATACTACGCCGGAAATACACCTAATTAATTGGCTAAGCTGCCCCATCTCAGCATGTGGTTGGCACTGTAAAGCCGGGTTACATGCTCCATGAACCGGTCCTTAGGATCCAGGCAAGTACTAAACACAAACCCAAGTCTCGTGCACCCAGCACACAACCAAAACATCCAACTTGCCTTGATCCCTACCTCTACATAACTCACAATATCTCATTCAAGAGTATGGTATAATAAACTGATGATCTCATATCCCAATTATCCCATTCTAAGCATGGCTAAGCATATGCATGTAAATAAATGACATGACAAAATAAATCCCAACCCAAGCTACAAGGAAACAAGGTGATGCAATTCTAGGGAAACTTCCTAGCATGGGTTTCATATTTCAGTTGACAATGCAAATAATTCTATCTACACATCCTAGCATAGGATCAAAGTGGTCAAGGACACTTGCCTCCTTCTTGCTGCTCTTGAAATGGGTAGTCCTGATCTTGGAAAGGGATAACTTGCTCTTGAGTAGGTTCTATATCACACCATCACACATAGCAAAAGAAAAACAACAATCATAAGACATAGTTCACACTTCCACTTCATACAAACCACACATTCATATTTATGAAAGTTCTTTACCATTATATGTGTTGTGGTTACTTTATGTGTGTTGAGTGGTGGCTTGCATGCATTTTTAACCATGTGTATATGATTCCTTCTTTTGTGTCCACCTTTATACTTGCATACAATATGCCTTCACAATTTCTATCAACCCTAAACTGAATTCTTTGTATTTTAGAAACTCCATTTATCATTTACTAGTTTCTATATTTTCAGATTTATATTCCTATGCATAATTGTGCATTTTATTATGAAATTAGTGATACACATCACCTAAACAGATTAGGTTCTGGTCCTAAATAATTTAATATCATATTTTGACCTTGGCTTCTGATGTATACTATTTCATAATTATTTTCCCTATTTTTCTATAACTATTCTTTACTTAAAAATGTGTCCCTATACTTAATAAATGTGAATAATAGATGAAACAGATTTATTTCAGCCAAAAATATATTTTTATCTCATTCCAAAGTTTTCTAAGTACTGAGAAAGTTTTTAATTAATTTTGACAATTATGTTTGTCCCCCTTTTTAATTTTTAAACACTAGTTACATATTAAATTTTCTAAATTAAATACTAAACAGGGTTAAAATAATGAACTCACCTCATTACAGGGTCTATAATATTATTTTCATAATTTCCAGGGGTCTAGCTACACTTGTCAGAGGTGTTTTTCCTAATTTCTATTAAGTCCAGGGGCTAAAACTGATTTTTAAATGAATTTACATGATTTTCTGAAGTTCCAGGGGCTAGATCTGAAGTTTCCGGGGCTAGCTCTCAATTCCAGAGAACCCCAGGGGGTAGCACGTAAGAATTCCAGTCTTTATAACGCGGGGCTGATGTGGACCGTCCGATTTTAAACCGACGGCTGAGATTATAACATCGAACCGGTACGCGGGGTTTTAAAGTCTACCGTGCGATTTAAAATAAACGGCGCACAAGCGGCCACGTCGCTCTGATCGAACGCGGGCGGCGCTGCCGGCGGCGCACGGCGGCGGGAAGCGGCGATCTCGCCGGAAAGTTTCGGATCCTCGAGAATTCTGCCTAAAACTGTGATCTCATGGCATAGATCGGTAGAGGGGAGGTCAGGGATCTCACCTCGGGGGTTTTCTCGAGCTCGGGGGTCCTGGAAAGTGATCGGCGGCGAGGTCCGAGGCAAAACCACGGCGAAGCTCGTCGGAGCTGGATTTGCACCGTAAGTCTTTGGGTTTTCTGCACCTGCAAAGTTCCCCGGAGGCGGTGGATCAAGACCAGCGAGTTAGATCAGAGTTTCCGAGCTTAGATCGGCCAGAATTCACCGGCGAAGTCTCGGTGCTCACCGGAGTGAAACTCGGCGATCACGTGGGAAAAACTGATCGGATCGGTGGTTTTTATAGCCGGGGGAGGGCGGTGGGTCTGTTGTGATCGAGTTGGAGTCCGCGGGGACCGGAATTCGGCTGCGGGGACGAGTTTCCAATCGGTTAAGATCGAGCGCGCGCGCGGGGAAAGAAGTCCGGGGTCGCGGGGCTCGGGTTAGGGATGACAGGTGGGTCCCACCCGTCAGCGAGGGGCAGCGCGGCGCGCGCGGGGGCGGGCTGGCGCGGGGGTTGCTGGGCCGGCTGGGGTTTCGGCCCACTGGCCAGTTTTTTTTCCCGAATTCCTTTTTCTTTTTCCATTTCTTTTCTGTTTTGGGTATAATTTGAATTCCAGTTTGAATTTGAATTTTTGCAAAACATGCAACACGTCCAAAAATTTCTAAATTCCCCTCTGAACGTGGTTTAGGGCTCTGAATTCAAAATTTGGGTTTTGACTAAAAATTTGGGGTGTTACAGCTCTACCCCCCTTAAAAGAAATCTCGTCCTCGAGATTGGTGTTTCTAAGAAAACAATTCCGGAAACTGTGCCTTAAGCTCATCTTCCCGTTCCCAGGTAGCTTCCTCTTCTGAGTGATGCTTCCACTGCACCTTGCACATCCGGATTCTTTTATTTCTGCTGAGGCGTTCCATTGTCTCCAAAATCTTGTATGGCTGTTCGGCATAAGACAAATCTTCAGCTACATCTACTTCATTCATGGGCAACACCTCCTCAGGCGTCCTCAGACATTTCTTGAGTTGTGACACATGGAACACATCGTGCACGTCCGATAGATGAACCGGCAACTCTAGTTGGTACGCCACTTCGCCTTTCCTTTCCAAAACTTGAAAGTGTCCGATGTATCGAGGTGACAACTTCCCTTTCACCTTGAACCGACGAAGTCCTCTGATAGGGGACACCTTGAGATAAACATAGTCTCCCACGTTGAAAACGAGCTCTCTTCTTCGTACGTCAGCATAACTCTTCTGGCGTGTTTGTGCTATCCTCAAGTTGTTGCCAATCTCCCTCACCTTCGCTTCGGCTTCTTGTAGCACTTCTGGACCAAACACTTTACTTTCTCCTGTTTGGTTCCAAAATAGGGGAGTTCTGCATTTCCTTCCATACAAAGCTTCAAACGGTGACATCTTCATACTAGCTTGATAACTGTTGTTATAGGAAAACTCCGCATACGGTAAGTTCTTGTCCCAACTCCTATTGTTTTTGAGTGCACATGCTCTTAACATATCTTCAAGGATCTGATTGGTTCTCTCCGTCTGCCCGTCAGTTTGGGAATGATAGGCAGAGCTGAAATTCAGATGGGTTCCCATGGTTTCATGCAACTTTTGCCAAAACCTCGAGGTAAACTGTGTCCCTCGATCCGACACTATCTTCTTTGGCACTCCATGGTAACACACAATCCTTGACATGTACAATTCTGCCAATTTGGATCCGCTGTAGCTTTCTTTCACCGGAATGAAATGAGCTACCTTGGTTAGCCTATCAATAATGACCCATATTGAATCATACCCGGATTGGGTCCTAGGCAATCCCACGATAAAATCCATGCTGATTTCTTCCCACTTCCATTCAGGCACTTTGAGTGGTTGCAATAATCCCGCGGGTCGTTGATGTTCTGCTTTCACCAACTGACATGTGTCACATAGGGCAACATGTTCCGCGACATCTCGCTTCATGCCATACCACCAATACCTGCTCTTGAGGTCCTGGTACATCTTCGTACTCCCAGGATGAATGGAATAGTCAGAATCATGAGCCTCCTTTAAAATCAATTCACGGATCTCCTTCATTTCTGGCACACAGATCCTTTTCCCGTGCCACACCGTTCCTTGTTCATCCTCTCTAAAACCAGGAGCTTTATTTTCCTTGATGAGCTGTCTGATCTCTTGTATTCTCTCATCATTCTTTTGGCCCTCGCGTATGTCTCGCTCAAGTGTGGAGTCCACTTCCATGGCGATGGCTTCACCACTATTTACTAGACATAGATTGAGCCTTATAACCTCGTCCTTCAATTCTGCAGGCATGTCCTTCAAGCTCAACTTATTGACCTGCACTTTTCGACTCAAAGCATCGGCCACGACGTTTGCTTTCCCGGGATGATAGTTGATGCCCACATCAAAGTCATTGATTAGCTCTAGCCATCTCCTTTGTCTGAGGTTGAGATCTGGCTGTGTGAATATGTACTTCAAACTCTTATGATCCGTATATATCTCTGTCCTTTTCCCCATCAAATAGTGCCGCCAAATTTTCAACGCGTGTACCACTGCAGCTAGTTCTAGGTCATGTGTAGGATAGTTCTTCTCGTGCTTCCGAAGCTGCCGGGATGCATATGCCACGACATGTCCTTCTTGCATGAGAACACATCCCAACCCGTTTCCAGAGGCATCGCGGTACACTGTGAAATTCTTCTGCATGTCTGGCATAACCAACACTGGGGCTGTTGTCAATCTCTTCTTTAGCTCTTGAAAGCTCGTCTCGCACTGTGGCGTCCAGGTGAATGTAATTCCCTTTTCCAACAGTTTGGTGAGAGGTCTCGAGATCTTGGAGAATCCCTCAATAAACCGTCGATAGTATCCAGCCAATCCCAAAAAGCTTCGAACTTCCCCGACATTTTCAGGGGTTTTCCACTTCTGGATATCTTCGATTTTGGCGGGATCTACGGAGATTCCTCCCTCCGAGATTATATGTCCTAAAAAGGGAACTCTCTTCAGCCAAAACTCACACTTGCTCAACTTGGCATATAGTTGGTGTTCTCTCAGCCTCTGTAACACCAACCTTAGATGTTTCTCATGTTCTTCTTCATCTTTGGAGAAGACGAGAATATCATCTATGAAAACCACCACAAATTTGTCCAGATATTCCATGAATACCTTGTTCATGAGGTACATGAAATATGCCGGGGCATTGGTTAGCCCGAAAGGCATGACAGTGTATTCATACAGTCCATACCGAGATACGAAAGCTGTCTTGGGAATATCAGATTGTCTTATCTTGAGTTGGTGGTATCCCGACCTGAGATCAATTTTCGAGAACACACAAGCTCCCTTCAACTGATCAAACAAGTCTTCAATGCGGGGTAATGGGTACTTGTTCTTGATGGTTACCTCATTCAAGGCACGGTAATCCACGCATAACCTTTGGGTTCCATCTTTCTTAGGCACAAATATCACCGGAGCTCCCCATGGTGAGGAACTAGGGCGAACATACCCCTTCTCCGTCAATTCTCTCAAATGATCCTTGAGCTCTTCTAGCTGCTTGGAGTCCATTCGATAAGGTCTCTTGTATATCGGGGCTGTTCCTGGCACTAGCTCAATCGCGAATTCCACGTCACGGTCGGGAGGCATACCTGGCAACTCCTCCGGAAAAACATCTGGATATTCTCTGATAGTTCTGATTTCTTCAACTTTCACCTCCACTTGATTTAATTTAATGTCCTTCCTAGGCTCGTGTATTGTTATAAACTTTACTCTGGTGCCACTAGGGTGAGTTAGTTCCACCGTTCTGGTCGAACAATGGATGATTCCTTTATGTTTGGTCAACCAATCCATTCCCAAAATAATATCTATCCCTTGTGAATCTATCACTATGAGGTTAGCAGTAAATACTACCCCATTAATGTCTAGGTTCACTTTGGGACACACTTGTCTTGTCCTTATTTCTCCACCTGGAGAGTTTACGGCTAGCATATGGTTCATTTGTGTGGTTGCTAGGTCATGCTTCTTAACAAACCCTTGAGCAATGAACGAGTGGGTAGCACCAGAATCAAACAGCAGAGTTGCAAGGTGTAAATTGGCAGGAAACTTACCAACTACCACGTCGGGTGCCTCTTGTCCTTCCTCCATAGTGACGTGGTTCACCCGTCCTCTCATTACATTCTGCTGTTGTGGCGGCGCAGGCTTCTTCTTTGGGCATTTATGGGCGTAGTGTCCCACTTCACCACAACTGAAACATTTCACCCCAACCTTAGATGCTTGGCCCTTGTTATCTTGGGGTTGGTTTGGGGGTCCTTGTACTACTGGTCGAGGTGGATATGCGGGGCGAGGCTGCTGCACAAACTGACGTTGCGGCTGTGCTGGTGCTGCGGGAGGCCTGTAGTTTGGGTTGTACCCTCTTGGTGCTGAATAGGGTACCGCAGCACGGCTCGTCTGCCCCGTAGGTTGCTGCGTCATACGTGGGCGGGTGTTGCTCCCTGAGGCTTGATGTGACCACCCAGCCTTCCTCTTATTCTCACTTTCCAGGGCCTTTAGCTTCCTTTCCACCACAAATGCTCTGTCCACCATCTTTTGAAAGCTCTCATACTCATTTGAGGACATCGCACACTGCATTTCTGCGGTAAGCCCTTCCACGAAACAATCTTGTTTCTGCTCATCAGTCTCTATGTCTCGTGGAGCATACCGGGATAGTTGAGTAAATTTAGTGAGGTATTCCCTCACCGTCATGTTTCCTTGCTGCAGTCCCAAAAACTCCTTCCTCTTGTTTTTGAGTTCACCTCTTGGGATGTAATGGTTGCGGAAGCTACGCTTGAACTCTTCCCAAGTGATGCTCTCAGGGTCATGATGGGCAGCCACGTAGGCGGTCCACCAATCAGCAGCAGGTCCATGCAATTGATGAGAGGCAAACAGCACCCTCTCATACCCTTGGCACTGTATGATTCTCATCTTACTTTCAATGGTCTTCAGCCAATCATCTGCCTCCAGAGGTTCAGCAGCACTTGCAAACTTTGGAGGTTGAGTTCCTAGAAACTCACTCAACCTCGGTTGGCGTGGTGCAGCTTGTGGAGGTGGAACTTGATGCAAGTTGGCCACCACTTGAGTCAAGTTCTGGATGAGCTGATTTTGATTCTCCAGCATTTGGTGGAGAGGATCAACTTCTTCACGGCGACCACCCCGGTCCTGGCCTCCAGAAAGATGAGGGTTGCATGCCTCATCATTGTTGTTGGCGGGGTTGGCAGCACGTCCTTTTCCTCTTCCGGCCATCTGGCAGAATCAACAAATGTTAATTTGATACCATTTAGTATCATCTTACTACTTTCACTTGTTGATACTTTGAGGGGTTGAGGCTTTGTTAAAATTTTACGAGGGTTTATATCTCACACCAAACAAGTGCACTATTATTTCCTGTGGGTTCACACACTAAAGCAAAACAATCTGAAGACGAGGCTGTGGACAAGTGCTCATGGCTTCCACAACTCACGTCACACACCAAGCATTATCACACCATTTACTACATACGACTCGACTACTCGACCTCTTGCTAGCTAGGGGAAAGATTCTACACTACTCGTCCTCTTGAGCTGGCTCCTCGGGATCTTCCTCCTCATTTCGGCTACCTTCCGACTCTGCTTTGGGTGGGGAGGCTGCTGGTGGAGTAGTGCGACGACGCCTGATTGCTCGGCGATCTGGGGAGTCAGGGGTCCATGGATCACTCACGGTGACACACAGTTCATTCCCATCTCCTCTTTCTCTCGCCTTTAAGCAAGCTCGCAGCAATGCCTCCGTTTCCTTCAGGGTATCTCGGACATCCTGAAGCTCTTGTTGACACTCCTGCAGTCGAGTGCTGAGCATAGCAGCATCCTCCAAGCACAAGTCCATGTGCTCATGGGAAGTCCCTTGCTGCACCGGTGGGTACTTGTACTCCGTGGTACCACTCTCACGTTGGAGGACATACATGTACTCAGTTTTGTCCAAGTGGCGACGATAGATGTGACTCTGGCAGGTGATGGCCTCCCAAGTGACATCTCTCTCCGCGTCAACTTGTGTTGCTCGACAAGCTGGAGAGTGGTGGATCTTAAGCAGCTGATTCTCGTGTATAATCCTCATCTCTGAACTCCATTCTTCCCTCTTCTCACGGATGGTCCTGGTGGAGTTATAGTGGATGATTAGCTTGCCCGTATTGCCGGCGGCTTCGAGCATACGCCGAAGACGGCGCAGCAAATCTCCTACTGCCAATACGTAGGAAAGGTACGTCACTGGACGACTCTCCTCTCTTTCGGCAAGGGCAACTACGGGAACTCTCCCTCCTGTGGACTTGCGAGCGGTGCGAATCATGCGAACCATCTAAAACAAAAAGAATTTAAAATTAGGTTAGATAAACTCTTTTTAAACAAAAATCCCATTTTGAATGAATATTGGGGTAAGATGAAGAAAGTGACTCATTAAATAACACTTTTCCACACACACCTTGGAAAATAGTTTTTAAGAAAATAGGGCCCTTAAATACGTCCATTTCTACCTAGGTCCACGTTCCTACGGGCAACCTTGGCTCTGATACCACCTCTTGTCACACCCGGTTTTTCCGAAGAAACAACCAAGTGAATATCACATGTATGCCAGGATCATTTTCTCATACATGTGATGACAAATAGTGAAGCATCATTTATTACAAGCCAGGTGTCGAATATAAATAAGTCTTACATCGCAAATGTCTCAATGGACACTAATGCTTCATCACAAGTAAATAAACTAGCAGCGGAATATTATTCTTTAGGGCTCCATCACAGGCGTTGCCCGGGGTCTTCATAAACCTAAAAACCTTCCTCGGGTCCAAAATCTTGGTCATTATACACCACCTCATTATCTTGACCTGAGCAGCAATATAAACCAACAAATATGCAAGGTTGAGTACCAATGGTACTCAGCAAGTGTGGGAAAATTATATCATGCATGGCTAGAACAAGGAGAGGTTGAACTAATGGTTAAAGCACTACGCAATTAATACCTATCACCTTAGCTTATTAAGCACCTACATTACTACACAGGTGAAATGGTTCCAATCTCCCATCCCATCATCATAATCCAATAACCATAACATCATTACCAATGTTAAGCTCCCCGCTTAACATCCAAAACCATAACATCATTTCCAAAGTTAAGCTCCCCGCTTAACATCCAAAACCATAACATTTTTTCCAAAGTTAAGCTCCCCGCTTAACTTCCAAAACCATCAATCCTCTAATCATGAATAAGTCCAGGCCGCTCTTAACCGTGAGCACGGCTGTCAAGACAGTTTTGACTCTGCAGAGTTTGTACCACTGTACCCACAAGTAGTGATTTCATCCCCCGTTGCCGGGTGGACTAAAAGAACCTCCATTATGCCAGTGGCTACGATCCACATTCACACTTCCCAGGTGTGCGGCCAAAAGATCACTACGAAGCCTTTACAAAGGGATTCCCGACGAGCGTGGGCCCACTGAGGTTTCACCCCTAACAGCATACAAGAGGCTCCAACCCCGCTGCAGTGGCCCCCTCTTGAGCCTTGCGGTTCATATGGTAGTCCAGCTGACACCTACTCCCCGCACCATCCAACACACCCATACTACGCCGGAAATACACCTAATTAATTGGATAAGCTGCCCCATCTCAGCATGTGGTTGGCACTGTAAAGCCGGGTTACATGCTCCATGAACCGGTCCTTAGGATCCAGGCAAGTACTAAACACAAACCCAAGTCTCGTGCACCCAGCACACAACCAAAACATCCAACTTGCCTTGATCCCTACCTCTACATAACTCACAATATCTCATTCAAGAGTATGGTATAATAAACTGATGATCTCATATCCCAATTATCCCATTCTAAGCATGGCTAAGCATATGCATGTAAATAAATGACATGACAAAATAAATCCCAACCCAAGCTACAAGGAAACAAGGTGATGCAATTCTAGGGAAACTTCCTAGCATGGGTTTCATATTTCAGTTGACAATGCAAATAATTCTATCTACACATCCTAGCATAGGATCAAAGTGGTCAAGGACACTTGCCTCCTTCTTGCTGCTCTTGAAATGGGTAGTCCTGATCTTGGAAAGGGATAACTTGCTCTTGAGTAGGTTCTATATCACACCATCACACATAGCAAAAGAAAAACAACAATCATAAGACATAGTTCACACTTCCACTTCATACAAACCACACATTCATATTTATGAAAGTTCTTTACCATTATATGTGTTGTGGTTACTTTATGTGTGTTGAGTTGTGGCTTGCATGCATTTTTAACCATGTGTATATGATTCCTTCTTTTGTGTCCACCTTTATACTTGCATACAATATGCCTTCACAATTTCTATCAACCCTAAACTGAATTCTTTGTATTTTAGAAACTCCATTTATCATTTACTAGTTTCTATATTTTCAGATTTATATTCCTATGCAAAATTGTGCATTTTATTATGAAATTAGTGATACACATCACCTAAACAGATTAGGTTCTGGTCCTAAATAATTTAATATCATATTTTGACCTTGGCTTCTGATGTATACTATTTCATAATTATTTTCCCTATTTTTCTATAACTATTCTTTACTTAAAAATGTGTCCCTATACTTAATAAATGTGAATAATAGATGAAACAGATTTATTTCAGCCAAAAATATATTTTTATCTCACTCCAAAGTTTTCTAAGTACTGAGAAAGTTTTTAATTAATTTTGACAATTATGTTTGTCCCCCTTTTTAATTTTTAAACACTAGTTACATATTAAATTTTCTAAATTAAATACTAAACAGGGTTAAAATAATGAACTCACCTCATTACAGGGTCTATAATATTATTTTCATAATTTCCAGGGGTCTAGCTACACTTGTCAGAGGTGTTTTTCCTAATTTCTATTAAGTCCAGGGGCTAAAACTGATTTTTAAATGAATTTACATGATTTTCTGAAGTTCCAGGGGCTAGATCTGAAGTTTCCGGGGCTAGCTCTCAATTCCAGAGAACCCCAGGGGGTAGCACGTAAGAATTCCAGTCTTTATAACGCGGGGCTGATGTGGACCGTCCGATTTTAAACCGACGGCTGAGATTATAACATCGAACCGGTACGCGGGGTTTTAAAGTCTACCGTGCGATTTAAAATAAACGGCGCACAAGCGGCCACGTCGCTCTGATCGAACGCGGGCGGCGCTGCCGGCGGCGCACGGCGGCGGGAAGCGGCGATCTCGCCGGAAAGTTTCGGATCCTCGAGAATTCTGCCTAAAACTGTGATCTCATGGCATAGATCGGTAGAGGGGAGGTCAGGGATCTCACCTCGGGGGTTTTCTCGAGCTCGGGGGTCCTGGAAAGTGATCGGCGGCGAGGTCCGAGGCAAAACCACGGCGAAGCTCGTCGGAGCTGGATTTGCACCGTAAGTCTTCGGGTTTTCTGCACCTGCAAAGTTCCCCGGAGGCGGTGGATCAAGACCAGCGAGTTAGATCAGAGTTTCCGAGCTTAGATCGGCCAGAATTCACCGGCGAAGTCTCGGTGCTCACCGGAGTGAAACTCGGCGATCGCGTGGGAAAAACTGATCGGATCGGTGGTTTTTATAGCCGGGGGAGGGCGGTGGGTCTGTTGTGATCGAGTTGGAGTCCGCGGGGACCGGAATTCGGCTGCGGGGACGAGTTTCCAATCGGTTAAGATCGAGCGCGCGCGCGGGGAAAGAAGTCCGGGGTCGCGGGGCTCGGGTTAGGGATGACAGGTGGGTCCCACCCGTCAGCAAGGGGCAGCGCGGCGCGCGCGGGGGCGGGCTGGCGGGGGTTGCTGGGCCGGCTGGGGTTTCGGCCCACTGGCCAGTTTTTTTCCCGAATTCCTTTTTCTTTTTCCTTTTCTTTTCTGTTTTGGGTATAATTTGAATTCCAGTTTGAATATGAATTTTTGCAAAACATGCAACACGTCCAAAAATTTCTAAATTCCCCTCTGAACATGGTTTAGGGCTCTGAATTCAAAATTTGGGTTTTGACTAAAAATTTGGGGTGTTACAATGTATCGAGGTGACAACTTCCCTTTCACTTTGAACCGACGAAGTCCTCTGATAGGGGACACCTTGAGATAAACATAGTCTCCCACGTTGAAAACGAGTTCTCTTCTTCGTAAATCAGCATAACTCTTCTGGCGTGTTTGTGCTATCCTCAAGTTGTTGCGAATCTCCCTCACCTTCGCTTCGGCTTCTTGTAGCACTTCTGGACCAAACACTTTACTTTCTCCTGTTTGGTTCCAAAATAGGGGAGTTCTGCACTTCCTTCCATACAAAGCTTCAAACGATGACATCTTCATACTAGATTGATAACTATTGTTATAGGAAAACTCCGCATACGGTAAGTTCTTGTCCCAACTCCTATTGTTTTTGAGTGCACATGCCCTTAACATATCTTCAAGGATCTGATTGGTTCTCTCCGTCTGCCCGTCAGTTTGGGGATGATAGGCAGAGCTGAAATTCAGATGGGTTCCCATGGTTTCATGCAACTTCTGCCAAAACCTCGAGGTGAACTGTGTCCCTCGGTCCGACACTATCTTCTTTGGCACTCCATGGTAACACACAATCCTTGACATGTACAATTCTGCCAATTTGGATCCGCTGTAGCTTTCTTTCACAGGGATGAAATGAGCTACCTTGGTTAGCCTATCAACAATGACCCATATTGAATCATACCCGGATTGGGTCCTAGGCAATCCCACAACAAAATCCATGCTGATTTCTTCCCACTTCCATTCAGGCACTTTGAGTGGTTGCAATAATCCCGCGGGTCGTTGATGTTCTGCTTTCACCAACTGACATGTGTCACATAGGGCAACATGTTCCGCGACATCTCGCTTCATGCCATACCACCAATACCTGCTCTTGAGATCCTGGTACATCTTCGTACTCCCAGAATGAATGGAATAGTCGGAATCGTGAGCCTCCTTCAAAATTAATTCGCGGATCTCCTTTACTTCTGGCACACAAATCCTTTTCCCGTGCCACACCGTACCTTGTTCATCCTCTCTGAAACCTTGAGCTTTATTTTCCTTGATGAGCTGTCTGATCTCTTGTATCTTCTCATCATTCCTTTGGCCCTCGCGTATGTCTTGCTCGAGTGTGGAGTCGACTTCCATGGCGATAGCTTCACCACTATTTACTAGACATAGATTGAGCCTTATAACCTCGTCCTTCAATTCTGCGGCCATGTCCTTCAAGCTCAACTTATTGACCTGCACTTTCCGACTCAAAGCATCGGCCACGACGTTTGCTTTCCCAGGATGATAGTTGATGCCCACATCAAAGTCATTGATTAGCTCTAGCCATCTCCTTTGTCTGAGGTTGAGATCTGGCTGTGTGAATATGTACTTCAAACTCTTATGATCCGTATATATTTCTGTCCTCTTCCCCATCAAATAGTGCCGCCAAATTTTCAACGCGTGTACCACTGCAGCTAGTTCTAGGTCATGTGTAGGATAGTTCTTCTCGTGCTTCCGAAGCTGCCGGGACGCATAAGCCACGACATGTCCTTCTTGCATGAGAACACATCCCAACCCATTTCCAGAGGCATCGCAGTACACTGTGAAATTCTTCTGCATATCTGGCATAACCAACACTGGGGCTGTTATCAATCTCTTCTTTAGCTCCTGAAAGCTTGTCTCGCACTGTGGCGTCCAGGTGAATGTGACTCCCTTCTCCAACAGTTTGGTGAGAGGTCTCGAGATCTTGGAGAATCCCTCAATAAACCGTCGATAGTATCCAGCCAATCCCAAAAAGCTTCGAACTTCCCCGACATTTTCAGGGGTTTTCCACTTCTGGATATCTTCAATTTTGGCGGGATCTACGGAGATTCCTCCCTCCGAGATTATATGTCCTAAAAAGGGAACTCTCTTCAGCCAAAACTCACACTTGCTCAACTTGGCATATAGTTGGTGTTCTCTCAGCCTCTGTAACACCAACCTTAGATGTTTCTCATGTTCTTCTTCATCTTTGGAGAAGACGAGAATATCATCTATGAAAACCACCACAAATTTGTCCAGATATTCCATGAATACCTTGTTCATGAGGTACATGAAATATGCCGGGGCATTGGTTAGCCCGAAAGGCATGACAGTGTATTCATACAGTCCGTACCGAGATACGAAAGCTGTCTTGGGAATATCAGATTGCCTTATCTTGAGTTGGTGGTATCCCGACCTGAGATCAATTTTCGAGAACACACAAGCTCCCCTCAACTGATCAAACAAGTCTTCAATGCGGGGTAATGGGTACTTGTTATTGATGGTTACCTCATTCAAGGCACGGTAATCCACGCATAACCTTTGGGTTCCGTCTTTCTTGGGCACAAATATCACCGGAGCTCCCCATGGTGAGGAACTAGGGCGAATATACCCCTTCTCCGTCAATTCTCTCAAATGATCCTTGAGCTCTTGTAGCTGCTTGGTGTCCATTCGATAAGGTCTCTTGTATATCGGGGCTGTTCCCGGTACTATCTCAATTGCGAATTCCACGTCACGGTCGGGAGGCATGCCTAGCAATTCCTCCGGAAAAACATCTGGATATTCCCTGATAGTCCTGATTTCCTCAACTTTCACCTCCACTTGATTTAATTTAATGTCCCTCCTAGGCTCGTGTATTGTTATGAACTTCACTCTTGTGCCATTGGGGTGAGTTAGTTCCACCGTTCTGGTCGAACAATGGATGATTCCTTTATGTTTGGTCAACCAATCCATACCCAAAATAATATCTATCCCTTGTGAATCTATCACTATGAGGTTAGCAGTAAATACTACCCCATTAATGTCTAGGCTCACTTTGGGACACACTTGTCTTGTCCTTATTTCTCCACCTGGAGAGTTTATGGCTAGCATATGGTTCATTTGTGTGGTTGCTAGGTCATACTTCTTAACAAACCCTTGAGCAATGAACGAGTGGGTAGCACCAGAATCAAACAGCAGATTTGCAAGGTGTAAATTGGCAGGAAACTTACCAACTACCACGTCGGGTGCCTCTTGTGCTTCCTCCATAGTGACGTGGTTCACCCGTCCTCTCACTACATTCTGCTGTTGTGGCGGCGCAGGCTTCTTCTTTGGGCATTTATGGGCGTAGTGCCCCACTTCACCACAGTTGAAACATTGCACCCCAACCTTAGATGCTTGGCCCTTGTTGTCTTGGGGTTGGTTTGGGGGTCCCTGTATTGCTGGTCGAGGTGGATATGCGGGGCGAGGCTGCTGCACAAACTGACGTGGCGGCTGTGCAGGTGCTGTGGGTGGCCTGTAGTTTGGGTTGTACCCTCTTGGTGCTGAATAGGGTACCGCAGCACGACTCATCTGCCCCGTGGGTTGCTGCATCATACGTGGGCGGGTGTTGCTCCCTGAGGCTTGATGTGACCACCCGGCCTTCCTCTTATTCTCATTTTCCAGGGCCTTTAGCTTCCTTTCTACCACAAATGCTCTGTCCACCATCTTTTGGAAGCTTTCATACTCATTGGAGGACATTGCACACTGCATCTCTGCGGTAAGTCCTTCCACGAAACAATCTTGTTTCTGCTCATCAGTCTCTATGTCTCGTGGAGCATAACGGGATAGTTGAGTAAATTTAGTGAGGTATTCCCTCACCGTCATGTTTCCCTGCTGCAGTCCCAAAAACTCTTTCCTCTTGTTTTTGAGCTCACCTCTTGGGATATAGTGGTTGCGGAAGCTACGCTTGAACTCTTCCCAAGTGATGTTCTCAGGGTCATGATGGGCGGCCACGTAGGCGGTCCACCAATCAGCAGCAGGTCCCTGCAATTGATGAGAGGCAAACAGCACCCTCTCATACCCTTGGCATTGTATGATCCTCATCTTGCTTTCAATAGTCTTCAGCCAATCATCTGTCTCCAGAGGTTCAGCAGCACTTGCAAACTTTGGAGGTTGAGTTCCTAGAAACTCACTCAACCTTGGTTGGCGTGGTGCCGCTTGTGGAGGTGGAACTTGATGCAAGTTGGCCACCACTTGAGTCAAGTTCTGGATGAGCTGATTTTGATTCTCCAGCATTTGGTGGAGAGGATCAACTTCTTGATGGCGACCACCCCTGTCCTGGCCTCCAGAAAGATGAGGGTTGCATGCCTCATCATTGTTGTTGGCGGGGTTGGCAGCACGTCCTTTTCCTCTTCCGGCCATCTGGCAGAATCAACCAATGTTAATTTGAAATCATTTAGTATCGTCTTACTACTTTCATTTGTTGGTACTTTGAGGTGTTAGGCTTTGTTAAAATTTTACGAGGGTTTATATCTCACACCAAATAAATGCACTATTATTTCCTGTGGGTTCACACACCAAAGCAAAACAATCTGAAGACGAGGCTGTGGACAATTGCTCATGGCTTCCACAACTCACGTCACACACCAAGCATTATCACACCATTAACTACGTAACGACTCGACTACTCGACCTCTTGCTAGCTAGGGGAAAGACTCTACACTACTCGTCCTCTTGAGCTGGCTCCTCGGGATCTTCCTCCTCATTTCGGCTACCTTCTGACTCTGCTTTGGGTGGGGAGGCTGCTGGTGGAGAAGTGCGACGACGCCTGATCGCTCGGCGATCCGGGGAGTCAGGAGTCCATGGATCACTCACAGTGACACACAGTTCATTCCCATCTCCTCTTTCTCTCGCCTTTAAGCAAGCTCGCAGCAACGCCTCTGTTTCCTTCAGGGTGTCTCGGACATCCTGAAGCTCTTGTTGACACTCCTGCAGTCGAGTGCTGAGCATAGCAGCATCCTCCAAGCACAAGTCCATGTGCTCATGGGAAGTCCCTTGCTGCACCGGTGGGTACTTGTACTCCGTGGTACCACTCTCACGTTGGAGGACATACATGTACTCAGTTTTGTCCAAGTGGCGACGATAGATGTGACTCTGGCAGGTGATGTCCTCCCAGGTGACATCTCTCTCCGCGTCAACTTGTGTTGCTCGACAAGCTGGAGAGTGGTGAATCTTAAGCAGCTGATTCTCGTGTATAATCCTCATCTCCGAACTCCATTCTTCCCTCTTCTCACGGATGGTCCTGGTGGAGTTATAGTGGATGATTAGCTTGCCCGTATTGCCGGCGGCTTCGAGCATACGTCGAAGACGGCGCAACAAATCTCCAACTGCCAATCCGTAGGAAAGGTACGTCACGGGACGACTCTCCTCGCTTTCAGCAAGGGCCACTACGGGAACTCTCCCTCCTGTGGACTTACGAGCGGTGCGAATCATACGAACCATCTAAAACAAAAGAATTTAAAATTAGGTTAGATAAATTCTCAAACAAAAATCCTATTTTGAATGAAAGTTGGGGTAAGATGAAGAAAATGACTCCGTTAATAACACTTTTCCACCCACACTTTGGAAAATAGTTTTTAAGAAAATATGGCCCTTAAATACGTCCATTTCTACCTAGGTCCACGTTCCTACGGGCAACCTTGGCTCTGATACCACCTCTGTCACACCCGGTTTTTCCGAAGAAACAACCAAGTGAATATCACATGTATGCCAGGATCATTTTCTCATACATGTGATGACAAATAGTGAAGCATCATTTATTACAAGCCAGGTGTCGAATATAAATAAGTCTTACATCGCAAATGTCTCAATGGACACTAATGCTTCATCACAAGTAAATAAACTAGCAGCGGAACATTATTCTTTAGGGCTCCATCACAGGCGTTGCCCGGGGGTCTTCATGAACCTAAAAACCTTCCTCGGGTCCAAAATCTTGGTCATTATACACCACCTCATTATCTTGACCTGAGCAGCAATATAAACCAACAAATATGCAAGGTTGAGTACCAATGGTACTCAGCAAGTGTGGGAAAATTATATCATGCATGGCTAGAACAAGGAGAGGTTGAACTCATGGTTAAAGCACTACGCAATTAATACCTATCACCTTAGCTTATTAAGCACCTACATTACTACACAGGTGAAATGGTCCCAATCTCCCATCCCATCATCATAATCCAATAACCATAACATCATTTCCAATGTTAAGCTCCCCGCTTAACTTCCAAAACCATCAATCCTCTAATCATGAATAAGTCCAGGCCGCTCTTAACCGTGAGCACGGCTGTCAAGACAGTTTTGACTCTGCAGAGTTTGTACCACTGTACCCACAAGTAGTGATTTCATCCCCCGTTGCCGGGTGGACTAAAAGAACCTCCATTATGCCAGTGGCTACGATCCACATTCACACTTCCCAGGTGTGCGGCCAGGAGATCACTACAAAGCCTTTACAAAGGGATTCCCGACGAGTGTGGGCCCACTGAGGTTTCACCCCTAACAGCATACAAGAGGCTCCAACCCCGCTGCAGTGGCCCCCTCTTGAGCCTTGCGGTTCATATGGTAGTCCAGCTGACACCTACTCCCCGCACCATCCAACACACCCATACTACGCCGGGGATACACCTAATTAATTGGCCAAGCTGCCCCATCTCAGCATGTGGTTGGCACTGTAAAGCCGGGTTACATGCTCCATGAACCGGTCCTTAGGATCCAGGCAAGTACTAAACACAAACCCAAGTCTCGTGCACCCAGCACACAACCAAAACATCCAACTTGCCTTGATCCCTACCTCTACATAACTCACAATGTCTCATTCAAGAGTATGGTAATATAAACTGATGATCTCAGTTCCCAAATATCCCATTCTAAGCATGGCTAAGCAAATGCATGTAAATAAATGACATGACAAAATAAATCCCAACCCAAGCTACAAGGAAACAAGGTAATGCAATTCTAGGGAAACTTCCTAGCATGGGTTTCATAATTAACTTGACAATGCAAATAATTCTATCCACACATCCTAGCATAGGATCAAAGTGGTCGAGGACACTTGCCTCCTTCTTGCTGCTCTTGAAATGGGTAGTCCTGATCTTGGAAAGGAATAACTTGCTCTTGAACAGGTTCTACTTCATATCATCACACATAGCAAAAGAAAAACAACAATCATAAGACATAGTTCACATTCTACTTCATACAAACCACACATTTCATATTTATGAAATTCATTCACCATTATATGTGTTGTGGTTACTTTGTGTGTTGATCTGTGGCTTGCACACACTTTTATTTTTATGTGTATGATTCCTACTTTGGTGTTCATATTTATACTTACATACTATATATATATATATGTATATATGTGTGTGTTTCAGTTTTAAATAAATTCCTTATATTAAACTACCAAGTATGTAAGAAAAGTATTTTTCTTCTCCATATGTGCCTTCATAATTTCTATCAACCCTAAACTGAATTCTTTGGATTTTAGAAACTCCATATATCATTTACTATTTGCTATATTTTCAGATTTATATTCCTATGCATAATTTTGTATTTTATTATGAAATTAGTAATACACATCATCTAAACAGTATAGGTTCTGGTCCTAAATGATTTAATAACATATTTTGACCTTGGCTTCTGATGTAGACTATTTCATAATTATTTTCCCTATTTTTCTATAACTATTCTTTACTTAAAAATGTGTCCCTATACTAATAAATGTGAATAATAGATGAAACAGATTCATTTCAACCCAAAAATATATTTTTATCTCACTCCAAAGTTTTCTAAGTACTGAGAAAGTTTTTAATTAATTTTGACAATTATGTTTGTCCCACTTTTTAATTTTTAAACACTAGTTACATATTCAATTTTCTAAATTAACTACTAAACAGGGTTAAAATAATGAACTCACCCCATTACAGGGTCTATAATATTATTTTCATAATTTCCAGGGGTCTAGCTACACTTATCAGAGGTGTTTTTCCTAATTTCTATTAAGTCCAGGGGCTAAAACTGATTTTTAAATGAATTTACATGATTTTCTGGAGTTCCAGGGGCTAGATCTGAAGTTTCCGGGGCTAGCTCTCAATTCCAGAGAACCCTAGGGGGTAGCACGTAAGAATTCCAGTCTTTATAATGCGGGGCTGACGTGGACCGTCCGATTTTAAACCGACGGCTGAGATTATAACGTCGAACCGGTACGCGGGGATTTAAAGTTGTAAGGGCCTCAGTTTTTGACACTCATTTGCAGTGTTCATCACCACACCGCACACCTCATTTGAGGAAGAATGATGAACACAAATAAAGAGCAAGTAACAATTATCAACATGCTCATTAGGGAACAAACTCACACATTGCAAAAGTGGTACTTCCCACATGTGATATAGATGGGCTGGACATATGAAAACTCCTACACTTTGCTAAGGATGTCCATGCCAAGTTCCACCCAAATTCAAAACCTTTTTGAGGTCATTTTGGGTATAGTTAGGAAGAGGGCAGTTTGAAACCATATTCAAATTCAAACTGTTTTCACCCACTGAATTTAAAAGTGGAAGGCATATTCTTGCTCAGCACATTTTTGTGAGCTCACACACCAATTTTCACTCCATTTGGAGTTGATCTTGACATGAGCTAAGGGGGAGAAATTCAAACTTTATTTGAATTTCAAACTGCACTTGTGCTGAAATTCATTCAAACCAAACCTCATTTGAACTTTGATCAATTCAAATGGCTCTTGGGTGAATAATTTGAGTTGCCAAGGGTAGAATAGGGTTCACTGTTTACCACAGCTGTTAGGAATAAATTTCAGAGGTTAAAAGAGGAGTGGGACCCACATGTCAGCCTCAGCCTCAAAGCAAACCGACTGAACCACAGTTCAGTCGGTTCCCGGCTGTTGTGCGCGCGCGCCACCAAAGGGGGCAGCCGGCGCCAGCTCCTGCTGCGTGCCCCAAGCCGGAGGCCAGCCGGCCGAGCTATTTATTCCCTCCCCGGCGTGCCTCAGTCACCATTTCCCCGAGCTACCGACGTGCGCGACTGCTTTTCCCACTGCCATCGCCGCCGCTCGAGTTCCTGCTTGATCAAGCCGATCGCAGCTCCCTCTTTCCATTCCAAGGTCCCAGCAAGGTACTAGCAACCATCCTCCATCCTTCCCATTGATAGAAATCGATTGAAACCGAGTGATATCGGCTGTGCCGAAAGATCAAACTCGGAACTGGAAACCGCCGCACCTCGGGCTCTCGTGGACAGCCCAACCTGGGCGTTGTCACGCCCGAGCCAAGGCACCCTTGGACGCGCAAGTGATCGGTGCTGCTCATCCCCGAGCCACAGCTCGAGTGGTTGCTCACCGGCGGCGAATTTCCACTTTTCCCCTTTCTGTGTGCAGAACGACCCTCGGGTACGATTCTGTTTAATTCGTGCTCTAGAAAGGATTAGAGGGCCTCAGGCCACTCCCACACGAACTAGACACGGTGACGCACAAGTTGCCTTCACAACTCTGGGCCGGAGAACTTCTGTGCCCGGCGTAATTCAAGGTCTACTAATGGCGGAACGCACGGGGGGTATCGGGCGCACGGTGAGGACCTATTTCGGGCCTTCCCCGAGCTGCCCCGAGTTCATGTCGACCTTCTCTGAGGTCCACTGATGCTCCCCGACCGGTTTCCCAAGTAGCTGAGGCACTAGGAGCATCAGCCGACATGGCCGAAGTCGTTCCGATATGGCGGCTCGTCGCCGACCATGCTCCGGCCGTTGTCATGAGCAGCTGACCCTCGGATCATGTTCCCCAAGTAAAAGTAGGCAGGGGCGGCCAGAATCAAGAAGTTTGAAGCGGTACAGCAGCCAGCGGCGAGCTCTCCGGCGAGGTCCCTCGGCGGCGGAGCGCGGGTGTCGCGAGGTTGAAGAAGGGGGTGGACCCCAGCTGTCAGCGGCCGATATTTTGAATCGGGATCCGGCTGCGGCCGGGATCGGGTGTGCTGGCGCGCAAAAGCCTTGTGGGCCGCGGTGTGCTGTCGCTTCGGCGTGCGACGCGTGTCTCCTGGGCCCACGCGCGAGTTTAAACTTTTCCCCGATTTTCAGATTTCCTTCAAACTTCAAATCCTTATAACTTTGGCTAGAAAGCTCCAAATTGAGTGAACCAAATTTTGCTGGATTCAGCTCTTTGAGTACTTTCCAGAAAATCAAGTGTCACTTCATGAAATTCCTTAATTCTCCAGAATTAATTCCTTAAAGTTTAAACTGTTAGGAATTTTAACTGGAGAATCATTTGGAGGAAAATCCTGAAATTTTGCTGAGATGTTCACCAAAATATCCTTGAACTACCATAAAAATTTCAGATCCATTTGAGCTCATTTAGTCCACCTAATGGTGTGATTAGTAAAACTGTTCCAGAGAAAATAGAAAATGTTCAGAAACATTTTCAGAATTTTCTCTGAAATTGTTTAGCTCATATCTTTAGTTAGAGACTTCCAAATTAAGTGAGACCAATTCCATTAGAACCCTCTGAAAATCTAGTTTTCAGAAAGTCATAGTTTGTTTCATGAAAATACTTAGAACACCCTAAAAGCCTTTAATTAAGGTCAAGGACATAATTATTTGTGGAGGGCTCAAATGAGCTTTGCTGCAACTAAAACTTGACCAAGTCTCTGTTTAGGTTGTAACCAAGCCACAGTAAAAGTTTCACAGTCATTAGGTCTATCTAGCAAAGGTTATAGACTTCACAACTTCAAAGTTAATACAAAGGCATTTAATTAATACATACATTGTTCTTATCATGTAGTCGCTAAGGTCGAGGAGGAACCCGAAGTCCTAGACTTCGTTACTCCGGAGGAACAGCTAGCCTACGACCAAGAGCAGCAAGGCAAGCCCCGGTTTGCATTAACCATTTTATAAATTTTTATTGTTTTGAGCACATACTTGTTTTCTTTATGTTGTGCATTAGAGTCTTGTTTGGAAATCCAACTGCATAGCCAAGAAAACCACGGGTTGGGTTTAGGATTGAAAACCCCGTTAGCCACTGCATTGCTAGGATAGAGTAGGATTCGGTACAAGTCGAGTAGTTGGAAATACTCGCGAGAATAGGCTAGAGGCACATTGCTCGGGTAGAGATAGCACATGATACACATGGCAAGAAAATGAGACCGAGCGGAGAGTAAGGGCAGCAGGACTTTGGGGCCTGTGTGCTGTAGCTCCGCTTGTGTCGATTGAGGACCGAGCCGTGTGCGGGCCTGTTGAACAAGCTAGAACAGTACCGAAGACCTACCGGCTATATGGGAACCGGGAAACTGATGTAACTCGGGTAGCTGGGTATTGAGGCATTGCCCGTCGTTCAGAGGGTAGGTTGAGAGCTCGAGGTGTAAATCAGCTGGCGGCACAGAGATGCGCGTGCAGGGACCTCTTGCTCGGGACGATGGGACCGGTTCAATATTTGGCTAACGGGTGAAAGGTAGTCGCGTACGGCGTCCGTGATGGTTGTTGTAGGCAACATCGAGTACGGGCGTACGTGACGGGTTGTTCGGGTAACCCTGCAGGTGTAAATCGATTATAATCGCCGTCCCTCGCGGTCAGTGAGTACCACTTGTTCACTGTACCGTGACGTAGAAAGAACAGGCTAGTTACATGTTAAAATGTTGCTGATTGAAAGTTGGATATTGATTGTTAATGATATGTTGTAGCTTAGTGCTAACTAAAGTTCTTTTCAACTTTGGGCAAAGTACATGAGAGAAATGCGTTTCTTGTTTGATTGCGGCTCTCTCATGTGCCTTAGCGTAAAGTTCTCCACAACCTGCTGCTAAAACTTGAAAGTAAGGTTCTACTAATTAGGCGAGTCCTTGCAAATGATTTTTACCTCATGCAACCCATCACCCTCATGTAGAAGTTTCATGTTTAGGTGAGACGGGTCAGACTTGCTGAGCCTTCGTGCTCACTGCTTGTGTTTGAAGCTTTTGCAGGGTTCTATGAGGAAGGGACTCCCGAAGAGGAGACGGAACCCCAGGAGGGGAACCCCGTCGAGTGGGAGTCGTGCACGCCGCAGAGTTAGTGTGCGAGTGTGCTAGCAAGGACACGTTCGAGGGCTGAACGTGCACTTGATGCTTAGTCTACGCCCGCGAGTGTGGACTAAACTTATTTTGATGTAAACATGTTAATAAACTTGTTTATGTAATAAAGCTTCCGCTTCCGCTTTGTACCTTTGACGTGTGCTATACGGTGTTGTGCAACGCAGCACCCCTCAGCGTGATCCTGGCTCGACAGGACCAGTGGGGTCGTGTCAGCGTGGTATCAGAGCTCGCTTGAGGTTTAACACAGTACAAAGGTCTTCTTTTTCAAAAATCCAGTGAGGAACGAGTTAGTAGCCCGTATAAGGATGTTATTAGTATATAGAAAGTGGCTTGTTAACCTATTTGTTATGTCGGATAATCGTGCATCTCGGGACGTTCATGTCTTGGGGGGTGCACGTAAGCGCTGTCCACCAGTGCGCACAAGCTGAAGGGTGGAGCCCCACGGGTGGCAGGTAACCCGACCCGCTTTGATATCCTCTACGACTCTTCATGTCGTTTGGGGTATTCGAGCAACGTCTGTCCCTGGCGTGCGTGGTGCAACATGGGAGACCCCGTCACGTGGTCTGAAACGTGAACACGTAACTCAAGGCGTGTTTGGCTTGAGAACATCCGGGCGAGTGATGACGGCCGGGTGTACAAACTGTATGGATTCCGGGCTCGGTGTGCAGCCGAGTCTGATGATTGTTTGAGTTTCTGCAGGTAGCCTTACCACGAAACGGTAGACGTGTAGCATCCGTGTGCGAGTGACGAGTAGTGCCACTGAACTAACGAAGCCGGCTAAATCCGGTATAGGTTCTTCCTTTGTGAGGACGTAGTACCGACATAATCTGGTGACGCCTCGACGTCACACCCAACTAAATGAACAACTTCATTTAAAAACTTGAAGGTTTTGATCCAAAGTAGTAAAACTTGATGTAACTCCTTCCCTTGAACAGGATATTCAAAGTTAATAAATTTTCAACTTATAGGATGTTAAGGACAGAGCACTCTGTTTTCAGCTAAATCAAGGCTGAAGTTAATCAGAGGTTAGAGGTTGAGTTCTTTCGAGGTTGGGGTCGTATGATACATTTCTGGAAAGCTTTGGAGGAGCTTTACAACTTTTCTGTTGATTTCCAGAGGTGTTTCATCCCTTAACCACTCGAAAAATGCAGTAGAGTTGAAACTGTCCAGAAAACAGGACGGAGCAAAGACTCTCTGTAGACTCTCTGTAAATTAAGCATAACTTCCTGCATAAAAAAAATCCAAAAATAGAAAATGAGGTGGTTCTGGGAAGCTTATGAGATGGGTTACAACTTTGTAACAGAAAGTTTTGTCAGATTAGGAACAGAATTAACTGGAATTCTTGGATCAAATCAGTACCTAAGGCAGGGAGGTGCTGTCCAATTGTTCCCAGAAATTCTGTTAACTTTGACATCTCATAACTTTTGAACCAGAGCAGATCTTAGGCCAACCAAATACTTTCTGGAAAGCTATTGAAGTTAACTTTAACTTTGATGTTGAGCTCCAGGACTGGTTTTGCTTTTAACCTGGCCTAAATCAGATTGATATGGAAACTGGTCAGGGCTGTCATGGGAACAGCAGATCAGCAGTCAAATTTGTTTAAAAATTTGAACTATGTTTCCAAGTGTTAAGGGTTCAATGACATATCTTATGTTATAACTCAATGGTTTACTGTTTAAATAAATATTTGACATTTCTCAAATATATTTTTATAGATGGCAGCAGATAAACGGTTGGAGAACGGGTGGGTAGTTTCCCACTGTTCTGACCGTAGCGGCTACCCGGAAGCATTGTGGCAAATGCTCCAATATTTCGGGTACAACCAGATGCCGCAATACTTCGCCAAGGAGGAAGGCGAAGAGGGGAGCAAGACGTGGATGATCCATGTCGAGGTTCCCGCAGGACCTACGCCACCCGGTTGGGTGCCATTCACCGTCACGGTGAGAGGAAGACAACCGGAAGGGATGTGGCAAATGGCAGCCCGTGACACTATGTCACGTTTCTGCCAACTACACGTGCAGGCTATGGAGGGAACTCCATACGCACTCGTTCCGGTGGAGGGACGAGCTCAGCATGTGTGGGAAGAAAGGTACCTGGAGGCAACAGACCCGACTTGCCCAAGGTACAACCCCGCAGAGGCAAACCTCAGCCTCCAAATGAGGGCGGGAAACGCTGTGATGGACAGCCAAGCTGTTCATACGGAGCATCTCGCCACCAAGCTCAAGGAGAGCACAAGCCGTGGAGATCATTTTGAGAGTGCTCACAGCGCACTCCGCAATGTGCTCCTTCCGACGATCAAGCGACTGAATGAACAACACAATCAGTTGCGTCGTCTGAAGAAGGTAAAGAAGAAGGGCCGTGTTGACATCGCGGCGTTGCAAGAGCTGGTGCAGACCCTAACCCAGCAGAACGAGGACCTTGCTCAAGAGCGGGACGACGCCATCGAGGAAGGACAAGGCTGGGAAGAGGACTACAACCAGGCTATGGACGAGGTGCATGCATTGCAGGACCTCGTGCCCCCGGTGTTGGGCATACCGGTGGTCTTGGGTCTTCCAGCAATGGGAGAACCCGGAATGGGGGAAGAGGTGGTAGATCCAGAGCCACCAGCAGAAGTACCGGAGGAGGACGACCCACAGGAGGTCGAGCTCTACTCCGAGTAGGGGGTTACGGTTGCCAAGTAGGGCAGCTAGGGTAGCGTAACCCAACTTTTGTAATCGGTGACATGTCGTGTAGACAGTAGCGTAGGTATAGGTAGTGACGACATGAGCACAACTTCTCGGAGATCCGAGAATAATGTATCTTGTATAAAGTTTATGCTTTATCAATATATGTGAATGTTGTGCAAGCTGATCATGCGTCGCTTCAATACTTACTGCTGTTTATGGAATTTTGAGAAAGACATGTGCTAATTGCTGCTGTGTTGAATTTCAGAATGACGCGTACTCGTGCCAACCCCGATGTTGGAGGTACTAGCCAAGGGGGAGAGACCTCCCAACCACCTCCCGAGGACTCCTCGGGACAACAGCAGCAACAGCAACAGCAAACACCGCCACCGCCACTGCCAACGGTTACATTGGCCGACATTGTCGCGGCAATGGCGGGTTCACATCAGCAGCATACAGAGCTGCTGCAAACGTTAATTGCGAATACGTCTCGCCCGGAGAGACGTCAAGATCGCGAGGAGCGCCAACAGAGCTCCTACTCCGACTTCCTGGCGACTCATCCCCCTGTATTCTCAAGGGCGGATGAACCACTTGACGCGGACAACTGGCTCCGCGCCATAGAGATGAAGTTCGGGCTGCTCCAAATCAGCGAGCAGCGCAAGACTCAGTTCGCGGTCCAGCAGCTCCAAGGATCCGCGAGCGCGTGGTGGGCCAACTTCTGTGCTTCACAGCCCACCGACCGAGTGATGACCTGGGCGGAGTTCCGGACGGCCTTCAGGGCCTATCATATACCGCCAGGTCTGATGAAGAGGAAGACGCAGGAATTCCTACACCTGCAACAAGGGAGCCGGAACGCGCTGGAATATTCCAGGGCGTTCAACGATCTCGCGCTCTACGCGTCGTATCACGCAGATACGGACGAGAAGCGGCGGGACCATTTTTACCAGGGGCTTAACCCGCTCCTGAAGGACAAGCTGGCGATGTTCAATCGCGGCAGCCTCAACGACATAATTGATGCTGCGATTGTTCAGGAGGACTCCGGCAAGGAGTTAGCGGCGGCAGAGCGAAAGCGAAGCGCGCCGCAGAGCAGCGGAGAAGGAGGCAGTCCTTCTCAGAAGTTTCGGATGGTGAATCGCCCACCATCAGGTCCGCGCTGGCAGCCACCACAGCGGTCGATGCCGTTCCGCGGTCGGCCGTATTCTTCACCGGCATTCCGGCCGGCACTGCCAGCACCACCGCAACAACAACAGCAGCAGCGGGCGATGCCGCGTGCGTTTGCACCTCCGCAACGCATGCCGGGCTTTCGTCCACCAAGTACTCCACCAGCAGCGGCCACGTGTTACAAGTGTGGCCGTCCAGGACACTTCGCGAGCAGTTGCCCGGAGAGGCAAGGCAGCGGAGTGGCACCACCGTTTCCGGGGAGGAATCAACCCCGGAACCCTACTAATGCGCGGCGGGCGAACCCTAGGCCCGGCACTGTCCACCAGCTTGCCATTGAGGACGTGCCGGAGGGCGAGCCAATCCTTGCGGGTATGTTCCAACTCCACCAGCATCCCGCTATAATACTATTTGATTCAGGCGCCACGCATAATTTTATTAGCCAAGCTTTCATTTCTAAACACAGCTTGCCAATACTACCCACCGATAGTCCATATTTAATTTGTTCACCGGGTGGGCAGATTTCAGCAAGCGTAATGGTCTCCAAAGCACCATTATGCTTAGCGGGAAGAGTGTACCCCACGTCTCTCATTATCTTAGAGGGGCAGAAGGTCGATGTCATCCTAGGGATGTCGTGGTTAACCCGCCACGGCGCTGTTTTAGACACCGTCCTTCGAGTAGTGCACTTAAACTCAGAGGTGCACGGTTCTCACTCATTATTTCTGGACAGTCCAGAAATAAAACTTCCAAGTGTCTATCAAGCCACAACCATCAGATTGGAAGACATTCCAGTGGTCCGAGAGTTCCCGGATGTATTCCCGGATGATTTGCCGGGGATGCCACCCGATAGAGAGGTGGAGTTCAAGATTGAACTTGCACCGGGAACCATGCCAATATCCCGAAGGCCGTACAAGATGGCGCCCAAGGAGTTGGCTGAACTGAAGACTCAGCTCACGGACCTTCTGGAGAAGGGTTTTATTAGGCCAAGCTCCTCGCCATGGGGCTGTTCGGCATTATTTGTCAAAAAGAAGGATGAAACGTTGCGGCTTTGCGTGGACTACCGTCCATTAAATGCCGTAACCATCAAGAACAAGTACCCGTTGCCACGGATCGACATGTTGTTTGATCAGTTGGTCGAAGCAAAGATCTTTTCCAAGATGGATTTAAGATCCGGGTACCATCAGATTAAGATAAGGGCGGAGGACATTCCAAAGACAGCTTTCTCGACAAGGTACGGACTTTATGAGTACCTGGTCATGTCCTTTGGCCTCACCAATGCTCCAGCTCACTTCATGTACTTAATGAACTCGGTGTTTATGCCGGAGCTGGACAAGTTTGTCGTGGTCTTCATCGACAACATCCTAGTATACTCTAAGTCGGAGGAAGATCACAAGAAACATCTGCGTATAGTCTTGCAACGGCTGCGGGATCACAAGTTATACGCAAAGTTCAGCAAATGCGAGTTTTGGATATCGCAAGTGCCTTTCCTCGGGCATATCATCTCAGCGGAGGGTATCGCTGTGGACCCGAGCAAGATCACGCAAGTGCTGAATTGGAAATCCCCGAGAACTGTTCATGAGGTACGGAGTTTCCTCGGACTCGCGGGATATTATCGGAGGTTCATTCCGAACTTCTCGAAGATTGCCAAGCCAATGACAGAGCTGCTGAAGAAGGCTACCAAATATGTTTGGAGTCCAGCATGTGAAGCAGCATTCAAGGCTTTAGTCAAGCACCTGACATCAGCACCGGTTTTGGCGCAGCCAGACACAACAAAACCGTTCGATGTGTACTGCGATGCATCCGGCATTGGGCTCGGATGTGTGTTGATGCAAGACCGAAGGGTGGTCGCGTATGGGTCACGGCAGCTTAGGAATCATGAGCAAAATTATCCAACTCACGACTTGGAGCTCGCTGCCGTGGTACTTGCACTGAAAATGTGGAGGCACTACCTACTCGGTAACCTCGTACATTTATATACCGACCACAAAAGCCTCAAGTACATATTCACTCAGAAGGAGCTGAACATGAGGCAACGAAGATGGTTAGAACTGATAAAGGATTACGAGATAGAGATCCATTATCATCCGGGCAAGGCAAACGTTGTGGCAGACGCGCTAAGCCGCAAGTCACACGTCAATAATCTGACCATCACACCGTTGGAAGAGAGCGAACCACCACTACATGTGATTCCACATGGAGCTCTCTACAACCTAGCTTTGATCCCCACCATCCGTGAAGAGATAGCGGCAGCCCAGAAGAATGACAAGGGCATATCACATTTGCGGAGACGTGTAGACAGTGGGGAGTTGAAATGTTTCCGGAAGGACGGAGACGGCGTCCTATGGTTCAAGGACCGGATCGTCGTACCCCGAAACCCAGAGTTACGGAAGAAAATCTTTGATGAGGCTCACTTATCAAAGTTTTCTATTCACCCCGGCAGCAACAAAATGTATCAAGAACTCAGGAGAAAGTTTTGGTGGACACGGATGAAGCGAGAGACTGCAAAATACGTGTCCGAGTGTGATACATGTCGAAGGGTGAAGGCAGACCACATGCGGAAACCGGGACTGCTGCAACCACTGGGCATTCCTGCCTGGAAGTGGGAGGACGTGAGCATGGATTTCATCGTCGGTTTACCCACCACCTTACAGAAACATGATTCTGTGTGGGTGATCGTCGATCGGCTCACCAAAGTTGCCCATTTCATCCCGGTCAACACCAACTACAACGCCAAGAAGTACGCTGAACTGTACATCTCACGGATCCTATGCTTATACGGCGTACCCCGTACCATCGTATCGGACCGGGGCACTTTATTTGTGTCCCGTTTTTGGGAGCAGCTACACGCTGCCTTGGGGACGAAGCTGATCCGTAGTTCAGCCTACCACCCGCAGACAGATGGGCAAACGGAGCGGGTAAATCAAATCTTAGAAGACATGCTACGAGCTTGCGCTATCGACCACGGCAAGAATTGGGATGATCACTTGCCGTTAGCCGAGTTCTCGTACAACAATGGGTACCAAGCCAGCATCAAGATGGCGCCCTACGAGGCGCTATACGGCAGGAAATGCCGCACACCACTGAACTGGTGTGAGTCTGGCGAGAGGGTTACCTTCGGGATTGACCTTGTCAACAACGCAGAAGAAAAGGTTCGACTGATTCAAGCGAACCTAAAAGCCGCTCAATCCCGACAGAAACAGTATGCGGACCGGAGAAGGCGTCTGTTACAATTCGAAGCTGGAGACCACGTATATCTACGAGTGTCTCCAATGAAGGGCGTAAACAGATTTGGGGTGAGGGGAAAGTTGGCACCCCGATTCATCGGTCCATTCCAGATTACCGAAAGATGTGGATCGGTGGCATACCGGCTAAGATTACCAGAAGCACTTTCCGGTGTGCATGACGTCTTTCACATTTCCCAGCTGAGGAAGTGTCTCAAGCTATCAACTACCGTTCAGCTGGAAGACATTAAAGAACTGCAACCGGATCTCACCTATCGGGAGGAACCGGTGCAGATTATTGATGAAAAGGCCCGAACCACACGCAACCGTACGTTGTGGTTCTACAAGGTTCTATGGAGTAATCACTCCATGGACGAAGCGACATGGGAGAGCGAAGAATTCCTTCGCACTAACTACCCCGACTTTTTCACGTCGCATATTCGGTAATTTTCCACCGTCCTCTCTCTCATTTCACCTTATAATCTCGGGACGAGATTCTTTTAAGGGGGGAGGAATGTAAGGGCCTCAGTTTTTGACACTCATTTGCAGTGTTCATCACCACACCACACACCTCATTTGAGGAAGAATGATGAACACAAATAAAGAGCAAGTAACAATTATCAACATGCTCATTAGGGAACAAACTCACACATTGCAAAAGTGGTACTTCCCACATGTGATATAGATGGGCTGGACATATGAAAACTCCTACACTTTGCTAAGGATGTCCATGCCAAGTTCCACCCAAATTCAAAACCTTTTTGAGGTCATTTTGGGTATAGTTAGGAAGAGGGCAGTTTGAAACCATATTCAAATTCAAACTGTTTTCACCCACTGAATTTAAAAGTGGAAGGCATATTCTTGCTCAGCACATTTTTGTGAGCTCACACACCAATTTTCACTCCATTTGGAGTTGATCTTGACATGAGCTAAGGGGGAGAAATTCAAACTTTATTTGAATTTCAAACTGCACTTGTGCTGAAATTCATTCAAACCAAACCTCATTTGAACTTTGATCAATTCAAATGGCTCTTGGGTGAATAATTTGAGTTGCCAAGGGTAGAATAGGGTTCACTGTTTACCACAGCTGTTAGGAATAAATTTCAGAGGTTAAAAGAGGAGTGGGACCCACATGTCAGCCTCAGCCTCAAAGCAAACCGACTGAACCACAGTTCAGTCGGTTCCCGGCTGTTGTGCGCGCGCGCCACCAAAGGGGGCAGCCGGCGCCAGCTCCTGCTGCGTGCCCCAAGCCGGAGGCCAGCCGGCCGAGCTATTTATTCCCTCCCCGGCGTGCCTCAGTCACCATTTCCCCGAGCTACCGACGTGCGCGACTGCTTTTCCCACTGCCATCGCCGCCGCTCGAGTTCCTGCTTGATCAAGCCGATCGCAGCTCCCTCTTTCCATTCCAAGGTCCCAGCAAGGTACTAGCAACCATCCTCCATCCTTCCCATTGATAGAAATCGATTGAAACCGAGTGATATCGGCTGTGCCGAAAGATCAAACTCGGAACTGGAAACCGCCGCACCTCGGGCTCTCGTGGACAGCCCAACCTGGGCGTTGTCACGCCCGAGCCAAGGCACCCTTGGACGCGCAAGTGATCGGTGCTGCTCATCCCCGAGCCACAGCTCGAGTGGTTGCTCACCGGCGGCGAATTTCCACTTTTCCCCTTTCTGTGTGCAGAACGACCCTCGGGTACGATTCTGTTTAATTCGTGCTCTAGAAAGGATTAGAGGGCCTCAGGCCACTCCCACACGAACTAGACACGGTGACGCACAAGTTGCCTTCACAACTCTGGGCCGGAGAACTTCTGTGCCCGGCGTAATTCAAGGTCTACTAATGGCGGAACGCACGGGGGGTATCGGGCGCACGGTGAGGACCTATTTCGGGCCTTCCCCGAGCTGCCCCGAGTTCATGTCGACCTTCTCTGAGGTCCACTGATGCTCCCCGACCGGTTTCCCAAGTAGCTGAGGCACTAGGAGCATCAGCCGACATGGCCGAAGTCGTTCCGATATGGCGGCTCGTCGCCGACCATGCTCCGGCCGTTGTCATGAGCAGCTGACCCTCGGATCATGTTCCCCAAGTAAAAGTAGGCAGGGGCGGCCAGAATCAAGAAGTTTGAAGCGGTACAGCAGCCAGCGGCGAGCTCTCCGGCGAGGTCCCTCGGCGGCGGAGCGCGGGTGTCGCGAGGTTGAAGAAGGGGGTGGACCCCAGCTGTCAGCGGCCGATATTTTGAATCGGGATCCGGCTGCGGCCGGGATCGGGTGTGCTGGCGCGCAAAAGCCTTGTGGGCCGCGGTGTGCTGTCGCTTCGGCGTGCGACGCGTGTCTCCTGGGCCCACGCGCGAGTTTAAACTTTTCCCCGATTTTCAGATTTCCTTCAAACTTCAAATCCTTATAACTTTGGCTAGAAAGCTCCAAATTGAGTGAACCAAATTTTGCTGGATTCAGCTCTTTGAGTACTTTCCAGAAAATCAAGTGTCACTTCATGAAATTCCTTAATTCTCCAGAATTAATTCCTTAAAGTTTAAACTGTTAGGAATTTTAACTGGAGAATCATTTGGAGGAAAATCCTGAAATTTTGCTGAGATGTTCACCAAAATATCCTTGAACTACCATAAAAATTTCAGATCCATTTGAGCTCATTTAGTCCACCTAATGGTGTGATTAGTAAAACTGTTCCAGAGAAAATAGAAAATGTTCAGAAACATTTTCAGAATTTTCTCTGAAATTGTTTAGCTCATATCTTTAGTTAGAGACTTCCAAATTAAGTGAGACCAATTCCATTAGAACCCTCTGAAAATCTAGTTTTCAGAAAGTCATAGTTTGTTTCATGAAAATACTTAGAACACCCTAAAAGCCTTTAATTAAGGTCAAGGACATAATTATTTGTGGAGGGCTCAAATGAGCTTTGCTGCAACTAAAACTTGACCAAGTCTCTGTTTAGGTTGTAACCAAGCCACAGTAAAAGTTTCACAGTCATTAGGTCTATCTAGCAAAGGTTATAGACTTCACAACTTCAAAGTTAATACAAAGGCATTTAATTAATACATACATTGTTCTTATCATGTAGTCGCTAAGGTCGAGGAGGAACCCGAAGTCCTAGACTTCGTTACTCCGGAGGAACAGCTAGCCTACGACCAAGAGCAGCAAGGCAAGCCCCGGTTTGCATTAACCATTTTATAAATTTTTATTGTTTTGAGCACATACTTGTTTTCTTTATGTTGTGCATTAGAGTCTTGTTTGGAAATCCAACTGCATAGCCAAGAAAACCACGGGTTGGGTTTAGGATTGAAAACCCCGTTAGCCACTGCATTGCTAGGATAGAGTAGGATTCGGTACAAGTCGAGTAGTTGGAAATACTCGCGAGAATAGGCTAGAGGCACATTGCTCGGGTAGAGATAGCACATGATACACATGGCAAGAAAATGAGACCGAGCGGAGAGTAAGGGCAGCAGGACTTTGGGGCCTGTGTGCTGTAGCTCCGCTTGTGTCGATTGAGGACCGAGCCGTGTGCGGGCCTGTTGAACAAGCTAGAACAGTACCGAAGACCTACCGGCTATATGGGAACCGGGAAACTGATGTAACTCGGGTAGCTGGGTATTGAGGCATTGCCCGTCGTTCAGAGGGTAGGTTGAGAGCTCGAGGTGTAAATCAGCTGGCGGCACAGAGATGCGCGTGCAGGGACCTCTTGCTCGGGACGATGGGACCGGTTCAATATTTGGCTAACGGGTGAAAGGTAGTCGCGTACGGCGTCCGTGATGGTTGTTGTAGGCAACATCGAGTACGGGCGTACGTGACGGGTTGTTCGGGTAACCCTGCAGGTGTAAATCGATTATAATCGCCGTCCCTCGCGGTCAGTGAGTACCACTTGTTCACTGTACCGTGACGTAGAAAGAACAGGCTAGTTACATGTTAAAATGTTGCTGATTGAAAGTTGGATATTGATTGTTAATGATATGTTGTAGCTTAGTGCTAACTAAAGTTCTTTTCAACTTTGGGCAAAGTACATGAGAGAAATGCGTTTCTTGTTTGATTGCGGCTCTCTCATGTGCCTTAGCGTAAAGTTCTCCACAACCTGCTGCTAAAACTTGAAAGTAAGGTTCTACTAATTAGGCGAGTCCTTGCAAATGATTTTTACCTCATGCAACCCATCACCCTCATGTAGAAGTTTCATGTTTAGGTGAGACGGGTCAGACTTGCTGAGCCTTCGTGCTCACTGCTTGTGTTTGAAGCTTTTGCAGGGTTCTATGAGGAAGGGACTCCCGAAGAGGAGACGGAACCCCAGGAGGGGAACCCCGTCGAGTGGGAGTCGTGCACGCCGCAGAGTTAGTGTGCGAGTGTGCTAGCAAGGACACGTTCGAGGGCTGAACGTGCACTTGATGCTTAGTCTACGCCCGCGAGTGTGGACTAAACTTATTTTGATGTAAACATGTTAATAAACTTGTTTATGTAATAAAGCTTCCGCTTCCGCTTTGTACCTTTGACGTGTGCTATACGGTGTTGTGCAACGCAGCACCCCTCAGCGTGATCCTGGCTCGACAGGACCAGTGGGGTCGTGTCAAAAGTCTACCGTGCGATTTAAAATAAACGGCGCACAAGCGGCCACGTCGCTCTGATCGAGCGCGGGCGGCGCTGCCGGCGGCGCACGGCGGCGGGAAGCGGCGATCTCGCCGGAAAGTTTCGGATCCTCGAGAATTCTGCCTAAAACTGTGATCTTATGGCATAGATTGGTAGAGGAGAGGTCAGGGATCTCACCTCGGGGGCTTTCTCGAGCTCGGGGGTCCTGGAAAGTGATCGGCGGCGAGGTCCGAGGCAAAACCACGGCGAAGCTCGTCGGCGCTGGGTTTACACCGTAAGTCTTCGGGTTTTCTGCACCTGCAAAGTTCCCCGGAGGCGGTGGATCAAGACCAGCGAGTTAGATCAGAGTTTCCGAGCTTAGATCGGCCAGAATTCACCGGCGAAGTCTCGGTGCTCACCGGAGTGAAAATCGGCGATCGCGTGGGGAAAAACCGATCGGGGCTGGGGTTTTTATAGCCGGGGGAGGGCGGTGGGTCTGTTGCGATCGAGTTTGAGTCGTTTGGGACCAGAATTCGGGCTGCGGGACGCGGAAATCCGGTCGGTTGCGATCGCGCGCGCGGGAGAGAGTCCGGGGTCGCGGGGTTAGGGATGACAGGCGGGTCCCACCCGTCTGTGAGAGACGGCGCGGCGCGCGCGGGGGCGGGCTGGCGCGGGGGAGACTGGGCCGGCTGGCGGGTTTCGGCCCACTGGCCGGTTTTTTTCCCGTTTCTCTTTTTCTTTTTCCATTTCTTTTCTGTTTTGAGTATAATTTGAATTCCAGTTTGAATTTGAATTTTTGCAAAACATGCAACACGTCCAAAAATTTTTAAATTCCCCTCTGAACATGGTTTAGGGTTTTGAATCAAAATTTGGGGTGTTACACCCGCTTTGATATCCTCTACGACTCTTCATGTCGTTTGGGGTATTCGAGCAACGTCTATCCCTGGCGTGCGTGGTGCAACTTGGGAGACCCCGTCACGTGGTCTGAAACGTGAACACGTAGCTCAAGGCGTGGTTGGCTTGAGAACATCCGGGCGAGTGATGATGGCCGGGTGTACGAACTGTATGGATTCCGGGCTCGGTGTGCAGCCGAGTCTGACGATTGTTTGAGTTTCTGCAGGTAGCCTGACCACGAAATGGTAGACGTGTAGCATCCGTGTGCGAGTGACGTTTAGTGCCACTGAAATAACGGAGCCGGCTAAGTCCGGTATAGGTTTTTCTTTGTGAGGGCGTAGTACTGACATAATTTGGTGACGTATCGACGTCACACCCCACTAAATGAACAAATTCATTTAAAAACTTGAAGGTTTTGATCTAAAGTAGTAAAACTTGATGTAACTCCATCCCTTGAACAGGATATTCAAAGTTAACAAGTTTTCAACTTATAGGCTGTTAAGGACAGAGCACTCTGTTTTCAGCTGAATCAAGGCTGAAGTTAACCAGAGGATAGAGGTTGAGTTCTTTCGGGGTTGGGATCATATGATACGTTTCTGGAAAGATTTGGAAGAGCTTTACAACTCTTCTGTTGAGGTCCAGAGGTGTTTCATCCCTTAAACCCTGGAAAAATGCAGTAGAGTTGAAACTGTCCAGAAAACAGGACAGAGTAAAGACTCTCTGTAAACTCTCTGTAAATTAAGCATAACTTCCTGCTCAAAAATCCAAAAATAGAAAATAAGGTAGTTCTGGAAAGCTTATGAGATGGGTTACAACTTTGTAACAGAAAGTTGTCAGATTTAGAACAGAATTTACTGGAATTCTTGGATTTAATCAGTACCTAAAGCGGGGAAGTGCTGCCCAATTTTCTCCAGAATTTCTGTTAATTTTGACATCTCATAACTTTTGAACCAGGACAGATCTTAGGCCAAGCAAATACGTTCTGGAAAGCTATTGAAGTTAACTTTAAAAGCCCAAGAACTGGTTTTGCTTTAACATGACCTAAATCAGGTTGAAATGGAAACTGGTCAGGGCTGTCATGGGAACAGCAGATCAGCAGTCAAATTTGTTTAAAAATTTGAACTATGTTTCCAAGTTTTATGTGTTCAATGACATGTTTTATGTTATAACTCAGAGTTTTACTGTTTAAATAAATATTTGACATTTCTCAAATATATTTTTACAGATGACAGCAGATAAGCAATTGGAGAACGGGTGGGTGATGTCCCACTGTTCTCATCGTAGCGGCTACCCGGAAGCATTGTGGCAAATGCTCCAATATTTCGGGTACAACCAGATGCCTCAATACTTCGCCAAGGAAGAAGGCGAAGAGGGGAACAAGACGTGGAAAATCCATGTCGATGTCCCTGCAGGACCCATGCCACCCGGTTGGGTGCCATTCACCGTCACGGTGAGAGGAAGACTACCGGAAGGGATGTGGCAAGTGGAAGCCTGTGACACCATGTCACGTTTCTGCCAACTACACGTGCAGGCTATGGAGGGCACTCCATACGCGCTCGTTCCGGTGGAGAGATGGGCTCAGCATGTGTGGGAAGAGAGGTACCTGGAGGCAACAGACCTGAGTTGCCCAAGGTACAACCCCGCGGAGGCAAACCTTAGCCTCCAGCTGAGGGCGGGAAACGCCGTGATGGACAACCAAGCTGTTCATACGGAGCATCTCGCCACAAAGCTCAAGGAGAGCACGAGCTGTGGAGACCATTTCGAGTGTGCTCACAGCGCACTCCGCAATGTGCTCCTTCCGACGATCAAGCGACTGAATGAACAACATAATCAGTTGCATCGTCTGAAGAAGGCGAAGAGAAAAAGCCGTGTCGATGTAACACCCCAAAATTTTGATTTAAAACCCTAAATCATGTTAAGAGGGGAATTTAAAATTTTTTGGACGTATTGCATGTTTTGCAAAAATTCAAGTTCAAACTGGAATTCAAATTAAACTCAAATCAGAAAATAAATAGAAAAAGAAAAAGAGAAAACAGAAAAAAACCGGCCAGTGGGCCGAAACCCACCAGCCGGCCCAACCAGCGCCCGAGCCAGCCGCGGCCGCGCGTGCCGCTTCCTTCCGCTGACAGGCGGGACCCACCAGATCGTCTTCCACCTCACGCACGAGCCGGACTCTCTCTCACCCGAATCCAAACCGATCAGAATTGCTGCGGATCACAGCCGAATTTCGCTCGGGGGTGAAGCAAACAAGATCTAAACCACCCCGCCGCCCTCCCCCGTCTATAAAAACCCCAGCCTCGTTCTGTTTTTCCCACGCGATCGGCTGTTTTTACTCCGGTGAGAACCGAGACTTCTCCGGCGAATTCTGACCGATCTAAGCTCGGAAATTCCGATCTAACTCGCTAGTCTTGATCCACCGCCTCCGGGGAACCTTGCAGCTGCAGAAAACTCGGTGACTTGGGGTGTAAACACAGCGCCGACGAGCCTCGCCGTGGTTTCACCTCGGACCTCGTCGCCGATCACTTTCCAGGACCTCCGAGCTCAAGAAAACCCCCGAGGTGAGATCCCCGACCTCCCCTCCACCGATCTATACCATAAAATCACAGTTCCAGGAAGAATTCTCGAAGGTCCGAAAGTCTCCGGCGAGATCGCTGCTTCCCGCCGCCGTGCGCCGCCGGCAGCGCCGCCCGCGCTCGATCAGAGCGACGTGGCCGCTTGTGCGCCGTTTATTTTAAATCGCACGGTAGGGTTTAAACCCCCGCGTACCGGTTCGATGTTATAATCTCGGCTGTCAATTTAAAATCGGACGGTCCACGTCAGCCCCGCGTTATAAAGACTGGAAATCTTACGTGCTACCCCCTGGGGTTCTCGGGAAATAAGAGCTAGCCCCGGAAACTTCTGATCTAGCCCCTGGAACTTCAGAAAATCATGTAAATTCATTTAAAAATCAGTTTTAGCCCCTGGACTTAATAAAAATTAGGAAAAACACCTCTGTTATGAGTAGCTAGACCACTGAAAATTCTTAAAATAATATTATAGACCCTGTAGTGGGGGTAAGTTTAACTTTTTAGCCCTGTTTAGTATTTAATTTAGGAAATTGAATATGTGGCTAGTGTTTAAAAATTAAAAAGTGGGACAAACATATTGTCAAAATTAAATTAAAGACTTTCTCAGTATTTAGGAAACTTTGGAGTGAGATAAAAATATATTTTGGGCTGAATTGAATCTGTTTAATTTATTATTCACATTTAGAGACACATTCTTAAGTAAAGAATAGTTCTAGGAAATAGGGAAAATAATTGTGAAATAGTTTACATCAGAGGCAAAGGTCAAAATATGTTATTAAATTATTTAGGACCAGAACCTATTCTGTTTAGATGATGTGTCTTGTTATTTTCATAATAAAGTACACATTTATGCATAGGAAAATAAATTTGAAAACAGAGCAACTAGTAAATGATAAATGGAGTTTCTAAAAATCCAAAAGAATTCAGTTTAGGGTTGGTAGAAATTCTGAAGACACATATGGAGAAGGAAAATACCTTTCATGCATACTTGGTAGCTAAAAGGTGTAGAAATTAAATATAAGGAATTTATTTAAATTGGAAACTCATATATGTATATATAGTATGTAAGTATAAATGTGAACACCAAAGTAGGAATCATATGCACATGATTAAAAGTGTATGCAAGCCACAAATCAACACACATAGAGTAACAACAACACATATAATTGTGAATGACTTTCATAAATGTGAATGTGTGGTTTGTATGAAGTGGAAGTGTGAACTATGTCTTATGGATTGTTGTTTTTCTTTTGCTATGTGTGATGGTATGATGTAGAACCTGCTCAAGAGCAAGTTATTCCTTTCCAAGATCTGGACTACCTATTTCAAGAGCAGCAGGAAGGAGGCAAGTGTTATTGACCACTTTGATCCTATACTAGGATGTGTGGATAGAATTATTTGCATTGTCAAATGAAATATGAAACCCATGCTAGGAAGTTTCCCTAGAATTGCATTGCCTTGTTTTCCTTGTAGCTTGGGTTGGGATTTATTTTATCATGTCATTTATTATTATGCATATGCTTAGCCATGCTTAGAATGGGATATTTGGAATATGAGATCATCAGTTTATTTTACCATACTCTTGAATGAAATATTGTGAGTTATGTAGAGGTAGGGATCAAGGCAAGTTGGATGTTTTGGTTGTGTGCTGGGTGCACGAGACTCGGGTTTGTGTTTAGTACTTGCCTGGATCCTAAGGAACGGTTCATGGAGCATGTAACCTGGCTTTACAGTGCCAACCACATGCTGAGATGGGGCAGCTTGGCCAATTAATTAGGTGTATCCCCGGCGTAGTATGGGTGTGTTGGATGGTGCGGGGAATAGGTGTCAGCTGGACTACCTTATAAACCGCAAGGCTCAAGAGGGGGCCACAGCAGCGGGGTTGGAGCCTCTTGTATGCTGTTAGGGGTGAAACCTCAGTGGGCCCACGCTCGTCGGGAATCCCTTTGTAAAGGCTTCGTAGTGATCTCCTGGCTACACACCTGGGAAGTGTGAATGTGGTCCGTAGCCACTGGCATAATGGAGGTTCTTTTAGTCCACCCGGCAACGGGGGATGAAATCACTACATGTGGGTACAGTGGTACAAACTCTGCAGAGTCAAAACTGTCATGACAGCCGTGCTCACGGTCAAGAGCGGCTTGGACTTATTCATGATTAGAGGAGTGATGGTTTTGGAAGTTGTGGATGTTAAGCGGGGAGCTTAACATTGGAAATGATGTTATGGTTATTGGATTATGATGATGGGATGGGAGATTGGGACCATTTCACTTGTGTAGTAATGTAGGTGCCTAATAAGCTAAGGTGATAGGTATTAATTGTGTAGTGCTTTAACCATGAGTTCAACCTCTCCTTGTTCTAGCCATGCATGATATAATTTTCCCACACTTGCTGAGTACCATTGGTACTCAACCTTGCATATTTTGTTGGTTTATATTGCTGCTCAGGTCAAGATAATGAGGTGGTGTATAATGACCAAGACTTTGGACCCGAAGAAGGTTTATAGGTTCATGGAGACCCCCGGGCAATGCCTGTGACGGAGCCCTCAAGAATAATATTCCGCTGCTAGTTTATTTACTTGTGATGCACTTATTATTGTCCATCGAGACATTTGCTATGTAAGACTTATTTATATTCGACACCTGGCTTGTAATAAATGATGCTTCACTATTTGTCATCACATGTATGAGAAAATGATCCTGGCATACATGTGATATTCACTTGGTTGTTCTTTGGAAAAACCGGGTGTGAAAGAGGTGGTATCAGAGCCAAGGTTGCCCGTAGGAACGTCGACCTAGGTAGAAATTGACGTATTTAAGGGCCCTATTTTCTTAAAAACTATTTTACAAGGTGTGTGTTGAAAAGTGTTATTTAATGGAGTCACTTTCTTCATCTTACCCCAACTTTCATTCAAAATAGGATTTTTGTTTGAGAGTTTATCTAACCTAATTTTAAATTCTTTTTGTTTTAGATGGTTCGCATGATTCGCACCGCTCGCAAGTCCACAGGAGGGAGAGTTCCCGTAGTTTCCCTTGCCGAGAGAGAGGAGAGCCGTCCGGTGACGTACCTTTCCTACGGATTGGCAGTAGGAGGCTTATTGCGCCGTCTTCGGCGTATGCTCGAAGCCGCTGGCAACACGGGCAAGCTAATCATCCACTATAACTCCACCAGGACCATCCGTGAGAAGAGGGAAGAATGGAGCTCAGAGATGAGGATTATACACGAAAATCAGCTGCTTAAGATTCACCACTCTCCAGCTTGTCGAGCGACACAGGTCGATGCGGAGAAAGATGTCACCTGGGAGGCCATCACCTGCCATCGCCACTTGGACAAAACTGAGTACATGTATGTCCTCCAACGTGAGAGTGGTACCACGGAGTACAAGTACCCGCCGGTGCAACAGGGGACTTCCCATGACACATGGACTTGTGCTTGGAGGATGCTTCTATGCTCAGCACTCGACTGCAAGAGTGTCAGCAAGAGCTTCAGGATGTTCGGGACACCCTGAAGGAAACGGAGGCATTGCTGCGAGCCTGCTTAAGGGCGAGAGAAAGAGGAGATGGGAATGAACTATGTGTCACCGCGAATGATACATGGACTCCTGACTCCCCAGATCACCGGGCGATTAGGCGTCGTCGCACTTCACCACCAACAGCCTCCCCACCCAAAGCAGAGTCAGAAGGAAGCCGAAATGATGAGGAAGATCCCGAGGAGCCTGCTCAAGAAAACAAGTAGTGTAGAATCCTTCCCTTATCTAGCAAGATGTCGCATAGTCGAGTCGTTAAGTTAAGTTAATGGTGTGTTAATGCTTGGTGTGTGACGTGAGTTGTGGAAGCCATGAGCAAATGTCCACAGCCTAGTCCTTAGATTGCTTTGCTTTGGTGTGTGAACCCACATGAAATAATATTGCGTTTATTTTTGTGTGAGAAGTGAACCCTTAGAGAAGTACAACAAAGCCTCAACACTTCAAAGTACAAACAAATGAAAGTAGTAAGATCATACTAATTGCTTTCAAATTAACATTGGTTGATTCTGCCAGATGGCCGGAAGAGGAAAAGGACGTGCTGCCAACCCCGCCAACAACAACGATGAGGCATGTAACCCTCATCTTTCTGGAGGCCAGGACCGGGGTGGTCGCCGTGAAGAAGTTGATCACCTCCACCAAATGCTGGAGAATCAGAATCAGCTCATCCAGAACTTGACTCAAGTGGTGGCCAACTTGCATCAAGTTCCACCTGCACAAGCTGCACCACGCCAACCAAGGTTGAGTGAGTTTCTAGGAACTCAACCTCCAAAGTTTGCAAGTGCTGCTGAACCTCTGGAGGCAGATGATTGGCTGAAGACCATTGAAAGTAAGATGAGGATCATACAGTGCCAAGGGTATGAGAGGGTGCTGTTTGCCTCTCATCAATTGCATGGACCTGCTGCTGATTGGTGGACCGCCTACGTGGCCGCCCATCATGACCCTGAGAACATCACTTGGGAAGAGTTCAAGCGTAGTTTCCGCAACCATTACATCCCAAGAGGTGAACTCAAAAACAAGAGGAAGGAGTTTTTGGGGTTGCAGCAAGGTAACATGACTGTGAGGGAATACCTCACTAAATTTACTCAACTATCCCGTTATGCCCCACGAGACATAGAGACTGATGAGCAGAAACAAGATTGTTTCGTGGAAGGACTTACCGCGGAAATGCAGTGTGCAATGTCCTCAAATGAGTATGAAAGCTTCCAAAAGATGGTGGACAGAGCATTTGTGGTAGAAAGGAAGCTAAAGGCCTTGGAAAATGAGAATAAAAGGAAGGCCGGTTGGTCACATCAAGCCTCGGGTAGCAACACCCGCCCCCGTCTGATGCAGCAACCAGCAGGGCAGACGAACCGTGCTGCGGTACCCTACTCAGCACCAAGAGGGTACAACCCGAACTATAGGCCTCCGGCAGCACCAATACAGCCACAATGTCAGTTCGTACAGCAGCCTCGCCCCGCATATCCACCTCGACCAGCAGTGCAAGGACCTCCAAACCAACCCCAAGACAACAAAGGCCAGGCACCTAAGGTTGGGGTGCAATGTTTTAGCTGCGGAGAAGTGGGGTACTACGCCCATAAGTGCCCAAAGAAGAAGCCCACGCAGCCACAACAGCAGAATGTAATGAGAGGACGGGTGGACCACGTCACTATGGAGGAAGCACAAGAGGCACCCGACGTGGTAGTTGGTAAGTTTCCTGCCAATTTACACCTTGCAACCCTCTGTTTGATTCTGGTGCTACCCACTCGTTCATTGCTCAAGGGTTTGTTAAGAAGCATGACCTAGCAACAACACAAATGAACCATATGCTAGCTGTAAACTCACCCGGGGGAGAAATAAGGACAAGACAAGTGTGTCCCAAAGTGAACCTAGACATTAATGGGGTAGTATTTACTGCTAACCTCATAGTGATAGATTCACAAGGGATAAATATTATTTTGGGTATGGATTGGTGTCACACCCGGTTTTTCCGAAGAAACAACCAAGTGAATATCACATGTATGCCAGGATCATTTTCTCATACATGTGATGACAAATAGTGAAGCATCATTTATTACAAGCCAGGTGTCGAATATAAATAAGTCTTACATCGCAAATGTCTCAATGGACACTAATGCTTCATCACAAGTAAATAAACTAGCAGCGGAATATTATTCTTTAGGGCTCCATCACAGGCATTGCCCGGGGGTCTTCATGAACCTAAAAACCTTCCTCGGGTCCAAAATCTTGGTCATTATACACCACCTCATTATCTTGACCTGAGCAGCAATATAAACCAACAAATATGCAAGGTTGAGTACCAATGGTACTCAGCAAGTGTGGGAAAATTATATCATGCATGGCTAGAACAAGGAGAGGTTGAACTCATGGTTAAAGCACTACGCAATTGATACCTATCACCTTAGCTTATTAAGCACCTACATTACTACACAGGTGAAATGGTCCCAATCTCCCAACCCATTATCATAATCCAATAACCATAACATCATTTCCAATGTTAAGCTCCCCGCTTAACTTCCAAAACCATCAATCCTCTAATCATGAATAAGTCCAGGCCGCTCTTAACCGTGAGCACGGCTGTCAAGACAGTTTTGACTCTGCAGAGTTTGTACCACTGTACCCACATGTAGTGATTTCATCCCCCGTTGCCGGGTGGACTAAAAGAACCTCCATTATGCCAGTGGCTACGATCCACATTCACACTTCCCAGGTGTGCAGCCAGGAGATCACTACGAAGCCTTTACAAAGGGATTCCCGACGAGCGTGGGCCCACTGAGGTTTCACCCCTAACAGCATACAAGAGGCTCCAACCCCGCTGCAGTGGCCCCCTCTTGAGCCTTGCGGTTCATATGGTAGTCCAGCTGACACCTACTCCCCGCACCATCCAACACACCCATACTACGCCGGGGATACACCTAATTAATTGGCCAAGCTGCCCCATCTCAGCATGTGGTTGGCACTGTAAAGCCGGGTTACATGCTCCATGAACCGGTCCTTAGGATCCAGGCAAGTACTAAACACAAACCCAAGTCTCGTGCACCCAGCACACAACCAAAACACCCAACTTGCCTTGATCCCTACCTCTACATAACTCCCAATAGCTCATTCAAGAGTATGGTCTAATAAACTGATGATCTCATGTCCCAAATATCCCATTCTAAGCATGGCTAAGCATATGCATGTAAATAAATGACATGACAAAATGAATCCCAACCCAAGCTACAAGGAAACAAGGTAATGCAATTCTAGGGAAACATCCTAGCATGGGTTTCATCTTTCATTTGACAATGCAAATAATTCTATCTACACATCCTAGCATAGGTTCAAAGTGGTCAAGGACACTTGCCTCCTTCTTGCTGCTCTTGAAATGGGTAGTCCTGATCTTGGAAAGGAATAACTTGCTCTTGAACAGGTTCTACTTCATACCATCACACATAGCAAAAGAAAAACAACAATCCATAAGACATAGTTCACACTTCTTACTTCATACAAACCACACATTCATATTTATGAAATTCATTCACCCTTATATGTGTTGTGGTCACTTTGTGTGTTGATCTGTGGCTTGCACACACTTTTATTTATATGTATATGATTCCTACTTGGGTGTTCATATTTACACTTACATACTATATATATATATATATATATATATATATATATATATATATATATATATGTGTGTGTGTGTTTCAGTTTCAAATAAATTCCTTATATTAAACTACCACACCTTTTCACTACCAAGTATGTATGAAAAGTATTTTTCTTCTCCATATGTGCCTTCAGAATTTCTACCAACCCTAAACTGAATTCTTTGTATTTTAGAAACTCCATTTATCATTTACTAGTTGCTATATTTTCAGATTTATATTCCTATGCATAATTGTGTATTTTATTATGAAATTAGTAATACACATCATCTAAACAGTATAGGTTCTGGTCCTAAATGATTTAATAACATATTTTGACCTTGGCTTCTGATGTAGACTATTTCATAATTATTTTCCCTATTTTTCTATAACTATTCTTTACTTAAAAATGTGCCCTATACTAATAAATGTGAATAATAGATGAAACAGATTCATTTCAGCCCAAAAATATATTTTTATCTCACTCCAAAGTTTCCTAAGTACTGAGAAAGTTTTTAATTAATTTTGACAATTATGTTTGTCCCCCTTTTTAATTTTTAAACACTAGTTACATATTCAATTTTCTAAATTAAATACTAAACAGGGCTAAAATAATAAATTCACCCCATTACAGGGTCTATAATATTATTTTCATAATTTCCAGGGGTCTAGCTACACTTATCAGAGGTGTTTTTCCTAATTTTTATTAAGTCCAGGGGCTAAAACTGATTTTTAAATGAATTTACATGATTTTCTGGAGTTCCAGGGGCTAGATCTGAAGTTTCCGGGGCTAGCTCTCAATTCCAGAGAACCCCAGGGGGTAGCACGTAAGAACTCCAGTCTTTATAATGCGGGGCTGACGTGGACCGTCCGATTTTAAACCGACGGCTGAGATTATAACATCGAACCGGTACGCGGGGTTTTAAAGTCTACCGTGCGATTTAAAATAAACGGCGCACAAGCGGCCACGTCGCTCTGATCGAGCGCGGGCGGCGCTGCCGGCGGCGCACGGCGGCGGAAAGCGGCGATCTCGCCGGAATGTTTCGGATCCTCGAGAATTATGCCTAAAACTGTGATCTTATGGCATAGATCGGTAGAGGGGAGGTCAGGGATCTCACCTCGGGGGTTTTCTCGAGCTCGGGGGTCCTGGAAAGTGATCGGCGGCGAGGTCCGAGGCAAAACCACGGCGAAGCTCGTCGGCGCTGTGTTTACACCGTAATTCTCCGAGTTTTCTGCACCTGCAAAGCTCCCCGGAGGCGGTGGATCAAGACCAGCGAGTTAGATCAGAGTTTCCGAGCTTAGATCGGCCAGAATTCACCGGCGAAGTCTCGGTGCTCACCGGAGTAAAAATCGGCGATCGCGTGGGAAAAACCGATCGGGGCTGGGGTTTTTATAGCCGGGGAAGGGCGGTGGGTCGGTTGTGATCGAGTTTGAGTCTTCTGGGACTAGAATTCGGGCTGAGGGACGCGGTTTCCGGGCGGTTAAGATCGCGCGCGCTCGGGGGGAAAAGTCCGGGGTCGGCGCGAGCGAGGTTGGGGATGACAGGTGGGTCCCACCTGTCTGTGAGAGACAGCGCGGGCGCGCGGGGGCGGGCTGGCGCGGGGGAAATTGGGCCGGCTGGTGGGTTTTGGCCCACTGGCCGGTTTTTTCCCGTTTTCTCTTTTTCTTTTTCCATTTCTTTTCTGATTTGAGTTTAATTTGAATTCCAGTTTGAATTTGAATTTTTACAAAACATGCAACACGTCCAAAAATTTTTAGATTCCCCTCTGAACATGGTTTAGTGTTTTGAATCAAAATTTTGGGGTGTTACAGCTCTACCCCCCTTAAAGAAATCTCGTCCTCGAGATTGGTGTTTCTAAGAAAACAATTCCGGAAATTGTGCCTTGAGCTCATCTTCCCGTTCCCAGGTAGCTTCCTCTTCTGAGTGATGCTTCCACTGCACCTTGCACATCCGGATTCTTTTATTTCTGGTGAGGCGTTCCATTGTCTCCAAAATCTTGTAGGGTTGCTCGGCATAAGACAAATCTTCAGCTACATCCACTTCATTCATGGGTAACACCTCTTCAGGCGTCCTCAGGCATTTCTTGAGTTGTGACACATGGAATACATCGTGCACATCCGATAGATGAACCGGTAACTCTAGTTGGTACGCCACTTCGCCTTTTCTTTCCAAAACTTGAAAGGGTCCTATGTATCGAGGTGACAACTTCCCTTTCACCTTGAACCGACGAAGTCCTCTGATAGGGGACACCTTGAGATAAACATAGTCTCCCACGTTGAAAACGAGTTCTCTTCTTCGTACATCAGCATAACTCTTCTGGCGTGTTTGTGCTATCCTCAAGTTGTTGCGAATCTCCCTCACCTTCGCCTCGGCTTCTTGTAGCACTTCTGGACCAAACACTTTACTTTCTCCTGTTTGGTTCCAAAATAGGGGAGTTCTGCACTTCCTTCCATACAAAGCTTCAAACGGTGACATCTTCATACTAGCTTGATAGCTGTTGTTATAGGAAAACTCCGCATACGGTAAGTTCTTGTCCCAACTCCTATTGTTTTTGAGTGCACATGCCCTCAACATATCTTCAAGGATCTGATTGGTTCTCTCCGTCTGCCCGTCAGTTTGGGGATGATAGGCAGAGCTGAAGTTCAGATGGGTTCCCAGGTTTCATGCAACTTTTGCCAAACCTCGAGGTGAACTGTGTCCCTCGGTCCGACACTATCTTCTTTGGCACTCCATGGTAACACACAATCCTTGACATGTACAATTCTGCCAATTTGGATCCGCTGTAGCTTTCTTTCACAGGAATGAAATGAGCTACCTTGGTTAGCCTATCAATAATGACCCATATTGAATCATACCCGGATTGGGTCCTAGGCAATCCCATGAAAAATCCATGCTGATTTCTTCCCACTTCCATTCAGGCACTTTGAGTGGTTGCAATAATCCCGCGGGTCGTTGATGTTCTGCTTTCACCAACTGACATGTGTCACATAGGGCAACATGTTCCGCGACATCTCGCTTCATGCCATACCACCAATACCTGCTTTTGAGGTCCTGGTACATCTTCGTACTCCCAGGATGAATGGAATAGTCGGAATCGTGAGCCTCCTTCAAAATTAATTCACGGGTCTCTTTTACTTCTGGCACACAGATCCTTTTCCCGTGCCACACCGTTCCTTGTTCATCCTCTCTAAAACCAGGAGCTTTATTTTCCTTGATGAGCTGTCTGATCTCTTGTATCTTCTCATCATTCTTTTGGCCCTCGTGTATGTCTTGCTCGAGTGTGGAGTCCACTTCCATGGCGATGGCTTCACCACTATTTACTAGACATAGATTGAGTCTTATAACCTCGTCCTTCAATTCTGCAGGCATGTCCTTCAAACTCAACTTATTGACCTGCACTTTCCGACTCAAAGCATCGGCCACGACGTTTGATTTCCCGGGATGATAGTTGATGCCCACATCAAAGTCATTGATTAGCTCTAACCATCTCCTTTGTCGGAGGTTGAGATCTGGCTGTGTGAATATGTACTTCAAACTCTTATGATCCGTATATATCTCTGTCCTCTTCCCCATCAAATAGTGCCGCCAAATTTTCAACGCGTGTACCACTGCAGCTAGTTCTAGGTCATGTGTAGGATAGTTCTTCTCGTGCTTCCGAAGCTGCCGGGATGCATATGCCACGACATGTCCTTCTTGCATGAGAACACATCCCAACCCATTTCCAGAGGCATCGCAGTACACTGTGAAATTCTTCTGCATATCTGGCATAACCAACACTGGGGCTGTTGTCAATCTCTTCTTTAGCTCCTGAAAGCTCGTATCGCACTGTGGCGTCCAGGTGAATGTGATTCCCTTTTCCAACAGTTTGGTGAGAGGTCTCGAGATCTTGGAGAATCCCTCAATAAACCGTCGATAGTATCCAGCCAATCCCAAAAAGCTTCGAACTTCCCCGACATTTTCAGGGGTTTTCCACTTCTAGATATCTTCGATTTTGGCGGGATCTACGGAGATTCCTCCCTCCGAGATTATATGTCCTAAAAAAGGGAACTCTCTTCAGCCAAAACTCACACTTGCTCAACTTGGCATATAGTTGGTGTTCTCTCAGCCTCTGTAACACCAACCTTAGATGTTTCTCATGTTCTTCTTCATCTTTGGAGAAGACGAGAATATCATCTATGAAAACCACCACAAATTTGTCCAGATATTCCATGAATACCTTGTTCATGAGGTACATGAAATATGTCGGGGCATTGGTTAGCCCGAAAGGCATGACAGTGTATTCATACAGTCCGTACTGAGATACGAAAGCTGTCTTGGGAATATCAGATTGCCTTATCTTGAGTTGGTGGTACCCCGACCTGAGATCAATTTTCGAGAACACACAAGCTCCCCTCAACTGATCAAACAAGTCTTCAATGCGAGGCAATGGGTACTTGTTCTTGATGGTTACCTCATTCAAGGCACAGTAATCCACGCATAACCTTTGGGTTCCGTCTTTCTTAGGCACAAATATCACCGGAGCTCCCCATGGTGAGGAACTAGGGCGAATATACCCCTTCTCCGTCAATTCTCTCAAATGATCCTTGAGCTCTTCTAGCTGCTTGGAGTCCATTCGATAAGGTCTCTTGTATATCGGGGCTGTTCCCGGTACTAGCTCAATTGCGAATTCCACGTCACGGTCGGGAGGCATACCTGGCAACTCCTCCGGAAAAACATCTGGATATTCCCTGATGGTCCTGATTTCCTCAACTTTCACCTCCACTTGATTTAATTTAATGTCCCTCCTAGGCTCGTGTATTGTTATGAACTTTACTCTGGTACCACTGGGGTGAGTTAATTCCACCGTTCTGGTCGAACAATGGATGATTCCTTTATGTTTGGTCAACCAATCCATACCCAAAATAATATCTATCCCTTGTGAATCTATCACTATGAGGTTAGCAGTAAATACTACCCCATTAATGTCTAGGCTCACTTTGGGACACACTTGTCTTGTCCTTATTTCTCCACCTGGAGAGTTTACGGCTAGCATATGGTTCATTTGTGTGGTTGCTAGGTCATACTTCTTAACAAACCCTTGAGCAATGAACGAGTGGGTAGCACCAGAATCAAACAGCAGAGTTGCAAGGTGTAAATTGGCAGGAAACTTACCAACTACCACATCGGGTGCCTCTTGTGCTTCCTCCATAGTTACATGGTTCACCCGTCCTCTCACTACATTCTGCTGTTGTGGCGGCGCAGGCTTCTTCTTTGGGCATTTATGGGCGTAGTGCCCCACTTCACCACAGTTGAAACATTGCACCCCAATCTTAGATGCTTGGCCCTTGTTGTCTTGGGGTTGGTTTGGGGGTCCTTGTACTGCTGGTCGAGGTGGATATGCGGGGCGAGGCTGCTGCACAAACTGACGTGGCGGCTGTGCTGGTGCTGCGGGTAGCCTGTAGTTTGGGTTGTACCCTCTTGGTGCTGAATAGGGTACCGCAGCACGGCTCGTCTGCCCCGTAGGTTGCTGCATCATACGTGGGCGGGTGTTGCTCCCTGAGGCATGATGTGACCATCCCGCCTTCCTCTTATTCTCATTTTCCAGGGCCTTTAGCTTCCTTTCCACCACAAACGCTCTGTCCACCATCTTTTGAAAACTTTCATACTCATTGGAGGACATGGCACACTGCATCTCTGCGGTAAGTCCTTCCACGAAACAATCTTGTTTCTGCTCATCAGTCTCTATGTCTCGTGGAGCATAACGGGATAGTTGAGTAAATTTAGTGAGGTATTCCCTCACCGTCATGTTTCCCTGCTGCAGTCCCAAAAACTCCTTCCTCTTGTTTTTGAGTTCACCTCTTGGGATGTAGTGGTTGCGGAAGCTACGCTTGAACTCTTCCCAAGTGATGTTCTCAGGGTCATGATGGGCGGCCACGTAGGCGGTCCACCAATCAGCAGCAGGTCCATGCAATTGATGAGAGGCAAACAGCACCCTCTCATACCCTTGGCATTGTATTATCCTCATCTTACTTTCAATGGTCTTCAGCCAATCATCTGCCTCCAGAGGTTCAGCAGCACTTGCAAACTTTGGAGGTTGAGTTCCTAGAAACTCACTCAACCTTGGTTGGCGTGGTGCAGCTTGTGGAGGTGGAACTTGATGCAAGTTGGCCACCACTTGAGTCAAGTTCTGGATTAGCTGATTTTGATTCTCCAGCATTTGGTGGAGAGGGTCAACTTCTTCACGGCGACCACCCCTGTCCTGGCCCCCCGAAAGATGAGGGTTGCATGCCTCATCATTGTTGTTGGCGGGGTTGGCAGCACGTCCTTTTCCTCTTCCGGCCATCTGGCAGAATCAACAAATGTTAATTTGATACCATTTAGTATCATCTTACTACTTTCATTTGTTGGTACTTTGAGGTGTTGAGGCTTTGTTAAAATTTTACGAGGGTTTATATCTCACACCAAATAAATGCACTATTATTTCCTGTGGGTTCACACACCAAAGCAAAACAATCTGAAGACGAGGCTGTGGACAATTGCTCATGGCTTCCACAACTCACGTCACACAGCAAGCATCATCACACCATTAACTACGTAACGACTCGACTACTCGACCTCTTGCTAGCTAGGGGAAAGACTCTACACTACTCGTCCTCTTGAGCTGGCTCCTCGGGATCTTCCTCCTCATTTCGGCTACCTTCTGACTCTGCTTTGGGTGGGGAGGCTGCTGGTGGAGAAGTGCGACGACGCCTGATCGCTCGGCGATCCGGGGAGTCAGGAGTCCATGTATCATTCACGGTGACACACAGTTCATTCCCATCTCCTCTTTCTCTCGCCTTTAAGCAAGCTCGCAGCAACGCCTCCGTTTCCTTCAGGGTGTCTCGGACATCCTGAAGCTCTTGTTGACACTCCTGCAGTCGAGTGCTGAGCATAGCAGCATCCTCCAAGCACAAGTCCATGTGCTCATGGGAAGTCCCTTGCTGCACCGGTGGGTACTTGTACTCCGTGGTACCACTCTCACGTTGGAGGACATACATGTACTCAGTTTTGTCCAAGTGGCGACGATAGATGTGACTCTGGCAGGTGATGGCCTCCCAAGTGACATCTTTCTCCGCGTCAACTTGTGTTGCTCGACAAGCTGGAGAGTGGTGAATCTTAAGCAGCTGATTCTCGTGTATAATCCTCATCTCCGAACTCCATTCTTCCCTCTTCTCACGGATGGTCCTGGTGGAGTTATAGTGGATGATTAGCTTGCCCGTATTGCCGGTGGCTTCGAGCATACGTCGAAGACGGCGCAACAAATCTCCTACTGCCAATCCGTAGGAAAGGTACGTCACTGGACGACTCTCCTCTCCTTCGGCAAGGGCAACTACGGGAACTCTCCCTCCTGTGGACTTACGAGCGGTGCGAATCATGCGAACCATCTAAAACAAAAGAATTTAAAATTAGGTTAGATAAAATCTCAAACAAAAATCCTATTTTGAATGAAAGTTGGGGTAAGATGAAGAAAATGACTCCTTTAATAACACTTTTCCACCCACACCTTGGAAAATAGTTTTTAAGAAAATAGGGCCCTTAAATACGTCCATTTCTACCTAGGTCCACGTTCCTACGGGCAACCTTGGCTCTGATACCACCTTTGTCACACCCGGTTTTTCCGAAGAAACAACCAAGTGAATATCACATGTATGCCAGGATCATTTTCTCATACATGTGATGACAAATAGTGAAGCATCATTTATTACAAGCCAGGTGTCGAATATAAATAAGTCTTACATCGCAAATGTCTCAATGGACACTAATGCTTCATCACAAGTAAATAAACTAGCAGCGGAATATTATTCTTTAGGGCTCCATCACAGGCGTTGCCCGGGGGTCTTCATGAACCTAAAAACCTTCCTCGGGTCCAAAATCTTGGTCATTATACACCACCTCATTATCTTGACCTGAGCAGCAATATAAACCAACAAATATGCAAGGTTGAGTACCAATGGTACTCAGCAAGTGTGGGAAAATTATATCATGCATGGCTAGAACAAGGAGAGGTTGAACTCATGGTTAAAGCACTACGCAATTGATACCTATCACCTTAGCTTATTAAGCACCTACATTACTACACAGGTGAAATGGTCCCAATCTCCCAACCCATTATCATAATCGAATAACCATAACATCATTTCCAATGTTAAGCTCCCCGCTTAACTTCCAAAACCATCAATCCTCTAATCATGAATAAGTCCAGGCCGCTCTTAACCGTGAGCACGGCTGTCAAGACAGTTTTGACTCTGCAGAGTTTGTACCACTGTACCCACATGTAGTGATTTCATCCCCCGTTGCCGGGTGGACTAAAAGAACCTCCATTATGCCAGTGGCTATGATCCACATTCACACTTCCCAGGTGTGCAGCCAGGAGATCACTACGAAGCCTTTACAAAGGGATTCCCGACGAGCGTGGGCCCACTGAGGTTTCACCCCTAACAGCATACAAGAGGCTCCAACCCCGCTGCAGTGGCCCCCTCTTGAGCCTTGCGGTTCATATGGTAGTCCAGCTGACACCTACTCCCCGCACCATCCAACACACCCATACTACGCCGGGGATACACCTAATTAATTGGCCAAACTGCCCCATCTCAGCATGTGGTTGGCACTGTAAAGCCGGGTTACATGCTCCATGAATCGGTCCTTAGGATCCAGGCAAGTACTAAACACAAACCCAAGTCTCGTGCACCCAGCACATAACCAAAACATCCAACTTGCCTTGATCCCTACCTCTACATAACTCCCAATAGCTCATTCAAGAGTATGGTCTAATAAACTGATGATCTCATGTCCCAAATATCCCATTCTAAGCATGGCTAAGCATATGCATGTAAATAAATGACATGACAAAATGAATCCCAACCCAAGCTACAAGGAAACAAGGTAATGCAATTCTAGGGAAACATCCTAGCATGGGTTTCATCTTTCATTTGACAATGCAAATAATTCTATCTACACATCCTAGCATAGGTTCAAAGTGGTCAAGGACACTTGCCTCCTTCTTGCTGCTCTTGAAATGGGTAGTCCTGATCTTGGAAAGGAATAACTTGCTCTTGAACAGGTTCTACTTCATACCATCACACATAGCAAAAGAAAAACAACAATCCATAAGACATAGTTCACACTTCTTACTTCATACAAACCACACATTCATATTTATGAAATTCATTCACCCTTATATGTGTTGTGGTCACTTTGTGTGTTGATCTGTGGCTTGCACACACTTTTATTTATATGTATATGATTCCTACTTGGGTGTTCATATTTACACTTACATACTATATATATATATATGTGTGTGTTTCAGTTTCAAATAAATTCCTTATATTAAACTACCACACCTTTTCACTACCAAGTATGTATGAAAAGTATTTTTCTTCTCCATATGTGCCTTCAGAATTTCTACCAACCCTAAACTGAATTCTTTGTATTTTAGAAACTCCATTTATCATTTACTAGTTGCTATATTTTCAGATTTATATTCCTATGCATAATTGTGTATTTTATTATGAAATTAGTAATACACATCATCTAAACAGTATAGGTTCTGGTCCTAAATGATTTAATAACATATTTTGACCTTGGATTCTGATGTAGACTATTTCATAATTATTTTCCCTATTTTTCTATAACTATTCTTTACTTAAAAATGTGTCCCTATACTAATAAATGTGAATAATAGATGAAACAGATTCATTTCAGCCCAAAAATATATTTTTATCTCACTCCAAAGTTTTCTAAGTACTGAGAAAGTTTTTAATTAATTTTGACAATTATGTTTGTCCCCCTTTTTAATTTTTAAACACTAGTTACATATTCAATTTTCTAAATTAAATACTAAACAGGGCTAAAATAATGAATTCACCCCATTACAGGGTCTATAATATTATTTTCATAATTTCCAGGGGTCTAGCTACACTTATCAGAGGTGTTTTTCCTAATTTTTATTAAGTCCAGGGGCTAAAACTGATTTTTAAATGAATTTACATGATTTTCTGGAGTTCCAGGGGCTAGATCTGAAGTTTCCGGGGCTAGCTCTCAATTCCAGAGAACCCCAGGGGGTAGCACGTAAGAACTCCAGTCTTTATAATGCGGGGCTGACGTGGACCGTCCGATTTTAAACCGACGGCTGAGATTATAACATCGAACCGGTACGCGGGGTTTTAAAGTCTACCGTGCGATTTAAAATAAACGGCGCACAAGCGGCCACGTCGCTCTGATCGAGCGCGGGCGGCGCTGCCGGCGGCGCACGGCGGCGGAAAGCGGCGATCTCGCTGGAAAGTTTCATATCCTCGAGAATTCTGCCTAAAACTGTGATCTTATGGCATAGATCGGTAGAGGGGAGGTCAGGGATCTCACCTCGGGGGTTTTCTCGAGCTCGGGGGTCCTGGAAAGTGATCGGCGGCGAGGTCCGAGGCAAAACCACGGTGAAGCTCGTCGGCGCTGTGTTTACACCGTAATTCTCCGAGTTTTCTGCACCTGCAAAGCTCCCCGGAGGCGGTGGATCAAGACCAGCGAGTTAGATCAGAGTTTCCGAGCTTAGATCGGCCAGAATTCACCGGTGAAGTCTCAGTGCTCACCGGAGTAAAAATCGGCGATCGCGTGGGAAAAACCGATCGGGGCTGGGGTTTTTATAGCCGGGGAAGGGCGGTGGGTCGGTTGTGATCGAGTTTGAGTCTTCTGGGACCAGAATTCGGGCTGAGGGACGCGATTTCCGGGCGGTTAAGATCGCGCGCGCTCGGGGGGAAAAGTCCGGGGTCGGCGCGAGCGAGGTTGGGGATGACAGGTGGGTCCCACCTGTCTGTGAGAGACAGCGCGGGCGCGCGGGGGCGGGCTGGCGCGGGGGAAATTGGGCCGGCTGGCAGGTTTCGGCCCACTGGCCGGTTTTTTCCCGTTTTCTCTTTTTCTTTTTCCATTTCTTCTGATTTGAGTTTAATTTGAATTCCAGTTTGAATTTGAATTTTTACAAAACATGCAACACGTCCAAAAATTTTTAAATTCCCCTCTGAACATGGTTTAGTGTTTTGAATCAAAATTTTGGGGTGTTACAATTGGTTGATAAAACATAAAGGAATCATCCATTGTTCGACCAGAATGGTGGAACTAACTCACCCTAATGGCACCAGAGTAAAGTTCATAACAATACACGAGCCTAGGAGGGACATTAAATTAAATCAAGTTGAGGTGAAAGTTGAGGAGATCAGGACCATCAGGGAATATCCAGATGTTTTTCCAGAGGAGTTGCCAGGTATGCCTCCCGATCGTGAAGTGGAATTTGCAATTGAGCTAGTGCCTGGAACAGCCCCGATATACAAGAGACCTTATCGGATGGACTCCAAGCAGCTGGGAGAACTCAAGGATCATTTGAGAGAATTGACGGAGAAGGGGTATATTCGTCCTAGTTCCTCACCATGGGGAGCTCCGGTGATATTTGTGCCCAAGAAGGACGGAACCCAAAGGTTATGCGTGGATTACCGTGCTTTGAATGAGGTGACCATCAAGAACAAGTACCCATTACCCCGCATTGAAGACTTGTTTGATCAGTTGAGGGGCGCTTGTGTGTTCTCGAAAATTGATCTCAGGTCGGGATACCACCAACTCAAGATAAGGCAAACTGATATTCCCAAGACAGCTTTCGTATCTCGGTACGGACTGTATGAATACACCGTCATGCCTTTCGGGCTAATGCCCCGGCATACTTCATGTATCTCATGAACAAGGTATTCGTGGAATATCTGGACAAATTTGTGGTGGTTTTCATAGATTACATTCTTGTCTTCTCCAAAGATGAGGAAGAACATGAGAAACATCTAAGGTTGGTGTTGCAAAGGCTGAGAGAACACCAACTATATGCCAAGTTGAGCAAGTGTGAGTTTTGGCTGAAGAGAGTTCCCTTCTTAGGACATATAATCTCGGAGGGAGAAATCTCCGTAGATCCTGCCAAAATCGAGGATATCCAGAAGTGGAAGACCCCTGAAAATGTCGGGGAAGTTTGAAGCTTCTTGGGATTGGCTGGATACTATCGATGGTTTATTGAAGGATTCTCCCAGATCTCGAGACCTCTCACCAAACTGTTGGAGAAGGGAATCACATTCACCTGGACGCCACAGTGCGAGACGAGTTTTCAGGAGCTAAAGAAGAGATTGACAACAGCCCCAGTGCTCGTTATGCCAGATATGCAGAAGAACTTTACGGTGTATTGCGATGCTTCTGGAAACGGGTTGGGATGTGTTCTCATGCAAGAAGGGCATGTCGTGGCATATGCATCCCCACAGCTTCGGAAGCACGAGAAAAACTATCCTACACATGACTTAGAACTAGCCGCAGTGGTACACGCGTTGAAAATTTGGCGGCACTATTTGATGGGGAAGAGGACCGAGATATATACGGATCATAAGAGTTTGAAGTACATTTTCACACAGCCAGATCTCAACCTCAGACAAAGGAGATGGTTAGAGCTAATCAATGACTTTGATGTAGGCATCAACTACCATCCTGGGAAAGCAAAAGTCGTGGCCGACGCTTTAAGTCGGAAAGTGCAGGTCAATAAGTTGAGCTTGAAGGACATGCCTGCAGAATTGAAGGACGAGGTTATAAGGCTCAATCTATGCCTGGTGAATAATGGTGAAGCTATCGCCATGGAAGTGGACTCCACACTAGAGCGAGACATCCGCGAGGGTCAAAAGAAAGACGAGAAGATACAAGAGATCAGACAACTCATCAAGGAAAATAAAGCTCCGGGTTTTAGACAGGATGAACAAGGAACGGTGTGGCACGGGAAAAGAATCTGTGTGCCAGAAGTAAAGGAGATCCGTGAATTAATTCTAAAGGAGGCTCATGATTCTGACTATTCCATTCATCCTGGGAGTACGAAAATGTATCAGGACCTTAAGAGCAGGTATTGGTGATATGGTATGAAGCGAGATGTCGCGGAACATGTTGCCCTATGTGACACATGTCAGTTGGTGAAAGCAGAACATCAACGACCCGCGGGATTATTGCAACCACTCAAAGTGCCTGAATGGAAATAGGAAGAAATTAGCATGGATTTCATCGTGGGATTGCCTAGGACCCAATCAGGGTACGATTCGATATGGGTCATCATTGATAGGCTAACCAAGGTAGCTCACTTCATCCCCGTGAACGAAAGCTACAGCGGATCCAAATTGGCAGAGTTGTACATGTCAAGGATCGTGTGTTACCATGGAGTGCCAAAGAAGATAATGTCGGATTGAGGGACACAGTTCACCTCAAGATTCTGGCAGAAGTTGCACGAAACCATGGGAACCCATCTGAACTTTAGTTCTGCCTATCATCCCCAAACTGATGGGCAGACGGAAAGAACCAATCAGATCCTTGAAGATATGCTAAGGGCATGTGCACTCAAAAACAATAGGAGTTGGGACAAGAACTTACCGTATGCGGAGTTTTCCTATAACAACAGCTATCAAGCTAGTATGAAGATGTCACCGTTTGAAGCCTTGTACGGGAGAAAGTGCAGAACTCCCCTATTTTGGAACCAAATAGGGGAAAGTAAAGTGTTTGGTCCAGAAGTACTACAAGAAGCCGAGGCGAAGGTGAGGGAAATTCACAATAACTTGAGGATAGCACAGACACGCCAAAAGAGCTATGCCGATGTACGAAGAAGAGAGCTCGTTTTCAACGTAGGGGACTATGTCTATCTCAAGGTGTCCCCTATCAGAGGACTTCGTCGGTTCAAGGTGAAAGGGAAGTTGTCACCTCGATACATCGGACCCTTTCAAGTTTTGGAGAGGAAAGGCGAAGTGGCGTATCAACTAGAATTACCGGCTCGTCTATCGGATGTGCACGATGTATTCCATGTGTCACAACTCAAGAAATGCCTGAGGACGCCTGAGGAGGTGTTACCCATGAATGAAGTGGACGTAGCTGAGGATTTGTCTTATGCCGAGCAACCATACAAGATTTTGGAGACAATGGAACGCCTCACCAGAAATAAAAGAATCCGGATGTGCAAGGTGCAGTGGAAGCATCACTCAGAAGAGGAAGCCACCTGGGACCGGGAAGATGAGCTCAAGGCACAATTTCCGGAATTGTTTTCTTAGAAACACCAATCTCGAGGACGAGATTTCTTTTAAGGGGGGTAGAGCTGTAACACCCCAAAATTTTGATTTAAAACCCTAAATCATGTTAAGAGGGGAATTTAAAAATTTTTGGACGTGTTGCATGTTTTGCAAAAATTCAAATTCAAACTGGAATTCAAATTAAACTCAAATCAGAAAAGAAATAGAAAAAAGGAAAAGAGAAAACAGAAAAAAACCGGCCAGTGGGCCGAAACCCACCAGCCGGCCCAACCAGCGCCCGAGCCAGCCGCGGCCGCGCGCACCGCTTCCTTCCGCTGACAGGTGGGACCCACTAGATCGTCTTCCACCTCGCGCCTGAGCCGGACTCTCTCTCACCCGAATCCAAACCGATCGGAATTGCTGCGGATCACAGCCGAATTTCGCTCGGGGTGAAGCAAACACGATCTAAACCACCCCGCCGCCCTCCCCCGTCTATAAAAACCCCGGCCTCATTCTGTTTTTCCCACGCGATCGGCTGTTTTTACTCCGGTGAGAACCGAGACTTCTCCGGCGAATTCTGACCGATCTAAGCTCGGAAATTCCGATCTAACTCGCTAGTCTTGATCCACCGCCTCCGGGGAACCTTGCAGGTGCAGAAAACTCGGTGACTTGCGGTGTAAACACAGCGCCGACGAGCCTCGCCGTGGTTTCGCCTCGGACCTCGTCGCCGATCACTTTCCAGGACCTCCGAGCTCAAGAAAACCCCAGAGGTGAGATCCCCGACCTCCCCTCCACCGATCTATACCATAAAATCACAGTTCTAGGAAGAATTCTCGAAGGTCCGAAAGTCTCCTGCGAGATCGCCGCTTCCCGCCGGTTCGATGTTATAATCTCGGCCATCAGTTTAAAATCGGACGGTCCACGTCAGCCCCGCGTTATAAAGACTGGAAATCTTACGTGCTACCCCCTGGGGTTCTCGGGAAATAAGAGCTAGCCCCGGAAACTTCTGATCTAGCCCCTGGAACTTCAGAAAATCATGTAAATTCATTTAAAAATCAGTTTTAGACACTGGACTTAATAAAAATTAGGAAGAACACCTCTGTTATGAGTAGCTAGACCCCTGAAAATTCTTAAAATAATATTATAGACCCTGTAGTGGGGTAAGTTTAACTTTTTAGCCCTGTTTAGTATTTGATTTAGGAAATTGAATATGTGGCTAGTGTTTAAAAATTAAAAAGTGGGACAAACATATTGTCAAAATTAAATTAAAGACTTTCTCAGTATTTAGGAAACTTTGGAGTGAGATAAAAACATATTTTGGGCTGAATTGAATCAGTTTAATTTATTATTCACATTTAGAGACACATTTTTAAGTAAAGAATAGTTCTAGGAAATAGGGAAAATAATTGTGAAATAGTTTACATCAGAGGCAAAGGTCAAAATATGTTATTAAATTATTTAGGACCAGAACCTATTCTGTTTAGATGATGTGTCTTGTTATTTTCATAATAAAGTACACATTATGCATAGGAAAATAAATTTGAAAACATAGCAACTAGTAAATGATAAATGGAGTTTCTAAAAATCCAAAAGAATTCAGTTTAGGGTTGGTAGAAATTCTGAAGACACATATGGAGAAGGAAAATACCTTTCATGCATACTCGGTAGCTAAAAGGTGTAGAAATTAAATATAAGGAATTTATTTAAATTGGAAACTCATATATGTATATATAGTATGTAAGTATAAATGTGAACACCAAAGTAGGAATCATATACACATGATTAAAAGTGTATGCAAGCCACAAATCAACACACATAGAGTAACCACAACACATATAATTGTGAATGACTTTCATAAATGTGAATGTGTGGTTTGTATGAAGTGGAAGTGTGAACTATGTCTTATGGATTGTTGTTTTTCTTTTGCTATGTATGATGGTATGATGTAGAACCTGCTCAAGAGCAAGCTATTCCTTTCCATGATCAGGACTACCTATTTCAAGAGCAGCAGGAAGGAGGCAAGTGTCCTTGACCACTTTGATCCTATACTAGGATGTGTAGATAGAATTATTTGCATTGTCAAATGAAATATGAAACCCATGCTAGGAAGTTTCCCTAGAATTGCATTACCTTGTTTTCCTTGTAGCTTGGGTTGGGATTTATTTTATCATGTCATTTATTATTATGCATATGCTTAGCCATGCTTAGAATGGGATATTTGGGATATGAGATCATCAGTTTATTTTACCATACTCTTGAATGAAATATTGTGAGTTATGTAGAGGTAGGGATCAAGGCAAGTTGGATGTTTTGGTTGTGTGCTTGGTGCACGAGACTCGGGTTTGTGTTTAGTACTTGCCTGGATCCTAAGGACCGGTTCATGGAGCATGTAACCTGGCTTTACAGTGCCAACCACATGCTAAGATGGGCAGCTTGGCCAATTAATTAGGTGTATCCCCGGCGTAGTATGGGTGTGTTGGATGGTGCGGGGAATAGGTGTCAGCTGGACCACCTTATAAACCGCAAGGCTCAAGAGGGGGCCACTGCAACGGGGTTGGAGCCTCTTGTATGCTGTTAGGGGGTGAAACCTCAGTGGGCCCACGCTCGTCGGGAATCCCTTTGTAAAGGCTTCGTAGTGATCTCCTGGCTACACACCTGGGAAGTGTGAATGTGGTCCGTAGCCACTGGCATAATGGAGGTTCTTTTAGTCAACCTGGCAACGGGGGATGAAATCACTACATGTGGGTACAGTGGTACAAACTCTGCAGAGTCAAAACTGTCATGACAGCCGTGCTCACGGTCAAGAGCGGCTTGGACTTATTCATGATTAGAGGAGTGATGGTTTTGGAAGTTGTGGATGTTAAGCGGGGAGCTTAACATTGGAAATGATATTATGGTTATTGGATTATGATGACGGGATGGGAGATTGGGACCATTTCAGTTGTGTAGTAATGTAGGTGCCTAATAAGCTAAGGTGATAGGTAATGAGTTCAACCTCTACTTGTTCTAGCCATGCATGATATAATTTTCCTACACTTGCTGAGTACCATTGGTACTCAACCTTGCATATTTTGTTGGTTTATATTGCTGCTCAGGTCAAGATAATGAGGTGGTGTATAATGACCAAGACTTTGGACCCGAAGAAGGTTTCTAGGTTCATGGAGACCCCCGGGCAACGCCTGTGACGGAGCCCTCAAGAATAATATTCCGCTGCTAGTTTATTTACTTGTGATGCACTTATTATTGTCCATCGAGACATTTGCTATGTAAGACTTATTTATATTCGACACCTGGCTTGTAATAAATGATGCTTCACTATTTGTCATCACATGTATGAGAAAATGATCCTGGCATACATGTGATATTCACTTGGTTGTTCTTCGGAAAAACCGGGTGTGACAGTCGACATCGCGGCGTTACAAGAACTGGTACAAAATCTGACCCAGCAGAACGAGGAACTTACTCAAGAGCGGGACGACGCTATTGAGGAAGGGCAAGGCTGGGAAGAAGATTATAACCAGGCTATGGACGAGGTGCATGCTTTGCAGGACCTCGTACCTCCGGTATTGGGCATACCGGTGGTCTTGGGCCTTCCAGCAATGGGAGAACCCGGGATGGGAGAAGAGGTGGTAGATCCAGAGCCACCAGCAGAGGTAACCCGGAGGAGGACGACCCACAGGAGGTCGAGTTCTACTCCGAATAGGGGGTTACGGTTGCCATGTAGGGCAGCTAGGGTAGTGTAACCCAACTTTTGTAATCGGTGACATGTCGTGTAGACAGTAGCGTATGTATAGGTAGTGACGACATGAGCACGACTTTTCGGAGACCCGAGAATAATGTATCTTGTATAAAGTTTATGCTTTATCAATATATGTGAATGTTGTGCAAATTAATCATGTGTCACTTCAATACCTACTGTTGCTTATGGAATTTTAAGTAAGACATGTGCTAATCGCTGCTGTTTCGAATTTCAGAATGACGCGTACTCGTGCCAACCCTGACGTTGGGGGTACCAGTCAAGGGGGAGAGACATCCCAACCACCTCCTGAGGACTCCTCGGGATAGCAGCAGCAACAGCAACAGAAAACACCGCCACCGCCACTGCCGACGGTTACATTGGCCGACATTGTCGCGGCAATGGCGGGCTCGCATCAGCAGCACACGGAGTTGCTGCAAATGCTGATCGCCAATACGTCTCACCCAGAGAGACGTCAAGACCGTGAGGAGCGTCAACAGAGCTCCTACTCCGACTTCCTGGCAACTCATCCCCCGGTATTCTCAAGGGCGGATGAACCACTTGACGCGGACAACTGGCTCCGCGCCGTAGAGAGGAAGTTCGGGCTGCTCCAAATAAGCGAGCAGCGCAAGACTCAGTTTGCGGTCCAGCAGCTCCAAGGATCCGCGAGCGCGTGGTGGGCCAACTTCTGTGCTTCACAGCCCACCGACCGAGTGATGACCTGAACGGAGTTTCGGACGGCCTTCAGGGCCTATCATATACCGCCAGGTTTAATGAAGAGGAAGACGCAGGAGTTCCTGCACCTGCAGCAAGGGAGCCGGAACGCGCTGGAATATTCCAGGGCGTTCAACGATCTCGCGCTTTACGCGTCATATCACGCAGATACTGACGAGAAGCGGCGGGACCACTTCTACCAGGGGCTTAACCCGCTCCTGAAGGACAAGTTGGCGATGTTCAATCGCGGCAGCCTCAACGACATCATTGATGCTGCGATTGTTCAGGAGGACTCCGGCAAGGAGTTAGCGGCGGCGGAGCGAAAGCGAAGCGCGCCGCAAAGCAGCGGAGAAGGAGGTGGTCCTTCTCAGAAGTTTCGGATGGTGAATCGGCCACCATCAGGTCCACGCTGGCAGCCACCACAGCGGTCGATGCCGTTCCGCAGTCGGCCGTACTCTTCACCGGCATTCAGGCCGGCACTGCCAGTACCACCGCAACAACAACAGCAGCAGCGGGCGATGCCGCGTGTGTTTGCCCTCAGCAACGCATGCCGGGCTTTCGTTCACCGAGCACTCCACCAGCAGCGGCCACATGTTACAAGTGTGGTCATCCAGGACACTTCGCGAGCAGTTGCCCGGAGAAGCAAGGCGGCGGAGTGGCACCGCAGTATCCGGGGAGGAATCAACCCCGGAACCCTACTAATGCGCGGTGGGCAAACTCTAGGCCCGGCACCGTCCACCAGCTTGCCATCGAGGACGTGCCGGAGGGCGAGCCAATCCTTGCGGGTATGTTCCAACTCCACCAGCATCCCGCTATAGTACTGTTTGATTCAGGCGCCACGCATAATTTTATTAGCCAAGCTTTCATTGCTAAACACAGCTTGCCAATACTACCCACCGATAGTCCATATTTAATTTGTTCACCGGGTGGGAAGATTTCAGCAAGCGTAATGGTCTCCAGAGCACCATTATGCTTAGCGGGTAGAGTGTACCCCACGTCTCTCATTATCTTAGAGGGACAGAAGGTCGATGTCATCCTAGGGATGTCGTGGTTAACCCGCCACGGTGCTGTTTTAGACACCGTCCTTCGAGTCGTGCACTTAAACTCAGAGGTGCACGGTTCTCACTCATTATTTCTGGACAGTCCAGAAATAAAACTTCCAAGTGTCTATCAAGCCACAACCATCCGATTGGAAGATATTCCAGTGGTCCGAGAGTTCCCTGACGTATTCCCGGATGATTTGCTGGGGATGCCACCCGATAGAGAGGTGGAGTTCAAGATTGAACTTGCACCGGGAACCATGCCGATATCCCGAAGGCCGTACAAGATGGCGCCCAAGGAGTTGGCTGAACTGAAGACTCAGCTCATGGACCTTCTGGAGAAGGGTTTTATTAGGCCGAGCTCCTCACCATGGGGTTGTTCGGCATTATTTGTCAAGAAGAAGGATGAGACGTTGCGGCTTTGCGTGGACTATCGTCCATTAAATGCCGTAACCATCAAGAACAAGTACCCGTTGCCACGGATCGACATGTTGTTTGATCAGTTGGTCGAAGCAAAGATCTTTTCCAAGATGGATTTAAGATCCGGGTACCATCAGATTAAGATAAGGGCTGAGGACATTCCAAAGACGGCTTTCTCGACGAGGTACGGACTTTATGAGTACCTGGTCATGTCCTTCGGCCTCACCAATGCTCCAGCTCACTTCATGTACTTGATGAACTCGGTATTCATGCCGGAGCTGGACAAGTTTGTCGTGGTCTTCATCGACGACATCCTAGTTTATTCCCAGTCGGAGGAAGATCACAAGAAACATCTGCGTATAGTCTTGCAACGGCTGCGGGATCACAAGTTATACGCAAAATTCAGCAAATGCGAGTTTTGGATATCACAAGTGCCTTTCCTCGGGCATATCATCTCAGCGGAGGGTATCGCTGTAGATCCGAGCAAGATCACTCAAGTGCTGAATTGGAAATCCCTGAGAACTGTTCATGAGGTACGGAGTTTCCTCGGACTCGCGGGATATTATCGGAGGTTCATTCCGAACTTCTCGAAGATTGCCAAGCCAATGACAGAGCTGCTGAAGAAGGCTACCAAATATGTTTGGAGTCCAACATGTGAAGCAGCATTCAAGGCTTTAGTTAAGCACCTGACATCAGCACCGGTTTTGGCACAGCCAGACACAACAAAACCGTTCGATGTGTACTGCGATGCATCCGGCATTGGGCTCGGATGTGTGCTGATGCAAGACCGAAGAGTGGTCGCGTGTGGATCACGGCAGCTTAGAAACCATGAGCAGAATTATCCAACCCACGATTTGGTGCTCGCTGCCGTGGTACTTGCACTGAAAATGTGGAGGCACTACCTACTCGGTAACCTCGTACATTTATATACCGACCACAAAAGCCTCAAGTACATATTCACTCAGAAGGAGCTGAACATGAGGCAACGAAGATGGTTAGAACTGATAAAGGATTACGAAATAGAGATCCATTATCATCCGGGCAAGGCAAACGTAGTGGCAGATGCGCTGAGCCGCAAGTCATACGTCAACAATCTGACCATCACACCGTTGGAAGAGAGCGAACCACCACTACATGTGATTCCACACGGAGCTCTCTACAACCTAGTTTTAATCCCCACCATCCGTGAAGAGATAGTGGCAGCCCAGAAGAATGACAAGGGCATGTCACATTTGCGGGGACGTGTAGACAGTGGGGAGCTGAAATGTTTCCGGAAGGACGGAGACGGCGTCCTATGGTTCAAGGACCGGATCGTCGTACCCCGTAACCCGGAATTACGGAAGAAAATATTTGATGAGGCTCACTTATCAAAGTTTTCTATTCACCCCGGCAGCAACAAGATGTATCAAGAACTCAGAAGCAAGTTTTTGTGGACACGGATGAAGCGAGAGACTGCAAAATACGTGTCCGAGTGTGATACATGTCGAAGGGTGAAGGCAGACAACATGCGGAAACCGGGACTGCTACAACCATTGGGCGTTCCTGCCTGGAAGTGGGTGGACGTGAGCATGGATTTCATCGTCGGTTTACCCACCACCTTGCAGAAACATGATTCTGTGTGGGTGATCGTTGATCGGCTCACCAAAGTTGCCCATTTCATCCCGGTCAACACCAACTACAACGCCAAGAAGTACGCTGAACTGTACATCTCACGGATCCTATGCTTGTACGGCGTACCCCGTACCATCATATCGGATCGGGGCACTTTATTTGTGTCCCATTTTTGGGAGCAGCTGCACGCTGCCTTGGGGACGAAGCTGATGACACGACCCCACTGGCCCTGTCGAGCCAGGATCACGCTGAGGGGTGCTGCGTTGCACAGCACCGTATAACACACGTCAAAGGTGCAAAGCGGAAGCGGAAGTTTTGTTACATAAACAAGTTTATGAACATGTTTACATCAAAATAAGTTTAGTCTACACTCGCGGGCGTAGACTAAGCATCAAGTACACGTTCAGCCCTTGAACGTGTCCTTGCTAGCACACACGCACACTAACTCTGCGGCGTGCACGACTCCCACTCGACGGGGTTCCCCTCCTGGGGTTCCGTCTCCTCTTCGGGAGTCCCTTCCTCATAGAACCCTGCAAAAAGCTTCAAACACAAGCAGTGAGCACGAAGGCTCAGCAAGTCTGACCCGTCTCACCTAAACATGTAACTTCTACATGAGGGTAATGGGTTGCATGAGGTAAAAATCATTTGCAAGGACTCGCCTATTTAGTAGAACCTTACTTTCAAGTTTTAGCAGCAGGTTGTGGAGAACCTTACGCTAAGGCACATGAGAGAGCCGCAATCAAACAAGAAACGCATTTCTCTCATGTACTTTGCCCAAAGTTGAAAAGAACTTTAGTTAGCACTAAGCTACAGCATATCATTAACAATCAATGTCCAGCTTTCAATCAGCAACATTTTAACATGTAACTAGCCTGTTCTTTCTACGTCACGGTACAGTGAACAAGTGGTACTCACTGACCGCGAGGGACGGCGATTATAATCGATTTACACCTGCAGGGTTACCCGAACAACCCGTCCCGTACGCCCGTACTCGATGTTGCCTACAACAACCATCACGGACGCCGTACGCAACTACCTTTCACCCGTTAGCCAAATATTGAACCGGTCCCATCATCCCGAGCAAGAGGTCTCTGCACGCGCATCTCCGTGCCACCAGCCGATTTACACCTCGAGCTCTCAACCTACCCTCTGAACGACGGGCAATGCCTCAATGCCCAGCTACCCGAGTTACATCAGTTTCCTGGTTCCCATATAGCCGGTAGGTCTTCGGTACTGTTCTAGCTTGTTCAACAGGCCCGCACACGGCTCGGTCCTCAATCGACACGAGCGGAGCTACAGCACACAGGCCCCAAAGTCCTGCTGCCCTTACTCTCCGCTCGGTCTCATTTTCTTGCCATGTGTTTCATGTGCTATCTCTACCCGAGCAATGTGCCTCTAGCCTATTCTCGCGAGTAGTTCCAACTACTCGACTTGTACCGAATCCTACTCTATCCTAGCAATGCAGTGGCTAACGAGGTTTTCCATCCTAAACCCAACCCATGGTTTTCTTGGCTGTGCAGTTGGGTTTCCAATCAAGACTCTAATGCAAAGAACAAAGGAAACAAGTATGTGCTCAAAACAATAAAAATTTGTAAAAAGGTTAATGCAAACCGGGGCTTGCCTTGCTGCTCTTGGTCGTAGGCTAGCTGTTCCTCCGGAGTAACGAAGTCTAGGACTTCGGGTTCCTCCTCGACCTTAGCGACTACATGATAGAAACAATACATGTATTAAGTTAATGCATTTGTATTAAGTTTGAAGTTGTGAAGTCTATAACCCTTGCTAGATAGACCTAATGACTGTGAAACTTTTACTGTGGCTTGGTTACAACCTAAACAGAGACTTGGTCAAGTTTTAGTTGCAGCAAAGCTCATTTGAGCCCTCCACAAATAATTATGTCCTTGACCTTAATTGGAACTCTTAGGGTGTTCTAGGAATTTTCATGAGACAAACTATGACTTTCTGAAAACTAGATTTTCAGATGGTTCTAATGGAGTTGGTCTCACTTAATTTGGAAGTCTCTAACTAAAGATATGAGCTAAACAATTTCAGAGAAAATTCTGAAAATGTTTCTGAACATTTTCTATTTTCTCTGGAACAGTTTTACTAATCACACCATTAGGTGGACTAAATGAGCTCAAATGGATCTGAAATTTTTATGGTAGTTCAAGGATATTTTGGTGAACATCTCAGCAAAATTTCAGGATTTTCCTCCAAAGGATTCTCCAGTTAAAATTCCTAACAGTTTAAACCTTAAGGAATTAATCCCGGAGAATTGAGGAATTTCATGAAGTGAAACTTGATTTTCTGGAAAGTACTCAGAGAGCTGAATCCAGCAAAATTTGGTTCACTCAATTTGGAGCTTCCTAGCCAAAGTTATAAGGATTTGAAGTTTGAAGGAAATCTGAAAATCGGGGAAAAGTTTAAACTCGCGCGTGGGCCCAGGGGACACGCGTCGCACGCCGAGGCGACAGCACACCGCGGCCCACAAGGATTTTGCGCGCCAGCACACCCGATCCCGGCCGCAGCCGGATCCCGATTCAAAATATCTCCCGCTGACAGCTGGGGTCCACCCCCTTCTTCAACCTCGCGACACCCGCGCCCCGCCGCCGAGGGATCTCGCCGGAGAGCTCGCCGCTGGCTGCTGTACAGCTCCAAACTTCTTGATTCTGGCCGCCCCTGCCTACTTTTACTTGGGGAACAGGATCTGAGGGTCAGCTGCTCATGACCACGGCCGGAGCATGGTCGGCGACGAGCCGCCATATCGGAATGACTTCGGCCATGTCGGCTGACTCCCCTAGTACCTCAGCTACTCGGGAAATCGGTCGGGGAGCATCAGTGGACCTCAGAGAAGGTCGACATGAGCTCGAGGCAGCTCGGGGAAGGCCCGAAATAGGTCCTCACCGTGCGCCCGATACCCCCCGTTCGTTCCGCCATTAGTAGACCTTAAATTACGCCGGGCACAGAGGTTTTCCGGCCCAGAGTTGTGAAGGCAACTTGTGCGTTACTGTGTCTAGCTCGTGTGGGAGTGGCCTGAGGCCCTCTAATCCTTTCTAGAGCACGAATTAAACAGAATCGTACCCGAAGGTCGTTCTGCACACAGAAAGGGGAAAAGTGGAAATTTGCCGCCGGTGAGCAACCACTCGAGCTGTGGCTCGGGGATGAGCAGCACCGGTCACCTGCGCGTCCAAGGGTGCCTTGGCTCGGGCGTGACAATGCCCAGGTTGGGCTGTCCACGAGAGCCCGAGGTGCGGCGGTTCCAAGTTCCGAGTTTGATCTTTCGGCACAGCCGATATCAATCGGTTCCAACCGAATTCTAGCAATGGGAAGGATGGAGGAGGGTCTCTATTACCTTGCTGGGACTCTGGAGTGGAAGGAGGGAGCTGCGATCGGCGTTCTCCGATCAAGTCCGAGCTGCGGAAGTTCTCGGCCGGCGCTGAGTTCTTGCGGGAGAGAACTGTGGTGCCTCGGCCGAGGAGGGGGCAGGCGCCTTAAGAAGGCTCTGCACCGCCTCATGCCCGCGCGTGGGCAAGCAGCTGGTGGCGCGGTGGCTGGCCTCGGTGGCGATCACCGCTGCGGCTCGGCGACCCGAGTGAAAAGTCTCAGTCGGTTTGTGTTGAAGCAGAGGCTGACATGTGGGTCCCACCCCTCCTTTTAACCTCTGAAATTTACTCCTAACAGCTGTGGTAAACAGTGAACCCTACACTACCCTTGGCAATTCAAATTATTCACCCATGAGCCATTTGAATTGATCAAAGTTCAAATGAGGTTTGGTTTGAATGAATTTCAGCACAAGTTCAGTTTGAAATTCAAATAAAGTTTGAATTTCTCCCCTTTAGCTCATGTCAAGATCAACTCCAAATGGAGTGAAAATTGGTGTGGGAGCTCACAAAAATGTGCTGAGTGAGAATATGCCTTCCACTTTTAAATTCAGTGGGTGAAAACAGTTTGAATTTGAATATGTTTTCAAACTGCCCTCTTCCTATCTATACCCAAGATGACCTCAAAAAGGTGTTGAATTTGGGTGAAACTTGGCATGGACATCCTTAGCAAGTGTAGGAGTTTTTCCTATGCCCAGCCCATCTATATCACATGTGGGAAATACCACTTTTGCAATGTGCAAGTTTGTTCCCTAATGAGCATGTTGATAATTGTTACTTGCTCTTCATTTGTGTTCATCATTCTTCCTCAAATGAGGTGTGTGGTGTGGGGATGAACACTACAAATGGGTGTCTAAAACTGAGGCCCTTACATTCCTCCCCCTTAAAAGAATCTCGTCCCGAGATTATAAGGTGAAAATGAGAGAGAGGGCGGTGGAAAATTACCGGATATGCGACGTGAGAAAGTCGGGGTAGTTAGTGCGAAGGAATTCTTTGCTCTCCCATGTCGCTTCGTCCACGGAGTGATTACTCCACAGAACCTTGTAGAACCACAACGTACGGTTGCGTGTGGTTCGGGCCTTTTCATCAATGATCTGCACCGGTTCCTCCCGATAGGTGAGATCCGGTTGCAGTTCTTCAATGTCTTCCAGCTGAACGGTAGTTGATAGCTTGAGACACTTTCTCGGCTGGGAAACGTGAAAGACGTCGTGCACACCGGAAAGTGCTTCTGGTAATTTTAGCTGGTATGCCACCGATCCACATCTTTCGGTAATCTGAAATGGACCGATGAATCGGGGTGCCAACTTTCCTCTCACCCCAAATCTGTTTACGCCCTTCATTGGAGACACTCGTAGGTATACGTGATCTCCAACTTCGAATTGTAATGGGCGCCTTCTCCGGTCCGCATACTGTTTCTGTCGGGATTGAGCGGCTCTTAGGTTTGCTTGAATCAGTCGAACCTTTTCTTCCGCGTTGTTGACAAGGTCAATCCCGAAGGTAACCCTCTCGCCAGACTCACACCAGTTCAATGGTGTGCGGCATTTCCTTCCGTATAGCGCCTCGTAGGGCGCCATCTTGATGCTGGCTTGGTACCCATTGTTGTACGAGAACTCGGCTAACGGCAAGTGATCATCCCAATTCTTGCCGTGGTCGATAGCGCAAGCTCGTAGCATGTCTTCTAAAATCTGATTTACCCGCTCGGTTTGTCCATCCGTCTGCGGGTGGTAGGCTGAACTACGGATCAGCTTCGTCCCCAAGGCAGCGTGTATCTGCTCCCAAAAACGGGACACAAATAAAGTGCCCCGGTCCGATATGATGGTACGGGGTACGCCGTATAAGCATAGGATCCGTGAGATGTACAGTTCAGCGTACTTCTTGGCGTTGTAGTTGGTGTTGACCGGGATGAAATGGGCAACTTTGGTGAGCCGATCGACGATTACCCACACAGAATCATGTTTCTGTAAGGTGGTGGGTAAACCGACGACGAAATCCATGCTCACGTCTTCCCACTTCCATGCAGGAACACCCAGTGGTTGCAGCAGTCCCGGTTTCCGCATGTGGTCTGCCTTCACCCTTCGACATGTATCACACTCGGACACGTATTTTGCAGTCTCTCGTTTCATCCGTGTCCACCAAAACTTTCTTCTGAGTTCTTGATACATTTTGTTGCTGCCGCGGTGAATAGAAAATTTTGATAAGTGAGCCTCATCAAAGATTTTCTTTCGTAGCTCCGGGTTTCGGGGTACGACAATCCGGTCCTTGAACCATAGGACGCCGTCTCCGTCCTTCCGGAAACATTTCAACTCCCCACTGTCTACACGTCTCCGCAAATGTGACATGCCCTTGTCATTCTTCTGGGCTGCCGCTATCTCTTCGCGGATGGTGGGGATCAAAGCTAGGTTGTAGAGAGCTCCGCGTGGAATCACATGTAGTGGTGGTTCGCTCTCTTCCAACGGTGTGATGGTCAGATTATTGACGTGTGACTTGCGGCTTAGCGCGTCTGCCACAACGTTTGCCTTGCCCGGATGATAATGGATCTCTATCTCATAATCCTTTATCAGTTCTAACCATCTTCGTTGCCTCATGTTCAACTCTTTCTGAGTGAATATGTACTTGAGGCTTTTGTGGTCGGTATATAAATGTACGAGGTTACCGAGTAGGTAGTGCCTCCACATCTTCAGTGCAAGTACCACGGCAGCGAGCTCCAAGTCGTGAGTTGGATAATTTTGCTCATGGTTCCTAAGCTGCCGTGATCCATACGCGACCACTCTTCGGTCTTGCATCAGCACACATCCGAGCCCAATGCCGGATGCATCGCAGTACACATCGAACGGTTTTGTTGTGTCTGGCTGCGCCAAAACCGGTGCTGATGTCAGGTGCTTGACTAAAGCCTTGAATGCTGCTTCACATGCTGGACTCCAAACATATTTGGTAGCCTTCTTCAGCAGCTCTGTCATTGGCTTGGCAATCTTCGAGAAGTTCGGAATGAACCTCCGATAATATCCCGCGAGTCCGAGGAAACTCCGTACCTCATGAACCGTTCTCGGGGATTTCCAATTCAGCACTTGCGTGATCTTGCTCGGGTCCACAGCGATACCCTCCGCTGAGATGATATGCCCGAGGAAGGGCACTTGCGATATCCAAAACTCGCATTTGCTGAACTTTGCGTATAACTTGTGATCCCGCAGCCGTTGCAAGACTATACGCAGATGTTTCTTGTGATCTTCCTCCGGCTTGGAGTATACTAGGATGTCGTCGATGAAGACCACGACAAACTTGTCCAGCTCCGGCATGAACACCGAGTTCATTAAGTACATGAAGTGAGCTGGAGCATTAGTGAGGCCAAAGGACATGACCAGGTACTCATAAAGTCCATACCTTGTCGAGAAAGCTGTCTTTGGAATGTCCTCCGCCCTTATCTTAATCTGATGGTACCCGGATCTTAAATCCATCTTGGAAAAGATCTTTGCTTCGACCAACTGATCAAACAACATGTCGATCCGTGGCAATGGGTACTTGTTCTTGATGGTTACGGCATTTAATGGACGGTAGTCCACGCAAAGCCGCAACGTTTCATCCTTCTTCTTGACAAATAATGCCGAACAGCCCCATGGGGAGGAGCTCGGCCTAATAAAACCCTTCTCCAGAAGGTCCGTGAGCTGAGTCTTCAGTTCAGCCAACTCCTTGGGCGCCATCTTGTACGGCCTTCGGGATATTGGCATGGTCCCCGGTGCAAGTTCAATCTTGAACTCCACCTCTCTATCGGGTGGCATCCCCGGCAAATCGTCCGGGAACACATTCGGGAACTCTCGGACCACTGGAATGTCTTCCAATCTGATGGTTGTGGCTTGATAGACACTTGGAAGTTTTATTTCTGGACTGTCCAGAAATAATGAGTGAGAACCGTGCACCTCTGAGTTTAAGTGCACGACTCGAAGGACGGTGTCTAAAATAGCGCCGTGGCGGGTCAACCACGACATCCCTAGGATGACATCGACCTTCTGCCCCTCTAAGATAATGAGAGACGTGGGGTACACTCTACCCGCTAAGCATAATGGTGCTTTGGAGACCATTACGCTTGCTGAAATCTTCCCACCCGGTGAACAAATTAGATATGGACTATCGGTGGGTAGTATTGGCAAGCTGTGTTTAGCAATGGAAGCTTGGCTAATAAAATTATGCGTGGCGCCTGAATCAAATAGTACTATAGCGGGATGCTGATGGAGTTGGAACATACCCGCAAGGATTGGCTCGCCCTCCGGCACGTCCTCAATGGCAAGCTGGTGGACAGTACCGGGCCTAGGGTTTGCCCGCCGCGCATTAGTAGGGTTCCGGGGTTGATTCCTCCCCGGAAACTGTGGTGCCACTCCGCCGCCTTGCCTCTCCGGGCAACTGCTCGCGAAGTGTCCTGGACGACCACACTTGTAACATGTGGCCGCTGCTGGTGGAGTACTTGGTGGACGAAAGCCCGGCATGCGTTGCGGAGGTGCAAACGCACGCGGCATCGCCCGCTGCTGCTGCTGTTGTTGCGGTGGTACTGGCAGTGCCGGCCGGAATGCCGGTGAAGAGTACGGCCGACCGCGGAACGGCATCGACCGCTGTGGTGGTTGCCAGCGTGGACCTGACGGTGGGCGATTCACCATCCGAAACTTCTGAGAAGGACCGCCTCCTTCTCCGCTGCTCTGCGGCGCGCTTCGCTTTTGCTCTGCCGCCGCCAACTCCTTGCCGGAGTCCTCCTGAACAATCGCAGCATCAATGATGTCGTTGAGGCTGCCGCGATTGAACATCGCCAGCTTGTCCTTCAGGAGCGGGTTAAGCCCCTGGTAAAAGTGGTCCCGCCGCTTCTCGTCCGTATCTGCATGATACGACGCGTAGAGCGCGAGATCGTTGAACGCCCTGGAATATTCCAGCGCGTTTCGGCTCCCTTGTTGCAGGTGTAGGAATTCCTGCGTCTTCCTCTTCATCAAACCGGGCGGTATATGATAGGCCCTGAAGGCCGTCCGGAACTCCGCCCAGGTCATCGCTCGGTCGGTGGGCTGTGAAGCACAGAAGTTGGCCCACCACGCGCTCGCGGATCCTTGGAGCTGCTGGACCGCGAACTGAGTCTTGCGCTGCTCGCTGATTTGGAGCAGCCCGAACTTCATCTCTATGGCGCGGAGCCAGTTGTCCGCGTCAAGTGGTTCATCCGCCCTTGAGAATACAGGGGGATGAGTCGCCAGGAAGTCGGAGTAGGAGCTCTGTTGGCACTCCTCACGATCTTGACGTCTCTCTTGGCGAGACGTATTCGCAATTAACGTTTGCAGCAGCTCTGTGTGCTGCTGATGTGACCCCGCCATTGCCGCGACAATGTCGGCCAATGTAACCGTTGGCAGTGGCGGTGGCGGTGTTTGCTGTTGCTGTTGCTGCTGCTGTCCCGAGGAGTCCTCGGGAGGCGGTTGGGAGGTCTCTCCCCCTTGGCTAGTACCTCCAACATCAGGGTTGGCACGAGTACGCGTCATTCTGAAATTCAACACAGCAGTAATTAGCACATGTCTCACTCAAAATTCCATAATCAGCAGTAGGTATTGAAGCGACACATGATTAACTTGCACAACATTCACATATATTGATAAAGCATAAACTTTATACAAGATACATTATTCTCGGATCTCCGAGAAGTCGTGCTCATGTCGTCACTACCTATACATACGCTACTGTCTACCCGACATGTCACCGATTACAAAAGTTGGGTTACGCTACCCTAGCTGCCCTACTTGGCAACCGTAACCCCCTACTCGGAGTAGAACTCGACCTCCTGTGGGTCGTCCTCCTCCGGTACCTCTGCTGGTGGCTCGGGGTCTACCACCTCTTCTCCCATTCCGGGTTCTCCCATGGCTGGAAGACCCAAGACTACCGGTACGCCCAATACCGGGGGCACGAGGTCCTGCAATGCATGCACCTCGTCCATAGCCTGGTTGTAGTCCTCTTCCCAGCCTTGTCCTTCCTCAATAGCGTCGTCCCGCTCTTGAGCAAGGTCCGCATTCTGCTGGGTTAGGGTCTGCACCAGCTCTTGCAACGCCGCGATGTCAACACGGCTCTTCTTCTTTGCCTTCTTCAGACGACGCAACTGATTGTGTTGTTGATTCAGTCGCTTGATCGTCGGAAGGAGCACATTGCGGAGTGCACTGTGAGCACTCTCGAAATGATCTCCACGGCTTGTGCTCTCCTTGAGCTTGGTGGCGAGATGCTCTGTATGAACAGCTTGGCTGTCCATCACAGCGTTTCCCGCCCTCATTTGGAGGCTGAGGTTGGCCTCCGCGGGGTTGTACCTTGGGCAAGTCGGGTCTGTTGCCTCCAGGTACCTCTCTTCCCACACATGCTGAGCTCGTCCCTCCACCGGAACGAGTGCGTATGGTGTGCCCTCCATAGCCTGCACGTGTAGTTGGCAGAAACGTGACATAGTGTCACGGGCTGCCACTTGCCACATCCCTTCCGGTTGTCTTCCTCTCACCGTGACGGTGAATGGCACCCAACCGGGTGGCGTAGGCCCTGCAGGAACCTCAACATGGATCGTCCACGTCTTGTTCCCCTCTTCGCCTTCTTCCTTGGCAAAGTATTGCGGCATCTGGTTATACCCGAAATATTGGAGCATTTGCCACAATGCTTCCGGGTAGCCGCTACGGTCAGAGCAGTGGGAAACTACCCACCCGTTCTCCAACCGTTTATCTGCTGCCATATGTAAAAATATATTTGAGAAATGTCAAATATTTATTTAAACAGTAAACCATTGAGTTATAACATAAGATATGTCATTGAACCCATAACATCTGGACACATAGTTCAAATTTTTAAACAAATTTGTCTGCTGATCTGCTGTTCCCATGACAGCCCTGACCAGTTTCCATATCAATCTGATTTAGGCCAGGTTAAAATCAAAACCAGTCCTGGAGCTCAACATCAAAGTTAAAGTTAACTTCAATAGCTTTCCAGAAAGTATTTGGTTGGCCTAAGATCTGTCCTGGTTCAAAAGTTATGAGATGTCAAAGTTAACAGAATTTCTGGAATCAATTGGACAGCACCTCCCTGCCTTAGGTACTGATTTGATCCAGAATCCCAGTTAATTCTGTTCCTAATCTGACAAAACTTTCTGTTACAAAGTCGTAACCCATCTCATAAGATTTCCAGAACTACCTCATTTCCTATTTTTGGATTTTTAAGCAGGAAGTTATGCTTAATTTACAGAGAGTTTACAGAGAGTCTTTGCTCTGTCCTGTTTTCTGGACAGTTTCAACTCTACTGCATTTTTCGAGTGGTTAAGGAATGAAACACCTCTGGAACTCAACAGAAAAGTTGTAAAGCTCCTCCAAAGCTTTCCAGAAATGTATCATATGACCCCAACCTCGAAAGAACTCAACCTCTAACCTCTGATTAACTTCAGCCTTGATTCGGCTGAAAACAGAGTGCTCTGTCCTTAACATCCTATAAGTTGAAAGCTTGTTAACTTTGAATATCCTGTTCAAGGGAAGGAGTTACATCAAGTTTTACTACTTTGGATTAAAACCTTCCAGTTTTTTACAATGAAGTTGTTTATTTAGTTGGGTGTGACGTTGATGCGTCACTAGATTTTGTCGGTACTACGTCCTCACAAAGAAAAACCTATACCGGACTTAGCCGGCTTCGTTATTTCAGTGGCACTAAACGTCACTCGCACACGGATGCTACACGTCTACCGTTTCGTGGTCAGGCTACCTGCAGAAACTCAAACAATCATCAGACTCGGCTGCACACCGAGCCCGGAATCCATACAGTTTGTACACCCGGCCGTCATCACTCGCCCGGATGTTCTCAAGCCAAACACGCCTTGAGTTACGTGTTCACGTTTCAGACCACGTGACGGGGTCTCCCATGTTGCACCACGCACGCCAGGGACAGACGTTGCTCGAATACCCCAAACGACATGAAGAGTCGTAGAGGATATCAAAGCGGGTCGGGTTACCTGCCACCCGTGGGGCTCCACCCTTCAGCTTGTGCGCACTGGTGGACAGCGCTTACGTGCACCCCCCAAGACATGAACGTCCCGAGATGCACGATTTTCCGACATAACACTTAGGTTACTAAGCCACTTTCTATATACTAATAACATCCTTATACGGGCTACTAACTCGTTCCTCACTGGATTTTTGAAAAAGAAAACCTTTGTACTGTGTTAAACCTCAAGCGAGCTCTGATACCATGCTGACACGACCCCACTGGCCCTGTCGAGCCAGGATCACGCTGAGGGGTGCTGCGTTGCACAGCACCGTATAACACACGTCAAAGGTGCAAAGCGGAAGCGGAAGTTTTATTACATAAACAAGTTTATGAACATGTTTACATCAAAATAAGTTTAGTCTACACTCGCGGGCGTAGACTAAGCATCATGTACACGTTCAGCCCTTGAACGTGTCCTTGCTAGCACACACGCACACTAACTCTGCGGCGTGCACGACTCCCACTCGACGGGGTTCCACTCCTGGGGTTCCGTCTCCTCTTCGGGAGTCCCTTCCTCATAGAACCCTGCAAAAAGCTTCAAACACAAGCAGTGAGCACGAAGGCTCAGCAAGTCTGACCCGTCTCACCTAAACATGTAACTTCTACATGAGGGTAATGGGTTGCATGAGGTAAAAATCATTTGCAAGGACTCGCCTATTTAGTAGAACCTTACTTTCAAGTTTTAGCAGCAGGTTGTGGAGAACCTTACGCTAAGGCACATGAGAGAGCCGCAATCAAACAAGAAACGCATTTCTCTCATGTACTTTGCCCAAAGTTGAAAAGAACTTTAGTTAGCACTAAGCTACAGCATATCATTAACAATCAATGTCCAGCTTTCAATCAGCAACATTTTAACATGTAACTAGCCTGTTCTTTCTACGTCACGGTACAGTGAACAAGTGGTACTCACTGACCGCGAGGGACGGCGATTATAATCGATTTACACCTGCAGGGTTACCCGAACAACCCGTCACGTACGCCCGTACTCGATGTTGCCTACAACAACCATCACGGACGCCGTACGCGACTACCTTTCACCCGTTAGCCAAATATTGAACCGGTCCCATCGTCCCGAGCAAGAGGTCTCTGCACGCGCATCTCCGTGCCGCCAGCCGATTTACACCTCGAGCTCTCAACCTACCCTCTGAACGACGGGCAATGCCTCAATGCCCAGCTACCCGAGTTACATCAGTTTCCCGGTTCCCATATAGCCGGTAGGTCTTCGGTACTGTTCTAGCTTGTTCAACAGGCCTGCACACGGCTCGGTCCTCAATCGACACGAGCGGAGCTACAGCACACAGGCCCCAAAGTCCTGCTGCCCTTACTCTCCGCTCGGTCTCATTTTCTTGCCATGTGTTTCATGTGCTATCTCTACCCGAGCAATGTGCCTCTAGCCTATTCTCGCGAGTAGTTCCAACTACTCGACTTGTACCGAATCCTACTCTATCCTAGCAATGCAGTGGCTAATGAGGTTTTCCATCCTAAACCCAACCCATGGTTTTCTTGGCTGTGCAGTTGGGTTTCCAATCAAGACTCTAATGCAAAGAACAAAGGAAACAAGTATGTGCTCAAAACAATAAAAATTTGTAAAAAGGTTAATGCAAACCGGGGCTTGCCTTGCTGCTCTTGGTCGTAGGCTAGCTGTTCCTCCGGAGTAACGAAGTCTAGGACTTCGGGTTCCTCCTCGACCTTAGCGACTACATGATAGAAACAATACATGTATTAAGTTAATGCATTTGTATTAAGTTTGAAGTTGTGAAGTCTATAACCCTTGCTAGATAGACCTAATGACTGTGAAACTTTTACTGTGGCTTGGTTACAACCTAAACAGAGACTTGGTCAAGTTTTAGTTGCAGCAAAGCTCATTTGAGCCCTCCACAAATAATTATGTCCTTGACCTTAATTGGAACTCTTAGGGCGTTCTAGGAATTTTCATGAGACAAACTATGACTTTCTGAAAACTAGATTTTCAGAGGGTTCTAATGGAGTTGGTCTCACTTAATTTGGAAGTCTCTAACTAAAGATATGAGCTAAACAATTTCAGAGAAAATTCTGAAAATGTTTCTGAACATTTTCTATTTTCTCTGGAACAGTTTTACTAATCACACCATTAGGTGGACTAAATGAACTCAAATGGATCTGAAATTTTATGGTAGTTCAAGGATATTTTGGTGAACATCTCAGCAAAATTTCAGGATTTTCCTCCAAAGGATTCTCCAGTTAAAATTCCTAACAGTTTAAACCTTAAGGAATTAATCCCGGAGAATTAAGGAATTTCATGAAGTGAAACTTTATTTTCTGGAAAGTACTCAGAGAGCTGAATCCAGCAAAATTTGGTTCACTCAATTTGGAGCTTCCTAGCCAAAGTTATAAGGATTTGAAGTTTGAAGGAAATCTGAAAATCGGGGAAAAGTTTAAACTCGCGCGTGGGCCCAGGGGACACGCGTCGCACGCCGAGGCGACAGCACACCGCGGCCCACAAGGATTTTGCGCGCCAGCACACCCGATCCCGGCCGCAGCCGGATCCCGATTCAAAATATCTCCCGCTGACAGCTGGGGTCCACCCCCTTCTTCAACCTCGCGACACCCGCGCCCCGCCGCCGAGGGATCTCGCCGGAGAGCTCGCCGCTGGCTGCTGTACAGCTCCAAACTTCTTGATTCTGGCCGCCCCTGCCTACTTTTACTTGGGGAACAGGATCTGAGGGTCAGCTGCTCATGACCACGGCCGGAGCATGGTCGGCGACGAGCCGCCATATCGGAATGACTTCGGCCATGTCGGCTGACTCCCCTAGTACCTCAGCTACTCGGGAAATCGGTCGGGGAGCATCAGTGGACCTCAGAGAAGGTCGACATGAGCTCGAGGCAGCTCGGGGAAGGCCCGAAATAGGTCCTCACCGTGCGCCCGATACCCCCCGTTCGTTCCGCCATTAGTAGACCTTAAATTACGCCGGGCACAGAGGTTTTCCGGCCCAGAGTTGTGAAGGCAACTTGTGCGTTACCGTGTCTAGCTCGTGTGGGAGTGGCCTGAGGCCCTCTAATCCTTTCTAGAGCACGAATTAAACAGAATCGTACCCGAAGGTCGTTCTGCACACAGAAAGGGGAAAAGTGGAAATTTGCCGCCGGTGAGCAACCACTCGAGCTGTGGCTCGGGGATGAGCAGCACCGGTCACCTGCGCGTCCAAGGGTGCCTTGGCTCGGGCGTGACAACGCCCAGGTTGGGCTGTCCACGAGAGCCCGAGGTGCGGCGGTTCCAAGTTCCGAGTTTGATCTTTCGGCACAGCCGATATCAATCGGTTCCAACCGAATTCTAGCAATGGGAAGGATGGAGGAGGGTCTCTAGTACCTTGCTGGGACTCTGGAGTGGAAGGAGGGAGCTGCGATCGGCGTTCTCCGATCAAGTCCGAGTTGCGGAAGTTCTCGGCCGGCGCTGAGTTCTTGCGGGAGAGAACTGTGGTGCCTCGGCCGAGGAGGGGGCAGGCGCCTTAAGAAGGCTCTGCACCGCCTCATGCCCGCGCGTGGGCAAGCAGCTGGTGGCGCGGTGGCTGGCCTCGGTGGCGATCACCGCTGCGGCTCGGCGACCCGAGTGAAAAGTCTCAGTCGGTTTGTGTTGAAGCAGAGGCTGACATGTGGGTCCCACCCCTCCTTTTAACCTCTGAAATTTACTCCTAACAGCTGTGGTAAACAGTGAACCCTACACTACCCTTGGCAATTCAAATTATTCACCCATGAGCCATTTGAATTGATCAAAGTTCAAATGAGGTTTGGTTTGAATGAATTTCAGCACAAGTTCAGTTTGAAATTCAAATAAAGTTTGAATTTCTCCCCTTTAGCTCATGTCAAGATCAACTCCAAATGGAGTGAAAATTGGTGTGGGAGCTCACAAAAATGTGCTGAGTGAGAATATGCCTTCCACTTTTAAATTCAGTGGGTGAAAACAGTTTGAATTTGAATATGTTTTCAAACTGCCCTCTTCCTATCTATACCCAAGATGACCTCAAAAAGGTGTTGAATTTGGGTGAAACTTGGCATGGACATCCTTAGCAAGTGTAGGAGTTTTTCCTATGCCCAGCCCATCTATATCACATGTGGGAAATACCACTTTTGCAATGTGCAAGTTTGTTCCCTAATGAGCATGTTGATAATTGTTACTTGCTCTTCATTTGTGTTCATCATTCTTCCTCAAATGAGGTGTGTGGTGTGGGGATGAACACTACAAATGGGTGTCTAAAACTGAGGCCCTTACAGCTGATCCGTAGTTCAGCGTACCACCCGCAGACGGATGGACAAACCGAGCGGGTAAATCAGATTTTAGAAGACATGCTACGAGCTTGCGCTATCAACCACGGAAAGAATTGGGATGATCACTTGCCGTTAGCCGAGTTCTCGTACAATAATGGGTACCAAGCCAGCATCAAGATGGCACCTTACGAGGCGCTATACGGGCGGAAATGCCGCACACCACTGAATTGGTGTGAATCTGGTGAAAGGGTTACCTTCGGGATTGACCTTGTCAACAATGTGGAAGAAAAGGTTCGACTGATTCAAGCGAACCTAAAAGCCGCTCAATCCCGTCAGAAACAGTATGCGGACCGGAGAGGGCACCCATTACAATTTGAAGTTGGAGATCACGTATATCTACGGGTGTCTCCAATGAAGGGCGTAAACAGATTTGGGGTGAGAGGAAAGTTGGCACCCCGATTCATCGGTCCATTCCAGATTATCGAAAGATGTGGATCAGTGGCATACCAGCTGAAATTACCAGAAGCACTTTCCGGTGTGCACGACGTCTTTCACATTTCCCAGCTGAGGAAGTGTCTCAAGCTATCAACTACCATTCAGCTGGAAGGCATTGAAGAACTGCAACCGGATCTCACCTATCGGGAGGAACCGGTGCAGATTATTGATGAAAAGGCCCGAACCACACACAACTGTACGTTGTGGTTCTACAAGGTTCTATGGAGTAATCACTCCATGGACGAAGCGACATGGGAGAGCGAAGAATTTCTTCGCGCTAACTACCCCAACTTTTTCACGTCGCATATCCGGTAATTTTCCACCGTCCTCTCTCTCATTTTCACCTTATAATCTCGGGGCGAGATTCTTTTAAGGGGGGAGGAATGTAAGGGCCTCAGTTTTTGACACAAAATTGAAGTGTTAATCACCACACACCTCATTTGAGGAAAGATGATGAACACAAATGAAGAGCAAGTAACCACCATCAACATGCTCATTAGAGAACAAACTCACACATTGCAAAAGTGGTATTTCCCACATGTGATATAGGTGGGCTGGACATATGAAAACTCCTACACTTTGCTAAGGATGTCCATGCCAAGTTTCACCCAAATTCAAAACCTTTTTGAGGTCATTTTGGGTATAGTTAGAAAGAGGGCAGTTTGAAACCATATTCAAATTCAAACTGTTTTTATCCCATGAATTTAAAAGTGGGAGGCATATTCTTACTCAGCACATTTTTGAGAGCTCACACACCAATTTTCACTCCATTTGGAGTTGATCTTGACATGAGCTAAGTGGGACAAATTCAAACTTTATTTGAATTCAAAACTGAACTTGTGCTGAAAGTCACTCAAACCAAACCCAATTTGAATTCTACTCAATTCAAATGGCTCATGGGTGAATAATTTGAATTACCAGGGGTACTATGGGGCACACTGTTTACAACAGTGATTAGGAGTAAATTTCAGAGGTTAAAACTGGAAGTGGGACCCACATGTCAGCCACCACTTCAACTCAAACCGACTGAAATTTTTTCACTCGGTTAACCGCGCCTCCGCTGCGATCGCCACCGAGGGCAGCCGCCGCGCCAGCAGCTGCTTGCCCACGCGCGGGCATGAGGCGGTGCAGAGCCTTCTTAAGGCGCCCCCCTCCTCGACCGAAGCATCACCCGTTCTTCCCCCGCAAGAACTCAGCGCCGGCCGAAATTTTCCGCAGCTCGGAATCGATCGGAGATCGCCAATCACAGCTTCCTCCGTCCCCTCCAGAGCCACGGCAAGGTACTAGAGACCTTCCTCCGTCTTCCCCACTGCTAGAACTCAGTTGAAACCGATTGATATTGGCTGTGCCGAAAGATCAATTCGGTGACTTAGAACCGCCGCACCTCGGGCTCCTGTGGACAGCCCAACCAGGGCGTTGTCACGCCCGAGCCAAGGCACCCTTGGACGCGCTGGTAACCGGTGCTGCTCACACCCGAGCCACAGCTCGAGTGGTTGCTCACCGGCGGTGAATTTCCAGTTTTCCCTTTTCTGTGTGCAGAACGACCTTCGGGTGCGTTTCCATTGAATTCATGCTCGAGAAAGGATTAGAGGGCCTCAATCCGCTCTCACACAAACTAGACACGGTAACGCACAAGTTGCCTTCACAACCCTTAGCCGGAGAACCTCTGTACCCGGCGTAATTCGAGGTTTACCAATGGCGGAATAAACGGGAGGCATCGGGCGCACGGTGAGGACCTACTTTGGGCCTTCCCCGAGCTGCCTCAAGCTCATGTCGACCTTCCCTGAGGTCCACTGATGCTTCCCGACCGGTTCCTCGAGTAGTTGAGGTGCTAGGGGAGTCAGCCGACACAACCGAAGTTGTTCCGAGGCGGCGGCTCGTCGCCGACCATACACCGGCCGTTGTCATGAAGAGCTGACCCCAGAAACATGTTCCCCGAGTGAAAGTAGGCAGGGGCGGCCAAAATAGTGAAGTTTGGAGCTGTACAGAAGCCGGCGGCGAGCTCTCCGGCGAGGTCCCTCGGCGGCGGAGCGCGGGCGTCGCGAGGTTGAAGAAGGGGGTGGACCCCAGCTGTCAGCGGCCGATATTTTGAATCGGGATCGGGCTGCGGCCGGGATCGGGTGTGCTGGCGCGCAAAATCCTTGTGGGCTGCGGTGTGCTGTCGCCTCGGCGTGCGACGCGTGTCCCCGGGGCCCACTCGCGAGTTTAAACTTTTCCCCGATTTTCAGATTTTCTTCAAACTTCAAATCCTCATAACTTTGGCTAGAAAGCTCCAAATTGAGTGAACCAAATTTTGCTGGATTCAGCTCTCTGAGTACTTTCCAGCAAATCAAGTTTCACTTCATGAAATTCCTTATTTCTCCAGAATTAATTCCTCAAAAGTTAAAATGTTTGGAATTTTAACTGGAGAATCCTTTGGAGGAAAATCCTGAAATTTTGCTGGGATGTTCACCAGAATATACCTGAACTACCATAAAAATTTCATACCCATTTGAGCTCATTTAATCCACCTAATGGTGTGATTAGTGAAACTGTTCCAGAGAAAATAGAAAATGTTCAGAAACATTTTCAGAATTTTCTCTGAAATTGTTTAGCTCATATCTTTAGTTAGGAACTTCCAAATTAAGTGAGACCAACTCCATTAGAACCCTCTGAAAATCTAGTTTTCAGAAAGTCATAGTTTGTTTCATGAAAATCCTTAGAACACCCTAAAAGCCTTTAATTAAGGTCAAGTACATGATTAATTGTGGAGGGCTCAAATGAGCTTTGCTGCAACTAAAACTTGACCAAGTCTCTGTTTAGGTTGTGACCAAGCCACAGTAAAATTTTCACAGTCATTGGGTCTGTCTAGTGAGAGTTATAGACTTCACAACTTCAAACTCAATACAAATGCATTTAAATTGATACATATATTGCTTCTATCATGTAGTCGCTAAGGTCGAGGAGGAACCCGAAGTCCTAGACTTCATTACTCCGGAGGAGAAGCTACCCTACGACCAAGAGCAGCAAGGCAAGCTCCGGTTTGCACTAACCTTTTACAAGTTTTTTATTGTTTTTAGCACATACTTGATTACTTTATTCTTATCATTAGAGTCTTGTTTGAGAATTCAACTGCATAGCCATGAAAACCACGGGTTGGGTTTAGGATTGCAAACCCCGTTAGTTACTGCAATGCTAAGATAGTGTAGGGTTCGGTTCAAGTTGAGTAGTTGGAACTACTCGCGAGCATAGGCTAGAGGCACTCGACTCGGGTAGTGATAGCACATGAAACACATGGCAAGAAAATGAGACCAAGCGAAGGGTAAGGGCAGCAGGACGTTGGGGCCTGTGTGCTGTAGCTCCGCTTGTGTCGATTGAGGACCGAGCCGTGTGCGGGCCTGTTGAACAAGCTAGAACAGTACCAAAGACCTACCGGCTATATGGGAACCGGGAAACTGATGTAACTCGGGTAGCTGGGTATTGAGTCATTGCCCGTCGTTCAGAGGGTAGGTTGAGAGCTTGAGGTGTAAATCGGCTGGCGGCACTGAGATGTGCGTGCAGAGACCTCTTGCTCGGGACGATGGGACCGGTTCAATATTTGGCTGACGGGTGAAAGGTAGTTGCGTACGGCGTCCGTGATGGTTGTTGTAGGCAACATCGAGTACGGGCGTACGTGACGGGTTGTTCGGGTAACCCTGCAGGTGTAAAACGATTATAATCGCTGTCCCTCGCGGTCAGTGAGTACCACTTGTTCACTGTACCGTGACGTAGAAAGAACAGGCTAGTTGCATGTTAAAATGTTGCTGATTGAAAGATGGACTTGATTGCTAATGATTTGCTGTAGTCTAGAGCTAACTAAAGTTCATTTCAACTTTGGGCAAAGTACATGAGAGAAATGCGTTTCTTGTTTGATTGCGGCTCTCTCATGTGCCTTAGCGTAAGGTTCTCCACAACCTGCTGCTAAAACTTGAAAGTAAGGTTCTACTAATTAGGCGAGTCCTTTGCAAATGATTTTTTACCTCATGTAACCCATCACCCCTCATGTAGAAGTTCCATGTTTAGGTGAGACGGGTCGGACATGCTGAGCCTTCGTGCTCACTGCTTGTGTTTGAAGCTTTTGCAGGGTTTTATGAGGAAGGGACTCCCGAAGAGGAGACGGAACCCCAGGAGGGGAACCCCGTCGAGTGGGAGTCGTGCACGCCGCAGAGTTAGTGTGCGTGTGTGCTAGCAAGGACACGTTCAAGGGCTGAACGTGCACTTGATGCTTAGTCTACGCCCGCGAGTGTAGACTGAACTTATTTTGATGTAAACATGTTCATAACTTGTTTATGTAATAAAATTTTGCTTCCGCTTTGTACCTTTGACGTGTGTTATACGGTGCTGTGCAACGCAGCACCCCTCAGCGTGATCCTGGCTCGACAAGACCAATGGGGTCGTGTCAGCATTGGTATCAGAGCTCGCTTGAGGTTTAACACAATACAAAGGTCATTTTTGACACGACCCCACTGGTCCTGTCGAGCCAGGATCACGCTGAGGGGTGCTGCGTTGCACAACACCGTATAGCACACGTCAAAGGTACAAAGCGGAAGCGGAAGCTTTATTACATAAACAAGTTTATTAACATGTTTACATCAAAATAAGTTTAGTCCACACTCGCGGGCGTAGACTAAGCATCAAGTGCACGTTCAGCCCTCGAACGTGTCCTTGCTAGCACACTCGCACACTAACTCTGCGGCGTGCACGACTCCCACTCGACGGGGTTCCCCTCCTGGGGTTCCGTCTCCTCTTCGGGAGTCCCTTCCTCATAGAACCCTGCAAAAGCTTCAAACACAAGCAGTGAGCACGAAGGCTCAGCAAGTCTGACCCGTCTCACCTAAACATGAAACTTCTACATGAGGGTGATGGGTTGCATGAGGTAAAAATCATTTGCAAGGACTCGCCTAATTAGTAGAACCTTACTTTCAAGTTTTAGCAGCAGGTTGTGGAGAACTTTACGCTAAGGCACATGAGAGAGCCGCAATCAAACAAGAAACGCATTTCTCTCATGTACTTTGCCCAAAGTTGAAAAGAACTTTAGTTAGCACTAAGCTACAACATATCATTAACAATCAATATCCAACTTTCAATCAGCAACATTTTAACATGTAACTAGCCTGTTCTTTCTACGTCACGGTACAGTGAACAAGTGGTACTCACTGACCGCGAGGGACGGCGATTATAATCGATTTACACCTGCAGGGTTACCCGAACAACCCGTCACGTACGCCCGTACTCGATGTTGCCTACAACAACCATCACGGACGCCGTACGCGACTACCTTTCACCCGTTAGCCAAATATTGAACCGGTCCCATCGTCCCGAGCAAGAGGTCCCTGCACGCGCATCTCTGTGCCGCCAGCTGATTTACACCTCGAGCTCTCAACCTACCCTCTGAACGACGGGCAATGCCTCAATACCCAGCTACCCGAGTTACATCAGTTTCCCGGTTCCCATATAGCCGGTAGGTCTTCGGTACTGTTCTAGCTTGTTCAACAGGCCCGCACACGGCTCGGTCCTCAATCGACACAAGCGGAGCTACAGCACACAGGCCCCAAAGTCCTGCTGCCCTTACTCTCCGCTCGGTCTCATTTTCTTGCCATGTGTTTCATGTGCTATCTCTACCCGAGCAATGTGCCTCTAGCCTATTCTCGCGAGTAGTTCCAACTACTCGACTTGTACCGAATCCTACTCTATTCTAGCAATGCAGTGGCTAACGAGGTTTTCGATCCTAAACCCAACCCATGGTTTTCTTGGCTGTGCAGTTGGGTTTCCAATCAAGACTCTAATGCAACGAACAAAGGGAAACAAGTATGTGCTCAAAACAATAAAATTTGTAAAAAAGGTTAATGCAAACCGGGGCTTGCCTTGCTGCTCTTGGTCGTAGGCTAGCTGTTCCTCCGGAGTAACGAAGTCTAGGACTTCGGGTTCCTCCTCGACCTTAGCGACTACATGATAAGAACAATGTATGTATTAATTTAGAGGCCTTTGTATTAACTTTGAAGTTGTGAAGCCTATAACTCTTACTAGACAGACCTAATGACTGTGAAACTTTTACTGTGGCTTGGTTACAACCTAAACAAAGACTTGGTCAAGTTTTAGTTGCAGCAAAGCTCATTTGAGCCCTCCACAAATAATTATGTCCTTGACCTTAATTGGAACCCTTAGGGTGTTCTAGGGATTTTCATGAGACAAACTATGACTTTCTGAAAACTAGATTTTCAGAGGGTTCTAATGGAGTTGGTCTCACTTAATTTGGAAGTCTCTAACTAAAGATATGAGCTAAACAATTTCAGAGAAAATCCTGAAAATGTTTCTGAACATTTTCTATTTTCTCTGGAACAGTTTTACTAATCACACCATTAGGTGGACTAAATGAGCTCAAATGGATCTGAAATTTTTATGGTAGCTCAATGATATTTTGGTGAACATCTCAGCAAAATTTCAGGATTTTCCGCAAAAGGATTCTCCAGTTAAAATTCCTAACAGTTTAAACATTAAGGAATTAATTCTGGAGAATTAGGGAATTTCATGAAGTGAAACTTGATTTTCTGGAAAGTACTCAGAGAGCTGAATCCAGCAAAATTTGGTTCACTCAATTTGGAGCTTTCTAGCCAAAGTTATAAGGATTTGAAGTTTGAAGGAAATCTGAAAATCGGGGAAAAGTTTAAACTCGCGCGTGGGCCCGGGGGACACGCGTCGCACGCCGAAGCGACAGCACACCGCGGCCCACAAGGCTTTTGCGCGCCAGCACACCCGATCCCGGCCGCAGCCGGATCCCGATTCAAAATATCGGCCGCTGACAGCTGGGGTCCACCCCCTTCTTCAACCTCGCGACACCCGCGCTCCGCCGCCGAGGGACCTCGCCGGAGAGCTCGCCGCCGGCTGCTGTACAGCTTCAAACTTCTTGATTCTGGCCGCCCCTGCCTACTTTTACTTGGGGAACATGATCCGAGGGTCAGCTGCTCATGACAACGGCCGGAGCATGGTCGGCGACGAGCCGCCATATCGGAACGACTTCGGCCATGTCGGCTGATGCTCCTAGTGCCTCAGCTACTTGGGAAACCGGTCGGGGAGCATCAGTGGACCTCAGAGAAGGTCGACATGAACTCGGGGCAGCTCGGGGAAGGCCCGAAATAGGTCCTCACCGTGCGCCCGATACCCCCCGTGCGTTCCGCCATTAGTAGACCTTGAATTACGCCGGGCACAGAAGTTCTCCGGCCCAGAGTTGTGAAGGCAACTTGTGCGTCACCGTGTCTAGTTCGTGTGGGAGTGGCCTGAGGCCCTCTAATCCTTTCTAGAGCACGAATTAAACAGAATCGTACCCGAGGGTCGTTCTGCACACAGAAAGGGGAAAAGTGGAAATTCGCCGCCGGTGAGCAACCACTCGAGCTGTGGCTCGGGGATGAGCAGCACCGATCACTTGCGCGTCCAAGGGTGCCTTGGCTCGGGCGTGACAACGCCCAGGTTGGGCTGTCCACGAGAGCCCGAGGTGCGGCGGTTTCCAGTTCCGAGTTTGATCTTTCGGCACAGCCGATATCACTCGGTTTCAATCGATTTCTATCAATGGGAAGGATGGAGGATGGTCGCTAGTACCTGGCTGGGACCCTGGAGTGGAAAGAGGAAGCTGCGATCAGCTCGATCCAGCAGGAACTCGAGCGCCGGTGATGGCAGTGGAGAAATGGATCGTGCACGTCGGCAGCTCGGGGAATGGCGACTGAAGCACGCCGGGGAGGGAATAAATAGGCCGGTCGGCCGGTCTCCGGCTTGGGGCACGCAGCAGGAGCTGGCGCCGGCTGCCCCCTTCGGTGGCGCGCGCGCACAACAGCCGGGAACCGACTGAACTGTGGTTCAGTCGGTTTGCTTTGAGGCTGAGGCTGACATGTGGGTCCCACTCCTCTTTTAACCTCTGAAATTTATTCCTAACAGCTGTGGTAAACAGTGAACCCTATTCTACCCTTGGCAACTCAAATTATTCACCCAAGAGCCATTTGAATTGATCAAAGTTCAAATGAGGTTTGGTTTGAATGAATTTCAGCACAAGTGCAGTTTGAAATTCAAATAAAGTTTGAATTTCTCCCCCTTAGCTCATGTCAAGATCAACTCCAAATGGAGTGAAAATTGGTGTGTGAGCTCACAAAAATGTGCTGAGCAAGAATATGCCTTCCACTTTTAAATTCAGTGGGTGAAAACAGTTTGAATTTGAATATGTTTTCAAACTGCCCCTTTCCTATCTACACCCAAGATGACCTCAAAAATGTTTTGAATTTGGGTGAAACTTGGCATGGACATCCTTGGCAAAGTGTAGGAGTTTTCATATGTCCAGCCCATCTATATCACATGTGGGAAGTACCACTTTTGTAATGTGTGAGTTTGTTCCCTAATGAGCATGTTGATAATTGTTACTTGCTCTTTATTTGTGTTCATCATTTTTCCTCAAATGAGGTGTGTGGTGTGGTGATGAACACTGCAAATGAGTGTCAAAAACTGAGGCCCTTACATTCCTCCCCCCTTAAAAGAATCTCGTCCCGAGATTATAATGTGAAATGAGAGAGAGGACGGTGGAAATTTTACCGAATATGCGACGTGAGAAAGTCGGGGTAGTTAGTGCGAAGAAATTCTTCGCTCTCCCATGTCGCTTCATCCATGGAGTGATTACTCCACAGAACCTTGTAGAACCACAACGTACGGTTGCGTGTGGTTCGGGCCTTTTCATCAATAATCTGCACCGGTTCCTCCCGATAGGTGAGATCCGGTTGCAGTTCTTCAATGTCTTCCAGCTGAACGGTAGTTGATAGCTTGAGACACTTCCTCAGCTGGGAAATGTGAAAGACGTCGTGCACACCGGAAAGTGCTTCTGGTAATCTTAGCCGGTATGCCACCGATCCACATCTTTCGGTAATCTGGAATGGACCGATGAATCGGGGTGCTAACTTTCCTCTCACCCCAAATCTGTTTACGCCCTTCATTGGAGACACTCGTAGGTATACGTGATCTCCAACTTCGAATTGTAATGGGCGCCTCCTCCGGTCCGCATACTGTTTCTGTCGGGATTGAGCGGCTTTTAGGTTCGCTTGAATTAATCGAACCTTTTCTTCCGCGTTGTTGACAAGATCAGTCCCGAAGGTAACCCTCTCGCCAGATTCACACCAGTTCAGTGGTGTGCGGCATTTCCTGCCGTATAGCGCCTCGTAGGGCGCCATCTTGATGCTGGCTTGGTACCCATTGTTGTACGAGAACTCGGCTAATGGCAAGTGATCATCCCAATTCTTGCCGTGGTCGATAGCGCAAGCTCGTAGCATGTCTTCTAGGATTTGATTTACCCGCTCCGTTTGCCCATCCGTCTGCGGGTGGTAGGCTGAACTACGGATCAGCTTCGTCCCCAGGGCAGCGTGTAGCTGCTCCCAAAAACGGGACACAAATAAAGTGCCCCGGTCCGATACGATGGTACGGGGTACGCCGTATAAGCATAGGATCCGTGAGATGTACAGTTCAGCGTACTTCTTGGCGTTATAGTTGGTGTTGACCGGGATGAAATGGGCAACTTTGGTGAGCCGATCGACGATCACCCACACAGAATCATGTTTCTGTAAGGTGGTGGGTAAACCGACGACGAAATCCATGCTCACGTCCTCCCACTTCCAGGCAGGAATGCCCAGTGGTTGCAGCAGTCCCGGTTTCCGCATGTGGTCTGCCTTCACCCGTCGACATGTATCACACTCGGACACGTATTTTGCCGTCTCTCGCTTCATCCGTGTCCACCAAAACTTGCTTCTGAGTTCTTGATACATCTTGTTGCTGCCGGGGTGAATAGAAAACTTTGATAAGTGAGCTTCATCAAAGATTCTCTTCCTTAACTCCGGGTTTCGGGGTACGACGATCCGGTCCTTGAACCATAAGACGCCGTCTCCGTCCTTCCGGAAACATTTCAACTCCCCACTGTCTACACGTCTCCGCAAATGTGACATGCCCTTGTCATTCTTCTGGGCTGCCGCTATCTCTTCACGGATGGTGGGGATCAAAGCTAGGTTGTAGAGAGCTCCATGTGGAATCACATGTAGTGGTGGTTCGCTCTCTTCCAACGGTGTGATGGTCAGATTATTGACGTGTGACTTGCGGCTTAGCGCGTCTGCCACAACGTTTGCCTTGCCCGGATGATAATGGACCTCTATCTCGTAATCCTTTATCAGTTCCAACCATCTTCGTTGCCTCATGTTCAGCTCCTTCTGAGTGAAGATGTACTTGAGGCTTTTGTGGTCGGTATATAAATGTACGAGGTTACCGAGTAGGTAGTGCCTCCACATTTTCAGTGCAAGTACCACGGCAGCGAGCTCCAAATCGTGAGTTGGATAATTTTGCTCATGGTTCCTAAGCTGTCGTGATCCATACGCGACCACTCTTCGGTCTTGCATCAGCACACATCCGAGCCCAATGCCGGATGCATCGCAGTACACATCGAACGGTTTTGTTGTGTCTGGCTGCGCCAAAACCGGTGCTGATGTTAGGTGCTTGACTAAAGCCTTGAATGCTGCTTCACATGCTGGACTCCAAACATATTTGGTAGCTTTCTTCAGCAGCTCTGTCATTGGCCTGGCAATCTTCGAGAAGTTCGGAATGAACCTCCGATAATATCCCGCGAGTCCGAGGAAACTCCGTACCTCATGAACAGTTCTCGGGGATTTCCAATTCAGCACTTGCGTGATTTTGCCCGGGTCCACAGCGATACCCTCCGCTGAGATGATATGCCCGAGGAAAGGCACTTGCGATATCCAAAACTCGCATTTGCTGAACTTTGCGTATAACTTGTGATCCCGCAGCCGTTGCAAGACTATACGCAGATGTTTCTTGTGATCTTCCTCCGACTTGGAGTATACCAGGATGTCGTCGATGAAGACCACGACAAACTTGTCCAGCTCCGGCATGAACACCGAGTTCATTAAATACATGAAGTGAGCTGGAGCATTGGTGAGGCCAAAGGACATGACCAGGTACTCATAAAGTCCGTACCTTGTCGAAAAAGCTGTCTTTGGAATGTCCTCAGCCCTGATCTTAATCTGATGGTACCCGGATCTTAAATCCATCTTGGAAAAGACCTTTGCTTCGACCAACTGATCAAACAACATGTCGATCCGTGGCAACGGGTACTTGTTCTTGATGGTTACGGCATTTAATGGACGGTAGTCCACGCAAAGCCGCAACGTTTCATCCTTCTTTTTGACAAATAATGCCGAACAGCCCCATGGCGAGGAGCTCGGCCTAATAAAACCCTTCTCCAGAAGGTCCGTGAGCTGAATCTTCAGTTCCGCCAACTCCTTGGGCGCCATCTTGTACGGCCTTCGGGATATTGGCATGGTTCCCGGTGCAAGTTCAATCTTGAACTCCACCTCTCTATCGGGTGGCATCCCCGGCAAATCATCCGGGAATACATCAGGGAATTCTCGGACCACTGGAATGTCTTCCAATCTGATGGTTGTGGCTTGATAGACACTTGGAAGTTTTATTTCTGGACTGTCCAGAAATAATGAGTGAGAACCGTGCACTCCTGAGTTTAAGTGCACGACTCGGAGGACGGTGTCTAAAACAGCGCCGTGGCGGTTTAACCACGACATCCCTAGGATGACATCGACCTTCTGTCCCTCTAAGATAATGAGAGACGTGGGGTACACTCTACCCGCTAAGCATAATGGTGCTTTGGAGACCATTACGCTTGCTGAAATCTTCCCACCCGGTGAACAAATTAAATATGGACTATCGGTGGGTAGTATTGGCAAGCTGTGTTTAGCAATGAAAGCTTGGCTAATAAAATTATGCGTGGCGCCTGAATCAAATAGTACTATAGCGGGATGCTGGTGGAGTTGGAACATACCCGCAAGGATTGGCTCGCCCTCCGGCACGTCCTCAATGGCAAGCTGGTGGACAGTGCCGGGCCTAGGGTTTGCCCGCCGCGCATTAGTAGGGTTCCGGGGTTGATTCCTCCCCGGAAACTGTGGTACCACTCCGCCGCCTTGCCTCTCCGGGCAACTGCTCGCGAAGTGTCCTGGACGACCACACTTGTAACATGTGGCCGCTGCTGGTGGAGTACTTGGTGGACGAAAGCCCGGCATGCGTTGCGGAGGTGCAAACGCACGCGGCATCGCCCGCTGCTGCTGTTGTTGTTGCGGTGGTGCTGGCAGTGCCGGCCGGAATGCCGGTGAAGAATACGGCCGACCGCGGAACGGCATCGACCGCTGTGGTGGCTGCCAGCGCGGACCTGATGGTGGGCGATTCACCATCCGAAACTTCTGAGAAGGACCGCCTCCTTCTCCGCTGCTCTGCGGCGCGCTTCGCTTTCGCTCTGCCGCCGCCAACTCCTTGCCGGAGTCTTCCTGAACAATCGCAGCATCAATTATGTCGTTGAGGCTGCCGCGATTGAACATCGCCAGCTTGTCCTTCAGGAGCGGGTTAAGCCCCTGGTAAAAGTGGTCCCGCCGTTTCTCGTCCGTATCTGCGTGATACGACGCGTAGAGTGCGAGATCGTTGAACGCTCTGGAGTACTCCAGCGCGTTCCGGCTCCCTTGTTGCAGGTGTAGGAATTCCTGCGTCTTCCTCTTCATCAAACCGGGCGGTATATGATAGGCCCGGAAGGCCGTCCGGAACTCCGCCCAGGTCATCACTCGGTCGGTGGGTTGTGAAGCACAAAAGTTGGCCCACCACGCGCTCGCGGATCCTTGGAGCTGCTGGACCGCGAACTGAGTCTTGCGCTGCTCGCTGATTTGGAGCAGCCCGAACTTCATCTCTATGGCGCGGAGCCAGTTGTCCGCGTCAAGTGGTTCATCCGCCCTTGAGAATACAGGGGGATGAGTCGCCAGGAAGTCAGAGTAGGAGCTCTGTTGGCGCTCCTCACGATCTTGACGTCTCTCTGGGCGAGACGTATTCGCAATTAACGTTTGCAGCAGCTCTGTATGCTGCTGATGTGAACCCGCCATTGCCGCGACAATGTCGGCCAATGTAACCGTTGGCAGTGGCGGTGGCGGTGTTTGCTGTTGCTGTTGCTGCTGCTGTCCCGAGGAGTCCTCGGGAGGTGGTTGGGAGGTCTCTCCCCCTTGGCTAGTACCTCCAACATCGGGGTTGGCACGAGTACGCGTCATTCTGAAATTCAACACAGCAGCAATTAGCACATGTCTTACTCAAAATTCCATAAACAGGAGTAAGTATTGAAGCGACGCATGATTAACTTGCACAACATTCACATATATTGATAAAGCATAAACTTTATACAAGATACATTATTCTCGGATCTCCGAGAAGTCGTGCTCATGTCGTCACTACCTATACATACGCTACTGTCTACACGACATGTCACCGATTACAAAAGTTGGGTTACGCTACCCTAGCTGCCCTACTTGGCAACCGTAACCCCCTACTCGGAGTAGAACTCGACCTCCTGTGGGTCGTCCTCCTCCGGTACCTCTGCTGGTGGCTCGGGGTCTACCACCTCTTCTCCCATTCCAGGTTCTCCCATGGCTGGAAGACCCAAGACTACCGGTACGCCCAATACCGGGGGCACGAGGTCCTGCAATGCATGCACCTCGTCCATAGCCTGGTTGTAGTCCTCTTCCCAGCCTTGTCCTTCCTCAATAGCGTCGTCCCGCTCTTGAGCAAGGTCCTCATTCTGCTGGGTTAGGGTCTGCACCAGCTCTTGCAACGCCGCAATGTCAACACGGCTCTTCTTCTTTGCCTTCTTCAGACGACGCAACTGATTGTGTTGTTCATTCAGTCGCTTGATCGTCGGAAGGAGCACATTGCGGAGTGCACTGTGAGCACTCTCAAAATGATCTCCACGGCTTGTGCTCTCCTTGAGCTTGGTGGCGAGATGCTCCGTATGAACAGCTTGGCTGTCCATCACAGCGTTTCCCGCCCTCATTTGGAGGCTGAGATTTGCCTCCGCGGGGTTGTACCTTGGGCAACTCGGGTTCGTTGCCTCTAGGTACCTCTCTTCCCACACATGCTGAGCTCGTCCCTCCACCGGAACGAGTGCGTATGGAGTTCCCTCCATAGCCTGTACGTGTAGTTGGCAGAAACGTGACATAGTGTCACGGGCTGCCACTTGCCACATCCCTTCCGGTTGTCTTCCTCTCACCGTGACGGTGAATGGCACCCAACCGGGTGGCGTAGGCCCTGCAGGAACCTCGACATGGATCGTCCACGTCTTGTTCCCCTCTTCGCCTTCTTCCTTGGCGAAGTATTGCGGCATCTGGTTGTACCCGAAATATTGGAGCATTAGCCACAATGCTCCCGGGTAGCCGCTACGGTCAGAGCAGTGGGAAACTACCCACCCGTTCTCCAACCGTTTATCTGCTGCCATCTGTAAAAATATATTTGAGAAATGTCAAATATTTATTTAAACAGTAAACCATTGAGTTATAACATAAGATATGTCATTGAACCCTTAACACTTGGAAACATAGTTCAAATTTTTAAACAAATTTGACTGCTGATCTGCTCTTCCCATGACAGCCCTGACCAGTTTCCATATCAATCTGATTTAGGCCAGGTTAAAAGCAAAACCAGTCCTGGAGCTCAACATCAAAGTTAAAGTTAACTTCAATAGCTTTCCAGAAAGTATTTGGTTGGCCTAAGATCTGCTCTGGTTCAAAAGTTATGAGATGTCAAAGTTAACAGAATTTCTGGGAACAATTGGACAGCACCTCCCTGCCTTAGGTACTGATTTGATCCAAGAATTCCAGTTAATTCTGTTCCTAATCTGACAAAACTTTCTGTTACAAAGTTGTAACCCATCTCATAAGCTTCCCAGAACCACCTCATTTTCTATTTTTGGATTTTTTATGCAGGAAGTTATGCTTAATTTACAGAGAGTCTACAGAGAGTCTTTGCTCCGTCCTGTTTTCTGGACAGTTTCAACTCTACTGCATTTTTCGAGTGGTTAAGGGATGAAACACCTCTGGAACTCAACAGAAAAGTTGTAAAGCTCCTCCAAAGCTTTCCAGAAATGTATCATACGACCCCAACCTCGAAAGAACTCAACCTCTAACCTCTGATTAACTTCAGCCTTGATTTAGCTGAAAACAGAGTGCTCTGTCCTTAACATCCTATAAGTTGAAAATTTATTAACTTTGAATATCCTGTTCAAGGGAAGGAGTTACATCAAGTTTTACTACTTTGGATCAAAACCTTCAAGTTTTTAAATGAAGTTGTTCATTTAGTTGGGTGTGACGTCGAGGCGTCACCAGATTATGTCGGTACTACGTCCTCACAAAGGAAGAACCTATACCGGATTTAGCCGGCTTCGTTAGTTCAGTGGCACTACTCGTCACTCGCACACGGATGCTACACGTCTACCGTTTCGTGGTAAGGCTACCTGCAGAAACTCAAACAATCATCAGACTCGGCTGCACACCGAGCCCGGAATCCATACAGTTTGTACACCCGGCCGTCATCACTCGCCCGGATGTTCTCAAGCCAAACACGCCTTGAGTTACGTGTTCACGTTTCAGACCACGTGACGGGGTCTCCCATGTTGCACCACGCACGCCAGGGACAGACGTTGCTCGAATACCCCAAACGACATGAAGAGTCGTAGAGGATATCAAAGCGGGTCGGGTTACCTGCCACCCGTGGGGCTCCACCCTTCAGCTTGTGCGCACTGGTGGACAGCGCTTACGTGCACCCCCCAAGACATGAACGTCCCGAGATGCACGATTTTCCGACATAACAAATAAGTTAATAAGCCACTTTCTATATACTAATAACATCCTTATACGGGCTACTAACTCGTTCCTCACTGGATTTTTGAAAAAGAAGACCTTTGTACTGTGTTAAACCTCAAGCGAGCTCTGATACCACGCTGACACGACCCCACTGGTCCTGTCGAGCCAGGATCACGCTGAGGGGTGCTGCGTTGCACAACACCGTATAGCACACGTCAAAGGTACAAAGCGGAAGCGGAAGCTTTATTACATAAACAAGTTTATTAACATGTTTACATCAAAATAAGTTTAGTCCACACTCGCGGGCGTAGACTAAGCATCAAGTGCACGTTCAGCCCTCGAACGTGTCCTTGCTAGCACACTCGCACACTAACTCTGCGGCGTGCACGACTCCCACTCGACGGGGTTCCCCTCCTGGGGTTCCGTCTCCTCTTCGGGAGTCCCTTCCTCATAGAACCCTGCAAAAGCTTCAAACACAAGCAGTGAGCACGAAGGCTCAGCAAGTCTGACCCGTCTCACCTAAACATGAAACTTCTACATGAGGGTGATGGGTTGCATGAGGTAAAAATCATTTGCAAGGACTCGCCTAATTAGTAGAACCTTACTTTCAAGTTTTAGCAGCAGGTTGTGGAGAACTTTACGCTAAGGCACATGAGAGAGCCGCAATCAAACAAGAAACGCATTTCTCTCATGTACTTTGCCCAAAGTTGAAAAGAACTTTAGTTAGCACTAAGCTACAACATATCATTAACAATCAATATCCAACTTTCAATCAGCAACATTTTAACATGTAACTAGCCTGTTCTTTCTACGTCACGGTACAGTGAACAAGTGGTACTCACTGACCGCGAGGGACGGCGATTATAATCGATTTACACCTGCAGGGTTACCCGAACAACCCGTCACGTACGCCCGTACTCGATGTTGCCTACAACAACCATCACGGACGCCGTACGCGACTACCTTTCACCCGTTAGCCAAATATTGAACCGGTCCCATCGTCCCGAGCAAGAGGTCCCTGCACGCACATCTCTGTGCCGCCAGCTGATTTACACCTCGAGCTCTCAACCTACCCTCTGAACGACGGGCAATGCCTCAATACCCAGCTACCCGAGTTACATCAGTTTCCCGGTTCCCATATAGCCGGTAGGTCTTCGGTACTGTTCTAGCTTGTTCAACAGGCCCGCACACGGCTCGGTCCTCAATCGACACAAGCGGAGCTACAGCACACAGGCCCCAAAGTCCTGCTGCCCTTACTCTCCGCTCGGTCTCATTTTCTTGCCATGTGTTTCATGTGCTATCTCTACCCGAGCAATGTGCCTCTAGCCTATTCTCGCGAGTAGTTCCAACTACTCGACTTGTACCGAATCCTACTCTATTCTAGCAATGCAGTGGCTAACGAGGTTTTCGATCCTAAACCCAACCCATGGTTTTCTTGGCTGTGCAGTTGGGTTTCCAATCAAGACTCTAATGCAACGAACAAAGGGAAACAAGTATGTGCTCAAAACAATAAAATTTGTAAAAAAGGTTAATGCAAACCGGGGCTTGCCTTGCTGCTCTTGGTCGTAGGCTAGCTGTTCCTCCGGAGTAACGAAGTCTAGGACTTCGGGTTCCTCCTCGACCTTAGCGACTACATGATAAGAACAATGTATGTATTAATTTAGAGGCCTTTGTATTAACTTTGAAGTTGTGAAGCCTATAACTCTTACTAGACAGACCTAATGACTGTGAAACTTTTACTGTGGCTTGGTTACAACCTAAACAAAGACTTGGTCAAGTTTTAGTTGCAGCAAAGCTCATTTGAGCCCTCCACAAATAATTATGTCCTTGACCTTAATTGGAACCCTTAGGGTGTTCTAGGGATTTTCATGAGACAAACTATGACTTTCTGAAAACTAGATTTTCAGAGGGTTCTAATGGAGTTGGTCTCACTTAATTTGGAAGTCTCTAACTAAAGATATGAGCTAAACAATTTCAGAGAAAATCCTGAAAATGTTTCTGAACATTTTCTATTTTCTCTGGAACAGTTTTACTAATCACACCATTAGGTGGACTAAATGAGCTCAAATGGATCTGAAATTTTTATGGTAGCTCAATGATATTTTGGTGAACATCTCAGAAAAATTTCAGGATTTTCCGCAAAAGGATTCTCCAGTTAAAATTCCTAACAGTTTAAACATTAAGGAATTAATTCTGGAGAATTAGGGAATTTCATGAAGTGAAACTTGATTTTCTGGAAAGTACTCAGAGAGCTGAATCCAGCAAAATTTGGTTCACTCAATTTGGAGCTTTCTAGCCAAAGTTATAAGGATTTGAAGTTTGAAGGAAATCTGAAAATCGGGGAAAAGTTTAAACTCGCGCGTGGGCCCGGGGGACACGCGTCGCACGCCGAAGCGACAGCACACCGCGGCCCACAAGGCTTTTGCGCGCCAGCACACCCGATCCCGGCCGCAGCCGGATCCCGATTCAAAATATCGGCCGCTGACAGCTGGGGTCCACCCCCTTCTTCAACCTCGCGACACCCGCGCTCCGCCGCCGAGGGACCTCGCCGGAGAGCTCGCCGCCGGCTGCTGTACAGCTTCAAACTTCTTGATTCTGGCCGCCCCTGCCTACTTTTACTTGGGGAACATGATCCGAGAGTCAGCTGCTCATGACAACGGCCGGAGCATGGTCGGCGACGAGCCGCCATATCGGAACGACTTCGGCCATGTCGGCTGATGCTCCTAGTGCCTCAGCTACTTGGGAAACCGGTCGGGGAGCATCAGTGGACCTCAGAGAAGGTCGACATGAACTCGGGGCAGCTCGGGGAAGGCCCGAAATAGGTCCTCACCGTGCGCCCGATACCCCCCGTGCGTTCCGCCATTAGTAGACCTTGAATTACGCCGGGCACAGAAGTTCTCCGGCCCAGAGTTGTGAAGGCAACTTGTGCGTCACCGTGTCTAGTTCGTGTGGGAGTGGCCTGAGGCCCTCTAATCCTTTCTAGAGCACGAATTAAACAGAATCGTACCCGAGGGTCGTTCTGCACACAGAAAGGGGAAAAGTGGAAATTCGCCGCCGGTGAGCAACCACTCGAGCTGTGGCTCGGGGATGAGCAGCACCGATCACTTGCGCGTCCAAGGGTGCCTTGGCTCGGGCGTGACAACGCCCAGGTTGGGCTGTCCACGAGAGCCCGAGGTGCGGCGGTTTCCAGTTCCGAGTTTGATCTTTCGGCACAGCCGATATCACTCGGTTTCAATCGATTTCTATCAATGGGAAGGATGGAGGATGGTCGCTAGTACCTGGCTGGGACCCTGGAGTGGAAAGAGGAAGCTGCGATCAGCTCGATCCAGCAGGAACTCGAGCGCCGGTGATGGCAGTGGAGAAATGGATCGTGCACGTCGGCAGCTCGGGGAATGGCGACTGAAGCACGCCGGGGAGGGAATAAATAGGCCGGTCGGCCGGTCTCCGGCTTGGGGCACGCAGCAGGAGCTGGCGCCGGCTGCCCCCTTCGGTGGCGCGCGCGCACAACAGCCGGGAACCGACTGAACTGTGGTTCAGTCGGTTTGCTTTGAGGCTGAGGCTGTCATGTGGGTCCCACTCCTCTTTTAACCTCTGAAATTTATTCCTAACAGCTGTGGTAAACAGTGAACCCTATTCTACCCTTGGCAACTCAAATTATTCACCCAAGAGCCATTTGAATTGATCAAAGTTCAAATGAGGTTTGGTTTGAATGAATTTCAGCACAAGTGCAGTTTGAAATTCAAATAAAGTTTGAATTTCTCCCCCTTAGCTCATGTCAAGATCAACTCCAAATGGAGTGAAAATTGGTGTGTGAGCTCACAAAAATGTGCTGAGCAAGAATATGCCTTCCACTTTTAAATTCAGTGGGTGAAAACAGTTTGAATTTGAATATGTTTTCAAACTGCCCCTTTCCTATCTACACCCAAGATGACCTCAAAAATGTTTTGAATTTGGGTGAAACTTGGCATGGACATCCTTGGCAAAGTGTAGGAGTTTTCATATGTCCAGCCCATCTATATCACATGTGGGAAGTACCACTTTTGTAATGTGTGAGTTTGTTCCCTAATGAGCATGTTGATAATTGTTACTTGCTCTTTATTTGTGTTCATCATTTTTCCTCAAATGAGGTGTGTGGTGTGGTGATGAACACTGCAAATGAGTGTCAAAAACTGAGGCCCTTACAATTTTTTTTCAAAAATCCAGTGAGGAACGAGTTAGTAGCCCGTATAAGGATGTTATTAGCATATAGAAAGTGGCATATTAACCTATTTGTTATGTCGGAAAATCGTGTATCTCGGGACGTTTATGTCTTGGGGGTACACGTGAGCGCTGTCCACCAGTGCGCACAAGCTGAAGGGTGGAGCCCCATGGGTGGCAGGTAACCCGACCCGCTTTGATATCCTCTACGACTCTTCATGTCGTTTGGGGTATTCGAGCAACGTCTATCCCTGGCGTGCGTGGTGCAACTTGGGAGACCCCATCACGTGGTCTGAAACGTGAACACGTAGCTCAAGGCGTGGTTGGCTTGAGAACATCCGGGCGAGTGATGACGGCCGGGTGTACGAACTGTATGGATTCCGGGCTCGGTGTGCAGCCGAGTCTGACGATTGTTTGAGTTTCTGCAGGTAGCCTGACCATGAAACGGTAGACCTGTAGCATACGTGTGCGAGTGATGTTTAGTGCCACTGAAATAACGAAGCCGGCTAAGTCCGGTATAGGTTTTTCTTTGTGAGGGCGTAGTACCGACATAATCTGGTGACGCATCGACGTCACACCCCACTAAATGAACAACTTCATTTAAAAATTTGAAGGTTTTGATCTAAAGTAGTAAAACTTGATGTAACTCCTTCCCTTGAACAGGATATTCAAAGTTAACAAGTTTTCAACTTATAGGCTGTTAAGGACAGAGCACTCTGTTTTCAGCTGAATCAAGGCTGAAGTTAACCAGAGGTTAGAGGTTGAGTTCTTTCGGGGTTGGGATCATATGATACATCTCTGGAAAGCTTTGGAAGAGCTTTACAACTCTTCTGTTGAGGTCCAGAGGTGTTTCTGTGACGCCCTCAATTCTGTGGAAAACCACGGAACCGAGAACTAATGCATATGTGTGCCCAGGATGTTCATCACACATACACATACGTTCCACAAACTGAATTCAGACTATATATTACCACGAATAGCAGAGTTTATTACAGCACCTCATGAGTCTTGGACTCATGCTCACAGCGGAAGTCTTTTTTTCTACACAGCGGAAATCTTATTTAAATGCGGAAGCAAAAACTAATGCGGAAGCAAAACTAAGCAGAAGTGGCTCCATCTCTACTCCCTTCACAGGCAAGGTTGAGAACAGATCACACGCCATAATGCTCTACTCGGTCTTCATAGTAGTCTTCTCTTGCTGTTGATGAAGAAATAATAATGCAAGTTTGAGCACAATGATGTACTCAGCAAGTGCGGGAATAACACATGATATGCAGCTCATAAACAAGGTAGGTATAAAAGGTTTATTTGCAGAAAAGCAGATTTATAAAACCGTGAATAAAACAGCAACTTAACTTTAGATGAATGTAGTCCCAGCATATATTAAATTACCAACATACCTCCATCACTTCCCGTGTTCCATCCAAACATTAATCAATCCTTTATTCATACTCACGAATACCTCCTTGTATTCGCTACCATCTCACCTCATAAAACAACCTCGTCTCGCACCGAGACCAATCTCATGTCATGACTCATCAGTCATGCAACCATCTCATCTCCCGGACTCTATAGTCCCAAACCAAACCCAATCCAATAACCATAACTAAGAACCTTCCCAATAACCATTCCAATAACCATCCCAACTAATCATGGCAGTTTAGCCTGGTGCTCGTGACCGTAAGCTCGGCTATCATGATAGTTTTAGACTCTGCAGAGTTTGCACCTCTTTACCCACAAGTTTGTGATTTCGTCACCCGTCGGCGACTGCAGAACCTCCATTATACCAGTACACAACCGTCGGTGTATGGTCAAGAGATCACAAAATAGCCTTTACAAAGGGGTTACTAGGTGTATGGACTCACTAAGGTTTCACCGGCAGGCTAGAATCTCCAACTCTCCCACCCACGGGCCCCCTCTTGTGCCATTCAGTTCCCAGGGCAGTCCTCACTCGACTCCCATTCCCCGCGCCTTCCACAGTCCATAACACTCTAGCAACTTACCTAATTACTCAGCTAAGCCGCACCCATACTTGGCCTTGTGGTGGCACTGTTATCCTGGCATGTGCATGCATGAACCGGTCCTTAGATCTACGGCAAGTAAAACCACCATCTCATGCTACCTCATACACAAACCGAGGCTTGCCTAGATCTCCCTCCAATCCATGTTCATCAACCTCATCAGTTACTTATTATCAGTACGAGTGCAGTTAGCTAGACACATCTATCTCGCTTCCCAATCCCATGGACTCAGCGAAGCATAAAACAAAAACCATACCCGACTCATAAAATTCCCAGGCGACAAGGATGGTTTAATCAAAACTAGTAAACTCCTATAAAAAGGGTTTCCCATCATGTTTGACTCAGCACACACACCTTTTCGCAAAACAAAATAGTTTTACCCAAAACATAGGATCAACATGGTCAAGGAGCACTTGCCTTGTTCTTGCGGTTCCGGTTGTTCTTGATTCTCAAAACCCTGTTGCTGCAGTTCGTCGTAGACAGCTTCCTGAGCTTGTCCTGCTATGTAGGATTCACGTGCATACAAGATTCACAGCAATCAATATCATGCACAAACCCTAAACTAGATGCGATGATGCACATGCATGCTATCCTATGATTTTTATTAGATTGGTGTGCTCTTGCATGTCTTGCATGGACAGAGGTGTTCGGATCAAAGGTGGACGTGGCAATGATCTTGTCTTTAGATCAAACTGATCATCGAGTGATCTGCCCACGAAAAGGCTTCTGTTCGAAAGGAATCGAAGAACAGATGCAAAGAGATGAACAACATGATGTCGTAAGGTGGTATTGAAGTCCTACCTCACGCTATTCTTGTCTTCAGGGTCCTCCTCAGACCGCTTGGTTCTTCTCCGATGATCTCCCTTGTTGCGCTTCGGTGATGTTTTGCTCGGCGAGTTAGGGCTAGGGCTTTAAGTCGTCGGCTCAGGAGTTGAACGAGAAGTTCGTGGTTTTTCGGCCAGGGGTTTTGGGTTCTATTTATAATCGGGAAGAGAAGAGTCCTAATCTGATTGGATCCCGAATAAGAGTCTTATTCAGATCTTTGTTAGATCCTGACGTCTTATCTTCGGTAACCATCGTGGATTTTAGATCGGTTTCTGTTGCGTACCGGTGTCCTTACGCGTAACAGCCGCTCCAAAACTTGTTACCTCCGTGACGATGAGCACCGGAAGCTCCACGTGTCCTTCCGAGCCTGGTATCTCTTCTCCCGCAGAGACGAGCTCTGGTTGTGCCGCGTGTCACGAGCGAGACCTCCCTCTTCTTCGGAGGTGAGCTCCGCGCACGCCACGTGTGGGTGCCGGTCTTTCCGCTCTCCTTTCCTCAGGGACATGCCCCGAGGTCGACACGTGTTTAGCTGCGACGGACCTTCCGGTGATAAGCTCCGGTGGCGACGCGTGTTCGATAGATCCGGACTTCTCTGAGATGAGCTCCGAGATTGACACGTATCCCCAGCGACTGGTCCTCTTATTTCCGCGAGGACTAGCTCCGTGGATGACATGTGTCCTATGAAAAATGCCTTTGCTTCTTCCGCATAGGCTAGCTCCGCGGGCAGCACGTGTCCCACAGGGTCGGACCTCTTTCCAATTGCGGATGTGACCCCCGAGCCTGCCACGTAGCTAGTTTAATGGCGGACCTCTCCCAATTTCTCGGGGATGAGTTCCGAACACGCCACGTGGTCTGCTGGCCGTGGAAGTTGCTTTCGGTATTCTTGGAGAGCTTTGTTGGCCATCCTTTTGATACTTGTCTCTGTTCCTTCTTTTCTTAAAATGTTTTTCTTCTTCATAAAACATGAACATGTGCTGACACCCGAGATGAGGGTGTCACAGTTTCATCCCTTAAACCCTCGAAAAATGCAGTAGAGTTGAAACTGTCCAGAAAACAGGACAGAGTAAAGACTCTCTGTAAACTCTCTGTAAATTAAGCATAACTTCCTGCTTAAAAATCCAAAAATAGAAAATGAGGTAGTTCTGGAAAGATTATGAGATGGGTTATAACTTTGTAACAGAAAGTTTTGTCAGATTTATAACATAATTAACTGGAATTCTTGGATTTAATCAGTACCTAAAGCGGGGAAGTGCTGTCCAATTTTCTCCAGAATTTCTGTTAACTTTGACATCTCATAACTTTTGAACCAGGACAGATCTTAGGCCAAGCAAATACGTTCTGGAAAGCTATTGAAGTTAACTTTAACTTTGATGTTAAGCCCCAGAACTGGTTTTGCCTTTAACATGACCTAAATCAGGTTGAAATGGAAACTGGTCAGGGCTGTCATGGGAACAGCAGATCAGCAGTCAAATTTGTTTAAAAATTTGAACTATGTTTCCAAGTTTTATGGGTTCAATGACATGTTTTATGTTATAACTCAGAGTTTTACTGTTTAAATAAATATTTCACATTTCTCAAATATATTTTTACAGATGACAGCAGATAAGCAATTGGAGAACGGGTGGGTGATGTCCCACTATTCTCATCGTAGCGGCTACCCGGAAGCATTGTGGCAAATGCTCCAATATTTCGGGTACAACCAGATGCCGCAATACTTCGCCAAGGAAGAAGGCGAAGAGGGGAACAAGACGTGGACAATCCATGTCGAAGTCCCTGCAGGACCCATGCCACCCGGTTGGGTGCCATTCACCGTCACGGTGAGAGGAAGACTACCGGAAGGGATGTGGCAAGTGGCAGCCCGTGACACCATGTCACGTTTCTGCCAACTACACGTGCAGGCTATGGTGGGCACTCCATACGCGCTTGTTCCGGTGGAGGGACGGGCTCAGCATGTGTGGGAAGAGAGGTACCTGGAGGCAACGGACCCGAGTTGCCCAAGGTACAACCCCGCGGAGGCAAACCTTAGCCTCCAGCTGAGGGCGGGAAACGCCGTGATGGACAGCCAAGCTGTTCATACGGAGCATCTCGCCACAAAGCTCAAGGAGAGCACGAGCCGTGGAGACCATTTCGAGAGTGCTCACAGCGCACTCCGCAATGTGCTCCTTCCGACGATCAAGCGACTGAATGAACAACATAATCAGTTGCATCGTCTGAAGAAGGCGAAGAGAAAAAGCCGTGTCGACATCGCGGCGTTACAAGAACTGGTACAAAATCTGACCCAGCAGAACGAGGAACTTACTCAAGAGCGGGACGACGCTATTGAGGAAGGGCAAGGCTGGGAAGAAGATTATAACCAGGCTATGGACGAGGTGCATGCTTTGCAGGACCTCGTACCTCCGGTATTGGGCATACCAGTGGTCTTGGGCCTTCCAGCAATTGGAGAACCCGGGATGGGAGAAGAGGTGGTAGATCCAGAGCCACCAGCAGAGGTACCGGAGGAGGACGACCCACAGGAGGTCGAGTTCTACTCCGAATAGTGGGTTACGGTTGCCATGTAGGGCAGCTAGGGTAGCGTAACCCAACTTTTGTAATCGGTGACATGTCATGTAGACAGTAGCGTATGTATAGGTAGTGACGACATGAGCACGACTTCTCGGAGACCCGAGAATAATGTATCTTGTATAAAGTTTGTGCTTTATCAATATATGTGAATGTTGTGCAAATTAATCATGTGTCACTTCAATACCTACTGTTGCTTACGGAATTTTAAGTAAGACATGTGCTAATCGCTGCTGTTTCGAATTTCAGAATGACGCATACTCGTGCCAACCCTGACGTTGGGGGTACCAGTCAAGGGGGAGAGACCTCCCAACCACCTCCTGAGGACTCCTCGGGACAGCAGCAGCAACAGCAACAGCAAACACCGCCACCGCCACTGCCGACGGTTACATTGGCCGACATTGTCGCGGCAATGGCGGGCTCGCATCAGCAGCACACGGAGTTGCTGCAAACGCTGATCGCCAATACGTCTCACCCAGAGAGATTCAAGACCGTGAGGAGCGTCAACAGAGCTCCTACTCCGACTTCCTGGCAACTCATCTCCCAGTATTCTCAAGGGCGGATGAACCACTTGACACGGACAACTGGCTCCGCGCCATAGAGATGAAGTTCGGGCTGCTCCAGATAAGCGAGCAGCGCAAGACTCAGTTCGCGGTCCAGCAGCTCCATGGATCCGCGAGCGCGTGGTGGGCCAACTTCTGTGCTTCACAGCCCACCGACCGAGTGATGACCTGGACGGAGTTTCGGATGGCCTTCAGGGCCTATCATATACCGCCAGGTTTAATGAAGAGGAAGACGCAGGAGTTTCCTGCACCTGCAGCAAGGGAGCCGGAACGCGCTGGAATATTCCAGGGCGTTCAACGATCTCGTGCTTTACGCGTCATATCATGCAGATACTGACGAGAAGCGGGGGGACCACTTCTACCAGGGGCTTAACCCGCTCCTGAAGGACAAGTTGGCGATGTTCAATCGTGGCAGCCTCAACGACATCATTGATGCTGCGATTGTTCAGGAGGACTCCGGCAAGGAGTTAGCGGCGGCGGAGCGAAAGCGAAGCGCGCCGCAAAGCAGCGGAGAAGGAGGCGGTCCTTCTCAGAAGTTTCGGATGGTGAATCGCCCACCATCAGGTCCACGCTGGCAGCCACCACAGCGGTCGATGCCGTTCCGCAGTCGGCCGTACTCTTCACCGGCATTCAGGCCGGCACTGCCAGTACCGCCGTGTCAAGCTTTTCCTAACTCGTCCATACGCTCAAGCTCTCCGCAAGTGACTAGCCCCACCAAAAAAAGAACCTCCGCGGGCTGCCCAGTGCAGGCCCAGGGGAAGTGTCGACCGAACACTTCGACATTTGGCGCGCCAGGTAGGGGGCTTTTCCCTTGCGCGACGAGTTTCCGCCGACGAAGATGACCAAGCTTCCTTCAGTGGCAAACTCTCCTCCCCCGCGTTCGCGGCAAACCGTGACCAGGGGGGAGTACATGTCGACACACTCAGGATGGAGTGTGTCGGCGCAAGCTGGGAGCCAGCAGCCGGCTCTGGCAGCGCCGACCCCGGCAATGCAGGCTCCAACCAGCGTCAGGTCTTCAGCAGCGCTGGGCGTACCCGGCGGGGGCGCGCTAGCTGCAGCAAGAGCGCTACTGCACAATCCGCCTGCTGGGGACGCGCCTCAGGCAGCGACCGAGCAGTGGATTCGCGAGGTAGACCGTCTCGTCGTTGCCGCCGCAAACCCTCGACTTCGGCGGGGACGACGCTCAGGCCAACCGGCTGTGTCGCTGATGCACACGCCAATGGTTGGCGAGCGGACGGCAGATTCCAGCTCCACCAGGCTCCAGTCGACGGATCTGAGGACAGAGCTGGAAAGGTGTCACTTGGGCCAAGATGCCCGGGTATATCTCGAGCAACGTCAAGAAAGGCGTTGCAACAAAGATGCTGGCGACAGCGTGACGTCGGCCTCGACCCAGCCTGAAGAGCAGACTTTCGCCACGCGATCTCTGCCCCAGGCTTACGCCGCGCAGAATATGCCACAGCCATATGTCCTGCAAACGGCGCCCTCGGCCTATGGCGCAGCCTTGCCCATACCGGGGTACACTGTGCCAGGTGCGAACCAAGCGTTTGCGGCACCAATACCTGCGGCAACAGGAGCAGGATGTGCGGCCCTTGCACCCCACCTTCGCTTCGCGAGGTGGCCGCGCAAGTTTCGGCCGCACCTGCCCGAGAAGTACGACGGCAGCGTCAACCCGGCGGAGTTCCTCCAGATCTACTCCGCCGCCGTACTTGCCGCAGGAGGGAATGAGGCCGCCATGGCCAATTACTTCCCTGTCACCTTGACCGGTCCAGCTCGGTCTTGGCTCATGAACCTCCCCCAGGGTTCCATAACTTCCTGGGGAGAGCTCTGCCGGCAGTTCATCGCCAACTTCGGCAGTTCCTACACCCGGCCTGGCACGGAGCTCGACCTCCACGCCATCCAGCAACAACCGGGGGAGTCGCTGCGCTCCTTCATCCAGCGGTTCTCCCAGGTGCGGAACACCATCCCACACATCCAAAATGCTTCTGTGGTGGTGGCGTTCCGGCAAGGCGTCCGGGACAAGAAGATGCTCGAGAAGCTCGCGACCAGAGAGGTCCGTGATGTCTCCGAGCTCTTCAGCCTGGAAGACAAGTGCGCCAGAGCAGCCGAAGGGCGAAACTGGCACTCACTGCCGACCTCCGAGTCAGGAGGACAGTCCGGATCTGGCCCTACTCCCTATGGAGGCAGCAAGAAGGCCAAGAACCAAGGCAGAGGCAAGATAGAATCACCGACCGCAGCTCCTTTCGCCGCAGCAGCAGCACTCAGTGGGGCTCGGGGGCCGCGCCCCGACAAGAGGCAGCGAAGGTCACCAATCCCATAAGGTGATCAAGACAAGCTATGCCCCGTGCACGGCAGCTGTCGCCACACTACTGCCGAGTGCCGGGAGATCCGGAAGCTCGCAGAGCGCTTCCACAAAGGGAAGCAGCAGCGGACTGATGCCCCACCCTTCCGTCAAAGGGAGGGCAAGCAGAAGGTCGACGTCCCGAACAGCGCCGACCACCAAGTGGAGTTCCAGGAGCCTCAGCGCGCCGTGAAGGCGGTACGCAACCATGAGGACTCCAGCTCCAGCGACGATGAGCGTTGAAAGAAGCTCTATGTCATATACGGCGGGTCCGCCGACCCCTCGTCTCGAAGCGCAGTCAAGACTCTGCGCCGAGCGGTAGCGTCGGTGGCTCCACTCTCAAGTGCCGCACCGCACCTCAAGTGGATGGGAACCCCCATCAGCTTTGACGCCACCGACTGCCCCAGGAACATGGCTGGGGCCAGCCAACTACCGCTCTTGGTAGCTCCGACCGTCGCCAACGTGAGGATGTACCATGTTTTGGTAGATGGTGGAGCTGGGGTGAACCTCATCAGCCGTGCAGCTTTCCAGAAGCTGCAGATCCCTATGGCCAAGCTCACCCCGTCGAGCACGTTCTCAGGGGTAGGGCCGGGACAGGTCGTTCCCTACGGCAACATCAGCCTCCCGGTGACCTTCGGAGCTCCGGACAGCTATCGGACAGAATACATTCTGTTCGACGTAGCGGAGATCGACCTCCCCCTTAACGCCATAATTGGCAGGCCAGCCCTGTACCGATTCATGGCAGTAGCCCACTACGGCTACCTCGTCCTAAAGATGCCTACACCAACGGGCGTCCTCAGGATTCGTGGAGACCGCACTGCTGCAGTGTCGGCCTTAGAGAAACTCCAAGCGCTCGCAACAGCTGGGGCACCAGCCCCTGGCAGTGCAGAGCCGGACCAGCTCCACCCGAGTGCACGCCACCATGCCTCCGCCACAGCACCCCTGGTGCAACCCCTCGATGAGGGCGGCGTCCCCTTAAAGGTCGTCCAAGTCGGCGCCGAAGCCACCCATACCACCCGGGTAGCCGGGGGCCTGGATAGCAAATAGGAAGGCGCGCTCGTCACCTTCCTCCGGCACAACGTTGACGTGTTTGCATGGCAGCCATCACAGATGCCGGGGATCCCCAGGGAGGTGATCGAGCACCACTTAAAAGTCTTCCCCGACGCCCGGCCAGTTCAACAGAAGCCCCGCAAGCAGTCCATCGAGCGGCAAAACTTCACTCGTGAAGAAATCAAGAAGCTTCTGGACGCTGGCTTCATACGGGAAGTCCACCACCCCCGGTGGTTGGCGAACCCCGTCGTTGTCCCGAAGGCCGGCGGGAAGCTCCGGATGTGCATCGACTACACCAGTCTCAATAAGGCATGTCTCAAAGATCCATTCCCTCTCCCTAGAATAGATCAAATAGTAGACTCAACATCAGGCTGTGATATGCTGTGCTTCCTAGACGCCTACTCGGGTTTCCATCAGATCCCCATGTCTAGGGAGGATGAAGAGCACACCTCGTTCATCACAGTAGATGGCCTTTATTGTTATGTGTCTATGCCTTACGGCCTAAAGAATGCTCTCCCCACCTTTGTGCGAGCAATGCACAAAACCTTTGGGGAGTTAATAAGAGACTTAGTTGAGGTGTACGTCGATGACATCGTTGTCAAGGTCAAGCAGGGTTCATCTTTGTTAGATAACCTAGCCTTAGTTTTTGACAAATTGCGCTCTACGCGCACCAAGCTGAACCCCGACAAATGTGTGTTCGGTGTGTCCTCTGGGAAGCTCTTAGGATTCCTGGTCTCGCACTGGGGGATTGAGGCCAACCCAGAGAAGATCAAGGCCATCGACTTGATGCGGCCTCCTGCCCGCGTCAAAGATGTCTAGAAACTCACGAGATGCCTAGCCGCGCTGAGTCGGTTTATACCGAGGCTAGCAGAGCGGGCACTCCCTTTCTTTAAGCTCCTGCGCAAGTCTGGCCCATTTGCCTGGACTGACGAAGCAGAAGAGGCTTTCCAGGAGTTGAAGCGGCTCCTGATGACCCTGCCTATCATGGTAGCCCCAGAGCCCGGAGAGCACCTGTTGCTCTACATCGTGGCAACAACCGAGGTGGTGAGTATGGTCCTCGTCGCAGGACCTCTCATCTTCACGACCTGCTCCGGCAGCAGAAGACAGACGCCAGGAGGCCCCGCAGGACCGGCACGGTCTCTTGGACCTCCAAGGCAACCTCCCGGAGGTCCAGGTCGGCCTCCCGGAGGTCCAGGGCGGTCTCCCGGACCCCCAAGATAAACCCCCGGGGGTCCTGTGGGACCCCCGGGGGCCCAACGGGACCTCCCGAAGATCCCTCAAGACCCTCCGGAGCTCCCGGAGAACCAGCGGGGCCCCCCGGAGAGCCAAGATAGCTTAAGGGCCTCCGGGTTCCAACTCCCGGAGGCCCCCGTGGGTCCACTCATCTCCAGCGGGCCAGGGCCAATGGATGAAGACCTCCCAGACCTAAGAGAGAGGGTTCGAACCATCCAGAGGCCTGTCTACTACATCAGCGAAGTACTTCATGATGCCAAGACAAGGTACCTAGAAGTCCACAAGCTGCTGTATGCGGTGCTCGTTGCCTCCAGGAAGCTCCGCCATTACTTCCAGGCCCACCGGGTCTCGGTAGGCACCTCCTATCCTCTGAAGGCAATTCTTCACAGCCCCCATGCGACTGGCAACGTTGCTAAATGGGCGGCGGAGCTGGCGGAGTTCGAGCTGGACTTCCTTCCATGCCATGCAGTCAAAAGCCAAGCACTGGCCGACTTTGTGGCAGAGTGGACACCAACGAAGACTGACCCAGGGGGCCACGAAGACGGTGAACCAGAGCACCAAGCTCCGGTCTTCACCGAGCCTCACTGGACGCTTTTCTTCGACGGCTCCTCGCGAAAGCAGGGGGCCGGTGCCGGCGTACTGCTCCTCATGCCATCAGGGGAACAGTTTGGGTACATGGTGCGTCTCAATTTCAAGGCAACCAACAACATGGCAGAGTATGAAGCACTCATCTTTGGCCTACAGACAGCCCTGTCTTTAGGCGCTCGTCAGTTGTTGGCACAGGGCGACTCCCAGCTGGTTATCAAGCAAGTCAAGGGCGAATTCTCCTGCAATGACCCACAGCTAGCTGCTTATCTGCTTAACGTGCAGATGTTGGAGAAAGACTTCCTCGCCTTGGACCTGCGCCACGTACCGCGCGCTGGCGATGCCGCAGCTGACGACCTTTCAACGAAGGCTTCCACCGGAGCTCCCGTGCCCGAAGGAGTCTTCGGGAGGACGTTGCTGCGGCCCACAGCCCGGCCCGCCGAGCCGGGCGAAGGGGGCTTGACCAGCACCTCGAAGCTGGCGGTCCCGGCGGCCCTGCAGCCATGGATGCCGCCAAGGATCGTAAGCGTCACTGGGAACTCCGTGCAACCCAGCGCTCAAGATCCAGAAGCTCAAGTCAGACCCGATGCATGGATCACGGAGATCCGGGACTACTTGAAAGACAACATCCTCCCTGATGAACATGCAACCGCTGAACGGATCGTGCGTATGGCTAAGAGATACGCGCTGGTAGAGGGGGATCTCTACCGGCGCGGCACCAACGACATCCTATTGCGGTGCATAACCCAGGGGGAAGGCTGCGACTTGCTCGCTGAGATCCATGGAGGTGAATGTGGAAGTCACTCTTCCTCACGCCCGCTTGTCGGTAAAGCCTTCCGGCATGGCTTCTACTGGCCGACAGCACTCCAGGATGCCGTCAAGCTGGTCGAGAGCTGCAAGGCGTGCCAGTTCCACGCCAAGCTGATCCATACACCGGCTCAGGCGGTACAGATGATCCCACCCTCATGGCCATTTGCCGTATGGGGGCTGGACATCTTGGGACCATTTCCCAGAACCATCGGGGGATTCCGGTACCTCTATGTCGCCATCGACAAGTTCACCAAGTGGCCGGAAGCCACACCAGTTGTCACCATCAACAAGCAATCCGCAGTAAAGTTCATCAAGTCTATTGTATGCCGGTTCGGGGTCCCGAACAGAATCATCACCGACAACGGGACCCAGTTCACCAGCGCAGCCTTCCAAGACTACTGCGAAGACCTCGGCATTCAGGTGTGCTATGCCTCTGTTGCCCATCCAAAGAGCAATGGGCAAGTCGAGAGGGCCAACGCGGAGATTCTCCGGGGCCTTAAGACCCGCACCTACGCCAGTCTGAAGAAACATGGTGCCAATTGGGTGGATGAGCATCCAAGCACACTATGGGCTAACCAGACATCCCAGAGCCGGGCCACCGGAGAGACACCCTTCTTCATGGTGTATGGGGCCGAAGCTGTACTTCCCCCAGAGATCACCATGAAGTCTCACCGTGTCCGGGCTTACAACGAAGCCGCGCAGGACAACCTCCGGCGTGGAGAAATCGACCTTGTCGACGAGGTCCGATTGCATGCAGCACTCCGTACCGCACGGTACAGACAAGTGCTTCGTTGCTACCACCAGAGATCTGTGCGTGCCCGGGAGCTGCAGGAAGGTGACGTGGTGCTGCGGCGCATACTTTCTCGCGAAGGGACCCACAAACTCTCCCCTAGTTGGGAAGGTCCCTTCCAAGTCGCAAAAGTGTGCCGCCCCGGGTGCGTACGCCTTTCCACCGAGGATGGGGACCTGCCCCCAAACCCTTGGAACATAGAACACCTCCGTAAGTTCTACCCCTAGAGCAAAGATAGGACAGTCTCTTCTTTTCGTAATAAATTCCATAGAGTCCAGGAACAGCGCTCGGAGCAACTAAGCCCCAGGCGACGGTACAGGACTACGTTCAGCTTTGCCTGGTTCCGACTCCAAGCGCGTAGAGTCTTGCTTCCCTTCTTGATGGGGCGGAACGTGGCCTCCATGTTTAGCCTGCCTTCCTCCTGTGGAAAATTATACGAAAAGAAACCTGTTCTACTTTGCTCTTTCCTCGTACTCATTTAAATTATGTACTAAATTTTTTATGACTACACTTACGGTGCATGGCCTCCATGCGCTCAGCTCCCTCTTCTCATTCTCACCCCTAGTCGGCATTTGCTGCCCTACCAGAGGCGGTTGCGTCGGAGGTACCTGCCGATAGTCGAAGGGGCCCCGAGCCCCCGGCACTTCGCGCACTACAGTCCCCAAGCACCGTGCATATGGTTAGGGACCGTGAGCCAAATAAGACTATGAGATAAAGGAGGGGGAGCCCCCAAGGAGAATTATGTTTCCCTTACTTGTGTGCAGGACCTCTCGGCCTCAAATCCCTACAGGAGTGTGGTAGGAGCACCCGACCAATGGGACGCCCCTACCAGGGGGCCACTACGGGATCACGCAAGACCGGAACTCCAAGGCAAGACCGAAGGATCCACGGGTCCAGCGGGACTGGATCTCCCTCTCCTCTGGGGGGGGCTCCGGGCCCGCCACGTGGCCAACAGAAGCCGGACCCCCCTCTGAGGGGAGGGGTCCGAAGGCCCCACGTGTCCCGTGGGGCCGGACCTCTCTCTCCTCAGAGGAGAGGTCTGGGCCCGCCACGTGGCCGGCAGATCCGGGCCTCCCCATCCTCATGAGGTGGGCCCCGAAGACCTCCGGGGCCCTTAATACAGTAAGGACCCGGGGAAGGTGCCAGAGCAGAATGTCGAGATTGGTGAAGGCCTCTGAGCACCTTGCGGAGCTAAGGGCTCGGCTAGGCAAAACCAAGAAGAAGACAGAAAACATCGCAGGCACGAAGGGTCGTAAGAGTTCATGTATTCATGGCTCCATGAGCTGGACTACAAAGTCGATAAAAATGAAAGAAACAAGCCCCAGGGTTCCCCTGTGTCGAAGTGTTCGGTTGACACTTCTCCCGGGCCTGCACTGGGCAGCCCGTGGAGGTTCTTTTTTCGGTGGGGCTAGTCACTTGCGGAGAGCTTGAGCGTTTGGACGAATTAGGAAGAGCTTGACACGGTGAGTTTTACGTGGTTCAGGCCACCGGAGCGTAAAACTCTACGTCCACGGCGAGCTAAGGACCTCGCTGTATTGCTTGCTGCTCAGAACCGGAGTCCTGAGCTTGGGGATGACTGATTGTCGAAGTGTTCGGTCGACACTTCCCCCGGGCCTGCACTGGGCAGCCCGCGGAGGTTCTTTTTTTGGTGGGGCTAGTCCCTTGCGGAGAGCTTGAGCGTATGGACGAGTTAGTAAGAGCTTAACACGGCGAGTTTTACGTGGTTCAGGCCGCCGGAGCGAAAAACCCTACGTCCACGGCGAGCTATGGAGCTCGCTGTATTGCTTGCTGCTCAGAACCGGAGTCCTGAGCTTGAGGATGAGTTACAGCTTGGGGGTGAATGGCTAGCGTATGAGTTGCGGGAGTGCGAACCCTTGCTATCGTCGCCTACCCGAGTCTTTTATAGTCCAAGACTCGGGTGGCTTACAAGGGGGGGCCCGGGACCCGACAGGTGGTCCCGGGGAGATTGTCTGTCATCTACCGTATCTGCAGTTATGCCGGTAGTTGTCTCTGGTGAAGGCTTCTGAGTCTTCGTCTTGCAGCCCTGCCCATGCCGCATGCTAGTCGTAGTGGATGATGACGGCGGGGGTGGCATGGGATGTCTTGTCGTTGCGTTTATTGGCTGGCAGGCTCTGACACCCCGCGCCAGTCTGTGATGCGACTGGGCGCAACGGCACCTGACAGAGGCGTGCTCCGCGTCTCCGCGTCTTGGGAAGATGCGGGCCTTGAATACCTTGTACGGGCAAGGTATGGGACGTATTTACGCCCGCTGCCTATTGCTCGGGGGGCAGGCAGCGCCGTTCTGCTGGCCACGTGGCGGGTCCGGAGCCCTCCTCAGAGGAGAGGGGGGTCCGGCCCCGCGGGACACGTGGAGCCTTCGGACCTCTCCCCGCGGAGGGGGAGGTTCGGCTTCTGACGGCCACGTGGCGGGCCCGGAGCTCTTCTTTGAGGAGAGGGAGGTCCGGCCCCGCCGGATACGTGGCACCTTCGGACCTCTCTCCCGCGGAGGGGAGGTCCGGCTTTTGTACGCCACGTGGCGGGCCCGGAGCTCTCCTCTGAGGAGAAGGAGGTCCGGCCCTGCCGGACGCGTGGCGCCTTCGGAGCTCTCCCTGCGGAGAATGGCGAGTTCCTTAGGCATTTTCCCCTGTGCGCGGGGTACCCCATATCGCGGGTACCGACAGTGGTCCCTGGGCCCATCTCGGGGGAGATAGTGAGCCCGAGGTGGGACCTCTGTCTCTTCTGGTCCGTGCACTTTCTCTAAGTCCCGCATTGACCGCTGCCGGAGCACGAACGGCCGTGGGATCGTGGGAGCGTGCGCCCACTTGATGGTTGCTTTTACTGCGGCCGTTCCCAAGACTGCCACTTCTGCACGTTGCGGCACGTTCTTTCGGAACCGCCGAAGCGCCTTGCCGGCTTGTCTTCTGGGGCGACTGACTCCTCGACCCGCCGCTTCAGTTGGGCGGCTTGGGTCCACCTGTCATCGGCGCCCGGTCTCGGAGCCAACGCGGTCGCCGATGCGATGTTCTCGAAGATTTTCAAATCACCTCGAATCATCCCTGGAAAGTTTTAAAAGGGGATCTCACCCGCATCGCGGCTTCCCTTCGCATTTCCTGGCGCTCGTACTTCCCTTGAACTCTTGCGCCCCGGCTTTCCTGTCCTTGTGCCCTCTTTCGCCATGGCTTCCAACTTGCTCCCGACGCGTCTCGTTCGTTCTTCCGAGCTTGGGCCAGTGCGCTGGCTGCTGGGCTGGCGCTCAGAAGAACAGAAACACCGGCTTTGCCGAGGATCTCTCCCCCTGATCCTGGAAAAGGGGGAGATGGTCTTCTTCACTGCTTATGCTCTGGCGGGGTTTGTTCCGCCGATTTATTCCTTCTTTGTCACCCTGCTGGAGACATATGGCCTCCAGCTCCACCATCTTTCCCCCAACTCTTTCGCAATGGCTGCTGTTTTGTCCACTTCTGCGAGATGTTCGTGGGGTGCACGCTTCTGTGACGCTCTTCCGTGAGGGGGCCCGGTCCCGATCACGGGGCCGTGCTGCCTTGCCCGAGGAATCGCATTGGGTGGTGCCGTGTTATGCGGCACCCAACAGCACACATATAAGGAACACAGTATTACATAAATCAAAAGCGGAAGGTTACAATTATTCTTTGTAAATAATTTACACAAAATAACTACAGCGGAAGTCTATAACCAGCTCACGTTGAATAACTATGAAGCACCGAGAAGAGGTCCAGCCCGCGGACTCCTCTCGCTAGCAACACGAAGACATGGCAGCGGCTAGGTTCTCCAAGGGTGACATGACTCGGAAGTTTCCGAGTCTCACCGGACAACCTTCTGTATAGCGTCGATGTTTACCTGCAAAACCACTTATATAGCAAGAGTGAGCACAAAGGCTCAGCAAGACTTAACCGTCTCTCCTAAAGCATGGAACTCTATATGAAAGTAACCTAAGACCTAAACCTGTCATTTGCGAAAAGACTCGCCTACGAGTTCATCCTTAACTTTCAAATTTTAGCCATATTAATAATGACCTTGCGATCAGCAACATTGGAACTCCACAATCAAACAAGAAATGCTTCATTCCAATGTTACTTGCCCCAAGGTAGAAAATAACTTTAGTTAGCTCTATCTCTACTTCAAACATGGTTTTCATGCAACTTAACATAATCATAGCAGCAATTATACTTTTGCAAACTGTTTCCACACAAGTTGATTAACTACGTCACAGCGCAGTGAGCAAGCGGTACTCATAACCGTGAGGGACGGTGATTCGAATCATACACTACCCGGATAACTCGACACATACGCCCGCCTCTGAAGACCCAACCCTGGCGTCCTTCATTACGACGTATGTGGCAACCTTTCTCAGGACACTAGACTGTAGAACCGGTCGCGCCGTCTCGGGCTCATAGGTCTAACGAGACGATGTGGTATGCCTCTACAACCCAGTGAACCTGGTACATCGGTTTCCTGATTCCCATATGTCAGTAAGCATCGTGTACACAACTCAATACTTGCTCCCAGGGCCGCATACGCTTCAGTCCTTGACCGACACGGGCAGAGCTACTCGACCAAGACCTCGTCTTGTCGCTGTCTAACCCCTCTGCCCGGTCTCATCTTTAGAGCTATCAAACATCCTGGACCTAATGCGATGACACACCTCTACCCTTGACCTCAGGGTTCATGTTTGGTTATGCAAGTGGAGTATCAAACATCCTGGACCTAATGCACATACAAACCTCGACCAATAGTAGTGAACAAAGGAAAAATTTTAAAAACAACTTAAGTGCAAACCGGGGCTTGCCTTGGTTTTGCAGGTGACTTAAGTCAGATAAGATGATGTTAGTTGCTGATGATGACTTGAGGCTTAATCCCTGCCTTCTTGCTCCTTGATCCAAGCTCAACTCTTCCTTCTTCACTTTCCACGTCTAAGCACTACACGTTATGAATATGTATACATGTTTAATTATAAAGCTTTTGCTAACAATGCTAAAGACAAGTTTAAAACTGGAACTTTGTTTAAGAATTTAAAATGACACTAGAGTGGTGGTTTGGATGTGTCTAAGCATTATCCTCAAGTGAGAAGTGAGGTTCATCACTTGGGTGGGGAGATCAACTAATGGTTGAACAGAACACTAATGATCCAGGGCTCCAATGGATCTGGGAATTTTCTTGGGAGTCCCTTGTCACAAGAAAGTCCTCTGGAACAAAATTCAGAACATTTCACTAAGTGGATCACCCAGAATAATTTCCAAAGCATTTAAGCAAAAAGGAATTAATTCTGATTAAACTTGCACTTCCATGCAAATCTAAGTGAACCATAATTTCCTACATAGCTCAGAGAGTACGTATAAATTTTCCTAGGATTTTTGGAGTTAAGGAATGCCCAGAACTGAATTTCCAAGTTTTTGAAATTCTCTGAAAATGTTTCTGTACTTATTTGAATACAGAAACTTGGAATTAGAATTACCCTAACTAAATCAACTCCAAATGAGCTGAAACTTTTACAGACGTCTCCTAATATCCTAAAGAATATTCTGGCAAAATTTGGGCAATTTTGGATGAACCAAACTCCCTCTAAAATTCGTTTGCTGAAACGTTTTAAAGAATTCTCCAGAATATTCTATTGGTTTTCATGCAAATTGGGTTGCATATTTGGATAGAGTTTTTCATCCTGAATCCAACCCAATTTGAATCACTAATTTTGGAGGTCCCTAGCAAAAGTTATGCAGATCCAAAGTTTGAACCAAATCTGGAATTCAAATTAATTCGGGAAAAGTTCAAACTCTGCCTGTGGGTCCACCCTACACGTGTCAGCCGCTGGAATCACGCCACACGGGGCCACAGACTACTTCCCGCGCCACCACACCGGATCTGGGGCCGCAGCGGATCGAAGATTTTAAAATATCGCCACTGACAGGTGGGACTGGCCGGTCGTCTTCAACCTCGGCCCGTCCCCTTTTTCCCGCGCCGCCCCCTCGCCGGCAACTCATCGGGGCTCGCCGGAGTCGGCTTCCCGGCCGTCTCCCGGCTTGGTACTCGCCGCCTGGGGGTTTTCAGGGTCGGGGAACATGTCTACGGGGTTGGCTCGGGCTGCCGGTGGCCGGAAGTAGGCCGGCGACGAGCCGCGGTCTTTGGTGATGATCGGCACCGTCGCCCGAGCACACTAGCCCGCCAAAAGATCGGCGGATCCGCTCTAAAGCATCAGTGTAGGTCAGGCAAGCTCGGCATGGCCTCAAACTGGCTAGGAAATGGCGGCAACTCGGTTGTCACCGTGCGCCCGAGGGTCCCCGCCATGATCGCCGCTCGGAAAGCTTGGAATTCGTCGCTAACCTGAGGTTTCTAGATGTGGTTGTGAAGGGGACTTAACCGCTAGCCAGTCTAGTGCTCATGTGCATGATTTGGTGGCCTAAAAACAACAATTACGATTGAATTTTGAGGATTTCTTACCCGGGGTCTCTTCGCACGTGCCGAGAGCAAGTCGCCAAATTCTTGCTCAGGAGGTCATGGCTCGAGTGGAGGTTTGGCGAGGAGCAGCAGGGAACTCCGGCGCTCCTCTGGGTGTCCCAGCTCGGCCGTGAAAGCCCCTTGGTTGCGCTGTCCACGTGCGTCCATTTGTGGTCCGATTTCGGGTCACTGCACGCACAAGCCGCTCTTGGTCAGGTAGCCGAAAATCCCCGGGTCTAGTGCTGAGGAGGGAGCAGCGGACCCTTCTGTGCCGTTTTGCAGCTTGGGGAGCTCTGTGGAACGGTTTTGGCTGCCTCCCGATCGAGTTCTCTGAGATGGCGGCGAGCGGCTGGTTCCGGTTTTCTTGCCGCGCGAGGGAATGAGCTGAGCCCGAGGGGAGTCGGTTGACGGTAAAGGATCACGCTGAGACGTGAGGGAGACACCAGAAGGTCGCCAGCACGAGGGAAAAGGCGTGAGGAGGTGTCCCGATCAACCCTCGGTGTCACCCGGAGCTCACTCGGCGCGGTTACTGCGGGCGTGTTACAAGCGAGGGCAAACGGTACACGGGTGGCTCAGCTGTGGCGAGTGGATCGCGCTGAGCGTGCGGGAGCAGTGAAGCTGGTCGCCAGCGTGAAGAAAAAAAAACGGGGCGGTGGCCTCGGGGCTGCATGCGGTGGCGCCCGGAGAGGAGCCCCGGCTGCTCGAGTGAAACAGAGAGATTGCTTTGAGGGTAAGTTTCAATGTCACTATGACAGGTGGGGTCCACCCCCCTTCTTATCCCCAAAACTCTCACAAATATCTCCAAATCTTGGCATATTGTAAATCCAGTCATGAAGAGCTCGAATTCAAAAGCCAATTGGAAGTTTGGAAATTTTTACTTCAGTTTCCAATTCGAATTCAAATTTCAATGACAATTCACAAGTATCTTTGATACACATATCAAAGCACCTCCAAATTCTCTCAAAATTTGCCTTCTTCATAATTTGAACCTGGAGAGTTTGAATATGCCCTCTGATCTTTGAGTTGGTCACTGCAAATACAAATCTTCAAACCACAGTTTGAATTCCCTTTTTGGAAAGGGGCTTCTTCTCTTTGAAGTAACTCCTTTAATTCAAACTGAACATTTAAGTCCTCTTTGGTGATGACCCATCTTTTGCTCCTAGCCCATGGTTGATCAATCTTGGTCCCAAGCTGATCCTCACAAGTTCAGTTTGGTTATGCCCCTCAAGTTTGAATTCGAGGTGATCTCAAACAAGGCTTTGAACAATTGGTATATGAGCTCAAACACACTCCAATTTTGGAACTTAAGCTCTTTAATACCTGAGAACTGCAATGGTCATCTCATATATATGCTTTTGGACCATCTGACCATGAATACTTTGCAAGGGTTCAAAAATGGGGTTTAAACTTCCCTCCCCTCTACTCATAGGGAATGTGCATATGAGTTAGATTTTTGGGAGTGAAATCCTTTCCCGGGTTAACATGTGTTCAACAGGAGTTAAAGAAGATTTTTGCTCTTCCCACATGTCCATGTTTGAGTTTATCATTTTATGTGACATAACTCAAGTCATTCCCTTGTCTTAGCATGTTTGAATTCAGCATGAACTCAACATAATCATAGTCCATTCCCCTTTTTGGCTTACCCTCAAATCAGAATGTTGCCACCATAATTCTCTTCACCTCCAACTGTGTGAGGTTCCATGTGTGTTCAAAAATTTGGCAACACTTTGAGGTGAGCATTTTAGACTAAAGACCTTATTTTTGTTCTTTCTCATGTACATGTATGATTACACATGAGTTTAGCTCCACCTTGATCCAACACCTTCAAAGGCATGCTTGAACCCATGTGGTTGCACCTAATGCATACCATCAAATGTGAGAAAGTTTTTGTAAGTCCCATTTTTCATGAACCAGAAACACGATGACGTTCAATCACACGTTTCTTTACATTCACATTTTTGGGACTTTTACATTCCTCCCCCCTGAAAAAGAATCTCGTCCCGAGATTCCAATAGGAGAACGAGACGGGAGAGGTAATGGCAAGCGGTACGATGATAAAAACTCCGGATAATTCATGTGGAGGTAATCTTTGCTCTCCACGTTGTTCCTTCCATGGTATGATTACCCCACAGCACCTGGTAAAATCTTAATATCCAATTCCAGGTGTTCCGGATTCTTCTCATCGATAGTCTGAACCGGTCGCTCGGTGTAGGTACGATCCGGCTTCAACTAGTCAAGTTCTCCGGTGTGGACAGCAATGGTAGCTTTAAGCCACTTCCATAGCTGTGACATATGAAATATGTCGTGAACACCAGCAAGGCTTGCCGGTAGTCCCAGCCGGTAAGCTACGGGTCCACACATCTCCGTGGTAACAAGTGGATCTAAGGCTCGGGGAGCAAAATCCCCCCTTTACATCGGACCGGTGAATTTTTTTCATCGGAGACACGCAAAGACAACGTGTTCTCCTCCGTCGAAATGCAACGGTCTATGCCTTTGACCATCGTGACTTTTCTTTCGGGATTGAACAGCCTCCAAGTTTGCTTCTACCGTTCGAACTCGGACATTGTCTTTGTTGACTAACCAACCCCGATCCGTACTCTTCTGCCGTACTCAGACCACTTTAGTGGTGCGCGACATTTCCGGCAGTCTAGAGCTTCATATTACGAGGTATCACTATATGGTCTTTAAACCATAGAGTACCCTCATTGTCCTTTATAGTGACGGCATTGAGTGAACGAAAATCAACACTTAATCTTAGTGTCTCATCGTTCTTCTTAACGAACAGCACAGAGCAACCCCATGGTGATGAGCTTGGTCATATGAAACCTTCGCTCATCAGTTCACTTAGTCGCTCCTTCACTCCGCTAGTTCATTGGGTGCCGTCTTATACAGCCTTCGTGAAATCGGTGTTGTTTCTGCCGTCAGTTCAATCTTGAACTTGACGTCCCGTTAGCCGGCATGCCCGGTAACTCATTGGAAACACATCGGTTCTTCACGTCCCACCGGAAACTCCTCGAGTTTAATCACTTCCATGGGATAGGCCTAGCCAGTCCTCTTTTCTGCACTTAACCCATATGTGGATCCGTTTAACAGCATTTTCATAACTCAAGTTGAATACCAAAGTCAAAGTTAACTTCAGCATCTTTCCACGAGTATTCAAATGCTTCCAGATCATCTCTGGATCAAAAGTTATGATTTCTCAAAGTTGACAGAATTCCTGGATAAAATTTGCCAGCATCTTCTTTGTATGTGGCTACTTTTATAACAGTTGTATATGAAAATACAATAAGAATCTGCGCAAACTTTGAACTACAACAATGTTGCAAATTTCATAACCTTTCCAACGGTGTATTATAGGCTTCTTAAGGATCCTTCTACAGGAAGTTATGGCTTAAAAACAGAAAGGTCCAGAGAGGTTTTTGCTACTGTCCTGGTTCTGAACAGTTTGCCTTCAACTGGACTTTTCACCAACTTAAAATGTGATTTTTCTCTGGAGGTCTACAAAGAAATTGTAGAGAACTTGAAAATCTTCCCAGAACTGTATCATACACCTTAATTGGTTAAAGCCACTCAGAGTTATGCTCCGTTAAAGTCCAGCAAGAATTCCTGCCAGAAACAGAGCACTCTGTTTTTTGAAAACTTTGACACCTAATTATACTCTCATTTGAATCTTAGCTCAAAATAAGAGTTCAGCAGCTACTACTTGTTTGAAACTTCCATTTTTAGTTGAAAGTTAGTTCATGAATCATTTCTTCATAGGGAAGAGGTTATTAAGTGTAGTACGGTGTCGATGCACCGTAAGAAACATGTCGGTACTACGTAGCCTCACCAAATAAAAATCCTAACCGGATTACACCGGCATATATGTACTATCAGTGGCACTAAGACGGTCTCTCGCACACATGTACTACACGGGATACGTACGTGGTTAGTACCTGCAGAAGATCACTCAATAGTGGTGCACTCAAGGGTTTGTTTCATTTCAGGCAGTTCCATATTTAAAAGTAAATACAAACGCACGTATCATTGTCATACGGCCGTCCTTGAGTTAAGTCACGTCTCAAGGTACGCGATCGTGTTTCAACACCACACGACGGGGAACCCGAGTATGTCATGAACGGGTCGTCACGGTTGGGAATGTTATCAACCCAACGGATACCACCTACTGCCCTGCAGGGCACGCCGATGGCAAGCGCTGCGTATGTCCTCCTCGGCTACTTCCAGACGAACACACTATCGCGTTACTGACCACGCGATGGGGTCTCCACTTACTTGCCTAATGCACGCTAGGGATCAGCGTTTCATATGAACTCAGGAACATGAAGAGTCCAAGAGTTTCATATTAACATCTCACACCAAGCTGCGAGATCTAACCCTGAACCACTTTCCTCGTCAGGGGAGCTAACCGAAATTGAACCGCTTTCGGTGGCGTTCCTTACCATTCTTACCTGAACGTAGGTGCGTCGTTACATAATGAAAATTCAGAATTAAAACACATAAGTTAGTCTTGCCACTTTAAGTAACTACACTACTATAGTCCTTATGTGGGCCTAATATCGTTTCCTCACCGTATCCTAAGTTTTTGTCGTAATACCATCCTTATTCCATGCGCTATTACCAATGCGGCTCTGATACCACGCTGAGGGGGCCCGGTCCCGATCACGGGGCCATGCCGCCTTGCCCGAGGAATCGCATTGGGTGGTGCCGTGTTATGCGGCACCCAACAGCACACATATAAGGAACACAGTATTACATAAATCAAAAGCGGAAGGTTACAATTATTCTTTGTAAATAATTTACACAAAATAACTACAGCGGAAGTCTATAACCAGCTCACGTTGAATAACTATGAAGCACCGAGAAGAGGTCCAGCCCGCGGACTCCTCTCGCTAGCAACACGAAGACATGGCAGCGGCTAGGTTCTCCAAGGGTGACATGACTCGGAAGTTTCCGAGTCTCACCGGACAACCTTCTGTATAGCGTCGATGTTTACCTGCAAAACCACTTATATAGCAAGAGTGAGCACAAAGGCTCAGCAAGACTTAACCGTCTCTCCTAAAGCATGGAACTCTATATGAAAGTAACCTAAGACCTAAACCTGTCATTTGTGAAAAGACTCGCCTACGAGTTCATCCTTAACTTTCAAATTTTAGCCATATTAATAATGACCTTGCGATCAGCAACATTGGAACTCCACAATCAAACAAGAAATGCTTCATTCCAATGTTACTTGCCCCAAGGTAGAAAATAACTTTAGTTAGCTCTATCTCTACTTCAAACATGGTTTTCATGCAACTTAACATAATCATAGAAGCAAATATACTTTTGCAAACTGTTTCCACACAAGTTGATTAACTACGTCACAGCGCAGTGAGCAAGCGGTACTCATAACCGCGAGGGACGGTGATTCGAATCAAACACTACCCGGATAACTCGACACATACGCCCGCCTCTGAAGACCCAACTCTGGCGTCCTTCATTACGTCGTATGTGGCAACCTTTCTCAGGACACTAGACTGTAGAACCGGTCGCGCCGTCTCGGGCTCATAGGTCTAACGAGACGATGTGGTATGCCTCTACAACCCAGTGAACCTGGTACATCGGTTTCCTGATTCCCATATGTCAGTAAGCATCCGGTACACAACTCAATACTTGCTCCCAGGGCCGCATACGCTTCGGTCCTTGACCGACACGGGCAGAGCTACTCGACCAAGACCTCGTCTTGTCGCTGTCTAACCCCTTGTCACACCCGGTTTTTCCGAAGAACAACCAAGTGAATATCACATGTATGCCAGGATCATTTTCTCATACATGTGATGACAAATAGTGAAGCATCATTTATTACAAGCCAGGTGTCGAATATAAGTAAGTCTTACAAAGTAAATGTCTCGATGGACAATAATAAGTTCATCACAAGTAAATAAACTAGCAGCGGAATATTATTCATTAGGGCTCCATCACAGGCGTTGCCCGGGGGTCTTCATGAACCTAAAATCCTTCCTCGGGTCCAAAGTCTTGTTCATTATACACCACCTCATTATCTGGACCTGAGCAGCAATATAAACCAACAAATATGCAAGGTTGAGTACCAATGGTACTCAGCAAGTGTGGGAAAATTATATCATGCATGGCTGGAACAAGGAGAGGTTGAACTCATGGTAAAAGCACTACGCAATTAGTACCTATCACCTTAGCTTATTAAGCACCTACATTACTACACAGGTGAAATGGTCCCAATCTCCCATCCCATCATCATAATCCAATAACCATAACGTCATTTCCAATGTTAAGCTCCCCGCTTAACCTCCAAAACCATCAATCCTCTAATCATGAATAAGTCCAGGCCGCTCTTAACCGTGAGCACGGCTGTCAAGACAGTTTTGACTCTGCAGAGTTTGTACCACTGTACCCACAAGTAGTGATTTCATCCCCCGTTGCCGGGTGGACTAAAAGAACCTCCATTATGCCAGTGGCTACGATCCACATTCACACTTCCCAGGTGTGCGGCCAAGAGATCACTACGAAGCCTTTACAAAGGGATTCCCGACGAGCGTGGGCCCACTGAGGTTTCACCCCTAACAGCAACAAGAGGCTCCAACCCCGCTGCAGTGGCCCCCTCTTGAGCCTTGCGGTTCATATGGTAGTCCAGCTGACACCCACTCCCCGCACCATCCAACACACCCATACTACGCCGGGGATACACCTAATTAATTGGCCAAGCTGCCCCATCTCAGCATGTGGTTGGCACTGTAAAGCCGGGTTACATGCTCCATGAACCGGTCCTTAGGATCCAGGCAAGTACTAAACACAAACCCAAGTCTCGTGCACCCAACACACAACCAAAACATCCAACTTGCCTTGATCCCTACCTCTACATAACTCACAATAGCTCATTCAAGAGTATGGTATAATAAACTGATGATCTCATATCCCAAATATCCCATTCTAAGCATGGCTAAGCATATGCATGTAAATAAATGACATGACAAAATAAATCCCAACCCAAGCTACAAGGAAACAAGGTAATGCAATTCTAGGGAAACTTTCCTAGCATGGGTTTCATATTTCATTTGACAATGCAAATAATTCTATCTACACATCCTAGCATAGGATCAAAGTGGTCAAGGACACTTGCCTCCTTCTTGCTGCTCTTGAAATGGGTATTCCTGGTCTTGGAAATGAATAACTTGTTCTTGAACAGATTCTACTTCATACCATCACACATAGCAAAAGAAAAACAACAATCCATAAGACATAGTTCACACTTACACTTCATACAAACCACACATTCACATTTATGAAATTCATTCACCATTATATGTGTTGTGGTTTTATGTGTGTTAAGTTGTGGCTTGCATGCACTTTTAACCATGTATATATATGATTCCTACTTTTGTGTCAACATTTATACTTGCATACAATGTGCCTTCACAATTTCTATCAACCCTAATCTGAATTCTTTGTATTTTAGAAACTCCATTTATCATTTACTAGTTGCTATATTTTCAGATTTATATTCCTATGCATAATTGTGTATTTTATTATTAAATTAGTAATACACATCACCTAAACAGATTAGGTTCTGGTCCTAAATAATTTAAAATCATATTTTGACCATGGCTTATGATGTATACTATTTCATAATTATTTTCCCTATTTTCTTTAACTATTCTTTACTTAAAAATGTGTCCCTATACTAATAAATGTGAATAATAGATAAAACAGATTTATTTCAGCCCAAAAATATATTTTTATCTCACTCCAAAGTTTTCTAAGTACTGAGAAAGTTTTTAATAAATTTTGACAATTATGTTTGTCCCACTTTTTAATTTTTAAACACTAGTTACATATTCAATTTCCTAAATTAAATACTAAACAGGGCTAAAATAATGAACTCACCCATTACAGGGTCTATAATATTATTTTCATAATTTCCAGGGGTCTAGCTACACTTAACAGAGGTGTTTTTCCTAATTTCTATTAAGTCCAGGGGTTAAAACTGATTTTTAAACGGATTTACACGATTTTCTGGAGTTCCAGGGGCTAGATCTGAAGTTTCCGGGGCTAGCTCTCAATTCCAGAGAACCCCAGGGGGTAGCACGTAAGAATTCCAGTCTTTATAACGCGGGGTCGACGTGGACCGTCCGATTTTAAACCGACGGCTGAGATTATAACATCGAACCGGTACGCGGGGTTTTAAAGTCTACCGTGCGATTTAAAATAAACGGCGCACAAGCGGCCACGTCGCTCTGATCGAGCGCGGGCGGCGCTGCCGGCGGCGCACGGCGGCGGGAAGCGGCGATCTCGCCGGAAAGTTTCGGATCCTCGAGAATTCTGCCTAGAACTGTGATCTTATGGCCTAGATTGGTAGAGGGGAGGTCAGGGATCTCACCTCGGGGGTTTTCTCGAGCTCGGGGGTCCTGGAAAGTGCTCGGCGGCGAGGTCCGAGGCAAAACCACGGCGAAGCTCGTCGGCGCTGCGTTTACACCGTAACTCTCCGAGTTTTCTGCACCTGCAAAGTTCCCCGGAGGCGGTGGATCAAGACCAGCGAGTTAGATCAGAGTTTCCGAGCTTAGATCGGCCAGAATTCACCGGCGAAGTCTCGGTGCTCACCGGAGTAAAAATCGGCGATCGCGTGAGAAAAACTGATCGGATCGGGGGTTTTTATAGCCGGGGGAGGGCGGTGGGTCTGTTGTGATCGAGTTGGAGTCCTCTGGGACCAGAATTCGGCTGCGGGACGGGCTTTCCCGGTCGGTTGCGATTTCGCGCGCTAGGGAGAAAAGTCCGGGGTCGCGGGGGCTCGGGGTTAGGGATGACAGGTGGGTCCCACCCGTCGGTGAGAGGCAGCGCGGCGCGCGCGGGGGCGGGCTGGCGCGGGAGTAGCTGGGCCGGCTGGCGGGTTTCGGCCCACTGGCCAGTTTTTCCCGTTTTCTCTTTTTCTTTTTCCATTTCTTTTCTGTTTTGAGTATAATTTGAATTCCAGTTTGAATTTGAATTTTTGCAAAACATGCAACACGTCCAAAAATTTCTAAATTCCCCTCTGAACATGGTTTAGGGTTTTGAATCAAAATTTGGGGTGTTACAGCTCTACCCCCCTTAAAAGAAATCTCGTCCTCGAGATTGGTGTTTCTAAGAAAACAATTCCGGAAACTGTGCCTTGAGCTCATCTTCCCGTTCCCAGGTGGCTTCCTCTTCTGAGTGATGCTTCCACTGCACCTTGCACATCCGGATTCTCTTGTTTCTGGTGAGGCGTTCCATCGTCTCCAAAATCTTGTATGGTTGCTCGGCATAAGACAAATCCTCAGCTACATCCACTTCATTCATGGGTAACACCTCTTCAGGCTTCCTCAGACATTTCTTGAGTTGTGACACATGAAATACATCGTGCACGTCCGATAGATGAACCGGTAACTCTAGTTGGTACGCCACTTCGCCTTTTCTTTCCAAAACTTGAAAAGGTCCGATGTATCGAGGTGACAACTTCCCTTTCACCTTGAACCGACGAAGTCCTCTGATAGGGGACACCTTGAGATAAACATAGTCTCCCACGTTGAAAACGAGCTCTCTTCTTCGTACATCAGCATAACTCTTCTGGCGTGTTTGTGCTATCCTCAAGTTGTTGCGAATCTCCCTCACCTTCGCCTCGGCTTCTTGTAGCACTTCTGGACCAAACACTTTGCTTTCTCCTGTTTGGTTCCAAAATAGGGGAGTTCTGCACTTTCTTCCATACAAAGCTTCAAACGGTGACATCTTCATACTAGCTTGATAGCTGTTGTTATAGGAAAACTCCGCATAAGGTAAGTTCTTGTCCCAACTCCTATTGTTTTTGAGTGCACATGCTCTTAACAGATCTTCAAGGATCTGATTGGTTCTTTCCGTCTGCCCGTCAGTTTGGGGATGATAGGAAGAACTGAAGTTCAGATGGGTTCCCATGGTTTCATGCAACTTTTGCCAAAACCTCGAGGTGAATTGTGTCCCTCGGTCCGACACTATCTTCTTTGGCACTCCATGGTAACACACAATCCTTGACATGTACAATTCTGCCAATTTGGATCCGCTGTAGCTTTCTTTCACAGGAATGAAATGAGCTACCTTGGTTAGCCTATCAATAATGACCCATATTGAATCATACCCGGATTGGGTCCTAGGCAATCCCACAACAAAATCCATGCTGATTTCTTCCCATTTCCATTCAGGCACTTTGAGTGGTTGCAATAATCCCGCGGGTCGTTGATGTTCTGCTTTCACCAACTGACATGTGTCACATAGGGCAACATGTTCCGCGACATCTCGCTTCATGCCATACCACCAATACCTGTCCTTGAGGTCCTGGTACATCTTCGTACTCCCAGGATGAATGGAATAGTCAGAATCGTGAGCCTCCTTCAAAATTAATTCACGGATCTCCTTTACTTCTGGCACACAGATCCTTTTCCCGTGCCACACCGTTCCCTGTTCATCCTCTCTAAAACCAGGAGCTTTATTTTCCTTAATGAGCTGTCTGATCTCTTGTATCTTCTCATCATTCTTTTGGCCCTCGCGTATGTCTTGCTCGAGTGTGGAGTCCACTTCCATGGCGATGGCTTCACCACTATTTACTAGACATAGATTGAGCCTTATAACCTCGTCCTTCAATTCTGCAGGCATGTCCTTCAAGCTCAACTTATTGACCTGCACTTTCCGACTCAAAGCATCGGCCACGACGTTTGCTTTCCCAGGATGATAGTTGATGCCCACATCAAAGTCATTGATTAGCTCTAACCATCTCCTTTGTCGGAGATTGAGATCTGGCTGTGTAAATATGTACTTTAAACTCTTATGCTCCGTATATATCTCTGTCCTCTTCCCCATCAAATAGTGCCGCCAAATTTTCAACGCGTGTACCACTGCAGCTAGTTCTAGGTCATGTGTAGGATAGTTCTTCTCGTGCTTCCGAAGCTGCCGGGATGCATAAGCCACGACATGTCCTTCTTGCATGAGAACACATCCCAACCCATTTCCAGAGGCATCGCAGTACACTGTGAAATTCTTCTGCATATCTGGCATAACCAACACTGGGGCTGTTGTCAATCTCTTCTTTAGCTCCTGAAAGCTCGTATCGCACTGTGGCGTCCAGGTGAATGTGATTCCCTTTTCCAACAGTTTGGTGAGAGGTCTCGAGATCTTGGAGAATCCCTCAATAAACCATCGATAGTATCCAGCCAATCCCAAAAAGCTTCGAACTTCCCCGACATTTTCAGGGGTTTTCCACTTCTGGATATCTTCGATTTTGGCGGGATCTACGGAGATTCCTCCCTCCGAGATTATATGTCCTAAAAAGGGAACTCTCTTCAGCCAAAACTCACACTTGCTCAACTTGGCATATAGTTGGTGTTCTCTCAGCCTCTGTAACACCAACCTTAGATGTTTCTCATGTTCTTCTTCATCTTTGGAGAAGACGAGAATATCATCTATGAAAACCACCACAAACTTGTCCAGATATTCCATGAATACCTTGTTCATGAGGTACATGAAATATGCCGGGGCATTGGTTAGCCTGAAAGGCATGACAGTGTATTCATACAGTCCGTACCGAGATACGAAAGCTGTCTTGGGAATATCAGATTGCCTTATCTTGAGCTGGTGGTATCCGGACCTGAGATCAATTTTCGAGAACACACAAGCTCCCCTCAACTGATCAAACAAGTCTTCAATGCGAGGCAATGGGTACTTGTTCTTGATGGTTACCTCATTCAAGGCACGGTAATCCATGCATAACCTTTGGGTTCCGTCTTTCTTAGGTACAAATATCACCGGAGCTCCCCATGGTGAGGAACTAGGGCGAATATACCCCTTCTCCGTCAATTCTCTCAAATGATCCTTGAGCTCTCCGAGCTGCTTGGAGTCCATTCGATAAGGTCTCTTGTATATCGGGGCTGTCCCCGGTACTAGCTCAATTGCGAACTCCACGTCACGGTCGGGAGGCATACTGACACGACCCCACTGGTCCTGTCGAGCCAGGATCACGCTGAGGGGTGCTGCGTTGCACAGCACCGTATAACACACGTCAAAGGTGCAAAGCGGAAGCGGAAGTTTTATTACATAAACAAGTTTATGAACATATTTACATCAAAATAAGTTCAGTAACTCTGCGGCGTGCACGACTCCCACTCGACGGAGTTCCCCTCCTGGGGTTCCGTCTCCTCTTCGGGAGTCCCTTCCTCATAGAACCCTGCAAAAAGCTTCAAACACAAGCAGTGAGCACGAAGGCTCAGCAAGTCTGACCCGTCTCACCTAAACATGTAACTTCTACATGAGGGTAATGGGTTGCATGAGGTAAAAATCATTTGCAAGGACTCGCCTATTTAGTAGAACCTTACTTTCATGTTTTAGCAGCAGGTTGTGGAGAACCTTACGCTAAGGCACATGAGAGAGCCGCAATCAAACAAGAAACGCATTTCTCTCATGTACTTTGCCCAAAGTTGAAAAGAACTTTAGTTAGCACTAAGCTACAGCATATCATTAACAATCAATGTCCAGCTTTCAATCAGCAACATTTTAACATGTAACTAGCCTGTTCTTTCTACGTCACGGTACAGTGAACAAGTGGTACTCACTGACCGTGAGGGACGGCGATTATAATCGATTTACACCTGCAGGGTTACCCGAACAACCCGTCACGTACGCCCGTACTCGATGTTGCCTACAACAACCATCACGGACGCCGTACGCGACTACCTTTCACCCGTTAGCCAAATATTGAACCGGTCCCATCGTCCCGAGCAAGAGGTCTCTGCACACGCATCTCCGTGCCGCCAGCCGATTTACACCTCGAGCTCTCAACCTACCCTCTGAACGACGGGCAATGCCTCAATACCCAACTACCCGAGTTACATCAGTTTCCCGGTTCCCATATAGCCGGTAGGTCTTCGGTACTGTTCTAGCTTGTTCAACAGGCCCGCACACGGCTCGGTCCTCAATCAACACAAGCGGAGCTACAGCACACAGGCCCCAAAGTCCTGCTGCCCTTACTCTCCGCTCGGTCTCATTTTCTTGCCATGTGTTTCATGTGCTATCTCTACCCGAGCAATGTGCCTCTAGCCTATTCTCGCGAGTAGTTCCAACTACTCGACTTTTACCGAATCCTACTCTATCCTAGCAATGCAGTGGCTAACGAGGTTTTCAATCCTAAACCCAACCCATGGTTTTCTTGGCTGTGCAGTTGGGTTTCCAATCAAGACTCTAGTGCAAAGAACAATATTCAAAGATGTGCTCAAAACAATAAATATTTGTAAAAAGGTTAATGCAAACCGGGGCTTGCCTTGCTGCTCTTGGTCGTAGGCTAGCTGTTCCTCCGGAGTAACAAAGTCTAGGACTTCGGGTTCCTCCTCGACCTTAGCGACTATATGATAGAAACAATACATGTATTAATTTAATGCATTTGTATTAAGTTGGAAGTTGTGAAGTCTACAACCTTTCCTAGATAGACCTAATGACTGTGAAACTTTTACTGTGGCTTGGTTACAACCTAAACAGAGACTTGGTCAAGTTTTAGTTGCAGCAAAGCTCATTTGAGCCCTCCACAAATAATTATGTCCTTGACCTAATTAAGGGCTTTTAGGGTGTTCTAAGTATTTTCATGAAACAAACTATGACTTTCTGAAAACTAGATTTTCAGAGGGTTCTAATGGAATTGGTCTCACTTAATTTGGAAGTCTCTAACTAAAGATATGAGCTAAACAATTTCAGAGAAAATTCTGAAAATGTTTCTGAACATTTTCTATTTTCTCTGGGACAGTTTCACTAATCACACCATTAGGTGGACTAAATGAGCTCAAATAGATCTGAAATTTTTATGGTAGTTCAAGGATATTTTGGTGAACATCTCAGCAAAATTTCAGGATTTTCCTCCAAAGGATTCTCCAGGTAAAATTCCTAACAGTTTAAATTTTAAGGAATTAATTCTGGAGAAATAAGGAATTTCCTGAAGTGAAACTTGATTTTCTGGAAAGTACTCAGAGAGCTGAATCCAGCAAAATTTGGTTCACTCAATTTGGAGCTTTCTAGCCAAAGTTATAAAGATTTGAAGTTTGAACTAAAACTGAAATTCGGGGAAAAGTTTAAACTCTGGCTTGTGGGCCCCGCACACAGTGCGTCGTCTCCCTCCTCGCGCCGACTGCGCGGCGGCGGCGTTCTCCGGCGACCCTCGCCGGAACTGAGTTCCCGGCCACCCCCCGGCCCGAAACTTGCCGCCTGCCCCTTTTCCGACCCCCTGGACTCGATGGTAGGGTCGCCGGCCGCCGGCGATGACCGGAAACCCGTGCGCACCGGTGACAGCACCTGCTAGGGTTCCGGTGAGGTCGGTCCCGCTCTCCCGTGCACCAAATCGACCGGAAATCGGTCGGAGAGCATCAGTAGGGCATGGGAAACACGAACTAGGGCTGGGTGGAAGCTAGAAATACCGGCAACTAGGCTCTCGACGGTGAGCCGAGGTGTTCAGCCATGGCGGCGGGGAAAACAGCCATATCATGGCCGATTCTCGATGGTTTTCTCCAATTCCAGTCCGAGCGTGGGCGCTAGCGTGCATAGAAGCTACTAGGTAACGAGCTTGTCCAACCTTCGCGCATAGAGCACGAATTTCACCCGAAGGTGAGCTCGGTTCTTATGAACTGATCAAGAGTAAATTTGGAAATTCTCGGCCGAGGGTTGATCAATCGCCAAACGGCTTTCGGCTACTCCATCTACATACAATCACGCACCTTTCTTGTGTAGAGAAGAGGACGTGACAACGGCTGTGCCGTGCTGTCCACGGGAGCCCGATCGGCGGCGATGTTCGGCTCGCCGGAGAAATGGCTCGTACAGCTCGAGGAAGCTTGCTCACTGGCCAACACGGAGTGTGGGAGGTTGCTCTCGATCTCTTGGTGCCGTTTTGCTGTGGAGGAGGCTGTGCTCGCGAGTGATCGGCTTGATCAAGCGTGAGCTCGAGCGGCGGTGATGGCAGTGGAAAAACGGCCGAGTATGCCGGCAGCTCGGGGAATGAGTGATCGGAGCACGCCGGGGAGGGAATAAATAGCCCGGCGGCTGGTCTCCGGCTTGGGGCGCGCAGCAGGAGCTGGCGCCGGCTGCCCCCCTTCGGTGGCGCGCGCACACAGCAGCCGGGAACCGACTGAACTGTGTTTCAGTCGGTTTGTATTGAGGCAGAGGCTGACATGTGGGTCCCACCCCTCCTTTTAACCTCTGAAATTTACTCCTAACAGCTGTGGTAAACAGTGAACCCTATACTACCCTTGGCAATTCAAATTATTCACCCATGAGCCATTTGAATTGATCAAAGTTCAAATGAGGTTTGGTTTGAATGAATTTCAGCACAAGTTCAGTTTGAAATTCAAATAAAGTTTGAATTTCTCCCCCTTAGCTCATGTCAAGATCAACTCCAAATGGAGTGAAAATTGGTGTGGGAGCTCACAAAAATGTGCTGAGTGAGAATATGCCTTCCACTTTTAAATTCAGTGGGTGAAAACAGTTTGAATTTGAATATGGTTTCAAACTGCCCTCCTCCTATCTATACCCAAAATGACCTCAAAAAGGTTTTGAATTTGGGTGGAACTTGGCATGGACATCCTTAGCAAAGTGTAGGAGTTTTCATATGTCCAGCCCATATATATCACATGTGGGAAATACCACATTTCCAATGTGTGAGTTTGTTCTCTAATGAGCATGTTGATAATTGTTACTTGCTCTTCATTTGTGTTCATCATTCTTGCTCAAATGAGGTGTGTGTTGTGGTGATGAACACTGCAAATGGGTGTCAAAAACTGAGACCCTTACATTCCTCCCCCCTTAAAAGAATCTCGTCCCGAGATTATAAGGTGAAAATGAGAGAGAGGGCGGTGGAAAATTACCGGATATGCGACGTGAGCAAGTCGGGGTGGTTAGTGCGAAGGAATTCTTCGCTCTCCCATGTCGCTTCGTCCATGGAGTGATTACTCCATAAAACCTTGTAGAACCACAACGTACGGTTGCGTGTGGTTCGGGCCTTTTCCTCAATAATCTGCACCGGTTCCTCCCGATAGGTGAGATCCGGTTGCAGTTTTTCAATGTCTTCCAGCTGAACGGTAGTTGATAGCTTGAGACACTTCCTCAGCTGGGAAACGTGAAAGACGTCGTGCACACCGGAAAGTGCTTCTGGTAATTTTAGCCGGTATGCCACCGATCCACATCTTTCGGTAATCTGAAATGGACCGATGAATCGGGGTGCCAACTTTCCTCTCACCCCAAATCTGTTTACGCCCTTCATTGGAGACACTCGTAGGTATACGTGATCTCCAACTTCGAATTGTAATGGGCGCCTTCTCCGGTCCGCATACTGTTTCTGACGGGATTGAGCGGCTCTTAGGTTCGCTTGAATCAGTCGAACTTTTTCTTTCGCGTCGTTGACAAGGTCAATCCCGAAGGTAACCCTCTCGCCAGACTCACACCAGTTCAGTGGTGTGCGGCATTTTCTCCCGTATAGCGCCTCGTAGGGCGCCATCTTGATGCTGGCTTGGTACCCATTGTTGTACGAGAACTCGGCTAACGGCAAGTGATCATCCCAATTCTTGCCGTGGTCGATAGCGCAAGCTCGTAGCATGTCTTCTAGAATCTGATTTACCCGCTCGGTTTGTCCATCCGTCTGCGGGTGGTAGGCTGAACTACGGATCAGCTTCGTCCCCAAGGTAGTGTGTAGCTGCTCCCAAAAACGGGACACAAATAAAGTGCCCCGGTCCGATATGATGGTACGGGGTACGCCGTATAAGCATAGGATCCGTGAGATGTACAGTTCAGCGTACTTCTTGGCGTTGTAGTTGGTGTTGACCGGGATGAAATGGGCAACTTTGGTGAGCCGATCGACGATTACCCACACAGAATCATGTTTCTGTAAGGTGGTGGGTAAACCGGCGATGAAATCCATGCTCACGTCCTCCCACTTCCAGGCAGGAATGCTTAGTGGTTGCAGCAGTCCCGGTTTCCTCATATGGTCTGCCTTCACCCTTCGACATGTATCACACTCGGACACGTATTTGGCAGTCTCTCGCTTCATCCGTGTCCACCAAAACCTTCTTCTGAGTTCTTGATACATTTTGTTGCTGCCGGGGTGAATAGAAAACTTTGATAAGTGAGCCTCATCAAAGATTTTCTTCCGTAACTCCGGGTTTCGGGGTACGGCGATCCGGTTCTTGAACCATAGGACGCCGTCTCCGTCCTTCCGGAAACATTTCAACTCCCCACTGTCTACACGTCTCCGCAAATGGGACATGCCCTTGTCATTCTTCTGGGCTGCCGCTATCTCTTCACGGATGGTGGGGATCAAAGCTAGGTTGTAGAGAGCTCCGTGTGGAATCACATGTAGTGGTGGTTCGCTCTCTTCCAACGGTGTGATGGTCAGACTATTGACGTGTGACTTGCGGCTCAGCGCATCTGCCACAACGTTTGCCTTGCCCGGATGATAATGGATCTCTATCTCATAATCCTTTATCAGTTCTAACCATCTTCGTTGCCTCATGTTCAGCTCCTTCTGAGTAAATATGTACTTGAGGCTTTTGTGGTCGGTATATAAATGTACGAGGTTACCGAGTAGGTAGTGCCTCCACATCTTCAGTGCAAGTACCACGGCAGCGAGCTCCAAGTCGTGAGTTGGATAATTTTGCTCATGATTCCTAAGCTGCCGTGATCCATACGCGACCACTCTTCGGTCTTGCATCAGCACACATCCGAGCCCAATGCCGGATGCATCGCAGTACACATCGAACGGTTTTGTTGTGTCTGGTTGCGCCAAAACCGGTGCTGATGTCAGGTGCTTGACTAAAGCCTTGAATGCTGCTTCACATGCTGGACTCCAAACATATTTGGTAGCCTTCTTCAGCAGCTCTGTCATTGGCTTGGCAATCTTCGAGAAGTTCGGAATGAACCTCCGATAATATCCCGCGAGTCCGAGGAAACTCCGTACCTCATGAACAGTTCTCGGGGATTTCCAATTCAGCACTTGCGTGATATTGCTCGGGTCCACAGCGATACCTTCCGCTGAGATGATATGCCCGAGGAAAGGCACTTGCGATATCCAAAACTCGCATTTGCTGAACTTTGCGTATAACTTGTGATCCCGCAGCCGTTGCAAGACTATACGCAGATGTTTCTTGTGATCTTCCTCCGACTTGGAGTATACTAGGATGTCGTCGATGAAGACCACGACAAACTTGTCCAGCTCCGGCATGAACACCGAGTTCATTAAGTACATGAAGTGAGCTGGAGCATTGGTGAGGCCAAAGGACATGACCAGGTACTCATAAAGTCCATACCTTGTCGAGAAAGCTGTCTTTGGAATGTCCTCCGCCCTTATCTTAATCTGATGGTACCCGGATCTTAAATCCATCTTGGAAAAGATCTTTGCTTCGACCAACTGATCAAACAACATGTCGATCCGTGGCAACGGGTACTTGTTCTTGATGGTTACGGCATTTAATGGACGGTAGTCCACGCAAAGCCGCAACGTTTCATCCTTCTTTTTGACAAATAATGCCGAACAGCCCCATGGCGAGGAGCTCGGCCTAATAAAACCCTTCTCCAGAAGGTCCGTGAGCTGAGTCTTCAGTTCAGACAACTCCTTGGGCGCCATCTTGTACGGCCTTCGGGATATTGGCATGGTTCCCGGTGCAAGTTCAATCTTGAACTCCACCTCTCTATCGGGTGGCATCCCCGGCAAATCGTCCGGGAATACATCCGGGAACTCTCGGACCACTGGAATGTCTTCCAATCTGATGGTTGTGGCTTGATAGACACTTGGAAGTTTTATTTCTGGACTGTCCAGAAATAATGATTGAGAACCGTGCACCTCTGAGTTTAAGTGCACGACTCGAAGGACGGTGTCTAAAACAGCGCCGTGGCGGGTTAACCACGACATCCCTAGGATGACATCGACCTTCTGTCCCTCTAAGATAATGAGAGACGTGGGGTACACTCTACCCGCTAAGCATAATGGTGCTTTGGAGACCATTACGCTTGCTGAAATCTTCCCACCCGGTGAACAAATTAGATATGGACTATCGGTGGGTAGTATTGGCAAGCTGTGTTTAGCAATGAAAGCTTGGCTAATAAAATTATGCGTGGCGCCTGAATCAAATAGTACTATAGCGGGATGCTGGTGGAGTTGGAACATACCCGCAAGGATTGGCTCGCCCTCCGGCACGTCCTCAATGGCAAGTTGGTGGACAGTGCCGGGCCTAGGGTTTGCCCGCCGCGCATTAGTAGGGTTCCGGGGTTGATTCCTTCCCGGAAACTGTGGTGCCACTCCGCCGCCTTGCCTCTCCGGGCAACTGCTCGCGAAGTGTCCTGGACAACCACACTTGTAACATGTGGCCGCTGCTGGTGGAGTACTCGGGGGACGAAAGCCCGGCATGCGTTGCGGAGGTGCAAACGCACGCGGCATCGCCCGCTGCTGCTGTTGTTGTGGCGGTGGTACTGGCAGTGCCGGCCGGAATGCCGGTGAAGAGTACGGCCGACTGCGGAACGGCATCGGCCGCTGTGGTGGCTGCCAGCGTGGACCTGATGGTGGGCGATTCACCATCCGAAACTTCTGAGAAGGACCGCCTCCTTCTCCGCTGCTCTGCGGCGCGCTTCGCTTTCGCTCTGCCGCCGCCAACTCCTTGCCGGAGTCCTCCTGAACAATCGCAGCATCAATGATGTCGTTGAGGCTGCCGCGATTGAACATCGCCAGCTTGTCCTTCAGGAGCGGGTTAAGCCCCTGGTAAAAGTGGTCCCGCCGCTTCTCATCCGTATCTGCGTGATACGACGCGTAGAGCGCGAGATCGTTGAACGCCCTGGAATATTCCAGCGCGTTTCGGCTCCCTTGTTGCAGGTGTAGGAACTCCTGCGTCTTTCTCTTCATCAAACCGGGCGGTATATGATAGGCCCTGAAGGCCGTCCGGAACTCCGCCCAGGTCATCGCTCGGTCGGTGGGCTGTGAAGCACAGAAGTTGGCCCACCACGCGCTCGCGGATCCTTGGAGCTGCTGGACCGCGAACTGAGTCTTGCGCTGCTCGCTGATTTGGAGCAGCCCGAATTTCATCTCTATGGCGCGGAGCCAGTTGTCCGCGTCAAGTGGTTCATCCGCCCTTGAGAATACAGGGGGATGAGTCGCCAGGAAGTCAGAGTAGGAGCTCTGTTGGCGCTCCTCACGATCTTGACGTCTCTCTGGGCGAGACGTATTCGCAATTAACGTTTGCAGCAGCTCTGTGTGCTGCTGATGTGAACCCGCCATTGCCGCGACAATGTCGGCCAATGTAACCGTCGGCAGTGGCGGTGGCGGTGTTTGCTGTTGCTGTTGCTGCTGCTGTCCCGAGGAGTCCTCGGGAGGCGGTTGGGAGGTCTCTCCCCCTTGGCTAGTACCTCCAACATCAGGGTTGGCACGAGTACGCGTCATTCTGAAATTCAACACAGCAGCAATTAGCACATGTCTCACTCAAAATTCCATAAACAGCAGTAGGTATTGAAGCGACACATGATTAACTTGCACAACATTCACATATATTGATAAAGCATAAACTTTATACAAGATACATTATTCTCGGATCTCCGAGAAGTCGTGCTCATGTCGTCACTACCTATACATACGCTACTGTCTACCCGACATGTCACCGATTACAAAAGTTGGGTTACGCTACCCTAGCTGCCCTACTTGGCCACCGTAACCCCCTACTCGGAGTAGAACTCGACCTCCTGTGGGTCGTCCTCCTCCGGTACCTCTGCTGGTGGCTCGGGGTCTACCACCTCTTCTCCCATTCCGGGTTCTCCCATGGCTGGAAGACCCAAGACTACCGGTACGCCCAATACCGGGGGCATGAGGTCCTGCAATGCATGCACCTCGTCCATAGCCTGGTTGTAGTCCTCTTCCCAGCCTTGTCCTTCCTCAATAGCGTCGTCCCGCTCTTGAGCAAGGTCCGCATTCTGCTGGGTTAGGGTCTGCACCAGCTCTTGCAACGCCGCGATGTCAACACGGCTCTTCTTCTTTGCCTTCTTCAGACGACGCAACTGATTGTGTTGTTCATTCAGTCGCTTGATCGTCGGAAGGAGCACATTGCGGAGTGCACTGTGAGCACTCTCGAAATGATCTCCACGGCTTGTGCTCTCCTTGAGCTTGGTGGCGAGATGCTCCGTATGAACAGCTTGGCTGTCCATCACAGCGTTTCCCGCCCTCATTTGGAGGCTGAGGTTGGCCTCCGCGGGGTTGTACCTTGGGCAAGTCGGGTCTGTTGCCTCCAGGTACCTCTCTTCCCACACATGCTGAGCTCGTCCCTCCACCGGAACGAGTGCGTATGGTGTGCCCTCCATAGCCTGCACGTGTAGTTGGCAGAAACGTGACATAGTGTCACGGGCTGCCACTTGCCACATCCCTTCCGGTTGTCTTCCTCTCACCGTGACGGTGAATGGCACCCAACCGGGTGGCGTAGGTCCTGCGGGAACCTCGACATGGATCATCCACGTCTTGTTCCCCTCTTCGCCTTCTTCCTTGGCGAAGTATTGCAGCATCTGGTTGTACCCGAAATATTGGAGCATTTGCCACAATGCTTCCGGGTAGCCGCTACGGTCAGAGCAGTGGGAAACTACCCACCCGTTCTCCAACCGTTTATCTGCTGCCATCTGTAAAAATATATTTGAGAAATGTCAAATTTTTATTTGAACAGTAAACCATTGAGTTATAACATAAGATATGTCATTGAACCCCTAAAACTTGGAAACATAGTTCAAATTTTTAAACAAATTTGACTGCTGATCTGCTGTTCCCATGACAGCCCTGACCAGTTTCCATATCAATCTGATTTAGGCCAGGTTAAAAGCAAAACCAGTCCTGGAGCTCAACATCAAAGTTAAAGTTAACTTCAATAGCTTTCCAGAAACCATTTGGTTGGCCTAAGATCTGTCCTGGTTCAAAAGTTATGAGATGCCAAAGTTAACAGAATTTCTGGGAACAATTGGACAGCACCTCCCTGCCTTAGGTACTGATTTGATCCAACAATCTCAGTTACTTCTGTTCCTAATCTGACAAAACTTTCTGTCACAAAGTTGTAACCCATCTCATAAGCTTTCTAGAACTACCTCATTTTCTATTTTTGGATTTTTATGCAGGAAGTTATGCTTAATTTACAGAGAGTCAACAGAGAGTCTTTGCTCCGTCCTGTTTTCTGGACAGTTTCAACTCTACTGTATTTTTCGAGTGGTTAACGGATGAAACACCTCTGGAACTCAACAGAAAAGTTGTAAAGCTCCTCCAAAGCTTTCCAGAAATGTATCATACGACCCCAACCTCGAAAGAACTCAACCTCTAACCTCTGATTAACTTCAGCCTTGATTCAGCTGAAAACAGAGTGCTCTGTCCTTAACATCCTATAAGTTGAAAGCTTGTTAACTTTGAATATCCTGTTCAAGGGAAGGAGTTACATCAAGTTTTACTACTTTGGATTAAAACCTTCCAGTTTTTACAATGAAGTTGTTTATTTAGTTGGGTGTGACGTCGATGCGTCACCAGATTTTGTCAGTACTACGTCCTCACAAAGAAGAAACCTATACCGGACTTAGCCGGCTTCGTTAGTTCAGTGGCACTACTCGTCACTCGCACACGAATGCTACACGTCTACCGTTTCGTGGTCAGGCTACCTGCAGAAACTCAAACAATCATCAGACTCGGCTGCACACCGAGCCCGGAATCCATACAGTTTGTACACCCGGCCGTCATCACTCGCCCGGATGTTCTCAAGCCAAACACGCCTTGAGTTACGTGTTCACGTTTCAGACCACGTGACGGGGTCTCCCATGTTGCACCACGCACGCCAGGGACAGACGTTGCTCGAATACCCCAAACGACATGAAGAGTCGTAGAGGATATCAAAGCGGGTCGGGTTACCTGCCACCCGTGGGGCTCCACCCTTCAGCTTGTGCGCACTGGTGGACAGCGCTTACGTGCACCCCCCAAGACATGAACGTCCCGAGATGCACGATTTTCCGACACAACAATTATGTTACTAAGCCACTTTCTATATACTAATAACATCCTTATACGGGCTACTAACTCGTTCCTCACTGGATTTTTGAAAAAGAAGACCTTTGTACTGTGTTAAACCTCAAGCGAGCTCTGATACCACGCTGACACGACCCCACTGGTCCTGTCGAGCCAGGATCACGCTGAGGGGTGCTGCGTTGCACAGCACCGTCAAAGGTGCAAAGCGGAAGCGGAAGTTTTATTACATAAACAAGTTTATGAACATATTTACATCAAAATAAGTTCAGTCTACACTCGCGGGCGTAGACTAAGCATCAAGTGCACGTTCAGCCCTCGAACGTGTCCTTGCTAGCACACACGCACACTAACTCTGCGGCGTGCACGACTCCCACTCGACGGAGTTCCCCTCCTCGGGTTCCGTCTCCTCTTCGGCAGTCCCTTCCTCATAGAACCCTGCAAAAAGCTTCAAACACAAGCAGTGAGCACGAAGGCTCAGCAAGTCTGACCCGTCTCACCTAAACATGTAACTTCTACATGAGGGTAATGGGTTGCATGAGGTAAAAATCATTTGCAAGGACTCGCCTATTTAGTAGAACCTTACTTTCAAGTTTTAGCAGCAGGTTGTGGAGAACCTTACGCTAAGGCACATGAGAGAGCCGCAATCAAACAAGAAACGCATTTCTCTCATGTACTTTGCCCAAAGTTGAAAAGAACTTTAGTTAGCACTAAGCTACAGCATATCATTAACAATCAATGTCCAGCTTTCAATCAGCAACATTTTAACATGTAACTAGCCTGTTCTTTCTACGTCACGGTACAGTGAACAAGTGGTACTCACTGACCGCGAGGGACGGCGATTATAATCGATTTACACCTGCAGGGTTACCCGAACAACCCGTCACGTACGCCCGTACTCGATGTTGCCTACAACAACCATCACGGACGCCGTACGCGACTACCTTTCACCCGTTAGCCAAATATTGAACCGGTCCCATCGTCCCGAGCAAGAGGTCTCTGCACGCGCATCTCCGTGCCGCCAGCCGATTTACACCTCGAGCTCTCAACCTACCCTCTGAACGACGGGCAATGCCTCAATACCCAACTACCCGAGTTACATCAGTTTCCCGGTTCCCATATAGCCGGTAGGTCTTCGCTACTGTTCTAGCTTGTTCAACAGGCCCGCACACGGCTCGGTCCTCAATCAACACAAGCGGAGCTACAGCACACAGGCCCCAAAGTCCTGCTGCCCTTACTCTCCGCTCGGTCTCATTTTCTTGCCATGTGTTTCATGTGCTATCTCTACCCGAGCAATGTGCCTCTAGCCTATTCTCGCGAGTAGTTCCAACTACTCGACTTGTACCGAATCCTACTCTATCCTAGCAATGCAGTGGCTAACGAGGTTTTCAATCCTAAACCCAACCCATGGTTTTCTTGGCTGTGCAGTTGGGTTTCCAATCAAGACTCTAGTGCAAAGAACAATATTCAAAGATGTGCTCAAAACAATAAATATTTGTAAAAAGGTTAATGCAAACCGGGGCTTGCCTTGCTGATCTTGGTCGTAGGCTAGCTGTTCCTCCGGAGTAACGAAGTCTAGGACTTCGGGTTCCTCCTCGACCTTAGCGACTATATGATAGAAACAATACATGTATTAATTTAATGCATTTGTATTAAGTTGGAAGTTGTGAAGTCTACAACCTTTGCTAGATAGACCTAATGACTGTGAAACTTTTACTGTGGCTTGGTTACAACCTAAACAGAGACTTGGTCAAGTTTTAGTTGCAGCAAAGCTCATTTGAGCCCTCCACAAATAATTATGTCCTTGACCTTAATTAAGGGCTTTTAGGGTGTTCTAAGTATTTTCATGAAACAAACTATGACTTTCTGAAAACTAGATTTTCAGAGGGTTCTAATGGAATTGGTCTCACTTAATTTGGAAGTCTCTAACTAAAGATATGAGCTAAACAATTTCAGAGAAAATTCTGAAAATGTTTCTGAACATTTTCTATTTTCTCTGGGACAGTTTCACTAATCACACCATTAGGTGGACTAAATGAGCTCAAATAGATCTGAAATTTTTATGGTAGTTCAAGGATATTTTGGTGAACATCTCAGCAAAATTTCAGGATTTTCCTCCAAAGGATTCTCCAGGTAAAATTCCTAACAGTTTAAAATTTAAGGAATTAATTCTGGAGAAATAAGGAATTTCCTGAAGTGAAACTTGATTTTCTGGAAAGTACTCAGAGAGCTGAATCCAGCAAAATTTGGTTCACTCAATTTGGAGCTTTCTAGCCAAAGTTATAAAGATTTGAAGTTTGAACTAAAACTGAAATTCGGGGAAAAGTTTAAACTCTGGCTTGTGGGCCCCGCACACAGTGCGTCGTCTCCCTCCTCGCGCCAACTGCGCGGCGGCGGCGTTCTCCGGCGACCCTCGCCGGAACTGAGTTCCCGGCCACCCCCCGGCCCGAAACTTGCCGCCTGCCCCTTTTCCGACCCCCTGGACTCGATGGTAGGGTCGCCGGCCGCCGGCGATGACCGGAAACCCGTGCGCACCGGTGACAGCACCTGCTAGGGTTCCGGTGAGGTCGGTCCCGCTCTCCCGTGCACCAAATCGACCGGAAATCGGTCGGAGAGCATCAGTAGGGCATGGGAAACACGAACTAGGGCTGGGTGGAAGCTAGAAATACCGACAACTAGGCTCTCGACGGTGAGCCGAGGTGTTCAGCCATGGCGGCGGGGAAAACAGCCATATCATGGCCGATTCTCGATGGTTTTCTCCAATTCCAGTCCGAGCATGGGCGCTAGCGTGCATAGAAGCTACTAGGTAACGAGCTTGTCCAACCTTCGCGCATAGAGCACGAATTTCACCCGAAGGTGAGCTCGGTTCTTATGAACTGATCAAGAGTAAATTTGGAAATTCTCGGCCGAGGGTTGATCAATCGCCAAACGGCTTTCGGCTACTCCATCTACATACAATCACGCACCTTTCTTGTGTAGAGAAGAGGACGTGACAACGGCTGTGCCGTGCTGTCCACGGGAGCCCGATCGGCGGCGATGTTCGGCTCGCCGGAGAAATGGCTCGTACAGCTCGAGGAAGCTTGCTCATTGGCCAACATGGAGTGTGGGAGGTTGCTCTCGATCTCTTGGTGCCGTTTTGCTGTGGAGGAGGCTGTGCTCGCGAGTGATCGGCTTGATCAAGCGTGAGCTCGAGCGGCGGTGATGGCAGTGGAAAAACGGCCGAGTATGCCGGCAGCTCGGGGAATGAGTGATCGGAGCACGCCGGGGAGGGAATAAATAGCCCGGCGGCTGGTCTCCGGCTTGGGGTGCGCAGCAGGAGCTGGCGCCGGCTGCCCCCCTTCGGTGGCGCACGCACACAGCAGCCGGGAACCGACTGAACTGTGTTTCAGTCGGTTTGTATTGAGGCAGAGGCTGACATGTGGGTCCCACCCCTCCTTTTAACCTCTGAAATTTACTCCTAACAGCTGTGGTAAACAGTGAACCCTATACTACCCTTGGCAATTCAAATTATTCACCCATGATCCATTTGAATTGATCAAAGTTCAAATGAGGTTTGGTTTGAATGAATTTCAGCACAAGTTCAGTTTGAAATTCAAATAAAGTTTGAATTTCTCCCCCTTAGCTCATGTCAAGATCAACTCCAAATGGAGTGAAAATTGGTGTGGGAGCTCACAAAAATGTGCTGAGTGAGAATATGCCTTCCACTTTTAAATTCAGTGGGTGAAAACAGTTTGAATTTGAATATGGTTTCAAACTGCCCTCCTCCTATCTATACCCAAAATGACCTCAAAAAGGTTTTGAATTTGGGTGGAACTTGGCATGGACATCCTTAGCAAAGTGTAGGAGTTCTCATATGTCCAGCCCATATATATCACATGTGGGAAATACCGCTTTTGCAATGTGTGAGTTTGTTCTCTAATGAGCATGTTGATAATTGTTACTTGCTCTTCATTTGTGTTCATCATTCTTGCTCAAATGAGGTGTGTGGTGTGGTGATGAACACTGCAAATGGGTGTCAAAAACTAAGACCCTTACACATACCTGGCAATTCCTCCGGAAAAACATCTGGATATTCCCTGATAGTCCTGATTTCCTCAACTTTCACCTCCACTTGATTTAATTTAATGTCCCTCCTAGGCTCGTGTATCGTTATGAACTTTACTCTGGTACCACTGGGGTGAGTTAGTTCCACCGTTCTGGTCGAACAATGGATAATTCCTTTATGTTTGGTCAACCAATCCATACCCAAAATAATATCTATCCCTTGTGAATCTATCACTATGAGGTTAGTCGTGAATACTACCCCATTAATGTCTAGGCTCACTTTGGGACACACTTGTCTTGTCCTTATTTCTCCACCTGGAGAGTTTACGGCTAGCATATGGTTCATTTGTGTGGTTGCTAGGTCATGCTTCTTAACAAACCCTTGAGCAATGAACAAGTGGGTAGCACCAGAATCAAACAGCAGAGTTGCGAGGTGTAAATTGGCAGGAAACTTACCAACTACCACGTCGGGTGCCTCTTGTGCTTCCTCCATAGTGACGTGATTCACCCGTCCTCTCAATACATTCTGCTGTTGTGGCGGCGCAGGCTTCTTCTTTGGACATTTATGGGCGTAGTGCCCCACTTCACCACAGCTGAAACATTGCACCCCAATCTTAGATGCTTGGCCTTTGTTGTCTTGGGGTTGGTTCGGGGGTCCTTGCACTGCTGGTCGAGGTGGATATGCGGGGCGAGGCTGCTGCACAAACTGACGTTGCGGCTGTGCTGGTGCCGCGGGTGGCCTGTAGTTTGGGTTGTACCCTCTTGGTGCTGAATAGGGTACCGCAGCACGGCTTGTCTGCCCCTTAGGTTGCTGCATCATACGTGGGCGGGTGTTGCTCCCTGAGGCCTGATGTGACCATCCCGCCTTCCTCTTATTCTCATTTTCCAGGGCCTTTAGCTTCCTTTCCACCACAAATGCTCTGTCCACCATCTTTTGAAAGCTTTCATACTCATTTGAGGACATGGCACACTGCATCTCTGCGGTAAGTCCTTCCACGAAACAATCTTGTTTCTGCTCATCAGTCTCTATGTCTCGTGGAGCATAACGGGATAGTTGAGTAAATTTAGTGAGGTATTCCCTCACAGTCATGTTTCCCTGCTGCAGTCCCAAAAATTCCTTCCTCTTGTTTTTGAGTTCACCTCTTGGGATGTAATGGTTGCGGAAGCTACGCTTGAACTCTTCCCAAGTGATGTTCTCAGGGTCATGATGGGCGGCCACGTAGGCGGTCCACCAATCAGCAGCAGGTCCATTCAATTGATGAGAGGCAAACAGCACCCTCTCATACCCTTGGCATTGTATTATCCTCATCTTACTTTCAATGGTCTTCAGCCAATCATCTGCCTCCAGAGGTTCAGCAGCACTTGCAAACTTTGGAGGTTGAGTTCCTAGAAACTCACTCAACCTTGGTTGGCGTGGTGCAGCTTGTGGAGGTGGAACTTGATGCAAGTTGGCCACCACTTGAGTCAAGTTCTGGATGAGTTGATTTTGATTCTCCAGCATTTGGTGGAGAGGATCAACTTCTTCACGGCGACCACCCCGGTCCTGGCCTCCAGAAAGATGAGGGTTGCATGCCTCATCATTGTTGTTGGCGGGGTTGGCAGCACGTCCTTTTCCTCTTTCGGCCATCTGGCAGAATCAACAAATGTTAACTTGATACCATTTAGTATCATCTTACTACTTTCATTTGTTGGTAATTTAAGGTGTAGAGGCTTTGTTATGCTTTTACGAGGGTTCATATCTCACACCAAATAAATGCACTATTATTTCCTGTGGGTTCACACACCAAAGCAAAACAATCTGAAGACGAGGCTGTGGACAATTTCTCATGGCTTCCACAACTCACGTCACACACCAAGCATTATCACACCATTAACTACGTAACGACTCGACTACTCGACCTCTTGCTAGCTAGGGGAAAGACTCTACACTACTCGTCCTCTTGAGCTGGCTCCTCGGGATCTTCCTCCTCATTTCGGCTACCTTCTGACTCTGCTTTGGGTGGGGAGGCTGCTGGTGGAGAAGTGCGACGACGCCTGATTGCTCGGCGATCCGGGAAGTCAGGAGTCCATGGATCACTCACGGTGACACACAGTTCATTCCCATCTCCTCTTTCTCTCGCCTTTAAGCAAGCTCGCAGCAACGCCTCCGTTTCCTTCAGGGTGTCTCGGACATCCTGAAGCTCTTGTTGACACTCCTGCAGTCGAGTGCTGAGCATAGCAGCATCCTCCAAGCACAAGTCCATGTGCTCATGGGAAGTCCCTTGCTGCACCGGTGGGTACTTGTACTCCGTGGTACCACTCTCACGTTGGAGGACATACATGTACTCAGTTTTGTCCAAGTGGCGACGATAGATGTGACTCTGGCAGGTGATGGCCTCCCAGGTGACATCTCTCTCCGCGTCAACTTGTGTTGCTCAACAAGCTGGAGAGTGGTGAATCTTAAGCAGCTGATTCTCGTGTATAATCCTCATCTCCGAACTCCATTCCTCCCTCTTCTCACGGATGGTCCTGGTGGAGTTATAGTGGATGATTAGCTTGCCCGTATTGCCGGCGGCTTCGAGCATACGCCGAAGACGGCGCAACAAATCTCCTACTGCCAATCCGTAGGAAAGGTACGTCACTGGACGACTCTCCTCTCTTTCGGCAAGGGCCACTACGGGAACTCTCCCTCCTGTGGACTTACGAGCGGTGCGAATCATGCGAACCATCTAAAACAAAAGAATTTAAAATTAGGTTAGATAAATTCTCAAACAAAAATCCTATTTTGAATGAAAGTTGGGGTAAGATGAAGAAAATGACTCCTTTAATAACACTTTTTCACCCACACCTTGGAAAATAGTTTTTAAGAAAAATAGGGCCCCTAAATACGTCCATTTCTACCTAGGTCCACGTTCCTACGGGCAACCTTGGCTCTGATACCACCTCTGTCACACCCGGTTTTTCCGAAGAACAACCAAGTGAATATCACATGTATGCCAGGATCATTTTCTCATACATGTGATGACAAATAGTGAAGCATCATTTATTACAAGCCAGGTGTCGAATATAAGTAAGTCTTACAAAGTAAATGTCTCGATGGACAATAATAAGTTCATCACAAGTAAATAAACTAGCAGCGGAATATTATTCATTAGGGCTCCATCACAGGCGTTGCCCGGGGGTCTTCATGAACCTAAAATCCTTCCTCGGGTCCAAAGTCTTGTTCATTATACACCACCTCATTATCTGGACCTGAGCAGCAATATAAACCAACAAATATGCAAGGTTGAGTACCAATGGTACTCAGCAAGTGTGGGAAAATTATATCATGCATGGCTGGAACAAGGAGAGGTTGAACTCATGGTAAAAGCACTACGCAATTAGTACCTATCACCTTAGCTTATTAAGCACCTACATTACTACACAGGTGAAATGGTCCCAATCTCCCATCCCATCATCATAATCCAATAACCATAACGTCATTTCCAATGTTAAGCTCCCCACTTAACCTCCAAAACCATCAATCCTCTAATCATGAATAAGTCCAGGCCGCTCTTAACCGTGAGCACGGCTGTCAAGACAGTTTTGACTCTGCAGAGTTTGTACCACTGTACCCACAAGTAGTGATTTCATCCCCCGTTGCCGGGTGGACTAAAAGAACCTCCATTATGCCAGTGGCTACGATCCACATTCACACTTCCCAGGTGTGCGGCCAAGAGATCACTACGAAGCCTTTACAAAGGGATTCACGACGAGCGTGGGCCCACTGAGGTTTCACCCCTAACAGCATACAAGAGGCTCCAACCCCGCTGCAGTGGCCCCCTCTTGAGCCTTGTGGTTCATATGGTAGTCCAGCTGACACCCACTCCCCGCACCATCCAACACACCCATACTACGCCGGGGATACACCTAATTAATTGGCCAAGCTGCCCCATCTCAGCATGTGGTTGGCACTGTAAAGCCGGGTTACATGCTCCATGAACCGGTCCTTAGGATCCAGGCAAGTACTAAACACAAACCCAAGTCTCGTGCACCCAGCACACAACCAAAACATCCAACTTGCCTTGATCCCTACCTCTACATAACTCATAATAGCTCATTCAAGAGTATGGTATAATAAACTGATGATCTCATATCCCAAATATCCCATTCTAAGCATGGCTAAGCATATGCATGTAAATAAATGACATGACAAAATAAATCCCAACCCAAGCTACAAGGAAACAAGGTAATGCAATTCTAGGGAAACTTTCCTAGCATGGGTTTCATATTTCATTTGACAATGCAAATAATTCTATCTACACATCCTAGCATAGGATCAAAGTGGTCAAGGACACTTGCCTCCTTCTTGCTGCTCTTGAAATGGGTATTCCTGGTCTTGGAAATGAATAACTTGTTCTTGAACAGATTCTACTTCATACCATCACACATAGCAAAAGAAAAACAACAATCCATAAGACATAGTTCACACTTACACTTTATACAAACCACACATTCACATTTATGAAATTCATTCACCATTATATGTGTTGTGGTTTTATGTGTGTTATGTTGTGGCTTGCATGCACTTTTAACCATGTATATATATGATTCCTACTTTTGTGTCAACATTTATACTTGCATACAATGTGCCTTCACAATTTCTATCAACCCTAAACTGAATTCTTTGTATTTTAGAAACTCCATTTATCATTTACTAGTTGCTATATTTTCAGATTTATATTCCTATGCATAATTGTGTATTTTATTATTAAATTAGTAATACACATCACCTAAATAGATTAGGTTCTGGTCCTAAATAATTTAAAATCATATTTTGACCATGGCTTATGATGTATACTATTTCATAATTATTTTCCCTATTTTTCTTTAACTATTCTTTACTTAAAAATGTGTCCCTATACTAATAAATGTGAATAAGAGATAAAACAGATTTATTTCAGCCCAAAAATATATTTTTATCTCACTCCAAAGTTTTCTAAGTACTGAGAAAGTTTTTAATAAATTTTGACAATTATGTTTGTCCCACTTTTTAATTTTTAAACACTAGTTACATATTCAATTTCCTAAATTAAATACTAAACAGGGCTAAAATAATGAACTCACCCATTACAGGGTCTATAATATTATTTTCATAATTTCCAGGGGTCTAGCTACACTTAACAGAGGTGTTTTTCCTAATTTCTATTAAGTCCAGGGGTTAAAACTGATTTTTAAACGGATTTACACGATTTTCTGGAGTTCCAGGGGCTAGATTTGAAGTTTCCGGGGCTAGCTCTCAATTCCAGAGAACCCCAGGGGGTAGCACGTAAGAATTCCAGTCTTTATAACGCGGGGTCGACGTGGACCGTCCGATTTTAAACCGACGGCTGAGATTATAACATCGAACCGGTACACGGGGTTTTAAAGTCTACCGTGCGATTTAAAATAAACGGCGCACAAGCGGCCACGTCGCTCTGATCGAGCGCGGGCGGCGCTGCCGGCGGCGCACGGCGGCGGGAAGCGGCGATCTCGCCGGAAAGTTTCGGATCCTCGAGAATTCTGCCTAGAACTGTGATCCTATGGCCTAGATCGGTAGAGGGGAGGTCAGGGATCTCACCTCGGGGGTTTTCTCGAGCTCGGGGGTCCTGGAAAGTGCTCGGCGGTGAGGTCCGAGGCAAAACCACGGCGAAGCTCGTCGGCGCTGCGTTTACACCGTAACTCTCCGAGTTTTCTGCACCTGCAAAGTTCCCCGGAGGCGGTGGATCAAGACCAGCGAGTTAGATCAGAGTTTCCGAGCTTAGATCGGCCAGAATTCACCGGCGAAGTCTCGGTGCTCACCGGAGTAAAAATCGGCGATCGTGTGAGAAAAACTGATCGGATCGGGGGTTTTTATAGCCGGGGGAGGGCGGTGGGTCTGTTGTGATCGAGTTGGAGTCCTCTGGGACCAGAATTCGGCTGCGGGACGGGCTTTCCCGGTCGGTTGCGATTTCGCGCGCTCGGGAGAAAAGTCCGGGGTCGCGGGGGCTCGGGGTTAGGGATGACAGGTGGGTCCCACCCGTCGGTGAGAGGCAGCGCGGCGCGCGCGGGGGCGGGCTGGCGCGGGAGTAGCTGGGCCGGCTGGCGGGTTTCGGCCCACTGGCCAGTTTTTCCCGTTTTCTCTTTTTCTTTTTCCATTTCTTTTCTGTTTTGAGTATAATTTGAATTCCAGTTTGAATTTGAATTTTTGCAAAACATGCAACACGTCCAAAAATTTCTAAATTCCCCTCTGAACATGGTTTAGGGTTTTGAATCAAAATTTGGGGTGTTACACCCCTCTGCCCGGTCTCATCTTTAGAAACGTAAACTTTAGTTTGCTACCTTTTCCAATCCCCACTTATGTGGTCCTGGAACAAAGCTCGCGAGTAGATTCCAACTACTCGTCTTCTACCGGCTGTCCTAGCCTATTTAGCACGGCCTTATTCTACAGCGATGACACACCTCTACCCTTGACCTCAGGGTTCATGTTTGGTTATGCAAGTGGAGTATCAAACATCCTGGACCTAATGCACATACAAACCTCGACCAATAGTAGTGAACAAAGGAAAAATTTTAAAAACAACTTAAGTGCAAACCGGGGCTTGCCTTGGTTTTGCAGGTGACTTAAGTCAGATAAGATGAAGTTAGTTGCAGATGATGACTTGAGGCTTAATCCCTGCCTTCTTGCTCCTTGATCCAAGCTCAACTCTTCCTTCTTCACTTTCCACGTCTAAGCACTACACGTTATGAATATGTATACATGTTTAATTATAAAGCTTTTGCTAACAATGCTAAAGACAAGTTTGAAACTGGAACTTTGTTTAAGAATTTAAAATGACACTAGAGTGGTGGTTTGGATGTGTGTCTAAGCATTATCCTCAAGTGAGAAGTGAGGTTCATCACTTGGGTGGGGAGATCAACTAATGGTTGAACAGAACACTAATGATCCAGGGCTCCAGTGGATCTGGGAATTTTCTTGGGAGTCCCTTGTCACAAGAAAGTCCTCTGGACCAAAATTCAGAACATTTCACTAAGTGGATCACCCAGAATAATTTCCAAAGCATTTAAGCAAAAAGGAATTAATTCTGATTAAACTTGCACTTTCATGCAAATATAAGTGAACCATAATTTCCTACATAGCTCAGAGAATATGTCTAAATTTTCCTAGGATTTTTGGAATTAAGGAATGCCCAGAACTGAATTTCCAAGTTTTGGAAATTCTCTGAAAATGTTTCTGTACTTATTTGAATACAGAAACTTGGAATTAGAATTACCCTAAATAAATTAACTCCAAATGAGCTGAAACTTTTACAGATGTCTCCTAATATCCTAAAGAATATTCTGGAAAAATTTGGCCAATTTTAGATGAACCAAACTCCCTCTAAAATTCTTTTGCTGAAAAGCTTTAAAGAATTCTCCAGAATTTTCTATTGGTTTTCATGCAAATTGGGTTGCATATTTGGATATAGTTTTTCATCCTGAATCCAACCCAATTTGAATCACTAATTTTGGAGCTCCATAGCAAAAGTTATGCAGATCCAAAGTTTGAACCAAATCTGGAATTCAAATTAATTCGGGAAAAGTTCAAACTCTGCCTGTGGGTCCACCCTACAAGTGTCAGCCGCTGGAATCACGCCACACGGGGCCACAGACTACTTCCCGCTCCACCACACCGGATCCGGGGCCGCAGCGGATCGAAGATTTTAAAATATCACCGCTGACAGGTGGGACCGGCCGGTCGTCTTCAACCTCGGCCCATCCCCTTTTTCCTGTGCCGCCCCCTCGCCGTCAACTCATCGGGGCTCGCTGGAGTCGGCTTCCCGGCTGTCTCCCGGCTTGGTACTCGCCGCCTGGGGGTTTTCAGGGTCGGGGAACATGTCTACGGGGTTGGCTCGGGCTGCCGGTGGCCGGAAGTAGGCCGGCGACGAGCCGCGGCCTTTGGTGATGATCGGCACCGTCGCCCGAGCACACTAGCCCGCCAAAAGCTCGGCGGATCCGCTCTAAAGCATCAGTGGAGGTCAGGCAAGCTCGGCATGGCCTCAAACTGGCTAGGAAATGGCGGCAACTCGGTTGTCACCGTGCGCCCGAGGGTCCCCGCCATGATCGCCGCTCGGAAAGCTTGGAATTCGTCGCTAACCTGAGGTTTCTAGATGGGGTTGTGAAGGGGACTTAACCGCTAGCCAGTATAGTGCTCATGTGCACGATTTGGTGGCCTAAAAACAACAATTACGATTGAATTTTGAGGATTTCTTACCCGGGGTCTCTTCGCACGTGCCGAGAGCAAGTCGCCAAATTCTTGCTCAGGAGGTCATGGCTCGAGTGGAGGTTTGGCGAGGAGCAGCAGGGAACTCCGGCGCTCCTCTGGGTGTCCCAGCTCGGCCGTGAAAGCCCCTTGGTTGCACTGTCCACATGCGTCCATTTGTGGTCCGATTTCGGGTCACTGCACGCACAAGCCGCTCTTGGTCGGGGTAGCCGAAAATCCCCCGGTCTAGTGCTGAGGAGGGAGCAGCGGACCCTTCTGTGCCGTTTTGCAGCTTGGGGAGCTCTGTGGAACGGTTTTGGCTGCCTCCCGATCGAGTTCTCTGAGATGGCGGCGAGCGGCTGGTTCCGGTTTTCTTGCCGCGCGAGGGAATGAGCTGAGCCCGAGGGGAGTCGGTTGACGGTAAAGGATCACGCTGAGACGTGAGGGAGACACCAGAAGGTCGCCAGCACGAGGGAAAAGGCGTGAGGAGGTGTCCCGATCAACCCTCGGTGTCACCCGGAGCTCACTCAGCGCGGTTACTTCGGGCGTGTTACAAGCGAGGGCAAACGGTACACGGGTGGCTCAGCTGTGGCGAGTGGATCGCGCTGAGCGTGCGGGAGCAGTGAAGCTGGTCGCCAGCGTGAAGAAAAAAAATGGGGCAGTGGCCTCGGGGCTGCGTGCGGTGGCGCCCGGAGAGGAGCCCCGGCTGCTCGAGTGAAACAGAGAGATTGCTTTGAGGGTAAGTTTCAATGTCACTATGACAGGTGGGGTCCACCCCCTTATTATCCCCAAAACTCTCACAAATATCTCCAAATCTTGGCATATTGCAAATCCAGTCATGAAGAGCTTGAATTCAAAAGCCAATTGGAAGTTTGGAAATTTTTACTTCAGTTTCTAATTCGAATTCAAATTTCAATGACAATTCACAAGTATCTTTGATACACATATCAAAGCACCTCCAAATTCTCTCAAAATTTGCCTTCTTCATAATTTGAACCTGGAGAGTTTGAATATGCCCTCTGATCTTTGAGTTGGTCACTGCAAATACAAATCTTCAAACCACAGTTTGAATTCCCTTTTTGGAAAGGGGCTTCTTCTCTTTGAAGTAACTCCTTTAATTCAAACTGAACATTTAAGTCCTCTTTGGTGATGACCCATCTGAATTTGGGTGAAACACTTTGGTTTGCTCCTAGCCCATGCTTGATCAATCTTGGTCCCAAGCTGATCCTCACAAGTTCAGTTTGGTTATGCCCCTCAAGTTTGAATTCGAGGTGATCTCAAACAAGGCTTTGAACAATTGATATATGAGCTCAAACACACTCCAATTTTGGATCTTAAGATCTTTAATACCAGAGGACTGCAATGGTCATCTCATATATATGCTTTTGGACCATCTGACCATGAATACTTTGCAAGGGTTCAAAAATGGTGTTTAAACTTCCCTCCCCTCTACTCATAGGGAATGTGCATATGAGTTAGATTTTTGGGAGTGAAATCCTTTCCCGGGTTAACATGTGTTCAACAGGAGTTAAAGAAGATTTTTGCTCTTCCCACATGTCCATGTTTGAGTTTATCATTTTATGTGACATAACTCAAGTCATTCCCTTGTCTTAGCATGTTTGAATTCAGCATGAACTCAACATGATCATAGTCCATTCCCCTTTTTGGCTTACCCTCAAATCAGAAAGTTGCCACCATAATTCTCTTCACCTCCAACTGTGTGAGGTTCCATGTGTGTTCAAAAAATTGGCAACACGTTGAGGTGAGCATTTGAGACTAAAGACCTTATTTTTGTTCTTTCTCATGTACATGTATGATTACACATGAGTTTAGCTCCACCTTGATCCAACACCTTCAAAGGCATGCTTGAACCCATGTGGTTGCACCTCATGCATACCATCAATGTGAGAAAGTTTTTTGTAAGTCCCATTTTTCATGAACCATAAACACGATGACGTTCAATCACACGTTTCTTTACATTCACGTTTTTGGGACTTTTACATTCCGCTACTTCTTTGTGTTGCGGACGACTGGGCGCGGCTCGAAGACTCAGATGGGGGCATACTACTTCCAGCATCGCTGCATGGACCCCAAGGTCTCTGGATACCTTCTGCCCTTCAGCGCATCAAGGTGGGAAAACTGGAGGGAGAGCTGGGTGGTAGTGCAGACCGACGAGCACGATCGCCTACAACTCCCAACCGCCAGCCCAACCACCGATCGTCGCTTCTGGGAGGAGATCCCTGAGCTGGAGCAGGAGTACTCCCCGGTCTTGGAGCGGATCCGGTTCTTGGCCAACGAGGGGCTGACGTCTCTGATGGTGCTGATGGACTTTATGTCGCGTCGTATTGCACCCTTGCAGCAGCGCAGTCGCCTAGCATGATACTATACTGGCGAGCAGGACTGTACCAGGCTGGAGAGGGGCCCCGGCTCTGACCCTTCCGACGAGGAGCTGAATGAGATGGTTGGCAAGGTGAGCGGTGACTACATTCCCAGTGGCGACCCTGCCCTTCCGCCCTCTGCCACCCCCCTCTTCTTGGAGCCACAGAGGAGGTCAGAGCTCCTGCGGAAGATGCCGAACCTTGACGACATCGGGATCGCCGTCCGGCAGGTCGGGGATGCCTTCCGGGGTATCACCATTCCAGGAACTGAGCGCTCCGGGTCAGGGCACGAGGCGTCTGCTGCTGTCAAACCCTCCCCCAGAGCCGACGGAACTCAAGCTGCTGGCAAAGGGAAGGGAAAGGATCCGGCCCCCGGGCATCCAGAGAAGAAACGCGCCCGGTCTCCTCCGAGGGCGCCGCCTGCGCCGAGTCAGGGTGCCAGAGCTACCTTGCTCCCATCTCCCGGGGGTGCTGGTCCATCGGGTGGTGACACGAAGAGGCCCCGGGTGTCCCTCCCCGGCGGGTCTCTCCCCGGACAGAGGCCGTCCGAGTTAGCCCAAGTACCTCGTCATCCTTCCTCAAGCGGAGGGGTTTCCAGGACGGATGCCGGTGGGGCGACGCCGGCGAGTGTGCCGGGGATCCAGGCGTCACGTTCCTCGACCGTTCCAGCCGCTGGTCCCCGGCGGTTCAGCTACAGCCCAGAGGCCAGTGCTGCAAGCCCATTGGAGCGCTCATGCCACCAAGTAAGTGTTGCTCTTTCTGGCTTGTAGGAGCAGAGCTCTTGTCTCCTGTCTTAGCCTGAGGGCTTTCTCTTCTTGCAGGGACCGACCAGCCGCCGGGGGCGGGCCTCTTACCCGGCCGCCTTCAACCGACGGAGGCTCCGCGGCTCAGCACCTGGGGACCGTGGTGGCTCCCATGGTCCCCAAATCGACGGGGGCTCCCTCTGCGCCGGCGAGTTCACCCTCCGTGGTGGCCGCATCTGCTCCTATCCGCCCTCCTTCACCAGTCCAGAAGTCCGGTCCTGAGACTGGGAGGGCCGCTGTAGGTGCGCCTGCTGGCCCCCTGGCCTCCTTAGGACAGCGCCCGACCCTGGTTGCTGAGGCGCCGGCGCCTCCGTCGGTCTTAGTCTCGACAGGGGGTGTGGCGGACCGGAATCCGCTCATCCAGGATCGCAGAGGGTGGTGCCGCGCGATGCGACACCCGACAGCACATGTCATAAAACACATTATATTACATGGGAAAACACACTGAATGTACAAAGTAGTACATTTCTCAGTTACAAACTATGGTCTTTATTACACAGCGGAAGTTTCTTTTGTACAACTCACGCACGCCTATCTAGCAAAAGTTGGTTGCCCAGCCCTAGGGCAACCCACACTAGCTGCACGTCTCAGCTCAGCGCGGCGTGTACGGCTCCCACTCAGCCGTGGTCCCCGACGGAGGGTAACCCTCGCCGGTAGACTCGTACTCCGAGTCCGTGGGTGGCTCCTCACCTGAAAAACACTTAAGCAGCAACCGTGAGCACGAAGGCTCAGCAAGGCTTAACCGACTCACCTAAGCATGAAACTCTACATGAGGTGTACAATGACATAGGATAGCATTGTTGCAGCAAATGGACACGCCTACAAGTTCATCCTTAATTCCTCTTTTAGCAACAAGTTAACAGTTCATGAAGCTGAAATTTAGTAAGCAATAGTTGGTGGCAAACATGTAGCAATACAAAGTTATATCATATCAGCAATATTGAATCATAACATTTCATTCATTAGTCTACGTTACGACGCAGTGAACAAGCGGTACTCGTCACCGCGAGGGACGGCGAATCGACTCGATATACACCTGCAGGGAAACCCAAAGAGCACGTCACATACGCCCACCCGTGGAGCTGCACAGCACACTCACTCGATGTCGTACGGAACAACCTTTCACCCAACAGCCCAAACGTCGAACCGGTCGCACCGAAACGAGCAGGAGGTTCCCCACACGGAGCATCTCTCTATGCCCGTTGGCAGATTTCCACCTTGCTGCCCTCAGCCTACACCTATAAATCGGTGCGTTATGCCTCGACGCCCAGAGGTTTAGGCTACATCGGTTTATCGGGGCCCATATATCCGATATGCCTTCGGTACGTTCAATACTTGTTCAGCAGGGCCGCACACGGATCGGTCCTCAATCGACACGGGCAAGGCTGCGCACACAAGACTCACTCTTGCTGCGCCCTAGCCCCTCCCTAGTCTCATTTTTCATTACTAAAGTGATCTCACGACACTCAACCGAACCCGTGTGTCCCAAGCCTATCTCGCGAGTAGATTCCAACTACTCGACTTGTACCGAAGTCCTATGACTCATTAAGCATAGCCTGTCTACTCGAAGTCCTAGACACTACCCTCACTCTTTTAGGAACCTTTGGTTATGCAAGTGGGGTTCCATTCATCCTACACCTAATGCACATACATACTTCATATGACTCGTGTGAACAAAAGAAAACTTATAAAAGGGTTAATGCAAACCAGGGCTTGCCTTGTTGCTGCTGGTCAGTAGTTAGTTCTTCGTCCGGAAGAAGGAAATCCAGCACTTCCGGGGTCTCTTCTTCAATGGCTACACGTTGAATACAATACTACATGTAAATTTAAATGCAATGTGTGAACTTAACTACATAATTGTTAATAACTCTAGCTAGTCCTCCCCTTTGGTTCTGAAATTTTCATGGTGGATTGGTAGGGTCCTAACCAGAGTCTTGACCAAGTTTCATTTGAAACAAAGTTCATTTGAACCTTGTACAAATAAAAGCCCATTTGGTCAATATTTGAGCCTCTAACTAATTCCAGGGGTTTTCATGGCTCCAACCATTACTTTCTGGAAACTAGACTTTAAGATGGTTCTAATGGAGTTGGTTTCATGTCATTTGAAGAATTCTACAGAAAGTTATGTCCTAATTAAGATTGGAGAAAATCTGAAAAATGTTTCTGTACATTTTTTTTATTTTCTCTGGGCAGTTCCCTTAATCACCCAATTAGGGTAATTAAATGAACTTGGATGAGTCTGAAAATTTTACTGGGATTCAGGGATTTTCCAATGAACCTTTCAGCCAAATTTCAGATTTTTTCATAAAGTAGTTCTCCAGATAAAATTCCCAACAGTTTAATATTTAGAGATTTAATTCTGGAAAACTATTCACTTTCATGAGCTGAATTTGATATTGCTGGAAAGTGCTCAGAGAGCTGAATCCAAAAAAATTTGGTTCATCCAATTTGGAGCTTTCTAGCCAAAGTTATGAGGATTTGAAGTTTGGAAGAATTCTGAAAATCGGGGGAAAAGTTTAAACTCTCGGGGCCCGCGGGGACACGTGTCGAGCTCGGAGGTGTCCGGCACACCGGAGATACCACACGTGTCGAGCGTGGAGGTGTCCGGCACACCGGAGATACCACACGTGTCGAGCGCGGAGGTGTCCGGCACACCGGAGATACCACAGGGTATTTGCGCGCCAGCACAGCCGATCCCTGGCCACACCCGATCCCGATTTAACTTCTTCAGCCGCTGACACGTGGGCCAGCCGGCTTCGTCTTCCTCCCGCCGTTCTCTCGCGCCCGTGCCGCCGACCTCGCCGGAGCAGACTCGGGGCTCGCCGGCTCGCCGCTGCCGGACCTCCCAGGGGCTGAAACTCACCGCCAGGGGGTTGTCGACGTCGAGGAACACGTCGGTGGTGTCAGGTCGGGCTGGGGGTGACCGGAAATAGCTCAGCGACGTGCCGCTGCCTCGGTTGAGGTTCGACACCGTTGACCGTGGTTTCTAAACAAACCAACACCTCGAACAAACGGTCCTACAGCATCAGTGTACCTCTAGGAAGCTCGACAAGGTGTCAAAAGGGTTCAGGGATGGCGGCAAGTCGGTCGGCACCGTGTGACCGATCGTGTCCGCCATGACCGCCCTCAATCGAGCTCGAAATTCGTCACTCCTAGACAGTTTCACGCTAAGGATGCAGAAAAGAACTTGATCGCCGGCTAGTCCAGCGTCTATGTGTAAGATTTGATGACCTCCGAAAGATCATAGAGCGAGAATTTAAAGAAACCGTACCGGAAGCTTGGTTTACGGTTGCCGGAGCACAAACTGGAAATTCTCTGCGGATTCTTCACGGTTGGCTTCCAAACTTGGAGGAGAGCAGCACGGTGGTCGCGCGCTCCTGTTGCCTCTCTCGCTGGACCGTGAAGATGCCTGTGGAACGCTGCCCACGGGCGCCTGACTCTCGGCTGAGGCTAGGTCGCCGCGGTGGCGATCGTCTTTGGGCAAAGGAGGTCGGAGCTCGAGGTTTCTGGCGTTGGAGAGGTGGAGTGCAAGCTCAGGTGGCTGTCTAGCAGCTCAGGGACGGAGGAGGAGATGGTTTTGCTGGTTTTCCCGATTGAGCAGAGAGCTGCGGCGAGAAACAATGCCGCTGCTCGGGTTTGCCCGCGAGAAGATAAAGCCGGCCGACTCCTGCTTGGCTGAGGCGGTGCCGGTCGCGTGGGGGCACGAGCCAGCCGCCCTGGGTGCCAGCGTGCGGAGAGGGAAGCAGCTGGTGGCGCCGGTAGCTGCTCGGTGGCACAGCCGACAGCTGCTCGGTGGAATTTCCCACCGAGACTCTGACTTTGGGTGCAAGTTTCTCCTTCTCCCCTCTATGACAGGTAGGTCCCACCCGGGGTTTTAACCTCTGAAATTTACTCCTAATCACTGTTGTAAACAGTGAGCCCCATAATAGCCCTGGTGAATCAAATTATTCACCCCTGAGCCATTTGAATCGAATAGAATTCAAATTGGGTTCGGTTTGAGTGAATTTCAGCACAAGTTCAGTTTTGAATTCAAATAAAGTTTGAATTCGTCCCACTTAGCTCATGTCAAGATCAACTCCGAATGGAGTGAAAATTGGTGTGGTGTGGTGATGAACACTTCAAATGTGTGCCAAAACTGAGGCCCTTACATTCCTTCCCCCTTAAAAGAATCTCGTCCCGAGATTACAAAAGAAGAGATAGCGATGTAGTAGGGACTTACTCGTGTTGAGAAGCCATGAACTCCGGGTAATTTGAACGAAGGAATTCCTCGCTCTCCCACGTCGCTTCTTCCACAGTGTGGTTATTCCAGAGTATTTTGTAGAACCACATCGTTCTGCTATGCGTGGTTCGGACTTTCTCATCAAGAATGGCCACCGGATACTCATCATATGTTAAATCCGGTTTCAACTCGCCGATGTCTTCGGTAGGAACAGCAGCTGTATGCTTCAAACATTTTCGCAGTTGCGAAACATGGAAAACATCATGGACACCAGCAAGAGATGCCGGTAGTTCCAATCGATACGCCGCTGGTCCACACTTCTCGGTGATAGTGTAGGGTCCAATAAAACGGGGAGCAAGCTTCCCCTTCACATCGAACCGGTGCACGCCCTTCATTGGAGACACGCGGAGGTACACGCGTTCACCGACGTCGAAGTGCAACGGTCTACGCCTCTTATCAGCGTAGCTCTTCTGCCGGGATTGAGCGGCCTTCAAGTTAGCTTGAATTGTCCGAACGCGCTCTTCGGCATCGTTCACCACATCAACCCCAAAGGTGACCCTTTCACCGGATTCGCACCAATTTAATGGGGTGCGGCATTTACGACCATAGAGAGCTTCGTATGGTGCCATCTTAATACTCGCTTGATAGCCGTTGTTGTACGAGAATTCCGCCAATGGTAGGTGATCATCCCAGTTCCTACCATGGTGGATGGCACATGCTCTCAACATGTCTTCTAGAACTTGATTCACCCTCTCTGTCTGGCCATCTGTCTGAGGGTGATAGGCGGAGCTCCTGATCAACTTAGTACCCAATGCAGCGTGTAGCTTCTCCCAAAAGCGAGATACAAATAATGCACCTCGATCTGAGACAATGGTCTTGGGTACCCCGTATAGGCATAGAATCTTCGCTATGTACAGCTCCGCATATTTGCCGGCATTGTAACGTATATTCACCGGAATGAAGTGAGCCGTCTTGGATAACCGATCAACGATTACCCATATGGAATCATGCTTGTTGGATGTTAGGGGTAATCCCACAATGAAATCCATGCTCACATCTTCCCATTTCCATGCCGGAATCTTCAGGGGTTGCAACAGCCCTGATTTCTTCATGTGATCAGCCTTCACTCGGCGGCACGTATCACACTCGGATACATACTTCGCTACCTCCCGCTTCATCCGTGTCCACCAAAATTTCTGTTTCAAATTTTGGTATATCTTGTTGCTGCCCGGATGAATGGAGTATTTAGACAATGAGCTTCATCGAGGATCTTTTTCCTTAACTCCATATCTCGGGGCACGACTATGCGGTCATTAAACCATAGCGTCCCCTCATCATCCTTCCGGAAACACTTGATCTCTCCATTGTCTATCCGTCTCCGGAGATGTGCCATGCCTTTATCCGTCTTCTGAGCTGCAATGATGTCCTCCCTAATAGTAGGGATGAGGGCAAGGTTGTATAGCGATCCATAAGGAACCAAGTATAAACTTGGCTCTTCCTCCTCCACCGGTGTAATGGTGAGGTGATGGACATGTGATTTCCGACTCAGCGCATCGGCAACCACATTCGCCTTGCCGGGGTGGTAGTGAATCTCAATTTCATAGTCCTTGATTAATTCTAACCACCTCCGTTGCCTCATGTTCAGCTCCTTCTGGGTGAAAATGTATTTCAAGCTCTTGTGGTCGGTGTAGAGATGGACCAAATTCCCCAGTAGATAGTGCCTCCACATTTTCAGCGCCAGAACCACTGCAGCAAGCTCAAGGTCATGAGTGGGATAATGCTGCTCATGGTTCCGAAGTTGGCGTGAGCCATAAGCGACCACACGTCCTTCCTGCATCAACACGCAGCCGAGCCCAATACCGGACGCGTCACAATACACGTCGAAGGGCTTTGTTGTATCCGGCTGAGCTAACACCGGGGCTGTTGTGAGATGCTTCACCAATGTTCGGAACGCTCCTTCACACGCCGTGTTCCAAACATATTTCTTCCCTTTCTTCAGCAACTCTGTCATCGGCTTAGCGAGCTTGGAGAAACTTGGAATGAATCTCCGGTAGTATCCCGCCAACCCGAGGAAGCTTCTGACTTCATGAACTGAAGTGGGAGCTTTCCTTTTCAGCACTTGCTATATTTTGCTTGGGTCAACCGCAATGCCTTCAGCTTAGATGATATGTCCCAAGAATGGCACTTGGCTGATCCAAAACTCGCACTTGCTGAACTTGGCGTAGAGCTTGTGGTCTCGCAATCATTGAAGAACAATCCGCAAGTGTTCGGCATGTTCGGCTTCTGTCTTGGAGTAAACCAAGATATCGTCGATGAACACTACCACGAACTTGTCCAGCTCCGGCATGAACACCGAGTTCATGAGATACATGAAATGGACTGGAGAATTTGTGAGACCAAAGGACATGACGAGATATTCATATAAGCCATATCTCGTCGAGAACGCCATCTTCGGGATATCCTCCGCCCGGATCTTTATCTGGTGATATCCAGAGCGAAGGTCCATCTTGGAGAACACACTTGCACCCACAAGTTGATCAAACAATATATCGATGCGGGGCAGTGGGTACTTATTCTTGATGGTGATGGCGTTGAGCGGCCGGTAATCCACACAGAGCCTCAGGGTTTCATCCTTCTTCTTCACGAATAGCGCCGAGCATCCCCAAGGCGAGGAACTCGGCCTAATGAAACCCTTGCTCAACAGATCATTGAGCTGTTCTTTCAGTTCCGCCAGCTCATTTGGAGCCATCTTGTATGGTCTCCGTGATATGGGCATAGTCCCGGGTGCGAGCTCAATCTTGAATTCGACATCTCGTTCAGGTGGCATGCCCGGTAGATCATCTGGGAACACGTCGGGATACTCCCGGACTACGGGGATGTCCTCTAACTTCAGAGCTTCAGTATTGTTGATTTCTGAAACCTCCCGGACTGGATTAGCTAATAGGAGGGACTGCGGACAGTGTAATGGGGAGTTGAGGTGAACCGTCCGTGATAGCGTTTCCAGGACAGCGCCATGGTAGCTTAGCCATGACATTCCCAAGATTGCATCAATCTTCTGCCCCCTAGGATAATCATAGTGGTGGGATATATCTTCCCACCTAAGCACAGTGGTGCTTTTGGAACCATCATCATTGCTGAAATCTTTCCTCCCGGTGAGCAGATCATATAAGAACACTCGGTTGGAAAGGTTTCCAGCTGATGCTTAACCACATATGATGAACTTATGAAGTTATGGGTTGCACCAGAATCAAAAAGTATGATGATGGCTTGATGGTTGAGAGTGAACGTACCCGCCAGCACATTCTCTCCCTCTGGGGCGTCCTCATTGTCGAGGTTGTGGACGCCCCCAGTCCGCTGACCAACCTTCTTCACCAGAGGTCGGCCTCGAGCACCGCCCTGGAACTGGGCTTGCCCGCCGCTCTGCTGCCCCTGGGGACAGTCCTTCGCGAAGTGGCCCGCCTGGCCACACGTGAAGCAGGTGAAACGGGGCGGTCCCCCGCTGATCGGTGGACGGAATCCCGGGGCGCGCTGTGGCGGTTGAAACGCCCGGGGTACCGTCTGCTGCTGCTGCTGTCTTGGTGGTGGCATCGGCGGTCGGAACGGGGGTGCTTGGAACGAACGTCCCCCGAACTGTTGAGGCCGCGCCGGTGGTCGCCACTGCTGCCCGGATGGTGTCCGATACACCATACGGTACTTCTGGGGCGCGCCACCACCGCTGCTAGGTGGAGCGCTGCGCTTCCTCTGCTCAGCTGCCAACTCCTGCTGAGCATTCTCTTGCATAATTGCGGCATTGACTAGGTTGTTGAAAGTGCCGCGATTCAACTGAACGAGGTGCGTCTTCATTTCGGGGTGTAACCCCCGATAGAAATGCTCCCTCTTCTTCTCCTCCGTGGAGATATAGTCTGACGCATATTGCGCCAGATGGTTGAAGGCACGGGAGTAGTCGTGGGCACTCCTCCCGCCCTGATTCAGTTCCAAAAATTCTTGGAACTTCCTCTTCATCATCCCGGGAGGAATGTGGTAGGCGCAGAACGCCTCCCAGAACTCTTGCCATTCCACGGTATGGCCAGCCGGACGTGAGGCGACATAATTCGCCCACCACGCACCAGCGGCACCGTGGAGCTGCTGTGCTGCGAACAGGGTCTTCTGCCGCTCCGTACACTGGAGCAGCCCAAACTTGGACTCGATGGTCCGCAGCCAGTTGTCAGCCTCCAGTGGTTCTTCAGCTTCGGTGAACACTGGAGGGTGCGTACTCATGAAATCCGAGTACGACACTTCCCGGGGCTCGCGAGGCCCCCTATCTTGACGTCCCACCGCCTGGGACGTATTCTGCACGATCGTGCGGAGCAGGTCGGTCTGCTCTTCACGACCTCCCACCAGTGCCGCAATCACATCCGCTAGAGTGAGCGGAGGCGGCGGTGGTGGCTGCTGCTGCGGGGTGCTGTCGTAGGCCGGTGGCTGGGAGTCATCACCTCCCTGTTGGCTAGAGCCACCAACCTCGTGTGTGGTCCTAGTACGAACCATCTTCAACCACACGACATTAAACATCAGTCCCACAACGTTTTGCATGCAGTCCAATAGAAATGGGCGTAAAAACATTATGACAACAAAAACATGCGATATATCTCGTAAGTAGATAATGTAATAACTTTGCACAAGCTACACCATTACCAGACCAAACACAAGCTAGTTTAATCCAACTTGATGAACTTCCACTTTGGAAGCTCACCATAACTAGGTTTGGCCACCACGAGACATTACTATCGCGTTGTCATCACGTATACCACCCTTGGGGTACAACACCCTCTCCAATGGGTTCAACTGTCATTCTTCTGTCAGAATGACCAGTTTCTACCGATCCCAAGTTTTGATCTGGTTCTGGGCATTTTCATGACTCAAGTAGAATACCAAAGTTAAAGTTAACTTCAGTACTTTCCAACGAGTATTCATTTGCCCCCAGATCAGCTTTGGTTAAAAAGTTATGCTAATTCAAAGTCAGCAGAATTTCTGCAAGAATTTTAACAGCACCTCCCTTGGAAGTGGCTGTTTTCATCCCTGATTTCCACTGAAATCTGTGCTGAAACTTCAGTAACATTGAATTGCAAAGGTATCACACATCTTCTACTCTTTCTAAGGGAGTATCATATGAAATTTTTGGGTTATGCTACTGGGAGTTATTATTGAAAAACAAAACAGTTCAGAGAATGTTCTACTCTGTCCTGGTTCTGGACAGTTTACATTCCTCTGAGATTTTAGCCATCTTAAGGTGAGTTTCAGCTCTGGAAGTCTACAACAAAGTTATAGAGTACTTCAATACCTTTCCAGAACTATATAGCACACCTCTCTGGGCTAAAAGACCTGTGATTTGTGCTCTGCTAAAGTTCGGCAACCTTGCTGCCCAAAACAGAGCACTCTGCTTTTCATACTTTTGGCTATACTGCTCCACTATCCCATTCTTATACCCAACCAGGGTCCTAAATGTTGAACCTATAGATTTTAATTCTTTGTTATCATTATTCTCATGCATATGCCTACAATATCTCGGTACTACGTTCCTCACAAAAGAAAATCCTAACCGGATCATACCGGTATATAAGTCTCAAGTGTGGCACTAGACGATCTCTCGCACACGTTTTCTACACGGGTACATACGTGGTTAGTACCTGCAGAAGACCACACAATGATGGTGCACTCAAAGGTTGTTCATTTCAGGCAGTTCCATATTTAAAAGTAAATACAAATGCCCGTATCATTGCCATACGGCCGTCCTTGAGCTAAGTCACGTCTCAAGGTACGTGATCGTGTTTCAACACCACACGACGGGGAACCCGAGTAGGTCATGAACGGGTCGTCACGGTTGGGAATGTTATCAACCAAACAGATACCACCTACTGCCCTGCAGGGCACGCCGATGGCAAGCGCTGCGTATGTCCCCGTGGGCTACTTCCAGACGAACACACTCTCGCGTTACTGACCACGCGATGGGGTCTCCACTTACTTGCCTAATGCACGCTAGGGATCAGCGTTTCATATGAACTCAGGAACATGAAGAGTCCAAGAGTTTCATATTGACATCTCACACCAAGCTGTGAGACTCTATCCCTGAACCACGTTCCTCGTCAGGGGGAGCTAACCGAAATTGAACCGCTTTCGGTGGCGTTCCTTACCATACTTACCAGAGCGTAGGTGCGTCGTTACATAATTGAAATTTAGAATTATAACACATAAGTTAGTCTTTGCCACTTTAAGTAACTATGATAATATAGTCCTTACTTGGGCAACTACCGAATCCTCACCGTATACCTAAGTTTTTCCCATAATGCAGTCCTTTAGTACTGTGCTATCCCCACTGCAGCTCTGATACCAGGCTGTGGCGGACCGGAATCCGCTCATCCAGGATCGCAGAGGGTGGTGCCGCGTGATGCGACACCCGACAGCACACGTCATAAGAACACATTATATTACATGGGAAAACACATTGAATGTACAAAGTAGTACATTTCTCAGTTACAAACTACGGTCTTTGTTACACAGCGGAAGTTTCTTTTGTACAACTCACGCCCGCCTATCTAACAAAAGTTGGTTTCCCAGCCCTAGGGCAACCCACACTAGCTGCATGTCAGCTCAGCGCGGCATGTACGGCTCCCACTCAGCCGTGGTCCCCGACGGAGGGTAACCGTCGCCGGTGGACTCGTACTCCGAGTCCGTGGGTGGCTTCTCACCTGAAAAACACTTAAGCAGCAACCGTGAGCACGAAGGCTCAGCAAGGCTTAACCGACTCACCTAAGCATGAAACTCTACATGAGGTGTACAATGACATAGGATAGCATTGTTGCAGCAAATGGACACGCCTACAAGTTCATCCTTAATTCCTCTTTTAGCAACAAGTTAACAGTTCATGAAGCTGAAATTTAGTAAGCAATAGTTCGTGGCAAACATGTAGCAATACAAAGTTATATCATATCAGCAATATTGAATCATAACATTTCATTCATTAGTCTACGTTACGATGCAGTGAACAAGCGGTACTCGTCACCGTGAGGGATGGCGAATCGACTCGATATACACCTGCAGGGAAACCCAAAGAGCACGTCACGTACGCCCACCCGTGGAGCTGCACAGCATGCTCACTCGATGTCGTACGGAACAACCTTTCACCCAAAAGCCCAAACATCGAACCGGTCGCACCGAAACGAGCAGGAGGTTCCCCACACGGAGCATCTATCTATGCCCGTTGGCAGATTTCCACCTTGCTGCCCTCAGCCTACACCTATAAATTGGTGCGTTATGCCTCAACGCCCGGAGGTTTAGGCTACATCGGTTTATCGGGGCCCATATATCCGATATGCCTTCGGTACATTCAATACTTGTTCAGCAGGGCCGCACATGGATCGGTCCTCAATCGACACGGGCAAGGCTGCGCACACAAGACTCACTCTTGCTGCGCCCTAGCCCCTGCCTAGTCTCATTTTTCATTACTAAATTGATCTCACGACACTCAACCGAACCCGTGTGTCCCAAGCCTATCTCGCGAGTAGATTCCAACTACTCGACTTGTACCGAAGTCCTATGACTCATTAAGCATAGCCTGTCTACTCGAAGTCCTAGACACTACCCTCACTCTTTTAGGAACCTTTGGTTATGCAAGTGGGGTTCCATTCATCCTACACCTAATGCACATACATACTTCATATGACTCGTGTGAACAAAAGAAAACTTATAAAAGGGTTAATGCAAACTGGGGCTTGCCTTGTTGCTGCTGGTCAGTAGTTAGTTCTTCGTCCGGAAGAAGGAAATCCAGCACTTCCGGGGTCTCTTCTTCAATGGCTACACGTTGAATACAATACTACATGTAAATTTAAATGCAATGTGTGAACTTAACTACATAATTGTTAATAACTCTAACTAGCCCTCCCCTTTGGTTCTGAAATTTTCATGGTGGATTGGTAGGGTCCTAACCAGAGTCTTGACCAAGTTTCATTTGAAACAAAGTTCATTTGAACCTTGTACAAATAAAAGACCATTTGGTCAATATTTGAGCATCTATCTAATTCCAGGGTTTTCATGGCTCCAACCATTAATTTCCGGAAACTAGACTTTAAGATGGTTCTAATGGAGTTGGTTTCATGTCATTTGAAGAATTCTACAGAAAGTTATGTCCTAATTAAGATTGGAGAAAATCTGAAAAATGTTTCTGTACATTTTTCTATTTTCTCTGGGCAGTTCCCTTAATCACGCAATTAGGGTAACTAAATGAACTTGGATGAGTCTGAAAATTTTACTGGGATTCAGGGATTTTCCAATGAACCTTTCAGCCAAATTTCAGAATTTTTCATAAAGTAGTTCTCCAGATAAAATTCCCAACAGTTTAAAATTTAGGGATTTAATTCTGGAAAACTATTCACTTTCATGAGCTGAATTTTGAATTGATTGAAAGTGCTCAGAGAGCTGAATCCAACAAAATTTGGTTCACCCGATTTGCAGCTTTCTAGCCAAAGTTATGAGGATTTGAAGTTTGGAAGAATTCTGAAAATCGGGGGAAAAGTTTAAACTCTCGGGGCCCACGGGGACACGTGTCGAGCGCGGAGGTGTCCGGCACACCGGAGATACCACCCGTGTCGAGCGCGGAGGTGTCCGGCACACCGGATATACCACACGTGTCGAGCGCGGAGGTGTCTGGCAAACCGGAGATACCACAGGGTATTTGCGCGCCAGCACAGCCGATCCCTGGCCACACCCGATCCCGATTTAACTTCTTCAGCCGCTGACACGTGGGCCAGCCGGCTTCGTCTTCCTCCCGCCATTCTATCGCGCCCGCGCCGCCGACCTCGCCGGAGCAGACTCGGGGCTCGCCGGCTCGCCGCTGCCGGACGTCCCAGGGGCTGAAACTCGCCGCCAGGGGGTTGTTGACGTCGAGGAACACGTCGGTGGTGTCAGGTCAGGCTGGGGGTGACCGGAAATAGCTCGGCGACGTGCCGCTGCCTCGGTTGAGGTTCGACACCGTCGGCCGTGGTTTCTAAACCCACCAACACCTCGAACAAACGGTCCTACAGCATCAGTGTACCTCTAGGAAGCTCGACAAGGTGTCAAAAGGGTTCAGGGATGGCGGCAAGTTGGTCGGCACCGTGTGACCAATCGTGCCCGCCATGACCGCCCTCGATCAAGCTCGAAATTCGTCACTCCTAGACAGTTTCATGCTATGGATGCAGAAAAGAACTTGATCGCCGGCTAGTCCGGCGTCTATGTGTAAGATTTGATGACCTCCGAAAGATCATAGAGCGAGAATTTAAAGAAACCGTACCGGAAGCTTGGTTTATGGTTGCCGGAGCACAAACTGGAAATTCTCTGCGGATTCTTCACGGTTGGCTTCCAAACTTGGAGGAGAGCAGCACGGTGGTCGCGCGCTCCTGTTGCCTCTCTCGCTGGACCGTGAAGACGCCTGTGGAACGCTGCCCACGGGCGCCTGACTCTCGGCTGAGGCTAGGTCACCGTGGTGGCGATCGTCTTTGGGCAAAGTAGGTCGGAGCTTGAGGTTTCTGGCGTTGGAGAGGTGGAGTGCGAGCTCAGGTGGCTGTCTAGCAGCTCAGGGACGGAGGAGGAGATGGTTTTGCTGGTTTTCCCGATTTTGCAGAGAGCTGCGGCGAGAAACAATGCCGCTGCTCGGGTTTGCCCGCGAGAAGATAAAGCCGGCCGACTCCTGCTTGGCTGAGGCGGTGCCGGTCGCGTGGGGGCGCGAGCCAGCCGCCCTGGGCGCCAGCGCGCGGAGAGGGAAGCAGCTGGTGGCGCCGATAGCTGCTTGGTGGCACAGCAGACAGCTGCTCGGTGGAATTTCCCACCGAGACTCTGACTTTGGGTGCAAGTTTCTCCTTCTCCCCTCTATGACAGGTAGGTCCCACCCGGGGTTTTAACCTCTGAAATTTACTCCTAATCACTGTTGTAAACAGTGAGCCCCATAATACCCCTGGTGAATCAAATTATTCACCCCTGAACCATTTGAATCGAATAGAATTCAAATTGGGTTCGGTTTGAGTGAATTTCAGCACAAGTTCAGTTTTGAATTCAAATAAAGTTTGAATTCGTCCCACTTAGCTCATGTCAAGATCAACTCCGAATGGAGTGAAAATTGGTGTGGTGTGGTGATGAACACTTCAAATGTGTGCCAAAACTGAGGCCCTTACAGGGGGGTCCAGTTGCGTGACTCCTGTCCCCCCTGCCCCGGCGCCCGTGTGGGACGCCCTGGGGTGTGTCCAGACCAGCGCCCGGCAGCTCCAATCCACCTTTGAGCAGGAGCGGGGGGCGCTGGACGGCGAGAGGGAACGCCTTCTCAGCTGGCAGCAGCGGGCCCAGGAGGCTAAGGCGGACCTTGACTCGAGGCAGTCAAGGCTTGAGGCCATGAGTGCTCTGCTTGGCACTCAGAAGAAGGCCATTAGCCGCTTGGAGTCAGAGATCCGGCGGGTCCGTGCCACCTATCGCGAGGCTCTGGCCCACGTTGAAGCCAAAGCCAAGGAGCGTTCCGCCGCCGCGGAGGAGTTGCAGCTGCAGGTAGCCCATCGAGAGTGCGCTGTCGCCTATCGGGAACGCGCTGCAGCGGCCGAGGAGGAGAAGACCACCGCCCGGCTGAGGGCCAAAGTGGAGGAGCTAAGGGCTCGGACCGAAGAGCTGGAGCTCCGTGAGTCGGCTGTTGCCGCGAGGGAGGAGAAGTTCTCCCAGGAGCGCCAGGCGGCGATGGATCACGAGCTGGCGGCTTGCCAAGAGGTAGAGAAGCTCCAGTCCTTGCGGTCTGCCGTGGCCCAGGCAGTCTGGGGCTTTATTGCCAAGGCGGGGTCCGCCTTGGCTCCTCTTGGTTTCAGCCCTGTCCAGGTGGAGGCTCCGGCATGGCCGATGTCCGAAGCGATTCCGGCACTTGAGTCCATCGGCGACGAGCTGGGTCGGCTCGAAGCAGTGATCGCCGACGAGCTTGAAGCGGAAGGTCGGGGCCTTGCGAAGGAGGTCGCTATGCACGTACTGTCGTGCTTCCTGAGCCGAGACCCTTCCTTTTCTCTGGGGCCAGTCCGTCTAGGACCCGTTGCCGATCGGGAGGAAGCTGCCAGGGCCGAGGTCGAGGACTTGGCTGCCCTCGTGGCCTCTAGGTTTCATCGGGAGTCCGGGGACTCTTAGGCATCTACCCCCGTGGCCACAAGGCCCTGTACTTCCTCTTTTATTTTTGTTGAGTCTGTAGCCCAGCTCGTGGAGCCTTTGTATGAACAGACTCCTGTTTCTTTCTGTGTCTGCATGTCCTAGTCTTCTTCCTGGCTTTTCCTGGCCGAGTCCTTAGCTCCGCAAGGTACTCGGAGGCCTTGACCAATCTCGAAGCTCTGCATAGACACCTTCTCCGGGTCCTCACTGTATACTAAGGGTCCTGGAGGTCTCCAGGACCCGCCTCACAAGATCGGAGGGGGTCCGGGCCTGTTGGCCACGTGGCGGGCCCAGAGCTCCCCTCTGAGGGGGGGTCCAGGCTTGCGGGGGCACGTGGAGTCCTCGGACCTCTCCCCGCGGAGGGGGGGGGGGTCCGGCTTCTGTAGACCACGCGGGCCCGGAGCTCCCCCTCAAGGAGGTGGAAGGTCTGGCCCCGCTGGACACGTGGGTCCTTCGGGCCTCGCCCCTGTGAGATCTAGTTCTTTGATCTTACCTTGGGGTTTCGGTCTTGCGCGATCCCGTAGTGGCCCCCTGGTAGGTGCGTTCCGTTGGATGGATGTGCCTACCATACTCCTGCGGGGAGCTGAGGCCGAGAGGTCCTGCACACAAGTAAGGGAAACGTAATTCTCCTTGGGGGCTCCCCCCCCTCTATCTCATAGTCTTATTTGGCTTACGGTCCCCGTCCACCTATACGGTGCTTTGGAACTACCGTGCGCGAAGTGCCGGGGGCTCGGGGCCCCCCTGGCTATCGGCCGGTACCTCCGACACAACCGCCTTTGGTAGGGCAGCAAATGCCGACTAAAGATGAGAATGAGTAGAGGGAGCTGAATGCATGGTGAGCATGCGCTAGCAGTGCAATCATAAAAATTTAATAAGTAAATTAAATGATCACCAAAGAAGAGCAAAGTAGGACATGTTTCTTTTCATATAAATTTCCGTAGGAGGAAGGCAGGCTGAGTATGGAGGCCACGACCCGCCTCAAGGGAAGCAAGACTCTACACGCTTGGGGTCGGAACCAGGCGAAGCTGAACGTAGTCCTGGACCGTCCCCTGAGGCTTAGCTGCACCGAGCACTGTTCCTGGACTTTATGGAATTAATTATAAAGAGAAGAGTCTGTCCTATTGTTGCTCTAGGGGTAGAACTTACAGAGGTGTTCTGTGTTCCGAAGGTTCGGGAGCGGGTCCCCGTCCTCGGTTCTGGGGAATGGTCCCAGGCCCAGGATGTCCAGCCCCCGTATGGCAAATGGCCATGTGGGCTGGATCATCTGTACCGTCCAAGCCGGTGTATGGATCTGCTTGGCGTGGAACAGGCACGCCTTGCAGCTCTCGACCAGCTTGACGGCATCCTGGAGTGCTGCCGGCTAGTAGAAGCCATGCCGAAAGGCTTTACCGACAAGCGTGCGTGAGGAAGAGTGACTCCCACATTCGCCTCCATGGATCTCAGCGAGCAAGTCGCAGCCTTCCCCCTGGGTTATGCACCGCAATAGGATGTGGTTGGCGCCGCGTCGGTAGAGATCCCCCTCTACCGTCATGTGTCTCTTAGCCATACGCACGATCCGTTCAGCGATACACGTTCATCAGGGAGGATATTGTCTTTCAAGTAGTCCCGGACCTCCGTGATCCATGCATCGGGTCTGACTTGAGCATCTGGATCTTGAGCGCTGGGTTTCACGGAGTCCCCAGTGATGCTTACGATCCTTGGCGGCGTCCATGGCCGCCGGGACCGCCAGCTTCGAGGTGCTGGTCTAGCCCCCTTCGCCCGGCTTGGCGGGCTGGGCTGTGGGCCGCGGCAACGTCCTCTCGAAGCCCCCTTTGGGCACAGGGGCTCCGGTGGGGGTCTTCGTTGAGAGGTCGTCAGCTGCGGCCTTGCTAGCGCGCGGTACGTGGTGCAGGTCCAAGGCGAGGAAGTCTGTCTCCACCATCTTGTTTGATAACCAGCTGGGAGTCGCCCTGTGCTAACGACTGGCGAGCGCCTAGAGACAGGGCTGTCTTTAGGCCAAGGATGAGTACTTCATACTCTGCCATGTTGTTGGTTGCCTTGGAATTGAGACGCACCACATACCCAGACTGCTCCCCCGATGGCATGAGGAACAGTACGCTAGCACCGGCCCCCTGCTTTTGCAAGGAGCCGTCGAAGAAGAGCATCCAGTAAGGCCCGGTGAAGGCCAGGGCTCAGGGTACTGGTTCACCGTCTCCATGGCCCCCTGAGTCAGCCTGCGTTGGCGTCTACTTCAGCCACGAAGTCAGCTAGTGCTTGGCTGTTGCCTGCGTGACGAGGAAGGAAGCCTAGCTCAAACTCCAATAGCTCTGCTGCCCATTTGGCGGCATCGTCCGTCGCGTGGGGGCTGTGGAGGATAGCTTTCAGCCTGGGGAGGCCGCCGGGAGCTGATACTCGGAGGTCCCCCAGGCTGTCTTGGACCTCCGGGGGGGGGGGGTCCCATTGATTCCCCGGGAGCTCCGTGGGGTCCCGTTGCACCTCCGGGAGATCCTGCTGGTCCTCCGGGAGGTTGTGTCGGAGATCCGGGGCCCGTTTTGGACCTCCGGGGGGTTGCTTCGGAGACCCGGGGGGTCGTCTCGGACCTCCGGGGTTTCCTGGCACTTGTTTCTCGATACCGAAGCAGGTTGCGGTGGTATGGGGTCCGGCCGCTCTGCGGTGAGGACCATACTCACCTCTGCAGCCGTCGCCGCGATGTAGAGCAGCAGATGCTCTTCGGGCTCGGGGACTACTATTACGGGTAGGGTCATCAGGAGCTGGTTCAGCTCTAGGGGAGCTTCCTCCGCTTCGTCGGTCCAAGCGAATGGGCCGGATTTGCGTAGGAGCTTAGAGAAGTGGAGCGTTCGCTTTGCTAACCTCGGTATAAACCGACTCAGCGCAGCTAGGCATCCCGCGAATTTCTGGACTTCGAGCCAATGGCCTTGACCCTCTCTGGGTTAGCCTCAGTTCCTTGGCGTGAGGCCAGGAATTCTAAGGGTTTTCCAGAGGGTACACCAAGCTCACATTTGTCGGACGGACGAAAACTAAGGCCAGGTTATCTAGTAGGGACGAACCCTGCCTGACCTTAACAACAATGTCTTCGACACACACCTCAACTGAGTCTCTCATTAGCTCTCCTAAGGTCTTGTGCATTGCACGTACGAAGGTAGGGAGGGCGTTCCTTAGGCCATAAGGCATAGAGGCATAACAGTACAGGCCGACTACTGTGGTGAAGGGGGTGTGCTCTTCAACTTCTCTAGACATAGGGGTCTGGTGGAAACCCGAGCAAGCATCTAGGAAGCACAGTATATCGCAGCCTGACGTCGAGCCTACTATTTGATCTATCATAGGGAGAGAAAATAGATCTTTAGGACATGCCTTATCGAGACTGGTGTAGTCGATGCACTTCCGGAGCTTCACGCCGGCCTTTGGGACAATCAACGGGGTTCGCCAAGCACCGGGGGTGGCGGACTTTCCGTATGGAGCCAGCGCCCAGCAGCTTCTTGGTTTCTTCCCGGATGAAGCTTTTTACTGCTCGGTAGGCTGCTTGAGGGGCTCCTGTCGGACTTGCCAGGCGTTGGGGGAGACCTTTAGATAGTGCCCAATCACCTCCCTAGGGATCTCTGGCATCCGCGACGGCTGTCATGCAGCACATCGGCATTGTGCTGGAGGGAGGTAACGAGCGCGCCTTCCTATCTGCTATCCAGGCCCCCGGCTACCCGGGTGGTCTGGGTGGCATCGGTGCTGATTCGGACGAGCCTCAAGGGGACATCGTCCTTGTCGAGGGGTTGCACATGGGGTGCTGTGGTAGAGGCACGGTGGCGTGCACTTGGGTGGAGCTGGTTTGGTTCTGCACTGCCTGGGGTTGGTGCTCTAGCTGCTGTAAGCGCCTGGAGCTTTTCCTAGGCTAACACTGTGGCAGCACGGTCTCCACAAACCTTGAGGACGCCTGTTGGTGTAGGCATCTTCAAGACAAGGTAGCCGTAGTGGGCTACTGCCATGAATCGGTACAGGGCTGGCCTGCCAATTATGGCGTTGAACGGGAGGTCGATCTCGGCCATGTCGAACAGACTGCACTCTGTCCGATAGCTGTCTGGTGCCCCAAAGGTCACCGGGATGCTGATGTGGCCGTAGGGAACGACCTGTCCCGGCCCTACCCCTGAGAACGGGCTCGATGGGGTGAGCTTGGCCATCGGGATCTGCAGCTTCTGGAAGGCTGCGCGACTGATGAGGTTCAGTCCAGCCCCGCCATCCACCAAAACGTGATACATCTTCACGTTGGCGATGGTGGGGGCCACCACGAGAAGCTGATGTTCCTGGGGCAGTCGGTGGCATCGAAGCTGATGGGGGTTCCCATCCACCTGAGGTGCGGTGCTGCACTCGGGAGGGGAGCCACCGACGCTACCGCTCGGCGCAAGGCCTTAGCCACGCTTCGGGATGAGGGGTCAGCGGACCCACCGAAGATGACATAGAGCATCTTCCGGTGCTCGTCATCACTGGAGCTGGAGCTCTCATGATTGCGCACTGCCTTCACGGCGCGCTGAAGCCCCTGGAACTCCACCTGGCGGTCGACGCCGTCTAGGGCTTCGACCTTCTGCTTGCCCTCCCTTTGACAGTAGGGTGGGGCATTAGTTAGGGGCTGCTTCCCTTTCCGGAAGTGCTCCGCGAGCTTCTGGATTTCCCGGCACTCGGCAGCGGTATGATAACTGGTGCCATGCACGGGGCATAACTCATCCTGGCCCCCGTCTGGGGCTGGTGATTGTCGCGGCCTCTTGTCGGGGCGCGGCCCCCGAGCTCCACTGGGCGCCGCCGTTATGGCAACGGGGGCCGCGGCTGACGGCTTTACCTTGCTTCCGCCTCTGCTCTTGATCTTCCTGCCGCTTCCATAAGAAGCGACGCCAGATCCCGGCTGACCCCCTGGCTCGGAGGCCGGCAGTGAGTGCCAGCTCCGCCCTTCGGCTGCTCTAGCACACTTGTCCGCCAGGCTGAAGAGTTCTGAGACATCGCGAACCTCGCTAGTCACGAGCTTCTCGAGCATATTCTTGTCCCAAACGCCTTATCGGAACGCCACTACCACAGAAGCGTTCTGGATGTGTGGGATGGTGTTCCGCACCTGGGAGAACCGCTGGATGAAGGAGCGCAGCGACTCCCCTGGTTGTTGCTGGATGGCGTGGAGGTCGAGCTCCGTGCCAGGCCGGGTGTAGGAACTGCCGAAGTTGGCGACGAACTGCCAGCAGAGCTCTCCCCAGGAGGTTATGGAATCCTGGGGTAGGTTCATGAGCCAAGACCGGGCTGGGCCGGTCAAGGCGATGGGGAAATAGTTGGCCATGACAGCCTCATCCCCTCCTGCGGCGAGTACGGTGGTGGAGTAGATCTGGAGGAACTCCCCCGGGTTGATACTGCCGTCGTACTTTTCGGGCAGGTGCGGGCGAAACTTGCGCGGCCACTTCGCGAAGCGAAGGTGGTTTGCAAGAGCCGCACATCCTGCTCCTGTTGCCGCAGGTATTGGTGCCGCGAACGCTTGATTCGCACTTGGCACTGTGCACCCCGGTATGGGCAAGGCCGCACCATAGACCGGGGACGCCATTTGCAGGGCATATGGTTGTGGCATATGCTGTGCGGCGTACTCCTGGGGCAGAGCTCGCGTGGCGAAGATCTGCCCTTCAGGCTGGGTTGAGGCCGACGTCATGCTGTCGCCAGTCTCTTGGATGCGACGCCTCTCTCGACGTCGCTCGAGGAACACTCGAGCATCTTGGCCCAAGTGGCATCGCTCCAGCTCTGCCCTCAGGTCCGTCATCGGAGGCCTGGTGGAGCTGGAGTCCGCCGTCTGCCCGTCAACCGTGGGCGTGTGCGTCAGCGGCACTGCCGGTTGACTGGAGCGTCGTCCCCGCCGAAGTCGAGGGTTTGCGGCGGCGACGATGAGACGGTCTACCTCGCGAATCCACTGCTGGGTCGCTGCCTGAGGCGCGTCCCCAGCAGGCGGATGGTGCAGTAGCGCTCTTGCTGCGTCTAGCGCACCCCCACCGGGTACGCCCAGCGCTACTGATGAACTGACGCTGGTTGGATCCTGCATTGCCGGGGTCGGCGCTGCCAGAGCCGGTTGCTGGCTCCCAGCTTGTTCCGACACACTCCGTCCTGAGTGTGTCGACATGTACTCCCCCCTGGTCGCGGTTCGCCGCGGACGCGGGGGGGGGGGGGAGAGTTTGCCGCTGAAGGATGCTTGGTCATGTTCGTCGGCAGAAACTCATCGCGCAAGGGGAAAAGCCCCCTACCTGGCGCGCCAAATGTCGAAGTGTTCGGTCGACACTTCCCCCGGGCCTGCACTGGGCAGCCCGCGGAGGTTCTTTTTTTGGTGGGGCTAGTCCCTTGCGGAGAGCTTGAGCGTATGGACGAGTTAGTAAGAGCTTGACACGGCGAGTTTTACGTGGTTCAGGCCGCCGGAGCGTAAAACCCTACGTCCACGGCGAGCTATGGAGCTCGCTATATTGCTTGCTGCTCAGAACCGGAGTCCTGAGCTTGAGGATGAATTACAGCTTGGGGGTGAATGGCTAGCGTATGAGTTGCGGGAGTGCGAACCCTTGCTATCGTCGCCTACCCGAGTCTTTTATACTCCAAGACTCGGGTGGCTTACAAGGGGGGCCCGGGACCCGACAGGTGGTCCCGGGGAGATTGTCTGTCATCTACCGTGTCGGTACCTGCGATATGGGGTACCCCCGCGCACAGGGGAAAATGCCTAAGGAACTCGCCCTTCTCCGCAGGGAGAGCTCCGAAGGCGCCACGTGTAAAAGTCCCAAAACTTGTGAATAGAAAACTTGAGCTATGAATAAAGTTGAGTTTATATGCAAGAAATGGGACTTACAAAAACTTTTGTTTACTCATGAAAGTGTTGGCATGAGCAATAAAAACTTTAAATTCAGTTTGAATTAAGAGGGTCACTCCCAAAAGAGGAGGGGCCATCTCCAAAAAGTAAAATGCAAACTGATGTTTAAAAAGTTGTATTTGCAATGACCAACTCAAAGATCAGAGGACATATTGGAATTCATCAGGTCCAAATTAGGAGGGAGCCAAGTTTTGAGCAAATTTGGAGAAGCTTTGATATGAATATCAAAGGAACTTGTGAAATTCATCCAAATTTGAATTTAAACTTGAAACTGTGTCACAAATTGTCAAATGTCAAAATGGCTTTTGGATTTGGGTCCTGCATGGATGAATTTACAATGTGTCAAAAATTTGGAGATATTTTGGGGCAGAGGGGAGCTGTGGGCCCCACTGGTCAGTGGGAGGAGGGGGACCTAACTTACTGCCGAAATCACTCTGTTCTCAGTTCACACCCGAGCTTGCACCGAGCCACCGCGGGGCGCCACGCGCTGCCGACCGAGGAACCGGAAGCACCTCCCGAGCTGCTCCGGAGTCGGTTTGCTCGCGCCCTTATCAACCCCACCGAGTGAACGACGCTCCCGCAAACCGCCTCCCACAGCTGCCGTCGGTGACCTCGCGTTTTTCCTCACCGAGCTGCTGCCGCATGGAAGAACACGGTCGGTTCCTCGACGCCCGGTCAGCTCAACAAGTCGCACGCCGCGCTGATTCTCTCCACCATGTCGCCAGACCTCACTGAACGTGACCGACGCTAGAAATCGGTGCTAAACCCACGGGAACCCCGGCGGCGAGCTCAATCCTTCCCCACGGCACCGGGCAAAGTCGCCGCTGCAAGAATCCGTCGCCCAGCCACAACAGAGCACCTCCCGTTGAGTTGCAAAAGCGAAAAGGTGTGCCTGTAACTCTTCTTGCTTCACAGCAACGCCGGCAGCGTGCCACAGCCCATGCTCGCCGGAATTTAACTTTTCCCGCGGACATGCGATATGAACCGTAGGCAGCAAACCGAGAAATTTGGGAAGCAAGGTGCACCACTCGTCACCAGACCTAGAAACCCAGTTGTAGACATCCGTGCGGGCACGTGGGATCAAGAACTAGGGAGGACCGTTGAGGAAACCCTCGGTTCTTCGAATTTTTCCAGTTTTCCCCGAAATCGCCCTAGGTCGCACGGTGAGACCCTAGTTGCTGTCGTTTCTCGCGAGATCAGAGCCCTGGACGTTGCTCCCGAGGTGGTGGCGATGCTGTAGGAGCTAACCGGAGCAAGGTTAGAGCACTACAGTGCCCTAGCAACATCGCCGAAGTTGCCACAGCCGCTATCGCCCTTGCACCTAGGTTTCCGGCCATCGTCGAGCTGAGATAAGCCTGGCAACGTGTTCCTGGCACGAGAATACGTGGGGGCGGCGAGATCCAGCAAGTTCCGAGCACCGGAACCCACTCCCGGCGAGAGCTCCGGCGAGCTCGGCGGCGCGGGAGTGCGGGCGGCTGGAGGACGACGAAGACGGGGGCTGGCCCACGCGTCAGTCGCTGTTGCGAGGGAGTGGGATTTTCTGTGGCCTCGGATCGGTCTGTGACAACATGGGAAATAGTCTGTGGCCCCGTGTGGCTTGAGTTCGGCAGCTGACAAGTGGGGATGGGGCCACTGTCAGAGTTTAAACATTTCCCGAATTTAGTTTGAATTCCAGATTTAGTTCAAACTTTGGAACATCATAACTTTTGCTAGGGAGCTCCAAAATTAGTGATTCAAATTGGGTTGGATTCAGGATGAAAATCTCTATCCAAATATACAACCCAATTTTCATGAAAACCAATAGAAAATTCTGGAAAATTCTTTAAAGCTTTTCAGCAAAAGAATTTTAGAGGGAGTTTGGTCCATCCAAAATTCACCAAATTTTGCCAGGATATTCTTTAGGATAGTAGGAGACTCCTGTAAAAGTTTCAGCTCATTTGGAGTGGATTTAGTTAGAGTAATTCTAATTCTAATTTTCTGTATTCAAATAAATACAGAAATATTTTTAGAGAATTTCCAAAACTTGGAAATTCAGTTCTAGCCATTCTTTAGCTCCAAAAATCCTAGGAAAATTCATGCATACTCCCTGAGCTATGTATGAAATTATAGTTCACTTGAATTTGCATTAAAGTGCAAATTTAATCAGAATTAATTCCTTTTGCTTAAATGCTTAGGGAATTGTTCTGGGTGATCCACTTAGTAAAATGTTCTGAATTTTGGTCCAGGGGACTTTCTTGTGACAAAGAACTCCCAAGAAAATTCCCAGATCCATTGGAGCCCTGGATCATTAGTGTTCTGTTCAATCATTAGTTAATCCCCACCCAAGTGATGAACCCCACTTCTCACTTGATGATAGTGCTTAGACACAAACCCAAATCACTAGCACCAGTTTCATTTTAAATTCTTAAACAAAGTTCCAGTTTCAAACTTGTCTTTAGAACTTGTTAGCAAAAAGTTTTATAATTGAACATGTATGCATATTCATAACGTGTAGTGAGTAAACGTGGAGAAGTAAAGAAGAAGTGGAGCTTGGATCAAGGAGCAAGAAGGCAGGGATTAAGCTTCAAGTCAGCATCAGCAACTAACTTCAAACTTATCTGACTTTAGTCACCTGCAAAACCAAGGCAAGCCCCGGTTTGCACTTAAGTTGTTTTTAAAGTGTTTCCTTTGTTCACTACTTTTGGTCGAGGTTTGTATGTGCATTAGGTCCAGGATGTTTGATACTCCACTTGCATAACCAAACATGAACCCTGAGGTCAAGGGTAGAAGTGTGTCATCGCTGTAGAATAAGGCCGTGCTAAATAGGCTAGGACAGCCGGTAGAAGACGAGTAGTTGGAATCTACTCGCGAGCTTTGTTCCAGGACCACATAAGTGGGGATTGGAAAAGGTAGCAAACTAAAGTTTACGTTTCTAAAGATGAGACCGGGCAGAGGGGTTAGACAGCGACAAGACGAGGTATTGGTCGAGTAGCTCTGCCCGTGTCGGTCAAGGACCGAAGCGTATGCAGCCCTGGGAGCAAGTATTGAGTTGTGTACCGGATGCTTACTGACATATGGGAATCAGGAAACCGATGTACCAGGTTCACTGGGTTGTAGAGGCATACCACATCGTCTCGTTAGACCTATGAGCCCGAGACGGCGCGACCAGTTCTACAGTCTAGTGTCCTGAGAAAGGTTGCCACATACGACGTAATGAGGGACGCCAGAGTTGGGTCTTCAGAGGCGGGCGTATGTGTCGAGTTATCCGGGTAGTGTTTGATTCGAATCACCGTCCCTCGCGGTTATGAGTACCGCTTGCTCACTGCGCTGTGACGTAGTAATCAACTTGTGTGGAAACAGTTTGCAAAAGTATAACTGCTGCTATGATGATGTTAAGTTGCATGAAAACCATGTTTGAAGTAGAGGTAGAGCTAACTAAAGTTATTTTCTACCTTGGGGCAAGTAACATTGGAATGAAGCGTTTCTTGTTTGATTGTGGAGTTCCAATGTTGCTGATCGTAAGGTCATTATTAAAATGGCTAAAATTTGAAAGTTAAGGATGAACTTGTAGGCAAGTATTTTCGCAAATGACAGGCTTAGGTCCTAGGTTACTTTCATATAGAGTTCCATGCTTTAGGAGAGACGGTTAAGTCTTGCTGAGCCTTTGTGCTCACTCTTGCTATATAAGTGGTTTTGCAGGTAAACATCGACGCTATACAGAAGGTTGTCCGGTGAGACTCGGAAACTTCCGAGTCATGTCACCCTTGGAGAACCTAGCCGCTGCCATGTCTTCGTGTTGCTAGCGAGAGAAGTCCGCGGGCTGGATCTCTCCTCGAGTGCTTCTTAGATATTCATCGTGAGCTGTTTATAGACTTCCGCTGTAGCTATTTTGTGTAAATTATTTACAAAGAATAATTGTAAGCTTCCGCTTTGGATTTATGTAATACTGTGTTCCTTATATGTGTGCTGTTGGGTGCCGCATAACACGGCACCACCCAATGCGATTCCTCGAGCGAGGCAGCACGGCCCCGTGATCGGGATCGGGCCCCCTCAGCGTGGTATCAGAGCCGCATTGGTAATAGCACACGGAGTAAGGATCGTATTACGACAAAAACTTAGGATACGGTGAGGAAACGATATTAGGCCCACATAAGGACTATAGTAGTATAGTTACTTAAAGTGGCAAGACTAACCTATGTGTTCTACTTCTGAATTTTCATTATGTAACGACGCACCTACATTCTGGTAAGCATGGTAAGGAACGCCACCGAAAGCGGTTCAATTTCGGTTAGCTCCCCTGACGAGGAAAGTGGTTCAGGGTTAGATCTCACAGCTTGGTGTGAGATGTTAATATGAAACTCTTGGACTCTTCATGTTCCTGAGTTCATATGAAACGCTGATGCCTAGCGTGCATTAGGCAAGTAAGTGGAGACCCCATCGTGTGGTCAGTAACGCGATAGTGTGTTCGTCTGGAAATAGCCCAGGAGGACAGACGCAGCGCTTGCCATCGGCGTGCCCTGCAGGGCAGTAGGTGGTATCCGTTGGGTTGATAACATTACCAACCGTGATGACCCGTTCATGACATACTCGGGTTCCCCGTCGTGTGGTGTTGAAACACGATCGCGTACCTTGAAACGTGACTTAACTCAAGGAAGGCCGTATGACAATGATACAGGCGTTTGTATTTACTTTCAATTATGGAACTGCCTGAAATGAAATAACCTTTGAGTGCACCACTATTGAGTGATCTTCTGCAGGTACTAACCACGCACTTATCCCGTGTAGTACACGTGTGCAAGAGACCATCTTAGTGCCATTGATAAAACGGATATGCCGGTATAATCCGGTTTAGGATTTTCTTTTGGTGAGGCAACGTAGTACCGACATGTTCTTACGGTGCATCGACACCGTACTACACATAATAACCTCGTCCCTATGAAGAAATGATTCATGAACTAACTTTCAACTAAAAATGGAAGTTTGAAACAAGTATTAGCTACTGAACTCTTATTTTGAGCTAAGATTCAAATGAGAGTATAATTAGGCGTCAAAGTTTTCAAAAAACAGAGTGCTCTGTTTCTGGCAGGAATTCTTGATGGACTTTAACAGAGCATAACTCTGAGTAGCTTGACCCAATTATGGTCTATGATACAGTTCTGGAAAGATCTTTAAGTGCTCTACAATTTCTTTGTAGACCTCCAGAGCAAAATCACGCTTTAAGTTGGTGAAATGTCCAGTTGAAGGCAAACTGTTCAAAACCAGGACAGTAGCAAAAACCTCTCTGGACCTTTCTGTTTTTAAGCCATAACTTCCTGTAGGAAAAATCCTTAAAGAGCACATAAGTACTTGTTGGAAGGCTACTAAAGTTTACTAAAACTTTGGTATTGAACTCAAGTCAAGAATCTGTTGATAACTTGAGTAAAATTTGGAGTTTGTGTGAACTGGTCAGGGTAGTCCCGCTGATTAGTTAAGCGTACTTAAGATTTGTTTAAACATGAATGTGGTTATGCTTTCATAAAGTTCATGACATATTCATGTTTTACTTATCTTTACTTACTACTGAGATAGAATTTTGATAGACTCAAAATTTTGTTTCGTGCAGTATGGTACGTACACATTCTGAAATGGAGCTTGGAGGTTCAAGTCGAGGTGGGAATGACTCGACTTCATCACAAGAGCCATCGCCAACCGGATTGGCTGAAATTATGGCAAAGATGAATGAAACCCTCCAAACTCTAGTTCAGCAAGGCATAAATCGAGAAGCTCAACGTCACATGCCAACCCACAGCACGTATCTGGATTTCTTGGCGACACAACCGCCGGTATTCTCCGAGGCGGCTGACCATTGTGAAGCAAATCACTGGTTACGTGTCCTTGAGTCCAAGTTTGGGTTGATCCAATGTGATGAATTCTCGAAGACTCTATATGCCGCTCAGCAGCTTCACGGATTTGCTGGAGCATGGTGGGCAGAGTACCTTGCTGTTCAACCAGCAGGGCATCGTGTCACATGGGCGGAATTCCAAGCTGCATTCCGTGCTCGTTTCGTCCCTGCCGGCATAATGCAGACAAGTCATGATGAGTTCTGGAGTCTGAAGCAAGGGGACAGGAGTGTTATTGAGTATGCGAAGGAATTCAATCGCTTAGCTCAATATGTCCCTGACTATGTGAAGTCACCATCCATGAGGGGGTATCATTTTTATCGAGGGCTGACTGCTAGGCTGCGATGTGAATTGGCTCAAGTTAGCCAAGAGAATTTTGATGAGTTTGTGAGCTGTGCTATCGCTCAAGAATATTATTCCAACCTCTACCTCAAAGAAAAGAGGGAGAGGGACTCATCACAAGATGAAGACAGCCGTCTACCTCAGAAGTATCGGTGGGTAATCCGTTCACCTTCCGGTCGAGAGATTCCACAAGATGTGCAATCATTCTGGGAGTATGACGACTCTTCTACTCAACAGAGGTCTTATTCACCTCCACCGCAGCAGCAACATGTTTCTCTTGCACCTCAGTATCAACGAAGTGCACTAGAATATTATTACCCTCAAGAGGCTGAAAATGAACAAGGAGATTTCTCAGCTGAACCAAGTGCTGTCCCACTTCATGTTGTCAACAAGCTCAACGTCAATGAAGCAACTGAACCGAGCAGCAACATCATGTCTGCGGTTCCAGCACCAAAGGGTGATCTTGGACAGCCAAGAAAAGCTATGTCCAAAGTGGGGACAGTTAATTATGTGTCAGTCGATGATCTGCCAAAGGGAGGACCTGTTCTTGCCGGCAGGTTCACCTTAAATGACAAGCCGGTTGTCATTTTATTCGACTCTGGTGTGACACATAACTTCATTAGCAGGGCAATGGTGATCCGGGATCAGATCTCCACAACTGTCACAAAAGGTTCTTACCTTATTCATTCGCCAGGTGGAGACATATCAACTAATGAAGTCGTCTCTCGAGCACCACTCTGCTTGGGTGGAAAAATTTATCCTACCACCCTCATCATTCTCGAAGACCAGGGAATCAATGCCATATTGGGAATATCATGGTTGACCTTCCATAAGGCTGTCCTGGACATCGAGAACAGGAGTGTTCACTTGGACTCTCCACTTCACGGACGTCAAACTTTGTATCTCGGCGAAGTGGTTTCTAAAGGCCCGGAAGTATGTAATGCCGAGGTGTGCAAGTTAGAAGACATTCTGGTAGTCCGTGAATATCCGGATGTGTTTCCCGAAGATCTTCCAGGCTTACCACCTGAGCGCGAGGTGGAATTCAAAATAGAGTTGATACCGGGAACCACGCCGATCTCTCGGAGACCATACAAAATGGCTCCGAATGAATTAGCGGAATTGAAGGAGCAACTCAAAGATCTGATGGACAAGGGGTTTATTCGTCCAAGTTCATCACCATGGGGTTGCTCAGCTTTATTTGTGAAGAAGAAGGATGAGACGCTGAGGCTATGCGTCGACTATCGTCCTTTGAATGCTGTGACCATAAAGAACAAGTATCCACTACCAAGAATTGATATCCTCTTCGATCAGCTAGTGGGTGCTAAAGTCTTTTCTAAGATGGACTTAAGGTCGGGATATCATCAAATCAAGATTCGAGCGGAAGATGTCCCGAAAACAGCATTCTCGACAAGATACGGACTCTATGAGTATCTTGTCATGTCATTTGGGTTGACCAATGCTCCGGCCCACTTTATGTATCTTATGAACTCGGTGTTCATGCCGGAGCTGGATCAGTTCGTCATGGTATTCATCGACGACATCTTGGTCTACTCCAAATCTGAAGAGGAACACGCTAAACATTTGCATATTGTGCTCCAACGACTGAGAGATCACAAGCTCTATGCAAAGTTTAGTAAATGTGAATTCTGGATCAACCAAGTGCCATTTCTTGGGCACATTATTTCAGCTGAAGGCATTGCTGTTGATCCAAGCAAGATTGAACAAGTGCTGAAGTGGAAGTCTCCAACATCAGTCCATGAAGTTCGTAGCTTCTTGGGTTTGGCTGGATATTACCGGAGATTCATCCCGAGCTTCTCAAAAATCTCCAAACCTATGACTGAGCTACTGAAAAAGGGCATCAAGTATGATTGGAGCAAACCATGTGAGGAAGCTTTTCAAGGTTGGTGAAACACCTCACAACAGCCCCGGTTCTAGCGCAACCGGATACAACCAAGCCTTTTGATGTTTATTGTGATGCATCCGGCGTCGGGCTTGGTTGTGTACTCATGCAAGGAGGGTGTGTGGTTGCATATGGATCACGGCAATTACGGAATCATGAGCAACATTATCCAACTCATGATCTCGAACTGGCTGTCGTGGTGTTAGCTTTGAAGATGTGGAGACATTACCTATTGGGAAATCTGGTTCATCTCTACACCGACCACAAAAGTTTGAAATACATATTCACTCAGAAAGAGTTGAATATGCGACAACGGCGATGGTTGGAGCTGATCAAGGACTATGAGATTGAAATTCATTATCATCCGGGCAAGGCAAATGTGGTTGCCGATGCACTCAGCCGGAAGTCTCATATTCATAACCTAACCATCACGCCGATAGAAGAGGAAGAACCAAGTCTTTACTTGGTTCCATTTGGAGCTCTGCATAACCTAGCCCTCATACCCACAATAAAAGAGGAGGTTATGGCAGCTCAAAAGAAAGACAAGGGCATGGCTCATATCAGAAGGAGATTGAAGAACGGGGAAATGAAATGTTTCCGGTTAGATGATGAAGACACTCTATGGTTCAAGGACCGGATAGTCGTACCCCGTGATATGAGGCTGCGGAAGAAAATTTTGGATGAGGCTCACTTATCCAAATTTTCTATTCATCCGGGCAGCAACAAGATGTACCAAGAATTGAGGACTAAATTCTGGTGGACCCGGATGAAGAGAGAAGTTGCTAAATACGTATCAGAATGTGATACGTGTCGGCGAGTTAAAGCCGACCACATGAAGAAAGCGGGAACCTTACAACCGTTAAGCGTTCCGGCATGGAAGTGGAAGGATATTAGTATGGACTTCATCGTTGGACTACCTCTCACGGCTAATAAGCATGATTCGATTTGGGTAATCGTGGATTGGTTAACCAAATCAGCACGCTTCATTCCGGTGCGTACCAAATACAGCGCCAAAAAGTATGCGGAGTTGTACATAGCACGAATCTTTTGCTTGTATGGGGTTCCCCGTACCATTGTCTCCGACAGGGGATCGCTGTTCATATCCCATTTCTGGGAACAGCTACACACATCCTTGGGAACTAAATTGATTCGAAGCTCCGCGTATCACCCTCAAACCAATGGACAAACTGAGAGGGTGAATCAAATACTTGAAGATATGCTGAGAGCATGTGTCATCCACCACGGTAAGAGCTGGGATGATCACTTACCGTTGGCGGAGTTCTCATATAACAACGGGTATCAATCAAGTATCAAAATGGCGCCTTATGAAGCTCTCTACGGCCGGAAGTGCCGCACACCCTTGAACTGGTGTGAATCCGGCGAGAAAGTTATTTACGGGATTGATCTCGTAAATGAAGCAGAAGAGCGGGTAAGGCTTATTCAGGAAAATCTTAAAGCCGCTCAGTCTAGACAAAAGAGCTATGCGGATAAGAGACGTCGTCCTCTGGATTTCCATGTTGGGGACCACGTATACCTCCGCGTATCTCCGATGAAGGGCATTCACCGATTTGGAGTGAAAGGAAAATTAGCTCCACGCTTTATCGGTCCCTTCGTCATCATTGAAAGATGTGGACCCGTGGCATACCGTTTGGAGCTACCGGCAACCTTAGCCGAAGTGCATAACGTCTTCCATATATCTCAGTTGCGGAAGTGTGTAAAAGTTCCAACGGAGATTCTCATGGATGACGTAGCAGATTTGAAGCCGGACCTCACCTATGTTGAGCATCCAACCCGGATTATTGACGAAAAGACTCGCGAAACCAGGAATCGGACGCTGTGATTTTTCAAGGTGCTATGGGAAAATCACACGTCCGATGAAGCTACATGGGAAAGCGAGGAGTATTTGCAACGCAATCATCCGGAGTTGTTAGAGGCGTATGTTGAGTAACTGTCCTCTCCACGTTGTCCATAATCATGAATCTCGGGACGAGATTCTTTTTAAGGGGGGAGGAATGTAAAAGTCCCAAAACTTGTGAATAGAAAACTTGAGCTATGAATAAAGTTGAGTTTATATGCAAGAAATGGGACTTACAAAAACTTTTGTTTACTCATGAAAGTGTTGTCATGAGCAATAAAAACTTTGAATTCAGTTTGAATTAAGAGGGTCACTCCCAAAAGAGGAGGGGCCATCTCCAAAAAGTAAAATGCAAACTGATGTTTAAAAAGTTGTATTTGCAATGACCAACTCAAAGATCAGAGGACATATTTGAATTCATCTGGTCCAAATTAGGAGGGAGCCAAGTTTTGAGCAAATTTGGAGAAGATTTGATATGAATATCAAAGGAACTTGTGAAATTCATCCAAATTTGAATTTAAACTTGAAACTGTGTCACAAATTGTCAAATGTCAAAATGGCTTTTGGATTTGGGTCCTGCATGGATGAATTTACAATGTGTCAAAAATTTGGAGATATTTTGGGGCAGAGGGGAGCTGTGGGCCCCACTGGTCAGTGAGAGGAGGGGGACCTAACTTACTGCCGAAGTCACTCTGTTCTCAGTTCACACCCGAGCTCGCACCGAGCCACCGCGGGGCGCCACGCGCTGCCGACCGAGGAACCGGAAGCACCTCCCGAGCTGCTCCGGAGTCGGTTTGCTCGCGCCCTTAACAACCCCACCGAGTGAACGACGCTCCCGCAAACCGCCTCCCACAGCTGCCGTCGGTCACCTCACGTTTTTCCTCACCGAGCTGCTGCCGCACGGAAGAACACGGTCGGTTCCTCGACGCCCGGTCAGCTCAACGAGTCGCACGCCGCGCTGAGTCCCTCCACCATGTCGCCAGACCTCACTGAACATGACCGACGCAAGAAATCGGTGCTAAACCCACGGGAACCCCGGCGGCGAGCTCAATCCTTCCCCACGGCACCGGGCGAAGTCGCCGCTGCAAGAATCGGTCGCCCAGCCACAACAGAGCACCTCCCGTTGAGTTGCAAAAGCGAAAAGGTGCGCCTGTAACTCTTCTTGCTTCACAGCAACGCCAGCAGCGTGCCACAGCCCGTGCTCGCCGGAATTTAACTTTTCCCGTGGACATGCGATATGAACCGTAGGCAGCAAACCGAGAAATTTGGGAAGAACGGTGCACCACTCGTCACCAGACCTAGAAACCCAGTTGTAGACATCCGTGCGGGCACGTGGGATCAAGAACTAGGGAGGACCGTTGAGGAAACCCTCGGTTCTTCGAATTTTTCCAGTTTTCCGCGAAATCGCCTTAGGTCGCACGGTGAGACCCTAGTTGCTGTCGTTTCTCGCGAGATCAGAGCCCTGGACGTTGCTCCCGAGGTGGTGGTGATTCTGTAGGAGCTAACCGGAGCAAGGTTAGAGCACTACAGTGCCCTAGCAACATCGCCGAAGTTGCCAAAGCCGCTATCGCCGTCGCACCTAGGTTTCCGGCCATCGTCGAGCTGAGATAAGCCCGGCAACGTGTTCCTGGCACGAGAATACGTGGGGGCGGCGAGATCCAGCAAGTTCCGAGCACCGGAACCCACTCCCGGCGAGAGCTCCGGCGAGCTCGGCGGCGCGGGAGTGCGTGCGGCTGGAGGAAGACGAAGACGGGGGCTGGCCCACGCGTCAGTCGCTGTTGCGAGGGAGTGGGATTGTCTGTATCCTCGGATCGGTCTGTGACTACATGGGAAATAGTCTGTGGCCCCGTGTGGCTTGAGTTCGGCAGCCGACACGTGGGGATGGGGCCACTGTCAGAGTTTAAACATTTCCCGAATTTAGTTTGAATTCCAGATTTAGTTCAAACTTCGGAACCTCATAACTTTTGCTAGGGAGCTCCAAAATTAGTGATTCAAATTGGGTTGGATTTAGGATGAAAATATCTATCCAAATATACAACCCAATTTTCATGAAAACCAATAGAAAATTCCGGAAAATTCTTTAAAGCTTTTCAGCAAAAGAATTTTAGAGGGAGTTTGGTCCATCCAAAATTCCCCAAATTTTGCCAGGATATTCTTTAGGATAGTAGGAGACTCCTGTAAAAGTTTCAGCTCATTTGGAGTGGATTTAGGTAGAGTAATTCTGATTCTAAATTTCTGTATTCAAATAAATACAGAAATATTTTTAGAGAATTTCCAAAACTTGGAAATTCAGTTCTAGCCATTCCTTAGCTCCAAAAATCCTAGCAAAATTCATGCATACTCCCTGAGCTATATATGAAATTATAGTTCACTTGAATTTGCATGAAAGTGCAAATTTAATCAGAATTAATTCCTTTTGCTTAAATGCTTAGGGAATTGTTCTGGGTGATCCACTTAGTGAAATGTTCTGAATTTTAGTCCAGGGGGCTTTCTTGTGACAAGGAACTCCCAAGAAAATTCCCAGATCCATTGGAGCCCTGGATCATTAGTGTTCTGTTCAATCATTAGTCAATCCCCACCCAAGTGATGAACCCCACTTCTCACTTGATGATAGTGCTTAGACACAAACCCAAACCACTAGCACCAGTTTCATTTTAAATTCTTAAACAAAGTTCCAGTTTCAAACTTGTCTTTAGAACTTGTTAGCAAAAAGTTTTATAATTGAACATGTATGCATATTCATAATGTGTAGTGAGTAAACGTGGAGAAGTAAAGAAGAAGTGGAGCTTGGATCAAGGAGCAAGAAGGCAGGGATTAAGCTTCAAGTCAGCATCAGCAACTAACTTCAAACTTATCTGACTTTAGTCACCTGCAAAACCAAGGCAAGCCCCGGTTTGCACTTAAGTTGTTTTTAAAGTTTTTCCTTTGTTCACTACTTTTGGTCGAGGTTTGTATTTGCATTAGGTCCAGGATGTTTGATACTCCACTTGCATAACCAAACATGAACCCTGAGGTCAAGGGTAGAAGTGTGTCATCGCTGTAGAATAAGGCCGTGCTAAATAGGCTAGGACAGCCGGTAGAAGACGAGTAGTTGGAATCTACTCGCGAGCTTTGTTCCAGGACCACATAAGTGGGGATTGGAAAAGGTAGCAAACTAAAGTTTACGTTTCTAAAGATGAGACCGGGCAGAGGGGTTAGACAGCGACAAGACGAGGTCTTGGTCGAGTAGCTCTGCCCGTGTCGGTCAAGGACCGAAGCGTATGCGGCCCTGGGAGCAAGTATTGAGTTGTGTATCAGATGCTTACTGACATATGGGAATCAAGAAACCGATGTACCAGGTTCACTGGGTTGTAGAGGCATACCACATCGTCTCGTTAGACCTATGAGCCCGAGACGGCGCGACCGGTTCTACAGTCTAGTGTCCTGAGAAAGGTTGCCACATACGACGTAATGAGGGACGCCAGAGTTGGGTCTTCAGAGGCGGGCGTATGTGTCGAGTTATCCGGGTAGTGTTTGATTCGAATCACCGTCCCTCGCGGTTATGAGTACCGCTTGCTCACTGCGCTGTGACGTTGTAATCAACTTGTGTGGAAACAGTTTGCAAAAGTATAACTGCTGCTATGATGATGTTAAGTTGCATGAAAACCATGTTTGAAGTAGAGGTAGAGCTAACTAAAGTTATTTTCTACCTTGGGGCAAGTAACATTGGAATGAAGCGTTTCTTGTTTGATTGTGGAGTTCCAATGTTGCTGATCGTAAGGTCATTATTAAAATGGCTAAAATTTGAAAGTTAAGGATGAACTTGTAGGCAAGTATTTTCGCAAATGACAGGCTTAGGTCCTAGGTTACTTTCATATAGAGTTCCATGCTTTAGGAGAGACGGTTAAGTCTTGCTGAGCCTTTGTGCTCACTCTTGCTATATAAGTGGTTTTGCAGGTAAACATCGACGCTATACAGAAGGTTGTCTGGTGAGACTCGGAAACTTCCGAGTCATGTCACCCTTGGAGAACCTAGCCGCTGCCATGTCTTCGTGTTGCTAGCGAGAGAAGTCCGTGGGCTGGATCTCTCCTCGAGTGCTTCTTAGATATTCATCGTGAGCTGTTTATAGACTTCCGCTGTAGCTATTTTGTGTAAATTATTTACAAAGAATAATTGTAAGCTTCCGCTTTGGATTTATGTAATACTGTGTTCCTTATATGTGTGCTGTTGGGTGCCGCATAACACGGCACCACCCAATGCGATTCCTCGGGCGAGGCAGCACGGCCCCGTGATCGGGATCGGGCCCCCTCACCACGCGTCCGGCGGGGCCGGACCTCCCTCTCCTCAGAGGAGAGCTCCGGGCCCGCCACGTGGCATACAGAGGCCGGACCTCCCCCTCTGCGGGAGAGAGGTCCGAAGGTGCCACGTATCTGGCAGGGCCGGACTTCCCTCTCCTCAAAGAGGAGCTCCGGACCTGTCACGTGGCCGACAGAAGCCGAACCTCCCCCTCCGTGGGGAGAGGTCCGGAGGCTCCACGTGCCCCGCGGGCCGGACCCTCCTCTCCTCTGAGAAGGGCTCAGGGCCCGCCACGTGGCCAGAAGAACGGCGCTGCCTGCCCCCGAGCGATAGGCAGCAGGCGTAAAGACGCCCCATACCTTGCCCGTACAAGGTATTCAAGGCCCGCGTCTTCCCGAGACGTGGAGACGCGGAGCACGCCTCTGTCAGGTGCCGTTGCACCCAGTCGCATCACAGACTGGCGCGCGGTGTCAGAACCTGCCAGCCAATAAACACCGCGACAAGACATCCCATGCCGCCTGCGCCGTCATCAACCACTACGACTAGCGTGTGGCATGGGCAGGGCGGCAAGACGGAGACTCGGAAGCCTTTGCCAGAGACAACTACCGGCATAACTGCAGGTACGGTAGATAACAGTCAATCTTCCCGGGACCACCTGTCGGGTCCCGGGCCCCCTTGTAAGCCACCCGAGTCTTGGACTATAAAAGGCTCGGGTAGGCGACGATAGCAAGGGTTCGCACTCTGCAACTCATACGCTAGCCATTCACTCCCAAGCTGTAACTCACCCCCAAGCTCAGGACTCCGGCCCTGAGCAGCAAGCAATACAGCGAGCTCCATAGCTCGCCGTGGACGTAGGGTTTTACGCTCCGGCGGCCTGAACCACGTAAAACTCACCGTGTCAAGCTCTTACTAACTCGTCCATCTGCGCAAGCTCTCCGCAAGGGACTAGCCCCACCGAAAAAAGAACCTCCGCGGCCTGCCCAGTGCAGGCCCGGGGGAAGTGTCGACCGAACACTTCGACATTTGGCGCGCCAGGAAGGGGGCTTTTCCCCTTGCGCGACGAGTTTCCGCTGACAAAGATGACCAAGCTCCCTTCAGCGGCAAACTCTCCCCCTCCGCATTCACGGCGAACCGTGACCGGCGGGGAGTACATGTTGACACGCTCAGGGCGGAGTGTGTCGAAACGAGCTGGGAGCCAGCAACCGGCTCTGGCAGCGCCGACCCCGGCAATGCAGGCTCCAACCAGCATCAGGTCTTCAGTAGCGCTAGGCGTACCCAGTGGGGGTGCGCTAGCCGCAGCGAGAGCGCTACTGCACAACCCGCCTGCTGGAGACGCACCTCAGGTAGCGACCCAGCAGTGGATTCGCGAGGTAGACCGTCTCGTCGTCGCCGCCGCAAACCCTCGACTTCGGTGGGGACGATGCTCCAGTTAACCGGCAGTGTCGCCGACGCGCACGGCCACGGTTGACGGGAAAACGGCGGGTTCCAGCTCCTCCAGGCTCCCGTCGACGGACCTGAGAAGGGAGCTGGAATGGTGCCACTTGGGACAGGATGCCCGGGTGTACCTCGAGCGACGTCGAGAAAGGCGTCGCAACCATGAGGCTGGCGACAGCATGTCGTTGGCCTTGACACAACCTGGAGGGCAGATCTTCACCACGCGAGTCCTGCCTCAGGCACACGCCGCGCAGCATATGCCACAACCATATGCGCCTCAAGCAGTGCCCCCGGTCTATGGTGCAGCCTTGCCCATACCAGGGTGCACGGTACCAAGTGCGAACCAAGTGTTTGCAGCACCAATACCTGCGGCAGCAGGAGCAGGATGTGCAGCCCTGGCACCCTACCTTCGCTTCGCGAGGTGGCCGCGCAAGTTTCGGCCGCACCTGCCCGAGAAGTACGACGGTAGCGTCAACCCGGTGGAGTTTCTCCAGATCTACTCCACCGCCGTACTTGCCGCAGGAGGGGATGAGGCTGTCATGGCCAACTACTTCCCCGTCGCCTTGACCGGCCCAGCTCGGTCTTGGCTCATGAATCTCCCCCAGGGGTCCATAACCTCCTGGGGAGAGCTTTGCCGGCAGTTCGTCGCCAACTTCGGCAGCTCCTACACCCGGCCTGGCATGGAGCTCGACCTCCACGCCATCCAGCAACAACCAGGGGAGTCGCTGCGCTCCTTCATCCAGCGGTTCTCCCAGGTGCGGAACACCATCCCACACGTCCAGAACGCCTCTGTGGTGGTGGCGTTCCGGCAAGGCGTTCGGGACAAGAAGATGCTCGAGAAGCTCGCGACTAGGGAGGTCCGCGATGTCTCAGAACTCTTAAGCCTGGCGGACAAGTGTGCCAGAGCAGCCGTAGGGCGGAACTGGCACTTTCTGCCGGCCTCCGATCCAGGGGGTCAGCCAGGATCCGGCGACGCTTCATATGGAAGCGGCAGGAAGATCAAGAACGGAGGCAGAAGCAAGATAAAGTCGTCAGCTGCGGTCCCCGTCGCCACAACGGTGGAGCCCAGTGGAGCTCGGGGGCCGCGCCCCAACAAGAGGCCGCGACAATCACCAGCCCCAGACGGGGGCCAGGATGAATTATGCCCTGTGAATGGCACCAGTTATCATACCGCTGCCGAATGCCGGGAAATCCAGAAGCTCGCGGAGCGCTTCCAGAAAGGGAAGCAGCCCCTGACTGATGCCCCACCCTACCGTCAAAGGGAGGGCAAGCAGAAGGTCGAAACCCTGGACAGCGTCGACCGCCAGGTGGAGTTCCAGGAGCTTCAGCGCGCCGTAAATGCAGTGTGCAATCATGGGAGCTCCAGCTCCAGTGATGACGAGCACCGGAAGATGCTCTATGTCATCTTCGGCGGGTCCGCTGACCCCCCGTCCCGAAGCGCGGCTAAGGCCTGGCGCCGAGCGGTAGCGTTGGTGGCTCCCCTCCCAGGTGCGGCACCGCACCTCAGGTGGATGGGAACCCCCATCAGCTTCGATGACACCGACTGCCCCAGGAACATGGCTGGGGCTGGCCAACTACCGTTCGTGGTGGCCCCCACCATCGCCAATATGAAGATGTACCACATTTTGGTGGATGGCGGGGTTGGACTGAACCTCATCAGTCGCGGAGCCTTCCAGAGGCTGCAGATCCCGATGGCCAAGCTCACCCCATCGAGCCCGTTCTCAGGGGTAGGGCCGGGAAAGGTCGTTCCCTACGGCCACACCAGCCTCCTGGTGACCTTTGGGGCACCAGACAGCTATCGGACAGAGTACATTCTGTTCGACGTGGCCGAGATTGACCTCCCATTCAACGCCATAATCGGCAGGCCAGCCCTGTACCGATTCATGGCAGTAGCCAATGTAAGGGCCTCAGTTTTTGACACACATTTGCAGTGTTCATCACCACACCACACACCTCATTTGAGGAAGAATGATGAACACAAATGAAGAGCAAGTAACAATTATCAACATGCTCATTAGAGAACAAACTTACACATTGCAAAAGTGGTATTTCCCACATGTGATATAGATGGGCTGGACATATGAAAACTCCTACACTTTGCTAAGGATGTCCATGCCAAGTTTCACCCAAATTCAAAACCTTTTTGGGGTCATTTTGGGTATAGATAGGAAGAGGGCAGTTTGAAACCATATTCAAATTCAAACTGTTTTTATCCCATGAATTTAAAAGTGGAAGGCATATTCTTACTCAGCACATTTTTGTGAGCTCACACACCAATTTTCACTCCATTTGGAGTTGATCTTGACATGAGCTAAGGGGGAGATATTCAAACTTTATTTGAATTTCAAACTGAACTTGTGCTGAAATTCATTCAAACCAAACCTCATTTGAACTTTGATCTATTCAAATGGCTCATGGGTGAATAATTTGAATTGCCAAGGGTAGTATGGGGTTCACTGTTTACAACAGTGATTAGGAGTAAATTTCAGAGGTTAAAACTGGAGGTGGGACCCACATGTCAGCCACTGCTCAGATCAAACCGACTGAGACTTTTTCACTCGGGTCGCCGAGCCGCAGCGGTGATCACCACCGAGGCCAGCCGCCGCGCCACCAGCTGCTTGCCCACGCGCGGGCGTGAGGCGGTGCAGAGCCTTCTTAAGGCGCCTGCCCCCTCCTCGGCCGAGGTACCGCCGTTCTTCCCCGCAAGAACTCAGCGCCGGCCGAAAAACTTCCGCCACTCGGACTTGATCGGAGAACACCGATCGCAGCTCCCTCCGTCCACTCAAGAGCCCCAGCAAGGTACTAGAGACCTTCCTCCGTCCTCCCCGTTGCTAGAATTCGGTTGGAACCGATTGATATCGGCTGTGCCGAAAGATCAAACTCGGGACTTGGAACCGCCGCACCTCGGGCTCCCATGGACAGCCCAACCAGGGCGTTGTCATGCCCGAGCCAAGGTACCCTTGGACGCGCTGGTGACCGGTGCTGCTCATCCCCGAGCCACAGCTCGAGTGGTTGCTCACCGGCGGCGAATTTCCATTTTTCCCCTTTCTGTGTGCAGAACGACCTTCGGGTACGATTCTGTTTAATTCGTGCTCTAGAAAGGATTAGAGGGCCTCAAGCCGCTCTCACACGAGCTAGACACAGTAACGCACAAGATGCCTTCACAACTCTGGGCCGGAGAACCTCTGTGCCCGCCGTAATTTAAGGTCTACTAATGGCGGAACGAACGGGCGGCATCGGGCGCACGGTGAGGACCTATTTCGGGCCTTCCCCGAGCTGCCTCGAGCTCATGTCGACCTTCTCTGAGGTCCACTGATGCTCCCTGACCGATTTCCCAAGTAGCTGAGGCGCTAGAGAAGTCAGCCGACATGGCCGAAGTCATTCCGAGGTGGCGGCTCGTCGCCGACCATGCTCCGGCCGTTGTCATGAGCAGCTGACCCTCGGATCCTATTCCCCGAGTAAAAGTAGGCAGGGGCGGCCAGAATCGAGAAGTTTGGAGCTGTACAGCAGCCGGCGGCGAGCTCTCCGGCGAGATCCCTCGGCGGCGGGGCGCGGGTGTCGCGAGGTTGAAGAAGGGGGTGGACCCCAGCTGTCAGCGGGAGATATTTTGAATCGGGATCCGGCTGCGGCTGGGATCGGGTGTGCTGGCGCGCAAAATCCTTGTGGGCCGCGATGTGCCATCGCCTAGGCGTGCGACGCGTGTCCCCTGGGCCCACGCGCGAGTTTAAACTTTTCCCCGATTTTCAGATCTCCTTCAAACTTCAAATCCTCATAACTTTGGCTAGAAAGCTCCAAATTGAGTGAACCAAATTTTGCTGGATTCAGCTCTCTGAGTACTTTCCAGAAAATCAAGCTTCACTTCATGAAATTCCTTATTTCTCCAGAATTAATTCCTCAAAGTTTGAACTGTTAGGAATTTTAACTGGAGAATCCTTTGGAGGAAAATCCTGAAATTTTACTGAGATGTTCACCAAAATATCCTTGAGCTACCATAAAAATTTCAGATCCATTTGAGCTCATTTAATCCACCTAATGGTGTGATTAGTGAAACTGTTCCAGAGAAAATAGAAAATGTTCAGAAACATTTTCAGAATTTTCTCTGAAATTGTTTGGCTCATATCTTTAGTTAGGAACCCCCAAATTAAGTGAGACCAACTCCATTAGAACCCTCTAAAAATCTAGTTTTAAGAAAGTCATAGTTTGTTTCATGAAAGTCTTTAGAACACCATAAAAGCCTTTAATTAAGGTCAAGGACATAATTAATTGTGGAGGGTTCAATTGAGCTTTGCTGCAACTAAAACTTGACCAAGTCTCTGTTTAGGTTGTAACCAAGCCATAGTAAAAGTTTCACAGTCATTAGGTCTGTCTAGCAAAGGTTATAAGCTTCACAAGTTCAAACTTAATAAATGCATTTAAATTAATACATGTATGTCTTATATCATGTAGTCGCTAAGGTCGAGGAGGAACCCGAAGTCCTAGACTTCGTTACTCCGGAGGAGCAGCTAGCCTACGACCAAGAGCAGCAAGGCAAGCTCCGGTTTGCATTATCCTTTTTACAAATTTTTATTGTTTTGAGCACATACTTGTTTCCTTTGTTCTGTGCATTAGAGTCTTGTTTGGAAATCCAACTGCATAGCCGAGAAAACCACGGGTTGGGTTTAGGATTGCAAACCCCGTTAGCTACTGCAATGCTAAGGTAGAGTAGGATTCGGTACAAGTCGAGTAGTTGGAACTACTCGCGAGAATAGGCTAGAGGCACATTGCTCGGGTAGAGATAGCACATGACACACATGGCAAGAAAATGAGACCGAGCGGAGAGTAAGGGCAGCAGGACTTTGGGGCCTGTGTGCTGTAGCTCCGCTTGTGTCGATTGAGGACCGAGCCGTGTGCGGGCCTGTTGAACAAGCTAGAACAGTACCGAAGACCTACTGGCTATATGGGAACCGGGAAACTGATGTAACTCGGGTAGCTGGGTATTGAGGCATTGCCCGTCGTTCAGAGGGTAGGTTGAGAGCTCGAGGTGTAAATCGGCTGGCGGCACAGAGATGCGCGTGCAGAGACCTCTTGCTCGGGACGATGGGACCGGTTCAATATTTGGCTGACGGGTGAAAGGTAGTTGCGTACGGCATCCGTGATGGTTGTTGTAGGCAACATCGAGTACGGGCGTACGTGACGGGTTGTTCGGGTAAGCCTGCAGGTGTAAATCGATTATAATCGCCGTCCCTCGCGGTCAGTGAGTACCACTTGTTCACTGTACCGTGACGTAGAATGAACAGGCTAGTTACATGTTAAAATGTTGCTGATTGAAAGATGGACATTGATTGTTAATGATATGCTGTAGCTTAGGGCTAACTAAAGTTCTTTTCAACTTTAGGCAAAGTACATGAGAGAAATGCGTTTCTTGTTTGATTGCGGCTCTCTCATGTACCTTCGCGTAAGGTTCTCCACAACCTGCTGCTAAAACTTGAAAGTAAGGTTCTACTAATTAGGCGAGTCCTTGCAAATGATTTTTACCTCATGTAACCCATTACCCTCATGTAGAAGTTCCATGTTTAGGTGAGACGGGTCAGACTTGCTGAGCCTTCGTGCTCACTGCTTGTGTTTGAAGCTTTTGCAGGGTTCTATGAGGAAGGGACTCCCGAAGAGGAGACGGAACCCAAGGAGGGGAACCCCGTCGAGTGGGAGTCGTGCACGCCGCAGAGTTAGTGTGCGTGTGTGCTAGCAAGGACACGTTCAAGGGCTGAACGTGCACTTGATGCTTAGTCTACGCCCGCGAGTGTGGACTAAACTTATTTTGATGTAAACATGTTCATAAACTTGTTTATGTAATAAAATTTCCGCTTCCGCTTTGCACCTTTGACGTGTGTTATACGGTGCTGTGCAACGCAGCACCCCTCAGCGTGATCCTGGCTCGACAGGACCTTGGGGTCGTGTCAGCGTTGGTATCAGAGCTCGCTTGAGGTTTAACACAGTACAAAGGTCTTCTTTTTCAAAAATCCAGTGAGGAACGAGTTAGTAGCCCGTATAAGGATGTTATTAGTATTTAGAAAGTGGCTTATTAACCTAATTGTTATGTCGGAAAATCGTGCATCTCGGGACGTTCATGTCTTGGGGGGTGCACGTAAGCGCTGTCCACCAGTGCGCACAAGCTGAAGGGTGGAGCCCCACGGGTGGCAGGTAACCCGACCCGCTTTGATATCCTCTACGACTCTTCATGTCATTTGGGGTATTCGAGCAACGTCTGTCCCTGGCGTGCATGGTGCAACTTGGGAGACCCCGTCACGTGGTCTAAAACATGAACACGTAACTCAAGGCGTGGTTGGCTTGAGAACATTCGGGCGAGTGATGACGGCCGGGTGTACTAACTGTATGGATTCCGGGCTCGGTGTGCAGCCGAGTCTGATGATTGTTTGAGTTTCTGCAGGTAGCCTGACCACGAAACGGTAGACGTGTAGCATTCGTGTGTGAGTGACGTTTAGTGCCACGGAAATAACGAAGCCGGCTAAGTCCGGTATAGGTTTTTCTTTGTGAGGACGTAGTACCGACATAATCTGGTGATGCATCGACGTCACACCCAACTAAATGAACAAATTCATTTAAAACTTGAAAGTTTTGCTGCAAAGTAGTAAAACTTGATGTAACTCCTTCCCTTGAACAGGATATTCAAAGTTAACATGTTTTCAACTTATAGGTTGTTAAGGACAGAGCACTCTGTTTTCAGCTGAATCAAGGCTGAAGTTAATCAGAGGCTATAGGTTGAGTTCTTTCGAGATTGGGGTCGTATGATACATTTCTGGAAAGCTTTGGAAGAGCTTTACAACTTTTCTGTTGAGGTCCAGAGGTGTTTCATCACTTAACCACTCGAAAAATGCAGTAGAGTTGGAACTGTCCAGAAAACAGGACAGGGTAAAGACTCTCTGTAGACTCTCTGTAAATTAAGCATAACTTCCTGCATAAAAATCCAAAAATAGGAAATGAGGTACTTCTGGAAAGCTTATGAGATGGGTTACGACTTTGTAACAGAAAGTTTTGTCAGATTGGGAACAGAATTAACTGGGATTCTTGGATCAATTCAGTGCCTAAAGCAGGGAGGTGCTGTCCAATTGATTCCAGAAATTCTGTTAACTTTGACATCTCATAACTTTTGAAACAGGACAGATCTGAGGACAAGCAAACACTTTCTGGAAAGATATTGAAGTTAGCTTTAACTTTGATGTTGAGCTCCAGAATTAGTTTTGCTGTTAACATGGCCTAAATCAGGTTGAAATGGAAACTGGTCAGGGCTGTCATGGGAACAGCAGATCAGCAGTCAAATTTGTTTAAAATTTGAACTATGTTTCCAAGTTTTATGGGATCAATGACATGTCTTATGTTATAACTCCATGGTTTACTGTTTAAATAAATATTTGACATTTCTCAAATATATTTTTACATATGGCAGCAGATAAACAGTTGGAGAACGGGTGGGTAGTTTCCCACTGTTCTGACCGTAGCGGCTACCCGGAAGCATTGTGGCAAATGCTCCAATATTTCGGGTACAATCAGATGCCGCAGTACGTCGCCAAAGAAGATGGCGATGGGGGGAACAAGACGTGGACGATCCATGTCGAGGTTCCTGCAGGACCTACGCCACCCGGTTGGGTGCCATTCACCGTCACGGTGAGAGGAAGACAACCGGAAGGGATGTGGCAAGTGGCAGCCCGTGACACTATGTCACGTTTCTGCCAACTACACGTGCAGGCTATGGAGGGCACTCCATATGCACTCGTTCCGGTGGAGGGACGAGATCAGCATGTGTGGGAAGAGAGGTACCTGGAGGCAACAGACCCGAATTGCCCAAGGTACAACACCGTGGAGGCAAACCTCAGCCTCCAAATGAGGGCGGGAAACGCTGTGATGGACAGCCAAGCTGTTCATACGGAGCATCTCGCCACCAAGCTCAAGGAGAGCACAAGCCTTGGAGATCATTTCGAGAGTGCTCACAGCGCACTCTGCAATGTGCTCCTTCCGACGATCAAGCGACTGAATGAACAACACAATCAGTTGCGTCGTCTGAAGAAGGCAAAGAAGAAGAGCCGTGTTGACATCGCGGCGTTGCAAGAGCTGGTGCAGACCCTAACCCAGCAGAATGAGGACCTTGCTCAAGAGCGGGACGACGCTATTGAGGAAGGACAAGGCTGGGAAGAGGACTACAACCAGGCTATGGACGAGGTGCATGCATTGCAGGACCTCGTGCCCCCGGTGTTAGGCATACCGGTGGTCTTGGGTCTTCCAGCAATGGGAGAACCCGGAATGGGAGAAGAGGTGGTAGATCCAGAGCCACCAGCAGAAGTACCGGAGGAGGACGACCCACAGGAGGTCGAGTTCTACTCTGAGTAGGGGGTTACGGTTGCCAAGTAGGGCAGCTAGGGTAGCGTAACCCAACTTTTGTAATCAGTGACATGTCGTGTAGACAGTAGCGTATGTATAGGTAGTGACGACATGAGCACGACTTCTCGGAGACCCGAGAATAATGTATCTTGTATAAAGTTTATGCTTTATCAATATATGTGAATGTTGTGCAAATTAATCATGTGTCACTTCAATACCTACTGTTGCTTATGGAATTTTAAGTAAGACATGTGCTAATCGCTGCGGTTTCGAATTTCAGAATGACGCGTACTCGTGCCAACCCTGACGTTGGGGGTACCAGCCAAGGGGGAGAGACCTCCCAACCACCTCCCGAGGACTCCTCGGGACAGCAGCAGCAACAGCAACAGCAAACACCGCCACCACCACTGCCAACGGTTACATTGGCCGACATTGTCGCGGCAATGGCGGGCTCGCATCAGCAGCACACAGAGTTGCTGCAGACTCTCATCGCCAATACGTCTCGCCCAGAGAGACGTCAAGATCGTGAGGAGCGCCAACAGAGCTCCTACTCCGACTTCCTGGCAACTCATCCCCCTGTATTCTCAAGGGCGGATGAACCACTTGACGCAGACAACTGGCTCCGCGCCATAGAGATGAAGTTCGGGCTGCTCCAGATCAGCGAGCAGCGCAAGACTCAGTTCGCGGTCCAGCAGCTCCAAGGATCCGCGAGCGCGTGGTGGGCCAACTTCTGTGCTTCACAGCCCACCGACCGAGTGATGACCTGGGCGGAGTTCCGGACGGCCTTCAGGGCCTATCATATACCGCCAGGTCTGATGAAGAGGAAGACGCAGGAGTTCTTACACCTGCAACAAGGGAGCCGGAACGCGCTGGAATACTCCAGGGCATTTAACGATCTCGCGCTATATGCGTCGTATCATGCTGATACCGACGAGAAGCGGCGAGACCACTTTTACCAGGGGCTTAACCCGCTCCTGAAGGACAAATTGGCGATGTTCAATCGCGGCAGCCTCAACGACATCATTGATGCTGCGATTGTTCAGGAGGACTCCGGCAAGGAGTTATCGGCGGCGGAGAGAAAGCGAAGCGCGCCGCAGAGCAGTGGAGAAGGAGGCGGTCCTTCTCAGAAGTTTCGGATGGTGAATCGCCCACCATCAGGTCCACGCTGGCAACCACCACAGCGGTCGATGCCGTTCCGCAGTCGGCCGTACTCTTCACCGGCATTCCGGCCGGCACTGCCAGCACCACCGCAACAACAACAGCAGCAGCGGGCGATGCCGCGTGCGTTTGCACCTCCGCAACGCATGCCGGGCTTTCGTCCACCGAGTACTCCACCAGCAGCGGCCACATGTTACAAGTGTGGTCGTCCAGGACACTTCGCGAGCAGTTGCCCGGAGAGGCAAGGCGGCGGAGTGGCACCACAGTTTCTGGGGAGGAATCAACCCCAGAACCCTACTAATGTGCGGCGGGCAAACCCTAGACCCGGCACTGTCCACCAGCTTGCCATTGAGGACGTGCCGGAGGGCGAGCCAATCCTTGCGGGTATGTTCCAACTCCACCAGCATCCCGCTATAGTACTGTTTGATTCAGGCGCCACGCATAATTTTATTAGCCAAGCTTTCATTGCTAAACAAAGTTTGCCAATACTACCCACCGATAGTCCATATTTGATTTGTTCACCGGGTGGGAAGATTTCAGCAAGCGTAATGGTCTCCAAAGCACCATTATGCTTAGCGGGTAGAGTGTACCCCACGTCTCTCATTATCTTAGAGGGACAGAAGGTCGATGTCATCCTAGGGATGTCGTGGTTGACCCGCCACGGCGCTGTTTTAGACACCGCCCTTCGAGTCGTGCACTTAAACTCAGAAGTGCACGGTTCTCACTCATTATTTCTGGACAGTCCAGAAATAAAACTTCCAAGTGTCTATCAAGCCACAACCATCAGATTGGAAGACATTCCAGTGGTCCGAGAGTTCCCTGATATATTCCCGGACGATTTGCCGGGGATGCCACCCGATAGAGAGGTGGAGTTCAAAATTGAACTTGCACCGGGAACCATGCCAATATCCCGAAGGCCGTACAAGATGGCGCCCAAGGAGTTGGCTGAACTGAAGACTCAGCTCACGGATCTTCTGGAGAAGGGTTTTATTAGGCCGAGCTCCTCACCATGGGGCTGTTCGGCATTATTTGTCAAGAAGAAGGATGAGACGTTGCGGCTTTGCGTGGACTATCATCCATTAAATGCCGTAACCATCAAGAACAAGTACCCGTTGCCACGGATCGACATGTTGTTTGATCAGTTGGTCGAAGCAAAGATCTTTTCCAAGATGGATTTAAGATCCGGGTACCATCAGATTAAGATAAGGGCTGAGGACATTCCGAAGACGGCTTTCTCGACGAGGTACGGACTTTATGAGTACCTGGTCATGTCCTTCGGCCTCACCAATGCTCCAGCTCACTTCATGTACTCAATGAACTCGGTATTCATGCCGGAGCTGGACAAGTTTGTCGTGGCCTTCATCGACAACATCCTGGTGTATTCCAAGTCGGAGGAAGATCACAAGAAACATCTGCGTATAGTCTTGCAACGGCTGCGGGATCACAAGTTATACGCAAAATTCAGCAAATGCGAGTTTTGGATATCGCAAGTGCCTTTCCTCGGGCATATCATCTCAGCGGAGGGTATCGCTGTGGACCCGAGCAAGATCACGCAAGTGCTGAATTGGAAATCCCCGAGAACTGTTCATGAGGTACAGAGTTTCCTCGGACTCGCGGGATATTATCGGAGGTTCATTCCGAACTTCTCGAAGATTGCCAAGCCAATGACGGGGCTGCTGAAGAAGGCTACCAAATATGTTTGGAGTCCAGCATGTGAAGCAGCATTCAAGGCTTTAGTCAAGCACCTGACATCAGCACCGGTTTTGGCGCAGCCAGACACAACAAAACCGTTCGATGTGTACTGCGATGCATCCGGCATTGGGCTCGGATGTGTGCTGATGCAAGACCGAAGAGTGGTCGCGTATGGATCACGGCAGCTTAGGAACCATGAGCAAAATTATCCAACTCACGACTTGGAGCTCGCTGCCGTGGTACTTGCACTAGAAATGTGGAGGCACTACCTACTCGGTAACCTCGTACATTTATATACCGACCACAAAAGCCTCAAGTACATATTCACTCAGAAGGAGCTGAACATGAGGCAACGAAGATGGTTAGAATTGATAAAGGATTACGAGATAGAGATCCATTATCATCCGGGCAAGGCAAACGTAGTGGCAGATGCGCTGAGCCGCAAGTCACACGTCAATAATCTGACCATCACACCGTTGGAAGAGAGCGAACCACCACTACATGTGATTCCACACGGAGCTCTCTACAACCTAGCTTTAATCCCCACCATCCGTGAAGAGATAGCGACAGCCCAGAAGAATGACAAGGGCATGTCACATTTGCGGAGACGTGTAGACAGTGGGGAGTTGAAATGTTTCCGGAAGGACAGAGACGGCGTCCTATGGTTCAAGGACCGGATCGTCGTACCCTGAAACCCGGAATTACGGAAGAAAATCTTTGATGAGGCTCACTTATCAAAGTTTTCTAATCACCCCGGCAGCAACAAGATGTATCAAGAACTCAGAAGAAAGTTTTGGTGGACACGGATGAAGCGCGAGGTTGCAAAATACATGTCCGAGTGTGATACATGTCAAGGCAGATCATATGCGGAAACCGGGACTGCTACAACCACCCGCGCACAGGGTAAAATGCCTAAGGTACTCGACCACTCCGCAGGGAGAGCTCCGAAGGCGCCACGCGTCCGGCGGGGCCGGACCTCCCTCTCCTCGGAGGAGAGCTCCGGGCCCGCCACGTGGCATACAGAAGCCGGACCTCCCCCTCCGCGGGAGAGAGGTCCGAAGACGCCACGCGTCCAGCGGGGCCGGACCTCCCTCTCCGCAGAGGAGAGCTCCGGGCCCGCCACGTGGCATACAGAAGCTGGACCTCCCCCTCCGCGGTGAGAGGTCCGGAGGCTCCACGTGCCCCGCAGGCCAGACCCCTCTCTCCTCAGAGAAGGGCTTCGGACCCGCCACGTGGCCAGAAGAACGGTGCTGCCTGCCTCCGAGCGGTAGGCAGCGGGCGTAAAGGCGCCCCACACCTTGCCCGTACAAGGTATTCAAGGCCCGCGTCTTCCCAAGACGCGGAAACGCGGAGCACGCGTCTGTCAGGTTCCGTTGCGCCCAGTCGCATCACAGACTGGCGCGCGGTGTCAGAACCTGTCAGCCAATAAACGCCGCGACAAGACATCCCATGCCGCCTGTGCCGTCATCAACCACTACGACTAGCATGCGGCATGGGCAGGGCGGCAAGTTGAAGACTCAGAAGCCTTCGTCCAGAGGCAACTACCGGCATAACTGCAGATACGGTAGATAATAGACAATCTTCCCGGGACCACCTGTCGGGTCCCGGCTCCCCTTGCAAGCCGCCCGGGTCTTGGACTATAAAAGGCTCGGGTAGGCGTCGATAGCAAGGGTCGGACTCTAGCCATCCGCACCCCTGGGTTCGCATTCTGCAACTCATACGCTAGCCATACACTCTCAAGCTGTAGCTCACCCCCAAGCTCAGGCCCCCGGCCCTGAGCAGCAAGCAATACAGCGAGCTCCATAGCTCGCCGTGGACGTAGGGTTTTACGCTCCGGCGGCCTGAACCACGTAAAACTTCCCGTGTCAAGCTCTCACTAACTCGTCCATCCGCGCAAGCTCTCCACTAGGAACTAGCCCCTCCGAAAAAAGAACCTCCGCGGGCTGCCCAGTGCAGGCCCGGGGGAAGTGTCGATCGCACACTTTGACATTTGGCGCGCCAGGAAGGGGGCTTTTCTCCTAGCGCGACGAGTTTCCGCCGACGAAGATGACCAAGCTTCCTTCAGCGGCAAACTCTCCCCCTCCGTGTTCATGGCGAACCGTGACCAGGGGAGAGTACATGATGACACACTCAGGACGGAGTGTGTCAGGGCAAGCTGGGAGCCAGCAACCGGCTCTGGCAGCGCCGACCCCGGCAATGCAGGCTCCATCCAGCGTCAGACCTTCAGTAGCGCCGGGCGTACCCGGTGGGGGTGCGCTAGCCGAAGCAAGGGCGCTACTGCACAATCCGCCTGCTGGGGACGTGCCTCAGGCAGCGACCCAGCAGTGGATTCGCGAGGTAGACCGTCTTGTCGTCGCCGCCGCAAACCATTGACTTCGGCGGGGACGACGCTCCGACCAACCGGCTGTGTCGCTGACGCGCACGCCAACGGTTGACGGGCAGACGGCGGGTTCCAGCTCCACCAAGATTCCGTCGACGGACCTGAGGACAGAGCTGGAACGGTGCCACTTGGGCCAAGATGCCCGAGTGTTCCTCGAGCGACGTCGAGAAAGGCATCGCACTCAAGAGGCTGGCGACAACATGACATCGGCCTCGACCCCGCCTGGAGGGCAGACCTTCGCTACGTGAGCTCTGCCCCAGGTGTACGCCGCACAGCATAAGCCACAACCATGTGCTCTGCGAGCGGCGTCCCCGGCCTATGGCGCAACCTTGACCATACCGGGGTACACTGTGTACCTGCACTGGGAGCCAGCAACCGGCTCTGGCAGCGCCGACCCTGGCAATGCAGGCTCCAACTAGTGTCAGGTCTTCAGTAGCGCTGGGCGTACCCGGCGGGGGTGCGCCAGCCGCAGCAAGAGCGCTACTGCGCAATCTGCCTGCTGGGGACGCGCCTCAGGCAGCGACCCAGCAGTGGATTCGAGAGATAGACCGTCTCGTCGTCGCCGCCGCAAACCCTCGACTTCGGCGGGGACGACGCTCCGGCCAACCGGCCATGCCGCTGATGCGCACGCCAATGGTTGGCGAGCAGACGGTGGACTCCAGCTCCACCAGGCTTCCGTCGACGGACCTGGGGGCAGAGCCGGAGCGATGCCACTTGGGCCAAGATGCCCGAGCGTTCTTCGAGCGACGTCGAGAAAGGCGTCGCAACTAAGAGGCTGGCGACAGTATGACGTCGGCCTCGACCCAGCCTGAAGGGCAGATCTTCGCCACGCGAGCTCTGCCCCAGGCATACGCCGCGCAGCATATGCCACAACCATATGCCCCGCAAACGGCGTCCCCGGTCTATGGAGCAGCCTTGCCCATACCGGGGCACACTGTGCCAGCGGCAAACCAAGCGTTCGCGGCACCAATACCTGCACTGGGAGCCAGCAACCGGCTCTGGAAGCGCCGACCCCGGCAATGCAGGCTCCGACCAGTGTCAGGTCTTCAGTAGCGCTGGGCGTACCCGGTGGGGGTGAGCTAGCCGCAGCAAGAGCGCTGCTACTCAATCCGCCTGCTGGGGACGCGCCTCAAACAGCGACCCAGCAGCGGATTCGCGAGGTAGACCGTTTCGTCGTCGCTGCCACAAACCCTCAACTTCGGCGGGGACAACGCTCCGGCCAACCTGCTGTGTCGCTGATGCGCACGCCAATGGTTGGTGAGCACACGGCAGATTCCAGCTACACTAGGCTCCGGTTTTGGCCGCACCTGCCCGAAAAGTTCGACAGCAGCGTCAACCCGGCGGAGTTCCTTCAGGTCTACTCCACCGCCGTACTTGCCGCAGGAGGGGATGAGGCCGTCATGGCCAACTACTTCCCCGACGCCTTGACCGGCCCGACCCGGTCTTGGCTCATGAACCTCCCTCGGGGTTCCATAACTTCCTGGGGAGAGCTCTGCCGGCAGTTCATCGCTAACTTCGGCAGCTCCTACAACCGTCCCGGCACGGAGCTTGACCTCCAAGCCATCAAGTAACAACCTGGGGAGTCGCTGCGCTCCTTCATCCAGCGGTTCTCCCAGGTACGCAACACCATTCCGCATATTCAAAGTGCTTCTATGGTGGTGGCAATTTGACAGTGTACGAGACGAGAAGATGCTTGAGAAGCTTGCGACCAAAGAGGTCTGTGATGCCTCTGAGCACTTCAGCCTGGCGGACAAGTGCGCCAGAGCAGCCGGTGGGCGGAGCTGGCACTCACTGCCAGCTTCCGAAGCCGGAAGACAGCCCGAAGACGGCGGAGTTCAAGCTGAGCTCCCGACCACGTCAGACAGCCAAGAGCCAAGCACTGGCTGACTTTGTGGCTGAGTGGACGCCAACGAAGGCTGACCTAGGGGGCCGCAAAGACGGTGAACCAAAGTACCGAGCTCCGGTCTTCACCGGGCCTCACTGGACGCTCTTCTTCGACGGCTCCTCGCGAAAGCAGGGGGCCGGTGCCGGCGTACTGCTTCTCATGCCATCGGGGGAGCAGTCTGGGTACATGGTGCGTTTCAATTCCAAGGCAACCAACAACTTGGCAGAGTATGAAGCACTCGTCTTTGGCCTAAAAGACAGTCCTGTCTCTGGGCGCTCGCCAGTTGTTGGCACAGGGCGACTCCCAGCTGGTTATCAAGCAAGTTAAGGGTGAATGCCCCTGCAATGACCCACAGCTAGCTGCTTATTTGCTTCACGTGCAGATGTTGGAGAAAGAATTCCTCGCCTTGGACCTGTGCCATGAACCACGCGCTGGCACGGCCGCAGCCGACAACTTCTCAATGAAGACCTCCATCGGAGCCCCCGTGCACGAAGGAGTCTTCGAGAGGACGTTGCTGCGGTCCACAGCCCGGCCCGCCGAGCCGGGCGAAGGGGGCTGAACCGACGCCACGAAGCTAGGCAGTCCCGGCGGCCCTGGATGCCGCCAAAGGAGCGTAAGAGTCGCTGAGGACTCCGTGCAACCCAGCGCTCGAGATCCAGAAGCTCAAGTAGTCCCGATGCATGGACCACGGAGGTCCGGGACTCCTTGAAGGACATCCTTCCTGATGAACGTGCATCCGCTGAACGGGTGGTGCGGACGGCTAAGTGCTACGCGCTGGTATCTTTACTGGCGTGGCGCCTCGACATCCTATTGCGGTGCATAACCCAGGAGGAAGGCTGCGACTAGCTCGCAGTAGTCCAAGGAGGCGAGTGCAGGGAACGCTCATCGTCCCGCGCGTTGGTCAGATAAGCCACCCGGCATGGCTCCTACTGACCGAGAGCCACCTGGACGCCGTCAAACTGGTTAGGGATGCAATGCGTGCCAAGTCCACGCCAAGCAGACCCACACAACCGGTGCAGACGCGCACTCAGAGCCGTCGGGGGATACCGGCTCCTCCATGTCGAGGGCCAGCCGGACTTCCCGGGGCCGGGTCACGGGAACTACCCTTCCACATGGTATGCAGGGCCGAAGCCATGCTTCCCCCTGATATAGCAATGGGGGTCCCCCCGTGTCCGGCGTACGACGAAGCCACGCATGACCCGCTCTGCGTGAAGACAGGCGCTCCGACGCCACCCCAGTAAGTTCACCATGCTTACTTAAGTGTTTATTTAAATTACGCATTAATTTATATGAACACCTCTCCACGCTCTAGACAGTGTGCGTCCATTGTACACTCGGTTCCTCTTTCCTGCTCTCATGCATAGTCGATATTTGCCGTCCTGCCGAAGGCGGTAGTGCTTGGGGTACCTGCCAGAGGCCCGGTGGCCTTTTGGATCTCCCTCTATAAGGGTACTGCACCGCCAGTTGGTCTCCTCCGAGAAAAGACCTACGCTAGAACGGGGGGTCAGGAGCCTTGCTTTGCCCGGTCTTGCACCAAAAGCATGCGCACTCTGCCTCCCGGCGCTACGGTCTGAGTACCAGGGGGCCGGGCGGTTACACCATGACTGGGGCTGGGGCCAGACCTCCGGGACCAAGTGCACTGGATTACCCAAGCCCCGTATTCCGGCCTGGGACAGTAAGCCAAATGAGACTAAGGGATAGGAAAGGGGGGACCACTGAGCAGTTCCGGACCTCCGCCCCCACAGCTGGGCCGAGCTCCGAGGCCATCCCTTTCCCTCCTTTCAGAGGCGAGCGCTGATGCCGGACCTCACGCCCTTCGCTGGTCTGAGCTCCGATGACTTCCGGACTCCGCCTCCACAGCCAGGCCGAGCTCCGAGGCCAGCTCTCGCCCTTCTTTCAGAGGCGAGCGCTGATGCCGGACCTCACGACCTTCGCAGGCCTGAGCTCCGATGACTTCCGGACTCCGCCTCCACAGCCAGGCCGAGCTCCGAGGCCAGCTCTCGCCCTCCTTTCAGAGGCGAGCGCTGATGCCGGACCTCACGCCCTTCGCTGGCCTAAGCTCCGATGACTTCCGGACCTCCGCCCCCACAGCCGGGCCGAGCTCCGATGTCAGGCTTCACCCTCTCCTAAGAGGCTGAACATCGAAGCCGTCAAGACCCTGCCAGCACAGGGAGTACTCAAGACAAGAAAGTGCGCGGATCAGAAGAGACGAAGGTCCAACCTCGGGCTCGCTATCTCCCCCGAGATGGGCCCGGGGGCCACTGTTGGTACCCTCGATATGGGGTACCCCCGCGCACAGGGTAAAATGCCTAAGGTACTCGACCACTCCGCAGGGAGAGCTCCGAAGGCGCCACGCGTCCGGCGGGGCCGGACCTCCCTCTCCTCAGAGGAGAGCTCCGGGCCCGCCACGTGGCATACAGAAGCCGGACCTCCCCCTCCGCGGGAGAGAGGTCCGAAGACGCCACGCGTCCAGCGGGGCCGGACCTCCCTCTCCGCAGAGGAGAGATCCGGGCCCGCCATGTGGCATACAGAAGCTGGACCTCCCCCTCCGCGGGGAGAGGTCCGGAGGCTCCACGTGCCCCGCAGGCCGGACCCCTCTCTCCTCAGAGAAGGGCTTCGGACCCGCCACGTGGCCAGAAGAACGGTGCTGCCTGCCTCCGAGCGGTAGGCAGCGGGCGTAAAGGCGCCCCACACCTTGCCCGTACAAGGTATTCAAGGCCCGCGTCTTCCCAAGACGCGGAAACGCGGAGCACGCGTCTGTCAGGTTCCGTTGCGCCCAGTCGCATCACAGACTGGCGCGCGGTGTCAGAACCTGTCAGCCAATAAACGCCGCGACAAGACATCCCATGCCGCCTGTGCCGTCATCAACCACTACGACTAGCATGCGGCATGGGCAGGGCGGCAAGTTGAAGACTCAGAAGCCTTCGTCCAGAGGCAACTACCGGCATAACTGCAGATACGGTAGATAATAGACAATCTTCCCGGAACCACCTATCAGGTCCCGGCTCCCCTTGTAAGCCGCCCGGGTCTTGGACTATAAAAGGCTCGGGTAGGCGTCGATAGCAAGGGTCGGACTCTAGCCATCCGCACCCCTGGGTTCGCATTCTGCAACTCATACGCTAGCCATACACTCTCAAGCTGTAACTCACCCCCAAGCTCAGGCCCCCGACCCTGAGCAGCAAGCAATACAGCGAGCTCCATAGCTCGCCGTGGACGTAGGGTTTTATGCTCCGGCGGCCTGAACCACGTAAAACTTCCTGTGTCAAGCTCTCACTAACTCGTCCATCCGCGCAAGCTCTCCGCTAGGAACTAGCCCCTCCGAAAAAAGAACCTCCGCGGGCTGCCCAGTGCAGGCCCGGGGGAAGTGTCGATCGCACACTTCGACAACTGGGCATTCCTGCCTGGAAGTGGGAGGACGTGAGCATGGATTTCATCGTCGGTTTACCCACCACCTTACAGAAACATGATTCCGTGTGGGTGATCGTCGATCGGCTCACCAAAGTTGCCCATTTCATCCCGGTCAACACCAACTACAACGCCAAGAAGTACGCTGAACTGTACATCTCACGGATCCTATGCTTATACGGCGTACCCCGTACCATCATATCGGACCGGGGCACTTTATTTGTGTCCCGTTTTTGGGAGCAGCTACACGCTGCCTTGGGGACGAAGCTGATCCGTAGTTCAGTCTACCACCCGCAGACGGATGGACAAACCGAGCGGGTAAATCAAATTCTAGAAGACATGCTACGAGCTTGCGCTATCGACCACGGCAAGAATTGGGATGATCACTTGCCGTTAGCCAAGTTCTCGTACAACAATGGGTACCAAGCCAGCATCAAGATGGCGCCCTACGAGGCGCTATACGGAAGAAAATGCCGCACACCATTGAACTGGTGTGAGTCTGGCGAAAGGGTTACCTTCGGGATTGACCTTGTCAACAACGCAGAAGAAAAGGTTCGACTAATTCAAGCGAACCTAAAAGCCGCTCAATCCCGTCAGAAACAGTATGCGGACCGGAGAAGCCGCCCATTACAATTCGAAGTTGGAGATCACGTATATCTACGGGTGTCTCCAATGAAGGGCGTAAACAGATTTGGGGTGAGAGGAAAGTTGGCACCCCGATTCATCGGTCCATTCCAGATTACCGAAAGATGTGGATCAGTGGCATACCGGCTGAAGTTACCAGAAGCACTTTCCGGTGTACACAACATCTTTCATATTTCCCAGCTGAGGAAGTGTCTCAAGCTATCAACTACCGTTCAGCTGGAAGACATTGAAGAACTGCAACCGGATCTCACCTATCGTGAGGAACCGGTGCAGATTATTGATGAAAAGGCCCGAACCACACGCAACCGTACGTTGTGGTTCTACAAGGTTCTATGGAGTAATCACTCCATGGACGAAGCGACATGGGAGAGCGAAGAATTCCTTCGCACTAACTACCCTGAATTTTTCACGTCGCATATCCGGTAATTTTCCACCGTCCTCTCTCTCATTTTCACCTTATAATCTCGGGATGAGATTCTTTTAAGGGGGGAAGAATGTAAGGGCCTCAGTTTTTGACACACATTTGCAGTGTTCATCACCACACCACACACCTCATTTGAGGAAGAATGATGAACACAAATGAAGAGCAAGTAACAATTATCAACATGCTCATTAGAGAACAAACTTACACATTGCAAAAGTGGTATTTCCCACATGTGATATAGATGGGCTGGACATATGAAAACTCCTACACTTTGCTAAGGATGTCCATGCCAAGTTTCACCCAAATTCAAAACATTTTTGGGGTCATTTTGGGTATAGATAGGAAGAGGGCAGTTTGAAACCATATTCAAATTCAAACTGTTTTTATCCCATGAATTTAAAAGTGGAAAGGCATATTCTTACTCAGCACATTTTTGTGAGCTCACACACCAATTTTCACTCCATTTGGAGTTGATCTTGACATGAGCTAAGGGGGAGAGATTCAAACTTTATTTGAATTTCAAACTGAACTTGTGCTGAAATTCATTCAAAACAAACCTCATTTGAACTTTGATCTATTCAAATGGCTCATGGGTGAATAATTTGAATTGCCAAGGGTAGTATGGGGTTCACTGTTTACAACAGTGATTAGGAGTAAATTTCAGAGGTTAAAACTGGAGGTGGGACCCACATGTCAATCACTGCTCAGATCAAACCGACTGAGACTTTTTCACTCGGGTCGCCGAGCCGCAGCGGTGATCGCCACCGAGGCCAGCCGCCGCGCCACCAGCTGCTTGCCCACGCGCGGGCGTGAGGCGGTGCAGAGCCTTCTTAAGGCGCCTGCCCCCTCCTCGGCCGAGGTACCGCCGTTCTTCCCCGCAAGAACTCAGCGCCGGCCAAAAAACTTCCGCAGCTCGGACTTGATCGGAGAACACAGATCGCAGCTCCCTCCGTCCACTCAAGAGACCCAGCAAGGTACTAGAGACCTTCCTCCGTCCTCCCCGTTGCTAGAATTCGGTTGGAACCGATTGATATCGGCTGTGCCGAAAGATCAAACTCGGGACTTGGAACCGCCGCACCTCGGGCTCCCGTGGACAGCCCAACCAAGGTGTTGTCATGCCCGAGCCAAGGCACCCTTGGACGCGCTGGTGACCGGTGCTGCTCATCCGCGAGCCACAGCTCGAGTGGTTGCTCACCGGCGGCGAATTTCCATTTTTCCCCTTTCTGTGTGCAGAACGACCTTCGGGTACGATTCTGTTTAATTCGTGCTCTAGAAAGGATTAGAGGGCCTCAAGCCGCTCTCACACGAGCTAGACACGGTAACGCACAAGTTGCCTTCACAACTCTGGGCCGGAGAACCTCTGTGCCTGGCGTAATTTAAGGTCTACTAATGGCGGAACGAACGGGCGGCATCGGGCGCACGGTGAGGACCTATTTCGGGCCTTCCCTGAGCATCCTCGAGCTCATGTCGACCTTCTCTGAGGTCCACTGATGCTCCCCGACCGATTTCCCAAGTAGCTGAGGCGCTAGAGAAGTCAGCCGACATGGCCGAAGTCATTCCGAGGTGGCGGCTCGTCGCCGACCATGCTCCGGCCGTTGTCATGAGCAGCTGACCCTCGGATCCTATTCCCCGAGTAAAAGTAGGCAGGGGCGGCCAGAATCGAGAAGTTTGGAGCTGTACAGCAGCCGGTGGCGAGCTCTCCGGCGAGATCCCTCGGCGGCGGGGCGCGGGTGTCGCGAGGTTGAAGAAGGGGGTGGACCCCAGCTGTCAGCGGGAGATATTTTGAATCGGGATCCGGCTGCGGCCGGGATCGGGTGTGCTGGCGCGCAAAATCCTTGTGGGCCGCGATGTGCCATCGCCTAGGCGTGCGACGCGTGTCCCCTGGGCCCACGCGTGAGTTTAAACTTTTCCCCGATTTTCAGATCTCCTTCAAACTTCAAATCCTCATAACTTTGGCTAGAAAGCTCCAAATTGAGTTAACCAAATTTTGCTGGATTCAGCTCTCTGAGTACTTTCCAGAAAATCAAGTTTCACTTCATGAAATTTTTTATTTCTCCAGAATTAATTCCTCAAAATTTAAATTGTTAGGAATTTTAACTGGAGAATCCTTTGGAGGAAAATCCTGAACTTTTACTGAGATGTTCACCAGAATATCCTTGAGCTACCATAAAAATTTCAGATCCATTTGAGCTCATTTAATCCACCTAATGGTGTGATTAGTGAAACTGTTCCAGAGAAAATAGAAAATGTTCAGAAACATTTTCAGAATTTTCTCTGAAATTGTTTGGCTCATATCTTTAGTTAGGAACCCCCAAATTAAGTGAGACCAACTCCATTAGAACCCTCTAAAAATCTAGTTTTCAGAAAGTCATAGTTTGTTTCATGAAAGTACTTAGAACACCCTAAAAGCCTTTAATTAAGGTCAAGGACATAATTAATTGTGGAGGGCTCAATTGAGCTTTGCTGCAACTAAAACTTGACCAAGTCTCTGTTTAGGTTGTAACCAAGCCACAGTAAAAGTTTCACAGTCATTAGGTCTGTCTAGCAAAGGTTATAAGCTTCACAAGTTCAAACTTAATAAATGCATTTAAATTAATACATGTATGTCTTATATCATGTAGTCGCTAAGGTCGAGGAGGAACCCGAAGTCCTAGACTTCGTTACTCCGGAGGAGCAGATAGCCTACGACCAAGAGCAGCAAGGCAAGCTCCGGTTTGCATTATCCTTTTTACAAATTTTTATTGTTTTGAGCACATACTTGTTTCCTTTGTTCTGTGTATTAGAGTCTTGTTTGGAAATCCAACTGCATAGCCGAGAAAACCACGGGTTGGGTTTAGGATTGCAAACCCCGTTAGCTACTGCAATGCTAAGGTAGAGTAGGATTCGGTACAAGTCGAGTAGTTGGAACTACTCGCGAGAATAGGCTAGAGGCACATTGCTTGGGTAGAGATAGCACATGACACACATGGCAAGAAAATGAGACCGAGCGGAGAGTAAGGGCAGCAGGACTTTGGGGCTTGTGTGCTGTAGCTCTGCTTGTGTCGATTGAGGACCGAGCCGTGTGCGGGCCTGTTGAACAAGCTAGAACAGTACCGAAGACCTACCGGCTATATGGGAACCGGGAAACTGATGTAACTCGGGTAGCTGGGTATTGAGGCATTGCCCGTCGTTCAGAGGGTAGGTTGAGAGCTCGAGGTGTAAATCGGCTGGCGGCACAGAGATGCGCGTGCAGAGACCTCTTGCTCGGGACGATGGGACCGGTTCAATATTTGGCTGACGGGTGAAAGGTAGTTGCGTACGGCGTCCGTGATGGTTGTTGTAGGCAACATCGAGTACGGGCGTACGTGACGGGTTGTTCGGGTAACCCTGCAGGTGTTAATCGATTATAATCACCGTCCCTCGCGGTCAGTGAGTACCACTTGTTCACTGTACCGTGACGTAGAATGAACAGGCTAGTTACATGTTAAAATGTTGCTGATTGAAAGATGGACATTGATTGTTAATGATATGCTGTAGCTTAGGGCTAACTAAAGTTCTTTTCAAATTTGGGCAAAGTACATGAGAGAAATGCGTTTCTTGTTTGATTGCGGCTCTCTCATGTACATTCGTGTAAGGTTCTCCACAACCTGCTGCTAAAACTTGAAAGTAAGGTTCTACTAATTAGGCGAGTCCTTGCAAATGATTTTTACCTCATGTAACCCATTACCCTCATGTAGAAGTTCCATGTTTAGGTGAGACGGGTCAGACATGCTGAGCCTTCGTGCTCACTGCTTGTGTTTGAAGCTTTTGCAGGGTTCTATGAGGAAGGGACTCCCGAAGAGGATACGGAACCCCAGGAGGGGAACCCCGTCGAGTGGGAGTCGTGCACGCCGCAGAGTTAGTGTGCGTGTGTGCTAGCAAGGACACGTTCAAGGGCTGAACGTGCACTTGATGCTTAGTCTACGCCCGCGAGTGTGGACTAAACTTATTTTGATGTAAACATGTTCATAAACTTGTTTATGTAATAAAATTTCCGCTTCCACTTTGCACCTTTGACGTGTGTTATACGGTGCTGTGCAACGCAGCACCCCTCAGCGTGATCCTGGCTCGACAGGACCTTGGGGTCGTGTCATAGCCCACTACGGTTACCTTGTCTTGAGGATGCCAACACCAACAGGCGTCCTCAAGGTTTGTGGAGACCGTGCTGCAGCAGTGTTAGCCTTGGAAAAGCTCCAGGCACTTACAGCAGCTGGAGCACCAACCCCGGGCGGTACTGAACCAAACCGGCTCCACCCAAGTGCACGCCACCATGTCACTACCACAGCACCCCATGTGCAACCCCCCGACGAGGACGATGTCCCTTTGAGGCTCGTCCGAATCAGCGCCGATGCCGCCCAGACCACCCGGGTAGCCGGGGGTATGGATAGCAGATAGGAAGGCGCGCTCGTTACCTCCCTCCGGCACAGTGCCGATGTGCTGCATGACAGCCGTTGCGGATGCCAGAGATCCCTAGGGAGGTGATTGGGCACTAACTAAAGGTCTCCCCCAATGCCTGGACAGTCCGACAGGAGCCCCTCAGGCAGCCCACCGAGCAGTAAAAAGTTTCATTTGGGAAGAAACCAAGAAGCTGCCGAGCGCTGGCTCCATACGGAAAGTCCGCCACCCCCGGTGCTTCGTTGATTGCTCCAAAGGCCGGCGGGAAGCTCCGGAAGAGCATCAACTACACCAGTCTCGATAAGGCATGTCCCAAAGATCTATTTTCTCTCCCTATGATAGATCAAATAGTAGGCTTGACGTCAGGCTGCGATATACTGTGCTTCCTAGATGCTTGCTCGGGTTTCCACCAGACCCCTATGTCTAGAGAAGTTGAAGGGCACCCTTTACCACAGTAGTCGGCCTGCACTGTTATGCCTCTATGCCTTATGGCCTAAGGAACGCTCTCCCTACCTTCGTACGTGCAATGCACAAGACCTTAGGGGAGCTAATGAGAGACTCAGTTGGGGTGTGTGTCGAAGACATTGTTGTCAAGATCAGGCAGGGTTCGTCCCTACTAGATAACCTGGCCTTAGTCTTCGTCCGTCCCACAAATGTGAGCTCGGTATACCCTCTGGAAAACCCTTAGAATACCTGGCCTCATGCCGAGGGACTGAGGCTAACCCAGAAAGGGTCAAAGCCATTGGCTCGAAGACCAGAAATTCGCGGGATGCCTAGCTGCGCTGAGTCGGTTTATACCGAGGTTAGCAAAGCGTAACTTCTCTAAAGCTCCTACGTAAATCCGGCCCATTCGCTTAGGCCGACGAAGCGGAGGAAGCTCCCCTGGAGCTGAACCAGCTCCTGATGACCCTACCCGTAATAGGAATCCCCAAGCCCGGAGAGCATCTGCTGCTCTACGTCGCGGCCACGGCTGCAGAAGTGAGTATGGTCCTCACCGTAGCATGGATGGATCCCATACCATCGTAACCTGTTTCGCTGTCAAGAAACAAGTGCCAAGAACCCCCGGAGCTGGTTCGGACCGGCAGGACCTCCCGGAGGTGCAACGGGACCCCCCCCCCGGAGGCCCAACAGAACCTCCTGGACGTCCAACGGGACCCCCCGGAGCTCTCGGGAAATCAGCGGGGCTCCCCGGAGGTCCAAGACAGCCTGGGGGACCTCCGAGTATCAGCACCCGGCGGTCTCCTCAGACTGAAAGCTATCCTCCACAGCCCCCATGCGATGGACAATGTCGCCAAAGGGGCGGTGGAGCTACTGGAGTTTGAGCTAGGCTTCCTTCCCCGTCACGCAGATAACAGCCAAGCATTAGCTGACTTCGTGGCTGAAGTAGACGCCAACAAAGGCTAACTCAGGGGGCCATGGAGACGGTGAATCAGGACCCTGAGCCCTGGCCTTCACCGGGCCTTACTGAATGCTGTTCGTAGACGGCTCCTTGCGAAAGCAGGGGGCCGGTGCTAGCGTACTGTTCCTCACGCCGTCGGGGGGGCAGTCTGGGTATGTGGTGCGTTTCAATTCCAAGGCAACCAACAACATAGCAGAGTATGAAGAACTCATCCTTGGCCTAAAGACAGCCCAGTCTCTACGCGCTCGCCAGTCGTTGGCTCAGGGCGACTCCCAGCTGGTTATCAAACAAGATGGTGGAGACAGACTTCCTCGCCTTGGACCTGCACCACGTACCACGCGCTAGCAAGGCCACAGCTGACGACCTCTCAACGAAGACCCCCACCGGAGCCCCTGTGCCTGAAGGGGGCTTCGAGAGGACGTCGCCTCGGCCCACAGCCCGGCCCGCCGAGCCGGGCGAAGGGGGCTAGACCAGCACCTCGAAGCTGGGCGGTCCCGGCGGCCATGGATGCCGCCAAGGATCATAAGCGTCACTGGGGACTCCGTGCAACCCAGCGCTCAAGATCCAGATGCTCAAGTCAGACCCGATGCATGGATCACGGAGGTCCGGGACTACTTGAAAGACAATATCCTCCCTGATGAACGTGTATCTGCTGAATGGATCGTGCGTATGGCTAAGAGACACATGGAGGTAGAGGGGGATCTCTACCGACGCGGCGCCAACCACATCCTATTGTGGTGCATAACCCAGGGGGAAGGCTGCGACTTGTTCGCTGAGATCCATGGAGGCGAATGTGGGAGTCACTCTTCCTCACGCACGCTTGTCGGTAAAGCCTTTCGGCATGGCTTCTACTAGCCGGCAGCACTCCAGGATGCCGTCAAGCTGGTCGAGAGCTGCAAGGCGTGCCTGTTCCACGCCAAGCAGATCCATACACCGGCTTGGACGGTACAGATGATCCAGCCCACAAGGCCATTTGCCATACTAGGGGCTGGACATCCTGGGCCTGGGACCATTCCCCAGAATCGAGGATGGGGACCCGCCCCCGAACCCTCGGAACAAAGAACACCGCTGTAAGTTCTACCCCTAGAGCAACAATAGGACAGACCCTTCTTTTTATAATAAATTCCATAAAGTCCAGGAACAGTGCTTGTTGCAGCTAAGCCTCAGGGGACGGTCCAGGACTACGTTCAGCTTCGCCTGGTTCCGACCCCAAGCGCGTAGAGTCTTGCTTCCCTTGAGGCGGGTCGTGGCCTCCATATTCAGCCTGCCTTCCCCCTATGGAAATTTATATGAAAAGAAACCTGTCCTACGTTGCTCTTCTTTGGTGCTCATTTAGTTTACTTATTAAATTTTTATGATTGCCCTGCTAGCGCGTGCTCACCATGCGTTCAGCTCCCTCTTCTCATTCTCATCTTTAGTCGGCATTTGCTGCCCTACCAAAGGCGGTTGCGTGGGAGGTACCGGCCGATAGCCAGGGGGGCCCCGAGCCCCCGGCACTTCGCGCACGGTAGTTCCCAAGCATCGTATAGGTGGACGGGGACCGTAAGCCAAATAAGACTAAGAGATAGAGGGGGGGAGCCCCCGAGGAGAATTACGTTTCCCTTACTTATGTGCAGGACCTCTCGGCCTCAGCTTCCCGCAGGAATGTGGTAGGCACATCCATCCAGTGGAATGCACCTACCAGGGGGCCGCTACGGGATCGCACAAGACCAAAACCCCAAGGTAAGATCAAAGAACTAGACCTCACAGGGGCGAGGCCCGAAGGTCCCACATGTCCAGCGGGGCCAGACCTTCCACCCCCTTGAGGGGGAGCTCCGGGCCCGCCGCGTGGTCAACAGAAGCCGGACCCCCCCTCCGTGGGGAGAGGTCCGAGGACTCCACGTGCCCCACAAGCCCGGACCTCACCTCAGAGGGGAGCTCTAGGCCCGCCACGTGGCCAACAGGCCCGGACCCCCTCCGACCTCGTAAGGCAGGTCCTGGAGACCTCCGGAGCCCTTAGTGTAACATTGAGGACCCGGAGAAGGTGACTGTGCAGAGCTTCGAGATTGGTCAAGGCCTCCGAGTACCTTGCGGAGCTAAGGACTCGGCCAGGAAAAAGCCAGGAAGAAGACTAGGACATGCAGACACAGAAAGAAACAGGAGTCTGTTCATACAAAGGCTCCATGAGCTGGGCTACAGACTCAACAAAAATAAAAAAGGAAGTACAGGGCCCTGTGGCCACGGGGGCAGATGCCTAAGAGTCCCCGGACTCCCGATGAAACCTGGAGGCCACGAGGGCGGCCAAGTCCTCCGCCTCGGCCCTGGCAGCTTCCTCCCGATCGGTGACGGGTCCTAAACGGACTGGCCCCAGAGAAAAGGAAGGGTCTCGGCTCAGGAAGCACGACAGAACGTGCATAGCGACCTCCTTCGCAAGGCCCCGACCTTCCGCTTCAAGCTCGTCGGTGATCACTGTTTCGAGCCGACCCAGCTCGCCGCCGATGGACTCAAGTGCCGGGATTGCTTCGGACATCGGCCGCGCCGGAGCCTCCACCTGCACAGGGCTGAAGCCAAGAGGAGCCAAGGCGGACCCCGCCTTGGCAATAAAGTCCCAGACTGCCTGGGCCTCAGCAGACCGCAAGGACTGGAGCTTTTCCACCTCTTGGCGAGCCGCCAGCTCGCGATCCATCACTGCCTGGCGCTCCTGGGAGAACTGCTCTTCCCTCGCGGCAACAGCCGACTCACGGAGCTCCAGATCCTCGGTCCGAGCCCTTAGCTCCTCCACTTTGGTCCTCAGCTGAGCGGTGGTCTTCTCCTCCTCGGCCGCGACAGCGCGTTCCCGATCGGCGACGGCGCACTCCCGACGGGCTGCCTGTAGCTGCAACTCCTCCGCGGCGGCGGAACGCTCCTTGGCTTTGGCTTCAGCGTGGGCCAGAGCCTCGCGGTAGGTGGCACGAACCCGCCGGGACTCTGACTCCAAGCGGCTAATGGCCTTCTTCAGAGTGCCAAGCAGAGCACTCATGGCCTCAAGCCTTGACTGCCTCGAATCAAGGTCCACATTAGCCTCCTGGGCCCGCTGCTGCCAGCTGAGAAGACGTTCCTTCTCGCCGGCCAGCGCCCCCCGCTCCTGCTCAAAGGCGGATTGGAGCTGTCGGGGCGCTGGTCTGGACACGCCCCAGGGCGTCCCACACGGGCACCGGGGCAGGGGGGACAGGAGTCACGCCACTGGACCCCCCTGTCGAGTCTAAGACCGGCGGAGGCGCCGGCGCCTCAGCAACCAGGGTGGGGCGTTGCCCTAGGGAGGTCAGGGGGCCAGCAGGCGCACCTACAGCGGCCCCCCCAGTCTCAGGACCGGACTTCTGGACCGGTGAAGGAGGGCGGATAGGAGCAGATGCAGCCACCACGAAGGGCGAACTCGCCGGCGCAGATGGAGCCCCCGTCGATTTGGGGACCATGGGAGCCACCACGGTCCCCGGGTGCTGAGGCACGGAGCCCCCGTCGGTTGAAGTCGGCCGGGTAAGAGGCCCGCCCCTAGCAGCGGGTCGGTCCCTGCTAGAAGAGAAAACCCTCAGGCAAAGAAGAGGGGACAAGAGCTCTGCTCCTACAAGCCAGAAAGAGCAACACTTACTGGGCCGCATGAGCGCTCCAACGGGCTTGCAGCACTGGCCTCTGGGCTGTAGCTGAACCACCGGGACTGGCGGCTGGAACGGTCGCCGAGCGTGACGCCTGGGTCCCCGGCACACCCGCCGGCGTGGCCCCACCAGCGTCCGTCCTGGAGACCCCTCCGCTTGAGGAAGGGTGACGAGGTACTTGGGTTGACTCGGACGGCCGCTGTCTCGGGAGAGACCCGCCGAGGGGGGACACCCGGGGCCCCTTTGGGTCGCCACCCGATGGGCCAGCGCCCCCGGGAGATGGGAGCAAGGTAGCTCCGGCACCATGACTCGGCGCAGGCGGTGCCCTCGGAGGAGACCGGGCGCGTTTCTTCTCTGGATGCCCGGGGGCCGACTCCTTTCCCTTCCCTTTGTCGGCGGCTTGAGTTCCGTCGGCTCTGGGGGAGGGTTTGACAGCAGCAGACGCCTCGAGCCCTGACCTGGAGTGCTCGGTTCCGGGGATGGTGATACCACGGAAGGCATCCCCGACCTGCCGGACGGCGATCCCGATGTCGTCAAGGTCCGGCATCTTCCGCAGAAGCTCTGACCTCCTCTGTGGCTCCAAGAAGAGGGGAGTGGCACAGGGCGGAAGGTCGGGGTCGCCACTGGGGATGTAGTCACCGCTCACCTTGCCCACCATCTCGTTCAGCTCCTCGTCGGAAGGGTCAGAGCCGTGGCCCCTCTCCAGCCTGGTACAGTCCTGCTCGCCGGTGTAGTACCACGCTGGGCGACTACGCTGCTGCAAGGGTGCAATACGGCGCGACATAAAGTCCATCAGCACCATCAGAGACGTCAGCCCCCCGTTGGCCAGGAACCGGATCCGCTCCAAGACCGGGGAGTACTCCTGCTCCAGCTCAGGGATCTCCTCCCAGAAGCGACGATCGGTGGTTGGGCTGGCGGTTGGGAGTTGTAGGCGATCGTGCTCGTCGGTCTGCACTATCACCCAGCTCTCCCTCCAGTTTTCCCACCTTGATGCGCTGAAGGGCAGAAGGTATCCAGAGACCTTGGGGTCCTTGCAGCGATGCTGAAAGTAGTATGCCCCCATCTGAGTCTTCGAGCCGCGCCCAGTCGTCCGCAACACAAAGAAGTAGCGGAAGAGCGTCACGGAAGCATGCACCCCCACGAACATCTCGCAGAAGTGGACAAAAACAGCAGCCATTGCGAAAGAGTTGGGGGAAAGATGGTGGAGCTGGAGGCCATATGTCTCCAGCAGGGTGACAAAGAAGGAAGAAATCGGCGGGACGAACCCCGCCAGAGCATAAGCCGTGAAGAAAACCATCTCCCCCTTTCCCAGGATCAGGGGGAGAGATTCTCGGCGAAGCCAGTGTTTCTGGTCTTCTGAGCGCCAGCCCAGCAGCCTGCGCACAGGCCCAAGCTCAGAAGAACGAACGAGGCGCGTCGGGAGCAAGTTGGAAGCCATGGCGAAGGAGGGCACAAGGGCAGGAAAGCCTGGGCGCAAGAGTTCAAGGGAAGTACGAGTACCAAGAAGGGCGAAGGGAAGCCGTGATGCGGGTGAGATCCCCTTTTAAAACTTTCCAGGGATGATTCAAGGTGACTCGGAAACCTTCGAGAACATCGCACTGGTGACCGCGTTGGCTCCGGGACCGGGCGCCGATGACAGGTGGACCCAAGCCACCCAACTGAAGCAGTGGGTCGAGGGGTCAGTCACCCCAGAAGACAAACCGGCAAGGCACTTCGTCGGTTCCGGAAGAAAGCACCGTAGCGTGCAGAAGTGGCAGCCTTGGGAACCACCGCAGTAAAAGAAACCATCAAGTGGGCGCACGCTCCCACGATCCCGCGGCCGTTCGCGCTCCGGCTGCGGTCGATGCGAGACATAGAGAAAGTGCGCGGATCAGAAGAAATGGAGGTCCCACCTCGGGCTCACTAACTCCCCCGAGATGGGCCCGGGGGCCACTGTCGGTACCTGCGATATGGGGTACCCCCGCGCACAGGGGAAAATGCCTAAGGGACTCGCCCTTCTCCGCAGGGAGAGCTCCGAAGGTGCCACGCGTCTGGCGGGGCCGGACCTCCCTCTCCTCAGAGGAGAGCTCCGGGCCCGCCACGTGGCATACAGAGGCCGGACATCCCCCTCCGCGGGAGAGAGGTCCGAAGGTGCCAATTATCTGGCGGGGCCGGACTTCCCTCTCCTCAGAGAGGAGCTCCAGACCCGCCACGTGGCCGACAGAAGCCGAACCTCCCCCTCCGCGGGGAGAGGTCCGGAGGCTCCACGTGCCCCGCGGGCTGGACCTCCTCTCCTCTTAGAAGGGCTCCGGGCCCGCCACGTGGCCAGAAGAACGGCGCTGCCTGCCACCGAGCGATAGGCAGCGGGCGTAAAGACGCCCCATACCTTGCCCGTAAAAGGTATTCAAGGCCCGCGTCTTCCCGAGACGCGGAGACGCGGAGCACGCCTCTGTCAGGTGCCGTTGCGCCCAGTCGCATCATAGACTGGCGCGCGGTGTCAGAACCTGCCAGCCAATAAACACCGCGACAAGACATCCCATGCTGTTTGCGCCGTCATCAACCACTACGACTAGCGTGCGGCATGGGCAGGGCGGCAAAACGGAGACTCGGAAGCCTTCGCCAGAGACAACTACCGGCATAACTGCAGGTACGGTAGATAACAGTCAATCTTCCCGGGACCACCTGTCGGGTCCCGGGCCCCCCTTGTAAGCCACCCGAGTCTTGGACTATAAAAGGCTCGGGTAGGCGGCGATAGCAAGGGTTCGCACTCTGTAACTCATACGCTAGCCATTCACTCCCAAGCTGTAACTCACCCCCAAGCACAGGACTCCGGCCCTGAGCAGCAAGCAATAAAGCGAGCTCCATAGCTCGCCGTGGACGTAGGGTTTTACGCTCTGGCGGCCTGAACCACGTAAAACTCACCGTGTCAAGCTCTTACTAACTCGTCCATCCGCGCAAGCTCTCCGCAAGGGACTAGCCCCACCGAAAAAAGAACCTCCGCGGGCTGCCAGTGCAGGCCCGGGGGAAGTGTCGACCGAACACTTCGACATACCGTATCTGCAGTTACGCCGGTAGTTGTCTCTGGCGAAGGCTTCTGAGTCTTCATCTTGCAGCCCTGCCCATGCCGCATGCTAGTCATAGTGGATGATGACGGCGGGGGCGGCATGGGATGTCTTGTCGTTGCGTTTATTGGCTGGCAAGCTCTGACACCGCGCGCCAGTCTGTGATGCGACTGGGCGCAACGGCTCCTGACAGAGGCGTGCTCCGCGTCTCCGCGTCTTGGGAAGATGCGGGCCTTGAATACCTTGTACGGGCAAGGTATGGGACGTCTTTACGCCCGCTGCCTATCGCTTGGCGGCAGGCAGCACCGTTCTGCTGGCCACGTGGTGGACCTGGAGCCCTCCTCAGAGGAGAGGGGGGTCCGGCCCCACGGGACACGTGGAGCCTTCGGACCTCTCCCCTCGGAGGGGGAGGTTCGGCTTCTGTTGGCCACGTGGCGGGCCCGGAGCTCTTCTCTGAGGAGAGGGAGGTCCGGCCCCGCCGGATACGTGGCACCTTCGGACCTCTCTCCCGCGGAGGGGGAGGTCCGGCTTCTGTACGCCGCGTGGCGGGCCCGGAGCTCTCCTCTGAGGAGAGGGAGGTCCGGCCCCGCCGGACGCGTGGTGCCTTCGGAGCTCTCCCTGCGGAGAAGGGCGAGTTCCTTCGGCATTTTCCCTTGTGCGCAGGGGTACCCCATATCGCGGGTACCGACACTGATGTCTAGCGTATGAGTTGCGGGAGTGCGAACCCAGGGTGCGAATGGCTAGAGTGCGAACCCTTGCTAAGGTTGCCTACCCGAGCCTTTTATAGTCCAAGGCTCGTGTGGCTTACAAGGGGGGGCCCGGGACCCGACAGGTGGTCCCGGGAAGATTGCCTGCCGACTACCGTATCTGCAGTTATGCCGGTAGTTGCCTCTAGCGAAGGCTTCCGAGTCTTCGTTCTGCCGCCCTGCCCATGCCGCAAGCTAGTCGTAGTGGTTGATGACGGCAGGGGCGGCAGGGGATGTCTTGTCGCTGTGCTTATTGTCTGGCAGGTTCTGACACGGTGCGCCAGTCTGTGATGCGACTAGACGCAACGGCACCTGACAGGGGCGTGTTCTGTGTCTCCACGTCTTGGGAAGGCGTGGGCCTTGAATGCTTTGTACGGTAAAGGCATGGCGCGCCTTTACTCCTGCTGCCTACCATGCCGGGCGGCAGCACTGCTCTGCTGGCCACGTGTCGGACCCGGAGCTCTCCTCTGAGGAGGGGGGGGGGGGGGGGGGGGCTCCGGCTCCGCTGGACACGTGGAGCCTTCGGAGCTCACCCCCGCGGAGGGGGCGAGGTCCGGTCTTCTGGGCCACATGGCAGGCTCGGAGCTTTCCTTTGAGGAGGGGAGAGACCTGGCCCTGCCGGACACGTGGCGCCTTCAGAGCTTGCCCTTGCGGAGGGGGTGAGGTCCGGCCTCCTAGGCTACGTGGCAGGCTTGGAGCTATCCTCCGTGGGGAGGGGAGCTCCGGCCCCGCTGGACATGTGGCGCCTTCAAACCTCGCCCCTGCAGAGGGAGCGAGGTCCTTCGGAAGTTTTACGCTGTGCGCGGGGGTACCCGGTATTGAGGGTACCGATAGTGGCCCCTGGGCTCACCTCGCGGGAGGTATCGAGCCCGAGGTGAGGCCTTCTCCTACCCGCACACTTTCTTGTCTTGAGTACTCCCTGTGCTGGCAGGGTCTTGACGGCTTCGGAGTTCAGCCTCTGAGGAGAGGGTGAAGCCTGGCATCGGAGCTCAGCCCTTGTGAAAGGGGGAGGTCCGGCTTCGGAGCTCTCCTCTGAGAAGAGGGGTGGTCCGGGAAGTCATCGGAGCTCAGGCCCACGAAGGGCGTGAGGTCCGGCATCAGGGCTCGCCTCTGAAAGGAGGGCGAGGGCTGGCGTCGGAGCTCGGCCCAGCTGTGGGGGCGGAGGTCCGGAAGTCATCGGAGATCAGGCCAGCGAAGGGCGTGAGGTACGGCATCAGCGCTCGCCTCTAAAAGGAGGGCGAGGGCTGGCCTCGGAGCTCGGCCCAGCTGCGGGGGCGGAGGTCCGGAAGTCATCAGAGCTCAGGCCAGCGAAGGGCGTGAGGTCCGGAGGTCATCGGAGCTCAGGCCAGCGAAGGGCGTGAAGTCCGGCATCAGCGCTCGCCTCTGAAAGGAGGGCGAGGGCTGGCCTCGGAGCTCGGCCCAGCTGTGGGGGCGGAGGTCCGGAAGTCATCGGAGCTCAGGCCAGCGAAGGGCGTGAGGTCCGGCATCAGCACTCGCCTCTGAAAGGAGGGCAAGGGCTGGCCTCGGAGCTCGGCCCAGCTGTGGGGGCGGAGGTCCGGAAGTCATCGGAGCTCAGGCCGGCTGTCGAAGTGTTCGGTCGACACTTCCCCCGGTCCTGTACTGGGAAGCCCACGGAGGTTCTTTTTTCGGTGGGGCTAGTCCCTTGCGGAGAGCTTGAGCGTATGTACGAGTTAGTAAGAGCTTGACACGGCGAGTTTTACGTGGTTCAGGCCGCCGGAGCGTAAAACCCTACGTCCACGGCGAGCTATGGAGCTCGCTGTATTGCTTGCTGCTCAGAACCGGAGTCCTGAGCTTGACGATGAGTTACAGCTTGGGGGTGAATGGCTAGCGTATGAGTTGCGGGAGTGTGAACCCCTGCTATCGTTGCCTACCCGAGTCTTTTATACTCCAAGACTCGGGTGGCTTACAAGGGGGGCCCGGGACCCGACAGGTGGTCCCGGGGAGATTGTCTATCATCTACCGTATCTGCAGTTATGCCGTTAGTTGTCTCTGGCGAAGGCTTCTGAGTCTTCGTCTTGCAGCCCTGCCCATGCCGCATGCTAGTCGTAGTGGATGATGAGGGAGGGGGCGGCATGGGATGTCTTGTCGTTGCATTTATTGGCTGCCAGGCTCTGACACCGCGCGCCAGTCTGTGATCCGACTGGGCGCAACGGCACCTGACAGAGGCGTGCTCCGCATCTCCGCGTCTTGGGAAGATGCGGGCTTTGAATACCTTGTACGGGCAAGGTATGGGGCGTCTTTACGCCCGCTGCCTATCGCTCGGGGGCAGGCAGCGCCGTTCTGCTGGCCACGTGGCGGGCTCGGAGCCCTCCTCAGAGGAGAGGGGGTCCGGCCCCACGGGACACGTGGAGCCTTCGGACCTCTCCCCGCGGAGGGGGAGGTTCGGCTTCTGTCGGCCACGTGGCGGGCCCGGAGCTCTTCTCTGAGGAGAGGGAGGTCAAGCCCCGCCGGATACGTGGCACCTTCGGACCTCTCTCCCGCGGAGGGGGAGGTCTGGCTTCTGTATGCCACGTGGCGGGCTCGGAGCTCTCCTCTGAGGAGAGTGAGGTCCGGCCCCGCCGGATGCGTGGTGCCTTCGGAGCTCTCCCTGCGGAGAAGGGCGAGTTCCTTAGGCATTTTCCCCTGTGCGCGGGGGTACCCCATATCGCGGGTACCGACAGTGGCCCCCGGGCCCATCTCGGGAGAGATAGCGAGCCCGAGGTGGGACCTCCGTCTCTTCCGATCCGCGCACTTTCTCTAAGTCCCGCATTGCCCGCTGCCGGAGCACGAACGACCGCGGGATCGTGGGAGCATGCGCCCACTTGATGGTTGCTTTCACTGCGGCGGTTCCCAAGACTGCCACTTCTGCATGTTGCGGTGCTTTCTTCGGGAACCGCCGTAGTGCTTTGCCGGCTTGTCTTCTTAGGAGACTGACTCTTTGACCCACCGCTTTAGTTGGGCGGCTTGGGTCCACCTGTCATCGGTGCTCGGTCTCGGAGCCGAAGCGGTTGCCGATGAGACGTATTCGAAGAGTTTCGAATTGCTTTGACCCGTACCTGGAAGGTGTGAAAAGAAACCGCCACATGGGTACGCTCCCCTTATAAGGCTTCCAGCCCTTGCACCTCCCTCGAGTCTCTGCGGTCTTGTCTTCTTCCATGGCTTCCAACCAGCTTTTTTGGGGGGAGAATCGCTCTCGATTTCCTCCAGCGACGGCGTCTGCACCAAGTCTGGGACCCAGGGAGCCTGCCTGCCTTGCCTCTGGAGGTGGCGCCTCCGAGGGGTCTCAGGTTTGTCCTCCCGACGGGGCCCTTCCTCGGTGACGGCAGGCAGAAAGCTCCCTGGCGTTGCGTCCCTTCTCAGATGGTGGAGTCTTCAAAGAAACCGCTGAAGCACCAAGGAGAATTCCAGGCGGCAGAGTCTCCGAGAAGACCGCTGAAGCTGCGGAGGGGGCCTCAGGAGCACCCTTGATGACACCGGCTTTTGCGCCGGTGATTAGGGAACTTCAGGAGAAGGAAACCGCTGATGCACCAAGGAGGATTCCAGGCGGCAGAGTCTCCAAGAAGACCGCTGAAGCTGCGGAGGGGGGCCTCAGGAGCACCCTTGATGACACCGGCCTTTGCGCTGGTGATGAGGGAGGCGATTCCTGCGCTCGGGTCATGGAGCGGGAGAACGCCGCCAGGGCTGAAGCCTGGTGACGCGGCCGTTCTTGCAGCTTCTAGACTCTGGTCGTGTCTGGGGAACCTTGGGGCTTGTTTCTTTCTTTTTCATCGAGTTTGTAGCCCAGCTCATGGAGCCATGAATACATGAACTCTTATGACCCTTCGTGCCTGCGATGTTTTCCATCTTCTTCTTGGTTTTGCCTGGCCGAGCCCTTAGCTCCGCAAGGTGCTCAGAGGCCTTCACCAATCTCGACGTTCTGCTCCGGCACCTTCCCTGGGTCCTCATTATATTAAGGGCCCCGGATGTCCTCGGGGCCCGCCTCATGAGGATGGGGAGGCCCGGATCAGCCGGCCACGTGGCGGACCCGGAGCTCTCCTCTGAGTAGAGGGAGGTCCGGACCTGCGGTACACGTGGGGTCTTCGGGCCCCTCCCCTCAGAGGGGGGGGGGGTCCGGTCCCGCTGGACCCGTGGATCCTTCGGTCTTGCCTTGGAGTTCCGGTCTTGCGTGATCCCGTAGTGGCCCCCTGGCAGGGGCGTCCCATTGGCCAGGCACTCCTACCACATTCCTGTAGGGATTTGAGGCCGAGAGGTCCTACACACAAGTAGGGAAAACGTAATTCTCCTTGGGCGCTTCCCCTCCCTTATCTCATAGTCTTATTTGACTTACGGTCCCTAACCATACGCACGGTGCTCGGGGACTGTAGTGCGCGAAGTGCCGGGGGCTCAGGGCCCCTTCGACTATCGGCAGGTACCTCCGATGCAACCGCCTCTGGTAGGGCAGCAAATGCCGACTAGTGGTGAGAATGAGAAGAGGGAGCTGAGCACATGGCAGCCATGCACCGCAAGGGTAGTCATAAAAAACTTAGTACACAATTTAAATGAGTACGAGGAAAGAGCAAACTAGAACAGGTTTCTTTTCGTATAACTTTCCACAGGAGGAAGGCAGGCTAAACATGGAGGCCACGACCCGCCCCATTAAGAAGGGAATCAAGACTCTACGCGCTTGGAGTCGGAACAAGGCAAAGCTGAACGTAGTCCTGTACCGTTCCCTGGGGCTTAGCTGCTCCGAGCGCTGTTCCTGGACTCTATGGAGTTTATTACGAAAAGAAAGGACTGTCATATCTTTGCTCTAGGGGTAGAACTTACGGAGGTGTTCTATGTTCCAAGGGTTTGGGAGAAGGTCCCCATCCTCGGTGGAAAGGCGCACACACCCGGGGCGGCATACTTTCGCGACTCGGAAAGGACCTTCCCAACTAGGGGAGAGTTTATGGGTCCCTTCGCGAGAAAGTATGCGCCGCAGCACCAGGTCACCTTCCTGCAGCTCCCGGGCACACACAGATCTCTGGTGGTAGCGACGAAGCACTTGTCTGTACCGTGCGTTATGGAGTGCTGCATGCAATTGGACCTCGTCGATGAGGTCAATTTCTCCACACCGGAGGTTGTCCTGCGCGGCTTCGTCGTAAGTCCGGACACGGTGAGACTTCATGGTGATTTCTGGGGGAAGTACAGCTTCGGCCCCATACACCATGAAGAAGGGTGTCTCTCCGGTGGCCCGGCTTTGGGATGTCCGGTTAGCCCATAGTGTGCTCAGAAGCTCATCTACCCAATTGGCACCATGTTTCTTTAGACTGGCGTAGGTGCGAGTCTTAAGGCCCCGGAGAATCTCCGCATTGGCCCTCTCGACTTGCCCATTGCTCTTTGGATGGGCGACAGAGGCATAGCACACCTGAATGCCGAGGTCTTCGCAGTAGTCTTGGAAGGCTGCGCTGGTGAACTGGGTCCCGTTGTCGGTGATGATTCTGTTCGGGACCCCGAACCGGCATACAATAGACTTGATGAACTTTACTGCGGATTGCTTGTTGATGGTGACAACTGGTGTGGCTTTCGGCCACTTGGTGAACTTGTCGATGGTGACATAGAGGTACCGGAATCCCCTGACGGTTCTGGGAAATGGTCCCAAGATGTCCAGCCCCCATACGGCAAATGGCAATGAGGGCGGGATCATCTGTACCGCCTGAGCCGGTGTATGGATCTGCTTGGCGTGGAACTGGCACGCCTTGCAGCTCTCGACCAGCTTGACGGCATCCTGGAGTGCTGTCGGCCAGTAGAAGCCATGCCGGAAGGCTTTACCGACAAGCGTGTGTGAGGAAGAGTGACTTCCACGTTCGCCTCCATGGATCTCAGCGAGCAAGTTGCAGCCTTCCCCCTGGGTTATGCACCGCAATAGGATGTGGTTGGCGCCACGCCGGTAGAGATCCCCCTCTACCAGCGTGTATCTCTTAGCCATACGCACAACCCGTTCAGCGGTTGCATGTTCATCAGGGAGGATGTTGTCCTTCAAGTAGTCCCGGATCTCCGTGATCCATGCATCGGGTCTGACTTGAGCTTCTGGATCTTGAGCGCTGGGTTGCACGGAGTCCCCAGTGACGCTTACAATCCTTGGCGGCATCCATGGCTGTAGGGCCGCCGGGACCACCAGCTTCGAGGTGCTGGTCAAGCCCCCTTCGCCCGGCTCGGCGGGCCGGGCTGTGGGCCGCAGCAACGTCCTCTCGAAAACTCGTTCGGGCGTGGGGGCTCCAGTGGAAGCTGTCGGTACCCTCGATATGGGGTACCCCCGCGCACAGTGGAAAATGCCTAAGGATCTCGCTCTTCTCCGCAGGGAGAGCTCCGAAGGCGCCACGCGTCCAGCGGGGCCGGACCTCCCTCTCCTTAGAGGAGAGCTCCGGGCCCACCACGTGGCATACAGAAGCCGGACCTCCCCCCTCCGCAGGAGAGAGGTCCGAAGGTGCCGCGTGTCCGGAGAGGCCGGACCTCCCTTTCCTCAGAGAGGAGCTCCGGGCTAGATACGTGGCCAACAGAAGCCGAACCTCCCCCTCCGCGGGGAGAGGTCCGAAGGCTCCACGTGTCCTGCGGGGACGGTTCCCCCTCTCTTCTGAGGAGGGCTCCGGGCCCGCCACGTGGCCAGCAGAACGGCGCTGCCTGCCCCCGAGCGATAGGCAGCGGGCGTAAAGACGCCCCATACCTTGCCCGTACAAGGTATTCAAGGCCCACGCCTTCCCAACACGCGGAGACGCGGAGCACGCCTCTGTCAGGTGCCGTTGCGCCCAGTCGCATCACAGACTGGCGCGCGGTGTCAGGGCCTGCCAGCCAATAAACACAGCGACAAGACATCCCATGCCGCCCCCGCCGTCATCAACCACTACGACTAGCATGCGGCATGGGCAGGGCTGCAAGATGAAGACTCAGAAGCCTTCGCCAGAGACAACTACCGGCATAACTGCAGATACGGTAGATAATAGACAATCTCCCTAGGACCACCTGTCGGGTCCCGGGCCCCCCTTGTAAGCCACCCGAGTCTTGGACTATAAAAGGCTCGGGTAGGCAACGTTAGCAAGGGTTCGAACCCTGTGGGTTCGCACTTTGCAACTCATACGCTAGCCATACACTCTCAAGCTGTAACTCACCCCCGAGCTCAGGCCTCCGGCCCTGAGCAGCAAGCAATACAGCGAGCTTCATAGCTCGCCGTGGACGTAGGGTTTTACGCTCCGGCGGCCTGAACCACGTAAAACTCACCGTGTCAAGCTCTCGCTAACTCGTCCATCCGCGCAAGCTTTCCGCTAGGAGACTAGCCCCGCCGAAAAAAGAACCTCCGTGGGCTGCCCAGTGCAGGCCCGGGGGAAGTGTCGATCGCACACTTCGACATTTGGCGCGCCAGGTAGGGGGCTTTTCCCCTAGCGCGACGAGTTTTCGCCGACGAAGATGACCAAGCTTCCTTCAACGGCAAACTCTCCCCCTCCTCGTTCACAGCAAACCGCGACCAGGGGGGAGTACATGTCGACACACTCGGGACGGAGTGTGTCGGTACAAGCTGGGAGCCAGCAACCGGCTCTGGCAGCGCCGACCCCGGCAATGCAGGCTCCAACCAGCATCAGGCCTTCAGTAGCGCCGGGCGTACCCGGTGGGGGTGCGCTAGCAGCAGCAAGGGCGCTACTGCACAATCCGCCTGCTGGGGACGCGCCTCAGGCGGCGACCCAGCAGTGGATTCGCGAGGTGGACCGTCTCGTCGTCACCGCCGCAAACCCTCGACTTCGACGGGGACGACGCTCCGGCCAACCGGCTGTGTCGCTGATGCGCGCGCCAACGGTTGACGGGCAGACGGCGGACTCCATCTCCACCAGGCTTCCGTCGACAGATCTGAGGGCAGAGCTGGAGCGAAGCCGCTTGGGCCAAGATGCCCGAGTGTTCCTTGAGCGACGTCGAGAAAGGCGTCGCATCCAAGAGGCTGGCGACAACATGACGTCGGCCTCAACCCAGCCTGAAGGGCAGATCTTCGCCACGCGAGCTCTGCCCCAGGCGTACGCCGCGCAGAATATGCCACAGTCATATGTCCTGCAAACGGCGCCCCCGGCCTATGGCGCAGCCTTGCCCATACAGGGGTAAACTGTGCCAGGCGCGAACCAAGCGTTCGCGGCACCAATACCTGCACTGGGAGCCAGCAACCGGCTCTGGCAGCGCCGACCCCGGCAATGCAGGCTCCGACCAGTGTCAGGTCTTCAGTAGCGCTGGACGTACCCGGTGTAGGTGCGCTAGCTGCAGCAAGAGCGCTACTGCACAATCCACCTGCTGGGGACGCGCCTAAGGCAGCGACCCAGCAGTGGATTCGCGAGGTAGACCATCTCTTCGTCGCCGCCGCAAACCCTCGACTTCAGCGGGGACGACGCTCCGGCCAACCGGCTGTGCCGCTGATGCGCACACCAATGGTTGACGAGCAGACGGCAGATTCCAGCTCTACCAGGCCCCAGTCGACGGATCTGAAGACAGAGCTGGAATGGTGTCACATGGGCCAGGATACCCGGGTGTACCTCGAGCGACGTCAAGAAAGTCGTCGCACTCAAGAGGCTAGCGACAACATGACGTCGGCCTCGACCCTGCCTGAAGGGCGGACCTTCACCACGCGGGCTCTGCCCTAGGCGTACGCCGCGCAGCATAAGCCACAACCATGTGCTCTGCAAGCGGCGTCCCCGGCCTATGGCGCAACCTTGCCCATACCGGGGTACACTGTGTCAGGCGCAACCAAGCGTTCGCGGCACCAATACCTGCACTGGGAGCCAGCAACCGGCTCTGGCAGCGCCGACCCCGGCAATGCAGGCTCCGACCAGTGTCAGGTCTTCAGTAGCGCTGGACGTACCCGGCGGGGGTGCGCCAGCCGCAGCAAGAGCGCTACCGCACGATCCTCCTGTTGGGGACGCGCCTCAGGCAGCGACCCAGCAGTGGATTCGCGAGATAGACAGGAGCAGGATGTACGGCCCTGGAGCCCCACCTCCGCTTCACGAGGTGGCCACGCAAGTTTCGGCCGCACCTGCCCGAGAAGTACGACGGCAGCGTCAACCAGGCGGGGTTCCTCCAGATCTACTCCACCGCCGTACTTGCCGCAGGAGGGGATGAGGCCGTCATGGCCAATCTACTTCCCCGTCGCCTTGACCGGCCCGACCCGATCTTGGCTAATGAACCTCCCTCGGGGTTCCATAACTTCCTGGGGAGAGCTCTGCCGGCAGTTCATCGCCAACTTCGGCAGCTCCTACACCCGTCCCGGCACGGAGCTTGACCTCCAAGCCATCAAGCAACAACCTGGGGAGTCGCTGCGCTCCTTTATCCAGCGGTTCTCCCAGGTACGCAACACCATTCCACATATTCAAAGTGCTTCTGTGGTGGCGGCACTTCGACAGTGTCCAGGACAAGAAGATGCTTGAGAGGCTTGCAACCAGAGAGGTCTGCGATGCCTCCGAGCCCTTCAGCCTGGCGGACAAGTGTGCCAGAGCAGCCGGAGGGCAGAGCTGGCACTCACTGCCAGCTTCCGAAGCCGGAAGACAGCCCGAAGACGGCGGAGTTCAAGCTGAGCTCCCGACCACGTCAGACAGCCAAGAGCCAAGCACTGGCTGACTTCGTGGCTGAGTGGACGCCAACGAAGGCTGACCCAGGGGGCCGCGAAGACGGTGAACCAAAGTACCGAGCTCCGGTCTTCACCGGGCCTCACTGGACGCTCTTCTTCGACGGCTCCTCGCGAAAGCAGGGGGCCGGTGCCGGCGTACTGCTTCTCATGCCATCGGGGGAGCAGTTTGGGTACATGGTGCGTCTCAATTCCAAGGCAACCAACAACTTGGCAGAGTATGAAGCATTCATCCTTGGACTAAAAGACAGTCCTGTCTTTGGGCGCTCGCAAGCTGTTGGCACAGGGCGACTCCCAGCTAGTTATCAAGCAAGTTAAGGGTGAATGCTCCTACAAAGACCCACAGCTAGCTGCTTATCTGCTTCACGTGCGGATGTTGGAGAAAGAATTCCTCGCCTTGGACCTGCGCCATGTACCGCGCGCTGGCACGGCCGCAGCGGACAACCTCTCAACGAAGACCTCCATCGGAGCCCCCGCGCACGAAGGAGTCTTCGAGAGGTCGTTGCTGCGGTCCACAGCCCGGCCCGCCGAGCCGGGCGAAGGGGGCTGAACCAGTGCCATGAAGCTAGGCAGTCCCGGCGGCCCTGGATGCCGCCAAAGGATCGTAAGAGTCACTGGGGACTCCGTGCAACCCAGCGCTCGAGATCCAGAAGCTCAAGTAGCCCCGATGCATGGACCACGGAGGTCCGGGACTCCTTGAAGGACATCCTTCCTGATGAATGTGCATCCGCTGAACGGGTGGTGCGGTGGCTAAGTGCTACGCGCTGGTATCTTTACTGGCGTGGCGCCACGACATCCTATTGCGTTGCATAACCCAGGAGGAAGGCTGCGACTAGCTCGCAGCAGTCCAAGGAGGCGAGTGCTGGGAACGCTCATCGTCCCGCACGTTGGTCAGATAAGCCACCCGGCATGGCTCCTACTGACTGAGAGCCACCTGGACGCCGTCAAACTGGTTAGGGATGCAATGCGTGCCAAGTCCACGCCAAGCAGACCCACACAACCGGTGCAGACGCGCACCCAGAGCCGTCGGGGGATACCGGCTCCTCCATGTTGAGGGCCAGCCGGACTTCCCAGGGCCGGGTCACAGGAACTACCCTTCCACATGGTATGCAGGGCCGAAGCCATGCTTCCCCCTGATATAGCCATGGAGGGTCCCCCCGTGTCCGGCGTACGACGAAGCCACGCATGACCCGCTCTGCGTGAAGACAGGCGCTCCGACGCCACCCCAGTAAGTTCACCATGCTTACTTAGGTGTTTATTTATTACGCATTAATTTATATGAACACCTCCCCACGCTCTAGACAGTGTGCATCCATTGTACACTCGGTTCCTCTTTCCTGCTCTCATGCATAGTCGATATTTGCCGTCCTGCCAAAGGCGGTAGTGCTTGGGGTACCTGCCAGAGGCCCGGTGGCCTTCTGGGTCTCCCCCTGTAAGGGTACTGTACCGCCAGTTGGTCTCCTCTGAGAAAAGACCTATGCTAAACCGGGGGGTCAGGAGCCTTGCTTTGCCCAGTCTTGCACCCAAAGCATGTGCACTCTGCCCCCCGGCGCTGCGGTCTGAGTACCAGGGGGCCGGACGGTTACATCCTGACTGGGGCTGGGGCCAGACCTCCGGGACCAAGTGCACTGGATTACCCAGGCCCCGTATTCCGGCCTGGGACAGTAAGCCAAATGAGACTAAGGGACAGGAAAGGGGGGACCGCTGAGCAGTTCCGGACCTCCGCCCCCACAGCTGGGCCGAGCTCAAATGCCAGCCCTCGCCCTCCTTTCAGAGGCGAGCGCTGATGCCGGACCTCACGACCTTCGTTGGCCTGAGCTCCGATGACTTTCAGACTCCGCCCCCATAGCCGGGCCGAGCTCCGATGCCAGCCCTCGCCCTCCTTTCAGAGGCGAGCGCTGATGCCCGACCTCACGCCCTTCGCTGGCCTGAGCTCCGATGACTTCCGGACCTCCGCCCCCACAGCCGGGCCGAGCTCCGATGCCAGGCTTCACCCTCTCCTAAGAGGCTGAACACCGAAGCCGTCAAGACCCTGCCAGCACAGGGAGTACTCAAGACAAGAAAGTGCACGGATCAGAAGAGACGAAGGTCCCACCTCGGGCTCGCTATCTCCCCCGAGATGGGCCCGGGGGCCACTGTCAGTACCCTCGATATGGGGTACCCCCGCGCACAGGGGAAAATGCCTAAGGATCTCGCCCTTCTCCGCAGGGAGAGCTCCGAAGGCACCACGCGTCCAGCGGGGCCGGACCTCCCTCTCCTCAGAGGAGAGCTCCGGGCCCACCACGTGGCATACAGAAGCCGGACCTCCCCCTCCGCGGGAGAGAGGTCCGAAGGTGCCGCGTGTCTGGAGAGGCCGGACCTCCCTTTCCTCAGAGAGGAGCTCCGGGCTCGCCACGTGGCCAACAGAAGCCGAACCTCCCCCTCCGTGGGGAGAGGTCCGAAGGCTCCACGTGTCCTGCGGGGACGGACCCCCCTCTCTTCTGAGGAGGGCTCCGGGCCCGCCACGTGGCCAGCAGAACGGCGCTGCCTGCCCCCAAGCGATAGGCAGCGGGCGTAAAGACGCCCCATACCTTGCCCGTACAAGGTATTCAAGGCCCGCGCCTTCCCAAGACGCGGAGACGCGGAGGACGCCTCTGTCAGGTGCCGTTGCGCCCAGTCGCATCACAGACTGGCGCGCGGTGTCAGGGCCTGCCAGCCAATAAACACAGCGACAAGACATCCCATGCCGCCCCCGCCGTCATCAACCACTACGACTAGCATGCGGCATGGGCAGGGCTGCAAGACGAAGACTCAGAAGCCTTCGCCAGAGACAACTACCGGCATAACTGCAGATACGGTAGATAATAGACAATCTCCCTAGGACCACCTGTCGGGTCCCGGGCCCCCCTTGTAAGCCACCCGAGTCTTGGACTATAAAAGGCTCGGGTAGGCAACGTTAGCAAGGGTTCGAACCCTGTGGGTTCGCACTTTGCAACTCATACGCTAGCCATACACTCTCAAGCTGTAACTCACCCCCGAGCTCAGGCCTCCGGCCCTGAGCAGCAAGCAATACAGCGAGCTTCATAGCTCGCCGTGGACGTAGGGTTTTACGCTCCGGCGGCCTGAACCACGTAAAACTCGCCATGTCAAGCTCTCACTAACTCGTCCATCCGCGCAAGCTTTCCGCTAGGAGACTAGCCCCGCCGAAAAAAGAACCTCCGCGGGCTGCCCAGTGCAGGTCCGGGGGAAGTGTCGATCGCACACTTCGACAGAAGCCTTCGTTGAAAGGTTGTCAGCTGCAGCATTGCCAGCGCGCGGTACGTGGCGCAGGTCCAAGGCGAGGAATTCTTTCTCCAACATCTGCACGTGAAGCAGATACGCAGCTAGCTGTGGGTCATTGCAGGAGCATTCGCCCTTGACTTGTTTGATGACCAGCGGGGAGTCGCCCTGTGCCAACAACTGGCGAGCGCCTAAAGACAGGGCTGTCTGCAGGCCAAAGATGAGTGCTTCATACTCTGCCATGTTGTTGGTTGCCTTGAAATTGAGACGCACCATGTACCCAAACTGTTCCCCCGATGGCATGAGGAGCAGTACGCCAGCACCGGCCCCCTGATTTCGCGAGGAGCCGTCGAAGAAAAGTGTCCAGTGGGGCTCGGTGAAGACCGGAGCTTGGTGCTCTGGTTCACCGTCTTCGTGGCCCCCTGGGTCAGTCTTCGTTGGTGTCCACTCTGCCACAAAGTCGGCCAGTGCTTGGCTTTTGACTGCATGGCGTGGAAGGAAGTCCAGCTCGAACTCCGCCAGCTCCGCGGCCCATTTAGCAACGTTGCCAGTCGCATGGGGGCTGTGAAGAATTGTCTTCAGCGGATACGAGGTGACTACCGAGACCCGGTGGGCCTGGAAGTAATGGCGGAGCTTCCTGGAGGCCACGAGCACCGCATACAGCAGCTTGTGGACTTCTAGGTACCTTGTCTTGGCATCATGAAGTACTTCGCTGATGTAGTAGACAGGCCTCTGGATGGTTCGAACCCTCTCTCTTAGGCCTGAGAGGTCTTCATCCATTGGCCCTGGCCCACTGGAGGTGGGTGGACCCATGGGGGCCTCCGGAAGCTGGGACCCGGAGGCCCTTAAGCTATCTTGGTTCTCCGGGGGGCCCCGGGGGTCTTAAGGGATCTCCGGGAGGTCCCGTTGGGCCCCCGGGTGTCGGTACCTGGGATATGGGGTACCCCCGCGCACAGGGTAAAATGCCTAAGGAACTCGCCCTTCTCCGCAGGGAGAGCTCCGAAGGTGCCACGAGTCCGGCGGGGCCGGACCTCCCTCTCCTCAGAGGAGAGCTCCGGGCCCGCTACGTGGCATACAGAAGCCGGACCTCCCCCTCCGCGGGAGAGAGGTCCGAAGGCGCCGTGTGTCCAGCGGGGCCGGACCTCCCTCTCCTCAGAGGAGAGCTCCGGGCCCGCTACGTGGCCAACAGAAGCCGAGCCTCCCCCTCCGCGGGGAGAGGTCCGGAGGCTTCACGTGCCCCGCGGGACTGACCCTCCTCTCCTCTGAGGAGGGCTCTGGGCCCGCCACGTGGCAGCAGAACGGCGCTGCCTGCCCGAGCGGTAGGCAGCAGGCGTAAAGGCGCCCCATACCTTGCCCGTACAAGGTATTCAAGGCCCGCGTCTTCCCAAGACGAGGAGACGCGGAGCACGCTTCTGTCAGGTGCCGTTGCGCAAAGTCGCATCACAGACTGGCGCGCGGTGTCAGAACCTGCCAGCCAATAAATACCGCGACAAGACATCCCATGCCGCCTGCACCGTCATCAACCACTACGACTAGCATGCGGCATGGGCAGGGCGGCAAGATGAAGACTCAGAAGCCTTCGACCAGAGACAATTACCGGCATAACTGCAGATATGGTAGATAATAGACAATCTTCCCGGGACCACCTGTCGGGTCCCGGCTTCCCTTGTAAGCCGCCCCAGTCTCTGACTATAAAAGGCTCGGGTAGGCGTCGATAGCAAGGGTTCGCACTTTGCAACTCATACGCTAGCCATACACTCTCAAGCTGTAACTCACCCCCAAGCTCAGGCCTCCGGTCCTGAGCAGCAAGCAATACAGCGAGCTCCATAGCTCGCCGTGGATGTAGGGTTTTACGCTCCGGCGGCCTGAACCACGTAAAACTCGCCGTGTCAAACTCTTACTAACTCGTCCATCTGCGCAAGCTCTCCGCTAGGGACTAGCCCCACCAAAAAAAGAACCTCCGCGGGCTGCCCAGTGCAGGCCCGGGGGAAGTGTCGACCGCACACTTCGACATTTGGCGCGCCAGGTAGGGGGCTTTTCTCCTAGCGCGACGAGTTTCCACCAACGGAGATGACTGAGCTTCCTTCAGAGGGGAACTCTCCCCCCTCGCCTCTGCGGCAGACCGCGACCAGGGGGGAGTACATGTCGACACACTCGGGACGGAGTGTGTCGGTACGAGCTGGGAGCAAGCAACCGGCTCTGGCAGCGTCGACCCCGGCAATGCAGGCTCCAACCAGCTTCAAGTCTCCAGTAGCGCTGGGCGTGCCCAGAGGGGGTGCGTTAGCTGCGGCGAGAGCGCTACTGTACAATCCGCCCGCTGGGGACACGCCTCAGGCAGCGACCCGGCAGTGGATCCGCGAGGTAGACCGTCTCGTCGTCGCTGCCGCAAGCCCTCGACCTCGGCGGGGACGACGCTCTGGCCAATCGGTCGTGTCGCTGATGCGCACACCTTTGGATGGCGAGCAGACGGCAGACTCCAGCTCTACCAGCCCTCAGTCAACAGATCTGATGACAGAGCAGGAACGGTGTCACCTGGGTCAAGATGCCCGGGTATACCTCGAGCGGCGCCGAGAAAGGCGTCGCCACCAAGAGGCTGACGACAGCATGACGTCAGCCTCGACCCAGCCTGAAGAGCAGACCTTCGCCACGCGATCTCTGCCCCAGGCCTGTGCCGTGCAGAATATGCCACAGTCATATGTCCTGCATATGCCGCCCCCGGCCTATGGTGCAGCCTTGCCCATGCCGGGACATGCGGTGCTCAGTGCGAACCAAGCGTTCGCAGCACCAGAACCTGCGGCGACAGAAGCAGGGTGTGCGGCCCTCGCGCCCCACCTTCGCTTCGCAAAGTGGCCGCGCAAGTTTCGGCCGCTCCTGCCCGAGAAGTACGACGGCAGCATCAACCCGGCGGAATTCCTCCAGATCTACTCCACCGCCGTACTCGCCGCAGGAGGGAATGAAGCCGTCATGGCCAATTACTTCCCTGTCGCCTTGACCGGCCCAGCTCGGTCTTGGCTCATGAACCTCCCCCAGGGTTCCGTAACTTCCTGGGGAGAGCTTTGCCGACAGTTCATAGCCAACTTCGGCAGTTCCTACACCCGGCCCGGCACGGAGCTCGACCTCCACGCCATCCAACAACTACCTGGGGAGTCATTGCGCTCTTTCATCCAGCGGTTCTCCCAGGTGCGGAACACCATCCCACACATTCAAAATGCTTCTGTGGTGGTGGCGTTCCGGCAAGGCGTCCGAGACAAGAAGATGCTCGAGAAACTCGCGACCAGGGAGGTCCGCGATGCCTCGGAGCTCTTCAGCTTGGCGGACAAGTGCGCCAGAGCAGCCGAAGGACGGAACTGGCACTCACAGCCATCCTCCGAGTCAGGAGGGCTGCCCGGATCTGGTCCTACTCCCTATGGAGGCAGCAGGAAGACCAAGGGCCGGGGCAGAAGCAAGATAAGACCGCCGGCCGCGACCCAAGTCGTCACTGCGGCGATGCTCAGTGGGGCTCGGGGGCCGCGCCCTGACAAGAGGCAGCGAAAGTCACCGACCCCGGAAGATAGCCAGGACAACATGTGCCCCGTGCACGGCAGCTGTCGCCACACTACTGCCGAGTGCCGGGAGATCCGAAGGCTCGCAGAGCGCTTCCGCAAGGGGAAGCGGCAGCGGGCTGATGCCCTGCCCTTCCGTCCAAAGGAAGATGAGCAGGGGGTGGATGTTCCAGACAACATCGATCACCCAGAGGAGATCCAGGAGTCTCAGCGTGTCGTGAAGGCGGCACGCAATCATGAGGACTCCGGCTCCAGCGACGATGAGCGTCGGAAGAAGCTCTACGTCAAATACGGCGGGTCCGCCGACCCCTCGTCCCGAAGCGCAGTCAAGACTCTGCGCCGAGCGGTAGCGTCGGTGGCGCCACTCCCAGGTGCTGCACCGCACATTAAGTGGATGGGGACCCCCATCAGCTTTGACGCCACCGACTGCCCCAGGAACATGGCTGGGGCCGGCCAACTACCGCTCCTGGTGGCCCCTACCATCGCCAACATGAGAATGTACCACGTTTTGGTAGATGGAGGGGCTGGGCTGAACCTCATCAGCCGGGCAGCTTTCCAGAAGCTGCAGGTCCCGATGGCCAAGCTCACCCCGTCGAGCCCGTTCTCAGGGGTAGGGCCGGGACAGGTTATCCCCTACGGCAACATTAGTCTCCCGGTGACCTTCGGGGCTCCGGACAGCTATAGAACAGAGTACATTCTGTTCGACGTAGCGGAGATAGACCTCCCCTTCAACGCCATAATCGGCAGGCCAGCCCTGTACCGGTTCATGGCTGTAGCCCACTACGGCTACCTCGTCCTGAAAATGCCAACACCGACGGGCGTTCTCAGGATTCGTGGGGACAGCACTGCTGCAGTGTCGGCCCTGGAGAAGCTCCAAGCACTCGCAACAGCTGGGGCATCAGCCCCCGGCAATACGGAGCCGGACCAGCTCCGCCCGAGCGCACGTCACCGTGCTTCCACCACAGCACCCCGGGTGCAACCTCTCGACGAGGGCGGCGTCCCCTTAAAGGTCGTCCAAGTCGGCGCCGAAGCTACCCAGACCACCCGGGTAGCCGGGGGCCTGGATAGCAAATAGGAAGGCGCGCTCGTCACCTTCCTCCGGCACAACGTCGACGTGTTTGCATGGCAGCCGTCACAGATGCCGGGGATCCCCAGGGAGGTGATCGAGCACCACTTGAAAGTCTTCCCCGACGCCCGGCCGGTTCAACAGAAGCCCCGCAAGCAGTCCATCGAGCGGCAAAACTTCATCCGTGAAGAAGTCAAGAAGCTGCTGGACGCTGGCTTCATACGGGAGGTCCACCACCCCCGATGGTTGGCGAACCCCGTCGTTGTCCCGAAGGCCGGCGGGAAGCTCCAGATGTGCATCGACTACACCAGTCTCAATAAGGCATGTCCTAAAGATCCATTCCCTCTCCCTAGAATAGATCAAATAGTAGACTCAACGTCGGGCTGTGATATGCTGTGCTTCCTAGAAGCCTACTCGGGTTTCCATCAGATCCCCATGTCTAGGGAGGACGAGGAGCACACCTCCTTCATCACAGTAGACGGCCTTTATTGCTATGTGTCTATGCCTTATGGCCTAAAGAATGCACTCCCCACCTTTGTGCGGGCGATGCACCAAACCTTTGGGGAGTTAATAACAGACCTAGTTGAGGTGTATGTCGATGACATAGTTGTCAAGGTCAAGCAGGGTTCATCCCTACTAGATAACCTAGCTTTAGTCTTTGACAAGTTGCGCTCTATGCGCACCAAGCTGAAACCAGATAAATATGTGTTCGGCGTGTCCTCTGGGAAGCTCTTAGGGTTCCTGGTCTCGCACCGAGGGATTGAGGCCAACCCAGAGAAGATCAAGGCCATCGACTTGATGCGGCCCCCTGTCCGCGTCAAGGATGTTCAGAGACTCACGGGATGTCTAGCCGCGCTGAGTCGGTTTATACCGAGGCTAGCAGAGCGGGCACTCCCTTTCTTTAAGCTCCTGCGCCAGTCAGGCCCCTTTGCCTGGACTGATGAAGCAGAAGAAGCTTTCCAGGAGTTGAAGCTACTCCTGACGACCCTACCTATCATGGTAGCCCCTGAGCCCGGGGAGCACATGCTGCTCTACATTGCGGCGACAACAGAAGTGGTGAGTATGGTCCTTGTCGCGGAGCGGCCAGACCCCTCACCCTCGCAACCTGCTCCGGTAGCAGAAGCCAGACGCCAGGGGGCCCCGCAGGGCCAAGACGGTCTCCCGGACCCCCTGGAGGTCCAAGACGACCACCTGGAGGCCCAGGACGGCCTCCCGGACCCCCAATATAAATCTCCAGGGTCCAATTGGGATCTCCCGGAGGTCCCTCAAGACCCCCCGGAGCTCCCGGATGATCAAGAAAGCTTAAGGGCCTCCGGGTCCCAGTTCCCGGAGGCCCCCATGGGTCCACCCACCTCCGGCGGGCCGGAGCCAATGGACGAGGAGCTCCCAAGCCTACGAGGGAGGGTCCGAACCATACAGAGGCCTGTCTACTACATCAGTGAAGTACTTCATGAGCCCAAGACAAGGTACCTAGAAGTCCACAAGCTGCTGTATGCGGTGCTCGTGGCCTCCAGGAAGCTCCGCCACTACTTCCAGGCCCACCGGGTCTCGGTAGTCACCTCGTATCCGCTGAAGACAATTCTTCACAGCCCCCATGCGACTGGCAACGTTGCTAAATGGGCGGCGGAGCTGGCGGAGTTTGAGCTGGACTTCCTCCCACGCCATGCAGTCAAGAGCCAAGCACTGGCTGACTTTGTGGCGGAGTGGACACCAACGAAGACTGACCCAGGGGGCCATGAAGGCGGTGAGCCAGAGCCCAAAGCTCCGGTCTTCACCGAACCCCACTGGACACTCTTCTTCGACGGCTCCTCGCGAAAGCAGGGGGCCAGTGCCGGCGTACTGCTCCTCATGCCATCGGGGGAACAGTTTGGGTATATGGTGCGTCTACATTTCAAGGCAACCAACAACATGGCGGGGTATGAAGCACTCATCTTTGGCCTGCAGACAGCCCTGTCTTTAGGCGCTCGCCAGTTGTTGGCACAGGGCGACTCCCAACTGGTCATCAAGCAAGTCAGGGGCGAATGCTCCTGCAATGACCCGCAGCTAGCTGCGTATCTGCCCCACGTACAGATGTTGGAGAAAGAATTCCTTGCTTTGGACCTGCACCACGTACCGCGCGCTGGTAATGCCGCAGCCGACAACCTTTCAACGAAGGCTTCCACCGGAGCCCCTGCGCCTGAAGGAGTTTTTGAGAGGACGTTGCTGCGGCCCACAGCCCGGCCCGCCGAGCCAGGCGAAGGGGGCTTGACCAGCACCTCGAAGCTGGCGGTCCCGGCGGCCCTACAACCATGGATGCCGCCAAGGATCGTAAGCGTCACTGGGGACTCCGTGCAACCCAGCGCTCAAGATCCAGAAGCTCAAGTCAGACCCGATGCATGGATCACGGAGATCCGGGACTACTTGAAGGACAATATCCTCCCTGATGAACATGCAACCGCTGAACGGATTGTGCGTATGGCTAAGAGGTATGCGCTGGTAGAGGGGGATCTCTACCGGCGTGGCGCCAACCACATCCTATTGCGGTGCATAACCCAGGGGGAAGGCTGCGACTTGCTCGCTGAGATCCATGGAGGCGAATGTGGAAGTCATTCTTCCTCACGCACGCTTGTCGGTAAAGTCTTCCGGCATGGCTTCTACTGGCCGACAGCACTCTAGGATGCCATCAAGCTGGTCGAGAGCTGCAAGGCGTGCCAGTTCCACGCCAAGCAGATCCATACACCGGCTCAGGCGGTACAGATGATCCCGCCCTCGTGGCCGTTTGCCGTATGGGGGCTGGACATCCTGGGACCATTTCCCAGAACCGTCGGGGGATTCCGGTACCTCTATGTCGCTATCGACAAGTTCACCAAGTGGCCGGAAGCTACACCAGTTGTCACCATCAACAAACAATCCGCAGTAAAATTCATCAAGTCTATTGTCTGCCGGTTCGGGGTCCCAAACAGGATCATCACCGACAACGGGACCCAGTTCACCAGCGCAGCATTCCAAGACTACTGCGAGGACCTTGGTATTCAGGTATGCTATGCCTCTGTCGCCCACCCGAGGAGCAATGGGCAAGTTGAGAGGGCCAACGCGGAGATTCTCCGGGGCCTTAAGACTCGCACCTTCGCCAGCCTGAAGAAACATGGTGCCAATTGGGTAGATGAGCTTCCGAGCACACTATGGGCTAACCGGACATCCCAGAGTTGGGACACCGGGGAGACACCCTTCTTCATGGTGTACGGGGCAGAAGCTGTACTTCCCCCAGAAATCACCATGAAGTCTCACCGTGTCCGGGCTTACGATGAAGCCACGCAGGACAACCTCCGGCGTGGAGAAATCGACCTCGTCGACGAGGCCCGATTACATGCTGCACTCCGTAACGCGCAATACAGACAAGCGCTTCGGCGCTACCACCAGAGGTCTGTGCGTGCCCGGGAGCTGCAGGAAGGTGACCTGGTTTTGCGGCGCGTACTTTCTCGCGAACGGGCCCACAAACTCTCCCCTAGTTGGGAAGGCCCCTTCCGAGTCGCGAAAGTATGCCGCCCCGGGTGTGTGCGCCTTTCCACCGAGGATGGGGACCTGCTCCCGAACCCTTGGAACATAGAACACCTCCGTAAGTTCTACCCCTAGAGCAAAAATAGGACAGTACTTTCTTTTCGTAATAAACTCTATAGAGTCCAGGAGCAGCACTCGGAGCAGCTAAACCCCAGGGGACGGTCCAGGACTACGTTCAGCTTTGCCTGGTTCCGACTCCAAGCGTGTAGAGTCTTGCTTCCCCTCTTAATGGGGTGGGTCGTGGCCTCCATGTTTAGTCTGCCTTCCTCCTATGGAAAGTTGTACGAAAAGAAATCTGCTCTACTTTGCTCTTTCCTTGTACTCATTTAAATTGTGCATTGAGTTTTTTAATCACCCTTGCAGTGCATGGTTGCCATGTGCTCAGCTCCCCCTCTCTACAAGTCCCCAAGCACCAAGCGTATGGTTGGGGGCTATAAGTCAAATAAGACTATGAGATAAGGGAGGGGGAGCCCCCAAGGAGAATTACGTTTCCTCTACCTATGTGCAGGACCTCCAGGTTGCGGCAACAGGGACTGCATGAAGCAGGGGGAAAGGAGCTACCAACTACTCCAACCTAGGACTGGAAGGACCAGGACCTGCCCCTTCAGCAGGGGCGGGATCCGAGGGCCCCACGTGTCCAGCAGGCTCGGAACCCTCACCTCCCTTGAGGAGAGCTCCGGGCACGCCACGTGGCGGGCAGACTTGGGGCTCCCCATGGGGCGGGATCCGGAGACCCCCGGGGACCCCTAACACGGTTAGGACCCGGGGAAGGTGTCTACGCAGAGCTCCTAGATTGGAGATAGCCTCTGAGTACCTTGCGGAGCTAAGGACTCAGACAGGCAAAGCCAAGAAGGAGAGAAAGAGCGTCACAGGCACAAATATCTAAAAGAGTCAAACTATGCAAGGCTCCTTGAGCTGGACTACAGACTCGATAAGAAGAAAGAAACAAGCCCCAAGGGTCTCCCGACACATCCAGAATCCGGAAGTTGCGACAACGGCCGCGTCACCAGGCTTCAGCCCTGGCGGAACTCTCTCGCTCTATGACCAGAGCGCAGGAATCGCCTCCCTCATCACCGGCGCAAAAACCAGTGACACCATGGGAGCTCCTGAGGCCCCCTCTGCAGTATTCAGCGGTCTTCCTGGAGACTCTACCGTCTGGGATTCTCCATGGATCATCGGCGGTTTCCTTCTCCTGAAGTTCCCTCATCACCTGCGCAAAATCCGGTGTCGTCAAGGGTGCCCCTGGAGCCCCCAACCCTCATCACCTGCGCAAAAACTGGAGTAATCAAGGGTGCTCCTGAGGCCCTCTCCGCAGTATTCAGCGGTGTTCTTGGAGACCCTGCCGCCTGGGATTCTTCTCGATGCTTCAGCGGTTCCTTTGAAGACTCTACCACCCACAGGGGCAGGGCAGGCAAGCTCCCTGAGTCCCAGGCTTGGTGCAGACGCAACCGCTGGAGGGAACCGAGAGCAATTCTTCCCCCCATAAGGCGGGTTAAGAGCCATGGAAGAAGACAAGACTGCAGGGGCCTGAGGGAGGCGCAGGGGCTGGAAGCCTTATAAGAGGAATGTACCCACATGGAGGTTTCATTTAACACCTTCCCGGGTGCAATTCCAAGCGATCCGGAACTCTTCGAATACCCCGCACCGGCAACCGCTTCGGTTCCTAGACCGAGTGCCGATGACGGGTGGGCCCAAGCCGCCTAACTGAAGCGGTGGGGTCAAGGAGTCAGTCTCCTGAGAAGATGAGCCGGCAAGGCACTTCGGCGGTTCCCGAAGAAAGCGCCGCAGCATGTAGAAGTGGCAGTCTTGGGAACCGCCGCAGTAAAAGCAACCATCAATTGAGCGCACGCTCCCACGATCCCGTGGCCGTTCGTGCTCCGGCAGCGGTCAATTCGGGACTTAGAGGAAGTGCGCGGATCGAAAGAGACGGAGGTCCCACCTCGGGCTCGCTATCTCCCCCGAGATGGGCCCGGGGGCCACTGTCGGTACCTGGGATATGGGGTACCCCCGCGCACAGGGTAAAATGCCTAAGGAACTCGCCCTTCTCCGCAGGGAGAGCTCCGAAGGCGCCACGCGTCCGGCGGGGCCGGACCTCCCTCTCCTCAGAGGAGAGCTCCGGGCCCGCCACGTGGCATACAGAAGCCGGACCTCCCCCTCCGCGAGAGAGAGGTCCGAAGGCGCCGCGTGTCCAGCGGGGCCGGACCTCCCTCTCCTCAGAGGAGAGCTCCGGGCCCGCTACGTGGCCAACAGAAGCCGAGCCTCCCCCTCCGCGGGGAGAGGTCCGGAGGCTCCACGTGCCCCGCGGGACTGACCCTCCTCTCCTCTGAGGAGGGCTCCGGGCCCGCCACGTGGCAGCAGAACGGCGCTGCCTGCCCGAGCGGTAGGCAGCAGGCGTAAAGGCGCCCCATACCTTGCCCGTACAAGGTATTCAAGGCCCGCGTCTTCCCAAGACGCGGAGACGCGGAGCACGCTTCTGTCAGGTGCCGTTGCGCCCAGTCGCATCACAGACTGGCGCGCGGTGTCAGAACCTGCCAGCCAATAAATACCGCGACAAGACATCCCATGCCGCCTGCGCCGTCATCAACCACTACGACTAGCATGCGGCATGGGCAGGGCGGCAAGATGAAGACTCAGAAGCCTTCGACCAGAGACAAGTACCGGCATAACTGCAGATACGGTAGATAATAGACAATCTTCCCGGGACCACATGTCGGGTCCTGGCTTCCCTTGTAAGCCACCTGAGTCTTGGACTATAAAAGGCTCGGGTAGGCATCGATAGCAAGGGTTCGCACTTTGCAACTCATACGCTAGCCATACACTCTCAAACTGTAAATCACCCCCAAGCTCAGGCCTCCGGTCCTGAGCAGCAAGCAATACAGCGAGCTCCATAGCTCGCCGTGGACGTAGGGTTTTACGCTCCGGCAGCCTGAACCACGTAAAACTCGCCGTGTCAAGCTCTTATTAACTCGTCCATCTGCGCAAGCTCTCCGCTAGGGACTAGCCCCACCGAAAAAAGAACCTCCGTGGGCTGCCCAGTGCAGGCCCGGGGGAAGTGTCGACCGCACACTTCGACACCGGGGGGTCCCACAGGACCCTCGGGGGTTTATCTCGGGGGTCCGGGAGACCGCCCTGGACCTCCGGGAGGCCGACCTGGACCTCCGGGAGGTTGCCTTGGAGGTCCGAGAGACCGTCTTGGTCCTGCGGGGCCTCCTGGCGTCTATCTTCTGCTGCTGGAGCAGGTTGTGAAGATGAGAGGTCCGGCCGCTCTGCGACGAGGACCATACTCAGCACTTCAGTTGTCGCCGCGATGTAGAGCAGCAGGTGCTCTCCGGGCTCAGGGGCTACCATGATAGGTAGGGTCGTCAGGAGTCGTTTCAACTCCTGGAAAGCCTCTTCTGCCTCGTCGGTCCAGGCAAATGGGCCAGACTTGCGCAGGAGCTTTAAAGAAAGGGAGTGCCCGCTCTGCTAGCCTCGGTATAAACCGACTCAGCGCGGCTAGGCATCCCGTGAGTTTCTGGACATCCTTGACACGGGCAGGAGGCCACATCAAGTCGATGGCCTTGATCTTCTCTGGGTTGGCCTCAATCCCCCAGTGCGAGACCAGGAATCCTAAGAGCTTCCCAGAGGACACACCGAACACACATTTGTCGGGGTTCAGCTTGGTGCGCGTAGAGCGCAATTTGTAAAAAACTAAGGCTAGGTTATCTAACAAAGATGAACCCTGCTTGACCTTGACAACGATGTCATCGACGTACACCTCAACTAAGTCTCTTATTAACTCCCCAAAGGTTTTGTGCATCGCTTGCACAAAGGTGGGGGGTGCATTCTTTAGGCCGTAAGGCATAGACACATAACAATAAATGCCATCTACTGTGATGAAGGAGGTGTGCTCTTCATCCTCCCTAGACATGGGCATCTGATGGAAACCCGAGTAGGCATCTAGGAAGCACAGCATATCACAGCCTGATGTTGAGTCTACTATTTGATCTATTCTAGGGAGAGGGAATGGATCTTTGGGACATGCCTTATTGAGACTGGTGTAGTCGATGCACATCCGGAGCTTCCTGCCGGCCTTCGGGACAACGACGGGGTTCGCCAACCACCGGGGGTGGTGGACCTCCCGTATAAAGCCAGCGTCCAGCAGCTTCTTGATTTCTTCACGAATGAAGTTTTGCCGCTCGATGGACTGCTTGCGGGGCTTCTGTTGAACTGGTCGGGCATCGGGGAAGACTTTTAAGTGGTGCTCGATCACCTCCCTGGGGATCCCCGGCATCTGTGACGGCTGCCATGCAAACACGTCAACGATGTGCCGGAGGAAGGTGACGAGCGCGCCTTCCTATTTGCTATCCAGGCCCCCGGCTACCCGGGTGGTCTGGGTGGCTTCGGTGCCGACTTGGACGACCTTTAAGGGGACGCCGCCCTCGTCGAGGGGTTGCACCCGGGGTGCTGTGGCGGAGGCACGGTGGCGTGCGCTCGGGTGGAGCTGGTCCGGCTCTGCACTGCTAGGGGCTGGTGCCCCAGCTGTTGCGAGCGCTTGGAGTTTCTCTAAGGCCGACACTGCAGCAGTGCGGTCTCCACGAATCCTGAGGACGCCCGTTGGTGTAGGCATCTTTAGGACGAGGTAGCCGTAGTGGGCTACTGCCATGAATTGGTACAGGGCTGGCCTGCCGATTATGGCGTTGAAGGGGAGGTCGATCTCCGCTACGTCGAACAGAATGTACTCTATCCGATAGCTGTCCGGAGCTCCGAAGGTCACCGGAAGGCTGATGTTGCCGTAGGGAACGACCTGTCCCGGCCCTACCCCTGAGAACGGGCTCGACGGGGTGAGCTTGGCCATCGGGATCTGTAGCTTCTGGAAAGCTGCACGGCTGATGAAGTTCAGCCCAGCCCCACCATCTACCAAAACGTGGTACATCCTCACGTTGGCGATGGTTGGAGCTACCAAGAGCGGTAGTAGGCCGGCCCCAGCCATGTTCCTGGGGCAGTCGGTGGCGTCAAAGCTGATGGGGGTTCCCATCCACTTGAGGTGCGGTGCGGCACTTGGGAGTGGAGCCACCGACGCTACCGCTCGGCGTAGAGTCTTGACTGCGCTTCGAGACGAGGGGTCGGCGGACCCGCTGTATATGACGAAGAGCTTCTTTCGACGCTCATCGTCGCTGGAGCTGGAGTCCTCATGGTTGCGTACCGCCTTCACGGCGCGCTGAGGCTCCTGGAACTCCACTGGATGGTCGACGCTGTCTGGGACGTCGACCTTCTGCTTGCCCTCCCTTGGACGGAAGGGTGGGGCGTCAGCCCGCTGCTGCTTCCCTTTGCGGAAGCGCTCTGCGAGCTTCCGGATCTCCCGGCACTCGTCAGTAGTGTGGCGATAGCTGCCGTGCACGGGGCATATCTTGTCTTGATCACCTTCTGGGATTGGTGATCTTTGCTGCCTCTTGTCGGGGCGCGGCCCCCGAGCCCCACTGAGTGTCGCTGCTGCGACGACTGGAGCTGCGGTCGGTGATTCTATCTTGCCTCTGCCTCGGTTCTTGGCCTTCTTGCTGCCTCCATAGGGAGTAGGGCCAGATCCGGGCTGTCCTCCTGACTCGGAGGACGGCAGCGAGTGCCAGTTTCGCCCTTCGGCCCATCTGGCGCACTTGTCTGCCAGGCTGAAGAGCTCGGAGACGTTGTGGACCTCTCTGGTCGCGAGCTTCTCGAGCATCTTCTTGTCCCGGATGCCTTGTCGGGTCGCCACCACCACAGAAGCATTTTGGATGTGTGGGAAGGTGTTCGGGACCTGGGAGAACCGCTGGATGAAGGAGCGCAGCGACTCCCCCGGTTGTTGCTGGATGGCATGGAGGTCGAGCTCCGTGCGAGGCCGGGTGTAGGAACTGCCGAAGTTGGCGATGAACTGCCGGCAGAGCTCTCACCAGGAAGTTATGGAACCCTGGGGAAGGTTCATGAGCCAAGAACGAGCTGGAACGGTCAAGGCGACAGGGAAGTAATTGGCCATGACGGCTTCATTCCCCCCTGCGGCTAGTACGGCGGTGGAGTAGATCTGGAGGAACTCCGCCGGGTTGACGCTGCCGTCGTACTTCTCGGGCAGGTGCGGCCGAAACTTGCGTGGCCACTTCGCGAAGCGAAGGTGGGGCGCAAGGGCCGTACATCCTGCTTCTGTTGCCGCAGGTATTGGTGCCGCGAACGCTTGGTTCGCACCGGGCACAGTGTACCCCGGTATGGGAAAGGTTGCGCCATAGGCCGGGGGCGCCGTTTGCAGGACATATGACTGTGGCATATTCTGCACGGCGTAAGCCTGGGGCTAAGATCGCGTGGCAAAAGTCTGCTCTTCAGGCTGGATCGAGGCTGACGTCATGCTGTCGCCAGCCTCTTGGTTGCGACGCCTTTCTCGGCATTGCTCGAGGTATACCCGGGCATCTTGACCCAAGTGACACCGTTCCAGCTCTGTCCTCAGATCCGTCGACTGGAGCCTGGTGGAGCTGGAATCTGCCGTCTGCTCGTCAACCATTGGCGTGCGCATCAGCGACACAGCCGGTTGGCCGGAGCGTCATCCCCGCTGAAGTCGAGGGTTGGCGGCGGCGACGACGAGACGGTCTACCTCGCGAATCCACTGCTGGGTCGCTGCCTGAGGCGCGTCCCCAGCAGGTGGATTGTGCAGTAGCGCTCTTGCTGCAGCTAGCGCACCCCCACCGGGTACGTCCAGCGCTACTGAAGACCTGACGCTGGTTGGAGCCTGCATTGCCGGGGTCGGCGCTGCCAGAGCCGGTTGCTGGCTCCCAGCTTGTACCGACACACTCTGTCCCAAGTGTGTTGATATGTACTCCCCCCTGGTCGCGGTTCGCCGCGGACGCGGGGGAGGAGAGTTTGCCGCTGAAGGAAGCTTGGTCATCTTCGTCGACGGAAACTCGTCGTGCAAGGGGAAAAGTCCCCCTTCCTGGCACGCCAAATGTCGAAGTGTTCGGTCGACACTTCCCCAGGCCTGCACTGGGCAGCCCGCGGAGGTTCTTTTTTTGGTGGGGCTAGTCCCTTGCGGAGAGCTTGAGCGTATGGACGAGTTAGTAAGAGCTTGACACGGCAAGTTTTACGTGGTTCAGGCCGCCGGAGCGTAAAACCCTACGTCCACGGCGAGCTATGGAGCTCGCTGTATTGCTTGCTGCTCAGAACCGGAGTCCTGAGCTTGAGGATGAGTTACAGCTTGGGGGTGAATGGCTAGCGTATGAGTTGCGGGAGTGCGAACCCCTGCTATCGTCGCCTACCCGAGTCTTTTATAGTCCAAGACTCGGGTGGCTTACAAGGGGGGCCCGGGACCCGACAGGTGGTCCCGGGGAGATTGTCTATCATCTACCGTATCTGCAGTTATGCCGGTAGTTGTCTCTGGCGAAGGCTTCTGAGTCTTCGTCTTGCAGCCCTGCCCATGCCGCATGCTAGTCGTAGTGGATGATGACGGCGGGGGCGGCATGGGACGTCTTGTCGTTGCGTTTATTGGCTAGCAGGCTCTGACACCGCGCGCCAATCTGTGATGCGACTGGGCGCAACGGCACCTGACAGAGGCGTGCTCCGCGTCTCCGCGTCTTGGGAAGATGCGGGCTTTGAATACCTTGTACGGGCAAGGTATGGGGCGTCTTTACGCCCGCTGCCTATCGCTCGGGGGCAGGCAGCGCCGTTCTGCTGGCCACGTGGCGGGCCCGGAGCCCTCCTCAGAGGAGAGGGGGGTCCGGCCCCGCGGGACACGTGGAGCCTTCGGACCTCTCCCCGCGGAGGGGGAGGTTCGGCTTCTGTTGGCCACGTGGCGGGCCCGGAGCTCTTCTCTGAGGAGAGGGAGGTCCGGCCCCGCCGGATACGTGGCACCTTCGGACCTCTCTCCCGCGGAGGGGGAGGTCCGGCTTCTGTATGCCACGTGGCGGGCGCGGAGCTCTTCTCTGAGGAGAGGGAGGTCCGGCCCCGCCGGACGCGTGGCGCCTTCGGAGCTCTCCCTGCGGAGAAGGGCGAGTTCCTTAGGCATTTTCCCCTGTGCATGGGGGTACCCCATATCGCGGGTACCGACACCGGCGAAGGGCGTGAGGTCCGGCATCAGCACTCGCCTCTGAAAGGAGGGCAAGGGATGGCCTCGGAGCTCGGCCCAGCTGTGGGGGCGGAGGTCCAGAAGTCATCGGAGCTCAGGCCAGCGAAGGGCGTGAGGTCCAGCATCAGCACTCGCCTCTGAAAGGAGGGCGAGGGCTGGCCTCGGAGCTCGGCCCAGCTGTGGGGGCGGAGGTCCGGAAGTCATCGGAGCTCAGGCCGGCGAAGGGCGTGAGGTCTGGCATCAGAACTCGCCTCTGAAAGGAGGGCGAGGGCTGGCCTCGGAGCTCAGCCCAGCTGTGGGGGCGGAGGTCCAGAAGTCATCGGAGCTCAGGCCGGCGAAGGGCGTGAGGTACGGCATCAGCGCTCGCCTCTGAAAGGAGGGCGAAGGCTGGCCTCGGAACTCAGCCCAGCTGTGGGGGCGGAGGTCCAGAAGTCATCAGAGCTCAGGCCAGCGAAGGGCGTGAGGTACGGCATCAGCGCTCGCCTCTGAAAGAAGGGCAAAGGCTGGCCTCGGAGCTCGGCCCATCTGTGGGGGCGGAGGTCCGGAAGTCATCAGAGCTCAGGCCAGCAAAGGGCGTGAGGTCCGGAATCAGCGCTCGCCTCTGAAAGGAGGGCGAGGGCTGGCCTCGGAGCTTGGCCCAGCTGTGGGGGCGGAGTCCGGTACTGCTCAGAAGTCCTCCCTTTCCTGTCCCTTAGTCTCATTTGGCTTACTGTCCCGGGCCAGAATACAGGGCTTGGGTAATCCAGTGCACTTGGTCCCGGAGGTCTGGCCCCCAACCCCATTCAGGGTGTAACCGTCCGGCCCCCTGGTACTCAGACCGTAGCGCTGGGGGGCAGAGTGCGCATGCTTTGGGTGCAGGACCGGGCAAAGCAAGGCTCCTGACCCCCCGGTCTAGCGTAGGTCTTTTCTCGGAGGAGACCAACTGGCAGTACAGTACCCTTACAGGGGGAGGTCCGAAAGGCCCCGGGCCTCTGGCAGGTACCCCAAGCACTACCGCCTTCGGCAGGATGGCAAATATCGACTATGCATGAGTGCAGAAAAGAGGAACCGAGTGTACAATGGATGTACACTGTCTAGAGCGTGGGAAGGTGATCATATAAATTAATACGTAATTTAAATAAACACCTAAGTAAGCATGGTGAACTTACTGGGGTAGCGTCGGAGCGCCTGTCTTAACGCAGAGCGGGTCGTGCGTGGCTTCGTCGTACGCCAGACACAGGGGGACCCCCATGGCGATCTCAGGTGGAAGCATAGCTTCGGCCCCACATACCATGTGGAAGGGTAGTTCCCGTGACCCGGCCCTGGGAAGTCTGGCTGGCCCTCGACATGGAGGAGCCGGTATCCCCCTACGGCTCTGGGTGCGCGTCTGCACCGGTTGTGTGGGTCTGCTTGGCGTGGGCCTGGCACGCATTGCATCCCTAACCAGTTTGACGGCGTCCAGGTGGCTCTCGGTCAGTAGGAGCCATGCCGGGTGGCTTAACCGACCAGCGTGCGGGACGATGAGCGTTCCCAGCACTCGCCTCCGTGGACTACTGCGAGCTAGTCGCAGCCTTCCTCCTGGGTTATGCACCGCAATAGGATGTCGTGGCACCACGCCAGTAAAGATACCAGCGCGTAGCACTTAGCCATCCGCACCACCCGTTCAGCGAATGCACGTTCATCAGGAAGGATGTCCTTCAAGGAGTCCTGGACCTCCGTGGTCCATGCATCGGGACTACTTGAGCTTCTGGATCTTGAGCGCTGGGTTGCACGGAGTCCCCAGTGACGCTTACGATCCTTTGGCGGCATCCATGGCTGAGGGGCCGCCAGGACTGCCTAGCTTCGAGGCACTGGTTCAGCCCCCTTCGCCCAGCTCAGCGGGCCGGGCTGTGGACCGCAGCAACGTCCTCTCGAAGACTCCTTCGGGCGCAGGGGCTCCGATGGAGGCCTTCGTTGAGAGGTCGTCAGCTGCGGCCTTGCCAGCGCGCGGTACATGGCGCAGGTCTAAGGCGAGGAAGTCTTTCTCCAACATCCGCACGTGGAGCCGATAAGCAGCTAGCTGTGGGTCATTGCAGGGGCATTCACCCTTAACTTGCTTGATAACTAGCTGGGAGTCGCCCTGCGCCAACAACTGGCGAGCGCCCAGAGACAGGACTGTCTTTTAGGCCAAGGATGAGTGCTTCATACTCTGCCAAGCTGTTGGTTGCCTTGGAATTGAGGCGCACCATCTACCCAGACTGCTCCCCCAATGGCATGAGAAGCAGTACGCCGGCACCGGCCCCCTGCTTTCGCGAGGAGCCGTCGAAGAAGAGCGTCCAGTGAGGCCCGGTGAAGACCGGAGCTCGGTGCTTTGGTTCACCGTCTTCGTGGCCCCCTGGGTCAACCTTCGTTGGCGTCTATTCAGCCACGAAGTCAGCCAGTGCTTGGCTCTTGACTGTCTGACGTGGTCGGGAGCTCAGCTTGAACTCCGCAGTCTTGGAGCTGTCTTCCGGCTTCGGAAGCTGGCAGTGAGTGCCAATGACGCCCGTCTTCTGCCCTGGCACACTTGTCCGCCAGGCTGAAGAGCCCCGAGATGTCTTGCACCTCCCTGGTGGCCAACTTCTCGAGCATCTTTTTGTCCCTCACACCTTGTCGGAATGCGACCACTGCTGATGCATTCGGGATGTGGGGGGTGGTGTTGCGTACCTGGGAGAACCGCTGGGTGAAGGAGCGCAGTGATTCCCCAGGTTGTTGTCTGATGGCGTGGAGGTCAAGCTCCGTGCCAGGACGGGTGTAGGAACTGCCGAAGTTGGTGATGAACTGCCGGCAGAGCTCTCCACAGGAAATTATGGAACCCTGGGGGAGGTTCATGAGCCAGGACCGGGCTGGGCCGGTCAAGGCGACAGGGAAGTAGTTGGCCATGACGGCCTCATCCCCTCCTGCGGCAAGTACGGCGGTGGAGTAGATCTGGAGGAACTCCGCCGGGTTGACGCTGCCATCGTACTTCTCGGGCAGGTGCGGCCGAAACTTGCGCGGCAACCTCGCGAAGTGAAGGTGGGGCACCAGGGCCGCACATCCTGCTCCTGTTGCTGCAGGCGTTGGTGCCGCGAACGCTTGGCTCGCCGCTGGCACAGTGTACCCCGGTATGGGCAAGGCTGCGCCATAGACCGGGGGCGCCGTTTGCAGGGCATATGGCTGTGGCATATGCTGCGCGGCATATGCCTGGGGCAGAGATCGCGTGGCGAAGGTCCGCGCCTCATCTGGGCCGAGGCTGATGTCATGCTGTCATCAGCCTCTTGGTTGCGACGCCTTTCTCGACGTCGCTCGAGGTACACCCGGGCATCCTGGCCCAAGTGGCACTGTTCCAGCTCTGTCCTCAGGTCCGTCGACGGAAGCCTGGTGGAACTGGAGTCCGCTGTCTGCCCGTCAACCGTTGGCGTGCGCGTTAGTGACACCGCCGGTTGGCCGGAGTGTCGTCCCCGCCGAAGTCGAGGGTTTGCGGCGGCAACGACGAGACGGTCTACCTCACAAATCCACTGCTGGGTTGCTGAATGGGGTGCGTCCCCAGCAGGTGGGTTGCGCAGTAGTGCTCTTGCTGCAGCTAGCGCACCTCTGTGGGGTACGCTCAGTGCTGCAAAAGATCTCACGCTGGTTGGAGCCTGCATTGCCGGAGTCGGCGTTGCCGGAGTCAGCTGCTGGCTCCCAGCTTGCGCCGACACACTCCGTCCTGAGTGCGTCGACACGTATTCCCTGCTGGTCAGGGTTCGCCGTGAACGCGGGGGAGGAGAGCTTGCCACTGAAGGAAGCTTGGTCATCTTAATCGGCAGAAACTCGTCGCGCAAGGGGAAAGCCCCTACCTGGCGCGCCAAATGTCGAAGTGTTCGGTCGACACTTCTCCCGGGCCTGCACTGGGCAGCCCGCGGAGGTTCTTTTTTCGGTGGGGCTAGTCACTTGCGGAGAGCTTGAGCGTTTGGACGAGTTAGGAAGAGCTTGACACGGTGAGTTTTACGTGGTTCAGGCCACCGGAGCGTAAAACCCTACGTCCACGGCGAGCTAAGGAGCTCGCTGTATTGCTTGCTGCTCAGAACCGGAGTCCTGAGCTTGGGGATGACTGATGTCTAGCGTATGAGTTGCGGGAGTGCGAACCCAGGGTGTGAATGGCTAGAGTGAGAACCCTTGCTAACACTGCCTACCCGAGCCTTTTATAGTCCAAGGCTCGTGTGGCTTACAAGGGGGGCCCGGGACCCGACAGGTGGTCCCGGGAAGATTGCCTGCCGACTACCGTATCTGCAGTTATGCCGGTAGTTGTCTCTGGCGAAGGCTTCCGAGTCTTCGTTCTGCCGCCCTGCCCATGCCGCAAGCTAGTTGTAGTGGCTGATGACGGCAGGGGCGGCAGGGGATGTCTTGTCGCTGTGTTTATTGGCTGGCAGGTTCTGACACGGTGCGCCAGTCTGTGATGCGACTGGACGCAACGGCACCTGACAGGGGCGTGCTCCGCGTCTCTGTGTCTTGGGAAGGCGCGGGTCTTGAATGCTTTGTACGGTAAAGGCATGGCGCGCCTTTATTCCTGCTGCCTACCATGCCGGGCGGCAGCACTGCTCTGCTGGCCACGTGTCAGACCCGGAGCTCTCCTCTGAGGAGAGGGGGGGCTCCGGCTCCGCTGGACACGTGGAGCCTTCGGACCTCACCCCCACGGAGGGGGCGAGGTCCGGTCTTCTGGGCCACGTGGCAGGCTCGGAGCTATCCTTTGAGGAGGGGAGAGCCCCGGCCCTGCCGGACACGTGGCGCCTTCGGAGCTTGCCCTTGCGGAGGGGGTGAGGTCCGGCCTCCTGGGCCACATGGCAGGCTCGGAGCTATCCTCCGTGGGGAGGGGAGCTCCGGCCCCGCTGGACATGTGGCGCCTTCAAACCTCGCCACTGCAGAGGGAGCGAGGTCCTTAGGAAGTTTTACGCTGTGCGCGGGGGTACCCGGTATTGAGGGTACCGACACCCTGGCACGACCAGAGCCCAGAAGTTGCAAGAACGGCCACGTCATTTGGCTTCAGCCCTGGCAGCGTTCTCCCGCTCCGTGACCCGAGCGCAGGAATCACCTCGGCCATCACCAGCGGAAGGGCCGGTATCATCAAGGATGCTCCTGAAGCCCCCTCCGCTGCTTCAGTGGTTTCCTTGGAGACTTCCCTCATCACCAGCGCAAAGGTCGGTGTCATCAAGGGTGCTCCTGAAGCCCCCTCCGCAGCTTCAGCGGTCTTCTTGGAGACTCAGCCGCCTGGAGTCCTCCTTGGTGCTTCAGCAGTTTCCTTGGAGACTCCTCCGCCTGAAGCCGCCTCGGCGTATCAACAGTTTCTTTGAAGACTCCACCATCTGAGAAGGGACGCAACGCCAGGGAACTTTCAGCCTGCCATCGCCTAGGAAGAGTCCTGTCGGAAGGACAAACCTGAGACCTCTTGGAGGCGCCACCTCCAGAGGCAAGGCATGCAGGCTCCCTGGGTCCCAGACTTGGTGCAGACGCCGTCGCCGGAGGAAATCAAGAGCGATTCCCCCCCAAAGGCGGGTTAGAAGCCATGGAAGAAGACAAGGCCGCAGAGACTCGAGGAAGGTGCAAGTGCTGGAAGCCTTATAAGGGGAGCATGCCCACGTTGCGGTTTCCTTTCACACCTTCCAGGTATGATTCAAAGCGATTCGAAACTCTTCGAATACGCCGCATCGGCAACCGCTTCGGCTCCGAGACGGAGTGTCAATGGCAAGTGGACCCAAGCCGCCCAGCTGAAGTGGTGGGTCAAGGAGTCAGCCTCCCAAGAAGACGAGCCGGCAAGGCGCTCCGGCGGTTCCCGAAGAAAGCGCCGCAACATGCAGAAGTGGCGGCCTAGGGAACAACCGCAGTAAAAGCAACCATCAAGTGGGCGCACGCTCCCACGACCCCGCGACTGTTTGTGCTCCGGCAGCGGTCAATGCGGGGCTTAGAGAAAGTGCGCGGATCAGAAGAGACGGAGGTCCCACCTCGGGCTCGTTATCTCCCCGAGATGGGCCCGGGGGCCACTGTCGGTACCCGTGATATGGGGTACCCCCGCGCACAGGGGAAAATGCCTAAGGATCTCGCCCTTCTCCGCAGGGAGAGCTCCGAAGGCGCCACGCGTCCGGCGGGGCCGGACCTCCCTCTCCTCAGAGGAGAGCTCCGGGCTCACCACGTGGCCTGCAGAAGCCGGACCTCCCCCTCCGCGGGAGAGAGGTCCGAAGGTGCCACGTGTCCAGCGGGGCCGGACCTCCCTCTCCTTAGAGAGGAGCTCTGGGCTCGCCACGTGGCCGACAGAAGCCGGACCTCGCCCTCCGCGGGGAGAGGACAGAAGGCTCCACGTGTCCTGCGGGGTCGGACCCCCCCTCTCCTCTGAGGAGGGCTCCAGGCCCGCCACGTGGCCAGCAGAACGGCGCTGCCTGCCCCCGAGCGGTAGGCAGCGGGCGTAAAGACGCCCCATACCTTGCCCGTACAAGGTATTCAAGGCCCGTGTCTTCCCAAGATGCGGAGACGTAGAGCACGCCTCTGTTAGGTGCCGTTGCGCCCAGTCGCATCACAGACTGGCGTGCAGTGTCAGAGCCTGCCAGCCAATAAACGCAGCGACAAGACATCCCATGCCGCCCCCGCCGTCATCAACCACTACGACTAGCATGCGCCATGGGCAGGGCTGCAAGACGAAGACTCAGAAGCCTTCGCCAGAGACAACTACCGGCATAACTGCAGATACGGTAGATAACAGACAATCTCCCCGGGACCACCTGTCGGGTCCCGGGCCCCCCTTGTAAGCCACCCGAGTCTTGGACTATAAAGGGCTCGGGTAGGAAACGTTAGCAAGGGTTCGCACTCCCACAACTCATACGCTAGACATCAGTCATCCCGAAGCTCAGGATTCCGGTTCTGAGAAGCAAGCAATACAGCGAGCTCCTTAGCTCGCCGTGGACGTAGGGTTTTATGCTCCAGCGGCCTGAACCACGTAAAACTCGCCGTGTCAAGCTTTTCCTAACTCGTCCATACGCTCAATCTCTCCACAAGTGACTAGCCCCACCGAAAAAAGAACCTCCACGGGCTGCCCAGTGCAGGCCCGGGGGAAGTGTCGACCGAACACTTCGACACGAGCGCTGATGCCGGACCTCACGCCCTTCGCTGGCCTGAGCTCTGATGACCTCCGGACCTCACGCCCTTCGTTGGCCTGAGCTCCGATGACTTCCAGACTCCGCCTCCACAGCCAGGCCGAGCTCCGAGGCCGGCCCTCGCCCTCCTTTCAGAGGCGAGCGCTGATGCCGGACCTCACGCCCTTCGCTGGCCTGAGCTCCGATGACCTCCGGACCTCACGCCCTTCGCTGGCCTGAGCTCCGATGACTTCCGGACCTTCGCCCCCACAGCTGGGCAAGCTCCGAGGCCAGCCCTCGCCCTCCTTTCAGAGGCGAGCGCTGATGCCGGATCTCACGCCCTTCGCTGGCCTGAGTTCCGATGACTTCTGGACCTCGGCCTCCACAGCCAGGCCGAGCTCCGAGGCCAGCCCTCGCCCTCCTTTCAGAGGCGAGCGCTGATGCCGGACCTCAGGCCCTTCGCTGGCCTGAGCTCCGATGACTTCCAGACTCCGTTCCCACAGCTGGGCCGAGCTCCGAGGACAGCCCTCGCCCTCCTTTCAGAGGCGAGCGCTGATGCCGGACCTCACGCCCTTTGCTGGCCTGAGCTCCGATGACCTCCGGACCTCACGCCCTTCGTTGGCCTGAGTTCCGATGACTTCCGGACCTCCGCCTCCACAGCCGGGCCGAGCTCCGAGGCCAGCCATCGCCCTCCTTTCACAGGCGAGCGCTGATGCCGGACCTCACGCCCTTCGCTGGCCTGAGCTCCGATGACTTATGGACTCCACCCCCACAGCTGGGCCGAGCTCCGAGGCCAGCCCTCGCCCTCTGTCAGTACCCGCGATATGGGGTACCCCCGCGCACAGGGGAAAATACCTAAGGATCTCGCCCTTCTCCGCAGGGAAAGCTCCGAAGGCGCCATGTGTCCAGTGGGGCCGGATCTCCCTCCCCTCAGAGGAGAGCTCCGGGCTCGCCACGTGGCCTACAGCAGCCAGACCTCCCCCCTCCGTGGGGAGAGCTCCGAAGGTGCCACATGTTTCGCCGGGCCGGACCTCCCCCTCCTCAGAGGAGAACTCCGGACCCACCATGTGGCCGACAGAAGCCGGACCTCTCCCCTCCGTGGGGGAGAGGTCCAAAGGCTCCACGTGTCCTGCGCGGCCGGACCTCCCCCTCCTCAGAGGAGAGCTCCGGGCCCGCCACGTGTCCAGCAGACAGCGCTGCCTGCCCCCGGGCGGTAGGCAGCGGGCGTAAAGACACTCCATACCTTGCCCGTACAAGGTATTCAAGGCCCGCGCCTTCCCAAGACGCGGAGACGCGGAGCACGCCTCTGTCAGGTGCCGTTGCGCCCAGTCACATCACAGACTGGCGCGCGGTGTCAGAGCCTGCCAGCCAATAAACGCAGCGACAAGACATCCCATGCTGCTCCCGCCGTCATCAACCACTACGGCTAGCATGCGGCATGGGCAGGGCAGCAAGACGAAGACTCAGAAGCCTTCGCCAGAGACAACTACCGACATAACTGCGGATACGGTAGTCTGCAGGCAATCTCCCCGGGACCACCTGTAAGCCACTCAAGACTTGGACTATAAAAGGCTCGGGTAGGCAACGTTAGCAAGGGTTCGCACCCCCGCAACTCATACGCTAGACATCAGTCATCCCCAAGCTCAGGACTCCGGTTCTGAGCAGCAAGCAATACAGCGAGCTCCTCAGCTCACCGTGGACGTAGGGTTTTACGCTCCGGCGGCCCGAACCACGTAAAACCCGCCGTGTCAAGCTTTTCCTTAACTCGTCCATACGCTCAAGCTCTCCGCAAGTGACTAGCCCTTCCGAAAAAGAACCTCCGTAGGCTGCCCAGTGCAGGTCCGGGGGAAGTGTCGACCGAACACTTCGACATCTGGCGTGCCAGGAAGGGGGCTTTTCCCTTGCGCGACGAGTTTCTGCCCACAATGATGACGAAGCTACCTTCAGCGGCAAGCTCTCCTCCCCCGCGTTCACGACGTACCGTGACTAGCGGGGAATATGTGTCGACACACTCAGGACGGAGTGTGTCGGCGCATGCTGGAAGCCAGCAGCCGACTCCGGCAACGCCGACTCCGGCAATGCAGGCTCCAGACAGCGTGAGATCTTCTGCAGCGATAAGCGTACCCCATAGGGGTGCGCTAGCTGCAGCAAGAGCGCTACTGCGCAATCCACCTGCTGGGGACGCACCCCATTCAGCAACCCAGCAGTGGATACGCGAGGTAGACCGCCTCGTTGTCACCACCGCAAACCCTCGACTTCGGCGGGGACGACATTCCAGCCAACCGGCTGTGTCGCTGACGCGCACGCCAACGGTTGATGAGCAGACGGCGGATTCCATCTCCACCAGGCTTCCATCGATGGACCTGAGGACAGAGCTAGAACGGTGCCACTTGGGCCAAGATGCCCGGGTGTACCTCGAGCGACGTCGAGAAAGGCGTCGCAACCAAGAGACTGGCGACAGCATGACGTCAGCCTCGACCCAGCCTGAAGAGCAGATCTTCGCCACACGATCTCTGCCCCAGGCGTACGCCGCGCAGCATATGCCACAGCCATATGCCGTGCAAACGGCGTCCCCGGTCTATGGCGCAGCCTTTCCCATACCGGAGTACACTGTGCCAGCAGCGAACCAAGCGTTCGCGGCACCAACGCCTGCAGCAGCAGGGGCATGGTGTGCGGCCCTGGCGCCCCACCTTCGCTTCGTGAGGTGGCCGCGCAAGTTTCGGCCGCACCTGCCCGAGAGGTACGACGGCAGCGTCAACCCGGCGGAGTTCCTCTAGATCTACTCCACCGCCGTCCTGGCTGCAGGAGGGGATGAGGCCGTCATGGCCAACTACTTTCCCGTCGCCTTGACCGGCCCAGCCCGGTCTTGGCTCATGAACCTCCCCCAGGGTTCAATAATCTCCTGGGGAGAGCTCTGACGGCAGTGCATTGCCAACTTCGGCAGTTCCTACACCCGTCCTGGCACGGAGCTTGACCTCCACGCCATCAAACAACAACCTGGGGAATCACTGCGCTACTTCATCCAGCGGTTCTCCCAGGTACGCAACACCATCCCGCACATTCGAAGTGCTTCTGTGGTGGTGGCGCTCCGGCAAAGTGTCTGGGACGAGAAGACGCTTGAGAAGCTCGCGACCAGAGAGGTCTGCGATGTCTCCGAGGTCTTCGGCCTGGCGGACAAATGCGCCAGAGCAGCCGAAGGCAGAATTGGCACTCACTGCCAGCCTCCGAAGCCGGAAGGCAGACCGAAGACGGCGGAGTTCAAGCTGAGCTCCCGACCACGTCAGACAGTCAAGAGCCAAGCACTTGCTGACTTCGTGGCTGAGTGGACGCCAACGAAGGCTGACCCAGGGGGCCATGAAGACGGTGAACCAAAGTACTAAGCTCCGGTCTTCACCGGGCCTCACTGGACGCTCTTCTTCGACGGCTCCTCGCGAAAGCAGGGGGACGGTGCCAGCGTACTGCTTGTCATGCCATCGGGGGAGCAGTTTGGACACATGGTGCGTCTCAATTCCAAGGCAACCAACAACTTGGCAGAGTATGAAGCACTCATCTTTGGCCTAAAAGACAGTCCTGTCTCTGGGCGCTCGCCATTTGTTGGCGCAGGGCGACTCCCAGCTAGTTACCAAGCAAGTTAAGGGAGAATGCCCCTGCAATGACCCACAGCTAGCTGCTTATCTGCTCCACGTGCGGATGTTGGAGAAAGACTTCCTCGCCTTGGACCTGTGCCATGTACCGCGCGCTGGCAAGGCCGCAGCTGACGACCTCTCAACGAAGGCCTCCATCGGAGCCCCTGCGCCCGAAGGAGTCTTCGAGAGGACGTTGCTGCGGTCCACAGCCAGGCCCGCCGAGCCGGGCGAAGGGGGCTGAACCAGTGCCTCGAAGCTAGGCAGTCCCGGCGGCCCTGCAGCCATGGATGCCGCCAAAGGATCGTAAGCGTCACTGGGGACTCCGTGCAACCCAGCGCTCAAGATCCAGAAGCTCAAGTAGTCCTGATGTATGGACCACTGAGGTCCGGGACTCCTTGAAGGGCATCCTTCCTGATGAACGTGCATTCGCTGAACGGGTGGTGTGGATGGCTAAGTGCTACGCACTGGTATCTTTACTGGCGTGGCGCCACGACATCCTATTGCGGTGCATAACGCAGGAGGAAGGCTGCGACTAGCTCGCAGTAGTCCATGGAGGCGAGTGCTGGGAACGCTCATCGTCCCGCACGCTGGTCAGTTAAGCCACCCGGCATGGCTCCTACTGACCGAGAGCCACCTGGACGCCGTCAAACCAGTTAGGGATGCAATGCGTGCCAGGTCCACGCCAAGCAGACCCACACAACCAGTGCAGACGCGCACCCAGAGCCGTCGGGGGATACCGGCTCCTCCATGTTGAGGGCCAGCCTGACTTCCCAGGGCCGGGTCACGGGAACTACCCTTCCACATGGTATGCGGGGCCGAAGCCATGCTTCCCCCTGAGATCGCCATGGGGGTCCCCCCGTGTCCGGCGTACGACGAAGCCACGCATGACCCGCTCTGCATGAAGACAGGCGCTCCGACGCTACCCCAGTAAGTTCACCATGCTTACTTAGGTGTTTATTTAAATTACGCATTAATTTATATGAACACCTCCCCACGCTTTAGACAGTGTGCGTCCATTGTACACTCGGTTCCTCTTTCCTGCTGTCGGTACCTGAGATATGGGGTACCCCCGCGCACAGGGTAAAATGCCTAAGGAACTCACCCTTCTCCGCAGGGAGAGCTCCGAAGGCGCCACGCGTCCGGCGGGGCCGGACCTCCCTCTCCTCAGAGGAGAGCTCCGGGCCCGCCACGTGGCATACAGAAGCCGGACCTCCCCCTCCGCGGGAGAGAGGCCCGAAGGCGCCACGTGTCCAGCGGGGCCGGACCTCCCTCTCCTCAGAGGAGAGCTCCGGGCCCGCCATGTGGCCAACAGAAGCCGGGCCTCCCCCACCGCGGGGAGAGGTCCGGAGGCTCCACGTGCCCCGCGGGGCTGACCCTCCTCTTCTCTGAGAAGGGCTCCGGGCCCGCCACGTGGCAGCAGAGCGACGCTGCCTGCCCCGAGCGATAGGCAGCGGGCGTAAATACGCCCCATACCTTGCCCGTACAAGGTATTCAAGGCCCGCGTCTTCCCAAGACGCGGAGACGCGGAGCACGCTTCTGTCAGGTGCTGTTGCGCCCAGTCGCATCACAGACTGGCGCGCGGTGTCAGAACCTGTCAGCCAATAAACACCACGACAAGACATCCCATGCCGCCTGCGCCGTCATCAACCACTACGACTAGCGTGCGGCATGGGCAGGGCGGCAAGATGAAGACTCAGAAGCCTTCGACCAGAGACAACTACCGGCATAACTGCAGATACGGTAGATAATAGACAATCTTCCCGGGACCACCTGTCGGGTCCCGGCTTCCCTTGTAAGCCGCCCGAGTCTTGGACTATAAAAGGCTCGGGTAGGCGTCGATAGCAAGGGTTCGCACTTTGCAACTCATACGCTAGCCATACACTCTCAAGCTGTAACTCACCCCCAAGCTCAGGCCTCCGGCCCTGAGCAGCAAGCAATACAGCGAGCTCCATAGCTCGCCGTGGACGTAGGGTTTTACGCTCCGGCGGCCTGAACCACGTAAAACTCACCGTGTCAAGCTCTCACTAACTCGTCCATCTGCGCAAGCTCTCCGCTAGGGACTAGCCCCTCCGAAAAAAGAACCTCCACGGGCTGCCCAGTGCAGGCCCGGGGGAAGTGTCGACCGCACACTTCGACATTTGGCGCGCCAGGTAGGGGGCTTTTCTCCTAGCGCGACGAGTTTCCGCCAACGAAGATGACCAAGCTTCCTTCAGCGGCAAACTCTCCCCCTCCGCATTCACGGCGAACCGTGACCACTGGGGTGTACATGTCGACACACTCAGGACGGAGTGTGTCGGCACTAGCTGGAAGCCAGCAGCCGACTCCGGCAACGCCGACTCCGGCTATGCAGGCCCCGACCAGTGTGAGATCTTCTGCAGCGCTGAGCGTACACCATGGAGGTGCGCTAGCTGCAGCAAGAGCGCTGCTGCGCAACCCATCTGCGGGGGATGCGCCCCATTCAGTGACCCAGCAATGGGTCCGCGAGGTGGACCGCCTCGTCGTCGCTGCCGCGAACCCTCGGTTTCGGCGAGGACGGCGCCCAGGACAACCGGCTGTGTCGCTGACGCGCACACCCACGGTTGACGGGCTAACGGCGGATTCCAGCTCCTCCAGGCTCCTGTCGACGGACCTGCGAAGGGAACTGGAACGGTGCCACTTGGGCCAGGACGCCCGGGTGTACCTCGAGCGACGCCGAGAGAGGCGTCGCAACCATGAGGCAGGCGACAGCATGTCGTCGGCCTCGACACAACCAGAAGGGCAGGCCTTCGCCACGCGAGCCCTGCCTCAGGCATATGCTGCACAGTATATACCACAGCTATATGCGCCGCAAGTAGCGGCCCCGGTCTATGGTGCAGCCATGCCCATGCCGGGATACGCGGTGCCAGGTGCGAACCAAGCGTTTGCAGCGCCAATACCTGCAGCAGCAGGTGCAGGATGTGCGGCCCTTGCACCCCACCTTCGCTTCGCAAGGTGGCCACGCAAGTTTCGCCCGCATCTGCCCAAGAAGTACGACGGTAGCGTCAACCCAGCGGAGTTCCTCCAGATCTACTCCACCGCCGTACTTGCCGCAGGAGGGGACGAGGCTGTCATGGCCAACTACTTCCCCGTCGCCTTGACCGGCCCAGCTCGTTCTTGGCTAATGAATCTACCTCAGGGGTCCATAACCTCCTGGGGAGAGCTCTGCCGGCAGTTCGTCGCCAACTTCGGCAGCTCCTACACCCGTCCCGGCACGGAGCTTGACCTCCACGCGTCAAGCAACAACCTGGGGAGTCGCTGCGCTCTTTCATCCAGCGGTTCTCTCAGGTACGCAACACCATCCCGCATATCCAAAGTGCCTCTGTGGTGGTGGCGTTCCGACAGGGTGTCCGGGACGAGAAAATGCTTGAGAAGCTCGCGACCAGAGAGGTCCACGACGTCTCGGAGCTCTTCAGCCTGGCGGACAAGTGCGCCAGAGCAGCTGAAGGGCGGAACTGGCACGCTCTGCCGACCTCCGAGTCAGGAGGACAGCCCGGGTCCGGTGCTGCTGCATATGGGGGTGGCAAGAAGACCAAGAACCGGGGGGGTGGCAAGATGAAGTCACCATTCACGGCCCCCGTCGCCGCAGCTGTGACGACCAGTGGAGCTCAGGGGCCACGCCCCGACAAAAGGCAGCGGCAATCACCGGCCCCAGACAGTGACCAAGACGGGCTATGTCCCGTGCATGGCACCTGCAACCATACTGCTGCCGAGTGCTGGGAGATCCAGAGGCTCGCAGAGCGCTTCCGCAAAGGAAGACAGCAGAGGGCTGAAGCGCCGCCCTACCCTCAGAGGGATGGCAAACAGAAGGTCGATGCCCCAGTCACTGCAGCCCACCAGGTGGGGTTCCAGGAGCCTCAGCGTGTCATAAAGACAGTGCATGACGGTGAGGACTCCAGTTCCGACGGTGACAGGCCAGGGCGTTAGCCAACTGCGGTGCGCCTCCGTGCCTCGAACATACCTCTCGGGGGCCGCCTAAGGTCTGTCAACCCCTTGAAGGCCTCTGACACGACCCCACTGGTCCTGTCGAGCCAGGATCACGCTGAGGGGTGCTGCGTTGCACAACACCGTATAACACACGTCAAAGGTACAAAGCGGAAGCGGAAGCTTTATTACATAAACAAGTTTATTAACATGTTTACATCAAAATAAGTTTAGTCCACACTCGCGGGCGTAGACTAAGCATCAAGTGCACGTTCAGCCCTCGAACGTGTCCTTGCTAGCACACTCGCACACTAACTCTGCGGCGTGCACGACTCCCACTCGACGGGGTTCCCCTCCTGGGGTTCCGTCTCCTCTTCGGGAGTCCCTTCCTCATAGAACCCTGCAAAAGCTTCAAACACAAGCAGTGAGCACGAAGGCTCAGCAAGTCTGACCCGTCTCACCTAAACATGAAACTTCTACATGAGGGTGATGGGTTGCATGAGGTAAAAATCATTTGCAAGGACTCGCCTAATTAGTAGAACCTTACTTTCAAGTTTTAGCAGCAGGTTGTGGAGAACTTTACGCTAAGGCACATGAGAGAGCCGCAATCAAACAAGAAACGCATTTCTCTCATGTACTTTGCCCAAAGTTGAAAAGAACTTTAGTTAGCACTAAGCTACAACATATCATTAACAATCAATATCCAACTTTCAATCAGCAACATTTTAACATGTAACTAGCCTGTTCTTTCTACGTCACGGTACAGTGAACAAGTGGTACTCACTGACCGCGAGGGACGGCGATTATAATCGATTTACACCTGCAGGGTTACCCGAACAACCCGTCACGTACGCCCGTACTCGATGTTGCCTACAACAACCATCACGGACGCCGTACGCGACTACCTTTCACCCGTTAGCCAAATATTGAACCGGTCCCATCGTCCCGAGCAAGAGGTCCCTGCACGCGCATCTCTGTGCCGCCAGCTGATTTACACCTCGAGCTCTCAACCTACCCTCTGAACGACGGGCAATGCCTCAATACCCAGCTACCCGAGTTACATCAGTTTCCCGGTTCCCATATAGCCGGTAGGTCTTCGGTACTGTTCTAGCTTGTTCAACAGGCCCGCACACGGCTCGGTCCTCAATCGACACAAGCGGAGCTACAGCACACAGGCCCCAAAGTCCTGCTGCCCTTACTCTCCGCTCGGTCTCATTTTCTTGCCATGTGTATCATGTGCTATCTCTACCCGAGCAATGTGCCTCTAGCCTATTCTCGCGAGTAGTTCCAACTACTCGACTTGTACCGAATCCTACTCTATCCTAGCAATGCAGTGGCTAACGGGGTTTGCAATCCTAAACCCCAACCCATGGTTTTCTTGGCTATGCAGTGGGGTTTCCAAACAAGACTCTGATGCACAACATAAAGAAAACAAGTATGTGCTCAAAACAATAAAAATTTATAAAATGGTTAATGCAAACCGGGGCTTGCCTTGCTGCTCTTGGTCGTAGGCTAGCTGTTCCTCCGGAGTAACGAAGTCTAGGACTTCGGGTTCCTCCTCGACCTTAGCGACTACATGATAAGAACAATGTATGTATTAATTAAATGCTTTTGTATTAACTTTGAAGTTGTGAAGTCTATAACCTTTACTAGATAGACCTAATGACTGTGAAACTTTTACTGTGGCTTGGTTACAACCTAAACAGAGACTTGGTCAAGTTTTAGTTGCAGCAAAGCTCATTTGAGCCCTCCACAAATAATTATGTCCTTGACCTTAATTAAAGGCTTTTAGGGTGTTCTAGGTATTTTCATGAAACAAACTATGACTTTCTGAAAACTAGATTTTCAGAGGGTTCTAATGGAATTGGTCTCACTTAATTTGGAAGTCTCTAACTAAAGATATGAGCTAAACAATTTCAGAGAAAATTCTGAAAATGTTTCTGAACATTTTCTATTTTCTCTGGAACAGTTTTACTAATCACACCATTAGGTGGACTAAATGAGCTCAAATGGATCTGAAATTTTTATGGTACCTCAAGGATATTTTGGTGAACATCCCAGCAAAATTTCAGGATTTTCCTCCAAAGGATTCTCCAGTTAAAATTCCTAACAGTTTAAACTTTAAGGAATTAATTCTGGAGAATTAAGGAATTTCATGAAGTGAAACTTGATTTTCTGGAAAGTACTCAGAGAGCTGAATCCAGCAAAATTTGGTTCACTCGATTTGGAGCTTTCTAGCCAAAGTTATAAGGATTTGAAGTTTGAAGGAAATCTGAAAATCGGGGAAAAGTTTAAACTCGCGCGTGGGCCCAGGGGACACGCGTCGCACGCCGAAGCGACAGCACACCGCGGCCCACAAGGCTTTTGCGCGCCAGCACACCCGATCCCGGCCGCAGCCGGATCCCGATTCAAAATATCGGCCGCTGACAGCTGGGGTCCACCCCCTTCTTCAACCTCGCGACACCCGCGCTCCGCCGCCGAGGGACCTCGCCGGAGAGCTCGCCGCCGGCTGCTGTACAGCTTCAAACTTCTTGATTCTGGCCGCCCCTGCCTACTTTTACTTGGGGAACATGATCCGAGGGTCAGCTGCTCATGACAACGGCCGGAGCATGGTCGGCGACGAGCCGCCATATCGGAACGACTTCGGCCATGTCGGCTGATGCTCCTAGTGCCTCAGCTACTTGGGAAACCGGTCGGGGAGCATCAGTGGACCTCAGAGAAGGTCGACATGAACTCGGGGCAGCTCGGGGAAGGCCCGAAATAGGTCCTCACCGTGCGCCCGATACCCCCCGTGCGTTCCGCCATTAGTAGACCTTGAATTACGCCGGGCACAGAAGTTCTCCGGCCCAGAGTTGTGAAGGCAACTTGTGCGTCACCGTGTCTAGTTCGTGTGGGAGTGGCCTGAGGCCCTCTAATCCTTTCTAGAGCACGAATTAAACAGAATCGTACCCGAGGGTCGTTCTGCACACAGAAAGGGGAAAAGTGGAAATTCGCCGCCGGTGAGCAACCACTCGAGCTGTGGCTCGGGGATGAGCAGCACCGATCACTTGCGCGTCCAAGGGTGCCTTGGCTCGGGCGTGACAACGCCCAGGTTGGGCTGTCCACGAGAGCCCGAGGTGCGGCGGTTTCCAGTTCCGAGTTTGATCTTTCGGCACAGCCGATATCACTCGGTTTCAATCGATTTCTATCAATGGGAAGGATGGAGGATGGTTGCTAGTACCTTGCTGGGACCTTGGAATGGAAAGAGGGAGCTGCGATCGGCTTGATCAAGCAGGAACTCGAGCGGCGGCGATGGCAGTGGGAAAAGCAGTCGCGCACGTCGGTAGCTCGGGGAAATGGTGACTGAGGCACGCCGGGGAGGGAATAAATAGCTCGGCCGGCTGGCCTCCGGCTTGGGGCACGCAGCAGGAGCTGGCGCCGGCCGGCCCCTTCGGTGGCGCGCGCGCACAACAGCCGGGAACCGACTGAACTGTGGTTCAGTCGGTTTGCTTTGAGGCTGAGGCTGACATGTGGGTCCCACTCCTCTTTTAACCTCTGAAATTTATTCCTAACAGCTGTGGTAAACAGTGAACCCTATTCTACCCTTGGCAACTCAAATTATTCACCCAAGAGCCATTTGAATTGATCAAAGTTCAAATGAGGTTTGGTTTGAATGAATTTCAGCACAAGTGCAGTTTGAAATTCAAATAAAGTTTGAATTTCTCCCCCTTAGCTCATGTCAAGATCAACTCCAAATGGAGTGAAAATTGGTGTGTGAGCTCACAAAAATGTGCTGAGCAAGAATATGCCTTCCACTTTTAAATTCAGTGGGTGAAAACAGTTTGAATTTGAATATGTTTTCAAACTGCCCCTTTCCTATCTACACCCAAGATGACCTCAAAAATGTTTTGAATTTGGGTGAAACTTGGCATGGACATCCTTGGCAAAGTGTAGGAGTTTTCATATGTCCAGCCCATCTATATCACATGTGGGAAGTACCACTTTTGCAATGTGTGAGTTTGTTCCCTAATGAGCATGTTGATAATTGTTACTTGCTCTTTATTTGTGTTCATCATTTTTCCTCAAATGAGGTGTGTGGTGTGGGGATGAACACTGCAAATGGGTGTCAAAAACTGAGGCCCTTACATTCCTCCCCCCTTAAAAGAATCTCGTCCCGAGATTATAAGGTGAAAATGAGAGAGAGGACGGTGGAAAAATTATCGGATATGCGACGTGAGAAAGTCGGGGTAGTTAGTGCGAAGGAATTCTTCGCTCTCCCATGTCGCTTCATCCATGGAGTGATTACTCCACAGAACCTTGTAGAACCACAACGTACGGTTGCGTGTGGTTCGGGCCTTTTCATCAATAATCTGCACCGGTTCCTCCCGATAGGTGAGATCCGGTTGCAGTTCTTCAATGTCTTCCAGCTGAACGGTAGTTGATAGCTTGAGACACTTCCTCAGCTGGGAAATGTGAAAGACGTCGTGCACACCGGAAAGTGCTTCTGGTAATCTTAGCCGGTATGCCACCGATCCACATCTTTCGGTAATCTGGAATGGACCGATGAATCGGGGTGCTAACTTTCCTCTCACCCCAAATCTGTTTACGCCCTTCATTGGAGACACTCGTAGATATACGTGGTCTCCAGCTTCGAATTGTAACGGACGCCTTCTCCGGTCCGCATACTGTTTCTGTCGGGATTGAGCGGCTTTTAGGTTCGCTTGAATTAATCGAACCTTTTCTTCCGCGTTGTTGACAAGATCAATCCCGAAGGTAACCCTCTCGCCAGACTCACACCAATTCAATGGTGTGCGGCATTTTCTCCCGTATAGCGCCTCGTAGGGCGCCATCTTGATGCTGGCTTGGTACCCATTGTTGTACGAGAACTCGGCTAACGGCAAGTGATCATCCCAGTTCTTGCCGTGGTCGATAGCGCAAGCTCGTAGCATGTCTTCTAAGATTTGATTTACCCGCTCCGTTTGCCCATCCGTCTGCGGGTGGTAGGCTGAACTACGGATCAGCTTCGTCCCCAAGGCAGCGTGGAGCTGCTCCCAAAAACGGGACACAAATAAAGTGCCCCGGTCCGATACGATAGTACGGGGTACGCCGTATAAGCATAGGATCCGTGAGATGTACAGTTCAGCGTACTTCTTGGCGTTGTAGTTGGTGTTGACCGGGATGAAATGGGCAACTTTGGTGAGCCGATCGACGATCACCCACACAGAATCATGTTTCTGTAAGGTGGTGGGTAAACCGACGACGAAATCCATGCTCACGTCCTCCCACTTCCAGGCAGGAATGCCCAGTGGTTGCAGCAGTCCCGGTTTCCGCATGTGGTCTGCCTTCACCCGTCGACATGTATCACACTCGGACACGTATTTTGCAGTCTCTCGCTTCATCCGTGTCCACCAAAACTTGCTTCTGAGTTCTTGATACATCTTGTTGCTGCCGGGGTGAATAGAAAACTTTGATAAGTGAGCCTCATCAAAGATTTTCTTCCGTAACTCCGGGTTTCGGGGTACGACGATCCGGTCCTTGAACCATAGGACGCCGTCTCCGTCCTTCCGGAAACATTTCAACTCCCCACTGTCTACACGTCTCCGCAAATGTGATATGCCCTTGTCATTCTTCTGGGCTGCCGCTATCTCTTCACGGATGGTGGGGATCAAAGCTAGGTTGTAGAGAGCTCCATGTGGAATCACATGTAGTGGTGGTTCGCTCTCTTCCAACGGTGTGATGGTCAGATTATTGACGTGTGACTTGCGGCTTAGCGCGTCTGCCACAACGTTTGCCTTGCCCGGATGATAATGGATCTCTATCTCGTAATCCTTTATCAGTTCTAACCATCTTCGTTGCCTCATGTTCAGCTCCTTCTGAGTGAATATGTACTTGAGGCTTTTGTGGTCGGTATATAAATGTACGAGGTTACCGAGTAGGTAGTGCCTCCACATTTTCAGTGCAAGTACCACGGCAGCGAGCTCCAAGTCGTGAGTTGGATAATTTTGCTCATGATTCCTAAGCTGCCGTGACCCATACGCGACCACCCTTCGGTCTTGCATCAACACACATCCGAGCCCAATGCCGGATGCATCGCAGTACACATCGAACGGTTTTGTTGTGTCTGGCTGCGCCAAAACCGGTGCTGATGTCAGGTGCTTGACTAAAGCCTTGAATGCTGCTTCACATGCTGGACTCCAAACATATTTGGTAGCCTTCTTCAGCAGCTCTGTCATTGGCTTGGCAATCTTCGAGAAGTTCGGAATGAACCTCCGATAATATCCCGCGAGTCCGAGGAAACTCCGTACCTCATGAACAGTTCTCGGGGATTTCCAATTCAGCACTTGCGTGATTTTGCTCGGGTCCACAGCGATACCCTCCGCTGAGATGATATGCCCGAGGAAAGGCACTTGCGATATCCAAAACTCGCATTTGCTGAACTTTGCGTATAACTTGTGATCCCGCAGCCGTTGCAAGACTATACGCAGATGTTTCTTGTGATCTTCCTCCGACTTGGAATATACCAGGATGTCGTCGATGAAGACCACGACAAACTTGTCCAGCTCCGGCATGAACACCGAGTTCATTAAGTACATGAAGTGAGCTGGAGCATTGGTGAGGCCAAAGGACATGACCAGGTACTCATAAAGTCCGTACCTTGTCGAAAAAGCTGTCTTTGGAATGTCCTCAGCCCTGATCTTAATCTGATGGTACCCGGATCTTAAATCCATCTTGGAAAAGACCTTTGCTTCGACCAACTGATCAAACAACATGTCGATCCGTGGCAACGGGTACTTGTTCTTGATGGTTACGGCATTTAATGGACGGTAGTCCACGCAAAGCCGCAACGTTTCATCCTTCTTTTTGACAAATAATGCCGAACAGCCCCATGGCGAGGAGCTCGGCCTAATAAAACCCTTCTCCAGAAGGTCCGTGAGCTGAGTCTTCAGTTCAGCCAACTCCTTGGGCGCCATCTTGTACGGCCTTCGGGATATTGGCATGGTTCCCGGTGCAAGTTCAATCTTGAACTCCACCTCTCTATCGGGTGGCATCCCCGGCAAATCATCCGGGAATACATCAGGGAATTCTCGGACCACTGGAATGTCTTCCAATCTGATGGTTGTGGCTTGATAGACACTTGGAAGTTTTATTTCTGGACTGTCCAGAAATAATGAGTGAGAACCGTGCACTCCTGAGTTTAAGTGCACGACTCGGAGGACGGTGTCTAAAACAGCGCCGTGGCGGTTTAACCACGACATCCCTAGGATGACATCGACCTTCTGTCCCTCTAAGATAATGAGAGACGTGGGGTACACTCTACCCGCTAAGCATAATGGTGCTTTGGAGACCATTACGCTTGCTGAAATCTTCCCACCCGGTGAACAAATTAAATATGGACTATCGGTGGGTAGTATTGGCAAGCTGTGTTTAGCAATGAAAGCTTGGCTAATAAAATTATGCGTGGCGCCTGAATCAAATAGTACTATAGCGGGATGCTGGTGGAGTTGGAACATACCCGCAAGGATTGGCTCGCCCTCCGGCACGTCCTCAATGGCAAGCTGGTGGACAGTACCGGGCCTAGGGTTTGCCCGCCGCGCATTAGTAGGGTTCCGGGGTTGATTCCTCCCCGGAAACTGTGGTACCACTCCGCCGCCTTGCCTCTCCGGGCAACTGCTCGCGAAGTGTCCTGGACGACCACACTTGTAACATGTGGCCGCTGCTGGTGGAGTACTTGGTGGACGAAAGCCCGGCATGCGTTGCGGAGGTGCAAACGCACGCGGCATCGCCCGCTGCTGCTGTTGTTGTTGCGGTGGTGCTGGCAGTGCCGGCCGGAATGCCGGTGAAGAATACGGCCGACCGCGGAACGGCATCGACCGCTGTGGTGGCTGCCAGCGCGGACCTGATGGTGGGCGATTCACCATCCGAAACTTCTGAGAAGGACCGCCTCCTTCTCCGCTGCTCTGCGGCGCGCTTCGCTTTCGCTCTGCTGCCGCCAACTCCTTGCCGGAGTCTTCCTGAACAATCGCAGCATCAATTATGTCGTTGAGGCTGCCGCGATTGAACATCGCCAGCTTGTCCTTCAGGAGCGGGTTAAGCCCCTGGTAAAAGTGGTCCCGCCTCTTCTCGTCCGTATCTGCGTGATACGACGCGTAGAGTGCGAGATCGTTGAACGCTCTGGAGTACTCCAGCGCGTTCCGGCTCCCTTGTTGCAGGTGTAGGAATTCCTGCGTCTTCCTCTTCATCAAACCGGGCGGTATATGATAGGCCCGGAAGGCCGTCCGGAACTCCGCCCAGGTCATCACTCGGTCGGTGGGTTGTGAAGCACAAAAGTTGGCCCACCACGCGCTCGCGGATCCTTGGAGCTGCTGGACCGCGAACTGAGTCTTGCGCTGCTCGCTGATTTGGAGCAGCCCGAACTTCATCTCTATGGCGCGGAGCCAGTTGTCCGCGTCAAGTGGTTCATCCGCCCTTGAGAATACAGGGGGATGAGTCGCCAGGAAGTCAGAGTAGGAGCTCTGTTGGCGCTCCTCACGATCTTGACGTCTCTCTGGGCGAGACGTATTCGCAATTAACGTTTGCAGCAGCTCTGTATGCTGCTGATGTGAACCCGCCATTGCCGCGACAATGTCGGCCAATGTAACCGTTGGCAGTGGCGGTGGCGGTGTTTGCTGTTGCTGTTGCTGCTGCTGTCCCGAGGAGTCCTCGGGAGGTGGTTGGGAGGTCTCTCCCCCTTGGCTAGTACCTCCAACATCGGGGTTGGCACGAGTACGCGTCATTCTGAAATTCAACACAGCAGCAATTAGCACATGTCTTACTCAAAATTCCATAAACAGGAGTAAGTATTGAAGCGACGCATGATTAACTTGCACAACATTCACATATATTGATAAAGCATAAACTTTATACAAGATACATTATTCTCGGATCTCCGAGAAGTCGTGCTCATGTCGTCACTACCTATACATACGCTACTGTCTACACGACATGTCACCGATTACAAAAGTTGGGTTACGCTACCCTAGCTGCCCTACTTGGCAACCGTAACCCCCTACTCGGAGTAGAACTCGACCTCCTGTGGGTCGTCCTCCTCCGGTACCTCTGCTGGTGGCTCGGGGTCTACCACCTCTTCTCCCATTCCAGGTTCTCCCATGGCTGGAAGACCCAAGACTACCGGTACGCCCAATACCGGGGGCACGAGGTCCTGCAATGCATGCACCTCGTCCATAGCCTGGTTGTAGTCCTCTTCCCAGCCTTGTCCTTCCTCAATAGCGTCGTCCCGCTCTTGAGCAAGGTCCTCATTCTGCTGGGTTAGGGTCTGCACCAGCTCTTGCAACGCCGCAATGTCAACACGGCTCTTCTTCTTTGCCTTCTTCAGACGACGCAACTGATTGTGTTGTTCATTCAGTCGCTTGATCGTCGGAAGGAGCACATTGCGGAGTGCACTGTGAGCACTCTCAAAATGATCTCCACGGCTTGTGCTCTCCTTGAGCTTGGTGGCGAGATGCTCCGTATGAACAGCTTGGCTGTCCATCACAGCGTTTCCCGCCCTCATTTGGAGGCTGAGATTTGCCTCCGCGGGGTTGTACCTTGGGCAACTCGGGTTTGTTGCCTCTAGGTACCTCTCTTCCCACACATGCTGAGCTCGTCCCTCCACCGGAACGAGTGCGTATGGAGTTCCCTCCATAGCCTGTACGTGTAGTTGGCAGAAACGTGACATAGTGTCACGGGCTGCCACTTGCCACATCCCTTCCGGTTGTCTTCCTCTCACCGTGACGGTGAATGGCACCCAACCGGGTGGCGTAGGCCCTGCAGGAACCTCGACATGGATCGTCCACGTCTTGTTCCCCTCTTCGCCTTCTTCCTTGGCGAAGTATTGCGGCATCTGGTTGTACCCGAAATATTGGAGCATTAGCCACAATGCTCCCGGGTAGCCGCTACGGTCAGAGCAGTGGGAAACTACCCACCCGTTCTCCAACCGTTTATCTGCTGCCATCTGTAAAAATATATTTGAGAAATGTCAAATATTTATTTAAACAGTAAACCATTGAGTTATAACATAAGATATGTCATTGAACCCTTAACACTTGGAAACATAGTTCAAATTTTTAAACAAATTTGACTGCTGATCTGCTGTTCCCATGACAGCCCTGACCAGTTTCCATATCAATCTGATTTAGGCCAGGTTAAAAGCAAAACCAGTCCTGGAGCTCAACATCAAAGTTAAAGTTAACTTCAATAGCTTTCCAGAAAGTATTTGGTTGGCCTAAGATCTGCTCTGGTTCAAAAGTTATGAGATGTCAAAGTTAACAGAATTTCTGGGAACAATTGGACAGCACCTCCCTGCCTTAGGTACTGATTTGATCCAAGAATTCCAGTTAATTCTGTTCCTAATCTGACAAAACTTTCTGTTACAAAGTTGTAACCCATCTCATAAGCTTCCCAGAACCACCTCATTTTCTATTTTTGGATTTTTATGCAGGAAGTTATGCTTAATTTACAGAGAGTCTACAGAGAGTCTTTGCTCCGTCCTGTTTTCTGGACAGTTTCAACTCTACTGCATTTTTCGAGTGGTTAAGGGATGAAACACCTCTGGAACTCAACAGAAAAGTTGTAAAGCTCCTCCAAAGCTTTCCAGAAATGTATCATACGACCCCAACCTCGAAAGAACTCAACCTCTAACCTCTGATTAACTTCAGCCTTGATTTAGCTGAAAACAGAGTGCTCTGTCCTTAACATCCTATAAGTTGAAAATTTATTAACTTTGAATATCCTGTTCAAGGGAAGGAGTTACATCAAGTTTTACTACTTTGGATCAAAACCTTCAAGTTTTTAAATGAAGTTGTTCATTTAGTTGGGTGTGACGTCGAGGCGTCACCAGATTATGTCGGTACTACGTCCTCACAAAGGAAAAACCTATACCGGATTTAGCCGGCTTCGTTAGTTCAGTGGCACTACTCGTCACTCGCACACGGATGCTACACGTCTACCGTTTCGTGGTAAGGCTACCTGCAGAAACTCAAACAATCATCAGACTCGGCTGCACACCGAGCCCGGAATCCATACAGTTTGTACACCCGGCCGTCATCACTCGCCCGGATGTTCTCAAGCCAAACACGCCTTGAGTTACGTGTTCACGTTTCAGACCACGTGACGGGGTCTCCCATGTTGCACCACGCACGCCAGGGACAGACGTTGCTCGAATACCCCAAACGACATGAAGAGTCGTAGAGGATATCAAAGCGGGTCGGGTTACCTGCCACCCGTGGGGCTCCACCCTTCAGCTTGTGCGCACTGGTGGACAGCGCTTACGTGCACCCCCCAAGACATGAACGTCCCGAGATGCACGATTTTCCGACATAACAAATAAGTTAATAAGCCACTTTCTATATACTAATAACATCCTTATACGGGCTACTAACTCGTTCCTCACTGGATTTTTGAAAAAGAAGACCTTTGTACTGTGTTAAACCTCAAGCGAGCTCTGATACCACGCTGACACGACCCCACTGGTCCTGTCGAGCCAGGATCACGCTGAGGGGTGCTGCGTTGCACAACACCGTATAACACACGTCAAAGGTACAAAGCGGAAGCGGAAGCTTTATTACATAAACAAGTTTATTAACATGTTTACATCAAAATAAGTTTAGTCCACACTCGCGGGCGTAGACTAAGCATCAAGTGCACGTTCAGCCCTCGAACGTGTCCTTGCTAGCACACTCGCACACTAACTCTGCGGCGTGCACGACTCCCACTCGACGGGGTTCCCCTCCTGGGGTTCCGTCTCCTCTTCGGGAGTCCCTTCCTCATAGAACCCTGCAAAAGCTTCAAACACAAGCAGTGAGCACGAAGGCTCAGCAAGTCTGACCCGTCTCACCTAAACATGAAACTTCTACATGAGGGTGATGGGTTGCATGAGGTAAAAATCATTTGCAAGGACTCGCCTAATTAGTAGAACCTTACTTTCAAGTTTTAGCAGCAGGTTGTGGAGAACTTTACGCTAAGGCACATGAGAGAGCCGCAATCAAACAAGAAACGCATTTCTCTCATGTACTTTGCCCAAAGTTGAAAAGAACTTTAGTTAGCACTAAGCTACAACATATCATTAACATTCAATATCCAACTTTCAATCAGCAACATTTTAACATGTAACTAGCCTGTTCTTTCTACGTCACGGTACAGTGAACAAGTGGTACTCACTGACCGCGAGGGACGGCGATTATAATCGATTTACACCTGCAGGGTTACCCGAACAACCCGTCACGTACGCCCGTACTCGATGTTGCCTACAACAACCATCACGGACGCCGTACGCGACTACCTTTCACCCGTTAGCCAAATATTGAACCGGTCCCATCGTCCCGAGCAAGAGGTCCCTGCACGCGCATCTCTGTGCCGCCAGCTGATTTACACCTCGAGCTCTCAACCTACCCTCTGAACGACGGGCAATGCCTCAATACCCAGCTACCCGAGTTACATCAGTTTCCCGGTTCCCATATAGCCGGTAGGTCTTCGGTACTGTTCTAGCTTGTTCAACAGGCCCGCACACGGCTCGGTCCTCAATCGACACAAGCGGAGCTACAGCACACAGGCCCCAAAGTCCTGCTGCCCTTACTCTCCGCTCGGTCTCATTTTCTTGCCATGTGTATCATGTGCTATCTCTACCCGAGCAATGTGCCTCTAGCCTATTCTCGCGAGTAGTTCCAACTACTCGACTTGTACCGAATCCTACTCTATCCTAGCAATGCAGTGGCTAACGGGGTTTGCAATCCTAAACCCCAACCCATGGTTTTCTTGGCTATGCAGTGGGGTTTCCAAACAAGACTCTGATGCACAACATAAAGAAAACAAGTATGTGCTCAAAACAATAAAAATTTATAAAATGGTTAATGCAAACCGGGGCTTGCCTTGCTGCTCTTGGTCGTAGGCTAGCTGTTCCTCCGGAGTAACGAAGTCTAGGACTTCGGGTTCCTCCTCGACCTTAGCGACTACATGATAAGAACAATGTATGTATTAATTAAATGCTTTTGTATTAACTTTGAAGTTGTGAAGTCTATAACCTTTACTAGATAGACCTAATGACTGTGAAACTTTTACTGTGGCTTGGTTACAACCTAAACAGAGACTTGGTCAAGTTTTAGTTGCAGCAAAGCTCATTTGAGCCCTCCACAAATAATTATGTCCTTGACCTTAATTAAAGGCTTTTAGGGTGTTCTAGGTATTTTCATGAAACAAACTATGACTTTCTGAAAACTAGATTTTCAGAGGGTTCTAATGGAATTGGTCTCACTTAATTTGGAAGTCTCTAACTAAAGATATGAGCTAAACAATTTCAGAGAAAATTCTGAAAATGTTTCTGAACATTTTCTATTTTCTCTGGAACAGTTTTACTAATCACACCATTAGGTGGACTAAATGAGCTCAAATGGATCTGAAATTTTTATGGTAGCTCAAGGATATTTTGGTGAACATCCCAGCAAAATTTCAGGATTTTCCTCCAAAGGATTCTCCAGTTAAAATTCCTAACAGTTTAAACTTTAAGGAATTAATTCTGGAGAATTAAGGAATTTCATGAAGTGAAACTTGATTTTCTGGAAAGTACTCAGAGAGCTGAATCCAGCAAAATTTGGTTCACTCGATTTGGAGCTTTCTAGCCAAAGTTATAAGGATTTGAAGTTTGAAGGAAATCTGAAAATCGGGGAAAAGTTTAAACTCGCGCGTGGGCCCAGGGGACACGCGTCGCACGCCGAAGCGACAGCACACCGCGGCCCACAAGGCTTTTGCGCGCCAGCACACCCGATCCCGGCCGCAGCCGGATCCCGATTCAAAATATCGGCCGCTGACAGCTGGGGTCCACCCCCTTCTTCAACCTCGCGACACCCGCGCTCCGCCGCCGAGGGACCTCGCCGGAGAGCTCGCCGCCGGCTGCTGTACAGCTTCAAACTTCTTGATTCTGGCCGCCCCTGCCTACTTTTACTTGGGGAACATGATCCGAGGGTCAGCTGCTCATGACAACGGCCGGAGCATGGTCGGCGACGAGCCGCCATATCGGAACGACTTCGGCCATGTCGGCTGATGCTCCTAGTGCCTCAGCTACTTGGGAAACCGGTCGGGGAGCATCAGTGGACCTCAGAGAAGGTCGACATGAACTCGGGGCAGCTCGGGGAAGGCCCGAAATAGGTCCTCACCGTGCGCCCGATACCCCCCGTGCGTTCCGCCATTAGTAGACCTTGAATTACGCCGGGCACAGAAGTTCTCCGGCCCAGAGTTGTGAAGGCAACTTGTGCGTCACCGTGTCTAGTTCGTGTGGGAGTGGCCTGAGGCCCTCTAATCCTTTCTAGAGCACGAATTAAACAGAATCGTACCCGAGGGTCGTTCTGCACACAGAAAGGGGAAAAGTGGAAATTCGCCGCCGGTGAGCAACCACTCGAGCTGTGGCTCGGGGATGAGCAGCACCGATCACTTGCGCGTCCAAGGGTGCCTTGGCTCGGGCGTGACAACGCCCAGGTTGGGCTGTCCACGAGAGCCCGAGGTGCGGCGGTTTCCAGTTCCGAGTTTGATCTTTCGGCACAGCCGATATCACTCGGTTTCAATCGATTTCTATCAATGGGAAGGATGGAGGATGGTTGCTAGTACCTTGCTGGGACCTTGGAATGGAAAGAGGGAGCTGCGATCGGCTTGATCAAGCAGGAACTCGAGTGGCGGCGATGGCAGTGGGAAAAGCAGTCGCGCACGTCGGTAGCTCGGGGAAATGGTGACTGAGGCACGCCGGGGAGGGAATAAATAGCTCGGCCGGCTGGCCTCCGGCTTGGGGCACGCAGCAGGAGCTGGCGCCGGCCGGCCCCTTCGGTGGCGCGCGCGCACAACAGCCGGGAACCGACTGAACTGTGGTTCAGTCGGTTTGCTTTGAGGCTGAGGCTGACATGTGGGTCCCACTCCTCTTTTAACCTCTGAAATTTATTCCTAACAGCTGTGGTAAACAGTGAACCCTATTCTACCCTTGGCAACTCAAATTATTCACCCAAGAGCCATTTGAATTGATCAAAGTTCAAATGAGGTTTGGTTTGAATGAATTTCAGCACAAGTGCAGTTTGAAATTCAAATAAAGTTTGAATTTCTCCCCCTTAGCTCATGTCAAGATCAACTCCAAATGGAGTGAAAATTGGTGTGTGAGCTCACAAAAATGTGCTGAGCAAGAATATGCCTTCCACTTTTAAATTCAGTGGGTGAAAACAGTTTGAATTTGAATATGTTTTCAAACTGCCCCTTTCCTATCTACACCCAAGATGACCTCAAAAATGTTTTGAATTTGGGTGAAACTTGGCATGGACATCCTTGGCAAAGTGTAGGAGTTTTCATATGTCCAGCCCATCTATATCACATGTGGGAAGTACCACTTTTGCAATGTGTGAGTTTGTTCCCTAATGAGCATGTTGATAATTGTTACTTGCTCTTTATTTGTGTTCATCATTTTTCCTCAAATGAGGTGTGTGGTGTGGGGATGAACACTGCAAATGGGTGTCAAAAACTGAGGCCCTTACAGCCTCGCCAGAAGGGGAAGACGCCTTAGGTCATCCAAGACGAGCCCGGGTCTACCTACCCCTTGAAGGCCTTAGCCAGAAGGGGAGAACTCCCCGGGGGCCCCAGGAGAAGCCGCGCAGGACCTGATCCAGCGCGAAGATAACAACCTCGTCGACAAGACTCGGCTGCAGGAAACACCCCGCAACGCACGTTCTCGGCTAATGCTCTAAGCACTACCGCCAAAGAACCAAACGCGTCGGGGGCCTGCAGGAGGGCAACTTGGTGAAGCGGCACGCTCTATTCCAAGAAGGACCTATAAGCTCTCCCCCAGCAGGGAAGGTCCCTTCCGAATCATGAAAGCTGCCGCCCCAAATACACATGCCTTCCAACCGAGAGTGGGATCCGTTCCCAAAAATCCTTGCCATGGAGCAACACTGTAAGTCCTACTTCCTGAGGATCAGTAGAACATGGTTATTCTCTTCTGTAATAGATCCCATAGAATTTAGGAACAGCGCTTGGGGCAGCTAAGTCTCAAGGGACGGTACAGGACTACGTCCAGTTTAGCCTGGTTCCCACCCTAAGCGCGTAGAGTCTTGCTTCCCTTGGAGACGAGGCGGAACATTGCCTCCCTGTACAGCCAGAATTCCACCTATGGGTACGAATGCAGAGCCCCGTTCTACTTAGCTCTCTCTCATGTGCTCATTTAAATATGCATTAATTTCTATGATCGCACTATTGAGGCACCTGCCGATGGCCGAGTGGGTCTCTCGGGCCTCCCCCAGTCAGGTGTTGCGGTGCCAGTTGGTTACCTCCAGGAAAGGCCTGCGTTGTGCATGGGGGGTCCAGGGTGCGTATCCAGCTTAGCCGGCCCAGAGCCCAAAGCATGCGCATCCTGCCCTCCGGAAGTACAGGGGAGTACAACCGCTTTGCCTGGTCATGAACCCAAAGCGCGTGCACTCTGCTTCCCCAGCGCATGGCCCGGTACTAGGGATCGGACGGCCGTACCCAGACCTCGGAGGGAGCCGGAGCTCCGGCGCCTCGTGCACAGAATTGCCCAAGCCCCGTATAGCGGATCAGGGTCGTAAGACGGATAAGACTAGGAGACGGGAGGGGAGGACCCCCCGAGGAGAATTACGTTTCCTCTGCCTGTGTGCAGGACCTCCAGGTTACGGCAACAGGGACTGCATGAAGCGGGGGGAAAGGAGCTACCAGCTACTCCGGCCTGGGACTGGAAGGACCGGGACCTGCCCCTCCAGCAGGGGCGGGACCCGAGGGCCCCACGTGTCCAGCGGGCCCGGAACTCTCTCCTCCCTTGAGGAGGGCTCCGGGCTCGCCACATGGTGGGCGGAAGCCGGACCTCCCCCTCGGTGGGAGGGCTCCAAAAGCCCTACGTGTCCAACATGGCCGGAGCTCCCGCCTCTTAGGAAGGAGCTCCGGACCCGCCACGTGGCAGGCAGATCTGGAGCTCCCCATAGGGCTAGATCCGGAGACCTCCGGGGGCCCCTAACACGGTTAGGACCCGGGGAGGGTGTCTGTGCAAAGCTCTGAAATTGGAAATGGCCTCTGAGTACCTTGCGGAGCTAAGGACTCAGCCAGGCAAAGCCAAGAAGGAGAGAAAAAGCATCACAGACACAAGTATCCAAAAGAGTCAAATTAAGCGAGGCTCCATGAGCTGGACTACAGACTCGATAAAAAGGGAGAAACAAGTCCTAAGGACCTCCCGGCTCCCGCTGGAACCTTGCGGCTATAAGGGTGGCCACATCCTCGACTTCTGCCCTGGCAGCTTGCTCCCGCTCTGCGGCTGGGCCCTCTCTCGCTAGTTCTAGCGAAAAAGAGGGGTCGCGGCTCTTAAAGCATGCCAGCACATGTGAAGCGACCTCTAAGGCTAGGCCGCGCCCCTCGGCCTCAAGCTCGCTGGCGACCACCGAGTCTAGCCTGTCCAGCTTGGCGCCGATCGACTCCAGCGCGGGGATCACCTCCAACGCAGGGGCCGCGGCCCTCACCGGACTGAAGCCAAGAGGGATCAGGGCGGACCCCGCTCGATCCACGAAGCTCGAGACTGCAAGAGCCTCGGAGGACCGCAAGGACGAAAGCTCCTCCACTTCGCGGCGGGCCGCCTGCAGAGCCTCCAGAGTCCTCTCGGAGAATTCCTTCTCCTTGGCCGCCAGGGAGCTCTCCCGAAGGTGGAGAGCCTTGGCGAGCCGCTCCAACTCAGCGGCCTTGAAGCCGGCGGTCAACTCCCGGTCCAAGACCGCCCAGCGATCACGGGAGACCTGTTCCTCCCTCAAGTCGAGGTCTGCCTTCAGGATCTCCAGCTCCTCCATCCGAGCTCGAAGGTCATCCTCGCCCGCAGCCAGCTGCGCGGCGACCCTCTCCGCCTCAGCTGCCATGCAACGCTCCCATTCCTCAACGGCGAGTTCACGGCGCTCCAACCGCTGCCGTATCTCCACAGCAGCAGAGAGGCTCTCCTCGGCCTGGGCGTGTGCCTCCAGGGTCTCCCGGTTGATCCGCCGCGATTCGGTGTCCATGCGGTCGACAGCCCGCTTTATCCGGTCGAGGAGCGCTTCCCTGAAGTCGAGCAACTCCTGCCTGGAGTCGAGCTCACTCTTAACCTTCGCGGTCCTCTCCCGCAAAAGGTTCCCCCAGATGAGGAGGCGGTCCCGTTCAACCGTATACTCCTCCCGCTCGCGCCCTAGTGCAGCCAAGACCTGCTGGACGCTCGACTCGGCAAGCGCGAAGGCGTCCGCCAGAGGCAATGGAGCAACAGAGGCCGGGGCAGTCCCCCCGACCTCCTCCATTACCTCGTCCTCAGGAAGAGCCGACGCACCAGCAACCGGGACGAGACGCCGATCAGGAGAAGCTGGCTCCGAGGCTCTGGCAGCCAGGCCAGCCGGGCTCTCTTCAGCTTCTGGCTCCTTGACCTGAGGAGAGGGGCGAGCCGGGGAAGGCGGTGCTGAAGAAGAGGCCGGGCCGTCTAGTGCAGGGTCAACCTGCGCCGGCTTGGGGGCCGCGGTGGCCGTCTCGGCAGGAAGAGACGACGCCGCCGCGGAGTCCGGGCACACCGGAACTGGAGAAGTTCGCGCTGGCCTGGGGGCCGCGGCAGTTGCCCCTGGCTCCGAGCGCAGCGGCACAGATTCCCCGCAAGTCGGGGAAGGACAGGAAGCGCGGACACTCCAGCGGGCTCTGAACCCCTACTTCCGAGCCGGGATAGGACTTCCAGAGCCCGCTACCGTCACCGACGGCCGCTCCGCAGTCGCTTGGACTGGCGGAACAGGGGGCGCCCCAGGGGCTTCCCCCAGCGCATCAACCCGGGGCCTCTTCGAGTCGCCACCAGAGGGAGTGTCAGGCACCCCAGAATCCCGACTTGGCACAGACGCCGCTGCTAGAGGAGATCGAGCGCGCTTCTTCTCTGGCGGCGGGTTGGATGCCATGGCAAGGGAGAACTCAAAGGCAAGAGAGCAAAAGCACAAGAGTCCGAGGAGAAACGCAGAGAAGTGCGAAGGGAAGCTGCAATGTGGGTAAGACCCCCTCTAAAAAACTTCCCGGGTACAATTCCAAGCGATTCGGAACTCTTCGAATGCCCCGCACCGGCAACCGCTTCGGTTCCTAGACCGAGTGCCGATGACGGGTGGGCCCAAGCCGCCTAACTAAAGCGGTGGGGCAAGGAGTCAGTCTCCTGAGAAGATGAGCCGGCAAGGCACTTCGGCGGTTCCCGAAGAAAGCGCCGCAACATGCAGAAGTGGCAGTCTTGGAAACCGCCACAGTAAAAGCAACCATCAAGTGAGCGCACGCTCCCACGATCCCGTGGCCGTTCGTGCTCCGGCAGCGTTCAATTCGGGACTTAGAGGAAGTGCGCGGATCGGAAGAGACGGAGGTCCCACCTCGGGCTCGCTTTCTCCCACGAGATGGGCCCGGGGGCCACTGTCAGTACCTGAGATATGGGGTACCCCCGCGCACAGGGTAAAATGCCTAAGGAACTCGCCCTTCTCCACAGGGAGAGCTCCGAAGGCGCCACGCGTCCGGCGGGGCCGGACCTCCCTCTCCTCAGAGGAGAGCTCCGGGCCCGCCACGTGGCATACAGAAGCCGGACCTCCCCCTCCGCGGGAGAGAGGCCCGAAGGCGCCACGTGTCCAGCGGGGCCGGACCTCCCTCTCCTCGGAGGAGAGCTCCGGGCCCGCCATGTGGCCAACAGAAGCTGGGCCTCCCCCACCGCGGGGAGAGGTCTGGAGGCTCCACGTGCCCCGCGGGGCTGACCCTCCTCTTCTCTGAGAAGGGCTCCGGGCCCGCCACGTGGCAGCAGAGCGACGCTGCCTGCCCCGAGCGATAGGCAGCGGGCGTAAATACGCCCCATACCTTTCCCATACAAGGTATTCAAGGCCCGCGTCTTCCCAAGACGCGGAGACGCGGAGCACGCTTCTGTCAGGTGCCGTTGCGCCCAGTCGCATCACAGACTGGCGCGCGGTTCAGAACCTGTCAGCCAATAAACACCACGACAAGACATCCCATGCCGCCTGCGCCGTCATCAACCACTACGACAAGCGTGCGGCATGGGCAGGGCGGCAAGATGAAGACTCAGAAGCCTTCGACCAGAGACAACTACCGGCATAACTGCAGATACGGTAGATAATAGACAATCTTCCCGGGACCACCTGTCGGGTCCCGGCTTCCCTTGTAAGCCACCCGAGTCTTGGACTATAAAAGGCTCGGGTAGGCGTCGATAGCAAGGGTTCGCACTTTGCAACTCATACGCTAGCCATACACTCTGAAGCTGTAACTCACCCCCAAGCTCAGGCCTCCGGCTCTGAGCAGCAAGCAATACAGCGAGCTCCATAGCTCGCCGTGGACGTAGGGTTTTACGCTCCGGCGGCCTGAACCACGTAAAACTCGCCGTGTCAAGCTCTCACTAACTCGTCCATCTGCGCAAGCTCTCTGCCAGGGACTAGCCCCTCCAAAAAAAGAACCTCCGCGGGCTGCCCAGTGCAGGCCCGGGGGAAGTGTCGACCGCACACTTCGACACCTGCTCTCATGCGTAGTCGATATTTGCCGTTGTGACACCCTCATCTTGGGTGTCAGCATATGTTCATGTTTTATGAAAAAGAAAAATATTTTTAGAAAAGAGGGAATGGAAACGAGTATTAAAAGGATAGCCAGTAAAGCTCTCCGAGAGCACCGAAGGCAATTTCCACGACCAGCAGACCACGTGGCGTGTTCGGAGCTCATTCCCAAGAAAATGGGAGAGGTCCGCCGTTAAACTAGCTACGTGGCAGGCTCGGGGGGGCGGGGGGTCACCTCCGCAATTGGAAAGAGGCCCGACCCTGTGAGACACGTGCTGCCCGCGGAGCTGGCCTCTGCGGAAGAAGCAAAGGCATTTTTTTATAGGACACGTGTCATCCCCGGAGCTAGTCCTCGCGGAAATCAGAGGACCATCCGCGCGGGATACGTGTCAATCTCGGAGCTCATCTCAGAAAAGTCCGGATCTATCGAACACGTGTCGCCACCGGAGCTTATCTCCGGAAGGTCCGTCGCAGCTAAACACGTGTCGACCGCGGGGCATGTCCCTGAGGAAAGAAGAAGAGGAAGACCGGCGCCAACACGTGGCGTGCGCGGAGCTCATCTCTGAAGAAGAGGGAGGTCTCGATCGATTGACACGCGGCACGACCGGAGCTCGTCTCTGCGGGAGAAGAGATACCAGGCTCGGAAGGACACATGGAGCTTCCGGAGATCATCACCGCGGAGGTAACGAGTCTGGAGCGGTTTTTACGCGTGAAGATACCGGTACGCAATGGAAGCCGATCTAAACTCCACGATGTTACCGAAGATAAGATGTCAGGATCTAACAAAGATCTGAATAAGACTCTTATTCGGGATCCAATCAGATTAGGACTCTTCTCTTCTTGATTATAAATAGAACCTGAAACCCCTGGCCGAAATCACGAACTTCTCTTTCAACTCCTAAGCCGACGACTTAGAGCCCTAGCCCTAACTCGCCGAGCAAAACATCGCCGAAAGCGCAACAAGGGAGATCATCGGAGGAAAACCAAGCGGTCTGAGGAGGACCCCGAAGACAAGAAGAACGTGAGGTAGGACTTCAATACCACCTTACGACATCATGTTGTTCATCTCTTTGCATCTGTTCTTTGATTCCTTTCGAACAGAAGCGTTTTCGTGGACAGAACACTCGATGATCAGTTTGATCTAAAGACAAGATCATCGCCACGATTCATCTTTGATCTAAACACCTCTGACCATGCAAAACATGCTAGAACATCAAATCAATCTAATAGAACTAATCGTAGGATAGTATGCATGTGCATCATCACACCTAGTTTAGGGTTTGTGCATGATATTGATTGCTGTGAATTTGTGTGCACGTGAATCCTACATAGCAGGACAAGCTCAGGAAGCTGTGTACGACGAGCTGCAGCAACAAGGTTTTGAGAATCAAGAACAACAGGAACCGCAAGAACAAGGCAAGTGCTCCTTGACCATGTTGATCCTATGTTTTGGGTAAAACTATTTTGTTTTGCGAACAAGTGTGTGTGCTGAGTCAAACATGATGGGAAACCCTTTTATAGGAGTTTACTAGTTTTGATTAAACCACCCTTGTCGCCTAGGAAGTTTATGAGTCAGGTACGGTTTTTGCTTATTGCTTCGCTGAGTCCATGGGATTGGGAAGCGAGATAGATGTGTCTAGCTAACTGCACTCGTAATGATAATGAGAAACTGATGTTAATAATGGACATGGATCGGAGGGAGATCTAGGCAAGCCTGGGTTTGTGAATGAGTTAGCATGAGATGGTGGTTTTACTTGCCGTAGATCTAAGGACCGGTTCATGCATGCACATGCCAGGATAACAGTGCCACCACAAGGCCAAGTATGGGTGCGGCTTAGCTGAGTAATTAGGTAAGTTGCTAGGGTGTTATGGACTGTGGAAGGCGCGGGGAATGGGAGTCGAGTGAGGACTGCCCTGGGAACTGCATGGCACAAGAGGGGGCCCGTGGGTGGGAGAATTGGAGATTCTATCCTGCCGGTGAAACCTTAGTGAGTCCATACATCTGGTAACCCCTTTGTAAAGGCTATTTTGTGATCTCTTGACCATACACCGACGGTTGTGTACTGGTATAATGGAGGTTCTGCAGTCGCCGACGGTTGACGAAATCACAAACTTGTGGGTAAAGAGGTGCAAACTCTGCAGAGTTATTAAAACTATCATGATAGCCGAGCTTACGGTCATGAGCACCTGGCTAAACTGCCATGATTAGATGGGATGGTTATTGGAATGGTTATTGGGATGATTGATGGATGGTTGTTGGAATGGTTATTGGGAAGGTTCTTGGTTATGGTTATTGATTATGGTTTGGTTTGGAATTGTTAAGCCTGGATGATGAAAGGGTTGCATGACTGGTGGGTCATGAAATGAGAATTGGTCTCGATGCGAGACGAGGTTGTTATATGAGATGAGATGGTAGCGAATACGAGGAGGTATTCGTGAGTATGAATAAAAGATTGGTTAATGTTTGGATGGAACACGGGAAGTAATGAAGGTATGTTGGTAATTCAATATATGCTGGGATTACATTCATCTAAAGTAAAGTTGCCGTTTTATCATGGTTTTACAAGATTGCTTTTCTGCAAATAAGCCCTTTTATACCTACCTTGTTTATAAGCTGCATATCATGTGTTATTCCCGCACTTGCTGAGTACATCATTGTGCTCAAACTTGCATTATTATTTCCTCATCAACAGCAAGAGAAGACTACTATGAAGACCGAGTAGAGCATTATGGCGTGTGATCTGTTCTCAACCTTGCCTGTGGAAGGACTAAAGATGGAGCCACTTCTGCTTAGTTTTGCTTCCGCATTAGTTTTTGCTTCCGCATTTAATAAGATTTCCGCTGCATAGAAATAAGACTTCCGCTGTGAGAATGAGTCCAAGAACTCATGAGGAATTGTAATAAACTCTGTTATTCGTGGTAATATATAATCTGAATTCAGTTTGTGGAACGTATGTGTATGTGTGATGAACATCCTGGGCACACATATGCATTAGTTCTCGGTTCCGTGGTTTTCCACAGAATTGAGGGCGTCACAGATTGGTATCAGAGCCACGGGTTGACAGTAGGTTACACGCCTAATTAGAAACCTTAGATTGATATTAGAGCCACGGGTTAACAGCAAGTTACACCCCTAAATAGGAGTCACAGGTAGCTAAGCTACGCTGACCAAAGGAAGCGCCCTAGGGTGAATAGCCTAGATTGGCCTCTAAAACCACCTTGACATAGCAAACCATCCTTTAATAGGAGTTGAGTGGGCCCTTGTGATGATTATTTGTGAATACATGCTTAGTGTGAGTTGTGGGGCGTCTCAACAACGTTGCCCATATCCACACGTAAGAAAAAAGAGGAGTGAAATGCTTCGGCACTTGATCACATCCTCATAAGGACTAATATATATAGTCCAAACTCCCCTTGATGCATATAGTTGAAAGGACCTATCTAATCTTCTAACCTTCTATTCTATTTCATTCTCTCTCACAGATGGTGAGAGGAAACGCCAGCCGAAGGAATGTCCAGGAAGATGACCACGAAGAAGTTCCTGCTAACCCTGGAACTGGCGAAAACAACCTAGAAAGGTTGATGGCCATGCAAAACCAGCTTATGCAAACCATGATCCAAACCTTGGGTCAGTTGTAGGCCAACCAACACCCTGTTCCGGCACCACCGCCACCACCACCGCCGGCTCATAACAAGTTGGGAGAGTTCATGAGGACTCGACCACCCACCTTTGCTCAAGCAAGCGATCCAATGGAGGCCGATGATTGGTTGAAATCCATGGAGAAGAAGCTTGCCATTGTACAGTGCAACGACCGAGAGAAGGTTCTCTTTGCGTCGCACCAACTGATGGGAGCAGCTGCTGACTGGTGGGATGCCTTGAGCAACGCCCATGCCAACCTGGAGACTATCCCATGGACTGAGTTCAAGGAAAGTTTCCGCTCCCACTACATCCCTGTTGGCATAATGATGCTCAAGAGGCAGGAGTTTGAAGGTCTCCGCCAAGGGCAGAAGAGTGTGAACGAATACCTCAACAAGTTCATACAACTGTCCCGGTATGCCCCCGAAGATGTCAACTCAGATCAGAGGAAGCAGTACCTGTTCATGAGAGGGTTGAACAATGAGATCCAAGTTCAGCTCCTCAACAATGACTACGTAAGCTTCCAGAAGCTGGTTGATAAGGCTATTGTGGTGGAAAACAAGATCCGAGAGATCGAGCGCGAGTGCAAAAGGAAGATCCCATACCAGCCCCAAGGAAGCAACGTACGACCTAGAAACATGCCCCCTGCACCGCAGTATGGATCGACCGCTCCTACGTACCGCCCTGGTCAGCCACCACAGCAACGGCTCGTTGCACCGGCACCTCGTGTGCCCATGCCTCCTGCGCCCCGGCCTAACAATGGCGCTCCTGTTCAAAACCCCCGCCCCAACATACCTGCTGCCGTAGGCAACAGGGCATGCTTTGCATGCGGGGAAGTAGGCCACTTCGCTAACCAGTGCCCGAAGAGAGGCCCTGGACAGCAAGGTAACGTGCCCAAGCAGAACCAGCGACCAAACGGAGGAGACAACCAAGGGAACCGTGGACCGCAGAACTATGCTCGTGGCCATGTTAACCATGTCACTGCTGAGGAAGCACAACAGGCTGAGGACGTCGCAATTGGTATGTTCCTTGCCAACTCCAACCCAGCCACCATTTTATTTGATTCCGGAGCATCACATTCCTTCATATCATCCAAATATGTTGCCAAGCATCATCTACCCGTATCCCACTTAGAAGGTGCTATGTTAGTTAATTCTCCCGGAGGAGAAATGAGGACTAATATAATATGTCCTAAAGTAAGCCTTAAAATAAGGGGGTAGACTTCCTTGCCAACCTTATTGTTTTGGACTCCCACGGAATTGACATCATACTCGGAATGGACTGGTTAAGCAAGCACAATGGAGTAATCCAATGCGCTGAGAGAAGCGTGCAATTGACAAACGAACACGGTATCCGTGTCAAGTTTGAGTCAGCTCAGCAAGCAACCGAACGGGCGGATCTGAACCATGTTGAAGGAGTAGCATCGGACAACATTCCAGTGGTTCAGGAATTTTCGGATGTGTTCCCGGAAGAACTTCCAGGTATGCCACCTGACCGGGACATCGAGTTTGCCATAGATTTGGTACCTGGAACTGCACCCATAGCTAAGAGACCATATAGGATGCCCGTCACCGAGTTAGTTGAACTCAAGAAGCAAATTCAAGAACAGTTGGAGAAGGGTTTTATCCGTCCAAGTTCGTCACCATGGGGAGCCCCGGTACTCTTCGTAGACAAGAAGGACGGAACCCAAAGAATGTGCGTGGACTACAGGTCTCTCAACGAGGTAACAATCAAGAATAAATACCCTCTGCCCCGTATAGAGGACCTGTTCGATCAAATGAAAGGAGCCCAAGTGTTCTCCAAGATTGATCTTCGGTCGGGATATTTCCAGCTGAAGATTAAGCCCTCCGATATACCTAAGACAGCCTTTCGGACGCGGTATGGTTCATATGAATATACCGTTATGTCTTTTGGATTAACGAATGCACCCGCATACTTCATGTACCTTATGAATAAGGTTTTCATGGAGTACTTGGACAAGTTCGTCATGGTTTTCATCGACGACATTATGGTGTATTCAAAAAGTAAGGAGGAGCATGAAGAACATCTGAGATTGACTTTGCAAAAGTTGCGCGAGCATCAGTTGTATGCCAAGCTCAAAAAGTGTCAATTTTGGCTAAGGGAGATATCCTTCCTAGGCCACATCATCTCCAAGGAAGGGGTATCGGTTGATCCTGGAAAGGTGAGAGATGTTCTGAAATGGGACCAACCGAAGAGCATGAGGGATATTCGGAGTTTCCTTGGGATGGCAGGATACTATCGGCGCTTCATTAAAGACTTCTCTAAAATAGCAAAACCTATGACGGAGTTGCTAATGAAGGGAAAAATCTTTCAATGGACACAAGCCTGCCAAGAAAGTTTTGAGGAACTCAAGAAAAGGCTAACCACAGCACCAGTTCTGGTATTGCCAGATGTAAGCAAGAGCTTTGACATATATTGTGACGCATCCAGACAAGGGTTCGCATGTGTGCTCATGCAGGAAGGACAGGTGGTAGCCTATGCCTCACGACAATTAAAGAAGCATGAGCTTAACTATCCTACACATGATTTGGAGTTAGCAGCAGTGGTGCATGCATTGAAGATTTGGAGACATTATATCCTCGGTCATCGATGTGAGATCTATACGGATCATAAAAGCCTCAAGTACATATTTACACAAACGGACTTGAATTTGAGGCAACATCGATGGTTAGAACTCATCAAGGATTATGATGTAGGAATCAATTACCACCCCGGGAAGGCCAATGTGGTCGCTGACGCATTGAGCAGAAAGGGAGCATGCCACCAACTCACGGTTCGGGAGCTACCACCCGAACTACGTAAGGAGTTCGAACAGTTACACCTCGGATTCTTGAATAACATGGAAATGATGGAAATCCACTCCTCATTGGAGCAAGAAATAAGAAAGGGACAAGCAACGGACGAGGGGATCAAGGAGATCAAAGAAAGAATCCGACAAGGGATAGAAAAGGATTTCAAGGAGGATGAAAAGGGTACGCTTTGGCTAGGAAAAAGGATTTGTGTGCCAAACATAAAACACCTTCGCGACATGATATTGAAGGAGGCACATGATTCACCCTATTCCATACATCCATGGAGCACCAAAATGTACAAGGATTTGAAAACTTGCTATTGGTGGGATGGTATGAAGAGGGATATAGCCGAATACGTTGCCCTATGCGACACATGCCAACGGGTAAAAGCCGAACATCAAAAACCCGCTGGATTGTTGCAACCTTTGAAAATACCTGAATGGAAATGGGAGGACATCAGTATGGACTTTATTGTCGGATTACCACGAACTCAGTCAGGATACGACTCCATCTAGGTCATTGTGGACCGGTTGACGAAAACCGCCCATTTTCTTCCGGTAAAGACCAGTTACAACGTTACACAGTTGGCAGAGTTGTACATGGAGCAGATCGTGTGCCGTCATGGAATTCCGAAGAGGATAATCTCAGATCGAGGTTCTCAGTTTACCTCTAGATTCTGGAGGAAGTTGCAGAAAGCCATGGGTACACGACTGGATTTTAGCTCCGCCTATCACCCACAAACGGATGGGCAAACCAAGAGGACAAACCAAATTTTGGAGGACATGCTGAGAGCTTGCGCCTTGAAACGTGGGCGTAGTTGGGATAGGAGTTTGCCGTATGCCGAGTTCTCCTATAACAACAGCTATCAAGCTAGCTTGAAGATGTCGCCTTTCGAAGCCTTATATGGCAGACGGTGTAGAACGCCGCTGTTCTGGAGCGAGACTGGAGAGAACCAGGTGTTTGGACCCGAAGTACTACAAGAGGCTGAAAAGCAAGTCCAAACGATACGGGAAAACTTAAAGGCTGCTCAGTCACGACAGAAAGGCTATGCGGACAATAGGCGTAGGAAGTTGACCTTTGAAGTAGGAGACTTCGTATACCTTAAGGTATCGCCTACCCGAGGCCAACGACGTTTTAATGTCAAAGGCAAACTAGCGCCTCGCTACATCGGACCATTTAAGATTTTGGGTAAGCGAGGAGAAGTAGCCTATCAACTAGAGCTCCAAAACCACCTCTCCGACGCACATGACGTGTTTCATGTATCTCAGCTCAAGAAGTGCTTGAGAGTACCAGAGGAACATGTGTCAATGGGAGAACTTGAACTTCAAGAGGACCTGACTTACGCAGAACACCCTATCCGAATCTTGGACGTAAAAGAAAGGGTCGCCCGAAATAAAGTGATTCGATGGTGCAAGGTACAATGGAGCCATCACACTGAAGCTGAAGCCACATGGGAGCGTGAAGAGGATATTAAGGCTGAATTCCCCTATCTATTTTCTACTAACGAATCTCGAGGGCGAGATTCAATTTAAGGGGGGTAGATTTGTGACACCCTCATCTTGGGTGTCAGCATATGTTCATGTTTTATGAAAAAGAAAAATATTTTTAGAAAAGAGGGAATGGAAACGAGTATTAAAAGGATAGCCAGTAAAGCTCTCCGAGAGCACCGAAGGCAATTTCCACGACCAGCAGACCACGTGGCGTGTTCGGAGCTCATTCCCAAGAAAATGGGAGAGGTCCGCCGTTAAACTAGCTACGTGGCAGGCTCGGGGGGGTCACCTCCGCAATTGGAAAGAGGCCCAACCCTGTGAGACATGTGCTGCCTGCGGAGCTGGCCTCTGCGGAAGAAGCAAAGGCATTTTGTTTATAGGACACGTGTCATCCCCGGAGCTAGTCCTCGCGGAAATTAGAGGACCATCCGCGCGGGATACGTGTCAATCTCGGAGCTCATCTCAGAGAAGTCCGGATCTATCGAACACGTGTCGCCACCGGAGCTTATCTCCGGAAGGTCCGTCGCAGCTAAACACGTGTCGACCGCGGGGCATGTCCCTGAGGAAAGAAGAAGAGGAAGACCGGTGCCAACACGTGGCGTGCGCGGAGCTCACCTCCCAAGAAGAGGGAGGTCTCGATCGATTGACACGCGGCACGACCGGAGCTCGTCTCTGCGGGAGAAGAGATACCAGGCTCGGAAGGACACGTGGAGCTTCCGGAGCTCATCACCGCGGAGGTAACGAGTCTGGAGCGATTTTTACGCGTGAAGATACCGGTACGCAATGGAAGCCGATCTAAACTCCACGATGTTACCGAAGATAAGATGTCAGGATCTAACAAAGATCTGAATAAGACTCTTATTCGGGATCCAATCAGATTAGGACTCTTCTCTTCTTGATTATAAATAGAACCCGAAACCCCTGGCCGAAATCACAAACTTCTCTTTCAACTCCTAAGCCGATGACTTAGAGCCCTAGCCCTAACTCGCCGAGCAAAACATCGCCGAAAGCGCAACAAGGGAGATCATCGGAGGAAAACCAAGCGGTCTGAGGAGGACCCCGAAGACAAGAAGAACGTGAGGTAGGACTTCAATACCACCTTACGACATCATGTTGTTCATCTCTTTGCATCTGTTCTTCGATTCCTTTCGAACAGAAGCGTTTTCGTGGACAGAACACTCGATGATCAGTTTGATCTAAAGACAAGATCATCGCCACGATTCATCTTTGATCTAAACACCTCTGACCATGCAAAACATGCTAGAACATCAAATCAATCTAATAGAACTAATCGTAGGATAGTATGCATGTGCATCATCACACCTAGTTTAGGGTTTGTGCATGATATTGATTGCTGTGAATTTGTGTGCACGTGAATCCTACATAGCAGGACAAGCTCAGGAAGCTGTGTACGACGAGCTGCAGCAACAAGGTTTTGAGAATCAAGAACAACAGGAACCGCAAGAACAAGGCAAGTGCTCCTTGACCATTTTGATCCTATGTTTTGGGTAAAACTATTTTGTTTTGCGAACAAGTGTGTGTGCTGAGTCAAACATGATGGGAAACCCTTTTATAGGAGTTTACTAGTTTTGATTAAACCACCCTTGTCGCCTGGGATGTTTATGAGTCGGGTACGGTTTTTGCTTATTGCTTCGCTGAGTCCATGGGATTGGGAAGCGAGATAGATGTGTCTAGCTAACTGCACTCGTAATGATAATGAGAAACTGATGTTAATAATGGACATGGATCGGAGGGAGATCTAGGCAAGCCTGGGTTTGTGAATGAGGTAGCATGAGATGGTGGTTTTACTTGCCGTAGATCTAAGGACCAGTTCATGCATGCACATGCCAGGATAACAGTGCCACCACAAGGCCAAGTATGGGTGCGGCTTAGCTGAGTAATTAGGTAAGTTGCTAGGGTGTTATGGACTGTGGAAGGCGCGGGGAATGGGAGTCGAGTGAGGACTGCCCTGGGAACTGCATGGCACAAGAGGGGGCCCGTGGGTGGGAGAATTGGAGATTCTAGCCTGCTGGTGAAACCTTAGTGAGTCCATACATCTAGTAACCCCTTTGTAAAGGCTATTTTGTGATCTCTTGACCATACACCGACGGTTGTGTACTGGTATAATGGAGGTTCTGCAGTCGCCGATGGGTGACGAAATCACAAACTTGTGGGTAAAGAGGTGCAAACTCTGCAGAGTTATTAAAACTATCATGATAGCCGAGCTTACGGTCATGAGCACCTGGCTAAACTGCCATGACTAGATGGGATGGTTATTGGAATGGTTATTGGGATGATTGATGGATGGTTGTTGGAATGGTTATTGGGAAGGTTCTTGGTTATGGTTATTGATTATGGTTTGGTTTGGAATTGTTAAGCCTGGATGATGAAAGGGTTGCATGACTGGTGGGTCATGAAATGAGAATTGGTCTCGGTGCGAGACGAGGTTGTTATATGAGATGAGATGGTAGCGAATACGAGGAGGTATTCGTGAGTATGAATAAAAGATTGGTTAATGTTTGGATGGAACACGGGAAGTAATGAAGGTATGTTGGTAATTCAATATATGCTGGGATTACATTCATCTAAAGTAAAGTTGCCGTTTTATCATGGTTTTACAAGATTGCTTTTCTGCAAATAAGCCCTTTTATACCTTCCTTGTTTATAAGCTGCATATCATGTGTTATTCCCACACTTGCTGAGTACATCATTGTGCTCAAACTTGCATTATTATTTCCTCATCAACAGCAAGAGAAGACTACTATGAAGACCGAGTAGAGCATTATGGCGTGTGATCTGTTCTCAACCTTGCCTGTGAAAGGACTAAAGATGGAGCCACTTCTGCTTAGTTTTGCTTCCGCATTAGTTTTTGCTTCCGCATTTAATAAGATTTCCGCTGCATAGAAATAAGACTTCCGCTGTGAGCATGAGTCCAAGAACTCATGAGGAATTGTAATAAACTCTGTTATTCGTGGTAATATATAATCTGAATTCAGTTTGTGGAACATATGTGTATGTGTGATGAACATCCTAGGCACACATATGCATTAGTTCTCGGTTCCGTGGTTTTCCACAGAATTGAGGGCGTCACAGCCGTCCTGCCGAAGGCGGTAGTGCTTGGGGTACCTGCCAGAGGCCCGGTGGCCTTTTGGATCTCCCCCTGTAAGGGTACTGTACCACCAGTTGGTCTCCTCCGAGAAAAGACCTACGCTAGACCGGGGGGTCATTAGCCTTGCTTTGCCCGGTCTTGCACCCAAAGCATGCGCACTCTGCCCCCCAGCGCTATGGTCTGAGTACCAGGGGGCCGGACGGTTACACTCTGACTGGGGCTGGGGCCAGACCTCCGGGACCAACCGCACTGGATTACCCAAGCCCCGTATTCCGGCCTGGGACAGTAAGCCAAATGAGACTAAGGGACAGGAAAGGGGGGACCACTGAGCAGTTCCGGACTCCGCCCCCACAGCTGGGCCGAGCTCCGAGGCCAGCCCTCGCCCTCCTTTCAGAGGCGAGTGCTGATGCCGGACCTCACGCCCTTCGCTGGCCTGAGCTCCGATGACTTCCGGACTAGGCCTCCACAGCCAGGCTGAGCTCCGAGGCCAGCCCTCGCCCTCGTTTCAGAGGCGAGCGCTGATGCCGGACCTCACACCCTTCGTTGGCCTGAGCTCCGATGACTTCCGGACTCCTCCCCCACAGCTGGGCCGAGCTCCGAGGCCAACCCTCGCCCTCCTTTCAGAGGCGAGCGCTGATGCCGGACCTCACGCCCTTCGTTGGCCTGAGGTCCGATGACTTCCGGACTCCGCCTCCACAGCCAGGCCGAGCTCCGAGGCCAGCCCTCGCCCTCCTTTCAGAGGCGAGTGCTGATGCCGGACCTCACGCCCTTCGCTGGCCTGAGCTCCGATGACCTCCGGACCTCACGCCCTTCGCTGGCCTGAGCTCCGATGACTTCCGGACTCCGCCCCCACAGCTGGGCCGAGCACCGAGGCCAGCCCTCGCCCTCCTTTCAGAGGCGAGCGCTGATACCGGACCTCACGCCCTTTGTTGGCCTGAGCTCCGATGGTGCCACATGTCCCGCGGGGCCGGACCTCCTTCTCCTCAGAGGAGAGCTCCGGACCCGCCACGTGGCCGACAGAAGCCGGACCTCCCCCCTCCGCGGGGGAGAGGTCCGAAGGCTCCACGTGTCCTGCGGGGACGGACCTCCCCCTCCTCAGAGGAGAGCTCCGGGCCCGCCACGTGTCCAGCAGACAGCGCTGCCTGCCCCCGGGCGGTAGGCAGCGGGCGTAAAGACACTCCATACCTTGCCCGTACAAGGTATTCAAGGCCCGCGCCTTCCCAAGACGCGGAGACGCGGAGCACGCCTCTGTCAGGTGCCATTGCGCCTAGTCACATCACAGACTGGTGCGCGGTGTCAGAGCCTGCCAGCCAATAAACGCAGCGACAAGATATCCCATGCCGCTCCCGCCGTCATCAACCACTACGGCTAGCATGCGGCATGGTCAGGGCAGCAAGACGAAGACTCAGAAGCCTTCGCCAGAGACAACTACCGACATAACTGCGGATACGGTAGTCTGCAGGCAATCTCCCCGGGACCACCTGTCGGGTCCCGGGCCCCCTTGTAAGCCACTCGAGCCTTGGACTATAAAAGGCTCGGGTAGGCAACGTTAGCAAGGGTTCGCACTCCCGCCACTCATACGCTAGACATCAGTCATCCCCAAGCTCAGGACTCCGGTTCTGAGCAGCAAGCAATACAGTGAGCTCCTCAGCTCACCGTGGACGTAGGGTTTTACGCTCCGGCAGCCCGAACCACGTAAAACCTGCCGTGTCAAGCTTTTCCTTAACTCGTCCATACGCTCAAGCTCTCCGCAAGTGACTAGCCCCTCCGAAAAAGAACCTCCGCGGGTTGCCCAGTGCAGGTCCGGGGGAAGTGTCGACCGAACACTTTGACACCCTCCTTTCACAGGCGATCGCTGATGCCGGACCTCACGCCCTTCGCTGGCCTGAGCTCCGATGACTTCCGGACCTCCGCCCCCACAGCTGGGCCGAGCTCCGAGGTCAGCCCTCGCCCTCCTTTCACAGGCGAGCGCTGATGCCGGACCTCACGCCCTTCGCTGGCCTGAGCTCCGATGACCTCCGGACCTCACGCCCTTCGCTGGCCTGAGCTCCGATGACCTACGGACCTCACGCCCTTCGCTGGCCTGAGCTCCGATGACTTCCGGACCTCCGCCCCCACAGCTGGGCCGAGCTCCAAGGCCAGCCCTCGCCCTCCTTTCAGAGGCGAGCGCTGATGCCGGACCTCACGCCCTTCGCTGGCCTGAGCTCCGATGACTTCCGGACCTCCGCCCCCACAGCTGGGCCGAGCTCCGAGGCCAGCCATCGCCCTCCTTTCAGAGGTGAGCGCTGATGCTGGACCTCACGCCCTTCGCTGGCCTGAGCTCCGATGACCTCCGGACCTCACGCCCTTCGCTGGCCTGAGCTCCGATGACTTCCGGACCTCCGCCCCCACAGCTGGGCTGAGCTCTGAGGCCAGCCCTCGCCCTCCTTTCAGAGGCGAGCGCTGATGCCAGACCTCACGCCCTTCGCTGGCCTGGGCTCCGATGACTTCCAGACCTCCGCCCCCCGTAGCTGATCCGAGCTCCGATGCCAGCCCTCGCCCTCCTTTCAGGGGCGAGCCCTGATGCCGGACCTCACGCCCTTCGTGGGCCTGAGCTCCGATGACTTCCGGACCTCTGCCCCCATAGCCGGGCCGAGCTCCGACGCCAGCCCTCGCCCTCCTTTCAGAGGCAAGCCCTGGTGCCGGACCTCACGCCCTTCGTGGGCCTGAGCTCCGATGACTTCCCGGACCACCCCTCTTCTCAGAGGCGAGCTCCGAGGCCGGACCTCCCCCTTTCACAAGGGAAGAGCTCCGATGCCAGGCTTCACCTCCTCCTCAGAGGCTGAACTCCGAAGCCGTCAAGACCCTGCCAGCACAGGGAGTACTCAATACAAGAAAGTGTGCGGGTAGGAGAAGGCCCCACCTCGGGCTAGTTACCTCCCCCGAGGTGAGCCCGGGGGCCACTGTCGGTACCCTCAATACCGGGTACCCCCACGCGCAGCGTAAAACTTCCTAAAGACCTCGCTCCCTCTGCAGGGGCGAGGTTTGAAGGCGCCACGTGTCCAGCGGGGCCGGAGCTCCCCTCCTCACGGAGGATAGCTCTGAGCCTGCCACGGGGCCCAGGAGGCCGGACCTCACCCCCTCTGCAGGGGCGAGCTCCGAAGGCGCCACGTGTCCAGCGGGGCCGGAGCTCCCCTCCCCTCGGAGGATAGCTCCGGGGCTGCCGCGTGGCCCAGAAGACCGGACCTCGCCCCCTCCACAGGGGTGAGCTCCGAAGGCTCCACGTGTCCAGCGGAGCCGGAGCTCCCCCCCTCCTCAGAGGAGAGCTTCGGGTCCGACACATGGCCAGCAGAGCAGTGCTGCCGACCGGCGCGGTAGGCAGCGGGAGTAAAGGCGCGCCATGCCTTTACCGTACAAAGCATTCAAGACACGCGCCTTCCCGAGACGAAGAGGCGCAGCGCATGCCTGTCAGGAGGCGCTGTGACCAGTCACAGTCAGGACAGGCGTACAGTGTCTGAAGCTGCAGGCCATTGAAGGCAGCGACAAGACCGGACAAGACATGCCCTGCCGCCTCTGCCATCGCCAACGGCTACACGCTACACTTAGCCTGTGGCACGGGTAGGGCAGCAGGACGAGGACTTCGACGCCAGCGCCAAGACATAATAGCTGGTAGGAAATCACCCCGGGGCCACCTGTCTCGTCCCGGGGCCCCCTTGTAAGCCACTCGAGCCTTGGACTATAAAAGGCTTGGGTAGGCAACGTTAGCAAGGGTTCGCACTCTAGCCATTCGCACCCTGGGTTCGCACTCCAGCAACTCATACGCTAGACGTCACTCATCCTCAAGCTCAGGACTCCGGTTCTGAGCAACAAGCAATACAGCGAGCTCCTCAGCTCACCGTGGATGTAGGGTTTTACGCTCCGGCGTCCTGAACCACGTAAAACCCACCGTGTCAAGCTCCTCCTTAACTCGTCCATACGCTTAAACTCTCCGCAAGTGACTAGCCCCTCCGAAAAAGAACCTCCGCAGGATGCCCAGTGCAGGTCCGGAGGAAGTGTCAACCACACACTTCGACAGTATTCAAGGCCCGCGCCTTCCCAAGACGCGGAGACGCGGAGCACGCCTCTGTCAGGTGCCGTTGCGCCCAGTCGCATCACAGACTGGCGCGCGGTGTCAGAACCTACCAACCAATAAACACAGCGACAAGACATCCCCTGCCGCCTCTGCCGTCATCAACCACTACGACTAGCGTGCGGCATGGGCAGGGCGGCAAGACGAAGACTCAGAAGCCTTCGCCGGAGACAACTACCGGCATAACTGCGGATACGATAGTCGGCAGGAAATCTCCCCGGGACCACATGTCGGGTCCCGGGCCCCCCTTGTAAGCCACACGAGCCTTGGACTATAAAAGGCTCGGGTAGGCGACGTTAGCGAGGGTTCGCACTCCAGCAACTCATACACTAGGCATACTCACCCTCAAGCTCAGGACTCCGGTTCTGAGCAACAAGCAATACAGCGAGCACCTCAGCTCACCGTGGACGTAGGGTTTTACGCTCCGGCGGCCCGAACCACGTAAAACTCGCCGTGTCAAGCTCCTCCTCAACTCGTCCATACGCTTAAGCTCTCCGCAAGCGACTAGCCCCTCCGAAAAAGTACCTCCGCGGGCTGCCCAGTGCAGATCCGGGGGAAGTGTCGACCACACACTTCGACATTTGGCACGCCAGGTAGGGGGCTTTTCCCTTGCGCGACGAGCTTCTGCCGATGAAGATGACGAAGCTTCCTTCAGCAGCAAGCTCTCCTCCCCCGCGTTCATGGCGGACCGTGACTAGCGGTGAATATGTGTCGACACACTCAGGACGGAGTGTGTCGGCACAAGCTGGCAGCCAGCAGCCGACTCCGGCAATGCAGGCTCCAGCCAGCGTCAGATCTTCTGCGGCGCTGAGCGTTCCCCACGGGGGTGCGCTAGCTGCAGCAAGATCACTACTGCGCAATCCGCCTGCTGGGGACGTGCCTCAGGCAGCGACCCAGCAGTGGATTCGCAAGGTAGACCGTCTCGTCGTCGCCGCCACAAACCCTCGACTTTGGCAGGGACGACGCTCCGGCCAACCGGCTGTGTCGCTGATGCGCACGCCAACAGTTGACGGGCAGACGGCGGATTCCAGCTCCACCAGGCTCCAGTCGACGGACCTGAGGACAGAGCTGGAACAGTGCCACTTGGGCCAGGATGCCCGGGTGTACCTCGAGCGACGTCGAGAAAGGCGTCACAACCAGGAGGCTGGTGACAGCATGACGTCAGCCTCGACCCAGCATGAAGAGCAGACCTTCGCCACGCGATCTCTGCCCCAGGCATACGCCGCGCAGCATATGCCACAGCCAGATGCCCTGCAAACGGTGCCCCCGGTCTATGGCGCAGCCTTGCCCATACCGGGGTACACCGTACCAGCGGCGAACCAAGCGTTCGCGGCACCAACACCTGCAGCAACAGGGGCAGGATGTGTGGCCCTGGCACCCCACCTTAGCTTCGCGAGGTGGCCGCGCAAGTTTCGGCCGCACCTGCCTGAGAAGTACGATGGCAGCGTCAACCTGGCGGAGTTCCTCCAGATTTACTCCACCGCTGTACTTGCCGCAGGAGGGGTGAGGCCGTCATGGCCAACTACTTCCCCGTCGCCTTGACCGGCCCAGCCCGGTCTTGGCTCATGAACCTCCCCCAGGGTTCCATAACTTCCTGGGGAGAGCTCTGCCGGCAGTTCATCGCCATCTTCGGCAGTTCCTACACCCGGCCTGGCACGGAGCTCGACCTCCACGCCATCCAGCAACAACCTGGGGAGTCGCTGCACTCCTTCATCCAGCGGTTCTCCCAGGTGTGGAATACCATCCCACACATCCAAAACGCTTCTGTGGTGGTGGCGTTCCGGCAAGGCGTTCGGGACAAGAAGATGCTTGAGAAGCTCGCGACCAGAGAGGTCCGCGACGTCTCCGAGCTCTTCAGCCTGGCAGACAAGTGCGCCAGAGCAGCCGAAGGGCGGAACTGGCACTCACTGCCGGCCTCCGAGTCAGGAGGACAGCCCGAGTCTGGCGCTACTTCCTATGGAGGCAGCAGGAAGGCCAAGAACCGGGGCAGAGGCAAGATGGAATCGCCGGCCGCAGCCCCCGTCGCCGCAGCAGCGGCACCCAGTGGAGCTCGGGGGTCGCGCCCCGACAAGAGGCAGCGTTAGTCGCCAGCCCCGGAAGGTGACCAAGACAAGCTATGCCCCGTGCACGGCAGCTGTCGCCATACTACTGCCGAGTGCCGGGAGATCCGGAAGCTCGCGGAGCGCTTCCGCAAAGGGAAGCAGCAGCGGACTGATGCTCCACCCTTCCGCCAAAGGGAGGGCAATGTAAGTGCATCTAGGATATTCCTTGTGAGTTTTGGATAATTGATGACGAACATATGAGATCCTAATGAAACTATTAAGATGATTGCAGGATAAACAAAGTGAACTGGCTCTGCACACACAAAAAGGTGAAAATAGAGTGGTGCACGAAAAGGAAGACTTTAGTGGAATTTAGAAGAGAAAAGTAGATATAAATGTATAGGTTGTGTGTGAGAGACACATCCCAAGAGCTCATGACTTTGCGTAAGGGTAAGGGCTAATAATCAACTAAAATCCACTGAACACCGGACTAGTCCGTCCACGGATCGGACTAGTCCGGTCAGCTTACTGGAACTCAACCGGACAAGTCCGGTTTTGGACCGGACTAGTCCGGTCATGTCTCTGTTGTCCTCTTTAGAGGACTGCGGACTAGTCGATCCAAGCGACAGGACTAGTCCGCTGAAGTTTCTGGAACCCCATTTCACATAGCACCGGACAAGTCCGGTTTGTGGACCGGACTAGTCCGGTTAACCCACTGGAAGTAGACCGGACAAGTCCGATCATATACCAGACTAGTCCGGTAGTAGGGTTAACAACGGTAACTTCTTTGGAAACCCTATAAAAAGAGGTCCTTCGTTGTTTCTAAAAAAACACATGACTCATACTGTCAAAAACAAAAACCCTAACACCGCCACCTGTCCCAAGAGCCCAAAAACAAGTCTCCCCATACATCTAGGGTGCAAAAAGGTGAAGATCAATCAAATACTTGGATTTGGGATTGGGAGATCGTCGTTCCTTCGTTGTGAGCTCTTGGGGTTTGATCTCTCTACACTCATATTCTGCATTGTAATCTTTTTGAGTGTATTTGATCAACTTCTCATTGTAATTCTTGTGGGAGCCCTCAACGTGTGAGGTTGCCCCACAAACACGGTGATCACACTTGATAGTGAAGTCAAGTCGGCCTGTGTGGTAACTTGAAGAGGGAAAGGGTTGGGAACCCGGCTCTGTGTGAGCTTCCTCAACGAGGACGTAGATCTCTTGGTGAGATCGAACCTTGGTAAAAATTTGTGTCTTTTGTCTCTCATTTATTTTACATTTTGATACATTAGATCACTAGTTTGCTAGTCATCATTTGAGTTACTTATAAGTTTGCACGTGCATCCATACAATAAATTAATTTATAAAAACTGTTGTTCTCATTCCGCTGCTGAAAGATTAAATTTTTGAAACACACTTAATTAACTCACATAATTCAGCACACCGGACTAGTCCGCCCACACAACCGGACTAATCCTGTCAATCAAGTTTCTGATAATTTTATTAAGTGTGCAGGAATCTTTTAAAGGCCTATTCACCCCCCCTCTAGGCCACATTCAATTGGTATCAGAGCCAAGTTCTCCACCAACGAGACTCACATCTCGGAGCGATCAATGGCCTCTGAGAAGAACAACGATATCCCGAAGACAACAACGATGAGGAGCAAGAAGCTAAAGCCTTCGATGTGCTGAAAGAAAGTCCACATGACGATGATGAAGTGAGACAGCTAAAGACATTACTGAGAAAGAAGTTAATGGCACAAAAGGGAAAAGAGGAAGAAAAGATGACGGGGAGTGGTCATCACGACTACTCCCGGTATCTTTACAACTACAACCGTCTCAATTCAAATAATCATTATCTCTCTATTCCTATGGGAAGGCCCCCGCAGTTTGACGGAAGTGACTACACCATGTGTAAGTACAACATGAAAATGCATCTAATATCCTTGAATCCCAGCCTTTGGCATATTGTCTGCACAGGAATAGATATCCCAGACACGGATGAAGAACTCACTCCGGAACAAGAACAAGAGATTCACAGAAATGCACAAGCCGTTGCAGTAATCACATCGTCACTGAGCAGAGAAGAATTCACCAAGATCGATGGACTAGAAAGTGCAAAAGAAATCTGGGATACACTCAAAACTGCTCATGAAGGAAATAGGTCTGTATGTGAAGCCAAAATTGAGATGCTAGAAGGAGAATTGGGGAGATTTGCTATTGAAGAAGGCGAATCACCTCAAGACATGTACAATCGGATGAAGGCACTCATCAACAAAATCCGTGCCTATGGAAGTCAGAAATGGACTGATCACGAGGTGGTCAAAAGGATGATAAGAGCCTTCATGCCAAGAAATGACACGACCCCACTGGTCCTGTCGAGCCAGGATCACGCTGAGGGGTGCTGCGTTGCACAGCACCGTATAACACACATCAAAGGTACAAAGCGGAAGCGGAAATTTTATTACATAAACAAGTTTATGAACATGTTTACATCAAAATAAGTTCAGTCTACACTCGCGGGCGTAGACTAAGCATCAAGTGCACGTTCAGCCCTCGAACGTGTCATTGCTAGCACACACGCACACTAACTCTGCGGCGTGCACGACTCCCACTCAACGGGGTTCCCCTCCTGGGGTTCCGTCTCCTCTTCGGGAGTCCCTTCCTCATAGAACCCTGCAAAAGCTTCAAACACAAGCAGTGAGCACGAAGGCTCAGCATGTCTGACCCGTCTCACCTAAACATGGAACTTCTACATGAGGGTAATGGGTTACATGAGGTAAAAATCAGTTGCAAGGACTCGCCTAATTAGTAGAACCTTACTTTCAAGTTTTAGCAGCAGGTTGTGGAGAACCTTACACTAAGGCACATGAGAGAGCCGCAATCAAACAAGAAACGCATTTCTCTCATGTCCTTTGCCCAAAGTTGAAAAGAACTTTAGTTAGCTCTAAGCTACAGAATATCATTAACAATCAATGTCCATCTTTCAATCAGCAACATTTTAACATGTAACTAGCCTGTTCTTTCTACGTCACGGTACAGTGAACAAGTGGTACTCACTGACCGCGGGGGACGGCGATTATAATCGATTTACACCTGCAGGGTTACCCGAACAACCCGTCACGTACGCCCGTACTAGATGTTGCCTACAGCAACCATCACGGACGCCGTACGCGACTACCTTTCACCCGTTAGCCAAATGTTGAACCGGTCCAATCGTCCCGAGCAAGAGGTCTCTGCACGCGCATCTCAGTGCCGCCAGCCGGTTTACACCTCGAGCTCTCAACCTACCCTCTGAACGACCAGCTATGCCTCAACACCCAGCTACCCGAGTTACATCAGTTTCCCGGTTCCCATATAGCCGGTAGGTCTTCGGTACTGTTCTAGCTTGTTCAACAGGCCCGCACACGGCTCGGTCCTCAATCGACACAAGCGGAGCTACAGCACATAGGCCCCAAAGTCCCGCTGCCCTTACTCTCCGCTCGGTCTCATTTTCTTGCCATGTGTATCATGTGCTACCTTTACCCGAGCAATGTGCCTCTAGCCTATTCTCGTGAGTAGTTCCAACTACTCGACTTGTACCGAATCCTACTCTATCTTAGCAATGCAGTGGCTAACGAGGTTTTCAATCCTAAACCCAACCCATGGTTTTCTTGGCTATGCAGTTGGGTTTCCAATCAAGACTCTAATGCAAAGAACAACATTCAAAGATGTGCTCAAAACAATAAGCATTTGTAAAAAGGTTAATGCAAACCGGAGCTTGCCTTGCTGCTCTTGGTCGTAGGCTAGCTGTTCCTCCGGAGTAACGAAGTCTAGGACTTCGGGTTCCTCCTCGACCTTAGCGACTACATGATAAGAGCAATATATGTATCAATTTAAATGCATTGGTATTAACTTTGAAGTTGTGAAGTCTATAACCCTTGCTAGACAGACCTAATGACTGTGAAACTTTTACTGTGGCTTGGTTACAACCTATACAGAGACTTGGTCAAGTTTTAGTTGCAGCAAAGCTCAATTGAGCTCTCCACAATTAATGATGTCCTTGACCTTAATTAAAGGCTTTTAGGGTGTTCTAAGGATTTTCATGAAACAAACTATGACTTTCTGAAAACTAGATTTTCAGAGGGTTCTAATAGATTTGGTCTCACTTAATTTGGGGGTTCCTAACTAAAGATATGGGCCAAACAATTTCAGAGAAAATTCTGAAAATGTTTCTGAACATTTTCTATTTTCTCTGGAACAGTTTCACTAATCACACCATTAGGTGGATTAAATGAGCTCAAATGGATCTGAAATTTTTATGGTAGTTCAGAGATATTTTGGTGAACATCCCAGCAAAATTTCAGGATTTTCCTCCACAGGATTCTCCAGTTAAAATTCCTAACAGTTTAAATTTTGAGGAATTAATTCTGGAGAATTAAGGGTTTTTATGAAGTGAAACTTGATTTGCTGGAAATTACTCGGAGAGCTGAATCCAGCAAAATTTGGTTCACTCAATTTGGAGCTTTCCAGCCAAAGTTATGAGGATTTGAAGTTTGAAGGAAATCTGAAAATCGGGGAAAGTTTAAACTCGCGCGTGGGCCCAGGGGACACGCGTCGCACGCCGAGGCGACGGCACACCGCGGTCCACAAGGATTTTTGCGCGCCAGCACACCCGATCCCGGCCGCAGCCGGATCCCGATTCAAAATATCGGCCGCTGACAGCTGGGGTCCACCCCCTTCTTCAACCTCGCGACACCCGCGCCCCGCCGCCGAGGGATCTCGCCGGAGAGCTCGCCGCCGGCTTCTGTACAGCTCCAAACTTCTTGATTCTGGCCGCCCCTGCCTACTTTTACTCGGGGAACAGGATTCTAGGGTCAGCTGCTCATGACAATGGCCGGAGCATGGTCGGCGACGAGCCGCCACCTCGGAACGACTTCGGCCATGTCGGCTGACTTCCCTAGCACCTCAACTACTTGGGAAACGGGTCGGGGAGCATCAGTGGACCTTAGAGAAGGTCGACATGAGCTCGAGGAAGCTCGGGGAAGGCCCGAAATAGGTCCTCACCGTGCGCTCGATACCGCCCGTTCGTTCCGCCATTAGTAGACCTCGAATTACGCCGGGTACAGAGGTTCTCCGGCCCAGAGTTGTGAAGGCAACTTGTGCGTCACCGTGTCTAGCTCGTGTGAGAGCGGCTTGGGCCCTCTAATCCTTTCTAGAGCACGAATTAAACAGAATCGTACCCGAAGGTCGTTCTGCACACAGAAAGGGGAAAAGTGGAAATTCGCCGCCGGTGAGCAACCACTCGAGCTGTGGCTCGGGGATGAGCAGCACCGGTCACCAGCGCGTCCAAGGGTGCCTTGGCTCGGGCATGACAACGCCCTGGTTGGGCTGTCCACGGGAGCCCGAGGTGCGGCGGTTCCAAGTCCCGAATTTGATCTTTCGGCACAGCCGATATCAATCGGTTTCAACCAAATTCTAGCAACGGGGAGGATGTAGGAAGGTCTCTAGTACCTTGCTGGGGCTCTGGAGTGGAAGGAGGGAGCTGCGATCGGCGTCCTCCGATCAAGTCCGAGCTGCGGAAGTTTTCGGCCGGCGCTGAGTTCTTGCGGAGAAGAACGGTGGTGCCTCGGCCGAGGAGGGGGCAGGCGCCTTAAGAAGGCTCTGCACCGCCTCACGCCCGCGCGTGGGCAAGAAGCTGCTGGCGCGGCGGCTGCCCTCGGTGGCGATCACCGCTGCGGCTCGGCGACCCGAGTGAAAAAGTCTCAGTCGGTTTGATCTGAGCAGTGGCTGACATGTGGGTCCCACCTCCAGTTTTAACCTCTGAAATTTACTCCTAATCACTGTTGTAAACAGTGAACCCCATATTACCCTTGGCAATTCAAATTATTCACCCATAAGCCATTTGAATTGATCAAAGTTCAAATGAGGTTTGGTTTGAATGAATTTCAGCACAAGTTCAGTTTGAAATTCAAATAAAGTTTGAATTTCTCCCCCTTAGCTCATGTCAAGATCAACTCCAAATGGAGTGAAAATTGGTGTGTGAGCTTACAAAAATGTGCTGAGTAAGAATATGCCTTCCACTTTTAAATTCCTGGGATAAAAACAGTTTGAATTTGAATATGGTTTCAAACTGCCCTCTTCCTAACTATACCCAAACTGACCTCAAAAAGGTTTTGGATTTGGGTGAAACTTGGCATGGACATCCTTAGTAAAGTGTAGGAGTTTTCATGTGTCCAGCCCATCTATATCACATGTGGGAAATACCGCTTTTGCAATGTGTGAGTTTGATTTCTAATGAGCATGTTGATAATTGTTACTTGCTCTTCATTTGTGTTCATCATTCTTCCTCAAATGAGGTGTGTGGTGTGGTGATGAACACTGCAAATGTGTGTCAAAAACTGAGGCCCTTACAAGAAACGTCACACTTTGCGTAATGATTAGAGAAAGCCCCGGGTTTCACAAAATGACTCCCGACGAGTTATTGGGAAAGATCATAAATCATGAAATGATGGAGAAAGAGGCTCAATACGTCAAAGACTTAGCCGAGCTCACCTCTTCTAAAAAGAAAGAAGTTGCTCTCAAAGCAACGTGCAGACCCAAACTCAAAGAAACTCGTGAAGACCAAGACAATGGAGATACAAGCGACGAGAGCACCGATCTTGATGACGAAAAAATAGCACTCTTCATAAAAAAGTTCAAACGCATGATGAAGAGAAGACACGGCAACAATTCACATGAAAGCAAAAGCAAGGATAAAGGAAAATCCAAGGCTCGACGCACTTGCTACAACTACGGAGAGTATGGTCACTTCATGGTGGACTGTACTTATGAAGAAAACAAAAAGAAGAAGGAAACAAGATCTTAAGAAAAGAAAATTTTCAGAAAAAGAAGACAAGCCCATCAAGCTCACATTGGGAAGGAGTGGGACTCAAACGACGAGTCCTCCTCCGATGAAGAAGAAGAGATGGCCACTTTCGCAGTCAAGAAACCAACTAGGAGAGCCACACTCTTTCCGAACATGGGAGGACGGGACATGAACAACCACACTTGTCTTATGGCTAAGGAAGGCAAGAAAAACGTTCGACTTACTCCTCCTGTGCTAAATTCCTCCATTGATGACTTTGATAGCTCTAGTGATAATGAAGAATTATTTAGAGGGCTAAGTAAAATTGCCTTAAAGAAAATGGAAATGTTGTCAAACGAAATCTTTGAAAAGGAGGAATTTGTCAACCGACAAGAAGATATGCTCATCCGTGAGAGGAAGAGATATCAAGAAGTTGAAAAGCTTCTTGAGCTTGAGAGAGAGAAGAATGAGTCACTTGAGTTAGAGCTAGCCTTGAGTAAGGAAACTTACTCAAAGTTAGAGGACTCGCACATTGCAATTAAGGAAGAACTTGCTAACTTGTCAAAAGTTAACAAAATCCTTGAGGTGCAAGTTGAGTCGCTCAAACAAAGTGACTCCTCTTCCTCTAAGAGCTCTTCCTTCAAAGACATGAGCTCGACAACAATAAGAACCTGCACTTGCTCTAGTAAGAAGAATGTAATTTCTAATGCTTCAACCCCACATGACATGTATTCTTCTCAAAACGGCATCTTTGATAAGGAGAAGATCAAATATGCACGAAGTGCATATATGATCACTAGACCTCCCAATGTCAAAGATGGTCTTGGCTTTGATAGGAACAAACACATGTCTACTTCTAATCATGCTAAGAATAGAATCATTTTTGTTAAAGAAAAATCCCATGAATCCGAGCTACAAACACTGTTCCATACATTTGATGCTTCTTATGTTCTCATGAAAAACAAGTATGGAAAAGTCATTGCTAAATATACAGGGCCACGCCACAAGAACTTAAAAACTTGTGTGTGGGTGCCCAAGACTCTTGTGACTAACCTGAGAGGACCCAAGCAAGCTTGGGTACCTAAAACCCAGAAATAATTCTATTTTGCAGGCTTACTCCTCCGGCGGATCTAAGTGGGTGCTAGATAGCGGATGGACAAATCATATGACCGGAGAGAGAGGTATGTTTGTGGAATACGAGTGCAACAAGGATCCAAGTGAAGGTATATACTTTGGAGACAACAGCCAAGGAAAGGTCCTTGGTAGTGGTAACATTGAAATATCCTCTCAACACACCTTATCTAATGTCTTACACGTAGACTCTCTAGATTATAATCTTTTATCAATATCTCAACTATGCGACAAAGGTTACAACTGTTTATTCACTAATGAGGGTGTGACCGTCTTTAGAAGAAGCGATGGCTCGATTGCATTCAAGGGATTGTTGAAGGGAAAGCTTTATCTTGTTGACTTCAACAAAGATAAAGCCGAACTCAACACTTGCTTGGTTGCAAAGACCAACATGGGATGGCTGTGGCATAGACGGCTAACCCATGTTGGAATGAGAAATCTACAGAAACTTCTAAAAGGTGGTCACATCCGTGGTCTTAAGGATGTGGTTTTTTAAAAAGATAGGCCGTGCAGCGCTTGTCAAGCAGGAAAACAGGTTGGAGCACCACACCCCGCCAAGAACGTGATGACCACCGCTAGACCGCTGGAACTTCTCCACATGGATCTCTTTGGTCCAATTGCGTACATCAGCATCGGCGGTAACAAATACGGTTTAGTAATTGTTGATGATTTTTCAAGATTTACCTGGGTATTTTTCTTGTATGATAAATCAGAAACTCAGGGAATCCTCAAGAAGTTCTTGAAAAGAGCTCAGAATGAATTCTCATCAACCGTAAAGAATATCAGAAGTGACAATGGGACAGAATTCAAGAACACCCAAGTTGAAGAATATCTCAATGAAGAAGGTATAAAGCATGAATTCTCGGCACCCTACTCTCCTCAACAGAACGGGGTGGCCGAAAGGAAGAACAGAACATTGATTGAAATGGCGAGAACAATGTTGGATGAATACAAGACGTCAGACCGATTTTGGGCAGAAGCGGTGAACACCGCTTGTCATGCCACAAATCGGTTGTACCTTCATCGACTACTGAAGAAAACTCCATATGAACTTCTCACGGGTAAAAAGCCTAATGTTTCTTATTTCAAAGTTTTTGGTTGCAAATGTTTTATTCTGAACAAGAAACCAAGGGCCTCGAAGTTCGCTTCGAAGTCCGATGAAGGATTCTTGCTCGGATATGAATCAAATGCCTACGCCTATCGTGTCTTCAACAAGGTGCCCGGCCTTGTTGAAGTAGCACGTGACATAGTGTTCGATGAAACTAACAGCTCACAAGTGGAGCAAGTCGATAAGTGTATGCTAGATAAGGAGGAAGCTCCATGTGAAGCGCTGAAGAAAATGGCACTTGGTGATTTCCTACCACGAGAGGAAACACAAGACGAATTTCAACAAGGAAGCAATGATCAAGGGGGAGCTCCTACACAAGATCAGGTTGAGGAAGGTCAAGAAGATCAAGATGATCATGGAAGCAATGATCTAGGGGGAGACATGACACATGAAGACAATGAAGAACAAGCAACTATACAAATTCCACATCCAAGAGTACATCAGTGTGTGCAAAGAGACCATCCTGTCAACAATATCATTGGAGATATTGCTAAGGGAGTAACTACTAAATCTCAAATTGCAAATTTTTATGAACACTATTCTTTTGTGTCTTTTCTGGAGCCATACAGGGTAGAAGAAGCCTTAAGGGATCCAGACTGGGTGATTGCGATGCAAGAGGAGCTGAACAACTTCAAAAGAAATGAAGTGTGGGAGCTGGTGGAAATACCAAGGGCGAACATCGGTGGAACCAAATGGGTCTTTCGGAACAAGCAAGATGAACATGGAGTAGTGACAAGAAATAAAGCGAGGTTGGTGGCCAAAGGTTATTCTCAGGTGGAAGGTTTGGACTTTGATGAAACTTTCGCTCCTGTAGCTAGACTTGAGTCCATTCGCATTTTATTGGCATATGCTACTCACCATAATTTTAAGTTGTATCAAATGGACGTCAAGAGTGCCTTCCTAAATGGCCCGATAAAGGAGGAAGTCTATGTGGAGCAGCCACCAGGGTTCGAAGATCAGGAGTATCCCAAACATGTTTATAAACTGCGTAAGGCTCTCTATGGCCTCAAACAGGCTCCTCGAGCCTGGTATGAGTGCCTTAGAGATTTTCTGACTCAAAATGGATTCAAAATTGGTAAATCTGACTATACACTCTTTACTAAACATTTTGATGATCATTTATTCGTATGTCAAATTTATGTTGATGACATTATCTTTGGATCCACTAACAAGTCTTTCTGTGAAGAATTTAGCAAAATAATGACAGACAGGTTCGAGATGTCAATGATGGGTGAATTGAAGTTCTTCTTGGGATTTCAAGTGAAGCAACTGAGAGAAGGTACATTTATAAGCCAAACTAAATATACACAAGACATTCTCAAGAAATTCAATATGGACAAAGCCAAGCCCATCAAGACACCCATGACCATCAACGGACATCTCGACCTCAATGAAGACGGTCCAAATGTGGACCAAAAGGTATATCGGTCCATGATTGGCTCCTTACTTTATTTATGTGCATCTAGGCCAAATATTATGCTTAGTGTTTGCATGTGTGCAAGGTTTCAAGCCGCACCTAAAGAGTGTCACTTAATTGCTGTAAAAAGAATCCTAAGGTACCTTGTGCACACACCCAACTTGGGACTTTGGTATCCCAAAAGATCCAAGTTTAACCTGATAGGGTATTCCGACGCCGATTATGCAGGATGCAAAGTCGATAGAAAGAGCACGTCAGGGACTTGTCAATTTCTTGGTAGGACCCTAGTTTCTTGGTCATCTAAAAGCAGAACTCCATTGCTCTTTCCACAGCGGAAGCGGAGTATGTTGCAGCCGGTAGTTGTTGTGCGCAACTACTTTGGATGCGACAGACTCTTAGGGACTACGGCTACAATCTAAGTCATATCCCGCTTCTATGCGATAATGAAAGTGCTATAAAAATTGCACACAACCCTGTAGAGCACTCAAGAACTAAGCACATAGATATCCGTCATCACTTTCTTAGAGATCACTCATTAAAAGGTGACATTGCTATTTCACATGTTAGGACTGAAAAACAACTTGCGGATATTTTTACCAAACCATTAGATGAGAAAAGGTTTTGTGAACTAAGAAATGAGCTGAACATTCTTGACTCTCGAAATGTGGCTTGAAACATTGCATACCTGGTTGCAACTCAAAATGTTCCTTTGTATTATCAAAATGCTCCTCTTCTCCTTTTCCACTCAGAAAACTATTTTAATGAAGAAATCTTGTGGATTATGACCATTGTTTGATTGCTGATTGCCTACTGGTCGTAATCACCAAGACTACTTGCAATATTATTGTCCTTGGATCACTATTAATTATCTATATATGTATCAAGTCTGTTGGAAACGGACTAGTCTGATTTCCAACTGGACTAGTCCGGACAGACAACAACTAGGTTAACTCAGGGGTACCGGACTAGTCCGCTACCATGACCGGACTAGTCCGGTCAGTCGCATATAGAAGCACTTGGCCGGACCAGACCTCTCCCTCACCCCTCATTAGACTTGCTCTCCCTCTCCTCTTCCAAACCCTAGCCCCCAAAGTGATTTTCAGGTTGAACCCTCAAAACCGAGATTTTCTCCGTGGGAAATTCTCCCCTTGACGAGTGGTTTCTCTCCTCCGGATTCATCCGGACTGATTTCCACTTCTTCGACACGAATCTTCAAATCTTGGTAATTTCCCCCCTTAAACCAAAATCTCAACTTTTCTAGTTCTAGCTAGTTTTCTTTGATTTCAAAAGGATGTACATTGCCTCAATAGATGTATTCCTACCATTTTCCTACCCTTGTGTCCATAGATAGGAGATTTGATTCAAATGAAACATTAGGGTTCCTATGTCAGGCCGGACTAGTCCGGAGCTCAGATGCGGACAAGTCCGGTCCACCGGACTAGTCCGCACTCTGAAACCGGACAAGTCCGGTCTCTGACAGTTGAACCCCTACGTTCCCATTTGAAGTCGATAATGAGTCCATCTGTATCTAATCCTTGAACTCCTTATCAGTCATCATGTCTTCAGGCTCAGATGACAGCTCTTTTCACATTGATGAAGACGTTCAACGCGAGAAAGTGAGGAGGACAAAGGAGAGAGTTATGAAGAAGAGACATGACGTCAATGCTCACTCTCCACCCTCCGACGACAATCTACCTAAGAAGAGGAAAGTCATTGGCAAAAGGCCTCTAAAGAAAAATGCTGCTGAGGGCTCGTCAGGGCCAAAAAGAGTTCTCAATAAAGGGAAGGGACTTGCTAGTGGTCCCCTTGGGCCCTTGAAGATGAAAAACCCTATTCACCGCAACAGGCAGCCTTCGAGTGAGGATTTCACTGGAAAAGGGGGTGAGCTAGCTGATAATTTAAGGAAGATTCAAGTGTATGACCGACCTAAACAGTGTTCTGATCCAAGGTTCTGGAGCAACTTCCATGCGGATTACTACGAGCATGTGTACATGAAGATGAAAAATCCTGTAGTAGAAAGTCAATGGCTAAATGTTGAATACCTGAAGTCAAAGAGGTATCCTGCCTTCCGTGAGATGGTGGAGGCGTTAGAGAGGCACGGTCTGATGGACTTGCTATCCTTTGAGTATGACTGGAACAATGAAATCATCACCCAGTTTTACTACACTCTCTACTTTGCTCGTGATGATGGAGACAGCCTTACTTGGATGACTCATGGTTCAAGGTATAGTGTCACTTATGATGAATTTGCTAGGATTCTTCACCTCCAACACACTTTGGATCATGAACTGGTCATTCATAATCTGAAACCCCTAGAGAAGGAGGAGCTTGAATTTCTCTATGACACAAGGATGCCATATGTTCCTCCCACCATCAAATATCTAAAGCCCTTCTTTGTGGTCCTCAATAGAGTCTTGAGAAAGACCATAGCTCCGAAGGATGGAGATGCGGGAACTATACAAGGGACCTTGAGGACTCTCATGAAGGTCATTAGTGGAAGGAGACCATTCAATGTCTTTGAGTATATCTACAAAGACATCGTGAACATCTCAATCACCCCCAATAGGTCCTGTGGATATGCACCGTATATCATGTACATGATTGAGAAAGTGACGGGACTCGAGTTCATCAAGGATGTCAAACATACGGGGTTTAAGCCGCAAAAACCCACCGAGTACACTCTTCCCCTGGCTCCAACTACCCCGTCCTCTCCACCAGTTGAGAGGAGATCAAAGCAAGCTCATGATGCCACTAGATCTGCAGCTGCTCCTCCTGGATCTCCACCTGCCCAAGAATCATCCAGTGGCATCCTCAAGGTGCTCTCCTCCATCTTTGCCTGCTACCGTAAGATCGAAGACAGGCAGCGCAAAGAAAAGCTTGCAAGGAAGAAACATCAACAGTACGTCAATGCCAATATTAAGTCTATCTGTTCAAAGCTTGAGATTGAGCCCGTTGGATCACCGCCCGCCTCCGAGGACTCAGAGGAAGATCCTGCTCCCGTGGGTGCTGAAGTTAGTGGAGATGAAGATCAGACTGAGACTGACGGAGGAGGCAGCGATGAGTGATTCCCCTCAATTTTTCCCTTTTTGGTGCCTTGATGCCAAAGGGGGAGAGATTGAGATTAGATTTGGACTTGAACTATCTAGTAATAGTTATTAAGATCTCTTGTGATCAAGGACATGTACCTATTTTAAAGGACTTGTAATGCACTATTTCTTTTCTTATGTGTGATGCACTATGCTCTCATGCACTACTTATATGTTCACTATTGTTTGTCCTTAATTTATCACATTTTGTCTATCACACACCTGTGAGGCACCCCACCATAAGGTGTGTGCATATGTGAGAAGCTTTTTGTGAATTCTTTACTATTCTCATATGTGCACACCTTATGAAAATCAACTTTTTATTCTCAATTGTGATATCTCAAATAGTTGTCATCAATCACCAAAAAGGGGGAGATTGTAAGTGCATCTAGGATATTCCTTGTGAGTTTTGGATAATTGATGATGAACATATGAGATCCTAATGAAACTATTAAGATGATTGCAGGATAAACAAAGTGAACTGGCTCGGCACACACAAAAAGGTAAAAAATAGAGTGGTGCCCGAAAAGGAAGACTTTAGTGGAATTTAGAAGAGCAAAGTAGATATAAATGTATAGGTTGTGTGTGAGAGACACATCCCAAGAGCTCATGACTTTGCGTAAGGGTAAGGGCTAATAATCAACTAAAATCCACTGAACACCGGACTAGTCCGTCCACGGATCGGACTAGTCCAGTCAGCTTACTGGAACTCAACCGGACAAGTCCGGTTTTGGACCGGACTAGTCCGGTCATGTCTCTGTTGTCCTCTTTAGAGGACTGCGTACTAGTCGATCCAAGCGACAGGACTAGTCCGCTGAAGTTTCTGGAACCCCATTTCACATAGCACCGGACAAGTCCGGTTTGTGGACCGGACTAGTCCGGTTAACCCACTGGAAGTAGACCGGACAAGTCCGATCATATACCGGACTAGTCCGGTAGTAGGGTTAACAACGGTAACTTCTTTGGAAACCCTATAAAAAGAGGTCCTTCGTTGTTTCTAAAAAAACACACGACTCATACTGTCAAAAACAAAAACCCTAGCGCCGCCACCTGTCCCAAGAGCCCAAAAACAAGTCTCCCCATACATCTAAGGTGCAAAAAGGTGAAGATCAATCAAATACTTGGATTTGGGATTGGGAGATCGTCGTTCCTTCGTTGTGAGCTCTTGGGGTTTGATCTCTCTACACTCATATTCTGCATTGTAATCTTTTTGAGTGTATTTGATCAACTTCTCATTGTAATTCTTGTGGGAGCCCTCAACGTATGAGGTTGCCCCACAAACACGGTGATCACACTTGATAGTGAAGTCAAGTCGGCCTGTGTGGTGACTTGAAGAGGGACAGGGTTGGGAACCCGGCTCTGTGTGAGCTTCCTCAACGAGGACATAGATCTCTTGGTGAGATCGAACCTCGGTAAAAATTTGTGTCTTTTGTCTCTCATTTATTTTACATTTTGATACATTAGATCACTAGTTTGCTAGTCATCATTTGAGTTACTTATAAGTTTGCACGTGCATCCATACAATAAATTAATTTATAAAAACTGTTGTTCTCATTCCGCTGCTGAAAGATTAAATTTTTGAAACACACTTAATTAACTCACATAATTTAGCACACCGGACTAGTCCGCCCACACAACCGGACTAGTCCGGTCAATCAAGTTTCTGATAATTTTATTAAGTGTGCAGGAATCTTTTAAAGGCCTATTCACCCCCCCCTCTAGGCCACATTCAGGCAAGCAGAAGGTCGACGCTCCAGACAGCGTCGACCATCAAGTGGAGTTCCAGGAGCCTCAGCGCGCCGTGAAGGTGGTGCGCAACCATGAGGACTCCAGCTCCAGTGATGATGAGCGTCGAAAGAAGCTCTACGTCATATACGGCGGGTCCGCCGACCCCTTGTCCAGAAGCGCAGTTAAGACTCTGCGCCGAGCGGTAGCGTCGGTGGCTCCACTCCCAAGTGCCGCACTGCACCTCAAGTGGATGGGAACCCCCATCAGCTTTGACGCCACCGACTGCCCCAGGAACATGGCTGGGGCCGGCCAACTACCGCTCTTGGTAGCACCCACCATCGCCAACGTGAGGATGTACCACGTTTTGGTAGATGGCGGAGCTGGGCTGAACCTCATCAGCCGTGCAGCTTTCCAGAAGCTGCAGATCCCGATGGCCAAGCTCACCCCGTCGAGCCCATTCTCAGGGGTAGGGCCGGGACAGGTCGTTCCCTACGGCAACATCAGCCTCCCGGTGACCTTCGGAGCTCCGGACAGGTATCGGACAGAATACATTCTGTTCGACGTAGTGGAGATCGACCTCCCCTTCAACGCCATAATTGGCAGGCCAGCCCTGTACCGATTCATGGCAGTAGCCCACTACGGCTACCTCGTCCTGAAGATGCCTACACCAACAGGCGTCCTCAGGATTCGTGGAGACCGCACTGCTGCAGTGTCTGCCTTGGAAAAACTCCAAGCGCTTGCAACAGCTGGAGCACCAGCCCCTGGCAGTGCAGAACCAGACCAGCTCCACCCGAGTGCACGCCAGCGTGCCTCCACCGCAGCACCCCGGGTGCAACCCCTCGACGAGGGCGACGTCCCCTTAAAGGTCGTCCAAGTCGGCGCTGAAGCCACCCAGACCACCCGGGTAGCCGGGGGCCTGGATAGCAAACAGGAAGGCGCGCTCGTCACCTTCCTTCCGGCACAACGTTGACGTGTTTGCATGGCAGCCGTCACAGATGCCGGGGATCCCTAGGGAGGTGATCGAGCACCACTTAAAGGTCTTCCCTGACACCCGGCCAGTTCAACAGAAGCCCCGCAAGCAGTCCATCGAGCGGCAAAACTTCATTCGCGAAGAAATCAAGAAGCTGCTGGACGCTGGCTTCATATGGGAAGTCAACCACCCCCGGTGGTTGGCGAACCCCGTCGTTGTTCCGAAGGCCGGTGGGAAGCTCTGGATGTGCATCGACTACACCAGTCTCAATAAGGCATGTCCCAAAGATCCATTCCCTCTCCCTAGAATAGATCAAATAGTAGACTCGGCATCAGGCTGCGATATGCTATGCTTCCTAGACGCCTACTCGGGTTTCCATCAGATCCCCATGTCTAGAGAAGATGAAGAGCACACCTCCTTCATCACAGTAGATGGCCTGTATTGTTATGTCTCTATGCCTTACGGCCTAAAGAATGCTCTCCCCACCTTCGTGCGTGCAATGCACAAAACCTTCAGAGAGTTAATAAGAGACTTAGTTGAGGTGTACGTCGATGACATCGTCGTCAAGGCCAGGCAGAGTTCATCCTTGTTAGATAACCTGGCCTTAGTTTTTGACAAATTGCGCTCCACGCGCACCAAGCTGAACCCCGACAAATGTGTGTTCGTCGTATCCTCTGGGAAGCTCTTAGGATTCCTGGTCTCGCACCGGGGAATTGAGGCCAACCCAGAGAAGATCAAGGCCATCGACTTGATGCGGCCTCCTGCCCGCATCAAAGATGTCCAGAAACTCACGGGATGCCTAGCCGCGCTGAGTCGGTTTATACCGAGGCTAGCAGAGCGGGCACTTCCCTTCTTTAAGCTCCTGCACAAATCCGGTCCATTTGCCTAGACTGACGAAGCAGAAGAGGCTTTCCAGGAGTTGAAGCGACTCCTGACGACCCTGCCTATCATGGTAGCCCCAGAGCCCGGAGAGCATCTGTTGCTCTACATCGCGGCGACAACTGAAGTGGTGAGTATGGTCCTCGTCGCAGAGCGGCCGGACCTCTCATCTTCACAGCCTGCTCCGGCAGCAGAAGACAGATGCCAGGAGGCCCCGCAGGACCAAGACGGTCTCCCGGACCTCCAAGACAACCTCCCGGAGGTCCAGGGCGACCTCCCGGACCCCCAAGACAACCCCCCAGGGGCCCAACAGGACCTCCCGGAGATCCAACAGAACCCTCCAGAGCTCCCGGAGAACCAGCGGGGCCACCCGGAGGGCCAAGACGGCTCAAGAGCTTCCGGGTTCCAACTCTCGGAAGCCCCCCTGGACCCACTCACCTTCAGCGGGCCAGGGCCAATGGATGAAGACCTTCCAGACCTAAGAGAGAGGGTTCGAACCATCCAGAGACCTGTCTACTACATCAGTGAAGTACTTCACGATGCCAAGACAAGGTACCTAGAAGTCCACAAGCTGTTGTATGCAGTGCTCGTGGCGTCCAGGAAGCTCCGCCACTACTTTCAGGCCCACCGGGTCTCGGTAGTCACCTCCTATCCGCTGTAGACGATCCTTTACAGCCCCCATGCGACTGGCAACGTCGCTAAATGGGCAGTGGAGCTGGCAGAGTTCGAGCTGGACTTCCTTCCTCGCCATGCAGTCAAAAGCCAAGCGCTGGCTGACTTCGTGGCAGAGTGAACACCGATGAAGGCTGACCCAGGGGGCCACGAAGACGGTGAACCAGAGCACCGAGCTCCGGTCTTCACCGAGCCCCACTGGACGCTCTTCGTCGACGGCTCCTCGCAAAAGCAGGGGACCGGTGCCGGCGTACTGCTTCTCATGCCATCGGGGGAGCAGTTTGGGTACATGGTGCGTCTCAATTTCAAGGCAACCAACAACATGACAGAGTATGAAGCACTCATCTTTGGCCTACAGACAGCCCTGTCTCTGGGCGCTCGCCAGTTGTTGGTACAGGGCGACTCCCAGCTGGTTATCAAGCAAGTTAAGGGCGAATGCTCCTGCAATGACCCACAGCTAGCTGTTTATCTGCTTCATGTGCAGATGTTGGAGAAAGACTTCCTCGCCTTGGACCTGCGCCACGTACCGCGTGCTGGCAATGCCGCAGCCGACGACCTTTCAACGAAGGCTTCCACCAGAGCTCCCGTGCCCAAAGGAGTCTTCGAGAGGACGTTGCTGCGGCCCACAGCCCGGCCCGCCGAGCCGGGCGAAGGGGGCTGGACCAGCACCTCGAAGCTGGCGGTCCTGGCGGCCCTGCAACCATGGATGTCTCCAAGGATCGTAAGCGTCACTGGGGACTCCGTGCAACCCAGCGCTCAAGATCCAGGAGCTCAAGTCAGACCCGATGCATGGATCACGGAGATCCGGGACTACTTGAAAGACAACATCCTCCCTGATGAACATGCAACCGCTGAACAGATCGTGCGTATGGCTAAGAGATACACGTTGGTAGAAGGGGATCTCTACCGGCGTGGCGCCAACCACGTCCTATTGCGGTGCATAACCCAGGGGGGAAGGCTGCGACTTGCTCGCTGAGATCCATGGAGGCGAATATGGGAGTCACTCTTCCTCACGCACACTTGTCGGTAAAGCCTTCCGGCATGGATTCTACTGGCCGACAGCACTCCAGGATGCCGTCAAGCTGGTTGAGAGCTGCAAGGCGTGCCAGTTCCACGCCAAGCAGATCTATACACCGGCTCAGGCGGTACAGATGATCCCACCCTCGTGGCCGTTTGCCGTGTGGGGGTTGGACATCCTGGGACCATTCCCCAGAGCCGTCGGGGGATTCCGGTACCTCTATGTCACCATCGACAAGTTCACCAAGTGGCCGGAAGCTGCACCAGTTATCACCATCAACAAGCAGTCAGCAGTAAAGTTCATCAAGTCAATTGTCTGCCGGTTCGGGGTCCCGAACAGAATTATCACTGACAACGGGACCCAGTTCACCAGCGCAGCCACAAGACTACTGCGAAGACCTCGGCATCCAGGTGTGCTATGCCTCTGTTGCTCACCCAAAGAGCAATGGACAAGTCGACTGGGCCAACGCCGAGATTCTCCGGGGCCTCAAGACCCGCACCTATGCCAGCCTGAAGAAACATGGTGCCAATTGGGCAGACGAGCTTCCAAGCACACTATGGGCTAACCGGACATCCCAGAGCCAGGCCACCGGAGAGACACCCTTCTTCATGGTGTATGGGGCCGAAGCTGTGCTTCCCCCAGAGATCACCATGAAGTCTCACCGTGTCCGAGCTTACGACGAAGCCGCGCAGGACAACATCCGGCGCGGAGACATCGACCTCGTCGACGAGGTCCGATTGCATGCAGCACTCCGTAACGCACGGTACAGACAAGCGCTCCGCCGCTACCACCAGAGGTTTGTGCGTGCGCGGGAGCTGCAGGAAGGCGACCTGGTTCTGTGGCGCATACTTTCTCGTGAAGGGACCCACAAACTCTCCCCTAGTTGGGAAGGTCCCTTCCGAGTCACAAAAGTGTGTCGTCCCGGGTGCGTACGCCTTTCCACCGAGGATGGGGAGCAACTCCCGAACCCTTGGAACATCGAACACCTCCGTAGGTTCTAACCCTAGAGCAATGATAGGACAGTCTCTTCTTTTTGTAATAGATTCCATAGAGTCCAGGAACAGCGCTCGGAGCAGCTAAGCCTCAGGGGACGGTACAGGACTACGTTCAGCTTCGCCTGGTTCCGACCCCAAGCGCGTAGAGTCTTGCTTCCCTTCTTAATGTGGCAGGTCGTGGCCTCCATGTATAGCCTGCCTTCCTCCTATGGAAATTTATATGAAAAGAAACCTGTCCTACTTTGCTCTTCCCTTGTGCTCATTTAAATTATGTATTAAATTTTTATGACTGCACTTTCGGCGTATGCTCACCATGCGCTCGGCTCCCTCTTCTCATGCTCACCTCTAGTCGGCATTTTCTGCCCTACCAAAGGCGGTTGCATTGGAGGTACATACCGACGGCCAGGGGGGCCCCGAGCTCCCGGCACTTCGCGCACTATAGTCCCCAAGCACCATACAAGTGGATGGGGACCGTAAGCCAAACAAGACTATGAGCCCCAAGGAGAATTGTGTTTCCCTTACTTGTGTGCAGGACCTCTCGGCCTCAGCTCCCCGCAGGAGTATGATAGGTGCACCCAACCAATGGGACACACCTACCAGGGGGCCGCTACGGGATCGCGCAAGACCGGAACTCCAAGGTAAGACCGAAGAATCCAGACCTCGCCACCTCCGCAGGAGCGAGACCCGAAGGTCCCATGTGTCCAGCGGGGCCGGACCTCCCCCTCCTCAGAGGGGGGCTCCGAGCCCGCCACGTGGCCATCAGAAGCCGGACCTCCCCCCCCTCTCCGCGGGGAGAGGTCCGAAGGCTCCACGTGTCCCGCAGGGCCGGACCTCCCTCTCCTCAGAGGAGAGCTCCGGGCCCGCCACGTGGCTAGCATGACCGGACCTCCCCATTCTCATGGGGCGGGTCCTGGAGACCTCCGGGGCCCTTAATAGAGTTAGGACCTGTCGAAGTGTTCGGTCGACACTTCCCCCGGGCCTGCACTGGGTAGCCCGTGGAGGTTCTTTTTTAGGTGGGGCTAGAACCTTGCGGAGAGCTTGAGCGTATGGACGAGTTAGTAAGAGCTTGACACGGCGAGTTTTACGTGGTTCAGGCCGCCGGAGCGTAAAACCCTACGTCCACGGCGAGCTATGGAGCTCGCTGTATTGCTTGCTGCTCAGAACCGGAGTCCTGAGCTTGAGGATGAGTTACAGCTTGGGGGTGAATGGCTAGCGTATGAGTTGCGGGAGTGCGAACCCAGGGTGCGAATGGCTAGAGTGCGAACCCTTGCTAACGTCGCCTACCCGAGCCTTTTATAGTCTAAGACTCGGGTGGCTTACAAGGGGGGCCCAGGACCCGACAGGTGGTCCCGAGGAGATTGACTGTTATCTACCGTATCCGCAGTTATGCCGGTAGTTGTCTCTGGCGAAGGCTTCTGAGTCTTCGTCTTGCTGCTCTGCCCATGCCGCATGCTAGTCGTAGTGGTTGATGATGGCGGGGGCGGCATGGGATGTCTTGTCGCTGCGTTTATTGGCTGGCAGGCTCTGACACTGCGCGCCAGTCTGTGATGCGACTGGGCGCAACGGCACCTGACAGAGGCGTGCTCCGCGTCTCCGTGTCTTGGGAAGGCGTGGGCCTTGAATACCTTGTACGGGCAAAGTATGGGGCGTCTTTACGCCCGCTGCCTACCGCTCGGGGGCAGGCAGCGCTGTTCTGCTGGACACGTGGTGGGCCCGGAGCCCTCCTCAGTGGAGAGGGAGGTGCGGCCCCGCAGGACACGTGGAGCCTTCGGACCTCTCCCCGCGGAGGGGGAGGTCCGGCTTCTGCCGGCCATGTGGCGGGCCCGGAGCTCTCCTCTGAGGAGAGGGAGGTCCGGCCCCGCGGGACATGTGGCACCTTCGGAGCTCTCTTCTCGGAGGGGGGAGGTCTGGATGCTGTAGGCCACGTGGCGAGCCCGGAGCTCTCCTCTGAGGAGAGGGAGGTCCGGCCCCACTGGACACGTGGCACCTTCGGAGCTTTCCTCCTTCACGGGCCAGAGGCGTGCTCGGCAGACCCAGCCACCGGGTGCTTCGGCGGGCTCGTGGCCGTTTGTGGAGCGGCGTGAACTCTGATTCGATCCGGGTATTCAATCCCCTGTGCGCGGGGGTACCCCATATCGCGGGTACCGACAGTGGCCCCCGGGCTCTCCTCGAGGGAGGTTACGAGCCCGAGGTGAGGCCTTCTCCTACCCGCGCACTTTCTTGTCTTGAGTACTCCCTGTGCTGGCAGGGTCTTGACGGCTTCAGAGTTCAGCCTCTTAGGAGAGGGTGAAGCCTGGCATCGGAGCTCGGACCTGCTGTGGGGGCGGAGGTCCGGAAGTCATCGGAGCACAGGTCCACGAAGGGCGTGAGGTCCGGCATCAGGGCTCGCCTCTGAAAGGAGGGCGAGGGCTGGCATCAGAGCTCGGCCCAGCTGTGGGGGCGGAGATCTGGAAGTCATCGGAGCTCGACCAGTGAAGGGCGTGAGGTCCGGAGGTCATCGGAGCTCAGGCCAGCGAAGGGCGTGAGGTCCGGCATCAGTGCTCGCCTCTGAAAGGAGGGCGAGGGCTGGCCTCAGAACTTGGCCCAGCCGTGGGGGCGAAGGTCCAGAAGTCATCGGAGCTCAGGCCAGCGAAGGGCGTGAGGTCCGGCATCAGCGCTCGCCTCTGAAAGGAGGGCGAGGGCTGGCCTCGGAGCTCGGCCTGGCTGTGGAGGCGGAGTCCGGAAGTCATCGGAGCTCAGGCCAACAAAGGGCGTGAGGTCCGGCATCAGCGCTCGCCTCTGAAAGGAGGGCGAGGGCTGACCTCGGAGCTCGGCCCAGCTGCGGGGGCGGAGGTCCGGAAGTCATCGGAGCTCAGGCCAACGAAGGGCGTGAGGTCCGGAATCAGCGCTCGCCTCTGAAAGGAGGGCGAGGGCTGGCCTCGGAGCTCGGCCCAGCCGCGGGGGCGGAGGTCCGGAAGTCATCGGAGCTCATGCCAGTGAAGGGCGTGAGGTCCGGCATCGGCGCTCGCCTTTGAAAGGAGGGCGAGGGCTGGCCTCGGAGCTCGGCCTGGCTGTGGAGGCGGAGGTCCGGAAGTGATCGGAACTTAGGCCAGCGAAGGGCGTGACGCCCGGCATCAGCGCTCGCCTCTGAAAGGAGGGCGAGGGCTGGCATCAGAGCTCGGCCCAGCTGTGGGGGCGAAGTCCGGCACTGATCAGTGGCCCCCCCTTTCCTGTCCCTTAGTCTCATTTGGCTTACTGTCCCAGGCCGGAATACGGGGCTTGGGTAATCCAGTGCACTTGGTCCCGAAGGTCTGGCCCAGCCCCAGTCAGGGTGTAACCGTCCGGCCCCCTGGTACTCAGACTGTAGCGCTGGGGGGCAGAGTGCACATGCTTTGGGTGCAAGACCGGGTAAAGCAAGGCTCCTAACCCCCCGGTCTAGCGTAGGTCTTTTCTCGGAGGAGACCAACTGGCGGTACAGTACCCTCACAGGGGGAGATCCAAAAGGCCACCGGGCCTCTGGCAGGTACCCCAAGCACTACCGTTTTCGGCAGGACGGCAAATATCGACTATGCATGAGAGAAGGAAAGAGGAACCAAGTGTACAATGGACACACACTTTCTAGAGCGTGGGGAGGTGTTCATATAAATTAATGCGTAATTTAAATGAACACCTAAGTAAGCATGGTGAACTTACTGGGGTAGCGTCGGAGCGCCTGTCTTCACACAGAGCGGGTCATGCGTGGCTTCGTCGTACGCCGGACACGGGGGGACCCCCATGGCGATCTCAGGGGGAAGCATGGCTTCGGCCCCGCATACCATGTGGAAGGGTAGTTCCCATGACCCGGCCCTGGGAAGTCCGGCTGGCCCTCGACATGGAGGAGCCGGTATCCCCCGACGGCTCTGGGTGCGCGTCTGCACCGGTTGTGTGGGTCTGCTTGGCGTGGACCTGGCACGCGTTGCATCCCTAACCGGTTTGACGGCATCCAGGTGGCTCTCGGTCAGTAGGAGCCATGCCGGGTGGCTTAACCGACCAGTGTGTGGGACGATGAGCATTCCCAGCACTTGCCTCCGTGGACTACTGCGAGCTAGTCGCAGCCTTCCTCCTGGGTTATGCACCGCAATAGGATGTCGTGGCGCCACGCCAGTAAAGATACCAGCGCGTAGCACTTAGCCATCCGCACCACCCGTTCAACGAATGCACGTTCATCAGGAAGGATGTCCTTCAAGGAGTCCCGGACCTCCGTGGTCCATGCATCGGGACTACTTGAGCTTCTGGATCTTGAGCGCTGGGTTACACGGAGTCCCCAGTGACGCTTACGATCCTTTGGCGGCATCCATGGCTGTAGGGATGCCGGGACTGCCTAGCTTTGAGGCACTGGTTCAGCCCCCTTCGCCCGGCTCGGCGGGCCGGGCTGTGGACCGCAGCAACGTCCTCTCGAAGACTCCTTTGGGCGCAGGGGCTCCGATGGAGGCCTTCATTGAGAGGTCGTCAGCTGCGGCCTTGCCAGCGCGCGGTACATGGCGCAGGTCCAAGGCGAGGAAGTCTTTCTCCAACATCCGCACGTGGAGCAGATAAGCAGCTAGCTGTGGGTCATTGCAGGGGCATTCACCCTTAACTTGCTTGATAACTAGCTGGGAGTCGCCCTGCGCCAACAACTGACGAGCGCCCAGAGACAGGACTGTCGTTTAGGCCAAAGATGAGTGCTTCATACTCTGCCAAGTTGTTGGTTGCCTTGGAATTGAGACGCACCATGTACCCAGACTTCTCCCCCGATGGCATGAGAAGCAGTACGCCGGCACCGGCCCCCTGCTTTCGCGAGGAGCCGTCGAAGAAGAGCGTCCAGTGAGGCCCGGTGAAGACCGGAGCTCGGTACTTTGGTTCACCGTCTTCGCGGCCCCCTGGGTCAGCGTTCGTTGGCGTCCACTCAGCCACGAAGTCAGCCAGTGCTTGGATCTTGGCTGTCTGACGTGGTTGGGAGCTCAGCTTGAACTCCGCCGTCTTCGGGCTGTCTTCCGGCTTCGGAAGCTGGCAGTGAGTGCTAATTCCGCCCTTCGGCTGCTCTGGCGCACTTGTCCGCCAGGCTGAAGAGCTCGGAGGCATCGCAGACCTCTCTGGTCGCAAGCTTCTCAAGCATCTTCTCGTCCCGGGCACCCTGCCGGAACGCCACCACCACAGAAGCACTTTGAATATGCGGGATGGTGTTGCGTACCTGGGAGAACCTCTGGATCAAGGAGCGCAGTGATTCCCCAGGTTGTTGCTTGATGGCGTGGAGGTCAAGCTCCGTGCGGGACGGGTGTAGGAGCTTCCGAAGTTGGCGATGAACTGCCGGCAGAGCTCTCCCCAGGAAGTTATGGAACCCTGAGGGAGGTTCATGAGCCAAGACCGGGCCGGGCCGGTCAAGGCGACGGGGAAGTAGTTGGCCATGACGGCCTCATCCCCTCCTGCGGCAAGCACGGCGGTGGAGTAGATCTGGAGGAACTCCGCCGGGTTGACGCTGCTGTCGAACTTTTCATGCAGGTGCGGCCGAAACTTGCGCGGCCACCTTGCGAAGCGAAGGTGGGGCGCCAGGGCCGCACATCCTGCTCCTGTTGCTGCAGGTGTTGGCGCCGCGAACGCTTGGTTCGCCGCTGGCACAGTGTACCCCGGTATGGGCAAGGCTGCTCCATAGACCAAGGGTGCCGTTTGCAGGGCATATGGTTGTGGCATATGCTGCGCGGCGTACGCCTGGGGCAGAGCTCGCGTGGCGAAGATCTGCCCTTCAGGCTGGGTCGAGGCCGACGTCATGCTGTCGCCAGCCTCTTGGATGCGACGCCTTTCTCGACGTCGCCCGAGGAACACTCGGGCATCTTGGCCCAAGTGGCATCGCTCTAGCTCTGCCCTCAGATCCGTCGACGGAAGCCTGGTGGAGCTGGAGTCCGCCGTCGGCCCGTCAACCGTTGGCATGCGCGTCAGCGACACAGCCGGTTGACCGGAGCATCGTCCAAGCCGAAGTCGAGGGTTTGCGGCGGCGACGACGAGGCGGTCTACCTCGCGTATCCACTGCTGGGTTACCGAATGAGGTGCGTCCCCAGCAGGTGGGTTGCACAGTAGCGCTCTTCCCGCAGCTAGCGCACCCCTGTGGGGTTCGCTTACCGCTGTGGAAGATCTCATGCTGGTCAGAGCCTGCATTGCCAGGGTCGGCGCTGCCAGAGCGGGCTGCTGGCTCCCAGCTTGCGCCGACACACTCCGTGCTGAGTGTGTCGACATGTACTCCCCCTGGTCACGGTTCGCCGCGAATGCGGGGGAGGAGAGTTTGTCGCCAGCCTCTTGGTTGTGACGCCTTTCTCGACGTTGCTCGAGGTATACCCGGGCATCTTGGCCCAAGTGACACCGTCCCAGCTCTGTCCTCAGATCCATCGACTGGAGCCTGGTGGAGCTGGAATCTGCCGTCTGCTCGCCAACCATTGGCGTGCGCATCAGCGACACAGCCGGTTGGCCGGAGCGTCGTCCCCGCCGAAGTTGAGGGTTTGCGGCGGCGACAACGAGACGGTCTACCTCGCGAATCCACTGCTGGGTCGCTGCCTGAGGCGCGTCCCCAGCAGGCGGATTGTGCAGTAGCGCTCTTGCTGCAGCTAGCGCACCCCCGCCGGGTACACCCAGCGCTACTGAAGACCTGACGCTGGTTGGAGACTGCATTGCTGGGGTCGGCGCTGCCAGAGCCGGCTGCTGGCTCCCAGCTTGCGCCGACACACTCCGTCCTGAGTGTGTCGACATGTACTCCCCCCTGGTCACAGTTCGCCGCGAACACGAGGGAGGAGAGTTTGCCGCTGAAGGAAGATTGGTCATCTTCGTCGGCGGAAACTCGTCGCGCAAGGGAAAGTCCCCTACCTGGCGCGCCAAATGTTGAAGTGTTCGGTCGACACTTCCCCCGGGCCTGCACTGGGCAGCCCGCGGAGGTTCTTTTTTCGGTGGGGCTAGACCCTTGCGGAGAGCTTGAGCGTATGGACGAGTTAGTAAGAGCTTGACACGGCGAGTTTTACGTGGTTCAGGCCGCCGTAGCGTAAAACCCTACGTCCACGGCGAGCTATGGAGCTCGCTGTATTGCTTGCTGCTCAGAACCGGAGTCCTGAGCTTGAGGATGAGTTACAGCTTGGGGGTGAATGGCTAGCGTATGAGTTGCGGGAGTGCGAACCCAGGGTGCGAATGGCTAGAGTGCGAACCCTTGCTAACGTCACCTACCCGAGCCTTTTATAGTCTAAGACTCGGGTGGCTTACAAGGGGGCCCAGGACTCGACAGGTGGTCCTGGGGAGATTGACTGTTATCTACCGTATCCGCAGTTATGCCGGTAGTTGTCTCCGGCGAAGGCTTCTGAGTCTTCGTCTTGCTGCTCTGCCCATGCCGCATGCTAGTCGTAGTGATTGATGACGGCGGGGGAGGCATGGGATGTCTTGTCGCTGCGTTTATTGGCTTGCAGGCTCTGACACCGCGCGCCAGTCTGTGATGCGACTGGGCGCAATGGCACCTGACAGAGGCGTGCTCCGCGTCTCCGCGTCTTGGGAAGGCGCGGGCCTTGAATACCTTGTACGGGCAAGGTATGGGGCGTCTTTACGCCCGCTGCCTACCGCTCGGGGGCAGGCAGCGCTGTTCTGCTGGACACGTGGCGGGCCCGGAGCCCTCCTCAGTTGAGAGGGAGGTCCGGCCCCGCAGGACACTTGGAGCCTTCGGACCTCTCCCCGCGGAGGGGGAGGTCCGGCTTCTGCCGGCCACGTGGCGGGCCCGGAGCTCTCCTCTGAGGAGAGGGAGGTCCGGCCCCGCGGGACATGTGGCACCTTCGGAGCTCTCCCCTCGGAGGGGGGAGGTCTGGCTGTTGTAGGCCACGTGGCGAGCCCGGAGCTCTCCTCTGAGGAGAGGGAGGTCCGGCCCCACTGGACACGTGGCACCTTCGGAGCTTTCCTCCTTCACGGGCCAGAGGCGTGCTCGGCAGGCCCAGCCACCGGGTGCTCCGGCGGGCTCGTGGCCTTCTGTGGTGCGGCGTGAACTCTGATTCGATCCGGGTATTCAACCCCCTGTGCGCAGGGGTACCCCATATCGCGGGTACCGACAGGACCCGGGGAAGGTGTCTGTGCAGAACTTCGAGATTGGTGAAGGCCTCTGAGTACCTTGCGGGGCTAAGGACTCGGTCAGGCAAAACCAAGAAGGAGATAAAAGGCATCACAGGCACAAACATTCGAGAGAGTCTATTTATTCATGGCTCCATGAGCTGGACTACAGACTCGATAAAAGGAAGAGACAAGTCCTAAGGTCCTCCCGGTTCACGCCGGAACCTAGAGGCTACGAGAACAGCCATGTCCCCAACTTCAGCCCTGGCGGCGTTCTCCTGCTCCGTGACCCGAGCGCGGGAATCACCTCGGCCATCACCGGCGCAAGGAACGGTGTCATCAAGGATACTTCTGAAGCCCCGGCCACCACCAGCGCAAGGGCCGCTGTTATCAAGGGCGCTTCTGAAGCCCCCTCCTCTACTTCAGCGGGTTCCTTGGAGACTCTGCCGCCTGGAGTCCTCCTTGGTGCTCCAGCAGTTTCCTCGGAGACTCCTCCACCTGAAGCCTCCTCGGCGTGTCAGCAGTTTCTTTGAAGACTCCACCGCCTGAGGAGAAAGGGCGCAACGCCAGGGAACTTTCAGCCTGTCATCGCTCAAGAAGAGTCCCGTCGGGATGATAAACCCGAGGCCTCTTGGAGGCACCACCTCCAGAGGCAAGGCATGCAGGCCCCCTGGATCCTGGACTTGGTGCAGACGCCACCGCCGGAGGAAATCGAGCGCGATCCCCCTCTGAAGGCGGGTTAGAAGCCATGGGAGAAGACAAGGCCGCAGAGACTCAAGAAAAGTGCAAGTGCTGGAAGCCTTATAAGGGGAGCCTACCCCCATTGCGGCTTCCTTTCACATCTTCCAGGTACAATTCAAAGCGATTTGAAACTCTTCGAATACGCTGCATTGGCAACTGCTTCGGCTCCAAGACCGAGCACCGATGACAGGTGGACCCAAGCCATCCAGCTGAAGCGGTGGGTCAAAGAGTCAGCCTCCCAGGAATACGAGCCGGTAAGGCACTTCGGAGGTTCCCAAAGAAAGCGCCGCGACGTGCAGAAGTGGCAGTCTTGGGAACCGCCGCAGTAGAAGCAACCATCAAGTGGGCGCACGCTCCCACGATCCCACAACTGTTCGTGCTCCGGCAGCGGTCAATGCGGGACTTAGAGAAAGTGCGGGGAACAGAAGAGACGGTGGTCCCACCTCGGGCCCGCTATCTCCCCCGAGATGGGCTCGGGGGCCACTGTCGGTACCCGCGATATGGGGTACCCCCGCGCACAGGGGAAAATGCCTGAGGATCTCGCCCTTCTCCGCAGGGAGAGCTCCAAAGGCGCCACGCGTACAGCGGGGCCGGACCTCCCTCTCCTCAGAGGAGAGCTCCGGGCTCGCCACGTGGCCTGCAGAAGCTGGACCTCCCCCTCCATGGGGGAGAGTTCCGAAAGCGCCACGTGTCCAGCGGGGCCGGACCTCCCTCTCCTCAGAGGAGAGCTCCGGACCCGCCACGTGGCCGATAGAAGCCGGACCTCCCCCTCCGCGGGGAGAGGTCCGAAGGCTCCACGTGTCCTGCAGGGCCAGACCTCCCTCTTCTCTGAGGAGGGCTCCGGGCCCGCCACGTGTCCAGCAGAAGAGCGCTGCCTGCCCCCGAGCTGTAGGCAGCGGGCGTAAAGACGCCCATACCTTGCCCATACAAGGTATTCAAGGCCCGCGCCTTCCCAAGACGCAGAGCACGCCTCTGTCAGGTGCCGTTGCGCCCAGTCGCATCACAGACTGGCGCGTGGTGTCAGAACCTGCCAGCCAATAAACACAGCGACAAGACATCCCCTGCCGCCTCCGCCGTCATCAACCACTACGACTAGCATGCGGCATGGGCAGGGCGGCAAGACGAAGACTCAGAAGCCTTCGCCGGAGACAACTACCTGCATAACTGCGGATACGATAGTCGGCAGGAAATCTCCCCGGGACCACATGTCGGGTCCCGGGCCCCCCTTGTAAGCCACACGAGCCTTGGACTATAAAAGGCTCGGGTAGGAGACGTTAGCGTGGGTTCGCACTCCAGCAACTCATACACTAGGCATACTCACCCTCAAGCTCAGGACTTCGGTTCTGAGCAACAAGCAATACAGCGAGCACCTCAGCTCACCGTGGACGTAGGGTATTACGCTCCGGCGGCCTGAACCACGTAAAACTCACCGTATCAAGCTCCTCCTCAACTCGTCCATACGCTTAAGCTCTCCGCAAGCGACTAGCCCCTCCGAAAAAGAACCTCCGCGGGCTGCCCAGTGCAGATCCGGGGGAAGTGTCGACCACACACTTCGACAACATCCCCTGCCGCCCCTGCCATCATCAACCACTACGACAAGCCTGCGGCATGGGCAGGGCGGCAGAACGAAGACTCGGAAGCCTTCGCAAGAGACAACTACCGGCATAACTGCAGATACGGTAGATGGCAGGCAATCTCCCCGGGACCACCTGTCGGGTCCCGGGCCCACCTTGTAAGCCGCACGAGCCTTGGACTACAAAAGGCTTGGGTAGGCGATGTTAGCAAGGGTTCAAACTCTGTTGGTTCGCCTCTTACACACCCTCAAGCTCAGGAATCCGGTTCTGAGCAGCAAGCAATACAGCGAGCATCTCTGCTCACCGTGGACGTAGGGTTTTACGCTCTGGCGGCCTGAACCACGTAAAACTCCCCGTGTCAAGCTTCTCCCTCAATCATCCCTAACGCTGAAGCTCTCCGCGAGTGACTAGCCCCTCCGAAAAAGAACCTCCGCGGGCTGCCCAGAGCAGGCCTGGGGGAAGTGTCGGCTACACACTTCAACACACGCCATCACACGTGCAATGAATATAACAAGGGAAACAATAAGAAATAACTCCAAACGATCCAAGCATAGTAATCTTATAACCCTATACGCCAACTTACGCATTTATATCCTCGTGTACATATGGATTATCTCATTTTAGGTTATAAATCAATTATACTATGCAAGGGAACATCTTATTATGTATTTTACTTAGTAATTTTACGTTAACAGCTATTTGTGTGGATGTTTCTACAAAAACAGCAGCTATAGGGACTTAATTATAATTTTTAGCATGTTAGTAGGGTCTTCTACCAACTCTGCACTAATTAGGAGTGTTTATGTAAATTCAACAACTACTCAGGGGTGTATTGATCGGGGTGTAAATTTGTCGAAGTGTGTGGTCGACACTTCCCCCGGACCTGCTCTGGGCAGCCCACGGAGGTTCTTTTTCGGAGGGGCTAGTCGCTTGCGGGGAGCTCCAGCGTTAGGGACGAGTGAGGGAGAAGCTTGACATGGTGAGTTTTACGTGGTTCAGGCCGCCGGAGCATAAAACCCTACGTCCACGGTGAGCAGAGGTGCTCGCTGTATTGCTTGTTGCTCAGAACTGGAGTCCTGAGCTTGAGGGTTAGTTATGTCTAGGGTGCGAGTTGCTGGAGTGCGAACCCTTGCTAACGTTGCCTACCCGAGCCTTTTATAGTCTAAGGCTCGAGCGGCTTATAAGGGGGGCCCGGGACCCGACAGGTGGTCCTGGGGAGATTGCCTGCCGACTATCGTATCTGCAGTTATGTTGGTAGTTGTCTCTAACGAAGGCTTCCGAGTCTTCTTTCTGCCGCCCTGCCCATGCCACAAGCTAGTCGTAGTGGTTGATGACGGCAGGGGCGGAAGGGGATGTCTTGTCGCTGTGTTTATTGGCTGGCAGGTTCTGACACGGCGCGCCAGTCTGCAATGCGACTGGGCACAACGGCACCTGACAGAGGCGTGCTCCGCGTTTTCGCGTCTTGGGAAGGTGCGGGCCTTGAATACCTTGTACGGGCAAGGTATGGTGCGTCTTTACGCCTGCTGCCTACCGCGCGGGGGCAGGCAGCGCCGTCCTGCAGGCCACGTGGCGGGGCCGGAGCTCTCCTCTGAGGAGAGGGAGGTCCGGCCCTGTGGGACACGTGGAGCCTTCGGACCTCTCCCCGCGGAGGGGGGAGGTCCGGCTTCTGTCGGCCACGCGGCGGGCCCGGAGCTCTCCTCTGAGGAGAGGGAGGTCCGGCCCCGCGGGACACGTGGCACCTTCGGAGCTCTCCCCGCGGAGGGGGGAGGTCCGGATGCTGCTGGCCACGTGGAAGGCCCGGAGATCTCCTCTGAGGAGAGGGAGGTCCGGCCCCGCTGGACACGTGGCGCCTTCGGAGCTCTCCCTGCGGAGAAGGGCGAGATCCTTAAGCATTTTCCCCTGTGCGCGGGGGTACCCCATATCGAGGGTACCGACAATGGCCCCCGGGCCCATCTCAGGGGAGACAGTGAGCCCGAGGTGGGGCCTCCGTCTCTTCTGTTCCGCGCACTTTCTCTAAGTCCCGCATTGACCGCTGCCGGAGCACGAACAGTCGCGGGATCGTGGGAGCGTGCGCCCACTTGATGGTTGCTTTTACTGCGGCGGTTCCCCAAGGCTGCCACTTCTGCATGTTGCGGCCCTTTCTTCGGGAACCGCCGAAGCGCCTTGCCGGCTCATCTTCTTGGGAGACTGACTCCTTGTCCCACCGCTTCAGCTAGACGGCTTGGGGCCACCTGTCATCGGCGCTCAGTCTCGGAGCCGAAGCGGTTGCCCATGCGGTGTATTTGAAGAGTTTCGAATCGCTTCGAATCGTTCCTGGAAAGTTTTAAAAGGGGATCTTACCCGCATCGCGGCTTCCTTTGCATTTCCCAGCGCTTGCACTTTCCTTGAACTCTTGCGCCTTTGTCTTCCTGTCCTTGAGCTCTCCCCCGCCATGGCTTCCAACCTGCTCCCGACGCGTCTCGTCCGTTCCGCCGAGCTTGGGCCAGTGCGCAGGCTGCTGGGCTGGCACACGGAGGAACAGAAACGCCGGCTCCGCCGGGGATCTCTCCCCCTACTCCTGGAAAAGGGGGAGATGGTCTTCTTTACTGCTTACGCCCTGGCGGGGTTCGTCCCGCCAATTTCTTCCTTCTTCGTCACATTGCTGGAGACATATCGTCTCTAGCTCCACCACCTCTCTCCCAACTCCTTCGCAATGGCCGCTGTCTTCGTCCATTTCTGTGAGATGTTTATGGGGGTGCACGCTTCAGTGACGCTCTTCCGCTACTTCTTCGTGTTGCGGACGACCGGGCGCGGCTCGAAGACCCAGATGGGAGCGTACTATTTCCAGCATCGCTGCAAGGACCCAAAGGTCTCTGGGTACCTTCTACCTTTCAGTGCGTCAAGGTGAGGAAACTGGAGGGAGAGCTGGGTGGTCGTGCAGACCGACGAGCACGATCGCCTGCAGCTCCCAACCGCTGGCCCAACCACCGAGCGTCGCTTCTCGGAGGAGGTCCTAGAGTTGGAGCAGGAGTACGCACCGGTCTTGGAGCGGATCCGGTTCTTGGCCAACGAGGGGCTAACGTCCCTGATGGTGTTAATGGATTTCATGTCGCGCCGTATTGCACCCTTGCAGCAGCGCAGTCGCCCAGCATGGTACTACACTGGTGAGCAGGACTGTACCAGGTTGGAGAGGGGTCTCGGCTCTGATCCTTCCGATGAGGAGCTGTACGAGATGGTGGGCAAGGTGAGTGGCGACTTCATCCCCAGTGGCGAACCCACCTTCCCGTCCTCTGCCACTCCCCTCTTCTTAGAGCCGCAGAGGAGGTCAGAGCTACTGTGGAAGATGCCGAACCTCGATGACATCGGGATCGCCGTCTGTCAGGTTGGGGATACCTTCCGGGGCATCTCGATCCTGGGAACCGAGCGCTCCGGATCGGAGCGCGAGGTGTCTGTCGCTGCTCAACCCGCCCCAAGGGCCGGCGGAACTCAAGCCACCGACAAGGGGAAGGAGAAGGAGCCGGCCCCGGGCAGCTGGAAAAGAAACGCGCCTGGTCTCCTCCGAGGGCGCCGCCTGCGCCGAGTCAGGGAGCCGGCGCACCCTTGCACCCATCTCCCGGAGGCGCTGGTCCATCGAGTGGTGACCCGAAGAGACCCCGGGTGTTCCACTCCAGCGGGTCTCTTCCCGGACAGCGGCAGTCCGAAGAACCCCAAGTGTCCCGTCATCCTTCCTCATGCGGAGGGGCTTCTAGGATGGATGCCAGTGGGGCGACGCCGGGGAGTGTGCCGGGGGTCCAGACGCCACAGCCCACGACCGTTCCAGCCGCAGGTCCCGGCGGTTCAACTGCGGCCCAGAGGCCAGGGCTACAAGCCCGTTGGAGCGCTCATGTCGCCCAGTAAGTGTTGCTCTTTCTGGCATGTAGGAGTAGCGTTCTCGTCTCCTCTCTTAGCCTGAGAGCTTTCTTTCCCCGCAGGGACCGACCGGATGCCAGGGGCGGGCCTATTACCCGGCCATCTCCAGTTGGCGGAGGCTCCGCGCCACAGCATCTGGGAGCAGCGGTGGTTCCAATGGCCCCCAAGTCGGCGGGGGCTTCCTTTGTGCCGGCGGGTTCGCCCTCTGCGGTGGCTGCGGCCGCACCTGTTCGCCCTCCTTCACCAGCCCGGAAGTACGGTGCTGAGGCCGGAAGGGCCGCTGTAGGTACAACTGCTGGCTCCCTGGCTCCCTCAGGACAGCGTCTTGCTCCGGTTGCTGAGGCACCAGCACCTCCGCCGGTCTTAGACGTGACAGGGGAGGCCAGGGGCATGACTCCTGTCCCCGCTGTCCCGGCGCCCATGTGGGATGCCCTGGGGCGTGTCCAGACCAGCGCCCGACAGTTCCAGGCCGCCTTTAAGCGGGAGCGGGGGGCACTGGCCGGAGAGAGGGAACGCCTTCGTAGCTGGGAGCACCTCCTTCAGCAGCGGACCCAGGAGGCTAAGGCGGAGCTTGACTCAAGGCAGTCGAGACTTGAGGCCATGAGTGCTCTGCTCGACGCTCAGAAGAAGGCTGTGGGGACCACCCCGTGGTTCACCCACTCCAAGATCGCATAGGGTGGTGCCGTGCGATGCGGCACCCAACAGCACACACGAAAAGAATAAAGAACAATATATAAACTTTTATTTGATATAAAACAGCAGAAGTCTTTTTACAAAACCTATTCATACAGCGGAAGTAATATACATATAAGGCCTCTCATCCTAGCTATGCAAAAGTGCAGCCATCCAGCCCGGGGACGCTACACACTAGCTGCATGGAACCGGAGATCACGGCGGCGTGCATGGCTCCAGCTCGGACGTGTACCCCGACGGGGGCATCGCCTCGTCCTCGGAACCTTCCTCATAACTCTCACCTGCACACAGCTCAAATATTGCAACCGTGAGCACGAAGGCTCAGCAAGTCTTAACCGTCAACCCTAGGCATGGAACTCTACGTGCAAGGATATGTACGATAGGAAAGGACTTTGCAACAAAGACACGCCTATAAGTTGATCCTTACTTTCAGTTTTATAGCAGCAGTTTAATGAGCCTTAGGCAGCCCTCACATCGGAAGTCCACAATCAAACAAGAAACGCTTTCCTTTGATGTGGTGATGCCCAAAGTGGAATATAAACTTAATTAGCTCTATAACTACAGCAATCAAGGTATTCAAGACATTATAGATCAATACAGCATTTTCAGTTGGCTTATTTCACTTCTTACTACGTCACACCGCAGTGAACAAGCGGGTACTCAAATAACCGTGAGGGGCGGTGATTGCAATCAAGACACACCCGGATAACACGTCACATACACCCACTTTCAGAAGCGTGATTCCACACCCCTTCCTACTCTGTTGTATGCAACAACCTTTCAAAGGCAACCCAAATGCCGAACCGGTCCATCCGTAACGGGTAGGAGGTCCCCGCGTGGAGCGTGACTGTGCCCACCGGCAGATTTACACCTTGCTACCCTCAACCCACTTCTATTTACGGTTGGGTAAGCCTCGGCACCCCGGTTAACCAATTACATCGGTTTCCTGGTTCCCATATGCCAGTATGCATCCGGTACTGTTCGATACTTGTCCAGCAGGGCCGCACACGGACGGTCCTCAGCCGACACCAACAGGGCTACGCACGTGAGACCTCTGCTCACTGCTTCCTATCCCCCCTGATGGGTCTCATTTTCATAACTTAAGCCATTTTCTACCTCTTTTCATTCCGTGTAATAAGTACTATCTCGCGAGTAGCTTCCAACCACTCGACTTCTACCGAGACCCTATACATTAGCATGGCATTCACTACTCGTCGAGTTTATAAACTACCCAACCCTCCATAGGATTTAAAGAGGCTATGCAAGTGGGGTTTCAGTCACCCTAGCTCTAATGCAAACATTCACCCTAGACATAAATGATACAAATAAAAAGCTTTATAAAAGGTACTTAAGTGCAAACCGGGGCTTGCCTGGTTGCGAGTTAAACGGAAAGTCAGCTTCTGGTGGGAGGACGTCCAAGGGCTCCGGTGCGTCCTCAACTTCGGTCACTATTATGAAATGTAATAAAATACATGCGTAAGTATTAAGGATTTATAAGAATTAAAATACTATTCATAGCTATTGCTATTTAGGATCCTTAATTGGATTTGGGATTTTTACAGTAGATACTAGACTCTCTAAGGATGATTTGAGCCAAATTTGGAGACATGTCATTACACAATGTAGTCTTTAAAATTCCTACAAGTACAATTCTTCTCTGAATTTTGAGCCCAATTCAGGAGCTTTGACATAGCTAATAGTGGAAGATCTGATTAGGGTAAGTCTCCATGGTTCTAACAAAATTTGTTTCACCATTTTTGGAGCTACCATCAGAGAGATATGAATTTTTGAAGTGTGGACAGGAGTGCTGAACAATTTCTGTTTAAATTTGAATTTCCAAATAAAGGCTGAATTTGGAAAGGTAATTTGACCTAGCGAATGAACTCCAATGAAGCTCAAATTTTTACTGGAGATCAGTAATGTCATGAGGAACTTCCTGGCCAAATTTGAAGAAATTCCATAACAGAGACATTCTGGACTCAATTCCAAAAGATTTAACTTTGATGAATCTTGGAGAAATATCCAGAGATCTTCAGATCAATTTCTTTGCATTACTGCAAAGTACTGACTGAGAGAAATCCAACAAAATTTGTTTCACAAATTTTGGACATCCCTACAGAAAGTTATGGAGCTATGAAGGTTGAAACATTTTTCTGGAAATCAATTCTATGATTTTTAGCTGATTTATTTAATCCTGAGATAACCTACTGATTAAGCCCTCCAAATAAGCTCCAAAAATTCTAAAATTTTTACTGGAGGTCAGGCACTATGAAAAAGACTAGCTGCCCAAATTTGGGAATATTTCATAAAGAATTGCTCCTGTAATAAATCCCTAAAGGATTTAATAAAAACAATTCTACAGAAATTCCTGGGCATTTTCATAGCCAAAATTTGGTTTCTCTGTGAAGTACTCCTCATGAGGAATCCAACAAAATTGGTCTCACTCTTTTGGGAGTTTTCTACACAAAGTTATGGCCTTGTAAAGATCAGCTAATTCCTGGAATTATTTCTCTAATAGAAACTTCAAATAATTGGGCTGGGCCCACTGTTTTAAATCGGACCAGTCAGATTTCGGCAACACCGGGGGCTACGGAGTTAACCCGCGTAGCCACACCTGATCCGAGCCACAATTCGATCCGGCGCTCAAACGGGGCCACTGACAGGTGGGGCAGGCCCCCACCTTCGTCTACCTCGCGCCCGGCCGGTCTCCTCGCCGGAACGGCGGCGGCACCTCGCCGGGATGATTACCCAGTGCCCTAGACGGCCCAAATCTCGCCGCCTGTGCCCAAAACCCGACGAGGAACATGCTGGTAAGGTCAGCGGAGGCGCTAGATGCCCGGGAATACCTCCCCGACGTTGACAGCGGCAAACTCTACCCCGGCGCCGTCGTTCTCGCACGGCAGGCGGTTATTCCGGTTGGGGAGAGTGCCGCAAGCACCAGGGTGATGTGAGGAGCACGTTTTTGCCTACAAAGAGGGGTGAAAACTCGTGCAAGGTGTAGTTCGCCGGTGCAGCTAGGGTTGTGCGTCGGCGGCCGGAAAAACTTAGCTTACAGCTTCATACGGTTTTCGATGATTCTTCGTCGAGGGGCTGCGCTAGGTCGTGTAGAAGCATCAAGCCAAAGTAATTAAGCTGTGGTTTCACCTTGGCGGCGAATTCTGGGGTAGACAGGCGGCAGTGCTTTCGGTAGCTCGGAGCAACTTGGCTGCGATCGCAGCTGGAGGGGGAAACGTGGTTGCCCCTAGCTTGGACAGCGGCAGCCCGCACCGCCAGCGACCTCGTCTGACCGAAGAAGGCCTGGGCTGGCGCAGCGAGAGCAGAGGAAAAGGGCGAGCTCGCGTTCGGGAGAGAAACAGAGGAAGCGTGCGTGTTTTCTTCTCTGAGGGAGCGGATACACCCGAGCAGCCGGGTCTCTCGGCTTAACTGCGACCGCGCCAGCGGTTCGGTGCCTTCGGCGCCAAGCCAAGGCGTCGCTGTGGCGCGCTGCGTCGCCGTGGCGGCTGCGGAGGAAACCGGAAGAACCGACGTCGGCTCGGTGCACACTGATCAGCTGGCCCCACATGTCATCCCCTCTTCTCCCCTTTGATATTTCTGATCTTTTATTTCTGCCACCCACTTTTGTCCAAAAATTTTAGATATTTACAGGGAAGCCAAATTAAATATGAGGAATCCGAATTTGACTCCCATGCTGTATTTTATTAAGTTTGGTCCAAGTTTTAAATTTCATATTTGAATTTTTGAAGGGTTTTTGGTGTCACCCTAAGTTGGAACAGCAAACCTACTCCAAAATTTCTCATTTCTGGCATGGCTGCTAGTTTAAATATGGATAACACCATTGTGGACCCAAATTGACAAATTGAGGAAATTGGGATTTGAAAACTGAATTTGAAATTCAGATTAGAGGGCTTCTCCTTTTAATCCCAAACAAATATTAAAACCCCTCCAAATGAGCTGAAATTTGGAAGGTTGAATATTTGGACTATAAAGATCCAAGTTGTACATTTAGATCTCCATGTTTGGAAGTTTTGGGAAATCTAAACCCTCACTTTGAACTCACACTTATTATAATTCAAAGTTTTAATTCCCCTCATTTTTCATAAGTGTATATGAGCTGAATTTTTCTTGCTACCACTTTTGGGGATTTTACAAAAGCCATCAGCCGCCTGGACTCAGAGACCCAGCGGCTCCGTGCTTCCTACCGCGAAGCCCTGGCCCAGGTTGAAGCCAAGGCCGAGACGCGCTCTGCTGCCTCGGAGGAGTTGCGGCTGCAGGTAGTTCATCGAGAGTGTGCCATCGCCGATCGGGAACGTGCTGCAGCGGCCGAGGAGGAGAAGATCGATGCACGGCTGAAAGCCAGAGAGGGCGAGCTGAGGGCTCGGGCTGAGGAGCTGGAGCTCTGCGAGTCGGCTGCTGCTGCGAGGGAGGAACAATCCTCACGGGAGCGCCAGGCGGCGTTGGATCGCGAGCTGGCCGCTCACCAAGAGGTAGAGAAGCTCCAGTCTTCACGGTCTGCCGAGGCCCAGGCGGTCTGGGGCTTTATTACTGAGGCGGGGTCCGCCTTGGTTCCTCTTGGTTTCAGCCCGGTGCGGACGGAGGCTCCAGCGCAGGAGATGTCCGAGGCAATCCCGGCACTTGAGTCCATCGGCGGCAAGCTGGGCCGGCTTGAAGCGGTGATCGCCGATGAGCTTGAGGTGGAGGGACGGGGCCTGGCGAAGGAGGTCGCTACGCACGTACTGGCGTGCTTCCGGAGACAGGACCCTTCCTTCTCTCTGGAGCCAGTCCGTCTAGGGCCCGTCGCCGAGCGGGAGGAAGCTGCTAGGGCCGAGGTTGAGGACGTGGCCGCCCTTGTGGCCTCTAGGTTCCAACGGGAGTCCGGGGACTCTTAGGCATCTGCCCCCGTGGCTAAAAGGCCTTGTACCTCCTTCTTCTTTTTTATTTTTGTTGAGTCTGTAGCCCAGCTCATGGAGCCTTGTGTGAATAGACTCTTGTTATCTTCTGTGTCTGTGTGCTTTAGTCTTCTTCTTGGTTTTACCTGGCCGAGCCCTCAGCTCCGCAAGGTACTCGGAGGCCTTGACCAATCCCGAAGCTCTGCACAGACACCTTCCCCGGGTCATTACTGTATTAAGGGCCCCGGAGGTCTCCAGGACCCGCCCCATGAGAATGGGGAGGTTCAGACCTGCTACCCACGTGGCGGGCCTGGAGCTCTTCCCTCGGGGGGGGGGGGGGGGGAGAGGGAGGTCCGGCCACGTGGGGCCTCCGGGGCTCGCCCCTGCGGAGGTGGCAAGGTCCGGATTCTTCGGTCTTACCTTGGAGTTCCGGTCTTGTGTGATCCCGTAGCGGCCCCCTGGTAGGTGTGTCCCATTGGTTGGGTGCTCCTACCATACTCCTGTGGGGAGCTGAGGCCGAGAGGTCCTGCACGCAAGTAAGGGAAACGTAATTCTCCTTGGGGGCTCCCCCCTCCCCTATCTCATAGTCTTATTTGGCTTACGATCCCCATCCACTTGTACGGTGCTTGGGGACTTCAGTGCGCGAAGTGCCGGGAGCTCGGGGCCCCCTGGCCATTGGCAGGTACCTCCAACGCAACCGCCTTTGGTAGGGCAGCAAATGCCGACTAGAGGTAAGAATGAGAAGAGGGAGCCAAACGCATGGTGAGCATACGCCGGAAGTGCGGTCATAAAATTTTAATACGTAATTTAAATGAGCACAAGGGAAAAGCAAAGTAGGACAGGTTTCTGTCGGTACCTGAGATATGGGGTACCCCCGCGCACAGGGTAAAATGCCTAAGGAACTCGCCCTTCTCCGCAGGGAGAGCTCCGAAGGCGCCACGCGTCCGGCGGGGCCGGACCTCCCTCTCCTCAGAGGAGAGCTCCGGGCCCGCCACGTGGCATACAGAAGCCGGACCTCCCCCTCCGTGGGAGAGAGGTCCGAAGGCGCCGCGTGTCCAGCGGGGCCGGACCTCCCTCTCCTTAGAGGAGAGCTCCGGGCCCACCACGTGGCCAACAGAAGCCGAGCCTCTCCCTCCGCGGGGAGAGGTCCGGAGGCTCCACGTGCCCCACGGGACTGACCCTTCTCTCCTCTGAGAAGGGCTCCGGGCCCGCCATGTAGCAGCAGAACGACGCTGCCTGCCCCGAGCGATAGGCAGCGGGCGTAAAGACGCCCCATACCTTGCCCGTACAAGGTATTCAAGGCCGCGTCTTCCCAAGACGCGGAGACGCAGAGCACGCTTCTGTCAGGTGCCGTTGCGCCCAGTCGCATCACAGACTGGCGCGCGGTGTCAGAACCTGCCAACCAATAAACACCACGACAAGACATCCCATGCCGCCTGCGCCGTCATCAACCACTACGACTGGCATGCGGCATGGGCAGGGCGGCAAGATGAAGACTCAGAAGCCTTCGACCAGAGGCAACTACCGGCATAACTGCAGATACGGTAGATGATAGACAATCTTCCCGGGACCACCTGTCGGGTCCCGGCCCCCCTTGTAAGCTGCCCGAGTCTTGGACTATAAAAGGCTCGGGTAGGCGACGATAGCAGGGGTTCGCACTTTGCAACTCATACGCTAGCCATACACTCTCAAGCTGTAACTCACCCCCGAGCTCAGGCCTCCGGTCCTGAGCAGCAAGCAATACAGCGAGCTCCATAGCTCGCCGTGGACGTAGGGTTTTACGCTCCGGCGGCCTGAACCACGTAAAACTCGTCGTGTCAAGCTCTTACTAACTCGTCCATCTGCGCAAGCTCTCCGCTAGAGACTAGCCCCACCGAAAAAAGAACCTCCGCGGGCTGCCCAGTGCAGGCCCGGGGGAAGTGTCGACTGAACACATTGACATTTGGCGCGCCAGGTAGGGGGCTTTTCTCCTAGCGCGACGAGCTTCCGCCGACGAAGATGACCAAGCTTCCTTCAGCGGCAAACTCTCCCCCTCCACGTTCACGGTGAACCGTGACCACTGGGGAGTACATGTCGACACACTCAGGACGGAGTGTGTCGGCACAAGCTGGTAGCCAGCAGCCGACTCCGGCAACGCCGACTCCGGCTATGCAGGCCCCGACCAGTGTGAGATCTTCTGCAGCGCTGAGCGTACACCATGGAGGTGCGCTAGCTGCAGCAAGAGTGCTGCTGCGCAACCCACCTGCGGGGGATGCGCCCCATTCAGCAACCCAGCAATGGGTCCGCGAGGTGGACCGCCTCGTCGTCGCCGCCGCGAACCCTCGGTTTCGGCGAGGACGGTGCCCAGGACAACCGGCTGTGTCGCTGGCGCGCACACCCACGGTTGACGGGCTAACGGCGGATTCCAGCTCCTCCAGGCTCCTGTCGACGGACCTGCGAAGGGAACTGGAACGGTGCCACTTGGGCCAGGATGCCCGGGTGTACCTCGAGCGATGCCGAGAAAGGCGTCGCAACCATGAGGCTGGCGACAGCATGTCATCGGCCTCGACACAACCTGAAGGGCAGGTCTTCGCCATGCGAGCCCTGCCTCAGGCATATGCTGCGCAGCATATGCCACAACCATATGCGCCGCAAGCAGCGGCCCCGGTCTATGGTGCAGCCTTGCCCATGCCGGGATACGCGGTGCCAAGGGCGAACCAAGCGTTCGCAGCGCCAGTACCTGCAGCAGCAGGTGCAGGATGTGCGGCCCTTGCACCCCACCTTCGCTTCGCGAGGTGGCCGCGCAAGTTCCGGCCGCACCTGCCCGAAAAGTACGACGGTAGCGTCAACCCGGCGGAGTTCCTCCAGATCTACTCCACCGCCGTACTTGCCGCAGGAGGGGATGAGGCTGTCATGGCCAACTACTTCCCCGTCGCCTTGACCGGCCCAGCTCGGTCTTGGCTCATGAATCTACCTCAGGGGTCCATAACCTCCTGGGGAGAGCTCTGCCGGCAGTTCGTCGCCAACTTCGGCAGCTCCTACACCCGTCCCGGCACGGAGCTTGACCTCCACGCCATCAAGCAACAACCTGGGGAGTCGCTGCGCTCTTTCATCCAGTGGTTCTCTCAGGTACGCAACACCATCCCACATATCCAAAGTGCCTCTGTGGTGGTGGCGTTCCGACAGGGTGTCCGGGACGAGAAAATGCTTGAGAAGCTCGCGACCAGAGAGGTCCGCGACGTCACGGAGCTCTTCAGCCTGGCGGACAAGTGCGCCAGAGCAGCTGAAGGGCGGAACTGGCACGCTCTGCCGACCTCCGAGTCAGGAGGACAGCCCGGGTCCGGTGCTGCTGCCTATGGGGGTGGCAAGAAGGCAAAGAACCGGGGGAGTGGCAAGATGAAGTCACCATTCACGGCCCCCGTTGCCGCAGCTGCGACGACTAGTGGGGCTCGGGGGCCACGCCCCGACAAAAGGCAGCGGCAATCACCGGTCCCAGACAGTGACCAGAGCGGGCTATGCCCCGTGCATGGCACCGGCAACCATACTGCTGCCGAATGCTGGGAGATCCAGAGGCTTGCAGAGCGCTTCCGCAAAGGAAGACAGCAGAGGGCTGAAGCACCGCCCTACCCTCAGAGGGATGGCAAACAGAAGGTCGATGCCCCAGTCACCGCTGCCCATCAGGTGGGGTTCCAGGAGCCTCAGCGTGTCATAAAGACAGTGCATGACGGTGAGGACTCCAGTTCCGACGGTGACGGGCCAGGGCGTTAGCCAACTGCGGCGCGCCTCCGTGCCTCAAACATACCTCTCGGGAGCCACCTAAGGTCTGTCAACCCCTTGAAGGCCTCGCCAGAAGGGGAAGACGCCTTAGGTCATCCATGACGAGCCCGGGCCTACCTACCCCTTGAAGGCCTTAGCCAGCAGGGGAGAACTCCCCGGGGGCCCCCAGGAGAAGCCGCGCAGGACCTGATCCTGCGCGAAGATAACAACCTCGTCGACAAGACTCGGCTGCAGGGAACACCCCACAACGCGTGGTCTCGGCTAATGCTCTAAGCACTACCATCAAAGAACCAAACGCGTCGGGGGCCTGCAGGAGGGCAACCTGGTGTAGCGGCACGCTCTATTCCAAGAAGGACCCATAAGCTCTCCCCCAGCAGGGAAGGTCCCTTCCGAATCATGAAAGCTGCTGCCCCAAGTACACATGCCTTTCAACCGAGAGTGGGATCCATTCCCAAAAAACCTTGCCATGAAGCAACACTGTAAGTCCTACTTCCTGAGCATCAGTAGAACAGGGTTATTCCCTTCTGTAATGGATCCCATAGAATTTAGGAACAGAGCTTGGGGCAGCTAAGTCTCAAGGGACGGTACAGGACTACGTCTAGTTTAGCCTGGTTCCGACCCTAAGCGCGTAGAGTCTTGCTTCCCTTGTAGACGAGGCGAAACATTGCCTCCATGTACAGCCAGAATTCCATCTATGGGCATGAATACAGAGACCTGTTCTACTTAGCTCTCTCTCATGCGCTCATTTAAATTATGCATTAATTTTTATGATCGCACTATCTCTGTATGTTCATCGTACATCTAGCTCCCCCTCTCCTGCGCTCATCCATAGTCGGCATTCGCTATCCTACCGAAGGCGGCTGCGCTTGAGGCACCTGCCGATGGCCGAGTGAGTCTCTCGGGCCTCCCCCAGTCAGGTGTTGCGGTGCCAGTTGGTTACCTCCAGGAAAGGCCTGCGTTGTGCATGGGGGGTCCAGGGTGCATATCCAGCTTAGCCGGCCATGAGCCCAAAGCATGCGCATCCTGCCCTCCGGAGGTACAGGGGAGTACAACCGCTTTGCCTGGTCATGAACCCAAAGCACGTGCACTCTGCTTCCCCAGCGCATGGCCTGGTACTAGGGATCGGACGGCCGTACCCGGACCTCGGAGGGAGCCGGAGCTCCGGCGCCTCGTGCACAGAATTGCCCAAGCCCCGTATAGCGAATCAGGATCGTAACACGGATAAGACTAGGAGACGGGAGGGGAGGACCCCCCGAGGAGAATTACGTTTCCTCTGCCTGTGTGCAGGACCTCCAGGTTACGGCAACAGGGACTGCATGAAGCAGGGGGAAAGGAGCTACCAACTACTCCGGCCTAGGACTGGAAGGACCGGGACCTGCCCCTCCAGCTGGGGCGGGACCCAAGGGCCCCACGTGTCCAGCAGGCCCGGAACTCTCACCTCCCTTGAGGAGGGCTCTGGGCTCGCCACGTGGCGGGCAGAGACCAGACCTCCCCCCCCCTCCGGTGGGAGGGCTCTGAAAGCCCTACATGTCCGGCATGGCCGGAGCTCCAGCCTCTTAAGGAGGGGCTCCGGACCCGCCACGTGGCAGGCAGACTTGGAGCTCCCCATGGGGCGAGATCCGGAGACCCCGGGGGCCCCTAACACGGTTAGGACCCGGGGAAGGTGTCTATGCGGAGCTCCGGGATTGGAGATGGCCTCTGAGTACCTTGCGGAGCTAAGGACTCAGTCAGGCAAAGCCAAGAAGGAGAGAAAAAGCATCACAGACACAGATATCTAAAAGAGTCGAACTAAGCGAGGCTCCATGAGCTGGACTACAGACTCGATAAAAAGGGAGAAACAAGTCCTAAGGACCTCCCGGCTCCCGCCGGAACCTTGCGGCTACAAGGGCGGCCACATCCTCGACTTCTGCCCTGGCAGCTTGCTCCCGCTCTGCGGCTGGGCCCTCTCTCGCTGGTTCTAGCGAAAAAGAGGGGTTGCGGCTCTTAAAGCATGCCAGCACATGTGAGGCGACCTCTAAGGCTAGGCCGCACCCCTCGGCCTCAAGCTCGCTGGCGACCACCGAGTCTAGCCTGTCCAGCTTGGCGCCGATCGACTCCAGCGCGGGGATCACCTCCAACGCAGGGGCCGCGGCCCTCACCGGACTGAAGCCAAGAGGGATCAGGGCGGACCCCGCTCGATCCATGAAGCTCGAGACCGCAAGAGCCTCGGAGGACCGCAAGGCCGAAAGCTCCTCCACCTCGCGGCGGGCCGCCTGCAGAGCCTCCAGGTTCCTCTCGGAGAATTCCTTCTCCTTGGCCGCCAGGGAGCTCTCCCAGAGGTGGAGAGTCTTGGCGAGCCGCTCCAACTCAGCGGCCTTGAAGTCGGCGGTCAACTCCCGGTCCAAGACCGCCCGGCGATCACGGGAGACCTGTTCCTCCCTCAAGTCGAGGTCTGCCTTCAGGATCTCCAGCTCCTCGATCCGAGCTCGAAGGTCATCCTCGCCCGCCGCCAGCTGCGCGGCGACCCTCTCCGCCTCAGCTGCCATGTAACGATCCCGTTCCTCAACGGCGAGTTCACGGCGCTCCAACCGCTGCCGTATCTCCACAGCAGCAGAGAGGCTCTCTTCAGCCCGGGCGTGTGCCTCTAGAGCCTCCCTGTTGATCCGCCGCGATTGGGTGTCCATGCGGTCGACAGCCCGCTTCATCCGGTCGAGGAGCACTTCCCTGAAGTCGAGCAGCTCCCGCCTGGAGTCGAGCTTGCTCTTAACCTTCGCGGTTCTCTCCCGCAAAAGGTTCCCCCAGGTGAGGAGGCGATCTCGTTCAGCCGTATACTCCTCCCGCTCGCAACCTAGTGCAGCCAAGACCTGCCGAATGCTCATCTCGGCAAGCGCGAAGGCATCCGCCAGGGGCAATGGAGCGACAGAGGCCGGGGCAGTCCCCCCGACCTCCTCCATTACCTCATCCTCAAGAGGAGCCGACGCACCAGCAACCGAGACGAGACGCCGATCAGGAGAAATTGGCTCCGAGGCCCCGGCAGCCGGGCCATCTGGGCTCTCTTCAGCTTCTGGCTCCTTGATCTGAGGAGAAGGGCGAGCCGGGGAAGGCGGTGCTGGAGAAAAGGCCGGGCCGCCTAGTGCAGGGTCGACCTGCGCTGGCTTGGGGGCTGCGGTGGCAGTCTCGACAGGAAGAGACGACGCAGCCACGGAGTCCAGGCACACCGGAACAGGAGAAGTTCGCGCTGGCCTAGGGGCCGCGGCAGTTGACCCTGGCTCCGAGCACAGCGGCACAGATTCCCCGCAAGTCGGGTATGGCCGGGAAGCGCGGACACTCCAGCGGGCTCTGAACCCCGACTTCCGAGCCGGGGTAGGACTCCCAGAGCCCGCTACCGTCACTGACGGCCGCTCCGCGGTCGCTTGAACTGGCGGAACAGGGGACGCCCCAGAAGCTCCCCCCAGCGTATCAGCCCGGGGCCTCTTCGAGTCGCCACCGGAGGGAGTGTCAGGCACCCGAGAATCCCGACTTGGCATAGACGCCGCTGCTGGAGGAGATCGAGCGCACTTCTTCTCGGGTGGCGGGTTGGAAGCCATGGCGAGGGAGAACTCAAGGGCAAGAGAACAAAAGCACAAGAGTCTGAGAAGAAACGCAGAGAAGTGTGAAGGGAAGCTACAATGTGGGTAAGACACCCTCTAAAAACTTCCCGGGTGCAATTCCAAGCGATTCGGAACTCTTCGAATACCCCGCATCGGCAACCGCTTCGGTTCCTAGACCGAGTGCCGATGACGGGTGGACCCAAGCCGCCTAACTGAAGTGGTGGGGTCAAGGAGTCAGTCTCCTGAGAAGGTGAGCCGGCAAGGCACTTCGGCGGTTCCCGAAGAAAGTGCCGCAACATGCAGAAGTGGCAGTCTTGGGAACCGCCGCAGTAAAAGCAACCATCAAGTGAGCGCACGCTCCCACGACCCCGCGGCCGTTCGTGCTCCGGCAGCGGTCAATTCGGGACTTAGAGAAAGTGCGCGGATCGAAAGAGACAGAGGTCCCACCTCGAGCTCGCTGCCTCCCCCAAGATGGGCCTGGGGGCCACTGTCGGTACCTGAGATATGGGGTACCCCCGCGCACAGGGTAAAATGCCTAAGGAACTCGCCCTTCTCCGCAGGGAGAGCTCCGAAGGCGCCACGCGTCCGGCGGGGCCGGACCTCCCTCTCCTTAGAGGAGAGCTCCGGGCCCTCCACGTGGCATACAGAAGCCGGACCTCCCCCTCCGTGGGAGAGAGGTCCGAAGGCGCCGCGTGTCCAGCGGGGCCGGACCTCCCTCTCCTCAGAGGAGAGCTCCGGGCCCGCCACATGGCCAACAGAAGCCGAGCCTCTCCCTCTGCGGGGAGAGGTCCGGAGGCTCCACGTGCCCCGCGGGACTGACCCTTCTCTCCTCTGAGAAGGGCTCCGGGCCCGCCACGTAGCAGCAGAACGACGCTGCCTGCCCCGAGCGATAGGCAGCGGGCGTAAAGACGCCCCATACCTTGCCCGTACAAGGTATTCAAGGCCCGCGTCTTCCCAAGACGCGGAGACGTGGAGCACGCTTCTGTCAGGTGCCGTTGCGCCCAGTCGCATCACAGACTCGCGCGCGGTGTCAGAACCTGCCAGCCAATAAACACCACGACAAGACATCCCATGCCGCCTGCGCCGTCATCAACCACTACGACTGGCATGCGGCATGGGCAGGGCGGCAAGATGAAGACTCAGAAGCCTTCGACCAGAGGCAACTACCGGCATAACTGCAGATACGGTAGATGATAGACAATCTTCCCGGGACCACCTGTCGGGTCCCGGCCCCCCTTGTAAGCTGCCCGAGTCTTGGACTATAAAAGGCTCGGGTAGGCGACGATAGCAGGGGTTCGCACTTTGCAACTCATACGCTAGCCATACACTCTCAAGCTGTAACTCACCCCCGAGCTCAGGCCTCCGGTCCTGAGCAGCAAGCAATACAGCGAGCTCCATAGCTCGCCGTGGACGTAGGGTTTTACGCTCCGGCGGCCTGAACGACGTAAAACTCGCCGTGTCAAGCTCTTACTAACTCGTCCATCTGCGCAAGCTCTCCGCTAGAGACTAGCCCCACCGAAAAAAGAACCTCCGCGGGCTGCCCAGTGCAGGCCCGGGGGAAGTGTCGACTGAACACTTCGACAGTTTCTTTTCACATAAATTTCCATAGGAGGAAGGCAGGCTAAACATGGAGGCCACGACCCGTCCCATTAAAAAGGGAAGCAAGAATCTACGCGCTTGGGGTCGGAACCAGGCAAAGCTGAACGTAGTCCTAGACCATCCCTTGAGACTTAGTGGCTCCGAGCGCTGTTCCTGGGCTCTATGGAATCTATTACAAAAGGAAGGGGTTGTCCTACTATTGCCCTAGGGATAGAACTTACGGAGATGCTCTATGTTCCAAGGGTGCGGGAGCGGGTCCCCATCCTTGGTGGAAAGGCGTACGCACCCGAGACGGCACACTTTTGTGACTCGGAAGGGACCTTCCCAACCAGGGGAGAGTTTGTGGGTCCCTTCGCGAGAAAGTATGCGCCGCAGCACCAGGTCGCCTTCCTTCAGCTCCCGGACACGCACAGACCTCTGGTGGTAGCGGCGGAGCACTTGTCTGTACCGTGCGTTACGGAGTGATGCATGCAATCGGACCTCATCGACGAGGTCGATGTCTCCACGCCGGAGGTTGTCCTGCGTGGCTTCGTCATAAGCTCGGACACAGTGAGACTTCATGGTGATCTCTGGGGGAAGCACAGCTTCGGTCCCATACACCATGAAGAAGGGTGTCTCTCCGGTGGCCTGGCTCTAGGATGTCCGGTTAGCCCATAGTGTGCTCGGAAGCTCATCCACCCAATTGGCACCATGTTTCTTCAGGCTGGCATAGGTGCGAGTCTTGAGGCCCTGAAGAATCTCGGCGTTGGCCCTCTCGACTTGCCCATTGCTCTTTGGGTGAGCAACAGAGGCGTAGCACACCTGGATGCCGAGGTCTTCGCAGTAGTCCTGGAATGCTGCGATGGTGAACTGGGTCCCGTTGTCAGTGATAATTCTGTTCGGGACCCCGAACCGGCAGACAATCGACTTGATGAACTTTACTGCGGATTGCTTGTTGATGGTGACGACTGGTGTGGCTTCCGGCCACTTGGTGAACTTGTCGATGGCGACATAGAGGTACCAGAATCCCCCGATGGCTCTGGGGAATGGTCCCAGGATGTCCAACCCCCATACGGCAAACGGCCATGAGGGCGGGATCATCTGTACCGCCTGAGCCGGTGTATGGATCTGCTTGGCGTGGAACTGGCACGCCTTGCAGCTCTCGACCAGCTTGACGGCATCCTGGAGTGTTGTCGGCCAGTAGAAGCCATGCCGGAAGGCTTTACCGACAAGCGTGCGTGAGGAAGAGTGACTCCCACATTCGCCTCCATCGATCTCAGCGAGCAAGTCGCAGCCTTCCCCCTGGGTTATGCACCGCAATAGGACGTGGTTGGCACCACGTCGGTAGAGATCCCCTTCTACCAGCGTGTATCTCTTAGCCATGCGCACGATCCGTTCAGCGGATACACGTTCATCAGGGAGAATGTTGTCTTTCAAGTAGTCCCAGATCTCCGTGATCCATGCATCGGGTCTGACTTGAGCTTCTGGATCTTGAGCGCTGGGTTGCACGGAGTCCCCAGTGACGCTTACGATCCTTGGCGGCGTCCATGGCTGCAGGGCCGCCGGGACCGCCAGCTTCGAGGTGCTGGTCCAGCCCCCTTCGCCTGGCTCGGCGTGCCGGGCTGTGGGCCGCAGCAACGTCCTCTCGAAGACTCCTTCAGGCACAGGGGCTCCGGTGGAGGCCTTCGTTGAGAGGTCGTCAGCTGCTGCATTGCCAGCACGCGTTACGTGGTGCAGGTCCAAGGCGAGAAAGTCTTTCTCCAACATCTGCACGTGGAGCAGGTAAGCAGCTAGCTGTGGGTCATTGCAGGAGCATTCACCCGTAACTTGCTTGATAACTAGCTGGGAGTCACCCTGTGCCAACAACTGGAGAGCGCTAAGAGACAGGGCTGTCTTTAGATCAAAGATGAGTGCTTCATACTCTGCCATGTTGTTGGTTGCCTTGAAATTGAGACGCACCATATACCCAAACTGCTCCCCCGATGGCATGAGAAGCAGTACGCCAGCACCGGCCCCCTACTTTCGCGAGGAGCCGTCGAAGAAGAGCGTCCAGTGAGGCCCGGTGAAGACCGGAGCTTGGTGCTTTGGTTCACCATCTTCGTGGCCCCTTGGGTCAGCCTTCGTTGGTGTCCATTCAGCCACGAAGTCAGCCAGTGCTTGGCTCTTGACTGCATGGCGAGGAAGGAAATCCAGTTCAAACTCCGCCAGTTCCGCTGCCCATTTAGCGACATTGCCAGTCGCGTGGGGGCTGTGAAGGATAGCCTTCAGCGGATAAGAGGTGACCACCGAGACCCGGTGGGCTTGGAAGTAGTGGCGGAGCTTTCTAGACGCCACGAGCACTGCATACAGCAGCTTATGGACCTCCAGGTACCTTGTCTTGGCGTCATGGAGGACCTCGCTTGTCGGTACCTGAGATATGGGGTATCCCCGCGCACAGGGGAAAAAGCCTAAGGAACTCGCCCTTCTCCGCAGGGAGAGCTCCGAAGGCGCCACGCGTCCGGCAGGGCCGGACCTCCCTCTCCACAGAGGAGAGCCCCGGGCCCGCCACGTGGCATACAGAAGCCGGACCTCCCCTCCGCGGGAGAGAGGTCCGAAGGCGCCACGCGTCCAGCAGGGCCGGACCTCCCTCTCCTCAGAGGAGAGCTCCGGGCCCGCCACGTGGCAGCAGAACGGCGCTGCCTGCCCCCGAGCGATAGGCAGCGGGCAGAAAGACGCCCCACACCTTGCCCGTACAAGGTATTCAAGGCCCGCGTCTTCCCGAGACGCGGAGGCACGGAGCACGCTTCTGTCAGGTGCCGTTGCGCCCAGTCGCATCGCAGACTGGCGCGCAGTGTCAGAACCTGCCAGCCAATAAACACCGCAACAAGACATCCCATGCGCCTGCGCCGTCATCAACCACTACGACTAGCATGCGGCATGGGCAGGGCGGCAAGATGAAGACTCAGAAGCCTTCGACCAGAGGCAACTACCGGCATAACTGCGGATACGGTAGATAATAGACAATCTTCTCGGGACCACCTGTCGGGTCCCGGCCCCCCTTGTAAGCTGCCCGAGTCTTGGACTATAAAAGGCTCGGGTAGGCGACGATAGCAAGGTTTCGCACTCTGCAACTCATATGCTAGCCATACACTCCCAAGCTGTAACTCACCCCCAAGCTCAGGACTCCGGCCCTGAGCAGCAAGCAATACAGCGAGCTTCATAGCTCGCCGTGGACGTAGGGTTTTACGCTCCGGCGGCCTGAACCACGTAAAACTCACCGCGTCAAGGTCTTACTAACTCGTCCATCCGCGCAAGCTCTCCGCAAGGGACTAGCCCCACCGAAAAAAGAACCTCCGCGGGCTGCCCAGTGCAGGCCCGGGGGAAGTGTCGACCGAACACTTCGACATTTGGCGCGCCAGGTAGGGGGCTTTTCCCCTAGCGCGATGAGTTTCCGCCGACGAAGATGAACAAGCTTCCTTCAGCGGCGAACTCTCCCCCCTTGCCTCTGCGGCAAACCGCGACCAGGGGGGAGTACATGTCGACACACTCGGGACGGAGTGTGTCGGTACAAGCTGGGAGCCAGCAACCGGCTCTGGCAGCGCCGACCCCGGCAATGCAGGATCCAACCAGCATCAAGTCTTCAGTAGCGCTGGGCGTACCCAGTGGGGGTGCACTAGCTGCAGCGAGAGCGCTACTGTACAATCCGCTCGCTGGGGACGCGCCTCAGGCAGCGACCCGGCAGTGGATCCACGAGGTAGACCGTCTTGTCGTTGCCGCCGCAAACCCTCGACTTCGGCGGGGACGACGCTCTGGCCAACCGGTCATGTCGCTGATGCGCGCACCATTGGTTGACGAGCAGACGGCAGACTCCAGCTCTACCAGGGCCCAACCGACAGATCTGAGGACAGAGCTGGAGCGGTGTCGCCTGGGTCAAGATGCCCGGGTATACCTCGAGCAGCGCCGAGAAAGGCGTCGCTACCAAGAGGCTGACGACAGCATGACGTCGGCCTCGACCCAGCCTGAAGAGCAGACCTTCGCCACGCGATCTCTGCCCCAGGCCTGCGCCATGCAGAATATGCCACAGTCATATGTCCTGCAGATGGCGCCCCCGGCCTATGGTGCAGCCTTGCCCATACCGGGGCACGCGGTGCTCAGTGCGAACCAAGCGTTCACGGCACCAGAACCTGCGGCGACAGAAGCAGGGTGTGCGGCCCTCGCGCCCCACCTTCGCTTCGCAAAGTGGCCGCGCAAGTTTCGGCTGCACCTGCCCGAGAAGTACGACGGCAGCGTCAACCCGGCGGAGTTCCTCCAGATCTACTCCACCGCCGTACTTGCCGCAGGAGGGAATGAAGCCATCATGGCCAATTACTTCCATGTTGCCTTGACTGGCCCAGCCCGGTCTTGGCTCATGAACCTCCCCCAGGGTTCCGTAACTTCCTGGGGAGAGCTTTGCCGGCAGTTCATAGCCAACTTCGGCAGTTCCTACACCCGGCCTGGCACGGAGCTCGACCTCCACGCCATCCAGCAACAACCTGGGGAGTCGCTGCGGCTCTTTCATCCAGCGGTTCTCCCAGGTGCGGAACACCATCCCACACATTCAAAATGCTTCTGTGATGGTGGCGTTCCGGCAAGGCGTCCGAGACAGGAAGATGCTTGAGAAACTCGCGGCCAGGGAGGTCCGCGATGCCTCAGAGCTCTTCAGCTTGGCGGACAAGTGCGCCAGAGCAGCCGAAGGACGGAACTGGCACTCACAGCCGTCCTCCGAGTCAGGAGGACTGCCTGGATCTGGTCCTACTCCCTATGGAGGCAGCAGGAAGACCAAGAGCCGAGGCAGAAGCAAGATAAGATCACCGGCCGTGGCCCCAGTCGTCACTGCAGCGACGCTCAGTGGGGCTCGGCGGCCGCGCCCCGACAAGAGGCAGCGAAGGTCACCGATCCCAGAAGGTAATCAGGACAATATGTGCCCCGTGCACGGCAGCTGTCGCCACACTACTGCCGAGTGCCGGGAGATCCGAAGGCTCGCAGAGCGCTTCCGCAAGGAGAAGCGGCAGCGGGCTGATGCCCTGCCCTTCCGTCCAAAGGAAGATGAACAGAGGGTGGATGTTCCAGACAACATCGACCACCCAGAGGAGATCCAGGAGCCTCGGCGTGTCGTGAAGGTGGCACGCAATCATGAGGACTCCAGCTCCAGTGACGATGAGCGTCGGAAGAAGCTCTACGTCACATACGGCGGGTCCGCCGACCCCTCATCCCGAAGCGCAGTCAAGACTCTGCGCCGAGCGGTAGCGTCGGTGGTGCCACTCCCAAGTGCTGCACTGCACCTTAAGTGGATGGGGACCCCCATCAGCTTTGACGCCACCAACTGCCCCAGGAACATGGCTGGGGCCGGCCAACTGCCGCTCCTGGTAGCCCCTACCATCGCCAACGTGAGAATGTACCACGTTTTGGTAGATGGAGGAGCTGGGCTGAACCTCATCAGCCGTGCAGCTTTCCAGAAGCTGCAGGTCCCGATGGCCAAGCTCACCCCGTCGAGCCCGTTCTCAGGGGTAGGGCCGGGACAGGTTATCCCCTACGGCAACATTAGCCTTCCGGTGACCTTCGGGGCTCCGGACAGCTATCGGACAGAGTACATTCTGTTCGACGTAGCGGAGATAGACCTCCCCTTCAACGCCATAATCGGCAGGCCAGCCCTGTACCGGTTCATGGCTGTAGCCCACTACGGCTACCTCGTCCTGAAGATGCCAACACCGACGGGCGTTCTCAGGATTCGTGGGGACCGCACTGCTGCAGTGTCGGCCCTGGAGAAGCTCCAAGCGCTCGCAACAGCTGGGGCATCAGCCCCCGGCAATACGGAGCCGGACCAGCTCCGCCCGAGCGCACGTCACCGTGCTTCCGCCACAGCACCCCGCGTGCAACCTCTCAACGAGGGCGGCGTCCCCTTAAAGGTCGTCCAAGTCGGTGCCGAAGCTACCCAGACCACCCGGGTAGCCGGGGGCCTCGATAGCAAATAGGAAGGCGCGCTCGTCACCTTCCTCCGGCACAACGTCGACGTGTTTGCATGGCAGCCGTCACAGATGCCGGGGATCCCCAGGGAGGTGATCGAGCACCACTTGAAAGTCTTCCCCGACGCCCGGCCGGTTCAACAGAAGCCCCGCAAGCAGTCCATCGAGCGGCAAAACTTCATCCGTGAAGAAGTAAAGAAGCTGCTGGACGCTGGCTTTATACGGGAGGTCCACCACCCCCGGTGGTTGGCGAACCCCGTCGTTGTCCCGAAGGCCGGCGAGAAGCTCCGGATGTGCATCTACTACACCAGTCTCAATAAGGCATGTCCCAAAGATCCATTCCCTCTCCCTAGAATAGATCAAATAGTAGACTCAACGTCAGGCTGTGATATGCTGTGCTTCCTAGACGCCTACTCGGGTTTCCATCAGATCCCCATTTCTAGGGAGGACGAGGAGCACACCTCCTTCATCACAGTAGACGGCCTTTATTGCTATGTGTCTATGCCTTATGGCCTAAAGAATGCACTCCCCAACTTTTGTGAGGGCGATGCACAAAACCTTTGGGGAGTTAATAAGAGACCTAGTTGAGGTGTACGTCGATGACATAGTTGTCGAGGTCAAGCAGGGTTCATCCTTGCTAGATAACCTAGCTTTAGTCTTTGACAAGTTGCGCTCTACGCGCACCAAGCTGAACCCAGATAAATGTGTGTTCGGCGTGTCCTCTGGGAAGCTCTTAGGGTTCCTGGTCTCGCACCGAGGGATTGAGGCCAACCCAGAGAAGATCAAGTCCATCGACTTGATGCGGCCCCCTGCCCGCGTCAAGGATGTTCAGAGACTCACGGGATGTCTAGCCGCGCTGAGTCGGTTTATACCGAGGCTAGCAGAGCGGGCACTCCCTTTCTTTAAGCTCCTGCGCAAGTCAGGCCCTTTTGCCTGGACTGACGAAGCAGAAGAGGCTTTCCAGGAGTTGAAGCGACTCCTGACGACCCTACCTATCATGGTAGCCCCTGAGCCCGGGGAGCACCTGCTGCTCTACATTGCGGCGACAACAGAAGTGGTGAGTATGGTCCTCGTCGCGGAGCGGCCAGACCCCTCACCTTCGCAACCTGCTCCGGTAGCAGAAGACAGACACCAGGAGGCCCCGCAGGGCCAAGACGGTCTCCCGGACCCCCCGGAGGTTCAGGTCGACCTCCGGAGGTCCAGGACGGTCTCCCGGACCCCCAAGATAAATCTCCGGAGGCCAATTGGGACCTCCCGGAAGTCCCTCAAGACCCCTCGGAGCTCCCGGATAATCAAGATAGCTTAAGGGCCTCCGGGTCCCAGTTCCCGGAGGCCCCCGTGGGTCCACTCACCTCCAGCGGGCCGGGGCCAATGGACGAGGACCTCCCAAGCCTAAGAGAGAAGGTTCGAACCATACAGAGGCCTGTCTACTACATCAGCGAAGTACTCCATGATGCCAAGACAAGGTACCTAGAAGTCCACAAGCTGCTGTATGCGGTGCTCGTGGCCTCCAGGAAGCTCCGCCATTACTTCCAGGCCCACCGGGTCTCGGTAGTCACCTCGTATCCGCTGAAGACAATTCTTCACAGCCCCCATGCGACTGGCAACGTTGCTAAATGGGCGGCGGAGCTGGCGGAGTTTGAGCTGGACTTCCTCCCACGCCATGCAGTCAAGAGGCAAGCACTGGCTGACTTTGTGGCGGAGTGGACACCAACGAAGACTGACCTAGGGGGCCATGAAGGCGGTGAGCCAGAGCACCAAGCTCCGGTCTTCACCGAACCCCACTGGACACTTTTCTTCGACGGCTCCTCGCAAAAGCAGGGGGCCGGTGCCGGCGTACTGCTCCTCATGCCATCGGGGGAACAGTTTGGGTATATGGTGCGTCTAAATTTCAAGGCAACCAACAACATGGCGGAGTATGAAGCACTCATCTTTGGCCTGCAGACAGCCCTGTCTTTAGGCGCTCGCCAGTTGTTGGCACAGGGCGACTCCCAACTGGTCATCAAGCAAGTCAAGGGCGAATGCTCCTGCAATGACCCGCAGCTAGCTGCGTATCTGCTTCACGTGCAGATGTTGGAGAAAGAATTCCTCGCCTTGGACCTGCATCACGTACCGCGCGCTGGTAATGCCGCAGCTGACAACCTTTCAACGAAGGCTTCCACCGGAGCCCCCGCGCCCGAAGGAGTTTTCGAGAGGATGTTGCTGTGGCCTACAGCCCGGCCCACCGAGCCGGGCGAAGGGGGCTTGACCAGCACCTCGAAGCTGGCGGTCCCGGCGGCCCTACAGACATGGATGCCGCCAAGGATCGTAAGCGTCACTGGGGACTCCGTGCAACCCAGCCCTCAAGATCCAGAAGCTCAAGTCAGACCCGATGCATGGATCACGGAGATCCGGGACTACTTGAAGGACAATATCCTCCCTGATGAACATGCAACCGCTGAACGGATTGTGCGTATGGCTAAGAGGTACGCGCTGGTAGAGGGGGATCTCTACCGGCGTGGCGCCAACCACATCTTATTGCGGTGCATAACCCAGGGGGAAGGCTGCGACTTGCTCGCTGAGATCCATGGAGGCGAATGTGGAAGTCACTCTTCCTCACGCACGCTTGTCGGTAAAGCCTTCCGGCATGGCTTCTACTGGCCGACAGCACTCCAGGATGCCGTCAAGCTGGTCGAGAGCTGCAAGGCGTGCCAGTTCCATGCTAAGCAGATCCATACACCGGCTCAGGCGGTACAGATGATCCCGCCCTCGTGGCCATTTGCCGTATGGGGGCTGGACATCCTGGGACCATTTCCCAGAACCATCGGGGGATTCCGGTACCTCTATGTCGCCATCGACAAGTTCACCAAGTGGCCGGAAGCTACACCAGTTGTCACCATCAACAAACAATCCGCAGTAAAGTTCATCAAGTCTATTGTCTGCCGGTTCGGGGTCCCGAACAGAATCATCACCGACAACGGGACCCAGTTCACCAGCGCAGCATTCCAAGACTATTGCGAGGACCTTGGTATTCAGGTGTGCTATGCCTCTGTCGCCCACCCAAGGAGCAATGGGCAAGTTGAGAGGGCCAACACGGAGATTCTCCGGGGCCTTAAGACTCGCACCTTCGCCAGCCTGAAGAAACATGGTGCCAATTGGGTAGATGAACTTCCGAGCACATTATGGGCTAACCGGACATCCCAGAGCCGGGCCACCGGGGAGACACCCTTCTTCATGGTGTATGGGGCCGAAGCTGTACTTCCCCCAGAAATCACCATGAAGTCTCACCGTGTCCGGGCTTACGACGAAGCCACGCAGGACAACCTCCGGCGTGGAGAAATTGACCTCGTCGACGAGGTCCGATTACATGCGGCACTCCGTAACGCGCGGTACAGACAAGCGCTTCGGCGCTACCACCAGAGGTCTGTGCGTGCCCGGGAGCTGCAGGAAGGTGACCTGGTGTTGCGGCGCATACTTTCTCACGAAGGGGCCCACAAACTCTCCCCTAGTTGGGAAGGCCCCTTCCGAGTCGCGAAAGTATGCCGCCCCGGGTGTGTGCGCCTTTCCACCGAGGATGGGGACCTGCTCCCGAACCCTTGGAACATAGAACACCTCCGTAAGTTCTACCCCTAGAGCAAAAATAGGACAGTACTTTCTTTTCGTAATAAACTCCATAGAGTCCAGGAGCAGCGCTCGGAGCAGCTAAGCCCCAGGGGACGGTACAGGACTACGTTCAGCTTTGCCTGGTTCCGACTCCAAGCGCGTAGAGTCTTGCTTCCCCTCTTAATGGGCGGGTCATGGCCTCCATGTGTAGCCTGCCTTCCTCCTGTGGAAAGTTGTGCGAAAAGAAATCTGCTCTACTTTGCTCTTTCCTCGTACTCATTTAAATTGTGTATTAAGTTTTTTAACCACCCTTGCAGTGCATGGTTGTAAGGGCCTCAGTTTTTGACACTCATTTGCAGTGTTCATCACCACACCACACACCTCATTTGAGGAAAAATGATGAACACAAATAAAGAGCAAGTAACAATTATCAACATGCTCATTAGGGAACAAACTCACACATTACAAAAGTGGTACTTCCCACATGTGATATAGATGGGCTGGACATATGAAAACTCCTACACTTTGCCAAGGATGTCCATGCCAAGTTTCACCCAAATTCAAAACATTTTTGAGGTCATCTTGGGTGTAGATAGGAAAGGGGCAGTTTGAAAACATATTCAAATTCAAACTGTTTTCACCCACTGAATTTAAAAGTGGAAGGCATATTCTTGCTCAGCACATTTTTGTGAGCTCACACACCAATTTTCACTCCATTTGGAGTTGATCTTGACATGAGCTAAGGGGGAGAAATTCAAACTTTATTTGAATTTCAAACTGCACTTGTGCTGAAATTCATTCAAACCAAACCTCATTTGAACTTTGATCAATTCAAATGGCTCTTGGGTGAATAATTTGAGTTGCCAAGGGTAGAATAGGGTTCACTGTTTACCACAGCTGTTAGGAATAAATTTCAGAGGTTAAAAGAGGAGTGGGACCCACATGTCAGCCTCAGCCTCAAAGCAAACCGACTGAACCACAGTTCAGTCGGTTCCCGGCTGTTGTGCGCGCGCGCCACCGAAGGGGGCAGCCGGCGCCAGCTCCTGCTGCGTGCCCCAAGCCGGAGACCGGCCGACCGGCCTATTTATTCCCTCCCCGGCGTGCTTCAGTCGCCATTCCCCGAGCTGCCGACGTGCACGATCCATTTCTCCACTGCCATCACCGGCGCTCGAGTTCCTGCTGGATCGAGCTGATCGCAGCTTCCTCTTTCCACTCCAGGGTCCCAGCCAGGTACTAGCGACCATCCTCCATCCTTCCCATTGATAGAAATCGATTGAAACCGAGTGATATCGGCTGTGCCGAAAGATCAAACTCGGAACTGGAAACCGCCGCACCTCGGGCTCTCGTGGACAGCCCAACCTGGGCGTTGTCACGCCCGAGCCAAGGCACCCTTGGACGCGCAAGTGATCGGTGCTGCTCATCCCCGAGCCACAGCTCGAGTGGTTGCTCACCGGCGGCGAATTTCCACTTTTCCCCTTTCTGTGTGCAGAACGACCCTCGGGTACGATTCTGTTTAATTCGTGCTCTAGAAAGGATTAGAGGGCCTCAGGCCACTCCCACACGAACTAGACACGGTGACGCACAAGTTGCCTTCACAACTCTGGGCCGGAGAACTTCTGTGCCCGGCGTAATTCAAGGTCTACTAATGGCGGAACGCACGGGGGGTATCGGGCGCACGGTGAGGACCTATTTCGGGCCTTCCCCGAGCTGCCCCGAGTTCATGTCGACCTTCTCTGAGGTCCACTGATGCTCCCCGACCGGTTTCCCAAGTAGCTGAGGCACTAGGAGCATCAGCCGACATGGCCGAAGTCGTTCCGATATGGCGGCTCGTCGCCGACCATGCTCCGGCCGTTGTCATGAGCAGCTGACCCTCGGATCATGTTCCCCAAGTAAAAGTAGGCAGGGGCGGCCAGAATCAAGAAGTTTGGAGCGGTACAGCAGCCAGCGGCGAGCTCTCCGGCGAGGTCCCTCGGCGGCGGAGCGCGGGTGTCGCGAGGTTGAAGAAGGGGGTGGGCCCCAGCTGTCAGCGGCCGATATTTTGAATCGGGATCCGGCTGCGGCCGGGATCGGGTGTGCTGGCGCGCAAAAGCCTTGTGGGCCGCGGTGTGCTGTCGCTTCGGCGTGCGACGCGTGTCTCCTGGGCCCACGCGCGAGTTTAAACTTTTCCCCGATTTTCAGATTTCCTTCAAACTTCAAATCCTTATAACTTTGGCTAGAAAGCTCCAAATTGAGTGAACCAAATTTTGCTGGATTCAGCTCTTTGAGTACTTTCCAGAAAATCAAGTGTCACTTCATGAAATTCCTTAATTCTCCAGAATTAATTCCTTAAAGTTTAAACTGTTAGGAATTTTAACTGGAGAATCATTTGGAGGAAAATCCTGAAATTTTGCTGAGATGTTCACCAAAATATCCTTGAACTACCATAAAAATTTCAGATCCATTTGAGCTCATTTAGTCCACCTAATGGTGTGATTAGTAAAACTGTTCCAGAGAAAATAGAAAATGTTCAGAAACATTTTCAGAATTTTCTCTGAAATTGTTTAGCTCATATCTTTAGTTAGAGACTTCCAAATTAAGTGAGACCAATTCCATTAGAACCCTCTGAAAATCTAGTTTTCAGAAAGTCATAGTTTGTTTCATGAAAATACCTAGAACACCCTAAAAGCCTTTAATTAAGGTCAAGGACATAATTATTTGTGGAGGGCTCAAATGAGCTTTGCTGCAACTAAAACTTGACCAAGTCTCTGTTTAGGTTGTAACCAAGCCACAGTAAAAGTTTCACAGTCATTAGGTCTATCTAGTAAAGGTTATAGACTTCACAACTTCAAAGTTAATACAAAAGCATTTAATTAATACATACATTGTTCTTATCATGTAGTCGCTAAGGTCGAGGAGGAACCCGAAGTCCTAGACTTCGTTACTCCGGAGGAACAGCTAGCCTACGACCAAGAGCAGCAAGGCAAGCCCCGGTTTGCATTAACCATTTTATAAATTTTTATTGTTTTGAGCACATACTTGTTTTCTTTATGTTGTGCATTAGAGTCTTGTTTGGAAATCCAACTGCATAGCCAAGAAAACCACGGGTTGGGTTTAGGATTGAAAACCCCGTTAGCCACTGCATTGCTAGGATAGAGTAGGATTCGGTACAAGTCGAGTAGTTGGAAATACTCGCGAGAATAGGCTAGAGGCACATTGCTCGGGTAGAGATAGCACATGATACACATGGCAAGAAAATGAGACCGAGCGGAGAGTAAGGGCAGCAGGACTTTGGGGCCTGTGTGCTGTAGCTCCGCTTGTGTCGATTGAGGACCGAGCCGTGTGCGGGCCTGTTGAACAAGCTAGAACAGTACCGAAGACCTACCGGCTATATGGGAACCGGGAAACTGATGTAACTCGGGTAGCTGGGTATTGAGGCATTGCCCGTCGTTCAGAGGGTAGGTTGAGAGCTCGAGGTGTAAATCAGCTGGCGGCACAGAGATGCGCGTGCAGGGACCTCTTGCTCGGGACGATGGGACCGGTTCAATATTTGGCTAACGGGTGAAAGGTAGTCGCGTACGGCGTCCGTGATGGTTGTTGTAGGCAACATCGAGTACGGGCGTACGTGACGGGTTGTTCGGGTAACCCTGCAGGTGTAAATCGATTATAATCGCCGTCCCTCGCGGTCAGTGAGTACCACTTGTTCACTGTACCGTGACGTAGAAAGAACAGGCTAGTTACATGTTAAAATGTTGCTGATTGAAAGTTGGATATTGATTGTTAATGATATGTTGTAGCTTAGTGCTAACTAAAGTTCTTTTCAACTTTGGGCAAAGTACATGAGAGAAATGCGTTTCTTGTTTGATTGCGGCTCTCTCATGTGCCTTAGCATAGAGTTCTTCACAACCTGCTGCTAAAACTTGAAAGTAAGGTTCTACTAATTAGGCGAGTCCTTGCAAATGATTTTTTTCCTCATACAACCCATCACCCTCATGTAGAAGTTCCATGTTTAGGTGAGACGGGTCAGACTTGCTGAGCCTTCGTGCTCACTGCTTGTGTTTGAAGCTTTTGCAGGGTTCTATGAGGAAGGGACTCCCGAAGAGGAGACGGAACCCCAGGAGGGGAACCCCGTCGAGTGGGAGTCATGCACGCCGCAGAGTTAGTGTGCGTGTGTGCTAGCAAGGACACGTTCGAGGGCTGAACGTGCACTTGATGCTTAGTCTACGCCCGCGAGTGTGGACTAAACTTATTTTGATGTAAACATGTTAATAAACTTGTTTATGTAATAAAGCTTCCGCTTCCGCTTTGTACCTTTGACGTGTGTTATACGGTGTTGTGCAACGCAGCACCCCTCAGCGTGATCCTGGCTCGACAGGACCAGTGGGGTCGTGTCAATGGTTGCCATGTGCTCAGCTCCCCCTCTCTACAGTCCCCAAGCACCAAGCATATGGTTAGGGGCTATAAGTCAAATAAGACTATGAGATAAGGGAGGGGGAGCCCCCAAGGAGAATTACGTTTCCTCTACCTGTGTGCAGGGCTTCCAGGCTATGGCGACAGGGACTACATAAAGCGGGGGGAAAGGAGCTATCGGCAGCACCGGCCCAGGACTGGAAGGACCAGGCCCCGCCCCTTCAGCAGGGGCGAGGCCCGAAGGCCCCACGTGTCCAGCGGGTCCAGAGCTCTCGCCTCCCCTTAGGAGGGCTCCGGGCTCGCCGCGTGGCAGGCGGAAACCGGACCTCCCCCCTCGGTGGGAGGGCTCCGAAAGCCCTACGTGTCCAACATGGACGGAGCTCCCGCCTCTTAAGGAGGGGTCCGGACCCGCCACGTGGCAGGCAGATTTGGAGCTCCCCAAAGGGCGAGATCCGGAGACCCTCGGGGGCCCCTAACACGGTTAGGACCCGGGGAGGGTGTCTATGCAGAGCTCCGAGATTGGAGATGGCCTCTGAAGTACCTTGCGGAGCTAAGGACTCAGTCAGGCAAAGCCGAGAAGGAGCATCACGGTCACAAATATCTTAAAGAGTCAAACTATGCAAGGCTCCATGAGCTGGACTACAGACTCGATAAAAAGAAAGAAACAAGTCCCAAGGGTCTCCTGACACGACCAGAATCCAGAAGTTCCAAGAACGGCCGCATCACCAGGCTTCAGCCCTGGCGGAACTCTCTCGCTCTATGACCCGAACGCAGGAATCGCCTCCCTCATCACCGGCGCAAAAGCCGGTTACACCAAGGGAGCTCCTGAGGCCCCCTCCACAGTATTCAGCGGTCTTCCTGGAGACTCTGCTGTCTGTGATCCTCCATGGTGCATCGGCGGCTTCCTTCTCCTGAAGTTCCCCCATCATCGGCGCAAAAGCCGGTGTCGTCAAGGGTGCCCCTGGAGCCCCCTTCCCTCATCACCTGCGCAAAAGCTGGAGTCATCAAGGGTGCTCCTGAGGCCCCCCCTCCGCAGCTTCAGCGGTCTTCTCGGAGACTCTGCCGCCTGGGATTCTCATCGGTGCTTCAGCGGTTTCTTTGAAGACTCCACCACCTGGGAAGGGACGCAACGCCAAGGAGCTTTCTGCGTGCTGTCACCAAGGAAGGGCTCCGTCGGGAGGACAAACCAGAGACCCCTTGGCGGCGCCACCCTCAGAGGCAGGGCAGGCAGGCTCCCTGAGTCCCAGGCTTGGTGCAGACGCCATCGCTGGAGGGAACCGAGAGCGATTCTCCCCCCATAAGGCGGGTTAAGAGCCATGGAAGAAGACAAGACTGCAGAGACTCGAGGGAGACGCAGGGGCTGGAAGCCTTATAAGGGGAGTGTACCCACATGGGGGTTTCATTTCACACCTTCCCGGGTGCAATCCCAAGCAATTTGGAACTCTTCGAATACACCGCATCGGCAACCGCTTCGGCTCCTAGACCGAGTGCCGATGACGGGTGGACCCAAGCCGCCCAACTGAAGCGGTGGGTCAAGGAGTCAGTCTCCTGAGAAGATGAGCCGGCAAGGCACTTCGGCGGTTCCCGAAGAGAGCGCCGCAATGTGCAGAAGTGGCAGTCTTGGGAACCGCCGCAGTAAAAGCAACCATCAAGTGAGCGCACGATCCCACGATCCCGCGGCCGTTCGTGCTCCGGCAGCGGTCAATTCGGGACTTAGAGAAAGTGCGCGGATCAGAAGAGACGGAGGTCCCACCTCGGGCTCGCTATCTCCCCCGAGATGGGCCCGGGGGCCACTGTCGGTACCTGAGATATGGGGTACCCCCGCGCACAGGGGAAAAAGCCTAAGGAACTCGCCCTTCTCCGCAGGGAGAGCTCCGAAGGCGCCACGTGTCCGGCGGGGCCGGACCTCCCTCTCCACAGAGGAGAGCCCCGGGCCCGCCACGTGGCATACAGAAGCCGGACCTCCCCCTCCGCGGGAGAGAGGTCCGAAGGCGCCACGCGTACAGCGGGGCCGGACCTCCCTCTCCTCAGAGGAGAGCTCTGGGCCCGCCACGTGGCAGCAGAACGGTGCTGCCTGCCCCCGAGCGATAGGCAGCGGGCGTAAAGACGCCCCATACCTTGCCCATACAAGGTATTCAAGGCCCGCGTCTTCCCGAGACGCGGAGACGCGGAGCACGCTTCTGTCAGGTGCCGTTGCGCCCAGTCGCATCGCAGACTGGCGCGCAGTGTCAGAACCTGCCAGCCAATAAACACCGCGACAAGACATCCCATGCGCCTGCACCGTCATCAACCACTACGACTAGCATGCGGCATGGGCAGGGCGGCAAGATGAAGACTCAGAAGCCTTCGACCAGAGGCAACTACCGGCATAACTGCGGATACGGTAGATAATAGACAATCTTCCCGGGACCACCTGTTGGGTCCCGGCCCCCCTTGTAAGCTGCCCGAGTCTTGGACTATAAAAGGCTCGGGTAGGCGACGATAGCAAGTGTTCGCACTCTGCAACTCATATGCTAGCCATACACTCCCAAGCTGTAACTCACCCCCAAGCTCAGGACTCCGGCCCTGAGCAGCAAGCAATACAGCGAGCTTCATAGCTCGCCGTGGACGTAGGGTTTTATGCTCCGGCGGCCTGAACCACGTAAAACTCACCGCGTCAAGCTCTTACTAACTCGTCCATCCGCGCAAGCTCTCCGCAAGGGACTAGCCCCACCAAAAAAAGAACCTCCGCGGGCTGCCCAGTGCAGGCCCGGGGGAAGTGTCGACCGAACACTTCGACATTGCTGATGTAGTAGACAGGCCTCTGGATGGTCCGGACCCTCGCTCCCAGGGCAGAGATGTCTTCATCCATGGGCTCAGGCCTACCGGAGGTGGGTAGGTCCAGGGAGGCTGCCGGGAGCTGAGACTCAAAGGCTCCCAAGCCGCCTTGGACCTCCGGGAGATCCAGCTGATTTTCCGGGAGCTCCGGGAGGTCTCGTTGGGCCTCCGGGAGGTCCCGTTGGACTTCCGGGAGGTTCCGTTGGACCTCCGGGAGGTCCCGTTGGACCTCTGGGAGGTCCCATTGGTCCTCCGAGAGGTTGTCCCGGAGGTCCGGGGGTCCATATTGGACCTCCGGGGGGTTGTCTTGGAGGTCCGGGAGGTAGTCGTGGACCTCCGGGGTTTCCTTGCGCCTGTCTCCTGCTACCGGAGCAGGCTGTGGCGGCGAGAGGTCCGGCCGCTCTGCGACGAGGACCATACTCACCACTTCAGTTGTCGCCACGATGTAGAGCAACAAATGCTCTTCGGGCTCGGGGGCTACCATGATGGGTAGGGTCGTCAGGAGTTGCTTCAGCTCCTGGAAAGCTTCTTCTGCTTCGTCGGTCCAAGCAAATGGGCTGAATTTGCGCAGGAGCTTAAATAAGGGGAGCGCTCGCTCTGCTAGCCTCGGTATAAACCGACTCTGCACGGCTAGGCATCCCGTGAGTTTCTGGACTTCTTTCATGCGGGCGGGGGGCCGCATCAAGTCGATGGCCTTGATCTTCTCTGGGTTAGCCTCAATTCCTCGGTGTGAGACCAGGAATCCTAAGAGTTTTCCAGAGGATACGCCGAACACACACTTGTCGGGGTTCAGCTTGGTGCGCGTAGAGCGCAGTTTGTCAAAGACTAAGGCCAGGTTATCTAATAGGGATGAACTCTGCCTGACCTTAACAACGATGTCATCGACATACACCTCAACTAAGTCTCTTATCAACTCCCCGAAGGTTTTGTGCATTGCACGTACAAAGGTGGGGAGAGCGTTCTTTAGGCCATAAGGCATAGAGACATAACAGTACAGACCGTCTACTGTGATGAAGGAGGTGTGCTCTTCATCTTCTCTAGACATAGGGATCTGGTGGAAACCCGAGTAGGCGTCTAGGAAGCACAGCATATCGCAGCCCGATGTCGAGTCTACTATTTGATCTATTCTAGGGAGAGGGAATGGATCTTTGGGGCATGCCTTATTGAGACTGGTGTAGTCGATGCACATCCGGAGCTTCCCGCCGGCCTTCGGGACAACAACGGGGTTCACCAACCACCGGGGGTGGTGGACTTCCCGTATGAAGCCAGCGTCCAGCAGCTTCTTGATTTCTTCCCGGATGAGGTTTTGCCGCTCGATGGACTGCTTGCGGGGCTTCTGTTGGACTGGTCGGGCATCGGGGAAGACCTTCAAGTGGTGCTCGATCACCTCCCTAGGGATCCCCGGCATCTGCGACGGCTGCCATGCAAACACGTCGACGTTGTGCCGGAGGAAGGTGACGAGCGTGCCTTCCTATTTGCTATCCAGGCCCCCGGCTACCCGGGTGGTCTGGCTGGTATCGGCGCCAATTTGGACGAGCTTCAGGGGGACGTCGCCCTCGTCGAGGGGTTGCACACGGGGTGCTGCGGTAGAGGCACGGTGGCGTGCACTCGGGTGGAGCCGATCTGGTTCTGCACTGCCAGGGGCTGGTGCTCTAGCTGTTGCAAGCGCTTGGAGCTTTTCCAAGGCTGACACTGCAGCAGTGCGGTCTCCACGAATCCTGAGGACGCCTGTTGGTGTAGGCATCTTCAAGACGAGGTAGCCGTAGTGGGCTACTGCCATGAATCGTACAGGGCTGGCCTGCCAATTATGGCGTTGAAGGGGAGGTCGATCTCCGCCACATCGAACAGAATGTACTCTGTCCGATAGCTACCCGGTGCCCCAAAGGTCACCGGAAGGCTGATGCTGCCGTAGGGAATGACCTGTCCCGGCCCTACCCCTGAGAATGGGCTCGATGGGGTGAGCTTGGCCATCGGGATCTGCAGCTTCTGGAAAGCTGCGCGACTGATGAGGTTCAGTCCAGCCCCGCCATCCACCAAAACATGGTACATCCTCACGTTGGCGATGGTGGGAGCCACCAAGAGCGGTAGTTGGCCAGCCCCAGCCATGTTCCTAGCGCAGTCGGTGGCATCGAAGCTGATGGGGGTTCCCATCCACTTGAGGTGCGGCGCGGCACTCGGGAGGGGAGCCACCGACGCTACCGCTCAGCGCAGGGTCTTAACTGCGCTTCGGGACGAGGGGTCAGCGGACTCACCATAGATGACGTAGAGCATCTTCCGGCGCTCGTCATCACTGGAGCTGGAGTCCTCATGGTTGCGCACCGCCTTCACGGCGCGCTGAGGCTCCTGGAACTCCACCTGTTGGTCGACGTTGTCTGGGGCGTCGACCTTCTGCTTGCCCTCCCTTTGACGGTAGGGTGGGGCATCAGTTCGAAGCTGCTTCCCTTTCCGGAAGCGCTCCGCGAGCTTCTGGATCTCCCGGCACTCGGCAGCAGTATGGTAACTGGTGCCGTGCACGGGGCATAGCTCGCCTTGGTCACCATCTGGAGCTGGTGACTGTCACTGCCTCTTGTCGGGGCGCGTCCCCCGAGCCCCACTGGGTGCCGCTGCTGCGCAACGGGAGCCGCAGCCGGCGGTTCCATCTAGCCGCCGCCCCGGTTCTTGATCTTCTTGCCGCTTCCATAGGAAGCGGCGCCAGATCCCGGCTGCCCTCCTGACTCAGAGGCTGGCAGGGAGTGCCAGTTCCGCCCTTCTGCTGCTCTGGCGCACTTGTCCGCCAGGTTGAAGAGCTCCGAGACGTCGCGGACCTCTCTGGTCACGAGCTTCTCAAGCATCTTCTTGTCCCGAACGCCTTGCCGGAATGCCACCACCACAGAAGCACTTTGGATATGTGGGATGGTGTTCCGTACCTGGGAGAACCGCTAGATGAAAGAGCGCAGCGATTCCCCAGGTTGTTGCTGGATGGCATGGAGATCGAGCTCCGTGCCAGGCCGGGTGTAGGAACTGCCGAAGTTGGCGGTGAACTGCCGGCAGAGCTCTCCCCAGGAAGTTATGGAACCATGGGGGAGGTTCATGAGCCAGGACTGGGCTGGGCCGGTCAAGGCGACGGGGAAGTAGTTGGCCATGACGGCCTCATCCCCTCCTGCGGCAAGGACGGCGGTGGAGTAGATCTGGAGGAACTCCGCCGGGTTGACGCTGCCGTCGTACTTCTCGGGCAGGTGCGGCCGAAACTTGCGCGGCCACCTCGCGAAGCGAAGGTGGGGCGCCAGGGCCGCACATCCTGCTCCTGTTGCTGCAGGCGTTGGTGCCGCGAACGCTTGGTTCGCCGCTGGCACTGTGTACCCCGGTATGGGCAAGGCTGCGCCATAGACCGGGGGCGCCGTTTGCAGGGCATATGGCTGTGGCATATGCTGCATGGCGTATGCCTGGGTAAGAGATCGCGTGGCGAAGGTCTGCGCCTCAAGCGGGGTCGAGGCTAACGTCATGCTGTCGCCGGCCTCTTGGTTGCGACGCCTTTCTCGTCGTCGCTCGAGGAACACTCGGGCATCTTGGCCCAAGTGGCATCGTTCCAGCTCTGTCCTCAGGTCCGTCGATGGGAGCCTGGTGGAGCTGGAGTCCGCCGTCTGCCCGTCAACCGTTGGCGTGCGCGTCAGCGACACAGCCGGTTGGCCGGGGCATCGTCCATGCCGAAGTCGAGGGTTTGCTGCGGCGACGACAAGACGGTCTACTTCGCGAATCCACTGCTGGGTCGCGGCCTGAGGCGCGTCCCCAGCAGGTGGATTGTGCAGTAGCGCTCTTGCTGCAGCTAGCACGCCCCCGTGGGGAAAGCTCAGCGCTGCAGAAGATCTCATGCTAGCTGGAGTTTGCATTGCCGGAGTCGGTGTTGCCGGAGTCGGCTGCTGGCTTCCAACTTGCGCCGACACACTCCGTCCTGAGTGTGTTGACACGTATTCCCTGCTAGTCACGGTCCGTCGTGAACGCAGAGGAGGAGAGCTTACCGCTGAAGGAAGCTTCGTCATCTTCATCGGCAGAAACTCGTCGCGCAAGGGAAAAGCCCCCTACCTGGCGCGCCAAATGTCGAAGTGTGTGGTCGACACTTCCCCCGGACCTGCTCTGGGCAGCCCGCGGAGGTTCTTTTTCGGAGGGGCTAGTCACTTGCGGAGAGCTCCAGCGTTAGGGACGAGTAAGGGAGAAGCTTGACACGGTGAGTTTTACGTGGTTCAGGCCGCCGGAGCGTAAAACCCTACGTCCACGGTGAGCAGAGGTGCTCGCTGTATTGCTTGTTGCTCAGAAATGGAGTCCTGAGCTTGAGGGTGAGTTATGTTTAGGGTGCGAGTTGCTAGAGTGCGAACCCTTGCTAACATTGCCTACCCGAGCCTTTTATAGTCTAAGGCTCGAGCGGCTTACAAGGGGGGCCCAGGACCCGACAGGTGGTCCCAGGGAGATTGCCTGCCGACTATCGTATCTGCAGTTGTGTCGGTAGTTGTCTCTAACAAAGGCTTCCGAGTCTTCGTTCTGCCGCCCTGCCCATGCCACAAGCTAGTCGTAGTGGTTGATGACGGCGGGGGCGGCAGGGGATGTCTTCTCGTTGTGTTTATTGGCTGGCAGGTTCTGACATGGCGCGCCAGTCCGCGATGCGACTGGGCGCAACGACACCTAACAGAGGCGTGTTCCGCGTCTTCGCTTCTTGGGAAGGCGCGGGCCTTGAATACCTTGTACGGGCAAGGTATGGTGCATCTTTATGCCTGCTGCCTACCGCGCGCGGGCAGGCAGCGCCGTCCTGCAGGCCACGTGGCGGGGCCGGAGCTCTCCTCTGAGGAGAGGGCGGTCCGGTCCCGTGGGACACGTGGAGCCTTCGGACCTCTCCCCGCGGAGGGGGGAGGTCCGGCTTCTGTCGGCCACGCGGCGGGCCCGGAGCTCTCCTCTGAGGAGAGGGAGGTTCGGCCCCGCGGGACACATGGCACCTTCGGAGCTCTCCCCGCGGAGGGGGGAGGTCCGGCTGCTGCTGGCCACGTGGCGGGCCCGGAGCTCTCCTCTGAGGAGAGGGAGGTCCGGCCCCGCTGGACACGTGGCACCTTCGGAGCTCTCCCTGCGGAGAAGGGCGAGATCCTTAGGCATTTTCCCCTGTGCGCGGGGGTACCCCATATCGAGGGTACCGACAAAATTCAACAACCAGATTATCCTAGGTATTGATTTGTTAAATCAGATTATTACAAGGGCCGAAGGGTTGAAATGCTATTTTCTAAGGTTTCTAGGGATAAATCAATAATTCCATAAATTTATACGGGCTAAAAGGTTAATTACAGAAGGTTCCAAGGGCCTATATGCAAATTCAGGGGGACCAGGGGTGGTTTGCTATTTCTCAGACTAATCCAGGGGCCAAAATGTTAAAACAGAAGGGTATGGGGTCTAATAGCCATTATTCTTTCAAATCCGCAATTACCCTACTTTCTAAGGCATTTCTACAAAGTTCTGGACCTATTTGCATTGATCTCAAAGGATCCAGAGGTTTTTTGCTAATCCTACCGCAGAAAATGGGAGATTCAACGGTGGTCGTCGTATCTAGCATCTACGGTGAGGATTTAAAACACCGAATTGGTATTCTGTGATCTAATCGGGGCCATCTACTCGGGATCGGATGGCTAGGATTAAACACACCGAAAGTGTAGGCACATTTCAATCCTGACCATCGGCGTAGAATCGAACAGCCCGGGGCCTACCTGGCCAGAACCGACCACCGACGGCCGGCTTCCGCGGTGGCGCGGCATAGCTGAAGCCTTAGACTCCGTCAGAGTTCATAGATTCCTCAACTACAAGCCATCCTACGCGCATCCAAGCAACGAAAACGCAAGAGAGACGATGTGCGAGCTCACCTAGGGGGTAGACGTGATCCGGGGAGAGCTGGAAGGAGGTCCTCATTGCGGAGGAGTGGCTACGTGGTTCGGTTCTCGTCGGATCACTGTTGAGGTCCCGTTTCCGCGTGTTCTTCGGGTTCTTTACATGCACCGGAGTGAGGCAAAGACGTTGGTGCCATTAGGAGGTGGAGGGACTAAGCGAAACTGAGAGCTCATCATGGAGAGGCGGTAATGCTCACCCGAACTCGTCGGGGTAGACACGCGAGCGGCGATCCGTGTTGAAAGAACCCCAAGAAAACTTGTTGGCATTCCTAAGAAGCGGAAAGGCGTGTTAGCTTGTTTGATTTGAGAAGAAATGAAAGGGGGCATCACGAGGGTGGCGGCTACCATGGTTGAAGCTGGTCGGAGCTTGAGCGGCGCGGTGAAGGATAGGAGCTTGTGGAGGAGGTCGAGCGTGAGCCAGTGCTCGATATTGTGATGTAGGTTGAGCCCGCGGGGTACTCGGGCACAGAGCCCCTGACGCCCGTCCACCCCGTTGTTCCGCATGGACACGAGGAGCCTTAGAGCCTCCTGCTTCCTCCATGGCGTGTTTGCCAGCGCCGCGACCACGGTCTTCATGGAGACAATGTTCTTGTGGGATATTTCGTCGAACAGCACGAGCGCGTCGTCCAGCAAGCCGAACTTGACGTACATGGAGACAAGGGCGTTGGAAATGAAGAGGCCGCCATGCGGCATGTAAGGGCCTCAGTTTTTGACACATATTTGAAGTGTTCATCACCACACCACACACCTCATTTGAAGCAAGTTGATGAACACAAATGAAGAGCAAGTAACCACAATCAACATGCTCATTAGAGAACAAACTCACATATTGCAAAAGTGGTATTCCCCACATGTGATATAGAGGGGCTGGACATATGAAAACTCCTACACATTGCTATGTCCATGCCAAGTTTCACCCAAATTCAAAACCCTTTTTGAGGTCATTTTGGGTATAGTTAGAAAGAGGGCAGTTTGAAACCTTATTCAAATTCAAACTGTTTTTATCCCATGAATTCAAAAGTGGGAGACATATTCTTATCCAGCACATTTTTGTGAGCTCACACTCCAATTTTCACTCCATTTGGAGTTGATCTTGACAGGAGCTAAGTGGGACAAATTCAAACTTTAATTGAATTCCAAACTGAACTTGTGCTGAAATTCATTCAAACCAAACCCAATTTGAATTCTAATCAATTCAAATGGCTCATGGGTGAATAATTTGAATCACCAGGGGTATTTTGGGGCTCACTGTTTACAACAGTGATTAGGAGTAAATTTCAGAGGTTAAAACCCCGGGTGGGACCCACATGTCATAGAGAGAAGGAGGGAAAACTTGCACACAAAGTCACAGCCTCGGTGGGAAATTCCACCGAGCAGCTGTTGGCTGTGCCACCGAGCAGCCACCGGCGCCACCAGCTGCTTCCCCTCCACGCGACCGGCACCGCCTCAGCCCGAGCAGGAGTCGGCTGGCTTTATCTCCTCGCGTGTGAACCCGAGCAGCGGCAGTTCTTCTCCCCGCAGCTCACTGCTCGATCGGGAAAACCAGCAAACGATCTCCTCCTTCGTTCCTGAGCTGCTAGACAGCAACCTGAGATCACCTTCTACCTCCCCAACACCAGAAACCCCGAGCTCCGACCTCCCTTGCCCGAAAACGATCGCCACCACGGCGACCTAGCCTCAGCCGAGAGTCAGGCACCCGTGGACAGCGTTCCACAGGCGTTTTCACGGTCCAGCAACAGAGGCAACAGGAGCGCGCGACCACCGTGCTGCTCTCCTCCCAGTTTGGAAGCAAACCGTGAAGAATCCACGGTGAATTCTTAGTTTTTGCTCCGGCGACCTTAAACTGAGCTTCCGGTACGGATCCTTCAAATTCTCGCTCTAAGATTCTTCTCTAGCTATAAAATCTTGCACATAGACGCTGGACTAGCCGGCGATCAAGTTCCTTTCTGCATCCGTGGCTTGAAACTGTCTAGAAGTGACGAATTTCGAGCTCGATCAAGGGTGGTCATGGCGGGCACGATTGGTCACACGGTGCCGACCGACTTGCCGCCATCTTTGAACCCTTTTGACACCTTGTCAAGCTTCCTAGAGGTACACTGATGCTGTAGGACCGTTTGTTCGAGGTGTTGGCGGGTTAGAACCCACGGTCGACGGCGCCGAACCTCAACGAGGCCGCGGCACGTCGCCGGGCTATTTCCGGTCACCGCCAGCCCGAACTGACACCACCGACGTGTTCCTCGATGTCGATAACCCCCTGGCGGCGAGTTTCAGACAATGGGAGCGCCGGCAGCGGCGAGCCGGCGAGCTCCGGGTCTGCTCCGGCGAGGGGCGGCGGCGCGGGCGCGCGGGCGCGTCGAGAGGTAGACGAAGCCGGCTGGCCCACGCGTCAGCGGCTCAAAATTTGAAATCGGGATCGGGTGTGACCGGGATCGGGTGTGCTGGCGCGCAAAGACCCTGTGGGCCGCAGTGTGCGGTCGCCTCCGCGCTTAACACGTGTCCCCGCGGGCCCCGGCAGATTTAAACTTTTCCCCCGATTTTCAGATTTCATTCAAACTTCAAATCCTCATAACTTTCGCTAGAAAGCTCCAAATCGAGTGAACCAAATTTTGTTGGATTCAGCTCTATGAGCACTTTCCAGCAAATCAAGTTTCACTTTATGAAAACCCTTATTTCTCCATAATTAATTCCTCAAAATTTAAACTTTTTGGAATTTTAACTGGAGAATCCTTTGGAGAAAAATCCTGAAATTTTGCTGGAATGTTCACCAAAATATCCTGGAACTACCATAAAAATTTCAAATCCATTTAGGCTCATTTGATCCACCTAATGGTGTGATTAGTGAAACTGTTCCAGAGAAAATAGAAAATGTTCAGAAACATTTTCAGAATTTTCTCTGAAATTATTTAGCTCATATCTTTAGCTAGGAACCTCCAAATTAAGTGAGACCAACTCCATTAGAATTCTCTGAAAATCTAATTTTCAGGAAGTCATAGTTTGTTCCATGAAAATCCTTAGAACACCCTAAAAGCCTTCAATTATGGTCAAGTACATAATTATTTGTGGAGGGCTCAAATGAGCTTTGCTGCAACTAAAACTTGACCAAGTCTCTGTTTAGGTTGTAACCAAGCCACAGTAAAAGTTTCACAGTCATAGAGTCTGTCTAGTGGGACCTATAAGCTTCACAAATTCAAACTTAATACAAATGCATTTAAATTGATACATGTACTCCTTCTATCATGTAGTCGCTAAGGTCGAGGAGGAACCCGAAGTCCTAGACTTCGTTACTCCAGAGGAACAGCTAGCGTACGACCAAGAGCAGCAAGGCAAGCCCCGGTTTGCATTAACCCTTTTACAAATTTTTACTGTTTTGAGCACTTACTTGAGTATTATGATTCTTTGCATTAGAGTCTTGTGTGGAAACCCAACTGCATAGCCAAGAAAACCATGGGTTGGGTTTAGGATTGCAAACCCCTTTAGCTACTGCAATGCTAAGATAGTGTAGGATTCGGTACAAGTCGAGTAGTTGGAACTACTCGCGAGCATAGGCTAGAGGCACTCGACTCGGGTAGAGATAGCACATGAAACACATGGCAAGAAAATGAGACCAAGCGGAGGGTAAGGGCAGCAGGACTTTGGGGCCTGTGTGCTGTAGCTCCGCTTGTGTCGATTGAGGACCAAGCCGTGTGCGGGCCTGTTGAACAAGCTAGAATAGTACCGAAGACCTACCAGCTATATGGGAACCGGGAAACTGATGTAACTCGGGTAGCTGGGTGTTGAGGCATAGCTGGTCGTTCAGAAGGTAGGTTGAGAGCTCGAGGTGTAAATCGGTTGGCGGCACTGAGATGCGCGTGCAGAGACCTCTTGCTCGGGACGATTGGACCGGTTCAACATTCGGCTAACGGGTGAAAGGTAGTTGCATACGGCGTCCGTGATGGTTGTTGTAGGCAATATCGAGTACGGGCGTACGTGACGGGTTATTCGGGTAACCCTGCAGGTGTAAATCGATTATAATCGCCGTCCCTCGCGGTCAGTGAGTACCACTTGTTCACTGTACCGTGACGTAGAAAGAACAGGCTAGTTACATGTTAAAATGTTGCTGATTGAAAGATGGACTTTGCTTGTTAATGGTTTGTTGTAGTTTAGAGCTAACTAAAGTTCCTTTCAAGTTTGGGCAAAGTACATGAGAGAAATGCGTTTCTTGTTTGATTGCGGCTCTCTCATGTGCCTTAGCGTAAGGTTCTCCACAACCTGCTGCTAAAACTTGAAAGTAAGGTTCTACTAATTAGGCGAGTCCTTGCAAATGATTTTTACCTCATGTAACACATCACCCCTCATGTAGAAGTTCCATGTTTAGGTGAGACGGGTCAGACTTGCTGAGCCTTCGTGCTCACTGCTTGTGTTTGAAGCTTTTGCAGGGTTCTATGAGGAAGGGACTCCAGAAGAGGAGACGGAACCCCAGGAGGGGAACCCCGTCGAGTGGGAGTCGTGCATGCCGCAGAGTTAGTGTGCGTGTGTGCTAGCAAGGACACGTTCAAGGGTTGAACGTGAACTTGATGCGTAGTCTACGCCCGTGAGTGTAGACTGGACTTATTTTGATGTACAAATGTTCATAAACCACTTTATGTAATAAAAGTTTTGCTTCCGCTTTGTACCTTTGAGGTGTGTTATTCGGTGCAACGCAGCACCCCTCAGCGTGATCCTGGCTCGACAAGACCGTGGGGTCGTGTCACGGCGGTCCGTAGGAAACGTGACGATGGACGGTCCGACTGTCGCAGGTTGTGGCTTGGCGAACTTAGAGCCTCACAAGATGGCAGAGGGAGATGGGGTCTGCCTAGAGGCAAAGGCGTCGAGCGGGGAGGCGGGGTCGGCGGAGTCGGCGGCCGTGGGGGAGGGCGGCGAGAGGAGGGGGCGAGGTGTGGTGGGAAGGAGGAGGCGTGGGGGAGGGAGGTCGTTAGGGCCTTGCCGCCGTGGCGGGGGCGGTCGGCGGGGAAGGAGGCGACTATGTCGGAGGAGAGGTGAACGAGGTGGAGCGCGGGTGTCGATGGCGCGGGCGTCGACGCCGAACACGGCGAACGGTGAGAGCGAGAAGAGTGCAGCGAGGGCAAGCGGGAGGGGGCGCGTCGGCCAGGGGCGCGAGTTGCAGCGGCCGCAGGGAAGAGGTGGGCGGCGGGGGAGTGGGCGCCGACGAGATCAGGGCGGCGGAGGCGCTCGGCCGCGACAGTGGGCGATGACGGGGTCAAAGAGGGAGGAAGGCACTGGAGGGGGTGGGGGGGCGGCCATGGCGGAGGGAGGAGCGCTTGTGAGGCGGGAGGCTGCGTGGGTGAGAGGCGGCGGGGGGGGGGGGGGTGTTCAGCGGAGGTGGGGCCTCGGGGTGGGTTAGGGTTAGCGGAAAAAAATCTGGGTTGGGCGAGAGTAAAAAAATGGGTGTTACGCCCATTTTCCAGCAGTTAGTTGGCTGGACTCTGACCACCAGCAACGTTGCAGGCATTGAGTGACTTTCACATCACCTTGCATGTACTCAAGTACTTGCAGCCTTGCTCACTTCTTTGTTGCAGCCGCACCACTGGACAAGTAGCTCACTAGCACCACTCATGCACACATGCACCATAATTATTTTACTCAAACACACTAACAAGATTAGACCGCGGAGAGTCTACTTGAGGCCCGGGTTCGTCCCTGATGTTACCTTGTTTTTTGCTTTCCACATTCGTCATTCCTCATGGAATTCATGGCAGCTCGACTTCAACTCCACGCGCGTTTGAAGTCTTGATACAGCAGAAACCTCGAACTCGGCAACCGGCTTGGTTCAAAGGCTAGGGAGTACACAAACTTCATTTTTTTTCAAAACACCGTTTTCGGCTTGTATTATAAGAGGAGAAGAGATTTACACAAATAAGCAGTACATGGCTAGCAGAATAAGCTAGAGAAGAAAATTGCTAAAAAGGAAATACAACCAAGAGCAACCAGTCTTAACAAGTAAATGCTCGGCCGTCCTGCCTGTGAGCCCAAGGATGAACAAATATTTACATCACGCCAAACCCCACAGCTGAAGCTCATTTTTTTATCAACTGCACTATCTTCATAGGTGTACTTTCCTGTGCTTCAAAAACGCGCGCATTATGTTCCCTCCAAATTGCCCATATACAAACTTCATTCGAGAGCACGATAATATGTCACGCGACTTTTCCATGCTTAAGCATTACCCAGATTGCTTCGAAGTACAGCAGCTGATCCACATGCGCCAGATACCTTGCTTCGTGATCTGGCCGGATTCAACGTATAGCTGCTCCCATCGCGAGATCCGTCGTCGCATTCTTACGAGTACCGTCGACGACGCACTTGCTGTCTCGTACCGTACAATGCTCTATTCTTACGGTACGGTCACGTGCACTTCCAACGTCGTCTCAGTTCGCCAATGTACCGTCGTGCCCATAATTGGGAAATCTTCGCTGCCGAATCACCCGTTCCGATCAAAAACAGGTTCTCGAGTCTTGTAACGAGTATATGGCGTGACAGGCCGGTAATTTGAACATGGGTGCCGAGTTCAAGATCTTGCACCACGGAGCAGGAAGCGACATCACAAATCTAGCGTCATTTGGACCCGGAATCGCCTATAAATTCGATGTTAGAGAACCAGTTCTGGCAATCAAGTCATAGCGTGTCTCATCTCTCCCGAATCGAGCTGGAAATTTGGATCTTGCAATAAAGTGGAAACCATCTGGTTTGTAGTTGTGCGCTGAACAAATGGCCTCTCATAGCAGCAACGTGGCCATTTCGGAGATGCTAACGCCTATGGTAGCTTTGATCCTCCTGTGCCTGGCGCGGCAGTCGCTATGCGAGCGCCGGGAGCTCGAGCTGGATGAGGCCCCGCCCCCCGAGAATCTGAAATACCACGGCGGACCCGTCCTCCACGGCGACATCCCCGTGTACATCGTCTTGTACGGCACGTTCAAGCCGGAGCAGAAGGCCATCGTCGTCGACTTCGTCGAGTCGCTGACGTCCAAGCCCGCGGCCTCGACGCCCTCGGTCGCGCAGTGGTGGAGCACCATCTACAAGGCGTACCTGTCCAACGCCACGGCGGGCGGCGCCGGCGACGACACGCGCGTCCTCCTCGACAGCCAGGTCGCCGACGAGAGGTACTCCCTCGGCAAGGCCCTGACGCTGGCCCAGGTGAGCCAGCTCGCGGCCGGGGCGCGGCCGAAGAAAGGCGGCCTGGTGCTGGTGCTCACGGACGCGGACGTGGTCGTCGAGGGCTTCTGCAGCGTCCGCTGCGGCCAGCACGGCGCAGACGCGGGCGCCGGGTGGGCCTACGCGTGGACGGGCGACGCCGCGAGCCAGTGCCCCGGGCAGTGCACGTGGCCGTTCGCCAAGCCCTCGTACGGGCCGCAGGACAAGCCTCTGGGCGCGCCCAACGGCGACGTCGGCGTCGACGGCCTGATGGTGACGCTCGCCAGCATGTTCGCCGGCGCGGTGACCAACCCGTTCCGCGACGCCTACTACCAGGGCGAGAGGGACGCCGCGCTCGAGGCGTGTACCGCGTGCGCCGGGGTGTTCGGCAGCGGCTCGTTCCCCGGGTACGCCGGGAACGTGCTCGTCGACAAGGACAACGGAGGCAGCTACAACGCCGTCGGCGCCGGTGGCCACAAGTACCTGCTCCCTGCTATCTACAACCCGGTGAAGACTGGTTGCTATACCTCGGTGTAGGGCGCAGATGGGTAGCGAATCGTGTGCACCGGAGGTGTAAATATACAATATTATTATTTTGATTTGTTGTGCATCATGCTTATGCGGGAATAAAGCATACGACGGTTTTCAAAGAAACTTCTTGTTTTGCGAGGCAAGAGAGCTTACACTACACAGCGACAGGGGCTCCGCAATCAACAATTACAAAGGGCTCCCTAGAGCCAGTGAAAAAAAAAACGTCTGAAAAATCCAATGAAAGTCACCGAATTCAGTTTTACCAGTCAAGGTCGGTATTCAGTTTTCCTGACCGGTTTCAGCCGTTATTGATAAAATTTGTTTATTTTGGTCATTTTCATAAAAATAGAGATTTTCAGTTCGAAACTTGACGATTTTCAATCTTACTGATTCACTGCCTGGAGCTAGGGACCCCTACACGCTGGCACGGAGGTATCAACAACTTTGTGTCATATTCACTCTGTTCTGATTTTGGAAAATTGAATCAGAATAGAGGGAGTACTTGGCTAGCTTAATACTGTTGGAATCTAAGACGTCCTCTAAAACTAAAGTTTTTCTCTGTGGTATATACACAAGGGAGTTACTCTTACGAATGATAACTTAGCCAGAAGGAGTTGGCAGGACAACGAGAAGTATTGCTTTTGCAACTGAACACGACGATACAACATCTGTTCTTTGGCTTCAACTTTGCTAAGTTCATATGGAGGATTGTAAAAATTACCTTCGGTACGAAACCTCAAACAAACGTTTGTACTGCAACCGGAGGTATGTGGCGTCGGTTGATCGGGCTCCCGGCCGGTATGCCAACTAGCTAGCTGGCGCTGTTCTCTCTACACGAGGCGCGCCGGCCGCGCGGACACGGCGGCGAGCGAGCTTGTCACGCCGGCTGGGGGAGCACCGACCCTGCACCCCGGCGACGCCGTAGTAGGCACTGGGCGGGGCTGCTTATCGCGTCGCGCTCCCGCCATGAGTACGTGCGCGCGCGCGTCTATGCTCGGCTCCCCCGCACGTTCTGCAGGGCAGCAGGGGATCGATGGCCGGCTGGCCCTGGACTGCTAAGGAGATCTCCCGAGATCTCCTTGTCCCGCGCGTACGTAGAGTGCCGATGCACTTTGCTGCAAGTTCCATCCACTCCGTTTCGTAGAATGAAATCCTCTTCGTTGCATGCAGACAGCTTCACAGAGAGGCAACTGCACATATGGGGAGTGTGCGTACCAGATCGAGATCACGCTGCTGGTTCTTTACAGGGCACGATATTGGTGCGTAGAATCGTGAGTCATCTAGGGATGAAAACGGTCGGAAACGGTCGGAAAATTAGTTAAATCGTTTTTATTTTCATATATAATTTCCGGAAACGGAGTCGGAATCGGTACCATCGGAAATGGATATGATATCGGAAATTTTGGAAATATCGGAAACGGATATATCGGACCGGAAACCTATCGATATCGGAACGGTTACGATTTGTTCTTCCGGAAACAACACCCTAACTTCACTCTAGTAACCATAACAAAATAATAATAAGTAATGCAAGTAAAATATAATCATTCATGGCATGCACCCTCATCCATATGTAGCACATACAATAAAGTTCACTAAAAATAAAATATTGTGTCATACATCCATATCACGACCACAAATATAATTAAAAATAATATTAACCACCTAGCTCCTCACTTTCATCCATCACATCTGGATCACTTTCTACGTCCTCATCCTTCAAGAACAAAACAAAAGGATAAATAAAACAGCGGGCAGAGGGCCTTTGGACTTCGGGCAGAGGGAAGAGCACTAGAGCAGAGGCCAGCGGGCAGAGGCCTGGCGGCTGGCGCTGGCGGAGTGGCGGTGGAGCGTGGAGGCGGGAAGAGCCGAAGAGGCCTGGCGCTGGCGGTGGTCCTGGTGGAGCGTGGAGGCGGGCAGAGGCCTGGCACTAGAGCTGGAGGCGTCAGGCGGGCACGCGGGTGGCGGTGGGCGGTGGCGGCTGGAGCGGGACTGCGGCTGCGGGAGGCGGGCAGGCGGCTGGCAGGGACTGGAGGCTGGAGCGGCTGGGGCGTGCAGGGCGAGAGCTGGGCCTGACCTAGGCGCGCTGGCCGCTGGGTTGGGCTGTAAATGAGCCAAGCTAATTGGGCAGAGTCAGAAATTAATCGGAAATTGTTCAGAAATTTCCGAACAAATTCGGAATTCTGACAATTTGGTCAGAAATCTGGCCAAATCATTTCCGTTCCGATTTCCGAATTTTAATTTCCGATTTCCGACTCATTTCCAAAAATTACCGACTGAAACGGAAAACGGTTCAGAAACTTTCGGAAACGGTTTCGGATGATTCGGAAAATTATCATCCGTTTTTCACCCCTAGAGTCATCTGAACATCGCCATGCCATGCATGGCCTATAAATTGGGCGTTGGTGATAGAGAGCTGCTCATCAGCGGTGCCAATCGCCTATATATACATCCCCAGTTAAAAATCAAATACTTGGTAGCGCTGTTGACGAGACTCATATCTAGGTGCATCTGATGGATTCTTGCAACCAGATCCATGCAAAGAGGCTACTGATGGTAGTGACACTGGTCCTGCTAAGCCTTTCGCGGCTCTCTTTGGGCGCACCACGCCTGCCGGGTCTGACGGAGACCCAGCTCGGAGACGAGCAGCTGTCGTACCACGGCGGCGCCGTGCTCCACGGCAACATCAAAGTGTTTGTCACGCCGGTACCTGCAAGAGTAACCAAGTTTACTCCCGTGTCTACCAGGATCGAAGTTCAAACATACACAAGACAAATTAAGAGTAGAAGTATCATAATAATTAAGACAAGTGCGGCGAGTATATCATCTGATACATGAAATACCTCATGGACTCAAAAGAAGAGTACATATAGCAGAGGAAATCTAATGCGGGGCTCCACAGGCGCCGTCCGGCGGTACGCCAGTCTAGTACTGCGCGTCGGGGTCAAAGCCGTCATCCACGTCATCCTCAGCAACCTCTTCGTGTCCTGAGTAGCAGAAGAAAACGAGAAAAGAGAAACGCCTGAGTACATAAAGTACTCAGCAAGTGTGGGAATATATACATGTTACAAGGCAAGAATCAAGGAGGGTCAAACACGGCTCATGCACTAAGCATCCTGCTCTTGATTAAGCATTCTATTTACTAGGTGAATATCCCAACCATCCCGACCAAGTATCTAAGTATCTCCAGGTCCAACTGTTACCATCTTCCAAAACCGCCAACCACCTCCCGAACCATGCTAATCATGAGAGAGTTACTAGCCCGCTCTTGATCGTGAGCACGACTGTCTCGACAGTTTTGACTCTGTGGAGTTTATACCACTTTACCCACAAGTCGTGATTCCGTCCCCTATTGCCAGGTGGACTAAATCCTCCCTTTTGCCTATAGTACCTAGCCGCATTTTACACTTCCTATGATGTGCGCCCAATAGATCACGATGAGACATTTACAAAGGGAATCCCGACTAGCATGAGTCCACTGAGGTTTTACCCCTGCGGCATCCTAGAGTCCATTTTACCTCTGCCGTAGTGGCCCCCTCTTGAGCCTTGCGGATCTCAGGTCAGTCCCGTCGACTCTCATTCCCCGCACCTACCAAACACTCACACTACATCGGGGATACACCTAATTACTTGGTCATTCTGTCTCATACCAGTTCTTGTGGTGGCACGGTGTAAACTAGTTCACGAAGTCCCACAAACCGGTCCTTGCAATCTACGCAGGCACTAACCACCAGTCTGAGTCTTGTGCACACGGCACCAACCGCGTACCAACCAGCCTCCTAGATTCCTATCACTATTCTCCACATATATAGCACCACAACAACATTCTCAATGATCATGATAATAAAATTAATGTAAATTACTCCCATCCCATCATCTAAGCAAGGCTAAGCATAAATAAACGACAAAAAGTAAATCCCAATCCATCCCTTATCCAGGCTATAAGGAAAATATGGAAATTATAGTAAACATCCTAGCATGGGATTCAAATTAAAGACTTGCATGCAATTTCTAACTAAAATTCCTAAATAGGAGCAAAGAAAGGACACTTGCCTCTCGAAAAGTGTTGTTGCTCAGGGTCTTCAAAGTCTTGGGCTTGTAGGTCGAACGTCGGCTTGGGGGCTGATTGTATCCATAACATAACATGTGCAAAAACAAATAACAACAAATCAGTAAGAAAACATCTCCAACCACAAGAAATCATGGTGGTTAGATTTCATTTAAGTAAATCTTACACGTTTTCTTGCCCTAGTTCATAATTACCAATTAGTCACCAGTTCTAAATCATTTTTACTGGGAGAAGAAACTTTTATTTCTTTTTATGATGAGTTTACTCTAATGAAACTTTTATGAGAGTGTGTATTACAAAAATAAAGGTTATTAGGGTCATAAATACCACTTCAATATGTTAGGTAGGTGTTTTTGTAAATTTTACACTAACAGGGATGTCCATGCATAAATTTAGCAACTGAACATTTATTAAAATACAATTCTAGCACTTCTACAGGGTTATTTTTGTCCTTTTTAGCAAGTTAACAGGGGCTAAAATAAAGTAGCAACACTATACAAGGGTTAGAAAGTAGTTTAAGCAGGCTTTAGGGATTGTTTGGGTAATAAAAAATGGAGTGTATCAGAGTGAAATGTAGTGAAAAATGAACTAATTTTTACTCTAATCCCAATCAATCCACTTCAAATGGAGAGTATTTAGTTGTATCCAAACAAGCCCTTAGGGGGTTTTTGGGTAATTACAGAACTACCTAGGGGTTCATTTGCAATATTACAGCTGGTTGTACAGATTAGAATGTCAATTCAGCTTGTCCTAGGGTGCTGGGTGTAAAATCAGCACTAAAACAGGGCTAAATTGTGAAATCAGCATGAACATGGGCTTATTTGCTAAATGGCAGCAAGGTGCAGGGGGTTAAAATGTCATTTCAGATTAACCTAAGGTGTTTTGTGCAATTACAGCAGGTTTGGGGGTGTTTTATGAATTTACAGATTAATACAGGGGTTGGATGATCAATTTCAGAATTTTCCTAGGGTTGAAACATTAATACAGAGGGCTCTAGGGGCTTACGTGTAACTTTAGAGGGTCCAGTGTTCATTTGAGAAATTTTCCAAACTGATCCAGGGGGAAAAATACTAAAATAGGAGGTCACAGGGGTCTACCAGCTATCGTACAACGAATTTCCTAATTACTCTAGTGTCCGGTGTCAGATTCACATAATCCAGGGGTTGTTCTTGTGGATCCGAAAAATCCAGGAGGTTATGCGCAAAAATGGCCACGGGTAAAGAGGGTTTAAATGTGAACCCTTGGATCTGATCTGGGCGGCGGTGATTTTATGCAGCGAAGGGGTACCGAGCTCTCTAATATGAGCCGTTGGCTGAGATCGAACAGCTCGGGTAGACCCCGGCCGATCCTGGCCGCCGGCGGCGAGCTCGAGCGGCGGCACGCCATAAATTTGGCCCTAGAGCTCGCCGGAGTTATGGATCTATGCCTACGAGCTTACCTATACGTAGCTACGTACCGGAAAAGGAAGAGGATAGTTGGGAGGACTCACCAAACACACAGGAATATAATCAATTAACGATGGCCGAAAACCATCGTTAATAAAGGCTAAACCATCGTGAATAAGTTATTCATGACGGGGTAGCCCTATTGACACGACCCCACGGTCTTGTCGAGCCAAGATCACGCTGAGGGGTACTGCGTTGCACAGCACCAGATAACACACGCCAAAGGTACAAAGCGGAAGCGAAATTTTATTACATAAACAAGTTTATGAACATGTTTACATCAAAATAAGTTCAGTCTACACTAACGGGCGTAGACTAAGCATCAAGTGCACGTTCAGCCCTTGAACGTGTCCTTGCTAGCACACACACGTACACTAACTCTGCGGCGTGCACGACTCCCACTCGACGGGGTTCCCCTCCTAGGGTTCCGTCTCTTCCTAGGGAGTCCCTTCCTCATAGAACCCTGCAAAAGCTTCAAACACAAGCAGTGAGTACGAAGGCTCAGCAAGTCTGACCCGTCTCACCTAAACATGGAACTTCTACATGAGGGGTGATGGGTTACATGAGGTAAAAATCATTTGCAAGGACTCGCCTAATTAGTGGAACCTTACTTTCAAGTTTTAGCAGCAGTTTGTGGAGAACCTTACGCTAAGGCACATGAGAGAGCCGCAATCAAACAAGAAACGCATTTCTCTCATGTACTTTGCCCAAAGTTGAAATGAACTTTAGTTAGCTCTAAACTACAGCAAATCATTAGCAATCAGAGTCCATCTTTCAATCAGCAACATTTTAACATGTAACTAGCCTGTTCTTTCTACGTCACGGTACAGTGAACAAGTGGTACTCACTGACCGCGAGGGATGGTGATTATAATCGATTTACACCTGCAGGGTTACCCGAACAACCCGTCACATACACCCGTACTCGATGTTGCCTACAACAACCATCACGGACGCCGTACGCAACTACCTTTCACCCGTCAGCCAAATATTGAACCGGTCCCATCGTCCCGAGCAAGAGGTCTCTGCACACGCATCTCAGTGCCGCCAGCCGATTTACACCTCAAGCTCTCAACCTACCCTCTGAACGACGGGCAATGCCTCAATACCCAGCTACCCGAGTTACATCGGTTTCCCGGTTCCCATATAGCAGGTAGGTCTTCGGTACTGTTCTAGCTTGTTCAACAGACCCACACACGGCTCGTTCCTCAATCGACACAAGCGGAGCTACAACACACAGGCCCCAAAGTCCTGCTGCCCTTACCCTCCGCTTGGTCTCATTTTCTTGCCATGTGTTTCATGTGCTATCACTACCCGAGTCGAGTGCCTCTAGCCTATGCTCGCGAGTAGTTCCAACTACTCGGCTTGTACCGAATCCTACTCTATCTTAGCAATGCAGTAGCTAACGGGGCTTGCAATCCTAAACCCAACCCATGGTTTTCTTGGCTATGCAGTTGGGTTTCCACACAAGACTCTAATGCAAAGTATAATAATACTCAAGTAAGTGCTCAAAACAATAAAAATTTGTAAAAACGGTTAATGCAAACCGGGGCTTGCCTTGCTGCTCTTGGTCGTAGGCTAACTGCTCCTCCGGAGTAACGAAGTCTAGGACTTCGGGTTCCTCCTCGACCTTAGTGACTACATGTTAGAAGAAACATATGTATCAATTTAAATGTGTTTGTATTAAGTTTTAAACTTGTGAAGCTTATAAGTCCCACTAGACGGACTCTATGAATGTGAAACTTTTACTGTGGCTTGGTTACAACCTAAATAGAGACTTGGTCAAGTTTTAGTTGCAGCAAAGCTCATTTGAGCCCTTCACAATTAATTATGTCCTTGACCTTAATTGGAACTCTTAGGGTGCTCTAAGGATTTTCATGAAACAAACTATGACTTTCTGAAAACTAGATTTTCAGAGGGTTCTAATGGAGTTGGTCTCACTTAATTTGGAAGTTCCTAACTAAAGATATGAGCTAAACAATTTCAGAGAAAATTCTGAAAATGTTTCTGAACATTTTCTATTTTCTCTGGAACAGTTTCACTAATCACACCATTAGGCGGATTAAATGAGCTCAAATGGGTCTGAAATTTTTATGGTAGTTCAGGGATATTTTGGTGAACATCCCAGCAAAATTTCAGGATTTTCCTCCAAAGGATTCTCCAGTTAAAATTCCTAACAGTTTAAATTTTGAGGAATTAACTCTGGAGAATTAAGGGTTTTCATGAAGTGAAACTTGATCTGCTGAGAAGTGCTCAAAGAGCTGAATCCAACAAAATTTGTTTCACTCAATTTGGAGCTTTCTAGCCAAAGTTATGAGGATTTGAAGTTTGGAAGAATTCTGAAAATTGGGGAAAAAGTTTAAACTCTCGGGGCCCGCGGGGACACATGTCGGGCGCGGAGGTGTCCGGCACACCGGAGATACGACACGTGTCGAGCGCGGAGGTGTCCGGCACACCGGAGCTCACAGGGTATTTGCGCGCCAGCACAGCCGATCCCCGGCCACACCCGATCCCGATTTAAATTCTTCAGCCGCTGATACGTGGGCCAGCCGGCTTCGTCTTCCTTCCGCCGTTCTCTCGTGCCCGCGCCGCCGACCTCGCCGGAGCAGACTCGGGGCTCGCCGGCTCGTTGCTGCCGGACCTCCCATGGTCTGAAACTCGCCGCCAGGGGGTTGTCGACGTCGAGGAACACGTCGGTGGTGTCAGGTCGGGCTGGGGGTGACCGGAAATAGCTCGGCGACGTGCCGCGGCCTTGGTTGAGGTTCGGAACCGTCGACCGTGGTTTCTAAACCCGCCAACACCTCAAACAAACGGCCCTACAGCATCAGTGTACCTCTAGGAAGCTCGACAAGGTGTCAAAAGGGTTCAGGGATGGCGGCAAGTCGGTCGGCACCGTGTGACCGATTGTGCCCGCCATGACCGCCCTTGATCGAGCTCGAAATTCGTCACTCCTAGACAGTTTCACGCTACGGATGCAGAAAAGAACTTGATCGCCGGCTAGTCCAGCGTCTATGTGCAAGATTTGATGACCTCCGAAAGATCATAGAGCGAGAATTTAAAGAAACAGTACCGGAAGCTCGGGTTACGGTCGCCGGAGCAAAACTAGAAATTCTCTGTGGATTCTTCACGGTTTGCTTCCAAACTTGGAGGAGAGCAGCACGGTGGTAGCGCGCTCCTGTTGCCTCTCTTGCTGGACCGTGTAAACGCCTGTGGAACGCTGTCCACGGGCGCCTGACCTTTGGCTGTGGTTGAGTCGCCGCCGTGGCGATCGCTCTTGGGCAAAGGAGGTCGGAACTCGGGGTTTCTGGTGTTGGGGAGGTGGAGTGCGACCTCAGGTGGCTGTCTAGCAGCTCAGGGATGAAGGAGGAGATGGTTTTGCTGGTTTTCCCGATTGAGCAGAGAGCTGCGGCGAGAAACAATACCGCTGCTCGGGTTTGCCCGCGAGAAGATAAAGCCGGCCGACTCCTGCTTGGTGGAGGCGGTGCTGGTCGCATGGGGGCGCGAGCGAGCCGCCCTGGGCGCCAGCGCGCGGAGAGGGGAAGCAGCTGGTGGCGCCGGTAGCTGCTCGGTGGCACAGCCGACAGCTGCTCGGTGGAATTTCCCACCGAGGCTGTGACTTTGTGTGCAAGTTTTGCCTCCTTCTCTCTATGACATGTGGGTCCCACCCGGGGTTTTAACCTCTGAAATTTACTCCTAGTCACTGTTGTAAACAGTGAGCCCCATAATACCCCTGGTGATTCAAATTATTCACCCCTGAGCCATTTGAATTGAATAGAATTCAAACTGGGTTTGGTTTGAGTGAATTTCAGCACAAGTTCAGTTTGAAATTCAAATAAAGTTTGAATTTCCCCCACTTAGCTCATGTCAAGATCAACTCCAAATGGAGTGAAAATTGGTGTGTGAGCTCACAAAAATGTGCTGAATAAGAATATGCCTCCCATTTTTAAATTCATGGGATAAAAACAGTTTGAATTTGAATATGGTTTCAAACTGCCCTCTTTCTAACTATACCCAAAATGACCTCAAAAAGGTTTTGAATTTGGGTGAAACTTGGCATGGACATCCTTAGCAAAGTGTAGGAGTTTTCATATGTCCAGCCCACCTATATCACACGTGGGAAATACCACTTTTGCAATGTGTGAGTTTGTTCTCTAATGAGTATGTTGATGGTGGTTACTTGCTCTTCATTTGTGTTCATCATCTCTCCTCAAATGAGGTGTGTGTGTATGGTGATGAACACTTCAATTCTGTGTCAAAAACTGAGGCCCTTACATTCCTCCCCCTTAAAAGAATCTCGTCCCGAGATTATAAGGTGAAAATGAGAGAGAGGACGGTGGAAAATTACCGGATATGCGACGTGAAAAAGTCGGGGTAGTTAGCGCGAAGAAATTCTTCGCTCTCCCATGTCGCTTCGTCCATGGAGTGATTACTCCATAGAACCTTGTAGAACCACAACGTACGGTTGCGTGTGGTTCGGGCCTTTTCATCGATAACCTGCACCGGTTCCTCCCGATAAGTGAGATCCGGTTGCAGCTCTTCAATATCCTCCAGCTGAACGGTAGTTGATAGCTTAAGACACTTCCTCAGCTGGGCAATGTGAAAGACGTCGTGCACACCGGAAAGTGCCTCTGGTAATTTCAGCCGGTATGCCACTGATCCACATCTTTCGGTAATCTGGAATGGACCGATGAATCGGGGTGCCACCTTTCCTCTCACACCAAATCTGTTTACGCCCTTCATTGGAGACACCCGTAGGTATACGTGATCTCCAACTTCGAATTGTAACGGGCGCCTTCTCCGGTCCGCATACTGTTTTTGACGGGATTGGGCGGCTTTTAGGTTCGCTTGAATCAGTCGAACCTGCTCTTCCGCGTTGTTGACAAGGTCAATCCCGAAGGTAACCCTTTCGCCAGACTCACACTAATTCAATGGTGTGCGGCATTTCCTCCCGTATAGCGCCTCATAGGGCGCCATCTTGATGCTGGATTGGTACCCATTGTTGTACGGGAACTCGGCTAACGGCAAGTGATCATCCCAATTCTTGCCGTGGTTGATAGCGCAAGCTCGTAGCATGTCTTCTAAGATCTGGTTTACCCGCTCGGTTTGTCCATCCGTCTGCGGGTGGTAGGCTGAACTACGGATCAGCTTCGTCCCCAAGGCAGCGTGCAGCTGCTCCCAAAAACGGGTCACAAATAAAGTGCCCCGATCCGCTATGATAGTACGGGGTACGCCGTACAAGCATAGGATCCGTGAGATGTACAGTTCAGCGTACTTCTTGGCATTGTAGTTGGTGTTGACCGGGATGAAATGGGCAACTTTGGTGAGCCGATCGACGATCACCCACACAGAATCATGTTTCTGCAAGGTGGTGGGTAAACCGACGATGAAATCCATGCTCACGTCCTCCCACTTCCAAGCAGGAACGCCCAGTGGTTGTAGCAGTCCCGGTTTCCGCATGTGGTCTGCCTTCACCCTTCGACATGTATCACACTCGGACACGTATTATGCAGTCTCTCGCTTCATCCGTGTCCACCAAAACTTGCTTCTGAGTTCTTGATACATCTTGTTGCTGCCGGGGTGAATAGAAAACTTTGATAAGTGAGCCTCATCAAAGATTTTCTTCCGTAATTCTGGGTTATGGGGTACGACAATCCGGTTCTTGAACCATAGGATGCCGTCTCCGTCCTTCCGGAAACATTTCAGCTCCCCACTGTCTACACGTCTCCGCAAATGTGACATGCCCTTGTCATTCTTCTGGGCTGCCGCTATCTCTTCACGGATGGTGGGAATCAAAGCTAGGTTGTAGAGAGCTCCGTGTAGAATTATATGTAATGGTGGTTCGCTCTCTCCCAACGGTGTGATGGTCAGATTGTTGACGTGTGACTTGCGGCTCAGCGCATCTGCCACTACGTTTGCCTTGCCCGGATGATAATGAATCTCTATTTCATAATCCTTTATCAGTTCTAACCATCTTCGTTGCCTCATGTTCAGCTCTTTCTGAGTGAATATGTACTTGAGGCTTTTGTGGTCGGTATATAAATGTACGAGGTTACCGAGTAGGTAGTGCCTCCACATTTTTAGTGCAAGCACCACGGCAGCGAGCTCCAAGTCGTGGGGTGGATAATTCTGCTCATGGTTTCTAAGCTGCCATGATCCATACGCGACCACTCTTCGGTCTTGCATCAGCACACATCCGAGCCCAATGCCGGATGCATCGCAGTACACATCGAACGGTTTTGTTGTGTCTGGCTGCGCCAAAACCGGTGCTGATGTAAGGTGCTTAACTAAAGCCTTGAATGCTGCTTCACATGTTGGACTCCAAACATATTTGGTAGCCTTCTTCAGCAGCTCTGTCATTGGCTTGGCAATCTTCGAGAAGTTCGGAATGAACCTCCGATAATATCCCGCGAGTCCGAGGAAACTCCGTACCTCGTGAACAGTTCTCGGGCATTTCCAATTCAGTACTTGAGTGATCTTACTCGGGTCTACAGCGATACCCTCCGCTGAGATGATATGCCCGAGGAAAGGCACTTGCGATATCCAAAACTCGCATTTGCTGAATTTTGCGTATAACTTGTGATCCCGCAGCCGTTGCAAGACTATACACAGATGCTTCTTGTGATCTTCCTCCGACTTGGAATATACTAGGATGTCATCGATGAAGACCACGACAAACTTATCCAGCTCCGGCATGAATACCGAGTTCATCAAGTACATGAAGTGAGCTGGAGCATTGGTGAGGCCGAAGGACATGACCAGGTAATCATAAAGTCCGTACCTCGTCGAGAAAGCCGTCTTCGGAATGTCCTCAGCCCTTATCTTAATCTGATGGTACCCGGATCTTAAGTCCATCTTGGAAAAGATCTTTGCTTCGACCAACTGATCAAACAACATGTCGATCCGTGGCAACGGGTACTTGTTCTTGATGGTTACGGCATTTAATGGACGATAGTCCATGCAAAGCCGCAACGTCTCATCCTTCTTCTTCACAAACAATGCTGAACATCCCCATGGTGAGGAGCTCGGCCTAATAAAACCCTTCTCCCATCCCGGGTTCTCCCATTGCTGGAATGCCTATGACCACCGGTATGCCCAATACCGGAGGTACGAGGTCCTGCAAAGCATGCACCTCGTCCATAGCCTGGTTGTAATCTTCTTCCCAGCCTTGCCCTTCCTCAATAGTGTCGTCTTGCTCTTGAGCAAGGTCCTTGTTCTGCTGGATCAGATTCTGTACCAGTTCTTGTAATGCCGCGATGTCAACACGGCTCTTTTTCCTTGCCTTCTTCAGACGACGCAACTGATTGTGTTGTTCATTCAGTCGCTTGATCGTCGGGAGGAGTACGTTGCGGAGTGCGCTGTGAGCACTCTCGAAATGGTCTCCACGGCTCGTGCTCTCCTTGAGTTTTGTGGCGAGATGCTCTGTATGAACAGCTTGGCTGTCCATCACGGTGTTTCCCGCCCTCATCTGGAGGCTAAGATTTGCCTCCGCGAGGTTGTACCTTGGGCAACTCGGATCTGTTGCCTCTAGGTACCTCTCTTCCCACACATGCTGAGCCCGTCCCTCCACCGGAACGAGCGCGTATGGAGTGCCCTCCATAGCCTGCAAGTGCAGTTGGCAGAAACGTGACATGGTGTCACGGGCTGCCACTTGCCACATCCCTTCCGGTTGTCTTCCTCTCACCGTGACGGTGAACGGCACCCAACCGGGTGGCGTAGGTCCTGCAGGGACTTCGACATGGATCGTCCACGTCTTGTTCCCCTCTTCGCCTTCTTTCTTGGCGAAGTATTGCGGCATCTGGTTGTACCCAAAATATTGGAGCATTTGCCACAATGCTTCCGGGTAGCCGCTACGGTGAGAACAGTGGGACATCACCCACCTGTTCTCCAACTTCTTATCTGCTGTCATCTGTAAAAATATATTTGAGAAATGTCAAATATTTATTTAAACAGTAAACCTCTGTGTTATAACATAAGACATGTCATTGAACCCATAAAACTTGGAAACATAGTTCAAATTTTAGACAAATTTGACTGCTGATCTGCTGTTCCCATGACAGCCCTGACCAGTTTCCATTTCAACCTGAACTAGGCCATGTTAAAGGCAAAACAAATTCTGGAGTTCAACATCAAAGTTAAAGTTAACTTCAATAGCTTTCCAGAAAATATTTGCTTGGCCTAAGATCTGTCCTGGTTCAAAAGTTATGAGATGTCAAAGTTAACAGAATTTCTGGAAACAATTGGACAGCACCTCCCTGCTTTAGGTACTGATTTAATCCAAGAATTCCAGTTAATTATGTTCCTAATCTGTCAAAACTTTATGTTACAAAGTTGTAACCTATCTCATAAGCTTTCCAGAACTACCTCATTTTCTATTTTTGGATTTTTATGCAGGAAGTTATGCTTAATTTACAGAGAGTCTTTACTCTGTCTTGTTTTCTGGACAGTTTCAACTCTACTGCATTTTTCGAGTGGTTAAGGGATGAAACACCTCTGGACCTAGACAGAAGAGTTGTAAATCTCTTCCAAAGCTTTCCAGAAATGTATCATATGACCCCAATCTCGAAAGAACTCAACCTCTAACCTCTGGTTAACTTCAGCCTTAATTCAGCTGGAAACAGAGTGCTCTGTCCTTAACAACCTATAAGTTAAAAACTTGTTAACTTTGAATATCTTGTTCAAGGGAAGGAGTTACATCAAGTTTTACTACTTTAGATTAAAACCTTCAAGTTTTAAATGAAGTTGTTCATTTAATGGGGTGTGACGTCGATGCGTCACCAGATTATGTCGGTACTACGTCCTCACAAAGAAAAACCTATACCGGACTTAGCCGGCTTCGTTAATTCAGTGGCACTAAACGTCACTCGCACACGGATGCTACACGTCTACCTTTTCGTGGTCAGGCTACCGGCAGAAACTCAAACAATCGTCAGACTCGGCTGCACACCGAGCCCGGAATCCATACAGTTCGTACACCCGGCCGTCATCACTCGCCCGGATGTTCTCAAGACAACCACGCCTTGAGCTACGTGTTCACATTTCAGACCACGTGACAGGGTCTCCCAAGTTGCACCACGCACGCCAGGGATAGACGTTGCTCGAATACCCCAAACGACATGAAGAGTTGTAGAGGATATCAAAGCGGGTCGGGTTACCTGCCACCCGTGGGGCTCCACCCTTCAGCTTGTGCGCACTGGTGGACAGCGCTCACGTGTACCCCCCAAGACATAAACGTCCCGAGATACACGATTTTCCGACATAACAAATATGTTAATATGCCACTTTCTATATGCTAATAACATCCTTATACGGGCTACTAACTCGTTCCTCACTGGATTTTTGAAAAAAAATGACCTTTGTACTGTGTTACACCTCAAGCGAGCTCTGATACCAGCGCTGACACGACCCCACGGTCTTGTCGAGCCAGGATCACGCTGAGGGGTACAGCGTTGCACAGCACCGGATAACACACGTCAAAGGTACAAAGCGGAAGTGAAATTTTGTTACATAAACAAGTTTATGAACATGTTTACATCAAAATAAGTTCAGTCTACACTCACGGGCGTAGACTAAGCATCAAGTGCACGTTCAGCCCTTGAACGTGTCCTTGCTAGCACACACACGTACACTAACTCTGCGGCGTGCACGACTCCCACTCGACGGGGTTCCCCTCCTGGGGTTTCGTCTCTTCCTCGGGAGTCCCTTCCTCATAGAACCCTGCAAAAGCTTCAAACACAAGTAGTGAGCACGAAGGCTCAGCAAGTCTGACTCGTCTCACCTAAACATGGAACTTCTACATGAGGGGTGATGGGTTACATGAGGTAAAAATCATTTGCAAGGACTCGCCTAATTAGTGGAACCTTACTTTCAAGTTTTAGCAGCAGTTTGTGGAGAACCTTACGCTAAGGCACATGAGAGAGCCACAATCAAACAAGAAACGCATTTCTCTCATGTACTTTGCCCAAAGTTGAAATGAAATTTAGTTAGCTCTAAACTACAGCAAATCATTAGCAATCAGAGTCCATCTTTCAATCAGCAACATTTTAACATGTAACTAGCCTGTTCTTTCTACGTCACGGTACAGTGAACAAGTGGTACTCACTGACCGCGAGGGACGGCGATTATAATCGATTTACACCTGCAGGGTTACCCGAAAAACCCGTCACGTACACCCGTACTCGATGTTGCCTACAACAACCATCACGGACGCCGTACGCAACTACCTTTCGCCCGTCAGCCAAATATTGAACCGGTCCCATCGTCCCGAGCAAGAGGTCTCTGCACGCGCATCTCAGTGCCGCCAGCCAATTTACACCTCAAGCTCTCAACCTACCCTCTGAACGACGGGCATTGCCTCAATACCCAGCTACCCGAGTTACATCGGTTTCCCGGTTCCCATATAGCCGGTAGGTCTTCGGTACTGTTCTAGCTTGTTCAACAGGCCCGCACACGGCTCGGTCCTCAATCGACACAAGCGGAGCTACAACACACAGGCCCCAAAGTCCTGCTGCCCTTACCCTCCGCTTGGTCTCATTTTCTTGTCATGTGTTTCATGTGCTATCACTACTCGAGTCGAGTGCCTCTAGCCTATGCTCGCGAGTAGTTCCAACTACTCGGCTTGTACCGAATCCTACTCTATCTTAGCAATGCAGTAGCTTACAGGGTTTGCAATCCTAAACCCAACCCATGGTTTTCTTGGCTATGCAGTTGGGTTTCCACACAAGACTCTAGTGCAAAGAATAATAATACTCAAGTAAGTGCTCAAAACAATAAAAATTTGTAAAAACGGTTAATGCAAACCGGGGCTTGCCTTGCTGCTCTTGGTCGTAGGCTAACTGCTCCTCCAGAGTAACGAAGTCTAGGACTTCGGGTTCCTCCTCGACCTTAGCGACTACATGTTAGAAGAAACATATATATCAATTTAAATGTGTTTGTATTAAGTTTTAAACTTGTGAAGCTTATAAGTCCCACTAGACGGACTCTATGACTGTGAAACTTTTACTGTGGCTTGGTTACAACCTAAATAGAGACTTGGTCAAGTTTTAGTTGCAGCAAAGCTCATTTGAGCCCTCCATAATTAATTATGTCCTTGACCTTAATTGGAACTCTTAGGGTGCTCTAAGCATTTTCATGAAACAAACTATGACGTTCCAAAAACTAGATTTTCAGAGGGTTCTAATGGAGTTGGTCTCACTTAATTTGGAAGTTCCTAACTAAAGATATGAGCTAAACAATTTCTGAGAAAATTCTGAAAATGTTTCTGAACATTTTCTATTTTCTCTGGAACAGTTTTATTAATCACACCATTAGGCGGATTAAATGAGCTCAAATGGGTCTGAAATTTTTATGGTAGTTCAGGGATATTTTGGTGAACATCCCAGCAAAATTTCAGGATTTTCCTCCAAAGGATTCTCCAGTTAAAATTCCTAACAGTTTAAAATATGAGGAATTAACTCTGGAGAATTAAGGGTTTTCATGAAGTGAAACTTGATCTGCTGAAAAGTGCTCAAAGAGATGAATCCAACAAAATTTGGTTCACTCGATTTGGAGCTTTCTAGCCAAAGTTATGAGGATTTGAAGTTTGGAAGAATTCTGAAAATCGGGGAAAAAGTTTAAACTCTCGGGGCCCGCGGGGACACGTGTCGGGCGCGGAGGTGTCCGGCACACCGGAGATAGCACACGTGTCAAGCGCGGAGGTGTCCGGCACACCGGAGCTCACAGGGTATTTGCGCGCCAGCACAGCCGATCCCCGGCCACACCCGATCCTGATTTAAATTCTTCAGCCACTGACACGTGGGCCAGCCGGCTTCGTATTCCTTCCGCCGTTCTCTCGCGCTCGCGCCGCCGACCTCGCCGGAGAAGACTCGGGGCTCGCCGGCTCGCCGCTGCCAGACCTCCCATGGTCTGAAACTCGCCGCCAGGGGGTTGTCGACGTCGAGGAACACGTCGGTGGTGTCAGGTCGGGTTGGGGGTGACCGGAAATAGCTCGGCGACGTGCCGCGCCCTCGGTTGAGGTTCGGCACCGTCGACCGTGGTTTCTAAACCCGCCAACACCTCTAACAAACGGCCCTACAGCATCAGTGTATGTCACACCCGGTTTTTCCGAAGAACAACCAAGTGAATATCACATGTATGCCAGGATCAATTTCTCATACATGTGATGACAAATAGTGAAGCATCATTTATTACAAGCCAGGTGTCGAATATAAATAAGTCTTACATCGCAAATGTCTCAATGGACACTAATGCTTCATCACAAGTAAATAAACTAGCAGCGGAATATTATTCTTTAGGGCTCCATCACAGGCGTTGCCCGGGGGTCTTCATGAACCTAAAAACCTTCCTCGGGTCCAAAGTCTTGGTCATTATACACCACCTCATTATCTTGACCTGAGCAGCAATATAAACCAACAAATATGCAAGATTGAGTACCAATGGTACTCAGCAAGTGTGGGAAAATTATATCATGCATGGCTAGAACAAGGAAAGGTTGAACTCATGGTTAAAGCACTACGCAATTAATACCTATCACCTTAGCTTATTAAGCACCTACATTACTACACAGGTGAAATGGTTCCAATCTCCCATCCCATCATCATAATCCAATAACCATAACATCAGTACCAATTTTAAGCTCCCCGCTTAACATCTAAAACCATAACATCATTTCCAATGTTAAGCTCCCCGCTTAACATCCAAAACCATAACATTATTTCCAAAGTTAAGCTCCCCGCTTAACTTCCAAAAACCATCACTCCTCTAATCATGAATAAGTCCAGGCCGCTCTTAACCGTGAGCACGGCTGTCAAGACAGTTTTGACTCTGCAGAGTTTGTACCACTGTACCCACAAGTAGTGATTTCATCCCCCGTTGCCGGGTGGACTAAAAGAACCTCCATTATGCCAGTGGCTACGATCCACATTCACACTTCCCAGGTGTGCGGCCAAGAGATCACTACGAAGCCTTTACAAAGGGATTCCCGACGAGCGTGGGCCCACTGAGGTTTCACCCCTAACAGCATACAAGAGGCTCCAACCCCGCTGCAGTGGCCCCCTCTTGAGCCTTGCGGTTCATATGGTAGTCCAGCTGACACCTACTCCCCGCACCATCCAACACACCCATACTACGCCGGGGAATACACCTAATTAATTGGCCAAGCTGCCCCATCTCAGCATGTGGTTGGCACTGTAAAGCCGGGTTACATGCTCCATGAACCGGTCCTTAGGATCCAGGCAAGTACTAAACACAAACCCAAGTCTCGTGCACCCAGCACACAACCAAAACATCCAACTTGCCTTGATCCCTACCTCTACATAACTCACAATATCTCATTCAAGAGTATGGTATAATAAACTGATGATCTCATATCCCAATTATCCCATTTTAAGCATGGCTAAGCATATGCATGTAAATAAATGACATGACAAAATAAATCCCAACCCAAGCTACAAGGAAACAAGGTAATGCAGTTCTAGGGAAACTTCCTAGCATGGGTTTCATATTTCAGTTGACAATGCAAATAATTCTATCTACACATCCTAGCATAGGATCAAAGTGGTCAAGGACACTTGCCTCCTTCTTGCTGCTCTTGAAATGGGTATTCCTGGTCTTGGAATTGAATAACTTGTTCTTGAACAGGTTCTACTTCATACCATCACACATAGCAAAAGAAAAACAACAATCATAAGACATAGTCCACACTTCTTACTTCATACAAACCACACATTCATATTTATAAAAGTTCTTTACCATTATATGTGTTGTGGTTTCTTTATGTGTGTTGAGTTGTGGCTTGCATGCATTTTTAACCATGTGTATATGATTCCTTCTTTTGTGTCCACCTTTATACTTGCATACAATATGCCTTCAGAATTTCTATCAACCCTAAACTGAATTCTTTGTATTTTAGAAACTCCATTTATCATTTACTAGTTTCTATATTTTCAGATTTATATTCCTATGCATAATTGTGCATTTTATTATGAAATTAGTGATACACATCACCTAAACAGATTAGGTTCTGGTCCCAAATAATTTAATATCATATTTTGACCTTGGCTTCTGATGTATACTATTTCATAATTATTTTCCCTATTTTTCTATAACTATTCTTTACTTAAAAATGTGTCCCTATACTTAATAAATGTGAATAATAGATGAAACAGATTTATTTCAGCCAAAAATATATTTTTATCTCACTCCAAAGTTTTCTAAGTACTGAGAAAGTTTTTAATTAATTTTGACAATTATGTTTGTCCCCCTTTTTAATTTTGAAACACTAGTTACATATTAAATTTTCTAAATTAAATACTAAACAGGGTTAAAATAATGAACTCACCTCATTACAGGGTCTATAATATTATTTTCATAATTTCCAGGGGTCTAGCTACACTTGTCAGAGGTGTTTTTCCTAATTTCTATTAAGTCCAGGGGCTAAAACTGATTTTTAAATGAATTTACATGATTTTCTGAAGTTCCAGGGGCTAGATCTGAAGTTTCCGGGGCTAGCTCTCAATTCCAGAGAACCCCAGGGGGTAGCACGTAAGAATTCCAGTCTTTATAACGCGGGGCTGATGTGGACCGTCCGATTTTAAACCGACGGCTGAGATTATAACATCGAACCGGTACGCGGGGTTTTAAAGTCTACCGTGCGATTTAAAATAAACGGCGCACAAGCGGCCACGTCGCTCTGATCGAACGCGGGCGGCGCTGCCGGCGGCGCACGGCGGCGGGAAGCGGCGATCTCGCCGGAAAGTTTCGGATCCTCGAGAATTCTGCCTAGAACTGTGATCTTATGGCATAGATCGGTAGAGGGGAGGTCAGGGATCTCACCTCGGGGGTTTTCTCGAGCTCGGGGGTCCTGGAAAGTGATCGGCGGCGAGGTCCGAGGCAAAACCACGGCGAAGCTCGTCGGAGCTGGATTTGCACCGTAAGTCTTCGGGTTTTCTGCACCTGCAAAGTTCCCCGGAGGCGGTGGATCAAGACCAGCGAGTTAGATCAGAGTTTCCGAGCTTAGATCGGCCAGAATTCACCGGCGAAGTCTCGGTGCTCACCGGAGTGAAACTCGGCGATCGCGTGAGAAAAACTGATCGGATCGGTGGTTTTTATAGCCGGGGGAGGGCGGTGGGTCTGTTGTGATCGAGTTCGAGTCCTCTGGGTCCAGAATTCGGGCGCCGGGGACGAGTTTCCAATCGGTTAAGATCGAGCGCGCGCGCGGGGAAAGAAGTCCGGGGTCGCGGGGCTCGGTTAGGGATGACAGGTGGGTCCCACCCGTCAGCGAGGGGCAGCGCGGCGCGCGCGGGGGCGGGCTGCGCGGGGGGTTTGCTGGGCCGGCTGGGGTTTCGGCCCACTGGCCAGTTTTTTTCCAGTTTTCCTTTTTCTTTTTCCATTTCTTTTCTGTTTTGAGTATAATTTGAATTCCAGTTTGAATTTGAATTTTTGCAAAACATGCAACACGTCCAAAATTTTCTAAATTCCCCTCTGAACATGGTTTATGGTTCTAAATCAAAATTTGAGTTTTGACTAAAAATTTGGGGTGTTACAGCTCTACCCCCCTTAAAAGAAATCTCGTCCTCGAGATTGGTGTTTCTAAGAAAACAATTCCGGAAACTGGGCCTTAAGCTCATCTTCCCGTTCCCAGGTGGCTTCCTCTTCTGAGTGATGCTTCCACTGCACCTTGCACATCCGGATCCTCTTGTTTCTGGTGAGGCGTTTCATTGTCTCCAAAATCTTGTATGGTTGCTCGGCATAAGACAAATCCTCAGCTACATCCACTTCATTCATGGGTAACACCTCTTCAGGCGTCCTCAGACATTTCTTGAGTTGTGACACATGGAATACATCGTGCACGTCCGATAGATGAACCGGTAACTCTAGTTGGTACGCCACTTCGCCTTTTCTTTCCAAAACTTGAAAGGGTCCAATGTATCGAGGTGACAACTTCCCTTTCACCTTGAACCGACGAAGTCCTCTGATAGGGGACACCTTGAGATAAACATAGTCTCCCACGTTGAAAACGAGCTCTCTTCTTCGTACATCAGCATAACTCTTCTGGCGTGTTTGTGCTATCCTCAAGTTGTTGCGAATCTCCCTCACCTTTGCCTCGGCTTCTTGTAGCACTTCGGGACCAAACACTTTACTTTCTCCTGTTTGGTTCCAAAATAGGGGAGTTCTGCACTTCCTTCCATACAAAGCTTCAAACGGTGACATCTTCATACTAGCTTGATAACTGTTGTTATGCGAAAACTCCGCGTACGGTAAGTTCTTGTCCCAACTCCTATTGTTTTTGAGGGCACATGCTCTTAACATATCTTCAAGGATCTGATTAGTTCTCTCCGTCTGCCCGTCAGTTTGGGGATGATAGGCAGAGCTGAAATTCAGATGGGTTCCCATGGTTTCATGCAACTTTTGCCAAAACCTCGAGGTAAACTGTGTCCCTCGATCCGACACTATCTTCCTTGGCACTCCATGGTAACACGCAATCCTTGACATGTACAATTCTGCCAATTTGGATCCGCTGTAGCTTTCTTTCACAGGAATGAAATGAGCTACCTTGGTTAGCCTATCAATAATGACCCATATTGAATCATACCCGGATTGTGTCCTAGGCAATCCCACGACAAAATCCATGCTGATTTCTTCCCATTTCCATTCAGGCACTTTGAGTGGTTGCAGCAATCCCGCGGGTCGTTGATGTTCTGCTTTCACCAACTGACATGTGTCACATAGGGCCACATGTTCCGCGACATCTCGCTTCATGCCATACCACCAATACCTGCCTTTGAGGTCCTGGTACATCTTCGTACTCCCAGGATGAATGGAATAGTCGGAATCGTGAGCCTCCTTCAAAATTAATTCACGGATCTCCTTTACTTCTGGCACACAGATCCTTTTCCCGTGCCACAACGTTCCTTGTTCATCCTCTCTAAAACCAGGAGCTTTATTTTCCTTGATGAGCTGTCTGATCTCTTGTATCTTCTCATCATTCTTTTGGCCTTCGCGTATGTCTTGCTCAAGTGTGGAGTCCACTTCCATGGCGATGGCTTCACCACTATTTACTAGACATAGATTGAGCCTTATAACCTCGTCCTTTAATTCTGCAGGCATGTCCTTTACGCTCAACTTATTAACCTGCACTTTCCGACTCAAAGCATCGGCCACGACGTTTGCTTTTCCGGGATGATAGTTGATGCCCACATCAAAGTCATTGATTAGCTCTAGCCATCTCCTTTGTCTGAGGTTGAGATCTGGCTGTGTGAATATGTACTTCAAACTCTTATGATCCGTATATATCTCTGTCCTTTTCCCCATCAAATAGTGCCGCCAAATTTTCAACGCGTGTACCACTGCAGCTAATTCTAGGTCATGTGTAGGATAGTTCTTCTCGTGCTTCCGAAGCTGCCGGGATGCATATGCCACGACATGTCCTTCTTGCATGAGAACACATCCCAACCCATTTCCAGAGGCATCGCAGTACACTGTGAAGTTCTTCTGCATATCTGGCATAACCAACACTAGGGCTGTTGTCAATCTCTTCTTTAGCTCTTGAAAACTCGTATCGCACTGTGGCGTCCAGGTGAATGTGATCCCCTTCTCCAACAGTTTGGTGAGAGGTCTCGAGATCTTGGAGAATCCCTCAATAAACCGTCGATAGTATCCAGCCAATCCCAAAAAGCTTCGAACTTCCCCGACATTTTCAGGGGTTTTCCACTTCTGGATATCTTCGATTTTGGCGGGATCTACGGAGATTCCTCCCTCCGAGATTATATGTCCTAAAAACGGAACTCTCTTCAGCCAAAACTCACACTTGCTCCACTTGGCATATAGTTGGTGTTCTCTCAGCCTCTGTAACACCAACCTTAGATGTTTCTCATGTTCTTCTTCATCTTTGGAGAAGACGAGAATATCATCTATGAAAACCACCACAAATTTGTCCAGATATTCCATGAATACCTTGTTCATGAGGTACATGAAATATGCCGGGGCATTGGTTAGCCCAAAAGGCATGACAGTGTATTCATACAGTCCGTACCGAGATACGAAAGCTGTCTTGGGAATATCAGATTGCCTTATCTTGAGTTGGTGGTATCCCGACCTGAGATCAATTTTCGAGAACACACAAGCTCCCCTCAACTGATCAAACAAGTCTTCAATGCGAGGCAATGGGTACTTGTTCTTGATGGTTACCTCATTCAAGGCACGGTAATCCACGCATAACCTTTGAGTTCCATCTTTCTTAGGCACAAATATCACCGGAGCTCCCCATGGTGAGGAACTAGGGCGAACATACCCTTTCTCCGTCAATTCTCTCAAATGATCCTTGAGCTCTTCTAGCTGCTTGGAGTCCATTCGATAAGGTCTCTTGTATATCGAGGCTGTTCCTGGTACTAGCTCAATTGCGAATTCCACGTCACGGTCGGGAGGCATTCCTGGCAACTCCTCCAGAAAAACATCTGGATATTCCCTGATGATCCTGATTTCCTCAACTTTCACCTCCACTTGATTTAATTTAATGTCCTTCCTAGGCTCGTGTATTGTTATGAACTTTACTCTGGTGCCACTAGGGTGAGTTAGTTCCACCGTTCTGGTCGAACAATGGATAATTCCTTTATGTTTGGTCAACCAATCCATACCCAAAATAATATCTATCCCTTGTGAATCTATCACTATGAGGTTAGCAGTAAATACTACCCCATTAATGTCTAGGTTCACTTTGGGACACACTTGTCTTGTCCTTATTTCTCCACCTGGAGAGTTTACGGCTAGCATATGGTTCATTTGTGTGGTTGCTAGGTCATGCTTCTTAACAAACCCTTGAGCAATGAACGAGTGGGTAGCACCAGAATCAAACAGCAGAGTTGCAAGGTGTAAATTGGCAGGAAACTTACCAACTACCACGTCGGGTGCCTCTTGTGCTTCCTCCATAGTGACATGGTTCACCCGTCCTCTCATTACATTCTGCTGTTGTGGCGGCGCAGGCTTCTTCTTTGGACACTTATGGGCGTAGTGCCCCACTTCACCACAGCTGAAACATTGCACCCCAATCTTAGATGCTTGGCCCTTGTTGTCTTGGGGTTGGTTTGGGGGTCCTTGCACTGCTGGTCGAGGTGGATATGCGGGGCGAGGCTGCTGCACAAACTGACGTTGCGGCTGTGCTGGTGCGGCGGGAGGCCTGTAGTTTGGGTTGTACCCTCTTGGTGCTGAATAGGGTACCGCAGCACGGCTCGTTTGCCCCGTAGGTTGCTGCATCATACGTGGGCGGGTGTTGCTCCCTGAGGCTTGATGTGACCACCCAGCCTTCCTCTTATTCTCATTTTCCAGGGCCTTTAGCTTCCTTTCCACCACAAACGCTCTGTCCACCATCTTTTGAAAGCTCTCATACTCATTTGAGGACATCGCACACTGCATTTCTGCGGTAAGCCCTTCCACGAAACAATCTTGTTTCTGCTCATCAGTCTCTATGTCTCGTGGAGCATAACGAGATAGTTGAGTGAATTTAGTGAGGTATTCCCTCACCGTCATGTTTCCTTGCTGCAGTCCCAAAAACTCCTTCCTCTTATTTTTGAGTTCACCCCTTGGGATGCAATGGTTGCGGAAGCTACGCTTGAACTCTTCCCAAGTGATGCTCTCAGGGTCATGTTGGGCGGCCACGTAGGCGGTCCACCAATCAGCAGCAGGTCCATGCAATTGATGAGAGGCAAACAGCACCCTCTCATACCCTTGGCACTGTATGATCCTCATCTTACTTTCAATGGTCTTCAGCCAATCATCTGCCTCTAGAGGTTCAGCAGCACTTGCAAACTTTGGAGGTTGAGTTCCTAGAAACTCACTCAACCTTGGTTGGCGTGGTGCAGCTTGTGGAGGTGGAACTTGATGCAAGTTGGCCACTACTTGAGTCAAGTTCTGGATGAGCTGATTTTGATTCTCCAGCATTTGGTGGAGAGGATCAACTTCTTCACGGCGACCACCCCGGTCCTAGCCTCCAGAAAGATGAGGGTTGCATGCCTCATCGTTGTTGTTGGCGGGGTTGGCAGCACGTCCTTTTCCTCTTCCGACCATCTGGCAGAATCAACCAATGTTAATTTTGAAAGCATTTAGTATCATGTTACTACTTTCACTTGTTTGTACTTTGAAGTGTTGAAGTTTTGTTAAAATTTTACGAGGGTTTATATCTCACACCAAATAAACGTACTATTATTTCATGTGAGCTCACACACCAAAGCAAAACATTCTGAAGACGAGGCTGTGGACAAGTGCTTATGGCTTCCACAACTCACGTCACACACCAAGCATTATCACACCATTAACTACGTAACGACTCGACTACTCGACCTCTTGCTAGCTAGGGAAAAGACTCTACACTACTCGTCCTCTTGAGCTGGCTCCTCGGGATCTTCCTCCTCATTTCGGCTACCTTCTGACTCTGCTTTGGGTGGGGAGGCTGCTGGTGGAGAAGTGCGACGACGCCTGATTGCTCGGCGATCCGGGGAGTCAGGAGTCCATGGATCACTCACGGTGACACACAGTTCATTCCCATCTCCTCTTTCTCTCGCCTTTAAGCAAGCCCGCAGCAATGCCTCCGTTTCCTTCAGGGTGTCTCGGACATCCTGAAGCTCTTGTTGACACTCCTGCAGTCGAGTGCTGAGCATAGCAGCATCCTCCAAGCACAAGTCCATGTGCTCATGGGAAGTCCCTTGCTGCACCGGTGGGTACTTGTACTCCGTGGTACCACTCTCACGTTGGAGGACATACATGTACTCAGTTTTGTCCAAGTGGCGACGATAGATGTGACTCTGGCAGGTGATGGCCTCCCAAGTGACATCTCTCTCCGCGTCAACTTGTGTTGCTCGACAAGCTGGAGAGTGGTGAATCTTAAGCAGCTGATTCTCGTGTATAATCCTCATCTCCGAACTCCATTCTCCCCTCTTCTCACGGATGGTCCTGGTGGAGTTATAGTGGATGATTAGCTTGCCCGTATTGCCGGCGGCTTCGAGCATACGTCGAAGACGGCGCAGCAAATCTCCTACTGCCAATCCGTAGGAAAGATACGTCACTGGACGACTCTCCTCTCTTTCGGCAAGGGCAACTATGGGAACTCTCCCTCCTGTGGACTTGCGAGCGGTGCGAATCATGCGAACCATCTAAAACAAAAAGAATTTAAAATTAGGTTAGATAAATTCCCAAACAAAAATCCTATTTTGAATGGTAGTTGGGGTAAGATGAAGAAAATGACTCCTTTAGCAACACTTTTTCAACCCACACTTTGGAAAATAGTTTTTAAGAAAATAGGGCCCTTAAACACGTCCATTTCTACCTAGGTCCACGTTCCTACGGGCAACCTTGGCTCTGATACCACCTCTTGTCACACCCGGTTTTTCCGAAGAACAACCAAGTAAATATCACATGTATGCCAGGATCAATTTCTCATACATGTGATGACAAATAGTGAAGCATCATTTATTACAAGCCAGGTGTCGAATATAAATAAGTCTTACATCGCAAATGTCTCAATGGACACTAATGCTTCATCACAAGTAAATAAACTAGCAGCGGAATATTATTCTTTAGGGCTCCATCACAGGCGTTGCCCGGGGGTCTTCATGAACCTAAAAACCTTCCTCGGGTCCAAAGTCTTGGTCATTATACACCACCTCATTATCTTGACCTGAGCAGCAATATAAACCAACAAATATGCAAGATTGAGTACCAATGGTACTCAGCAAGTGTGGGAAAATTATATCATGCATGGCTAGAACAAGGAAAGGTTGAACTCATGGTTAAAGCACTACGCAATTAATACCTATCACCTTAGCTTATTAAGCACCTACATTACTACACAGGTGAAATGGTTCCAATCTCCCATCCCATCATCATAATCCAATAACCATAACATCAGTACCAATGTTAAGCTCCCCGCTTAACATCTAAAACCATAACATCATTTCCAATGTTAAGCTCCCCGCTTAACATCCAAAACCATAACATTATTTCCAAAGTTAAGCTCCCCGCTTAACTTCCAAAAACCATCACTCCTCTAATCATGAATAAGTCCAGGCCGCTCTTAACCGTGAGCACGGCTGTCAAGACAGTTTTGACTCTGCAGAGTTTGTACCACTGTACCCACAAGTAGTGATTTCATCCCCCGTTGCCGGGTGGACTAAAAGAACCTCCATTATGCCAGTGGCTACGATCCACATTCACACTTCCCAGGTGTGCGGCCAAGAGATCACTACGAAGCCTTTACAAAGGGATTCCCGACGAGCGTGGGCCCACTGAGGTTTCACCCCTAACAGCATACAAGAGGCTCCAACCCCGCTGCAGTGGCCCCCTCTTGAGCCTTGCGGTTCATATGGTAGTCCAGCTGACACCTACTCCCCGCACCATCCAACACACCCATACTACGCCGGGGAATACACCTAATTAATTGGCCAAGCTGCCCCATCTCAGCATGTGGTTGGCACTGTAAAGCCGGGTTACATGCTCCATGAACCGGTCCTTAGGATCCAGGCAAGTACTAAACACAAACCCAAGTCTCGTGCACCCAGCACACAACCAAAACATCCAACTTGCCTTGATCCCTACCTCTACATAACTCACAATATCTCATTCAAGAGTATGGTATAATAAACTGATGATCTCATATCCCAATTATCCCATTTTAAGCATGGCTAAGCATATGCATGTAAATAAATGACATGACAAAATAAATCCCAACCCAAGCTTCAAGGAAACAAGGTAATGCAGTTCTAGGGAAACTTCCTAGCATGGGTTTCATATTTCAGTTGACAATGCAAATAATTCTATCTACACATCCTAGCATAGGATCAAAGTGGTCAAGGACACTTGCCTCCTTCTTGCTGCTCTTGAAATGGGTATTCCTGGTCTTGGAATTGAATAACTTGTTCTTGAACAGGTTCTACTTCATATCATCACACATAGCAAAAGAAAAACAACAATCATAAGACATAGTCCACACTTCTTACTTCATACAAACCACACATTCATATTTATAAAAGTTCTTTACCATTATATGTGTTGTGGTTTCTTTATGTGTGTTGAGTTGTGGCTTGCATGCATTTTTAACCATGTGTATATGATTCCTTCTTTTGTGTCCACCTTTATACTTGCATACAATATGCCTTCAGAATTTCTATCAACCCTAAACTGAATTCTTTGTATTTTAGAAACTCCATTTATCATTTACTAGTTTCTATATTTTCAGATTTATATTCCTATGCATAATTGTGCATTTTATTATGAAATTAGTGATACACATCACCTAAACAGATTAGGTTCTGGTCCCAAATAATTTAATATCATATTTTGACCTTGGCTTCTGATGTATACTATTTCATAATTATTTTCCCTATTTTTCTATAACTATTCTTTACTTAAAAATGTGTCCCTATACTTAATAAATGTGAATAATAGATGAAACAGATTTATTTCAGCCAAAAATATATTTTTATCTCACTCCAAAGTTTTCTAAGTACTGAGAAAGTTTTTAATTAATTTTGACAATTATGTTTGTCCCCCTTTTTAACTTTGAAACACTAGTTACATATTAAATTTTCTAAATTAAATACTAAACAGGGTTAAAATAATGAACTCACCTCATTACAGGGTCTATAATATTATTTTCATAATTTCCAGGGGTCTAGCTACACTTGTCAGAGGTGTTTTTCCTAATTTCTATTAAGTCCAGGGGCTAAAACTGATTTTTAAATGAATTTACATGATTTTCTGAAGTTCCAGGGGCTAGATCTGAAGTTTCCGGGGCTAGCTCTCAATTCCAGAGAACCCCAGGGGGTAGCACATAAGAATTCCAGTCTTTATAACGCGGGGCTGATGTGGACCGTCCGATTTTAAACCGACGGCTGAGATTATAACATCGAACCGGTACGCGGGGTTTTAAAGTCTACCGTGCGATTTAAAATAAACGGCGCACAAGCGGCCACGTCGCTCTGATCGAACGCGGGCGGCGCTGCCGGCGGCGCACGGCGGCGGGAAGCGGCGATCTCGCCGGAAAGTTTCGGATCCTCGAGAATTCTGCCTAGAACTGTGATCTTATGGCATAGATCGGTAGAGGGGAGGTCAGGGATCTCACCTCGGGGGTTTTCTCGAGCTCGGGGGTCCTGGAAAGTGATCGGCGGCGAGGTCCGAGGCAAAACCACGGCGAAGCTCGTCGGAGCTGGATTTGCACCGTAAGTCTTCGGGTTTTCTGCACCTGCAAAGTTCCCCGGAGGCGGTGGATCAAGACCAGCGAGTTAGATCAGAGTTTCCGAGCTTAGATCGGCCAGAATTCACCGGCGAAGTCTCGGTGCTCACAGGAGTGAAACTCGGCGATCGCGTGAGAAAAACTGATCGGATCGGTGGTTTTTATAGCCGGGGGAGGGCGGTGGGTCTGTTGTGATCGAGTTGGAGTCCTCTGGGTCCAGAATTCGGGCGCCGGGGACGAGTTTCCAATCGGTTAAGATCGAGCGCGCGCGCGGGGAAAGAAGTCCGGGGTCGCGGGGCTCGGTTAGGGATGACAGGTGGGTCCCACCCGTCAGCGAGGGGCAGCGCGGCGCGCGCGGGGGCGGGCTGCGCGGGGGGTTTGCTGGGCCGGCTGGGGTTTCGGCCCACTGGCCAGTTTTTTTCCAGTTTTCCTTTTTCTTTTTCCATTTCTTTTCTGTTTTGAGTATAATTTGAATTCCAGTTTGAATTTGAATTTTTGCAAAACATGCAACACGTCCAAAAATTTCTAAATTCCCCTCTGAACATGGTTTATGGTTCTAAATCAAAATTTGAGTTTTGACTAAAAATTTGGGGTGTTACAGTGTACCTCTAGGAAGCTCGACAAGGTGTCAAAAGGGTTCAGGGATGGCGGCAAGTCGGTCGGCACCGTGTGACCGATCGTGCCCGCCATGACCGCCCTTGATCGAGCTCGAAATTCGTCACTCCTAGACAGTTTCACGCTACGGATGCAGAAAAGAACTTGATCGCCGGCTAGTCCAGCGTCTATGTGCAAGATTTGATGACCTCCGAAAGATCATAGAGCGAGAATTTAAAGAAACCGTACCGGAAGCTCGGGTTACGGTCGCCGGAGCAAAACTAGAAATTCTCTGTGGATTCTTCATGGTTTGCTTCCAAACTTGGAGGAGAGCAGCACGGTGGTCGCGCGCTCCTGTTGCCTCTCTTGCTGGACCGTGTAAACGCCTGTGGAACGCTGTCCACGGGCGCCTGACCTTCGGCTGTGGTTGAGTCGCCGCCGTGGCGATCGCTCTTGGGCAAAGGAGGTCGGAACTCGAGGTTTCTGGTGTTGGGGAGGTGGAGTGCGACCTCAGGTGGCTGTCTAGCAGCTCAGGGACGAAGGAGGAGATGGTTTTGCTGGTTTTCCCGATTGAGCAGAGAGCTGCGGCGAGAAACAATGTCGCTGCTCGGGTTTGCCCGCGAGAAGATAAAGCTGGCCAACTCCTGCTCGGTGGAGGCGGGTGCCGGTCGCATGGGGGCGCGAGCGAGCCGCCCTAGGTGCCAGCGCGCGGAGAGGGGAAGCAGCTGGTGGCGCCAGTAGCTGCTCGGTGGCACAGCCGACAGCTGCTCGGTGGAATTTCCCACCGAGGCTGTGACTTTTTATGCAAGTTTTGCCTCCTTCTCTCTATGACATGTGGGTCCCACCCGGGGTTTTAACCTCTGAAATTTACTCCTAGTCACTGTTGTAAACAGTGAACCCCATAATACCCCTGGTGATTCAAATTATTCACCCCTGAGCCATTTGAATTGAATAGAATTCAAATTGGGTTTGGTTTGAGTGAATTTCAGCACAAGTTCAGTTTGAAATTCAAATAAAGTTTGAATTTCCCCCACTTAGCTCATGTCAAGATCAACTCCAAATGGAGTGAAAATTGGTGTGTGAGCTCACAAAAATGTGCTGAATAAGAATATGCCTCCCACTTTTAAATTCATGGGATAAAAACAGTTTGAATTTGAATATGGTTTCAAACTGCCCTCTTTCTAACTATACCCAAAATGACCTCAAAAAGGTTTTGAATTTGGGTGAAACTTGGCATGGACATTCTTAGCAAAGTGTAGGAGTTTTCATATGTCCAGCCCACCTATATCACATGTGGGAAATACCACTTTTGCAATGTGTGAGTTTGTTCTCTAATGAGTATGTTGATGGTGGTTACTTGCTCTTCATTTGTGTTCATCATCTCTCCTCAAATGAGGTGTGTGTGTATGGTGATGAACACTTCAATTCTGTGTGAAAAACTGAGGCCCTTACACCTATTCACGATGGTTTTCGGACGTCACTGATAATAGTTGTTAATAAGTTTGTTAACGACGGCTCCCCTTGTAAATAAGCTTATTCGCGAGGGCTAAATAGTGCCGTTGAATAAGCTCTCCGGCTGCCACGTGGTGCGGGAGATTTATTCACGACGGGGTCGTAGTGAATACTCCATTTTATTCACGACGGCCCCGTCGTAAATAAGCTTGGTATTATTGACGACGGGGCAGGCCGTCATAAATAATTATGGCTTATTTACGATGGCCGTGATCAGAAAACCGTCGTAAATATGGTTGTTAATTGTTTTTTTTAATGAGAAAATTCTAATCTAGCTTCGAGGCAGACCTGGCTCGATGGTCAGCTCACATAGGAAGTCACAACATTATAAACATAATAGTAGTTCATGAACACTAGAGACACACCACCCTACGCACTACCACGTCCGCTACCTCTAGAACCTGGGAAGTCGTCCTCGAGCCTTCGTCCTCCCGGTAGCTCCAGCGATGGTCTGTGAGCCTCGGTCGTGGAGCACTGTTATATATAAGTATAGGTAGACAAGTTATACGTTTAAAAATACAAGTTTGCCCAAATTAGCTTACTATAACCTATAATTGATCAAGTTTGCCTAAATTAGCTTACTATAACCTATAATTGATCAAGTTAAACTAGAATTGTCTATGTTTGACTAAGTTTGGTGATATTCTAAGAAATTTGGTGAACTTTATCAGATATGGCTATGTTTTTTAAGTATGAGTAAATTTGTACCTCTGCTCCGGTAAACGGGGCATGTGGCTCCTGTGGGGGCTGTCACTGTGGGAAGACGGCCGGCTGCCATTCCGCTATAGCCTTTGAACATAAAACATTATCACATAACCATCATTGATATGTTAAAAATATTAAGTCAAAGGACCAGTACATACCTGCATTGTTGCTTGCATCTATAGCATGAATGAGACTTGATACTCGTCCCGAGCCCTCTTATCCGCGGCTTGGAGCTACCTTTCTAGCCGGAGCTCCTCCTGTATCATGCAGAGCTCCTCCCGGACACTCTGCGGAGCTCCTCCCAGACACTTTGGAGCTCTAGGGAGCTAGCCTACCTCGCTCAGGTCTGTCGCGATGAAGAGCAACTCAAGGAAGGTCGTGCCTCCCTCGAATCAACAACTCCATTGAAGATGGTGAACCTACAAAAGAAGAAAGATTATTAAATTTTTGTATCTCAAATTCATCGACATTAAAAAAATAAAGAACTCACCGCCCGTGAGTTTTCCCGCCTCCGGTTGCATACGCGGCTTCTGGGATGATTGGCGCGCTCTGCCAATCGAAACCTTTAGCGTGAAGCCGCTCCGCCTCCTACCCATACCTTGCCTACAAATACGAAAAGATAATATCATAAAAACTATTTTAGAAAACTCAATACAAATACAAAACAACTCACCAGCGCTTCTGACGCCACCTGAGAACACAGTTGGTCTCGCTATGATGGGTCACTTCCCCTGTGACCCCTCTTCCAGACCTGAATCGGAGTCGGCTCCTGACCGGTCTTGCGCTCCTATATATATGTCTTAGTACAATGAATAATTTAAATATATTTAAAAACAATAGTAATTACACTTACCATGTGTTAAGCCAGACGTAAGTAGCCGTCCACACCAAACGTGTGCTTCCCATCTGTCCCTCTGCTCTGTCGACGGGACCTAGAGAGTTCCTGGAACCCCTGACTCGCCCACGGAGCACACAGACACTACAGGAAAGAGATCAACATACGACAGCCGACTTAACATACGACAGCTAGCTGTCGTATATAAACTTATATATGACGGTTGTCCTCCGGGCGGCCGTCTAACCAGGCTACACCGACCTGCACACATTTATTATTAGGTTATATAACGTTTAACCTATTGTGTTTCTTCCACATTTAAAAAAAACATTTTACAATTTACCTCTGCGTACTGCTCCGCCGTCAAATACCTGGGAGCCACGTTCCTGGATGCCCCCAGGTCACCCTCTTTCAGATGCAACTTCATGTACGCTCTCTTCGCTTGAACTCTTTTATTCGATAGCGACTGCATAATGAGTTTGCGGGCGTTCTTATGGAACATGGCTCTAGTCCACCTCGCCCTCGTCCTCCAAACGGTACCGTGTCTAGAAAAACATATTCATATACATCATTAGTGTTAACCATATTATAGAAATGTATTACGTAAATATATATTTAATGCTTACCATGAAGTCACACCACATAGCCTCTTGGTGGTTGCCGTGAGCAACGTGCTGGGCGGTGGCGTAATCGTCTCACAACGTGGCGGGGACACCGTTCACTACACCGATGTAGTGCAAATGGATAAGCCGCCCGAGGGCACTGTTCACCTGCTTGTGGCGTCCTTGACCCGTGAACGAGTCATCGTACCAAGACCTGATAGAGAATGATAAATCAATACATCTATAACACTAAAATAATCTAAATTAAAAAGTTAGAGATTTATTTACATATCGCCAACTAGATAAATAACGATCCAGTCATCTGGGTTTGCAGGAGCTAGAGCAAGAGACACATAGTGACTCCTCCTAGTCCGACGCCTCTGAGCTGGCTCGACGTTAGGTGACCCGAAAGAGTGGTCATCGGAAGAGTCTAGAAGCGGGTCAACAGGCTGGCGACCGGACCCCGAAGGATTTTCATCAGCCTGTAGTGGCTGCAGAGGAGCTCTCGTCTCTCAGTCCTTGGACTTAGAGTCCTCCTGATAATTAAAAGGAATAGCAATGTAGATGAATGGAGTAATTGTTGACATTATAAGATTCACAAAATGATATTTACCTCGTCTGGCCGCTGTAAGGCGACTGCTACGCCTCTCACCACCGGTAGCTGACTCATCAAAGCAGCTCGTCTAGCAGAAAGCCTGCTAGACATACTGCCCTAAAAGACGTCAGCTACCCTGCGCAGGAAACCTCTAGCTACACTCCTCGCCTTTCCCTTTCCTCTACGACTGTTCGACAACATCCTATTGAAAAGAAATGATGTTGGTAATGAATGTAAAGTAAAATATATAAGACGAAGAAAGACATAAAAGAAACGTTACTTAAAATCTGTTTCAAAATTCATCAGTATCACGATCATGAACTCTACTCCTTAATCCGGACCACCGATCTTTTGTCGTGATTGTTTTTCGTTTTCGCATTTCATGAGTCTGTAAATCTTGAGCATCTCCAACTAAGTCATCGAGGCCTACACCAGGTTCAATGACAAAAGAGTCCGACAACTCTTGTTCTTGGTAAACCTCATCAATCTCAGCGTTCAACGATAATAAACTATCTCAGTACCCAGCATCATCTGGTGTATGTAACTGTTTACAAGGATTCACCTTGTGTACGACCCACCAAGCATGTAGTTTTTTGCATGGATAATGTAAATAATACACCTACTGGACTTGATATGCAAGGACAAAGGTGTTGTGGCCTCGTAGCCTTTCGTTATGTTTGACTTCTATCATGCCAAATTGGTTATGTCGAGTTCTATTATTTTTGTCAAACCATTCGCGGTCAAAGAAGACTACTTTTTTAAGCTTCTTATTCCTGGCAAAACTGAATTAAAGGATTTTTATGATCCCATAAAAATTAGTTTCCCGTCCTTCGGCATAAACAGCCGTAGTAACAACACCAGTATTATAAGTTGCTGTGAGAGGACGGAGAGCTTCAAATTCAGTTGAGCGGAATTGGAAACCATTGACGTCATAACGACTGTAGCTTCTAACTTTAATGTATCTGTAGGACAGCTGACGCAAGTCCTCATGGACACCAGCAGCTTTTTTGCACTGTCCAAAATATGGATGTTAGAAGACTATATGGTGCAATACTCGAAAGTCATATGAGAATAAAGACAAGGAAACATTACATGATCTCTAAACCAATATTGAAAGTTAGGCACTCCATTTAGCCCATAATGTCGCATCGTTTCTACTTGCTTGCTTGTAGGTTGATGCTTAGATTTCCAATTTTGGCCATCAAACTCACTGTATATATAATTAAAAATAACAATTAGAATATATTTATGGCAAATTAGTACCAATTATTATAGATGGTGAACAAACACTTACTGAAAATATTTATCCATCCCGTCCATATTAGCATACATATAGAGAAAAGCAGTCATCTTTTTTTCTGTTGTGGCGTCGTAGCTCATGCTACTACCAACGGTGGTGCCTCTAGTTTGAAAAATGGAGAGGTCGCTAAGAGGGGGTGCTTCATGGACATTGTAACGCAACGTAGGAGCATTAACATTGTGTTCCTCTACAAAGTAAACACTTGAGATGTAGCCTATCTCCTGAAATGTAAATGTTTTGGTGATGCATCCTTCAAGCCTTGCTCTATTGCCAACCATTAATTTAAAACACCTGAGTGCTCTTTCAATGTGGTACATCCACCTGTATTGAACAGTGCCACCCACTTTAGCTTCATATGGAAGATGAATTATGAGGTGTTGCATTGGGTTGAAGAACCCTGGAGGGAAAACTCTTTCCATCATACATACCAAAACTAGTACCTCCTTTTCTAACTTCTCCATCATCTCCTTTGTGATTTCTTTAGCATAAAGTTGTTTATAAAAATAGCTCAGCTCGGCTAACAACTTCCACACTGCATCGTCAAGGTAGCTCCGAAACATAACCGGCAAAAGTCGTACCATGATTATGTGATAATTATGACTTTTCAACCCAGTGTGTTTTCCCGTATTCACATTCACAGCTCGTCTCAGGCTAGCAGCATAATGATATGGGAATTTCAAATTTTTCAACCACCTTAAGACTTCTTTCTTTTCTATAGGTCTAAGACAAAGTAGTGTGTGGTTTGCCACCGGTTTTAGAGAGCTCAAGACTTGGGCGGTTACAAACCTCTGTCAAATCTTTTCGAGCCTTAACATTGTCTTTTGTTTTGTCCATCACAAACAACCATGTGCTTATGATGCATTCGTTCATATTACGCTCTTGGTGCATCACATCAATGTTATGCATTAGAATTAAGGAATTCGAATACGGTAGTTCCCATAATACACATACATGAGTCCAATTGTGGTCCTCTCCGTAACAAACAAAATATCCAGGACGATTTTCATCTGGCACTAGCTTGTCCAACCTGTCACATATCTCTGACCCGTTGAAATGTTGTGGTGGTCCTTTCGTGGCAATGGTGTTCTTTCTGAAGGCATTCCTCTGTTGTCTGAACACGTGTGTCGGTACCCTCAATAAGGGGTACCCCCGCGCACAGGGGAAACTGCCTAAGGACCTCGCCCTTCTCCGCAGGGAGAGCTCCGAAGGCGCCATGTGTACTGCGGGGCCGGACCTCCCTCTCCTCAGAGGATAGCTCCGGGCCTGCCACGTAGCCAACTGAGCCGGACCCCCCCTCCGTGGGGAGAGCTCCGAAGGCTCCACGTGTCCAGCGGGGCCGGACCTCCCTCTCCTCAGAGGAGAGCTCCGGGCCCACCATGTGGCGAACTGAGTCGGACCTCCCCTCTCCGTGGAGAGAGCTCCGAAGGCTCCATGTGCCCAGCGGGGCCGGACCTCCCTCTCCTCAGAGGAGAGCTCCGGGCCTGCCACGTGGACAACAGAGCCGGACCTCCCCCCCCTCCGCGGGGAGAGCTCTGAAGGCTCCACGTGTCCCGCGGGGCCGGACCTCCCTCTCCTTAGAGGAAAGCTCCAGACCCGCCACGTGGCCAGCAGAGCAGCACTGCCTGCCCCCGCGCGGTAGGCAGTAGGAGTAAAGACGCGCCATACCTTGCCCGTACAAGGTATTCAAGACCCGCGCCTTCCTAAGGCGCGGAGACGCGGAGCACGCCTCTGTCAGGTGCCGTTGCGCCCAGTCACATCGCAGACTGGTGCGCCGCGTCAGAGTCTGCCCGCCAATAAACACAGCGACAAGACATCCCCTGCCGCCCCTGCCAACCACTCTGACTAGCTTGCGGCATGGGCAGGGCGGCAGAACGAAGACTCGGAAGCCCTCGCTAGAGACAACTACCGGCGTAACTGCAGATACGGTAGATGGCAGGCAATCTCCCCGAGACCACCTGTCGGGTCACGGGCCCACCTTGTAAGCCACCCGAGCCTTGGACTATAAAAGGCTCGGGTAGGCAACGTTAGCGAGGGTTCACACTTTAGCCATTCGACGTCTTACACTCTCAAGCTCAGGACTCCGGTTCTGAGCAGCAAGCAATACAACGAGCAGCTCAGCTCACCGTGGACATAGGGTATTACGCTACGGCGGCCTGAACCACGTAAAAATCCCTGTGTCAAGCTTCTCCCTCAATCGTCCCTAACGCCGAAGCTCTCCGTGAGTGACTAGCCCCTCCGAAAAAGAACCTCTGCAGGCTGCCTAGAGCAGGCCCGGGGGAAGTGTCAGCTACACACTTTGACAACGTGATTCGGAGGTAGCCGACGTTGATGACAATCAAAGTAACATATATTGCCACCATGATTAAGACGAAAACATTCCGTGTCCGCAACGTATATCGGACATGTCAAACGACCAAGAGTACTCTAGCCGAAAAACATGCCATATGCTGGGAAATCATGAATGGACCACAAGTATGCAACTCGAAGGATGAATTTCTATTTTTTGTAACAATCATACGCTTTGATTCCTGTGCATAACAATTTCAACTCTTCAATCAACGACTTCAACATCACGTTGAGTCGTGAACTAGGATGATCTGGTCTAGGAACCATGAGGCAAAGAAGCATGAATTCATACTTCATACAGAGGGATGGTGGTAAATTGTACGAAATAGCGAACACGGGCCAACATGAGTATGGTGTGGCGTTTGTACTGAACGGTGAGAAGTCATCTGTCGCTAACCTGATGTGAATATTTCTTGCATCATTTGTGAAATCTGGATCGAAGCGGTCCAACACCTTCCATGCCTCACCATATGACGGTGCACCATGACTCCGAGGTTCTCATGTACACCTTCTTTGTGCCATCTCATATGTCTCACAGTTCTTTTTGAGAGAAACAAGCGCTTCAACCGAGGTGTGACAGGAAAGTAACGAAGCTTCTTATGTTCGACTTCAGTCTGTACACGCTCTCCTTCGTCATTATCAAACTCGACAAACCTCAATTTGCCACACTGTAATCAATTCTTCTCATTGCCGTGCTCTTTCCAAAAAAGCATGCAGTTGGCTGGGCAGATATCAATCTTCTCATATTTCATACCAAGACCAGAAATCAATTTCTTGAACTGGTACATATCTTTCGGCACTTTATGCGGCTGAGGAAGGATATCACTGATAATTTTGATGAGATTGTTGTAACAAATGTTCGAGAAGAAATACTTATACTTTATTGACATAAGTCAGATCATGGAATTAAGAAGAGTCACTTTTGTGTGTTCATGCAGCGGCTCTTTGGAAGCTTTGAGAAGCTTAAATAATTTCAACCTCCGTTGTAGGAGCATCCTCCTTCAACTCAAGATCTATGGCTTCAAGCATCTCGTCCATCCTATCGACTCCTGTTCTATCATCCACCGCTTCATCTTCTACAGCTTCGGAACGTGTCTCGCTGTGAAAGTACCATATTTCATACTTTTGCATGAAATTGTTTCGACACAAGTGAAACACTAACATCACCTTGTCAAAAAATCGCATTCTGGCATTTGGTACATGGGAACCACACCTTACTACTATTGGACAACGAAAAAGATCGTTGTATAAAAGCATCTGTCTTGGTGAACCACTCCTCTAAGTGATCCCATTCTTTTTCCAACCAGAGTACATACAAGTACGAGGTTATACCTTCTGAGCAGACAAATCATTATTAGTACATTTTATGTCTTATCACAACCCCTATAACTAGGAAGATAGGTCCTAAACCCACCCAAGAGTGACCGAGGTAACGTGCTTATGATGAGACACAGAGTCTGAATCCGGATGAAATTTTGGCAGCATAACCCCGCTATTCTCCAACTGCACGCCCAAAAATGGTGCAGTAGAGAACATTAGGGTTATGCTATCGAAATCAAGTCCAGATCAAGACCGCGTACCTAACTCGTTAAAAGCACGTTCTCGGTCACTCTCAGGCTTTCCAAAAACGGACAATTCCGGCATGTGAGGCGTGCAAATTTTAAACGGGTAATTAATTTCTATAGGTTATGTAACTCATTTTCTTTTTTTATTCTTTTACGTGAGAGGAAAGAACGAGAAAGAGGGGGTAAGATGGTTAGAGTTGAAAGTTCAAAGGGCCTATGCCGGGTCGGGCCGCGTCGTGTTGGGTTGTGCGGTGTCGTGTTGCCGGGCCGTGTCGTGTCGTGTCATGTCGTACGGGGGTTGGGGCATGTGCCGGGTTGGGCCGTGTCGGGTCGGGCCGCGCCGTGCCAGGGGTTGGGCCGTGTGTTGGGTCGGGCCGTGCCGTGCTGCCGGGTTGGACCGTGCCGGGTCGGGCCGTGCTGGGTTGGGTCGTGTCGTGTTGTGCCGGGTCGGGCCATGTCGTGTCGTGTCAGGTCGTGCCGTGTCATGCCGGGTCGGCCCAAAACCGTTAATATACGTGTAATTATTAAACACTCAAAATCAATTAATTAACTAATTCAAAACTAATTGAACAATTCAAAACTAAATAAAAATTATATAATTAGAACTAATTAACTTATGAAACTAATTGAATAGTTAAAAACTAATTAAACAAATACAGACTAGGTAAACAAACTAATTAAGTGAATAATTAACAAATTAATCACCTAAATTAAACTAAATTAACTTATTAAAACATAATTACAAACTAAACTAAACTATGTAATTTAAACTAATTACAAACTAAACCAAACTAATTAAACTAACCTAATTACAAACTAAACTATTTAAATTAAACTAATTACATCATAAACTAAATAACTAAACTAATTAAACAATTACATAATTTAAACCTAAGCTAAATAATTTATAGCTAAACCAATAATTCACAAACTAAATTTCTAACTAACTCGCTTTTGGAGGTGGTGTGGCACGGGGAAGCCGGGGGCGGCGCGGATGAATATGGCGGCGATGCGGGGTGGTCGGGGATGGCACGGATGCGGTCGAGAAGGGCCCGTGGCGGAGCAGGGGGCCGGGGCCGCGCGGGGGCGGCTCGGCGTGGGCTGAGGGAGGCCGGCACGGCGACGCGCGGGCCAGAGAGGACGGGGCGGCGGCGGCGCAGGGGAGGCAGCGGTGGAGCGCGGGGAGGCCGGGGGCGGCGAACCGGTTGGGCGGCGGTGGTGGAACTGCTCGGGGTCGGCGCGGGCATGAATGCCCACGCCGACCTTGGCACGGACGAGTATATATCCCTTAGTTACGATGGCCGGTGTCGAAACGTCTACAGTCGACACTTCCCCCGGGCCTGCTCTGGGCAGCCCGTGTAGATTCTGTTTCGGAGGGGCTAGTCCTCTTGCGTGGGTCTCGCTGGAGTGGACGAAGGAAGGAGATGGTTGACACGGGGATTTGCATGGTTCGGGCCGCCGGAGCGTAAAACCCTACGTCCACAGGAGTGCTCGGAGCACTGGTTTCCTTGAGTATGTCGATGACCTAGAGGGAGCTGAACTCAGCAGAGTTCGAACCCCTTGTAACGATGCCTACCCAAGCCTTTTATAGCTCAAGGCTTGGGTGGCTTACAAGGTGGGCCCCGAGGCCCGACAGGTGGCCCTGGGGTGATTTCCTACCAGCTACATAGTCTTGGCGCTGGCTTCGAGGTGGTCGTCCTGCCACCCTGCCCATGCCACAGGCTAGGTGTAGCCGTTGGTGGTGGCAGGGGCGGCAGGGCACGTCTTGTTTTGTCGCTGCCTTCAATGGTCTGCAGCTTCTGACACTGTGCGTCTGTCTTGACTGTTACTGGTCACAGTGTCTCCTGACACGCGTGCGCCGCGCCTCCGCGCCTTAGGAAGGCGCGGGTCTTGAATGCTTTGTATGGTAAAGGCATGGCACACGTTTACTCTAGCTACCTACCGCGTCGGGCGAGCAGCGCTGCTCTGCTGGCCATGTGGCGGGCCTGGAGCTCCCCTCTGAGGAGAGGGGAGCTTCGGCCCCGCTGGACACGTGGAGCCTTCGGAGCTCTCCCTCGTGGAGGGGGGAGGGCCGGCTCTGCTGGCAACGTGGCAAGCCCGGAGCTCACCTCTGCGGAGAGAGGAGGTCCGGCCCCGCAGGACACGTGGAGCCTTCGGAGCTCACCCGTGCGGAGGGGGCGAGGTCCGGCCTCCTGGGCCACGTGGTAGGCCCAGATCTATCCTCTGAGGAGAGGGGAGCTCTGGCCCTACTGGACACGTGGCTCCTTCGGAGCTCACCCCAGCGGAGGGGGTGAGGTCTGGCCTTCTGGGCCACATGGCAGGCCCGGAGCTATCCTTTGAGGAGAGGGGAGCTCTGGCCCTACTGGACATGTGGCTCCTTCGGAGCTCGCCCCTGCGGAGGGGGCGAGGTCCGGCCTTCTAGGACACGTGGCAGGCCCGGAGCTATCCTCTGAGGAGAGGGGAGCTCCGGCCCTACTGGACACGTGGCTCCTTCGGAGCTCGCCCCAACGGAGGGGGCGAGGTCCGGCCTTCTGGGCCACGTGGCAGGCCCGGAGCTATCCTCTGAGGAGAGGGGAGCTTCGGCCCTACTGGACACGTGGCTCATTTGGAGCTCGCCCCTGCGGAGGGGGCGAGGTCCGGCCTTCTGGGGCCATGTGGCAGGCCCGGAGCTATCCTCTGAGGAGAGGGGAGCTCCGGCCCTACTGGACACGTGGCTCCTTCGGAGCTCGCCCCGGCGGAGGGGGCGAGGTCCAACCTTCTGGGCCACGTGGCAGGCCCGGAGCTATCCTCTGAAGAGAGGGGAGCTCCGGCCCTGCCGGACACGTGGCGCCTTCGGAGCTCACCCCTGCGGAGGGGACGAGATTCTTAGGCGGTTTCACCCTATGCGCGGGGATACCCGGTATTGAGTGTACCGAAAGCCGGTCTCTGACCGTCGTAAATAAGGTAGTATTTACGACGGTGGTTGGCCCGTCGTGAATAAGCTAAGTATTCACGACGGTCAGGGCTCACCGTCGTGAATAATCACATTATTCACGACAGTCTACGTCAACCATCGTGAATAAGGACATTATTCACGATGGCCTCTATACACCGGCGTGAATATTTTTATTAACGACGGTACCGTCGTTAATAATTTTGGTCGTCGTATTTTTCTTTTTCCTATAGTGGAGGGGGTAGGCGATGTCCGGGGGTGTGGAAATGTCTCACGACGGGAGAGAGAGGCGGTGATCTTCGGTCTTCGTCGGGACCGGGGTGAAAGCGGCGTTCCCTCGTGCTTTCCGCTTCGGCAATGTTCTCTGGTGCAAGGCGATCATGACGGTGGGGTTAGCTCAAGGCAAAAGGGTACGGGATCGTCGAAACACGGTGAGAGGCGGAGGTTTCTCACCGGAGAGGCGAGTTCGGGGATATCCGCGTCGGATCACGTCGAGGGAGGCCGAGGAGGCGGAGCCGGCGCCCCTACCGTTGTGCACAACGGGTTAGCTCGCAAAGTTAGGGGGGAGAACCAAGGAAAAGGGCTCGGCGGCGTCTCACCCGGAGGGGTAGACGGCCGGAGCTCGGCTTCCGCCTATAGGAGAGGAAAGAGGAGCAGGGGAGGGCTGGGGTTTTCGGCGGGGGGGGGGGGGGGGGGGGGGGTGGCTTTTGTAGGGCGGTGTATTTCTCGCTTTCGGTTGGAGGCCTGGTATTCGGTTTAGGGCTGTCGGCGACCGGTGCGAAAAGATGAGGGAGAGGGGGACCGCGTAGGCAACGGGAAGAAGGGAGAAAGAAAAGAGGAGAAAGAGGACGCCTACATGTGGGCCCCACTTGTCAGCGAGGGAGTGGGTATCCAATGCTGCGGGTTGAGCTGGGGAAAAAGGGCTAGGTTGGCCCAGTTAGGTAGGAACTTTAATTTGGTTTTTGCATTTTTGTTTTCAACTTGCTTCCTTCTTTTAATTTTAAATTTTGAATTCAAGTGAGTTTCTAACATCTTTTAGGTTTGAAGATTTTTTGTTTTATGCACTTTGTAAATCAGGGTGTTACAGTGTTCGTCGTCTGGTACGGGCAGTTCAAGCCGGCGCCGAAGGCCATCGTCGTCGACCTCCTCCTCTCCCTCACGTCAGTCCCGGTTGACGCGACGCCCTCGGCGGCGCAGTGGTGGGGCACCATCGACAGGGCTTACCTGTCCAGGGCCACGCGCCGATTGGCGGCGGCAGCCCGAACGCGACGCGCGTCCTCCTGACCGGCCAGGTCGACGACGAGCAGTACTCGCTCGGCAGGTCGCTGACGCTGGTCGAGGTCTTCGTCCAGCTCGCGGCATGCTTGGTCCCGGGAGCGGGCTCCTTCGTGCTGGTGCTCACGGACAGGGACGTGGCCGTCGAGGGCTTCTGCATGCAGCGCGCAGTGCGGCCTCCACGGCTCCGACGCGCGCGCCGGCTACGCCTACGCGTGGGTGGGCAACGCCGTGCGCGAGTGCCCCGGCCGGGCACTGTACGTGGTCGTTCGCGAAGCCCAACGGCCACGCCGGGGTGGACGGCATGGTCGTGACGCTCGCCAGCGTGGTGGCCGGCGCGGTGACCAACCCGTTCGGCGACGGTTACTACCTGGGCGATAAGGACGCCGCGCTGGAGGCCTCAACGGCGTGCGCTGGCACGGTTGGCGCCGGTGCGTACCCCGGGTACCCCCGGAAGGTGCTCGTCGACGAGACGACCGGTGGCAGCTACAACGCCGTTGGCGCCAATGGGCCGGAGTACTTGCTCCCAGCCCTTTTCGACCCGGCCACGTCTTCTTGCTCCGCTTTGGTGTAGAACGCACGCACACTTTTTGGTGTACATAACTGTATCCAGGTTGTATTTTTTTCTTGAGACAGTATCCACATTGTATTGTCGTACTCCCTTGTATACTTGTTTTTTCTCTTGTTACCCTTGCTGAGAACATTCAAAAATACTCGAATAAGTAACAAGACATAATTCTATTCTTGTTGTCACTAAGCATACACAGCCCTATAAGCGCGTAACTTTTTGTTTGTGATTGCATAACCGATTCAGAAAAGGAAAATCACGATTGACTTGTTTAGTTTGAGGACTCACTTGATTGTAAGAGAATGGGAGATGCTATATTTAAGTCGCATGATTTCTCCTCTCTCATTGCTAAACATGGAGGAGGTGCAAGTGCGGCATCGAAACTTCGCTCGTCAAATATGAAATATCTGGTAGCATGTCGATATGAAATCAAGTCTGGCTTCACTACGGATCAACCGAAAGCATAGCTGTTCGAAACTCATAAAAGAATGCAGAAAAACTAAAGAAGAAAATGTTTATCGTTTGGGTTTTTGAATCAACATTCTGAGACGCTGTTACAGACCATCAATAGCTTCGGCCGCACCAGATCGATTGAAGCTTCCTGTCTTTTTAGGTATAAGAACAGTCATGTTAATTTCGAGGGGTGTTGAATTGCATCTAATGTTTTATCTCCAGTGCTGGCCTTCATCAGGTGCCCGGAGTCCTGCTTGCATTTGCTACTTGACCTGAACTCGCGGCCTGATCAGCTGGAGCAGTATCAACAGGACATCAGTTATCCTGGAAATGTTCAGGAACCAGCAGTGTCAAAAACACATTGACACAGTGTTCCGCTCTGAAAGAACGGATGCACGTCTGGTGCGCGAGAAGCAACATTTCCTACCTGCTGTGCTGGGAGGCAGTATCGGAACAGTTGGATGGGAAGGCAGCCGGAGCCTGAAGCTCTGCGGAAGCGAAGAAGGCACGGGCAAGAACGAGCCCTGGATCAGCGGCGGCGTCGGATGGTGAACCGATGCCTGCGGCGCCAGCGCCGGCGGGGTGACCACCGCCCTCGGAGTCGCGACCGGAGACGGCATGTACCCCACGTACTGGTGGAAGGGTGGCGGCGCCGGCGACGTCAGTCCATACGTTTGAGCGTAGTAGTTCTGCAACGCTTGAGGGTTGGCCATGGCCTGCACCTGCTCGTTCCTCAAATATCAATTGAGAAAGAATCAAAGAACGATGCCAAGCCATATTTAATGTCATAACGAGATTCCAAGCCGCAATGACAAAAAAAATTTATGAAAATTGTAGCAGAAGGACCAAAGGAGGGTACCAAGTATCAAAACGTTTGAGCAGTGTTATCTCCCAAGCTCCAACGATAGAATGCAGATTACATAATTGTAGTTTGCTACGCTAGCAATTCAGACGTAGTCCACATATTTATTTACCAACAAAAGCAGAATATAAATCGAGTGTTGCCAAAGTTAATGTTCGATGTAAATATGGCCGAGCACATATATGCATGGTAATAACGAAATTGTGAAGCCGGAACCTATACTTCCTCCATTCAAAGATAATAAAAAAATTATTGTTGGGTATAGATGAGTCCTCGCTATGGATGTGAGGAATTTTGCATGTGAGGAAAGGTAAAACAACAAAGGAGAACGAATAGGGAGCATGCTTGCCTGTTGGTATTGAAAGTTAGGTGGGTACCAGTACCTGCAAAAGTTTTCAGAGCTTCTTCGTCAGTGACTGATCTAAACTGAAGAAAAAAATACATCTAGGCCAACTTATGAGCTGCCGGCACAGTACATATCAAGGCTGTAAAGGCGACAATATATAGAAGATTGACCTACACATTCCTACCCCAGAACAGGTACTGCATCATGGTTAAAAGGTCCGCTGAAACTATTACTGTTTGCTCGACTTACACAGAAATGGCGACTGCTGTTCATTTGGTTTTCAGGACAGAAATGAGAAACTAAATTCTGGAAACATATGGAAAGGATGCAGCACTGCATTTTTTTACTACGGTCCAACCGAGAACATGATCCTAATAAAAGAGCCGAAACGGCGTTAGTAGCTAGCACCCATGCAGGACGGACGCGGGACGCATTGAACCCTGCAGCACACCAACAAGGCAACAAGCGCAGTAGAGTGTTGGTAGGAAAGGCAGACACCCCGGACTAGAGATCCAGCGTTGGATGCACTGCGCTGTATCATCAACTCGTAGCGTTGAGATGGATTATCTAATCATCAACTGCTGATACGATGTTCTGCGACTTATCTGTCGTTTTGAATTCGAGCAGTTCAGGCTTGGCAGGAGGAACGGATGCCCACGACACTCACCCGAGCTGAGGAGGGTAGACCGCGGCGGCAGGACCGCCGTGCTGCACCACCGTCTGGGTCGGCGCCCCGGGGAAGAACGGCGGGGCCTGCAAGTGGGGCCCGAGAAAGGCAGCCCTCCCTGTTGCATCACAAGAGCGTCAGACAGTTATCCGCCGTGTTATTACTGTTGGTCGCATCGAGAGAGAGAGAGAGATGGATCTAACGGAAAGCAGAGCAGCTAACGACGCGAACAGGTAACGATCACGGATTCCGAACGAGGCCGGCGCGCCAAAGCTGCCGGAGAAGCGACACGGCCTGCAGCTCCCGATCTGCGCGTGCAGGGTACGCTACGCTACACCCATGTGCGCCGCTTTGACCGGCGTCTCGACAGGACGACGCCTCCCTCCTCCTCCACCTTGCGCGCTCACCTCGTTACAGCTTTTTACCGAGGAGGCGGCTGGCGAAGCGGCAGCGCCCTAGATCGATCGAGTAGCGCTGCAGGTCCACGACCACGAGAACATCATCGTTTTTTTTTTCTTTTGTTTCCTAATACAAACCGTGAGCGTCCATGCGCGTCCAGGACAGAGCTTCGTGGCGGCAGCAGTCGTCTGGGAGCCACCACGCCGCTGCTGCCACTGGACCGTTGAACCTGTCGCGTCAAGCGACACAGACGACGCGTGATCCAGATAGTACAAGTCCACCAGGGACGGTGAATCCATAGTTTGGATCGGCTTCATCAAGGTACTCGTATAAATAAACAATACACGGGCATGGGGAACAAGCAGATTCTCTACGGGCTACGTAGTAATCATCCTGCTGCCCATGATGCCCTTTACACCTCGTCCTCGTTGTCTCGAATGAACAGAACAGGCCGCAACAACACGCTGTCAGTGTCAGTCAATCAAAGGCCGATTACTCGATTCATGCAAAGCACAAGGGGGGTGAGAAGAAAGAATAATTGAGGTGAATCTCGTGCCCCAGCCAGCCAGCCGGCCAGCCTAGTGGCTACGGATCGAACCCATAACTGCCGTTGTAACTGCCAGTTGGGTTCTGCCTCGCCGCGCCGATAGAAAGATGGCGGCCGAGCCACGCGTCGTGGGGGCGGCAGCGCAGCGAACCCAACTGACAGGGCCAGCCTGGGCAAGCTAAGCCATATGACTCGATGACTCTCGATCGAGAGCCGGGGGGGTGGGTGGGGGGGCTTCCCTTTACTCGCGTGATGATCCGCCGGGGTCCCGCATGCCAGCCTCCTCCCGCGTATCCGTTGTCTACTGTGTCTCGGTTCGTGGTAGCAGTGTCGCGCGCCGGCCGAGCAGAAGGGCGAGAGAGAAAAAAAAAGGAGGCGGCGGCTTTGGTCGATTTGCTGCAGTGCAGTGAGATTGTCTGGCGGCGACGGCCATGGCGACAGGCTGATTGGGAGGAAATCTGGGCGACGGACAAAATCGGGCGATGAAAAGGAGGCTACCCCGTGGTGGTGTGTTCGCCTCGTGAGTAGTGATCGGCGGTCGCTCACCTCGAGGGGGGCGCGGCGTTCCAAGCGAGGCGATGTTGCAGTTGGCGCACCGCCCGGCGATCGTCGGGTTCGGGTCCTGCACCGCGCGCAGCGCCGCCTCCGGCTCCCGGAACGTCACCTGCGCACGCACGCACACGCCCAAAAAGCGGCCGGCCACCTCAGCGACGAGAGGAGGAAGAGACGTGGCAAACGCGCGCAGCGGTTGGCGAAAGAGGGAGGAACGCGGCTTACGAATCCGTAGCCCTTGGAGCGGCCGGTGAGGCGGTCGGCGATGACGACGGCCTCCAGGATGTCGCCGTACCGCTCGAAGTGCTGCCGCAGCCCCTCCGACGGCGTCTCCCACGCCAGCCCGCCCACGAACACCTTCGTCAGCGTCGTGTCGCCGAACCGCGACCGGTACGGCCGCGGCGACCCGGACGTCGACGACGACGACGGCACCGGCGCCGGCGCCACCATCACCACCCCCGGCTCGCAAGAAGCACCTAAAGAGCCTTGGTGACGACCTTGCACGGAAAAGCTGAAAGGAGACAGTGGCGCGCGTCGGGGCTGCAAGACCGTGAGCTACTTCGCGTCGCGCCGCCGAACGCGCTCTGTGTGTGGCTGTTTATGGCAGCGGAGGAGTCCACTTCCATATAGAACCTTGCTGTGATCGAGGTGGCCTAATGATTGGGAAGAGGAGGAATCTGATCATCAGGTGGGTTGGGATGGAGAGAGAGAGACAGACAGAGTAGGGAGGTTTGCGCTGGAGGCGACGGTGTGGGTGTGGATGGGATGACAGATATGCTGAGACTTCTACAGTTTCTTTCCTTTTCTGTGTTCTCGCCTCTGTATGGAAACATCTGCTTGTGACTTGATCTGTCAGGCCTCTAGGACCGATCGCACTGAAATACTGGGAGAGGAGCTGACTAGAGACATGGTGTAAGCGGCAGTTTTTTCTCCCACACAGCTATAACGGATAACAGCTCTCTAGGATCATATAGCGCCTCTACATACCAGCACTCGTCTTTTCTGCGCACTTTGTCCTCACTCATGCACACTCGGAAAAACTTCCCGATCGGTCACCTATCCCTAAATTCCTCCGGGCCAAACACGCTTAACCCCAGGGTCCTTTGCAGGTGGGCTTCCGAAAAAGAAGATATACCTTGGTGGTATGAGTACGCTATCAATCCTATTAAGGTGGGAGTCAGGATATCACACAATGCACCCCCCTTAGAAGACCGACGTCCTCGTCGGTCAACGCCAAGACAGGAACGTCCCCTCTTAGCCACGTCCGTACGTTCAGTACTGGCATACGCATACCATACGCTCGGTTAGCAGCATACGTACCATACCGTGTCCCACACAGAGGACCCACGCGTCATGCGTACGTACCCACGTCTCTGACCCGTACGCTATCGTATCCTTCTCACTGACACGTACGCACCCGTGAAACTACGAGGGTCGGCTCTGATACCATTTGTAACAGCTCTCTAGGATCATAGACTGGCCCTACATACCACCACTCATCTTTTCTGCGCACTTTGTCCTCACTCGTGCGCACCCGAGAAAACTTCCCGGTCGGTCACTCATCCTCAAATTCCTCCGGGCCAAGCACACTTAACCCCGGAGTACTTTGCAGGTGGGCTTCCGGAAAAGAAGGTATAACTTGGTGGTATGAGTACGCTATCAATCCTATTAAGCTGGGAGTCAGGATATCACACAATAAATTGTTGTAACACCCACATTTTTTTCTTTCTTTTCTCCTCTAGCCCAGCCCACATTCTCCCCCCCCCAAACCCTAACTTTTCCTCTCTTTCTTTCCTTCTTTTCTTCTTCTCCTCCTCTCCCGATCCTCCACCCCGAGCGCCGCCCGCCTCTCTTCTCCGTCGCGCCACCTCCACCTCGCGCCCCTCCGACGGCTCGAGCCCCCCCCCCCCCCCCCCCCCGCCGGTGCCCCCTCCCACTCGTTCCCCACCTCGGCCTCGCGCCGACCCCCCTCTCCCGAAGCCGCTCGCCACCACCTTCTCCTCCGCGCCTCCCCCAATCGCCGCCGGCGCCGCCCCTTCGACACCGCTCCCCGGGCTCCGCGCTCGCCCGAGCCCGCGGCTGGCGCGCACCTCCCTCACGACACCCTCTCCCGCACCGCCTCCACCCTCTCCTTCCCCAAGCACCACGCTCACTCCCGTTCCCCAAGCGCACCCTGCTCACCTCCCCGCTCCCGCACGACCAACCCCACGCCGCCGGCGCTCGATCCCGCGCGCTGCCGCCCGCTCGAGCTTTTCTCCTACCGCCGAGATCCGCGCTGCCGCCTTCACCGTGTCTCGCCGCCCCCTGCTGCGCTGCGGCCTGCCCTAGCCCCGCCGCTGCCCTCGGGTTCCTCTCCACCCCGCCGCCATCCAAGTCCAGTGCGCCCCCCCCCCCCACCGAGATGGCGCCCCCGGCCGGCGCCCTCACCGCCTCAGGCTCACGCCCTCCCCGAGCCCGGCCCGCGCACTCCGCCTCCGCCTGCGCTTGCCGCTCCGGGCTTCGCGTTGAGCGCCGCTCAGCGTCGCCGCCTTCCGGCCGAGCACCCTCCCCGCCGCTGCCTCGTGCCTCCTCCGTCCCAGAGCTCTAACCCCCGCCTCCTCCTCCCTCACTGATTTTGCCGACTCCGGCTCTCCCCCACTGCCGCACCATCCTCCCCCACCACCACCCACAACAGCCCCTACGCCCACTGCCTCATCGCCGGGCTGGCCAAGTAACCTCAGAAGGTGACCCGCAAGGACGTCGCCACCTCTCCTGATGCGTCCCCGGTGAGGATTCTTATGTGCACACAAAAAGTGGCACATTGGACGTGTATGCGCAACAGCAAAACCTCCCGGACGCTGCTACACCGAGGAACCGACGCGCCTCGCCGCACTCCCTCGTCGTGGGCCTTCTCCGCAGTCTTCCGGACCACCGAGACCCTCCGGGTGAGTTCCCAACCTGCCCCTCTATCGTTTCCGATAGCTAGATCGATGGCGGTTAGTGAAGCAGGTCGGGATCTCGAGTGACCCTCTATACTCAAGGCTAACAGCATTTCCCAGTTCTGTTGTGCTTGTTTCAAGCTCGAAAAATGCAGTTTGATTTCATATCCACTGCCTGTAACTTAGTAACGCATGGGTGCTTGCTGCCGTTCAGTTTGTAGTGTAGTGATACTTTAAATGGCTTTTAGTTATAGCTCAATACAGCGTTCACTTGCATAAGATTTTTAGTGCTTAACTTCATGGATTACCCTGTTCAGTTGCTGCAGGCGTTAGTTGGGTTGCCAGTGCATTTCGTGGGCTTTGGGTGTTCCGTTAAGAGGATCGATATTGTAGCCTTTTAGTTGCTTTCCACGAAGACGTTGAAAACCTCGTAGCTAGAACTTTGTCAATTGTGACTAGGGCACTATCCACATAGCATATTGATTCCCAAAAAGTTTCTAATAATTCATAATACAATGTAGAGAAAATTAGTATTAAGTGTTCCATAAATAATTCTTGTAAATTTATTATTTAATTCTTTAATAGGTGTAATAATTTCAAAGATGCTTAATTATGAGACATTTAGAAATAAATTTTAAACACATTTTAGGGTCAGTATATATATACATTTTGTGATCTAGAAGATATTAAAAATGATGTAAAACTTTAGGAATGAGTATAAAAATTATATAAACCCATAGAAAATATCTAATTTTCTTATAAAGCCATATTTACATAATGCAAATCATTTTGACACTTTGGTAAATAATATAATTACATATTTAGCTTTAAACATTCTTGTAGCATAGCTAATCACTCTTAAATCCGACTTAGGCCATTATCGTAACATATCCAATGAATAGTATCTGTATTACTTGATACTTGTTGTATTGTTTTCATTGCTTTTTTATTTCTTTTAACGATAGTGTATACTTGTACATGCGACAATCAAGAAACAACATGAAGACTTTGAGGATCAAGAGTTCAATCAGTGGACTGAGCAACTATTTAGGAAAAAGGCAAGTGCCCTTGACCACATTGCTCCTATTTAAGGATTTTTATTTAGAATTTGCATGCATGTCTTAATTTCAATCCCATGTTAGGCTGTTTATTAGAGTTTTCATATTATCTTCCTTGTAGTCTGGGTATGGGTTAGCTAGGTTTTACTACATGTCGTTTACTCATGCTTAGCCCTGCTTAGTAGATGGGATGGGAGTTGTCGAAGTGTGTGGTCGACACTTCCCCCGGACCTGCTCTGGGCAGCACGCGGAGGTTCTTTTTTGGAGGGGCTAGTCGCTTACGGAGAGCTTGAGCGTTAGGGACGAGTGAGGGAGAAGCTTGACACGGCGAGTTTTACGTGGTTCGGGCCGCCGGAGCGTAAAACCCAACGTCCACGGTGAGCAGAGGTGCTCTCTGTATTGCTTGTTGCTCAAAACCGGAGTCCTGAGATTGAGGGTGAGTAATGCCTAGGATGCCAGTTCACAGAGTTCGAACCCTCGCTAATGTTGCCTACCCGAGCCTTTTATAGTCCAAGGCTCGAGCGGCTTACAAGGGGGGCCCGGGACCCGACAGGTGGTCCTGGGGAGATTGCCTGCCGACTATCGTATCTGCAGTTATGTCGGTAGTTGTCTCTAGCGAAGGCTTCCGAGTTCTCGTTCTGCCGCCCTGCCCATGCCACAAGTTAGTCGTATTGGTTGATGACGGCGGGGCGGCAGGGGATGTCTTGTCGCTGTGTTTATTGGCGGGCAGGCTCTGACACGGCGCGCCAGTCTGCGATGCGACTGGGCGCAACGGTACCTGACAGAGGCGCGCTCCGCGTCTTCGCGTCTTGGGAAGGTGCGGGCCTTGAATACCTTGTACGGGCAAGGTATGGTGCATATTTACGCCTGCTGCCTACCGCGCGGGGGCAGGCAGCGCCGTCCTGCTGGCCACGTGGCGGGCCTGGAGCTCTCCTCTGAGGAGAGGGAGGTCCGGCCCCGCGGGACACGTGGAGCCTTCGGACCTCTCCCTGCGGAGGAGGGAGGTCCGGCTTCTATCGGCCACGTGGCGGGCCCGGAGCACTCCTCTGAGGAGAGGGAGGTCCGGCCCTGCGGGACACGTGGCACCTTCGGAGCTCTCCCCGCGGAGGGGGGAGGTCTGGCTGCTGCTGGCCACGTGGCGGGCCCGGAGCTCTCCTCTGAGGAGAGGGAGGTCCGACCCCGCTGGACACATGGCGCCTTCGGAGCTCTTCCTGCGGAGAAGGGCGAGATCCTTAGGCATTTCCCCTTGTGCGCGGAGGTACCCCATATCGAGGGTACCGACAGAAGTAATTTACATTAATTTTAATTATCATGATCTTTGAGATGATGTTGTGGAGATATATGGTATATATATGTGGGGATGTAGAGATAGGGATCTAGCAGGCTAGTTGATACGCGGTCGGTGCGTATGCACGAGACTCGGGCTGGTGGTTAGTGCCTGCGTAGATCCTAAGGACCGGTTCGTGGGACTCCGTGAACTAGCTTATACTGTGCCACCACAAGAAATGGTATGGGACAGAGTGACCAAGTAATTAGGTGCATTCCCGATATAGTGTGAGTGTTTGGTAGGTGCGGGAATGGGAGTCGGGCGGGACTACTCTGGGATCCGCAAGCCTCAAGAGGGGGCCACTACAGCGGGGGTTGGAGCCTCCTGGATGCTGTTAGGGGTGAAACCTCAATGGGCTCATACTCGTCGGGATTCCCTTTGTAAAGGTCACATCGTGATCTCCTGGCCGGACACCTTAAGAAGTGTGAGATGTGGCTAGCTACCACGGGCAAAAAGGAGGTTTTAGTCCACCTAGCGACACGGGACAGAATCACGACTTGTGGATAAAGGGTATAGACTCTGCAGAGTTAAAACTTTCTAGACAGCCGTGCTCATGGTCAAGAGCGGGCTAGTAATTCTCTAATGATTAGCATGGTTTGGATTGGATTGGTGGTTTTGAGATGTGGTTGGTGGTTTTTGGGAGATGGATACAGATGGACCTGGAGATACTTGGTTACTTGGTTGGGATGGTTTGGGATATTCACCTAGTAAATAGAGTGCTTAATAAGCTAAGGAATAGGTTGCTTAGTGCATGAGCTGTGTTTAGCCTTCCTTTATTCTTGCCTCATCATGCATAAAACTTTCCCACACTTGCTGAGTACATTATGTATTCAGGTGTTTTTCTTTTTCCTTTATTATAATTGTTTCTCAGTGAAAAGAAAGATCAAATGAAGAGGTGTGAAGGTTACGTAGCTGCCAGTCGATTCGCCTATGGACGGCCCTAGAAGCTTCCCCTCTTCCGCTGCTACTCGAGACCCAATTAAGGTAAAAATGTCGTTTATATTCGATATATAACTGTTTATCACTACTTGTACTACATGTATGCTTAAAACAACCCTGGCATACATGTAGTTTGCGACCGATTTTGCTCTTTGTAAAACCGGGCGTGACAGGGGTCACCTACGCCAACCGGGCATACGTCGGGCTTACGAGATGGTGGGCAAGACGCAGAGGCCGTTGCTTGTGCGCAGTCAGGAAGGCGTGGCAGGTTGGAGGCGGCGCGTGTGGACGTTGCGGCCACCGAGAGGGCAGAGACTGAGGGGGCGCCGTGATCTAGCAGAAGTGGGGGTCGGAGGCTCAGGCAGAGGCGAGGGGCGGCGGACACAGGGTCGCGTGTAGGGTTTGGCTAGGCGGAGGGGACGAGGACAGGGTGCCGCGGTGATGGGGCGGTGCCGGATGGAGGAGGTCGGGGGTGGCGCTGGATGGAGGAGGCGAGGAGGACGGGGTGCCGCGGGGATGGGGCGGCGTCAGATGGAGGAGGTCGGGGCGGTGCTGGATGGAGGAGGCGAGGAGGACGCGGTGCCGCGGGGATGGGGCGGCGCCGGACGGAGGAGGTCGGGGCGGCGCCGGATGGAGGAGGCGAGGAGGATGTGGTGCCACGGAGATGGGGTGGCGCCGGATGGAGGAGGTCGGGGAGGCGCCGGATGGAGGAGGCGAGGAGGACGGGGTGCCGCGGGGATGGGGGATGGGGCGACGTGCCTGACAGAGGAGCAAGAGCGGCGCGAGTCAGAATGGAGAGGTGGCGCTAGGAAGAATGGAGAGCCGGCGAAGATAGGAGAAGGTTCGAGAATAAAAGGAAAATAGGGAGAGAGAAAGGGGGAACAAGAGGAAAGAAAATAAAAGAAAACGAAAGAAAATAGAAAAGAAAAAAGGAAAAGGAAAGAAAATAGAAAATAAAAGGAAAAATGATAGAAAAAAGAAAAGGAAAATAACGGAAAAGAAATATTAAAGAATGGGTGATAGTTGATATAGAGTATGTTTAGATAGTACGATGAGTGTGGAAGCATGTGCTGAAAAGTAGAAAATATTTTGGGATGTGCTGGAAAGAGCAAAGAATATTCATTTAGAGTAGATTTTTAGAGTAAATGATTGCGGATAGCCTAAGCGGTTAGATTTCCGGTACACAGATTGTCCTAATGTTGGATTTAATCCCACATACCTTGTTCTCGCCAATGTTAGCTCCTCTAATAATAACGAACCTCGGATCACTTTTTTTTATGGTTGGCTCATCCCCTTTTCTCTCATTCGATCGAGACATTTTCAATCCGTCATTAGCTATTCTTCATATGTTTCTACGTTCTACTCCTCTTTTATCCCCGGAAAAGGTTCACCCTTTTATCCATCGGATGCCTCACCTAGCAACATAGTTATAGCCATTATCGTCACTAAATGACATGGTCCTAGTAGGAAACGACACTTACCAAATGCGAACGGTAGCAAACATTTGTTTGCTTTTGGGCTAGCATTTTGAAATTTATTACATGATAAAAAACATATCATCTTTATATCTGGTCGTTTTTTCGGATTTCCCTTCTCTTATATTCACCAAACGTTAGACCTGGACCTGCCGTGCGCGGGGTGGGGCAGCCGTTGGCGAATTTTTTATTTTATTTTTGGCACTGATGTTAAAGAAATTAATATTAATAACATTCAAATATTTTTTGCAAAACTAGCCACCCAATCGTCCACGGCGTGGACGATTTGTCCACGTGGATGTCCTGTCGTCCACTCCGTGGACGACAGAACGGTGTCGTCCACAGCATGGACAACAGCAGCCCACTTGTACTCCACGTCGGCCCAACGGTCACGGGTCCGTTGGACCGACGTGTCCTGTCGTCCACGCCGCGGACGACAGGATCTCCTATATAAACAGCCCCCCGGGGGGGACCATCTCCACACAAAAACACCACAAAGTGAGGGAAGGGGAAGGAGAAGAGGAAGAGAAAGAGGAAGAGGAAGAGAAAAGGAAGAGAAGAAAGAGAAAGAGAAGAGGAAGAGAAGAAAAGAAAAGAAGAAAGAAAAGAAGAAAAGGAAAAAGAAAATGGTAAAAAATATAGAAATAAATAAAAAAGTATGAAATTATTTATTTTAATTATGCATTTTAGATAGTTTGTACTTAAATACTAGTTTATTCTTAGTTAGTTTCATATTAGGACTTAGTTAGATTGTTTTTAGAATTAAGTTAGATTGTAATATAATTCATTAGTTAGTTTGCAATCTAAATTTTATATTAGTCGTCAATTTTAGTTTATGTTATCTTTTATAGGTTTCTAGCTTAGTTTATTTTGTTTATTACGTTTAGTTAAGTTATACTATTCACTAGATAAAATTAGTTTATGTTAATTTAGTTGAAACTTTAAATTTTAATTTTAGCATTACTATTAGATTTAAATAATTTTTTAATTCAGTCTATGGTTTAGTTAAGTTATCCTGTTGATTAGATTAATTTAGTTTATAGTTCAGTATATATTATTATTTTAATACAATTTGTTTTAATTCAGTTATGGTTACTCTTGTTGAGGCAATTATTAAATTGCGTATATACGTATGCTAGGTATGTCAAATAAAGTAGAATTTCAAATCTTTTATGGAGATGACGAAATTAGCTACAATTCGAGTGGAGTAGAACTATCAGAACTCTCTTTTATAAATCGAGGAATACCTAGTCCAACGGGACGGGCATTTATGGGTATATACAAATGATTGTTGAAAGTTTTTAAACTAAGTGAGGATGAATATGAGTTGTAAATAAACGGAGTTATCAGCCGTTCAAGTGACGTTCATTTTGGAGAACTACTGCCGCTAAACGAAACACCCGTGTGGCGTGCTTATGTTTCAAGAGCTATGCAATATGGCTGGCCTCTCATACTTATTATTCGGGTTGAAGCCAAGGAAGTAGTCGATAAGACGCAGAATCAAAAAGATGATGGGGAAGATAATAATGGTGGTGAAGCTGAAGAGGATGATTATAATGAATTGTCACATACGGTTGTTACTGAGGCAACTGGTCAAGCAGATGAAGGAGAGCATATAGAACATATAGTTCATCAGATGGTATTTGAGGATAGGGATTATAATAATGTTCCTGATTACGATTCATCTGACGAAGAAGTTCAACCTCTTGTCCCTACCGATTGGAGTAATCCAAATTTTGAATATCTAAGAGTAACCAAAGGTTATCATTTACCATTGGATTACCACGAAGATACAATAACAGCGAGGTCTCTTTTTAAAAATAAATAAGCTTTGTAAAATGCTGTGAAATATTGGTCTCTTTCAATGAAAAGATCATTTAAAGTTTCTCGATCCACTAAGAAACTTTATGATGTCGGATGCTTATCAACCAGTTGCCCGTTTGGTGTTCGCGGATATGCAGAGAAATGGAGTAGCCTTTGGAAGTGTTCTATTGTGATTGATCATTCTTGCGAGTTGCAATATCTTTAAAAATGCAATACTGCTCTAACATCCAAGTTTGTTGCAAATCACATGTATGCTCGTATCGTTGACAATATTTCTTTTAGGCCTAAATCTATTATCAACACAATTTAGCAAGATTTTAAGTACACAATAAGTTACTCTAAAGCTTGGAAGGCGAAACAGAAGGTTATTGAGACAAGATTTGGTACTTATGAAGCATCTTATGATAATCTTCTGAAATTACTTAATACTATCATAAGTTAGAATGTTGGCATAGCCGTGGATATCGTGGATGTTCCAAACCCTCGATATGCTAGGAAACTTATTATTCACCGTGCATTCTTTTCACTAGGTCAATGCATAAATGCATTTCGATATTGTAGGTCCGTTCTGTGTATGGATGGCACATTAATAACCAGAAAGTACAAAGGTCAAATTCTCACAGCTATTGGAGTTGATGGCGATAATTAAATTCTATCTGTGGCATTTGCATTTGTGGAGAGTGAAAATGCTCACAGTTGGTACTGATTTTTGAAACGGGTTAGAGTTGATGTAGTTCAAGGCCGAGAAAATGTATGTGTTATACACGACCGTCACGCTGGCTTGTTGAAGGCAGTAACGGATATTAAATACGGCTGCGCAGAGAGCTCTCTCACACCAGTTTGGCCGGATATACAATCAAGGTGGTGTATAAGGCACTTGGGTGCAATTTTTTATAGTCACTTCAAGAATAAACAGCTCATGAACATGTTTAAGCGTCTCTGTAGTCAAAATACGTGGGTCAAGAGTTTTACCACTAGTTGGTATCGTTGAAGGAATATTGAATGGAACGATGAAATACTTCCATGAGCGTTTTGCAAAAGCTTCTCTATTGATGGCTGATCCTAATTTAGTCTTCTCAAGATTTGTTTGTGACTACATGGACGAGAATATTAAAAAGACTCATTTGCACAGTGTTAAACAAACTGGAACTGTGCAGAACAGGTTTGAGATCACATGCAGAGACAGTGGCAGACGTTGTGCCACGAGTGAACGGACTGTGCATGAGTGCCTTCTTCGTGAGAACTCCGTCATATGTACATGTATGAAGTCAAAGCTACCGCATAGACCTTGTTCTCATGTCATTGTTGCCTACAGTCAGAGTCAATTATCTCCAACTATATATGTGTCACAGTATTTTTTGAAACAGGCTTTGCACATAACGTGGCACGTAGAGATATTTGGTTACCGGATTTTTTGTGCATTCACCAACGATCCTGGACCACAATTCGAAAGAGGCCCTGATTATCTAAGGTTGAAGCAGATTCGTGGCCGTCGTAAGACTCGACGTATAAAAAATGATATGGATGAGTGCTCATCATCGCAACAAGTGAGATGTAGCAACTGTAACGAAGTTGGCCATAGTTATAAGAATTGCGTTCGGCGTAATGTCCTGGAGTAGCAGAAGCGGAACCTTCAAGAAATCCATATGACGGGCGGCGTCCTCGTGCTCGTCGCTCACGGCGGGATGATCAATAATTGGAATTGTAATATTTTCGTGTTAACGTCACCGCGTATTACAGATTTTGTTGTTTAAGAACAATATTATTCATTAAGACTTTACATAATTTAATAATGAATAACAATGTCATGTATTTGAACTCTGCATCCATGGCTGCGAGTGACAGTGGCACTTATGAGCTCCTGGACGCTCAGTTCGACTCTCGACACCACTCGAACTTGAGCAGTGTTCGAGGAGTCGAACTCACCACGTTGTGGCCTAGTGTGCTGAAGACGCTGTTACACCTGGACGATTGTATAATTAACTAATTAATAAATGTTATCGTGTATTGCAGGTTGAGTACAGCGGGGCTCCTACCACTGTGTAGGATGTTGGAGCTCTAGGTAATGAAACGGTCTAAAAGAAAAGTCCATGCGACTAATCTACGACTGTTCCCTACTTACTGCGTTGGTCGACCATTGGAGACCAGAGACACACACTTTCCACATGCCTTGTAGAGAGATGACAGTCACGCTAGAGGACGTGTCCTACCTGATAGGGCTTCCTCTCACCGGGCAGGCTGTTTGTAGGCCTCACTTGTCGGACGGATGGCGCGAGGACCTACAGGCCCGTTTCTCTGGCGTCGTGCTACACTCGAGGTACACTCAGAGGCACGGACCAGTGAGACTGATCATAGATAGACAAGACCACGGTCCGCCAAAGACTTGGTTGCAGCAGTTTGAGGTAAGTATATTTGGATTTTTTTATATAATATATCGTTATTACTAATTAGTATAACAACACGTAATTATTTGTTCCTTTTAGCCCGAGAATATCCAACCGGGCGCAGATGAGTACACGATCTCCAGACACTTGGAGGCGTACCTTCTTTGGCTTTTTGGGTGGATCCTGTTCACAGACTCACACGGCGACACGGTCGACAAGCGTCTGATCTACTTCGCCAGAGAGATAGCGGACAATCCCCCTCATGCTGTTCCGCAGTATAGTTGGGGTTCAGTTGTTCTAGCGGCCATGTATCGAGGTCTTTGTACGGCATGTACAAAGGTAAGGTACTATAAACACATTGTTCAAAACTTATCATTTCTTAATCAAATAATATTTAATATTTCTATTGTTCATAGGTGGCGACGGATGGCATACTGTTTGGTTGTCCGTTGTTGCTGATCCTCTGTGCGTACGAGCGTTTCTCGATAGGTCGGCCTAGGGTGGACGTCACCCCATACGGTGATTCCTTGTACGGGAACTCTCAGGAGGACAGGCCAATGATGGGTATATTGTGGACTCGACGCAGGGTACGTAAACTTGTAAAACATGTATGTTCATTATTAACATAATTATATGTTTTGTTATAATATTTTTTCAGCGTACTTGGGGTGACGACACCGTGCACAGAGGTTACCCGGAGTATACTATGTAGTTTAACCGCCTACAGGCGGACAACAACGTCGTATGGACTCCGTTCTCGTACGAGACCGTGGAGTGTCGCGCACCCGCTAGGTTGTCGTCGTTGTGCACGAGTGATGCGCACGTGTGGTGGACACGGAAGGCTCTCGTGTACGACATCTGTGTGGAGGAGTACTCTCCTCACAGAGTTATGCGACAATTTGGATGGCAGCAGGTCTTCCCAGTTCCTAGGGGTCTCGCAGTTCCGCCTACGGCACACACGTAAGTAACTTGCTTTATTTATATTTAACTTACATAATTTTTAATCTCTGAGAAACGTTATTTTTTACTCGCATGCACACACGGAAGGGTTCCTCTACGCCCATTTTTCTGGCCTCGCATGGAGGCTTGGGTACAACAGTGGGCAGAGGCACCTCAGAACGTAATCGCGGATGCCTACCCGTTCAGCGTGGAATCGTACGATGAGTACCTACGTTGGTACGTCTCTCGTACACGTACGTGAGTTTCGTACGTCCCAGCTAAAAGTGCATCTAGGTAATCCCCGTGGGTTTTGGTTGATTGATGACGACAATTAAGATGCTAATAAGTTTCTACTGAGTATGAACACAGGTGTTTATCAAAGAAATGGATATGGAGTCTCTAAAGAAGCAAAAGGAAAAGAAGAAGACTTGAAAGAGTAGAAAATAGCATTTTCTATTAATCTTCACATTTTCTAGTTGTATATAGGGTCTTCTCTTCTAGAGTGCTTGAGAATCACTAGAGAGCTCAAACGAAGGGTAGAAAGTTAGAATCACGAGACGAAGTAGTCATAGATATGAAGAAAAGGGGAGACCGGACTTGTCCGGACCATGGGCCGGACTAGTACGTTCAAACCTGGACTAATCCGTTTTAGATCGGATAAAGAGTCTCTGAGTCAGTTCGGACTTGTCCGTTAAAGGTCGGACTAGTCCGTTGTTGTGAGAGTCTGAGCCGTTATGGGACTAAGTCTCAGAAGGCCGGACTAGTCCGCTCGTGAGGCCGGACTAGTCCGCTGAGCGGACTAAGCCGCTTATGTCCGGAGAAGAAGTCTCTGAGTGCCATCGGACTAGTCTACTCTACAGGTCGGACTAGTCCGATCTTTTCAGACTAGTCCGAATTAGGACGGAACAAAGGTTCCTGTGAGAGACTGGACTAGTCCGAGGTTGACTGGACTAGTCCGCAGCTCTAGTTTAGAGAGTTTTTAGACTAAGTCTGGTAAGACCGGACTAGTCCGCCCTTTGGGTCGGACTAGTCCGCCCTTACCAGACTAGTCCATTCTCATACGGAACAAAGGTTCCTGATTGAGATCGGACTATCCACTCTTGGCCGGACTAGTCCGGGGTTTTATGACCGTTTGAATCCAACGGTCACTAAAACTTTATTTGGTAACCTGTGACGTGAGTGGTCCCTCAAGATCGGACTAGTCCGGGGTTGGGACCAGACTAGTCCGGAATTTAGTTGGTAACGGCTAAATGCTGGGATTTCTATAAAAGGGGACCCCCGGCTGAGAATTGGATAGACACGAAACTAAGCGCTGAAAACTCATTCCTAGAGCTCTTCTAAGCCTCTTTCCTCACCTTCTAGACCCCTAAGATTGGATCTTAAGGAGTTAGTGGTTTTTGTGAGAGGAAAGACGTGGTGATCGATGTTTGAGCTCTCGGTTTGATTCCCTTGCACTCTAACTGTTATTTTGAGTTTTTAACAATTGTACTTTGAATTCTAGAACTACTTGGTTGGTGTAGGGAGCCTCAAAGTGTGAGTAGCCCCTAAGATCATTGTATTCACATTCGATTGATAGTGAGAAAGCCCGGGCTTGATCTTGGTGATCGCTCGGTGAGGGAAGGGTTGGAAAAGACCCGGTCCTTGGTGGACTCCTCAACGAGGACGTAGATTCATATGTGGAATCGAACCTCGGGATAAATCGTGTCTCCTGTTTTCTCTACTATCTTACTTGCTCACTAGAATTACTTGTCAAGCTTTCATTGTGTTATTTCCCGCAAATTGTTCTATTATTTTGCAATCTAATCATTCTCAACTAATTAGTGGTACCATTTGACTACCACATATTTTCCGCTCAAACAAACTTAAAAGGAAACCTAAAACACAAATTAGGTTTAGACCGTACTAGTCCGACCTCAGACCGGACTAGTCCGGCCTGCTCTGGTTTTATCCACTGTTTATTATAATTTCAGGTTTTATTAGCCTATTCACGCCCCCCTCTAGGCAACTTTCAATTGGTATCAGAGCCTAACTCTCCACAAAAGCTTAACCGCTTGGAGAGGAGATGGGGGAAAAGGTTGGTAGCCAAATTGATCTCAACAAGGGAAAAGGAGCAAGTTCGAGCAACTTTGAAGAACAAGGCTCTAATCCGCCTCCCACAGTTGCTCCTCCACAAGACATTACAAGCTACGAAGAAGATGAAGAAGTTCTTCGTCTCATGGCACTCCTCAAAAAGAAGAAGGAGGAGGCTAAAAAGAAAAAGAAGGAGAAGTTGGATAAGAAACTCAAGAGTAGTCAACAAGACTACTCACGATATCCTTTTAACTATGAACAATTAAATTCTCATTCCAGTTATTTATCAATTCCTCTAGGCAAACCACCTCACTTTGATGGAACTAACTATACAATGTGGAAACACAACATGAAGTTGCATCTAATTTCCTTGAACCCAAGTCTTTGGCATGTGGTGTCTACAGGTATAGATATCCCCGAAGACGAGGATGAACTTACCCTAGAACAAGAACAACAAATCCATCGCAATGCACAAGAAGCAGCCGTGCTCAACTCATCTCTGAGCATTGAAGAATTTAACAAGGTAGATGGGTTGGAGCTCGCCAAAGATATTTGGGACACCTCCAAGATCGCACATGAAGGAAACCGATCCGTGAGGGAAGCTAAGGTTGAGATGATAGAAGGAGAACTTGGAAGGTTCGCCATGGAAGAAGGCGAAACACCTCAAGAAATGTACAACCGACTCAAAACTCTTATCAACAAGAGTTAGGCGTACGGATGCAAGAAATGGAATGACCATGAGGTGGTTAAAAGGATGATAAGAGCATTTATGCCTCGCAATGTGACCCTATGCACCTTAATCCGGGAAAGTCCAAACTTTCACTTGATGACTCCGGATGAAGTGCTAGGGAAGATCATTAACCACGAGATGATGGAAAGGGAAGCCCAACACGTCAATGACCTAGCCAAGATCACTTCATCCAAGAAGAAGGGCATTGCTCTCAAGGCCACATCCAAGTCCAAGGCAAAAGAAACACAACTCACAAGTGAAGATAAAGAAAGTGATGATGAGAGCACGGACATGGATGATGAAGAAATGGCATTCTTCATCAAAAGATTCAAAAGGTTGATGAGGAGAAGGAGAAGCCATCACTATGAGAACAAGACCAAAGACAAGGGAAGTCAAGAACAAAGAAGACTTGCTACAACTGTGGAGAACATGGGCATTTCATTGTGAACTGCCCCCATAGCAAGGAAGATGACAAGAGAAAGAAGAAGGATGGGAAGCCTCAAGATAAGAAATTCTTCACAAAGAAGAAGACGTATGGACAAGCCCACATAGGAAAAGAATGGGACTCAAATAAAGAATCCTCCTCCGAAGATGAAGAAAAAGTGGCAACCGTAGCCATCAAGAGGCCAACCATGAAGAAATCACTCTTGCCAAACAAGGGTGATTGGAAGAGCCGAAGTCACACATGCCTCACGGCAAAGGAAGGAAAGCACAAGGTAATGACTAAACCTTCGAAGTTACATATTGAAGATGATAGTGACTTTGATAGTAGTAGTGAAAACGAATTCATGTTTAGAGGATTAAACAAAAAGGCTATAGCTAAAATGAAAATGCTATCGGATGAAATATTTGAACATGAAGAGCTTCTCAATCAACAAGAAAAATTGCTTATCCTTGAAAAGGAAAGAAACCTTGAGATTGAGAAACTTCTTGAACTTGAGAGAGAAAAGTGTAGAACACTTGAAAGCGAACTTGCCATGAGTAAGGAGACTTGCGTTCAGCTTAAAAGTGAGAATGTAGCACTTCAAGATTAACTTATAAGTTTAAACAAAGCTCACAAGAATCATGAACCACAGCTTGACTCACTTAAGACAAGTGTCTCAACTTCCAAAAACTCTCTCTCAACAAATATAGAATTCAACACTAAAACTTGCAAATGTGCTAGCATTGTCTTAAACTTAAAAAATGAGCTCAAAGAGGCACAAAGCAAGAATACACACAAGAGTGGGATCCTTGATAAAGAAAAAATCAAGTATGCACGTAGTGCATACACAATTACAAGATCTCCCTTCATCAAATATGGACTTGGTTACACTAGGGGAGGAAAGCAAAATGCTAGAATCCTTAAAAACAATAGCAAATGCGTAGCCTTCGTGAAAGAAAACTCAAGCCAAGACAAGAGTAACAACCTTGCATCTACCTCACATAAGATTACCAAAAATGTAAAATCTATAGTATTTCATAATTTCGATGCATTTTATGTTCTTATGAAAAGCAAGTATGGTAAAGTTTATGCAAAATATGTTGGGCCACTCCACAAGAGTCCAAAAACTTGTGTGTGGATGCCCAAATGCCTAGTAACTAACCTCAAAGGACCCAACCAAGTTTGGGTACCTAAGAGCAATGTTTAAATTGTTTTGCAGGCCTACTCCTCCGGTGGCACTAAATGGGTGCTAGATAGTGGGTGCACTAACCATATGACCGGAGAGAGGAAAATGTTTGTTGAGTATGAAGAAAATGATGATCCAAATGAAGGCATCTATTTTGGTGACAACAGCCAAGGAAGGGTACTAGGTATTGGTAAAATTACAATCTCTTCTCAACACTTTCTTTCACATATTCTACACGTTGAATCATTGGATTATAACCTATTGTCCATATCTCAACTATGTGAGAAAGGTTATAATTGCTTGTTTACTAACAAGGATGTGACCGTCTCTAGAAGAAGTGATAACCCAATTGCCTTTATGAGTGTGTTAAAGGGAAAGCTTTACTTGGTAGATTTTTCCATAGATAAAGCTCAGCTTGACACATGCTTAATAGCAAAAGCCAACATGGGATGGTTGTGGCATAGAAGACTAGCCCATGTTGGAATGAGGAACTTACAAAAACTTCTAAAGGGGGATCACATCCGTGGACTAAAAGGTGTTGTTTTTGAAAAGGATAGACCATGTAGTACGTGCCAAGCAGGAAATCAAATTGGAACAGCTCACCCCGCCAAGAACGTGATGACGACAACAAGACCATTGGAGATGCTTCACATGGACCTCTTCGGCCCTGTCACCTATATAAGCATTGTCGGTAACAAGTATGGTCTTGTAATCGTTGATGATTATTCTCGTTTCACTTGGGTATTTTTCTTGCATGATAAAGGAAAAACTCAAGGTATCCTCAAGAAATTCTTGAGGAGAGCTCAAAACGAGTTTTCCACAAAAACCAAGAAGATAAGGAGTGACAACGGTTCTGAATTCAAGAACACTCAAGTAGAAGAGGTTTTGGATGAAGAGGGCATCAAACATAAGTTTTCAGCCCCTTATACTCCCGAACAAAATGGGGTGGCTGAAAGGAAGAACCGAACACTCATAGAGATGGCAAGAACCATGCTCGATGGTTCAAGACCTCGGATCGATTTTGGGCGGAGGCAGTCAACACCGCTTGTCATGCTACAAACCGCCTCTACCTCCATCGACTCTTAAAGAAAACCTCATACGAGCTCCTAACCGGTAACAAACCCAATATCTCCTACTTTCGAGTTTTTGGAAGCAAATGCTATATTCACAACAAGAAGACTAGGACTTCAAAATTTGCTTCAAAATCCGATGAAGGTTTCGTACTTGGTTATGACTCAAACACCTACGCTTATCGTGTCTTCAACAAAACCTCCGGGTGCGTTGAAATTGTACGTGACGTGGTGTTTGATGAAACTAATGGCTCCCAAGCGGAGCAAGTTGATCAATGTGTATTAGATGAAGAAGAAGCACCAAGAAGAATGGGGCTTAGAGAAATCCGTCCCCAAGAAAATGTAGGACAAGATGCTACAAGCTCATCACAATTGGCACCTCTCACTCAAGATCAAACTCAAGCACCCCAAGATCAAGATGGTCAGTTTGAGGAAGAAGAAAATCGAAACCATGGTGTCGATCAAGGGGGAGAAGAAGAAGAAGAAAACCACTCAAGAAATCAAGTGCCTCACCCAAGGGTTCATCAAAGCATTCAACGAGATCACCCTGTTGATAACATCCTTGGAGATATCACAAAAGGGGTAACAACACGTTCTCGAATAGCTAACTTTTGTGCATATTACTCTTTTGTGTCGTCCTTGGAACCATTTAGAGTGGAAGATGCACTCAAGGATCCAGATTGGGTGGTAGCTATGCAAGAAGAGTTAAACAACTTTACAAGAAATCAAGTATGGGAGCTAGTGAAAAGACTAAATACAAACGTGGGAGGCACCAAGTGGGTGTTCCGCAACAAGCAAGACGAACACGGAGTGGTGACGAGAAACAAGGCCAGACTTGTAGCAAAGGGATATGCTCAAGTCGAAGGTTTGGATTTCGATGAAACTTTTGCTCCCGTAGCTAGGCTTGAGTCTATTTGTATTCTATTAGCCTACGCTACTCATCATGATTTTAACTCTATCAAATGGATGTGAAAAGTGTCTTCCTAAACGGTCCAATCAAGGAGGTGTACGTGGAGCAACCACCCGACTTTGAAGACCAAGAATATCCTGATCATGTGTTTAAATTGCATAAAGCTCTCTATGGCCTCAAACAAGCTCCTAGAGCTTGGTATGAATGTCTTAGAGACTTTCTCATTGATAATGGTTTCAAGATAGGCAAAGCAGATTATACACTATTCACAAAGAATGTAGACAACGATCTCTTTGTGTGCCAAATATATGTCGATGGCATTATATTTGGTTCTACTAACACATCTTTTTGCAATGAGTTTAGCAAGATAATGACAGATAGGTTTGAGATGTCCATGATGGGAGAGTTGAAGTTCTTCCTCGGATTTCAAGTCAAGCAACTCAAGGAAGGCACGTTCATTAGTCAAACCAAGTACACACAAGACATAATCAAGAAGTTCGACATGGACAAAGCAAAACCTATCAAGACACCATGGCAACAAATGGGCACCTTGACCTCAATGAAGATGGACCAAGCGTGGATCAAAAGGTATATCGCTCCATGATTGGCTCATTACTTTATCTTTGTGCATCTAGACCCGATATCATGCTTAGCGTATGTTTATATGCAAGATTTCAAGCATCACCTAAAGAATGTCATTTAACAGCCGTTAAAAGGATCCTAAGATATCTAGTTCACACACCTAACCTAGTATTATGGTATCCAAAGGGATCTAAATTTAATCTCGTCGGATACTCTGATGCGGATTATGCCGGATGTAAAATAGATAGAAAAAGCACCTGAGGGACTTGTCAATTTTTGGGTAGGTCCCTAGTATCATGGTCATCCAAGAAACAAAATTCCATTGCTCTCTCCACAGCTGAGGTGGAGTATGTCGTAGCCGGGAGTTTATGTGCTCAACTTCTTTGGATGCGACAAACTCTAAGGGATTATGGTCACAATATGAACAATATTCCACTCCTTTGTGATAATGAGAGTGCCATTAAGATAGCCCACAATCCCGATGAGCACTCTAGAACCAAACACATAGACATCCGGCATCACTTTTTGAGAGATCATTCTATAAAGGGGGACATAGCTATCTCACACGTAAGAACTGAAAAACAACTAGCCGATATCTTTACCAAACCACTAGATGAAAAACGATTTTGTGAACTTCAAAATGAGCTGAATATACTGGACTCTAGGAATGTGAGTTGAAAAGTTGTGCAAATAGAAGTTCTCAAAATTCTTCCACAACCTTCAAAAATATGCACGATTGTGAAAAACTTGCTCCCCCTCTATTTTCCATCTCATATTATTTTTGGCTATATTGTGGTCATCATGTAATTATGTGTTTATATATATATATGGACCATATAGCAGGTGCAAGTAAATCCACCACAAACAAAGGCAAAATTCTAATATATATATAAGAATTTTTAGACTTTAAGAGCCGGACTAGTCCAACCTAGAGGCCGGACAAATCCGGGCATCCTAAGAAGTCTGAGATGTAGTGGACAAGTCCACAACGGACTAGTCCACCAAGCACCCGGACAAGTCCGGACTAGAGACTAGTCTGGACCTAGTCCGACAGACCGGACTAGTCTGGACTGGGGCTCGGACTAGTCCGGCCCCTGGAGACTTAACCTCCAAGGGTCGGGTTGACACCCCTCCCTCTCCCTCATTCACCTCCACTCCACTTCTCTCCTCCAAAACTCGCACCCATTGGCAATTTTGGAGTCCTCCCTCAAATTCCTCGAAGGCATTCTTGATTCAAGGCTTGTGGAGTGCGGGGAACTCTTCTCCGACCATCTCCGCTCCTTCGAACCGCATATTTCATCACATTCCTTCACTCCAAGGTACTTTTTAACCTAGCTTTGACTTTTCACAAAAATCTTATCTCTAGGACATATCTTTAGTACCTTAGGGCTTCTCTGAGATTCCTATACCATATTATTTCAAAACCCCATAGTATTGCGACTACTTTGCTGAATTAGTAATCAAATCACATTAGTTAGGGTTTAAAACTGTAGGGTCCGGACTAGTCCGGACTCCAACCGGACAAGTCTGGCCGGAGCGGACTAGTCCGCCTCCTGCCCGGACAAGTCCGACTGATACAATCTTAGCCCCTAACTTTGGGTTTGTAAACTAATTTAAACGCAATATTCCATCAGCTAAATACTTCTTTTCTCACCAGATCATGTCAGGACCCAACGACAGTCCTCTTCTAAACCCCGAGGCCGAAGCGGCTCGTCAAGCCGCTTATCGTGCGGCAGCCGAGGCAGAGGCAGTAGAGGCTGCTGCAAGGGAGGCTCGGACAAAGAAACGGGCTGACAGTGAAGCACAAGCCTCCCAGTCCGTTGATCCTCCAAGGAGGAAGAGACTAGTCACCCTGAAGGACAAACAGCCTGCCGAGCCACAAAAATCGACCCAAGACAAAGGAAAAGGCAAAGTAGCTGATTCTTCCAGGAAAAAGGCTCTAGCCAACAGGGGACTTGTCATTTGTGACAACGCTAGACGGGGAAGGGAAAATCCCCCACAGGGACCTGTTGGGCCCCTTGAAAGGGCACCTCCCATGCACAACCCAAACCGCCAACCCAATTTGGCAAGTGCAACCTTCAAGGGAAAGGAGTCGACAAAGCCAGAAGGTTCCGGGAGGAGGAAGTTTACAAGTACGAGGAGTCCACACCAGACTCTCACTTTTGGTGTGACTTCCATTGTGAGTACTACCGGCTTGTCTATCTCCCAATGAAGACACCAGTAGTTGATGCTCAGTGGGTGGACTGGCCATACATGGCCAACAAGAAACACCAAGCCTTTGATGCAGTAATTGAAGCAACAGAACACCATGGGATCAAAGACTTGATGGCTTTTCAATATGATTGGAACATTGAGGTCATAGTCCAGTTTTACACCACCTGTTACTTCCACACCTATGGAAACAGGAAAATCACGTGGATGACAAATGGTGTGGTGTACTCTGTTCTATATGATGAGTTTGCTCGCATCCTTGGACTTGGGGAGCACTTGAACTATGAGATCATAGTTCACAATGAGAGAACCCTGGGAAAGGATGATTTGGACTTCATGTATCCTTCTTATCTCTCCTATGAGGCATCCTCAACCCACAACATCAAACCCTTCTTTGGAGTGATGAACAGGATTCTAAGGAAGACTCTAGCTCCAAAAGATGGCGATGCGGGGATGATACAGGGGTATCTTAGAAACCTGTTGAAGCTGCTCAATGAAGAAGAGAGATTCAATGTCTTTGACTACATCTACAACGAAATCTTCAACATCTCCCACACCCCGAACAGATCTTGTGGCTATGCACCATACATCATGTGCATGATCGAAAAAGTCACAGGACTTGAGTTTGCAAAGGATGTGAAGCACAGGAAGCTACGTCCTCAGATGCCGACTCCTCTTCCTCGTCCTCCTGCATCCTTGGGCAGGGGATCCACTGCAGCTCCATCCTCTTCTACCGGACCATCCATCCCTCCGTCATCGAGTGACTCCTCTAGCGGACTGCTCAAGATCTTCAAGGTCATATTCTCCTCGTGCCGGAAGGTGGAAGTTCGCATGCAGAAGATGAAGCAACGCCAAGAGAAGTATCTCAAGGCCATGTGCGACAAGATGGAGATACCTATGTCTCCACCGTCATCAGATGATGACGACGTGACAGAGTTTCCCACTCTCACGGAGGATGAGCTTGCCTATTTTAGATCCTCCTCAGCTGCTCCTCCTACCTCCCACACTCATCACGAGGATGACAATGAAGATGAAGATGTGGATGAGGACGAGGAGACTTAGAGTGACCACGACGAAGATCAAGATGATAGTGATTAAGTTTTCTCCTTTTTTCTTTTCCTTTTTTGGTGCCTTGATGCCAAAGGGGGAGAGAATAAGGGGGAGTAGTCTAGTCATAGTCATAGTCTTGCTCTTTAAACTCATTTTATGCTGGTTTGTAATAACTATGCTACATTATGCCACGTTATGTTCTTTCTATAATGACTATGCTATTTTATGTTCTCATATTATGCCATATTGAAATATGCTTGCTCGTAAATGTTATATCTTTCTTAATGTGGTTACTGCTTACATCACACTTAGTCACACCACCATAACACATGTAAGCATGAAATTCCCCAAGAACTCACTCTTGTGCATATTTTTCTTGATAATCCATTATGCACACATCTAGGGGGAGTAAATCATTATGAAAACAATATACTGTATCTACTTTTCAAAAATCTTAATGAGTTGTCATCAATCACCAAAAAGGGGGGATTGAAAGTGCATCTAGGTAATCCCCGTGGGTTTTGGTTGATTGATGACGACAATTAAGATGCTAATAAGTTTCTACTGAGTATGAGCACAGGTGTTTATCAAAGAAATGGATATGGAGTCTCTCAAGAAGCAAAAGGAAAATAAGAAGACTTGAAAGAGTAGAAAATAGCATTTTCTATTAATCTTCACATTTTCTAGTTGTGTATAGGGTCTTCTCTTCTAGAGTGCTTGAGAATCACTAGAGAGCTCAAACGAAGAGTTGAAAGTTAGAATCATGAGACGAAGTAGTCATAGATATGAAGAAAAGGGGAGACTGGACTTGTACGGACCATGGGCCGGACTAGTCCGTTCAAACCCGGACTAATCCGTTTTAGACCGGATAAAGAGTCTCTGAGTCAGTTCGGACTTGTCCGTTAAAGGCCGGACTAGTCCGTTGTTGTGAGAGTCTGAGCCGTTATGGGACTAAGTCTCAGAAGGCCAGACTAGTCCGCTCGTGAAGCCGGACTAGTCCGCTGAGCGGACTAAGCCGCTTATGTCCGGAGAAGAAGTCTCTAAGTGCCATCGGACTAGTTCGCTCTACAGGCCGGACTAGTATGATCTTTTCACACTAGTCCGAATTAGGACGGAACAAAGGTTCCTGTGAGAGACCGGACTAGTCCGAGGTTGGCTGGACTAGTCCGAAGCTCCAGTTTAGAGAGTTTTTAGACTAAGTCTGGTAAGACCGGACTAGTCCGCCTTTTGCGCCGGACTAGTCCGCCCTTACCAGACTAGTCCGTTCTCATACGGAACAAAGGTTCCTGATTGAGATCGGACTATCCGCTCTTGGCCGGACTAGTCCGGGGTTTCATGACCGTTTGAATCCAACGGTCACTAACACTTTATTTGGTAACCTGTGACGTGAGTGGTCCCTCAAGATCGGACTAGTCCAGGGTTGGGACCGACTAGTCTGGACTTTAGTTGGTAACGGCTAAATGTTGGGATTTCTATAAAAGGAGACCCCCCGGCTGAGAATTGGATAGACACGAACCTAAGCACTGAAAACTCATTCCTAGAGCTCTTCTAAGCCTCTTTCCTCACCTTCTAGACCCCTAAGATTGGATCTTAAGGAGTTAGTGGTTTTTGTGAGAGGAAAGACGTGGTGATCGACGTTTGAGCTCTCGGTTTGATTCCCTTGCACTCTAACTGTTATTTTGAATTTTAGCAGTTGTACTTTAAATTCTAGAACTACTTGGTTGGTGTAGGGAGCCTCAAAGTGTGAGTAGCCCCTAAGATCATTGTATTCACATTCGATTGATAGTGAGAAAGCCCGGGCTTGATCTTGGTGATCGCTCGGTGAGGGAAGGGTTGGAAAAGACCCGATCCTTGGTGGACTCCTCAACGAGGACGTAGATTCCTGTGTGGAATCGAACCTCGGGATAAATCGTGTCTCCTGTTTTCTCTACTATCTTACTTGCTCACTAGAATTACTTGTCAAGCTTTCATTGTGTTATTTCCCGCAAATTGTTCTATTATTTTGCAATCTAATCATTCTCAACTAATTAGTGATACCATTTGACTACCACATATTTTCCGCTCAAACAAACTTAAAAGGAAACCTAAAACACAAATTAGGCTTAGACCGGACTAGTCTGACCTCAGACCGGACTAGTCCGGCCTGCTCTGGTTTTATCCGCTGTTTATTATAATTTCTGGTTTTATTAGCCTATTCACCCCCCTCTAGGCAACTTTCACCAGCAGAGCCAGAGGCACACGTCGCGTCGACGACAGACACATACCCTCGACACAGAGATCGTAACACTTTACTAGCAGTAAGTTTCCAATTACTATTTTCTTAGTTACGTAAGTTTTATTATAATTTGCTTTACTTACATGTTTTCATTTACAGTTTCAGATGCTTAGGAGTGCCGAGATCGATGCGAGGGCTATGGTACAAAGGGCGGATCAGGGCTTGCACATCCCGGCAGAAGAGAATGCAACGGCGTGAAAAAAAAATGCATAAGTGCATAGCCGACGCCATCAAGCATATGTCCCTGTCGTGCACGGAGTCTTGTCGTCAAGACTCCTCCGGACAACAGTCGTTCTACGCACCGGCGATGACTGTTCCACCGCCAGGTACGACGTAGATATATTACTGATTTATACAAATAGGTTCAACATAGTCATTAATATTGTTATATGTGCAGTGCCTTCGACGTGTCCCGGTGACATTGTTGGGACATCCAACTGGTGCAGTGGTACGTGTCACTTTAATTTATATTATTAATCTTTATAGATATTCAATAATTTGAAAAATAACATGTTTTGTAGGTTTTGAGGACCCGTCTTATGGGTCCGATGCTACGCAGCAGGATTTGGGAGTCTCCTTTGACTGGGAAGCGTATGTTGCCGATGCTATGGCGGACACGCTTACTCAGACGCAAGGAGCTCTGGAGCCGACGCAGCCGATGGACGACGCGACCCCGCCGACACCTCCTAGGCCCAGGAACCCACCTGATCCGCTGACTTACGATGTGGACCACGTACGAGCGGCACGTAGGTGTGACGCCCTCAATTCTGTGGAAAACCACGGAACCGAGAACTAATGCATATGTGTGCCCAGGATGTTCATCACACATACACATACGTTCCACAAACTGAATTCAGATTATATATTACCACGAATAACAGAGTTTATTACAACACCTCATGAGTCTTGGACTCATGCTCACAGCGGAAGTCTTATTTCTATGCAGCGGAAGTCTTTATTTTAATACGGAACCAAAAAATAATCAGAAGTGGCTCCATCTCTACTCCCTCCACAGGCAAGGTTGAGAACAGATCATACGCCATAATGCTCTACTCGGTCTTCATAGTAGCCTTCTCTTGCTGTTGATGAAGAAATAATAATGCAAGTTTGAGTACAATGATGTACTCAGCAAGTGCGCGAAAACACATGATATGCAGCTCATAAACAAGGTAGGTATAAAAGGCTTATTTGCAGAAAAGCAGATTTATAAAACCGTGATAAAACAGCAAACTTAACTTTAGATGAACGTAATCCCAGCATGTATTAAATTACCAACATACCTCCATCACTTCCCGTGTTCCATCCGAACATTAACCAATCTTTTATTCATACTCACGAATACCTCCTCGTATTCGCTACCATCTCACCTCATGAAACAACCTTGTCTCGCACCGAGACCAATCTTATATGACTCATCAGTCATACAACCATCTCATCTCCCGGACTCCATAGTCCCAAACCAAACCATAACCAATAACCATAACCAAGAACCTTCCCAATAACCATTCCAATAACCATCCCAGTAACCATCCCATCTAATCATGGCAGTTTAGCCAGGTGCTCGTGACCATAAGCTCGGCTATCACGATAGTTTTAATAACTCTGCAGAGTTTGCACCTCTTTACCCACAAGTTTGTGATTTCGTCACCCGTCGGCGACTGCAGAACCTCCATTATACCAGTACACATCCGTCGGTGTATGGCCAAGTGATCACAAAATAGCCTTTACAAAGGGGTTACTAGATGTATGGACTCACTAAGGTTTCACCGACAGGCTAGAATCTCCAATTCTACCACCCACGGGCCCCCTCTTGTGCCATGCAGTTCCCAGGGCAGTCCTCACTCGACTCCCATTCCCCGCGCCTTCCACAGTCCATAACACTCTAGCAACTTACCTAATTACTCAGCTAAGCCGCACCCATACTTGGCCTTGTGGTGGCACTGTTATCCTGGCATGTGCATGCATGAACCGGTCCTTAGATCTACGGCAAGTAAAACCACCATCTCATGCTACCTCATTCACAAACCCAGTCTTGCCTAGATCTCCCTCCGATCCATGTTCATTATTAACATCAGTTTCTCATTATCATTACGAGTGCAGTTAGCTAGACACATCTATCTCGCTTCCCAATCCCATAGACTCAGCGAAGCATAAAGCAAAAACCATACCTGACTCATAAACTTCCCAAGCGACAAGGATGGTTTAATCAAAACTAGTAAACTCCTATAAAAAGGGTTTCCCATCATGTTTGACTCAGCATGCACACCTTTTCGCAAAACAAAACAGTTTTACCCAAAACATAGGATCAACATGGTCAAGGAGCACATGCCTTGTTCTTGCGGTTCCGGTTGTTCTTGATTCTCAAAACCTTGTTGCTGCAGCTCGTCGTAGACAGCTTCCTGAGTTTGTCCTGCTATGTAGGATTCACGTGCATACAAAATTCACAGCAATCAATATCATGCACAAACCCTAAACTAGATGCGATGATGCACATGCATGCTGTCTCATGATTAGCTTTACGTGTTCTTGCATGACTTGCATGTTCAGATCAAAAGATGAACGTGGCGATGATCTTGTCTTTAGATCAAACTGATCATCGAGTGATATGCCCACGAGAAGACTTCTGTTCGAAAGGAATCGAAGAACAGATGCAAGATGAACACAATGATGTCGTAAGGTGGTACCGAAGTCATACCTCACGCTCTTCTTGTCTTCGAGGTCCTCCTCAGACCGATGATCTCCCTTGTTGCGCTTTGGCGATGTTTTGCTCGGCGAGTTAGGGCTAGGGTTCCAAGTCGTCGGCTCAAGATTTGAAAGAGAAGTTCATGGTTTCGGCCAGAGGTTTTGGGTTCTATTTATAATCGGGAAGAGAAGAGTCCTAATCTGATTGGATCCCGAATAAGAGTCTTATTCAGATCTTTGTTAGATCCTGATGTCTTATCTTCGGTAACCATCGTGGATTTTAGATCGGTTTCTGTTGCGTACCGGTGTCCTTACGCGTAATAGCCGCTCCAAAACTCGTTACCTCGGTGACGATGAGCTCCGGAAGCTCCACATGTCCTTCCGAGCCTGGTATCTCTTCTCCCGCAGAGACGAGCTCCGGTTGTGCCGCGTGTCACGAGCGAGACCTCCCTCTTCTTCGGAGGTGAGCTCCACGTATGCCACGTGTTGGCGCCGGTCTTCCTCTTCTTCTTTCCTCAGGGACATGCCCCGCGGTTGACACGTGCTTAGCTGCGACGGACCTTCCGGAGATAAGCTCCGGTGGCGACACGTGTTCGATAGATCCGGACTTCTCTGAGATGAGCTCCGAGATTGACACATATCCCGTGCGACTGGTCCTCTTATTTCCGCGAGGACTAGCTCCGAGGATGACACGTGTTCTATGAAAAATGCCTTTGCTTCTTCCGCAGAGGATAGCCCCGTGGTAGCACGTGTTCCACAGGGTCGGACCTCTTTCCAATTGCGGAGGTGACTCCCGAGCCTGCCACGTAGCCAGTTTAGCGGCGGACCTCTCCCAATTTCTCGGGGATGAGCTCCGAACACGCCACGTGGTCTGCTGGCCGTGGAAATTGCCTTCGGTGCTCTCGGAGAGCTTTGTTGGCTATCCTTTTGATACTTGTCTCTGTTCCTTCTTTAAAATGTTTTTCTTCTTCATAAAACATGAACATATGCTGACACCCGAGATGAGGGTGTCACAAATCTACCCCCCTTAAATTGAATCTCGCCCTCGAGATTCGTTAGTAGAAAATAGATGGGGGAATTCAGCCTTAATATCCTCTTCACGCTCCCATGTGGCTTCAGCTTCAGTGTGATGGCTCCATTGTACCTTGCACCATCGAATCACTTTGTTTCGGGTGACCCTTTCCTTTACGTCCAGGATTCGGACAGGGTGTTCTGCGTAAGTCAGGTCCTCTTGAAGTTCAAGTTCTCTCATTGACACTTGTTCGTCTGGTACTCTCAAACACTTCTTGATCTGGGATACATGAAACACGTCATGTACGTTAGAGAGGTGGTGTGGGAGCTCTAGTTGATAGGCTACTTTTCCTCGCTTGTCCAAAATCTTAAATGGTCCGATGTAGCGAGGCGCTAGTTTGCCTTTGACGTTAAAACGTCGTTGGCCTCGGATAGGCGATACCTTAAGGTATACGAAGTCTCCTACTTCAAAGGTCAACTTTCTACGCCTATTGTCCGCATAGCCTTTCTGTCGTGACTGAGCAGCCTTTAAGTTTTCCCGTATCGTTTGGACTTGCTTTTCAGCCTCTTGTAGTACTTCGGGTCCAAACACCTGGTTCTCTCCAGTCTCGTTCCAGAACAGCGGCGTTCTACACCGTCTGCCATATAAGGCTTCGAAAGGCGACATCTTCAAGCTAGCTTGATAGCTGTTGTTATAGGAGAACTCGGCATACGGTAAACTCCTATCCCAACTACGCCCACGTTTCAAGGCGCAAGCTCTCAACATGTCCTCCAAAATTTGGTTCGTCCTTTCGGTTTGCCCATTAGTTTGTGGGTGATAGGCGGAGCTAAAATCCAGTCGTGTACCCATGGCTTTCTGCAGCTTCCTCCAGAATCTAGAGGTAAACTGAGAACCTCGATCTGAGACTATCCTCTTCGGAACTCCATGACGGCACACGATCTGCTCCATTACAATTCTGCCAACTGTGTAACGTTGTAACTGGTCTTTACCGGAAGAAAATGGGCGGTTTTTGTCAACCGGTCCACAATGACCCAGATGGAGTGGTATCCTGACTGAGTTCGTGGCAATCCGACAATGAAGTCCATACTGATGTCCTCCCATTTCCATTCAGGTATTTTCAAAGGTTGCAAAAATCCAGCGGGTTTTTGATGTTCGGCTTTTACCCGTTGGCATGTGTCGCATAGGGCAACGTATTCGGCTATATCCCTCTTCATACCATCCCACCAATAGCAAGTTTTCAGGTCCTTGTACATTTTGGTGCTCCCTGGATGTATGGAATAGGGTGAATCATGTGCCTCCTTCAATATCATGTCGCGAAGGTGTCTTATGTTGGGCACACAAATCCTTTTTCCTAGCCAAAGCGTACCCTTTTCATCCTCCTTGAAATCCTTTTCTATCCCTTGTCGGATTCTTTCCTTGATCTCCTTGATCCCCTCGTCCGTTGCTTGGCCCTCTCTTATTTCTTGCTCCAATGGGGAGTGGATCTCTATTATCTCCAAGTTATTCAAGAATCCGAGGTGTAACCGTTCGAACTCCTTTCGAAGTTCGGGCGGTAGCTCCCGAACTGTGAGTTGGTGGCATGCTCCCTTTCTGCTCAATGCGTCAGCGACCACATTGGCCTTCCCGGGGTGGTAGTTGATTCCCACATCATAATCCTTTATAAGTTCTAACCATCGACGTTGCCTCAAATTCAAGTCCGTTTGTGTAAATATGTAATTGAGGCTTTTATGATCTGTATAGATCTCACATCGATGACCAAGGATGTAATGTCTCCAAATCTTCAATGCATGCACTACTGCTGCTAACTCCAAATCATGAGTAGGATAGTTAAGCTCATGCTTCTTTAATTGTCGTGAGGCATAGGCTACCACTTGTCCTTCCTGCATGAGTACACATCCGAGCCCTTGTCTGGATGCGTCACAATATATGTCAAAACTCTTGCTTACGTCTGGCAATACCAGAACTGGTGTTGTGGTTAGCCTTTTCTTGAGCTCCTCAAAACTTTCTTGGCAGGCTTGTGTCCATTGAAAGACTTTTCCCTTCATTAACAACCCCGTCATAGGTTTTTCTATCTTGGAGAAGTCTTTAATGAAGCGCCGATAGTATCCTGCCATCCCAAGGAAACTTCTAATATCCCTCACACTCTTCGGTTGGTCCCACTTTAGAACATCTCTCACCTTTCCAGGATCAACCGATACCCCTTCCTTGGAGATGATGTGGCCTAGGAAAGATATTTCCTTAAGCCAAAATTGACACTTGTTGAGCTTGGCATACAATTGATGCTCACGCAACTTCTGCAAGGTCAATCTCAGATGTTCTTCATGCTCCTCCTCACTCTTTGAATACACCATAATGTCGTTGATAAAAACCACGACGAACTTGTCCAAGTACTCCATGAAAACCTTATTCATAAGGTACATGAAGTATGCAGGTGCATTCATCAATCCAAAAGACATAACGGTATATTCATGTGAACCATACCGCGTCCGAATGGCTGTCTTAGGTATATCGGAGGGCTTAATCTTCAGCTGGAAATATCCCGACCGAAGATCAATCTTGGAGAATACTTGGGCTCCTTTCATTTGATCGAACAGGTCCTCTATACGGGGCAGAGGGTATTTATTTTTGATTGTCACCTCGTTGAGAGACCTGTAGTCCACGCACATTCTTTGGTTTCCGTCCTTCTTGTCCACGAAAAGTACCGGGGCTCCCCATGGTGACGAGCTTGGCCGGATAAAACCCTTCTCCAACTGTTCTTGAATTTGCTTCTTGAGTTCTACTAACTCGTTGGCGGGCATCCTATATGGTCTCTTAGCTATGGGTGCAGTTCCAGGTACCAAATCTATGGCAAACTCGATGTCCCGGTCAGGTGGCATACCTGGAAGTTCTTCCGGGAACACGTCCGAAATTTTCTGAACTACTGGAATGTTGTCCAATGCTACTCCTTCAACATGGTTCAAATCCGCCCGTTCGGTTGCTTGCTGGGCTAACTCAAACTCGACACGGATACCGTGTTCGTTTGTCAACTGCACGCTTCTCTCAGCGCATTGGATTACTCCATTGTGCTTGCTTAACCAGTCCATTCCAAGTATGATGTCAATTCCGTGGGAGTCCAAGACAATAAGGTTGGCAAGGAAGTCTACCCCCCTTATTTTAAGGCTTACCTTAGGACATACTATACTAGTCTTCATTTCTCCGCCGGGAGAATTGACTAACATAGCACATTCTAAGTGGGATATGGGTAGATGATGTTTGGCAACATATTTGGACGATATGAAGGAATGTGATGCTCCGGAATCAAATAAAATGGTGGCTGGGTTGGAGTTGGCAAGGAACATACCAATTGCGACGTCCTCAGCCTGTTGTGCTTCCTCAGCAGTGACATGGTTAACGTGGCCACGAGCATAGTTCTGCGGTCCACGGTTCCCTTGGTTGTCCCCTCCGTTTGGTCGCTGGTTCTGCTTGGGCACGTTACCTTGCTGTCCAGGGCCTCTCTTCGGGCACTGGTTAGCGAAGTGGCCTACTTCCCCGCATGCAAAGCATGCCCTGTTGCCTACGGCAGCAGGTACGTTGGGGCGGGGGTTTTGAACAGGAGCGCCATTGTTAGGCCGGGGCGCAGGAGGCATGGGCACACGAGGTGCCGGTGCAACGAACCGTTGTTGTGGTGGCTGACCAGGGCGGTTCGTAGGAGTGGTCGATCCATACTGCGGTGCAGGGGGCATGTATCTAGGTCGTACGTTGCTCCCTTGGGGCTGGTATGTCATCTTCCTTTTGCACTCGCGCTCAATCTCTCGGATCTTGTTTTCCACCACAATAGCCTTATCAACCAGCTTTTGGAAGCTTACGTAGTCATTGTTGAGGAGCTGAACTTGGATCTCATTGTTCAACCCTCTCATGAACAGGTACTGCTTCCTCTGATCTGAGTGGACATCTTCGGGGGCATACCGGGACAGTTGTATGAACTTGTTGAGATATTCATTCACACTTCTCTGTCCTTGTCGGAGACCTTCAAACTCCTGCCTCTTGAGCATCATTACGCCAACAGGGATATAGTGGGAGCGGAAACTTTCCTTGAACTCAGTCCAAGTGATTGTCTCCGGGTTGGCATGGGCGTTGCTCAAGGCATCCCACCAGTCAGCAGCTGCTCCCATCAGTTGGTGCGACGCAAAGAGAACCTTCTCTCGGTCGTTGCACTGAACAATGGCAAACTTCTTCTCCATAGATTTCAACCAATCATCGGCCTCCATTGGATCGCTTGCTTGAGCAAAGGTGGGTGGTCGAGTCCTCATGAACTCTCCCAACCTGTTATGAGCCGGCGGTGGTGGTAGCGGTGGTGCCGGAACGGGGTGTTGGTTGGCCTGCAACTGACCCAAAGTTTGGATCATGGTTTGCATAAGCTGGTTTTGCATGACCATCAACCTTTCTAGGTTGTTTTCGCCAGCTCTGGGGTTAGCAGGAACTTCCTCGTGGTCATCTTCCTGGACGTTCCTTCGGCTGGCGTTTCCTCTCACCATCTGTGAGAGAGAACGAAATAGTAATAGAAGGTTAGGTAGGTCCTTTCAACTATATGCATCAAGGTGAGTTGGACTATATATATTAGCCCTTATGAGGATGTGAGCAAGTGCCGAAACATCTCACACCTCCTTCTTCTTATGTGTGGATATGGACAACGTTTTTGAGACGTCCCACAACTCACACTAAGCACATATTCACAAATAATCATCACAAGGGCCCACTCAACTCCTATTCAAGGATGGTTTCCTATGTCAAGGTGGTTTCAAGGCCAATCTAAGCTATTCACCCTAGGATGCTTCCTTTGGTCCGCGTGGCTTAGCTACCTGTGATTTCTATTTAGGGGTGTAACTTGCTGTTAACCCGTGACTCTAATATCAATCTAAGGTTTCTATATAGGCGTGTAACCTACTGTCAACCCGTGGCTCTGATACCAATCTGTGACGCCCTCAATTCTGTGGAAAACCACGGAACCGAGAACTAATGCATATGTGTGCCCAGGATGTTCATCACACATACACATAAGTACCACAAACTGAATTCAGATTATATATTACCACGAATAACAGAGTTTATTACAACACCTCATGAGTCTTGGACTCATGCTCATAGCGGAAGTCTTATTTCTATGCAGCGGAAGTCTTTACTTTAATGCGGAAGCAAAAACTAATCAGAAGTGGCTCCATCTCTACTCCCTCCACAGGCAAGGTTGAGAACAGATCACACGCCATAATGCTCTACTCGGTCTTCATAGTAGCCTTCTCTTGCTGTTGATGAAGAAATAATAATGCAAGTTTGCGTACAATGATGTACTCAGCAAGTGCGCGAAAACACATGATATGCAGCTCATAAACAAGGTAGGTATAAAAGGCTTATTTGCAGAAAAGCAGATTTATAAAACCGTGATAAAACAGCAAACTTAACTTTAGATGAACGTAATCCCAACATGTATTAAATTACCAACATACCTCCATCACTTCCCGTGTTCCATCCGAACATTAACCAATCTTTTATTCATACTCACGAATACCTCCTCGTATTCGCTACCATCTCACCTCATGAAACAACCTTGTCTCACACCGAGACCAATCTTATATGACTCATCAGTCATACAACCATCTCATCTCCCGGACTCCATAGTCCCAAACCATAACCAAAAACCATAACCAAGAACCTTCCCAATAACCATTCCAATAACCATCCCAGTAACCATCCCATCTAATCATGGCAGTTTAGCCAGGTGCTCGTGACCGTAAGCTCGGCTATCATGATAGTTTTAATAACTCTGCAGAGTTTGCACCTCTTTACCCACAAGTTTGTGATTTCGTCACCCGTCGGCGACTGCAGAACCTCCATTATACCAGTACACATCCGTCGGTGTATGGCCAAGAGATCACAAAATAGCCTTTACAAAGGGGTTACTAGATGTATGGACTCACTAAGGTTTCACCGGCAGGCTAGAATCTCCAATTCTCCCACCCACGGGCCCCCTCTTGTGCCATGCAGTTCCCAGGGCAGTCCTCACTCGACTCCCATTCCCCGCGCCTTCCACAGTCCATAACACTCTAGCAACTTACCTAATTACTCAGCTAAGCCGCACCCATACTTGGCCTTGTGGTGGCACTGTTATCCTGGCATGTGCATGCATGAACCGGTCCTTAGATCTACGACAAGTAAAACCACCATCTCATGCTACCTCATTCACAAACCCAGTCTTGCCTAGATCTCCCTCCGATCCATGTTCATTATTAACATCAGTTTCTCATTATCATTACGAGTGCAGTTAGCTAGACACATCTATCTCGCTTCCCAATCCCATAGACTCAGCGAAGCATAAAGCAAAAACCATACCCGACTCATAAACTTCCCAAGCGACAAGGATGGTTTAATCAAAACTAGTAAACTCTTATAAAAAGGGTTTCCCATCATGTTTGACTCAGCACGCACACCTTTTCGCAAAACAAAACAGTTTTACCCAAAACATAGGATCAACATGGTCAAGGAGCACTTGCCTTGTTCTTGTGGTTCCGGTTGTTCTTGATTCTCAAAACCTTGTTGCTGCAGCTCGTCGTAGACAGCTTCCTGAGTTTGTCCTGCTGTGTAGGATTCACGTGCATACAAAATTCACAGCAATCAATATCATGCACAAACCCTAAACTAGATGCGATGATGCACATGCATGCTGTCTCATGATTAGCTTTACGTGTTCTTGCATGACTTGCATGTTCAGATCAAAAGATGAACGTGGCGATGATCTTGTCTTTAGATCAAACTGATCATCGAGTGATCTTCCCACGAGAAGACTTCTATTCGAAAGGAATCGAAGAACAGATGCAAGATGAACACAATGATGTCGTAAGGTGGTATCGAAGTCCTACCTCATGCTCTTCTTGTCTTCGAGGTCCTCCTCAGACCGATGATCTCCCTTGTTGCGCTTTGGCGATGTTTTGCTCGGCGAGTTAGGGCTAGGGTTCCAAGTCGTCGGCTCAGGATTTGAAAGAGAAGTTCGTGGTTTCGGCCAGAGGTTTTGGGTTCTATTTATAATCGGGAAGAGAAGAGTCCTAATCTGATTGGATCCCGAATAAGAGTCTTATTCAGATCTTTGTTAGATCCTGACGTCTTATCTTCGGTAACCATCGTGGATTTTAGATCGGTTTCTGTTGCGTACCGGTGTCCTTACGCGTAATAGCCGCGCCAAAACTCGTTACCTCCGTGACGATGAGCTCCGGAAGCTCCACATGTCCTTCCGAGCTTGGTATCTCTTCTCCCGTAGAGACGAGCTCCGGTTGTGCCGCGTGTCACGAGCGAGACCTCCCTCTTCTTCGGAGGTGAGCTCCACGCACGCCACGTGTTGGCGCCGGTCTTCCTCTTCTTCTTTCCTCAGGGACATGCCCCGCGGTCGACACGTGTTTAGCTGCGATGGACCTTCCGGAGATAAGCTCCGGTGGCGACACGTGTTCGATAGATCCGGACTTCTCTGAGATGAGCTCCGAGATTGACACGTATCCCGTGCGACTGGTCCTCTTATTTCCGCGAGGACTAGCTCCGAGGATGACACGTGTCCTATGAAAAATGTCTTTGCTTCTTCCGTAGAGGCTAGCCCCGCGGTAGCACGTGTTCCACAGGGTCGGACCTCTTTCCAATTGCGGAGGTGACCCCCGAGCCTGCCACGTAGCCAGTTTAGCGGCGGACCTCTCCCAATTTCTCGGGGATGAGCTCCGAACACGCCACGTGGTCTGCTGGCCGTGGAAATTGCCTTCGGTGCTCTCGGAGAGTTTTGTTGGCTATCCTTTTGATACTTGTCTCTGTTCCTTCTTTAAAATGTTTTTCTTCTTCATAAAACATGAACATATGCTGACACCCGAGATGAGGGTGTCACAGTAGGGCTGCTAGGGGAGCACGTGGAAAGCGTGCTAGGCATTGATTTATTGCGTAATTTATTTTTTGTTTTTGTTTCACTCTATGTATCATATCTTTTACGATAATGAATTTATATCTCTACTTTTGTACGTTACTTTATGTCACAAATAATAAATCTTTTAATATCAAAACACCCAACTACAAATGAAAAAGTGTTCCTGATAACTGATTCAAAATTGTCCACGAGTTGGACGAGTAGCACACAATGTGTACGACTCATCCATATAATAAAGGAGTCTTACACGACGTGGATGACTCTTCCATATAATAAATAAATCGTCCACGACGTGGACGACTCGTCCATATAATAAACGAGTCGTCCATGGGGTGGACGACATTAGCCCTATAAAAGTTGTAGCGCCTTGAAGAGTCACCATTACAAACTCAGAGTGAGCGAAGAGAGTACTAAAATAATGGCGAGCAGAGGTCGTGGTAGGACAGAGGTGGAAAACATTAGATCGGTGCGTCCCGACTACTTGGTGGGTGGTCCTGATTGGTATGAACTACCGGTAGACAGATTCCCAGTTCTAAGCAAGAGTGATTTTGGTATGTTCAATCCCCTTCGTCCATATGATAGCACGAAAGAAGAGTGGCCCAAATACCGTTGTGGCATTGATTGCGTTGTGCAAATGAAGGATGAAAGGGAGGGCAGCGGTCATCGATTCTTTCGTTGCCCTAACGGTGGAGTAAGTTCAAAATACATATTAATTTTTCGGTAAATTATTGTCATTTTTTACCATATTTTGCTTTTTAACTAGTGTTACTTCGATGATGACAATTGCGGATACACGCTCTGGATTGACCCACTGTCAATCAAGCCAACAAAAGATTACATTAAATATTTACAAGATTAAAACCAAGAGATGGTTGGTGAACATAGGTGCTACGCCTGTCTGCGACAACAAGGATTGCGAATGTCCTCACCACAATCCAAATCATAACCGTTAGAACTAGGTTTCACTAATATAGAGCAACATGTATGCTCGCAATGTATCCTTGTAATGTATGATCTTGTACTAAGAATTTAATAAATATGGACTAGAGTAACTATTATTGTTCTATAATTTTTGCACTGTAGTGAAATAAACCGTTGATGGACGAGAGTAACTATTATTTTCCACCTAATAGATGAGTCGTACAACTAATAGACGAGTCAAACAATTGATGGACGAGTAGTGCAAGTGATGGACTAGTCGTCCACCTACTGGACAACTCGTCCACATGGTGGATGACTCGTGCACCTGATGGACGAGTCATACAAATAATGGACTAGCCGTACCGCTGATGGACTTGTCGTCCACATAGTGGACGACTAGTCCACTTGTTCGACGAGTCATACAACTGATGTACTAGTCGTCCACGAACTGGACGAATCGTCCACCTCGTGGACGAATCGTCTATCTTCGATTTTCTATTTAAGAGTACTCCGGACATTCGCCACAACCACACTTCACAGACCCAACTCTCGCGGACATGGACTCACCGTACTCACCACCAAATCAAAAAGAGAGAGTTCACGTTCTAGAGGGATTACAACCGCCAAAGTGTCTATGTGACACTGATTGTCGATTCGTGAAAGATTTAAGTCTGGGAGTCACTTACGTTTGAGACTATGAATGTGCAACAACTATGAATATGACCCTCCACATAGGACCACACTATTTTTCTTGAATGGTAGACGTCAGGTAACATGTTTACTTCGCGTATTCGTATTTTAGCTCTAATATTGATAACAACACATAACTAGCCATGCAGTCTCCACCGCCCCTTTGTGAGTTCACCCGGTACATCGATAACGAACAAACACCGGAAGACGTCGAGTACGTACACGCGATGCACAGAGCTGCTTGGGACAAGTTCCACTACGAGATGGAGTTCAAAAAGCGGGTTGAGCAGGAGAGCAAGGATGCGGCTGAACAGGCGGAGCGTCGGCGCAAACGTCATGAAGAACTTCAAAGAATCGACGAAAAGTATCGTCGCCAGGCTCAGGAGGAAGAACGCATTGCTCGCCAGGCGAGAGAGGATGAACGGGAGTGCTTACGCGAGAGATCATGTCGCGCAAGGGATGTCGAGTCGGATTCATTGCGCAAGGGAAAATATCCCCGTAGCACTCAGTAGAATCTATATTTACAATTTAATAAACTTCATAGTGTATCCGAATGTTTTAAATGAAGTGATCCTATTATTTTGCTAAATTTAGTTACATTTACATCCATAACAAGAAATAATAAAATTTATAATCGTGTTACATAATTCAAAATTCCGTAACATAGAATGTATTAAACAAAAATCAAATTAAACAACTTACATAAAAACATAACACAATATACTACATTAAATTCTATAAAGACATTTTGTAAAAATGTCTCTAAGCATTTTTAAATAGATGCTAAAAACTTAATCTTATAATATTTGCTGCAGAGAGCAATCAGGCCTCCCTGTCCTGTCGTCCACGTCGTGGACGACAGGATGTTGCACGTGGCCTAGTCGTCCACGCTGTGGACGACAGGGCTGCATATATGGTCTAATCGTCCATGGCGTGGACGACAGGACGTCCACGTGAACAAATCGTCCATGCCGTGAAGAATTGGGTGGCTAGTTTTGAAAAAAATATTTAGATGTTATTAATATTAATTTTTTAACAACAGTGCCAAAAATAAAAAAAATCGGCCGTTGGCCATCGCCATGCGGCGATGACGGTGGAGTGCGGCGCGGGCTTCCTGCTCCGTGTCCAACGGCCCACGGAAACCGAGCCGAGTCGTGGGCTGGGCAGGCTTGTGGAAGCTGGGTTTTCGCCCGGGTAGACGAGCCAGCATGGGCTACCACGCCGTTCCCGTCCTTCTCCCTCTGTCCATGATCATCCATTTTTAGATAATCCTTCCAGCAATCCAGCTTCCGTTCCAGCCTCGCTGATCCTTCCAGAATGCACGCAGGCAGATCCCCGTGTTTCACAAGCCACCTACCGGACAGGGGCAAGGGCAGTACCGTCGGCCACCGCTCATCAATCATCGCTTTCCTTAAAACCCATCCCCTCGTCTCCCCATTTTAATACTCGGCCCGCCCCCTGTCCTCCCCGAACGCGCATTCCACCGGCCCCCGTCTCGACATCGATCGATCGGTCGATCCCTGCATCACGCGCGGCCAGGCCCCGATGGCGACGCTCAAGGTCCCCGCCGCCGTCCCGGCCGTCGCCGACGACTGTGAGCAGCTCCGCAAGGCGTTCCAAGGTCTCTCAGTCTCTCTCTCTCACGCGCGCGTTTGCACCTGTATTTCGTTATCCGACCGTGTCATCGGCCACTGCGGCGTGCCGGCGTGACGCGATCGATACTGACTGCGCGTCTGTCCTTATCTCTCTCCGCGCGCGCGGGCGGCGTGGTTTGCAGGCTGGGGCACGAACGAGGAGCTCATCATCTCCGTCCTGGGCCACCGCGACGCCGCGCAGCGCCGCGCCATCCGCCGCGCCTACGCCGAGGCGTACGGCGAGGAGCTCCTCCGCTCCATCACCGACGAGATCTCCGGCGACTTCGAGGTGAGGCCAATCACGCCTACGAGCCGCCGCACAGACATCTCGCTCAGTGTCCCCCAGATCCCCCCCCTCTCTCTCTCTCTGATCGAGTGCGCTGCCGTGCTTGCACGTGATGGGATCAGAGGGCCGTGATCCTGTGGACGCTCGACCCAGCGGAGCGCGACGCGGTGCTCGCCAACGAGGCGGCCAGGAAGTGGCAGCCCGGGAACCGGGTGCTGGTGGAGGTCGCGTGCGCGCGCGGCTCCGCGCAGCTCTTCGCGGTCAGGCAGGCGTACCACGACCGCTTCAAGCGCTCGCTCGAGGAGGACGTCGCCGCGCACGCCACCGGGGACTTCCGCAAGGTGATAATGCGTCCTCTCGCTGGATTTCGTGTCTGCACTATCAGTATCGGCAAATCTTAGTCTGCTATATCGGTATTTTTTTTCAAGATCGTGGGCGTTTTGTATTAACAATACCGTCTAGATTTCATGACCCACACCAACTTGGCTCTACCGTAAGAGGTGACACACGTAAGGTATAACTTGTGACAACCATGATCCATGACAACCAACAACCCACACTCACAATTGATGCCATCACACACAACAGAACAACAAATTTAGAGCGGGGTCTCAACATAACACAATAAAGTCCTTCAAGACGACACCTTCAAGAAGGATGTGAAGCCAAGCCTCGTCGTCCCATCTAGAAATCCTAGACAAGGTTTTTACCTGAAGAACCATGGAAGGATAGCCCCACGGCAACGCCCTAGGAGGGAGAAAAACAACTTTAAGCATAGTCGTCGTTGGCATTGGCAAGGAGGAGTCCATCCATCCAGCGAGTCTTTTGAGAGAGGCACCAACGCCTCAATCCATGCATGAGAGCAGCCACCGTCCTTGCTGCCCCCTATGACAAAATGGCCACCTCTACCGCTATCGCATGTCTACGACCCGAACAAAGCCTGAATCCCATTTCATCGCGCCGCTGGAACCAAGCCCTCACAAAGCCACCGACCTATGGAGAGCAAGGCATGCTCGCCGCCCACCACGACCTTGCCAAGGTGTTGCAGCTTCATACGGCCGCCGCCCCCGCCCCCTAGACCATCTGTGCCCAGCAACCATGGCTAGATTTGACCGCAAACCACCGGGACCACCACCAGCATGACGCACAACTGACCAACCACTTCCCCAGCTGACTCTCTGCCGCCACACTCAGGACAACAACCAGGAGATCTGGCCGCCATTCGATGTGAGCACCAGCACGTCATGAAGCCGGCCGATACACTAATACATGTTTCACACTGTCCGCGCCACGCCGTAGAGCAGCAGCACCATCGCCGAATTGGTGCCCTCATGGTCGTCATTGCCACCGCACACCCTCTAAGATCCATACGCCACACCCACGGAGTGTGGGCAAAAGCTCCACCGCTGCCATCCTTGCAAGCCCTTTAGCTTTCTTGGCGGTGGCGCCGCGGGGAGGGATGGAAGGGGGGCGGTGGAGGCTAGAGTTAGGGTTGCCCCCATGTTGTCCGGGAGAGTGGCAGGCATTAATCGCGCTGGCTTTCGCTGATCATTAATGTTCTCTTCATATAACTTGGACGCGAAAATGTCACATTGATCGTGTTGGTTCATATCATTTAGACGTGGAAATGTCATATTGATCAGTTCTGTTATGAAATTGATAGTAGATGAGTTCAGTATAGTTAACACCTGCTATGATCTGCCTTGTGGATATGATCGTTGACTTCTAGAATGGCTTTAGTGGTCCACTATGTAATGATGAGATGATAATGCGGTTGATTGGATCTGAAACATTCATTAGGACATCAGAATATTGGATCCTATTGGGCATCAGGACTTCTGTTTTTCCTCAAATAAATCTGAAATTGTTTTTCATTTGTTGCATCCTTGCCATTTGTTACATTGAAAACTTCAGATACACTCTTTGATTCCCTTGAGATTAGTGCACGTTATAATACTTGATTCTTATTTTTTATGCATTTATTTCACAGAGTGTTATGCTGACTTTAGTTTTTGAAAATGCTGGCATGTCACGGCTGGTGTTTGCAAGTGTAACTTCTAAATTAATCTGGATAATACAATATGTATGGGCTACTCTTGGAAATAGAAGAAACATGATACACAAATGAGATATGGCAAATCTTGAGACCTAATATGGGTTCTTCTTTTCAGCTTTTAGTGCCTCTTGTAAGTGCATACCGCTACGAGGGTCCAGAGGTCAACTCAAGGTTGGCACACTCAGAAGCCAAAATTCTTCATGAGAAGATCGATCATAAAAAATACAGTGATGATGAGATCATCAGGATCCTCGCAACTAGAAGCAAGGCTCAGCTGCTTGCAACATTCAATTGCTACAATGATGAATTTGGCCACCGAATCAACAAGGTAAATATATCCTGTCTTTCCTCTGAAACTCTGCATTGCATTACAAACAGTTGAATTCACTATCCAGTTGCGTGATAAAGTGGTGGGTCGTAACGTATTGTCTATTAGTTGTACATGGATGAGTACCCACGTTCATACCTGCTTACCATTATAGTTTCCGAAAGGGAATAAGTAGCCATTATTCAGTTTCTGATATTCCTTATATACTCTGTTTTTGCATTGTTTCGTAATTCATTGCCCAATTCTCCTTCTACGACCTCATGCTGGTTTGTTCCAAAAAAAACTGCCCAATGCACTCACCCGAATAACAAAATGCATGGTAAGGACCTCTCTCATTTTAGTCCATCTACTACAGATCAGCCATATTGAGCCATTAGTATGGGTAACATTTTTTTTTTTGCGTATGGGTTGCATTTTAGTCCATCTTCTACAAGGAACAGTATGGGTTGCATTATTGCGTTTTCTCCTCTCAAAAGATACATTTTGGTGGTCTGTTTTCATTCGCAGATCGAGAAGTTCCACACTAATCCAATAGGGTCCATGTACTCCTTCCATTCTCAAATTGATGTCCAAAATTGGAATAACAAATCTAGTTCGTTAAACTATCATTGTTGTGCTAACGATAACAATTTAAGAATGGAGTATATATTACTAATTTCTTTTCTAGAACGACAGTATTTTGAGTGTATAATACTGATAAGTAGCAGTACATCATCCGGCAAAAGTTCTACACCCTTTGCATTGTCTACTAATTTCGCTTTTGTGCAGGCATCCTAGTTCCTTGAACCTTGATGAGAAAGGAAAAGCATGACCACCTTCGCCAGCTCTGTTCTAGATTTTTTTTTACTTGTTGATGGTCTTGTTTTCTAATAAAAAACCTTAAAATCCACAGGATCTGAAGGCTGACCCCGAGGACGAGTACCTGAAGACGCTGCGCGCAGTCATCCGGTGCTTCACCTGCCCCGAAAGGTACTTCGAGAAGGTGATTAGGCTGGCCATCGCGGGAATGGGCACCGACGAGAACTCCCTGACCAGGGTCGTCACCACCCGCGCGGAGGTCGACCTGAAGCTGATCGCGGAGGCTTACCAGAAGAGGAACAGCGTGCCCCTCGAGCGCGCGGTCGCCGGCGACACCTCCGGCGACTACGAGCGCATGCTCCTCGCCCTCCTCGGCCAGGAGTAGTGAGCCGCGCGTGCTGCCCTTCTTTTGTAAGATGATACAGATGAATTTGTGTGGCCTCTGGAGACATCGAATGACGAGTCCGAAGCTATGCATAGCCTTGTCATGCTGCACTCAGGTTGTTTTCACTGTTCTGGTACAATTACGGCGGCCTATGTAATATTTTGGTGATGGAACAAATCGTGTTTGCGATAAGTCGTGGCGTCTTATTTTTCTCTTGCTGTTTCGCAGTATCCTCTGTTTTTAATTTACTATTCATCCTAAAAATTTCAATTTAAAAATAAATTAGAGGCTGAGCCAAGAGAGGCGTTAAAATCCAGCCGCGCAGAGTACGGACCAATAAAAGCTCAGGGGCTGACCGGGCCGCAACTCATGCAATGAGTCGGAAAAAGTCCGTCCAGTACTCTCTATTTGTAGTGGATTGAGGGAGATCAAGTGGGTTAAATCAATTCCTTCGGTTTTGGGCTCGTAGCGGTGGGCTGGGAGCGTGACCAGCGTCGTCTGCTTCCGACAAGCCTCGCACCGTTGTGTACGGAGTACAATACTTGGGCAGTTTCGGTCCAGTGTGCTACAGTTCCAACGTCCAGTGTGAGACTGCCACTGTGTGCGACGACTTTAAACGTCTCGGCGTTTGATGCTAGTACCTAGTAAGGGCACGCACGCATGTGAAGCTACTAGTCTGGGCGCTGTGGCGCAGCACGTTCCTTCGTCCGTGAGAACATGGTCTGCGTGAGGAAGTAGTAGAGTTCAGCACCCATCCTGTACTCTCGGCGACAACGATGAGAACATTATGTGCTCACGATTCGACGGCCGTGCTGTTCGTACGACTTGCCGTCAGTCAGATCCTTTCGGCTTCAGTACTGGAAGGTCACTCGAGCTGCAGCTGCCGATAATTTGGCAGCATAGCTAGGGCTAGGGCACTTCACCTGGACGGACCAGTCATCTCAATAGGCTCCCTCGCCTTTACAAAACGAGGAAGCCGAAGGCTTGTCAAAGCCTGAGCTCCTCACCTGGCTGTATCCGCGCGTGCCGGGCAGATTCCTCCGTTTGCATGCCCCAGGAACGAAGCGGCGGAGCTGAGACCTGTGGATCTGTGCTGCGGCGACGTCGACGGCAACAGCCTCGGCGTCCAATAATGGTCGCAGCGAAGTATTTGATTGGCGATCTCGATGCATGATGACAACCGAGACAAGCAGCTAGCTCGGGCCAATAATGCACGGTTCTTGTGAGCTGGGCTGGACCTCGCGGCGGCGGGAGCGTCGGAGACGGAGGGGCTGACCAAGCGTCTGAACCATCCGGACATGTACGATCGACCACATATCTGAATGACACGATCACCTACCGGCTACACTATAAGGGCAGCTTCTTCTATTTCGATTGTGAAGGTTGACATCCCGGTGGCAAAAAGAGGCTGTTCATGATATTCCAAACCTCCTATCTAACGTTAAAAAAAACGATCGATACATAAAAATAAAAGGGAATCAACATGTAAGATGCAAACGTAACCGATCGATGCAAGTTGCATGCAACTGTCTGGAGCTGGGGCATATCTGGAGTCGACGATGGATTCTTGGAAACATGTGGTTGGTATTGGCACGCACAGAACCGGTGTATATATTAACATGTTGCTCAACAATCAACATAGAATTTTGGACGCATCCAGTAGGAAAACGAACAACGCCTGACCTGTTCCCTCCATCAGAAACAAAGATGCCCACCCCCCCCCCCCCGGGTTTTCTGCGTGTGATTGCCGCCTGAAACTGCAGATAGTTTTCAGAGTATCATTAGGTGCTTCACACACCCCAGAGGTATCTTTTTTTATGAACATTGAAGAAACAGCATGATGATTCGTAGGATATACCAGGCAGCACTGGTTGTTGGTCCAAAACAATCCAGCATCGGCATCACATGATTTCGGATGAAGACGAGCGGGCATTTTATGCACTATCTACCTCGTTGCCAAAACATGGAGAGGTTCCCTAGAAATGGACAGAAGCACTCACATGAAGATGACTGGGATATAGATGATCTTGAGCTGATGAGGAATATTTCCCATGTCACAGGGGAGAGACATGCCTTTGTTAATTCAGTGCCATCAGGTTTTGAATGTAATTAATCCATTGTTCAAGCTGCACCCCCGGTGCCTAAAACCCAAGAACTGATGACCAAATTATGCTATTTGATGAGTAGGATGGGAACATAAACTACTCCGTTTTGGGAATTCCTTGGCTTTTATCATCATCATCATATCACATTCATTTGTTTTAGATGAAGAGAACTCCTATTCATCAAGCAAATGAAAAGTCGTAGTCTGTTATCATATCTTTCGTGTAACATAATTACCTAACTAAAGAAGATTCGACAGCTAAAAGGTTAATCATGCGTACGTGGGCGAAAACATTGTTTACATATAAGCAGTTGATTGACAACTCGGGGAAAAAAAAGATTATCATTGATGTGCACGTATCTTAGCTTCTGAAAACGATCTCGCATACGTTACGGACGAGGATGCAAATTTAATTGATATGATGTGTTTGAAGCAGCCATTGCGCGTCGTTCACGGTGTTTTGTTAATGCTGATTTGCCTAGCAAATCCGATCATATCAAGACTGCAAAGTTGCATTAGAAAACCAAGCACTGGGCTTCATTCACTACAGCAATACGACTCATGACGAACAAAAACGTCGTAAGGTCTAAACCGTCGTAATTAGCTTAATTACGACAGTTTAAGCCTAATTGCGACGGTTTCTAGCCGTCATCGGGATTTGGTCGTAAGTTAATTAACTTACGATGGCGGCCCATAGCCGTCGTATTTAAGTGTCCAGGCCACATGGTGGGCTGGGCCATACTGCGTACGGTGGCCTGAACCCGGTCATCGTAAGTAACAAGGGTCCAGGCCATCGTAAGTTAGTTGGGCTTACTTACGACGACCACAACAACTGTCGTAAGTAACATGGGCTAACTTACGACGGCCTGTATACAGGCCGTCGTAAGTTATGGTTTTAATTAAAAAATAGAAACTAGCTGCCCTGGCACAGTTGCCAGCCGAGACAAATCAAACAATCATTCACACAGATAAACAATACAATACACAATCGACGGTTCATTCATAAAGTCCAAGAAAATATAGAAACACATAACGGCTACACACTCCCCTCACGACTACCTCTAGAGCCATGAACATCGTCTTCGCGCGTCCCTCCCGGTGCCAGTAGCTACGGAGATGGAGATTGTGCCTCCGCCGGTGAACTCTGCAAAGTAAATAAAGTTAGACATGTCTATTACTCTCTTTCCCTCTCTCTCCCTCATTCTCTCTCTTTCACTCTCAGTACTTCTCTTTCACTCTCTCTCGCTCTCGTTGTCCCTCTCCCCATCCCCCTCTCCCTTCTTTCTCTCTCGCTCTCGTTGTCCCTCTCCCCATCCCTCTCTCCCTTCTCTTTCTCTCGCTCTCGTTGCCCCTCTCCCCATCCCCCTCTAGGTCATTCTCTATCTCTTTCACTCTCAGTACTCCTGTTTCACTCTCTCTCTCTCTCTCGCTCTTGTTGTCCCTCTCCCCATCCCCCTCTCCCTTCTCTCTCTATTTCACTCTCTTTACTCCTCTGTCACTCTCCCCCCATCCCTCTCTCTCTCTTTCACCATATCTCCCCCTCTCTCTCCCCTCTTTCACTCGCTCTCTCTCTCCCCCTCTCTCTCTCTTTCCCCCGCTCTCTCTCCCTCTCCCCATCCCTCTATCTCTTTCACTATCTCCCCCCCTCTCTCTATCACTTTATCTCCCTCCTTGTATTAAACAGTATTAAAGATTTATACAGTGTCAGGGGTACCTGTGCTGGGGGCGGCTGTGACGAGGGCGTTTGTGGCGGCTGCGACCACAAATGAAACGGGAGCTCCTGGCCACTCTATAAAGCTAAAGTTTGTCATTGCAACATATTAAAACACATGTATATTATTGAAATGCTAAAAATTTAAAATACAGTAATTTAAATTACTTACCTCCACCGTTGCCTGCATCTAGGCCATGAGGTTGGCCTGGTACTCCTGGACGGCCCTCGTACTGTGAAGCTCTTCTTGGGTCCGCGCAAGCCTATCCTCCATGGCAAGAAACTCCAAGTCCCTCTGCGACAGACAGCCACTAGACGGCACAACGGACGAAACCTCATTCAATGGAGTGCCTCTTGAAGGTCGCGTCGCCCTCGAGTCGACAACTACAATAAAAATGGCAAACCTACGAAAGATAGAAAAATAATAAGTAGAAGAAGAATATTTAATAAAATAAAACAGTTGACCAACTCACCGTCCACGAGCCTTCCCGCCGCCGCTTGTATACACGGCTCTAGGCTTGATTGGCGCGTTTTCGCAATCATAGACTTTGTCGTGCATCTTCTTCACCTCCTGCGCGTACTTTTCCTAAGAAAGAAAGAAATGATGTAAGCGTGTCAGTATTAGTATTACTTATAATTAAATTGATCAATTTTGAAAATATACCAGTCAGTCGGCCGCGACCTGACTACACTGCCAAGGCTGGGAAGGGTCACTTCCCCTATGACCTCTCTTCCAAACCTCGGTCGGTGTTGGCTCCTGACCGGTTTCTCGCTCCTGTAGATACGTGTTAGTTGAAGAAATATATTATACACACATGAACAAACTTAAAATATACTTACCATGCATTTAGCCATACGCACGTAGCCATCACCGCCGTAGTGGTGCTTGTCGTCTGTCCCTCTGCAAGCTCGAGCCCTCGTGGACTTACTGATGAAGTCGTGGCTAGCCCAGTACCGACAAAGAGCTCGGTACGCATCTGGCTGGCTCTCTAACCAGCTAACACTAACTTGCACATATTTAGTATTTTATCAATATTGTTAACATAAGTAATTATTAGAAATAGTTAACAATAATAACTTACCTCCACGTATTGCTCCTCGGTCAAGTACGTGTTGGAGTCCTTCCTAAACGGATCCCCTTCCTGCTGCTGCTAATGCCGCTTGTTGTACTCGTTGATGGCCTGGATGCGGGCGTATGACAATGCCTGCACCATGAGCTTCCGAGCATTGTTGTACGGAATGGCAAAGATATGTCAACAGGAGTATAGTGAAGCGTTTGTACTGAACGGCGAGAATCCATCCGTCGCCAACCCAATCCGAATATTTCTCGCATCACGACGGAACTCTGGATCAAACCGGTCGAGCGCCTTCCGTGCCTCACTGTCGGACGGGTGCGTCATGACTTCTTTGTTCTGACGTACACCTTCTTTGTGCCATATCATGTGTCTGACAGTTTTTTTAAAGAAACAAACGCTTCAACCCAGGTGTCATGGGTAAGTATCAAAACTGCTTATGTGCCACTTCTGTCGTAACATTTTCACCATCTTTATTAACGAATTCGACATACCTCGAGTCACCATATTGTAAACATTTATTCTCTTTCGCATGTTCTTTCTAGAAAAGCATGCATTTATCTAGACACACATCAATCTTCTCATATTTGATTCCGAGACCTAAAAGCAATTTCTTCGTGTGATACATATTTTTAGTCACTTTATGAGGTCGTGGAAGGATATCGCTGATCAATTTGATGAGATCGTTGTAACAGTTATTAGAAAAGAAATACTTAGACTTAATTGCCATAAGTCTAGTCATGAAAGTGAGGAGGATCACTTTCGTGTGTTTATGCAGCGGCTGTTATGAAGCTTTGAGAAGCTCGAAGAACGCTTCAACCTCCGTTGTAGGTGGATCCTCCGTAAGGTCTGGTTGTATAGCTTCTAGCATCTCATCCACCCTATCATCCTCCGTAATATCATCAATGTCCTCTTCCACTTCTTGTACAGTTTTAGAAGCTATCTCGCCATGAAAGGTCCAGACCACATAACATGGCGTATAACCATTTTGACACAAATGTATCAAAAGTTCCACTTTGTCCAAAACTGACAGGGCCCGACCTCAATCACGGGGTCGTGCCGCCTCGCCCGGGGATCGCATTGGGTGGTGCCGTGTTATGCGGCACCCAACAACACACAAATAAGGAACACTGTATTACATAAATCAAAAGCGGAAACTTACAATTGTTCTTTGTAAATAATTTACATAAAATAGCTACAACGGAAGTCTATAAACAGCTCACGTCGAATAACTAAGAAGCACTCGAGAAGAGATCCAGCCCGCAGACTCCTCTCGCTAGCAACACGAAGACAGGACATCAGCTAGGTCCTCCATGTATAACATGACTCGGACGTTTCCGAGTCTCACCGGATAACCTTCTTTATAGCGTCGTATTAACCTGCAAAACCACTCATATAGCAAGAGTGAGCACAAAGGCTCAGCAACACTTAATCGTCTCTCCTAAATCATGTAACTCTACATGAGGGTAACTTAAGACCTAATCCTGTAATTTGTGAAAAGACTCGCCTACGAGTTCGTCCTTAACTTTCAGATTTTAGCCATAATAGTAGTGACCTTGCGCCCAGCAATATTGGAACTCCACAATCAAACAAGAAATGCTTCATTCCAATGTTACTTGTCTCAAGGTGGAAAATAACTTTAGTTTGCTCTATCTCTACTTCAAACATGGTTTTCATGCAATTTCCATTTATCATAACAGCATTTAAAACTCAGCAAACTATTTCCACACAACTTGATTACTACGTCACAACACAGGGAGCAAGCGGTAATCAATAACCGCGATGGACGGTGATTCGAATCAAACACTACCCGGGTAACTCGACACATACGCCCGCCTCTGAACACCCAACTCTAGCTTCCTTCATTATGTCGTATGTGGCCACCTTTCGCAGGACACTAGACTGTAGAACCGATCACGCCGTCTCAGGCTCATAGGTCTAACGAGACGATGTGGTATGCCTCTACAATTCAGTGAACCTGGTACATCGGTTTCCTGATTCCCATATGTCAGTAAGCATCCGGTACACAACTCAATACTTGCTCCTGGACGCGGCATACACATCGGTCCTTAACCGACACAGGCAGAGCTACTCGACCAAGACCTCGTCTTGTCGCTGCCTAACCATCCTGCCCGGTCTCATCTTTAGAAATGTAAACTTTAGTTTGCCTTATTTCCGACTACACCCGTGTAATCCCGTCTATAACTCGCGAGTAGATTCCAACTACTCGACTTCTACCGGATGTCCTAAGCTATTTAGCACGGTATTATTCTATAGCGGTGACTCTTTCCAACCTTAAATCCAGGGATCATTTGGTCATGCATTTGGAGTATAAAACATTCTTGACCTAATGCACATACAAACTTAGACCCATAGTAGTGAACAAAGGGAAAACTTTAAAAACAACTTAAGTGCAAACCGGGGCTTGTCTTGGTTTTGCAGGTGACTAAAGTCATATGATATGAAGTTAGTTGCTGATGACTTAAAGTTCAATTCCTGCCCTTCTTGCTCCTTGATCCAAGCTTAACTCCTCCTTCACTTTTCCCCGTTTAATCACTACACGTTATGAATAAGTATACATGTTTAATTATAAAACTTTTGCTAACAAATCCTAAAGACAAGTTTAAAACTGGAACTCTGTTTAAGAATTTAAAATGACAGTGGGGCTAGTGGTTTGGTTTGGGTGAAGCAACATGATCAAGTGATAATTATATCTCATCACTTGTGTGCCACTCATCTAAATAGGTTGAACAGGATAGTGGTGATCCGGAGATCCAATGGAGCTGAAAATTTACATGTGAGTTCCTTGTTACAAGAAAGTCATCTGGAATCAAATTTAGAATATTTCACTAAGTAGATCACCCAGAACAATTCCCTAAGCATTTAGGTAAAAAGGAATTAATTCTGAATAAATTTGCACTTTCATGCAAATTCAAGTGAACTAAAATTTCAAACATAGCTCAGGGAGCATGCATGAATTTTCCTAGGATTTTTGGAGCTAAGGAATGTCCAGAACTGAATTTCCAAGTTTTGGAAATTCTCTGAAAATGTTTCTGTATTCATTTGAATACAGAAACTTGTAATCAGAATTACCCTAACTAAATCAACTCCAAATAAGCTAAAACATTTACAGGAGGTCATTAATAGCCTACAGAATATCCTGGCAAAATTTGATGTTTTTTGGATGAACCAAACTCCCTCTAAAATTCTTTTGCCGAAAAGCTTTAAAGAATTTTCCAGAATTTTCTATTGGTTTTCATGCAAATTGAGCTGCATATTTGGATAGCGCTTTTTATCCTGAATACAACTTAATTTGAATCATTAAATTTGGAGCTTCCTAGCAAAAGTTATGAGGTTCTAAAGTTTGAACTAAATCTGGAAATCCAAATAAACCGGGGAAAAGTTTAAATTCTGACCGTGGGCCCATCGCACACGTGTCAGCTGCTGGAACTGAGCCACACGGGGCCACAGAACCTTTCCCGCGCAGCCACACTGGATCCCGGGGACACATCCGATCAGGAATTCAACTTTTCGCCACTGACACGTGGGACCCACCCGACCTTCTTCCTCCTCGGGCCATTTTCTTTCCCGCGCCGGCCCCTCACCGGAGTCTCGTCTGAGCTCGCCGGAGTTGGCTTACCGGCCATCTCCCGGCTCGGTACTTGCCGCCTGGGGGTTTCCAGCTACGAGCAATCCACTGGTGCGGTGCTCTCGGGCTGCCGGCGACCGGAAATCGGTCGGCGACGTGCGCACCCCTCGGTGAAGCGTCAGCACCGTGTCCCGAGCACCCTAGCCCGCCACAGGTTCGAGGGACTTTCTCTAAAGTATCAGTGGAGGTCAGGCTAGCTCGGAAAGGCCTCAATATTGCTCGGAAAACGGCGGCAAGTTGGGGTTCACCGTGTGCCCGAGTGTCCCCGCCATGGCCGCCGATGGAAGAACTCGAAATTAGCTGCCACTCCTCACTTCTAAGCTAGGGTTGCGAAGGAAAAAGGTTCCCTATCCTCTCTAGCTCCTGTGTGCGCAAAATGAGCAGCTCTAACCGACAATTACGTATCAATTTCAAAAATTCTTACCCGCAGTTAGGTTTTTCCGGCTGAAAGACAAACTCGAAATTCTCGAGCTACGGTGCACGGATTGCTCTGAAATTTGGAGAGGAGTGGAGCAGAGGGTTGGCGTGCCTTGGGGTGCACTCGTTGGGTTGTGACACTGCCCGGTGTGAGCTGCCCACGAGAGCCCAACGTCGGTTTTCACTGTTCGCACCTCCGCTTCGGCGCTGATTCTTCAAATACGGCCAACAGCAGTCCTGAACGTCGGAGCTGAGCTGAGGGAACTCTTGCACACACGCTGGCGCTCCCTTTTAATGTTGCTAGCTCGAGCAGTCGGGGAGCGACGTGGGCTCACGATCGGGACGAACAGACGTGGCGCCGGCGGCTCGTTGTTCTCGGGAGGGGCAGAACAGGGGCTTGGTGGGGCGGTTTGTGACCGACAGAGCGCTGCGTAGGGGAGATAAGGGCGCGGTGAGACGTTGAGCTGGTCTCCAGCGCGAGATGGAAAACAGGAGGTGGCCTCCCCGTGCGGTCTCGGTGTCGGCCTGCCGTCGGTTGCTTCGCGCTCGGTCTGAACAGAAGAACTGGTTTGCTTCAGTGGTAAGTTTCCTCCCACTGACATGTGGGCCCCACAATTCCTCTCCTAAATATCTCCAAATTTTTGGCACATGCAAAGTTCACTCATATGGAGCTCAAATTCAAAAGTCATTTGGCAATTTTACAAGTTTTGCCTCAGTTTCAAATTTGAATTCAAATTTAGATGAAATTTACAAGTCCCTTTGATATACATACCAAAGCACCTCCAAATTTCCTCAAAATTTGTCTCCCTCATAATTTGAACCTGAGGAACTCAAATATGCCACCTGATTCTTGAGTTGGCCATTGCAAATACAACTTCTTAACCAATAGTTTGAATTGTCCCTTTTTGAAAATGGCCTTCATCTTTTTGAAGTGACCCTGTTAGTTCAGACTGAATTCAAAGTTTTATTGCACATGCCAACACTTTCATGAGTATACAAAAGTTTTTGCTAGTCCCATTTCTTGTATTTAGACTCAACTTTATTCATAGCTCAAGTTTTCCATTTACAAGTGTTGGGACTTCTACAAAAATTTGGTATTCCGTCATTTTGTACATGGGCAACACACCTTATCGATATTTCACAACAAAAATGTTCGATCTACAAAAGCTTCTGTCTTGGCGAACCACTCATCTGACCACCAAATCTGCTCTTCCAACCATTATACATCTAACTGCGGTCTTCGCCCTTGTTTTACTCTGCAGTATAAAGCTAGAAAAATTATGTTCACTTTATATCTATTGGAAGGGATAGGTCCTAAACCTACCCAAGAGTGACCGAGAGGAGCGTGCTTATAACGAGGCGCGGGGTCTGGATTCAGACGAAATTTTGACAGCATAATCCCGTTGTTCTCCAACTGCAGGCCCGATAATGATGCAGCGGAGAACATTAGGGTTATGATGTCAAAATTTTATCCGAATCCAGACTCCACCGTCATAAGCACGCCCACTCAGTCACTTCCAGGCTGTCCAAAAAAATACAATTCTAAACCTACACGCCTCACATGCGTAACACATGTGAGACAGGCCGGTCCGAAACGGGTGACGCATACTATATAGGTTACGTTAATCTTACATTTTAGAGTGATTTACGAGAGAGAGGTAAGAACGAGAGAGAGAGGAGAAAAGGACGAGGGAGAGAGACAGAGAAGTGGGCCAGCCCTCCTAAGTTATGCTCCATTGGGTCCCACCAGTGATGACGTACGAGCCAAAGTTCGCCGCTATGGGCTTCTGGATTAAAACCGCGAAGAAAATGGTTCCACAGGGTTCTCAACGGTGCTCTAATTTGTTTAAGCGCGACAATGGAGAAAAGGCGGCCCAACTGTCGGGGCATAAATGGGTTGTGCCGGGCTGAGCCGACCCGAAGCTCGTTTATTTACATATCGATATTATACACTCAAGCAATCAAATTAAACTCAAATTTTTAACAATTTTCAACTAAATAATAAAATAAAATGATTAATTAACAAATAAACACACTAAATAATAAACAAAGAAAATTTACACCTAAATATTCAAATAAGAAAACTAGTTAATGAACTAAGTAGTACAATTAACAAATTAAATAACCAAACAATCTCCAATATTAATCATTAACCAAATTATAAAATAAATATTAAAATATTTAACAATCAACTAAACCGAAATAAAGTAACCTAATTAAGTAATAAATTAACTCATTAACTAAACTAATTAATAAAGTAACTAAAATTAATTAATAAATGAACTAAATAAATAATTTATACAATTAATAAAACTTACCTCGAAGTGGCGACGAAGCAGGGTGGGCTTGGGGCCGAGCGGCGGCGGGCGAAGGCGACGCACGCGAACTCGGGCGGCGGTGGGCGCGAGGTCGGTCGGGCTCAGGCGGTGGCGGCCAGGGCAGGCGGCGGCGGCGGGGCCATGCGGTGCTGGCGAGCTCCGACGGCGCGGGGGCTGGGCGGCGGTAGGGATGGGCGGCGACGAGGCCGGGCGGCGTTGGCGGTGCTGGGCGGCGGCGGGGCTGGGTGGCGCGGGAGGGCTGGGAAGCGGCGGGGTCGGGCGGCGCTGGCGCGAGATGCGATGGGGCTCGGGCGGCGGCTAGGCGGCTGTGGCGGGGGCTTGGGCGGCTTATATAAACTGCTAATTATGATGGCCTAATAATTTACGATGACCCTACTGCCGGGCCGTCGTAAGTTAGGTCTTATTTACGACGGGCCATGTACTTACGATGGCTTAGGGTTTTGACCATCGAAAGTTATTTGTAATTTATGATGGGCCGCTAACTTACGGCTAGCAGTCGTAAGTAATATGGCCATCGTAAGGTTACATCTTTCCTGTAGTGATTGCCCATGAACAATTACACAATTGAAAGTAACTGGTAGAATAATTTGTGGGTTGGTTTGGGACCATAGCAAAAGAAAGGTGAAAAGGGTCGAGGGGTCTGCAATTGCAAGCATAACATCCAATGAAATAGATTAGATCATCTTCGCCATATCTTAAACATGTTTTTTTCCCAAAAGTACAAGGCAAACTGACAACTACGGACGTGAATCATGCTTTCTGCCTACTCCATTAATAATTCAGGTATAAAGAATCCTATACACAAAATAAATGTATCATTTGACTGGAATTGAGTCGAGAAACATATACGAAATGAATGCGAAGGCACAGTTGAGTTGATAAAAGGGACCTGCCCAACTGCAAGAGTGAAATCTCATGGAATCAATGAGACACACATATCAGATGAAAAGAACTTAGATAACTCGGAAGGTCTTATGCATACAACTGGCTAAATATCTTAGCAATCTGTCCCCCAAGGTACAACACAACCTGAAAAGAAATCAGCACATGGTCTCTACCTAAACATCAACCATAATTCAGGCGTAAGTATCCTATACAGAACTACATATGCACCCATTGATTATAGCTGTGGCAAAAACTTATCTGAGTGTTTCTGTGATCCCTCTCAACCGAAAAACAAAAGAAAAGAAAAAAGCAAAAAGCGCACATGCACACATGAAGGTGTTGCCAAGGATATGCTTGTCTGTTCAGCCGGTCTTGTTGTTTGCAAGTTGCATGATTTTTCCTCAAGTTAAGTCGTACTAGAAGCATTACCTCCTGTGAGGAGTTGTACCACTGCTACTCGTAGTTAGTAGCTCATGCCATATTTGGGCGACACAAAAAAATGTTCAAGACCTTTCAATTAGAAGCTCAGAGCTCAGCATGCGATGAATTCTTCGGCAAAGGCGGTAGCAGACATTTAAAACAAAATCTTATATTACATTTTTAAGTTTACAGAAATGCAGGGTCATGGTCATCATACAGCAGGCTGGTGTGGATCGATGAACCGTTCCTGAGTCAAGGGCGCAGCTTTGCACATGCATGGATGCCTGCCTCCCGAGCACATTCAGCAAAAACAATTAGGTCTGCCGCTTCAGATCTGGTGAGAGGTGTTGACATGATGGTGTATGTTGCGTACGGCTATTGGAGCGGTAGTACAATTAACTAATAGTAACTAACTAGTACTAAACACGCTTAAACTTCTAGCATTGCAGCAATAGCGACTGATCTGTCCTCGATCTTTATTGTGCTACTCCACCCTCGGGCGCCTCGTCCAAGACGGTGATCGCCGACGCTTCCACTGGACAAACCGGTGCAAGAACTCCATGACCTGGAAAAACAAGGAGCGAGCGGCGGTTGGGACCGGTGGACGGGTCGATGCCTAGATTAACTGACACGTCGAGATCGTCTGATCTTTGATGCAATGTGTGATTTGTTAAAGAACGGTGATCGTGTCATCCGATGTGTGAGCCGTACCTCAGCTGGGTCCTGGAGAGAGTACGAGGCGTCAGTCTCCTTGGGGCACTTGGAGACAAGGATCCCTATACCTTGACCTCTCTTTCTCAACACCTAAAACAAGATTAAAACCTTGATTCTTTTTACCTTGGTTGAAACAAACAAAACAAGACAAAATCTCGTCTCTTGAATAATAATAATAATAGTATACGCGCCTTGAAAGCATCCTCGTCGGTCTGGTCGTCCCCGACGTACACCGGCAGGACGTCGTTGCTGCGGTCGTCGAATCCTAAGAGAGGAGAGGAGGAACAGCGCCGCCAGCGGACAAAATCGTCAGTGATCGATCAGAAGACTTTAGGTCCGCGACATGAATTGACGACGGTGATAATGGCGGCAGCAACTGCCAGCACGAAGACGCCACGCGGTACTCACCGAGCGATTCGAGCAAGAACTCCACGGCCCTGCCCTTGTCCCACGAGATCGACGGCCGGATCTCCAGCACTTTCCTGCCCTCGGAGAGCTTCAGCTCGGGGAAGCCCCGGAGCACGGCCTTGACCTGATCCGCCAGTGGGCTCCATCTCTGCAGGTCATCAGAGGGGCAGCAGCAGTTGTTCAGATGATGATGTATCGAACTCGATCACATGTCCATATGCATGGCTATTCATCAGCACTGTTGTTTGATTAGTGTCACGTCACGTTGATCAGCTTCTTGTTCGACTTGCATCGTAGCTATATCGGCGAGAGTTGGTAGCCAAGCTAGGCCTAAAGATATTGTAAGACTGGATGTACGTAGGATGAGTGAGAAGCTGGTATTAATTCACCTTCTCATCGACGCATCTGAAGTGCACGGACAGGCAGAACTTGTTGTTTTCCACCCGGGCGCCCGGCGTCGCCTTGGTCTTCTCCACCAGCGCCCTGTAAGCCTGGCCATGTAATCGATCGACGCGTGTGTGCTGGTAAGTTCCTCATGGCTCAACTACTAATCACTACCACTTAACACAGCTCTGATAACAGCATTAACAATAATGTCGTTGCTAATAACAAGAGCGATCGATCAACTAGCCGAGATGGACTAGTTTTTCTCCAACAAATTAAGAGCGATGAACTGGCGAAAAAGCACCTTGTCAATCACCGGCAGGAACTCGCGGGCCGGCTGCAGCAGGACCGTGTCGTCCTCCTGGAAGTTGGGAGCAAGTAAGGACCAGATGGCCATGGTGTTAGAAAAAAAAAAGTTTGTGATTGATGCGGCTGTGATGCATGGGTTGTGGCGAGTTGAATGACGAGATAAGAAGCTCGAGAGTCAGCGATGGTGACTTATAAGATGACCGGATAATTACCTTGGAGGTCGGGCCCTTGATGTCCATGCCGTGGCTGCCCGCGTAGTAGAGCTCTGAGAGGCCAACGAAGCTGTAGACCTGATGAACAGCAAGAAGAAGAAGAGAATAGTTTTTTTTTCTCGATGCGTCGATCGGCTTTGACGAATCATGAGAATGCTCAGGAATGTCGAATGCGCATACCTTGTCGAGGCACCGGCCGGTCACTAGCGCCGTGGGAAAGAGCTTCGCTACCTCGCGCACCGCCGACCTCATCTGCTTGCGCGGATGCGCGCAGGAAGATAGAGTCAGGACGAGGACGAGATCGTCAGAGAGCACGACGATGGTAGCGGTAGCTAGCCCCTCTCATCACTCACCTCGGAGCTCATGAACGCCATGTCGGGGTCAGTGACGATCGGGGACAGCGTGCCGTCGTAGTCCATGAACATGAGGATCCTCTTCCCCTCTGCCTCCGCTCCGATCTCATCGAAGTGGCACAGCGCCGACGGGTACCGCCTCTGCACGCGTCCAAGCCGAGAAAAAAACGCGCTTAAATTTCACAACACGGAAAGGCGATGCAACGGCACCGGCCTGAATCAGCCGGCCGGACGAGAAGAGAACACACCGTCCACGCGGCGTACTCGTCGACGGCGGGGGAACGCGCCGGGGAGGACGCGCCGATGGCCTGCGCGACCCGACCGGCCGCGTGTGCCGGCGCGCCGAGGAGCTCGTCGTCGACGGGGAGGCCGAGCCCATACGCGCCCCGGCGCAGCGACGAGACCACGCCCGCGGCGCCGCGGCACGCGAAGAAGGCCGCGGCGGCTGCAATGCCCATGTCCGGGAACACCGCGTCCTGGTTCGTCATGGCGCGCGCGCGCGCTCACACGCTCACGAACGCGGGCAGACACGCGCCGCCGCCTGGGTTCCGGGCTCGCGTAAGACCGGCACCTGGATGGACCGTGCGCGGCTACCAGTGGGGGGTAGTTTAGCTTAGCAAGGGAGCGCGGTTTTCTTGGGTGCGATGCGAGTGAGTGAAGCGGGAGAGCGTCGGTACTTATAACTGAAACTCCTACGAGTAACCGGTCGCGCTGGCTACCCGTCCTCGCGCGACTCAGTCTGTCCCGTGCGTGAGTCGGCCCCAATTAACGGTTGGATATAATAAATCTCTATGCATATGAGTGGAACGTTGTAAAAAATAAACTAATTTTTATCTCGATCTCCTTCAATCCACTCTGAACAGAGAATATTTTACTCTATCTAAACAAGCCCTAAAGAGAGGATAAGAGAGAGGAGGTGTTCGAGGCCGGTGGCTAGTGTGGAGCGGAGGTCAGAACTGAAGATCTCTTTCTCTAATATCACATTGAGCATATACATCAACCAGTTATATCAAAAAAACTTAAACTGATGAATTAAAGATGGACAATTCACTAATTCTTAAAAAACTATAATCTTCGACCTTAGTAGACAAACAGCCTTTTTATACATGCTTACCAAAGAGTGGAGAAACTATATCAGACGGTCGCATGCATGACGATGGGCACAGCATGGACTACCAGCTGTTTCAGGAGCATCGCCTCCGTCCACCTGTTATCCGCTCTGTGCGATGATGAACTAAGACACGATAGCGGTTGCTGTTAAGCGTTAATGATGAGCTAACCATGCCCGTCATTGGAGCTTAGCTGTCGTTCCCTCTGTCTTCTAGGAATTAAAGGAATTCTGAAATTTCCCGGCTTCCGCCTCGCCATTTTCGTCCCGGCTGCCGCTGACGGCGGCGAGACGACGACCGTTACTGTTCGGCTCCAAGCCGACGAGAAACGGCTCCGACGGCCGGATCGTCGGGTCCGTGGGCCTCGACGGATGACGCGTGTACGAGTACGCGCTTTGGACAGCGCGAAGGGCAAACCGCGCTCAGGTGATGCGACGCCAAAATGCACATGCTAACGACAGTACTAGTATAATGCATAACTAGTCTATGCAACTAGTTATTTTGTGGATTGGAGCTCGCTGCTGATTGGAGAGGTCGTCAGTGCTCGACTTGATGGCACACGTCACGTGTGACGTGCGGCGCATGCTCTGATTGCCCTCGTGTGTATATTTTGCTACGGCTTGTTGATCGCTCTATATAATACTTCCTTTGTTTGTAGATATAAGAGATTTTGAATTTAGTTAAAGTTTTTTAAATAAACTTTGATTCACTTCGTATAAAATAGCTATCATACTATATTTTACTATTTCTATAGATATTATTGATGAAAGTTTAAAAGTTTGAGTTTGACCAAATCTAGAATCTTTTATATTTTTTTATATTTAGGGACATAGGGAATACTAAATTCCAAAAGTGTAGAGAGTCTCTCGATCCACGGCACGTAGTAACGTACGCTCTCTGTTACGTCAATCAACTGGTGTCAACATTTCTTGAGAAATCAAGTGGAAACCTTATTTTTCATGATCTAAGCGCCATACATGCAACTTGCTTAACTCAAAACTAATAGTTTCTATAAATGCATCTCCTTGTCCCGTGCGTCTTATCTCCTGCTGTACACACGTCCACAACGAAAGACGAAGGCAACACCTATACATTTACTGTAGCAAATATGTTTTTCATTTTGTAATAAGTCGCTTTGTCCTCTGCACCTCTGTATCATGTACGATTTATCCAGCAGTGAAGCTCGCGCCATGCATGCACGTCGTGTAGGGATATTGTACAAGGCCACATGATGAACAAGAAGTTAGCTGGCTGTCAACTGGACTAGATTTCTCGCTAGACCCCCAACTAAATTAGGAAGCATTTTTATCAGCTGGACCTTGTCACGCCCGGTACCTGCAAGAGACACCAAGCGCACCCCGTGTGTGACAGGATCAAATTACATCACATACGAGACATAATTAGAGTAATTGTATCACAATTAAAATATTAAGCCAAGTGCGACGATACATCATACGAGTACATGAACGATCTCATGGACCCAAAAGAAAAGTACATCTTGACAGCGGAAATCTAAAGTCGTGGCTCCACAGGTGCCGTCCGGTGGTACGCCATCCTAGTACTATGCGCCGGGGTCGAAGCCGTCATCCACGTCACCCTCGACAGCCTCCTCGTGTCCTGAGCAACGTGAATACAAGAGAAGAGAAACAAACGTTTGAGTACATAGAGTACTCAACAAGTGTGGAAAATTATGCATGATGCAAGGCAAGAATCAAGGAAGGCCAACTCTGCTCATGCACTAAGCAACCTATTCCTTAGTCTTATTAAGCATCCTATTTACTAGATGAATATCCCAGCCATCCCAACCAAGTATCCGAGTACCTCTAAAACCAAACTGAAAGGGGACGGGAAGACATCGACGAGGGGCGGAAAACTCACCGGCGACCGGTGAGGTAGGGGTGCGAGTGGCGATTCTCATCAGGAAAGACTCGAAACCACTTGTCGGCGTCTCTACAGAGGATCTCATCGGGTTAGCTAAACGGAATAGGGGAATTTTACAAGGAATTTTGTGAATCGACGGCTAACCGAGAGGGAGGCGGCACGACTCCTGTCCACCAACCGATCCGGGAGCAGGGGATGCGGTAGGGTTTTGGGGGGGGAGGGGGTCTTATAGCGCGGCGAACTCGAGGGAATCGGGGGGGGGGGGGGACAAAGGATGGCTTCGGTTGGGAAAAGCGGCGCTTTCTGTTTGCGGTGGTCGGCGACCGAGCGGGAGGAAAGGAGGGGGACCGCGGGGGAAGGAGTAACAGGAAGGAGGAAAGGAGGGAGAAAGAAAAATCAATGGCTAACATGTGGGCCCTACCTGGCAGTGAAGGTGAGGAAGGGAATCCTATGTTGCGGGTTGGGCTGGGCTGAGGAGGTGGGTTTTGGCCCACGTGGGGGTGTGAGCTCCTTTGGGTTTTTCCTTTTTATCTGATTTCAATTTGGTCTCCTTTTTGATGTTGGTAATTTGATTTTCGTTTCAATTTTCAATTTGCATGCTTAGATTGTTTGAAAATTTTGAATTTACCTAGATTTTGTAGTTAGGGTGTTACAACACTCCCCCCCTCAAAAGAAATCTCGACACGAGATTTTAAGAGACTTACTTGAAGAGATGCGAAAAGTTTGCCTTGAGATCTTCTTCTCGTTTCCACGTATCTTCCCTCTCAGAGTGGTGCTTCCATTGTACCTTGCACATCGGGATCTTCTTGTACCTGGTGGTTCTTTTTGACCTCTCGAGAATTTTGACAGGATACTCGGCGTAGGAGAGGTATTCCTGCACATCTATATCATCTAGAGGTAGCTGCTCCTCTGGTGCTCTCAAGCACTTCTTCAACTGTGAGAAATGGAACACATTGTGCACGTCTGACAAACGAGGAGGCAACTCCAACTTGTGAGCAACTTCTCTTCTATTTAGCACCCTGAACAGTCTTATGTATCGGGGTGCTAGCTTGCCCTTCACCTTGAAGCGACGGAGCCCTCGGATTGGAGACACCTTGAGGTACACATAGTCTCCCACCTCAAAAGTCAGCTCTCGTCATCGTGTGCCCGCATAACGCTTCTGTCTAGACTGAGCAGTCTTTAGGTTCCTGCGGATCTCACACACTTTTTCTTTGTCATTTCTAAGCACTTCAGTGCCAAAGACCCGCCCCTCACCTATCTCATCCCAAAACAGGGGAGTCCTACACTTTCTACCATACAAAGCTTTGAAGGGTGAAATCTTCAAGCTCGCATGGTAGCTGTTGTTGTAAGAGAACTCCGCATAGGGCAGGTACTTGTCCCAACTTTGGTTGTTCTTAAGGGCACAAACTCTCAACATATCCTCTAGGATTTGGTTGGTCCTCTCAGTCTGCCCATCCGTCTGGGGATGATAGGCCGAGCTAAAGTTCATATGTGTGCCCAGGGATTTTTGCAACTGCCACCAGAACCTAGAAGTGAATTGTGTTCCTCGGTCTGACACGATCTTCTTGGGAACTCTGTGGTAGCACACAATCCTAGATATGTACAACTCAACTAATCTTGCCCCCTTGTAATTCTCCTTCATGGGGATGAAGTGAGCCACCTTAGTCAGACGGTCCACAATCACCCATATGGAGTCGTACCCTGACTGGGTCCTGGGCAATCCTACAATGAAATCCATGCTGATTTCTTCCCACTTCCACTCTGGTAACTTTAGTGGCTGAAGAAGTCCGACAGACCTTTGATGTTCTGCCTTAAAAAGATGGCACGTGTCACATAGTGCCACGTACTATGCTACGTAACGCTTCATGCCATGCCACCAGTAGCGATCCTTCATATCTTGATACATCTGAGTACTCCCAGGGTGAATAGAGTACTCTGAGTCATGTGCTTCTTTCAAGATCATCTGGCGATGGCTTGAATGTCAGGCACGCAGATCCTCTTGCCAAGCCACAATGTTCCTTGCTCGTCTTCCCTAAAATTAGGAGCCTTATTCTTTTTCATCAATTGCTTTATTTCTAGAACCTTCTCATCATTCTTCTGGCCTTCTCTAATATCACGCTCAACGGTGGAATCCACTTCCATTACCACAACCTCTGTGCTCGTCACCAGGCTGAGGTTAAGTTTTGCAAACTCCTCACACAACTGAGGCTGCAGCGTCAATGCGTTGCAATGCGCTTTCCTGCTCAAAGCATCAGCAACGACATTTGCCTTCCTTGGATGGTAGTTAATGCCCACATCGAGGTCGTTGATGAGCTCTAGCCACCTGCGCAGCCTGAGGTTAAGATTTGTCTATGTGAAGATGTACTTGAGGCTCTTATGATCTGTATAGATCTCTGTCCTCTTTTCCATTAAGTAGTGTCTCCATAGTTTTAAAGCATGAACTACTGCGGCCAGCTCTAAATCATGCGTCGGGTAGTTCCTTTCGTGCTTTCGGAGCTGCCTAGAGGCATAGGCTATGACACGTCCCTCTTGCATAAGAATGCATCCTAAACCCTGCCCGGAGGTATCAAAGTACACGGTGAACTCCTTTTGCATGTCTGGCACCACTAGTACAGGTGTCGTCGTCAACCTCTTCTTCAATTCTTGAAAGCTTGCTTCGCACTCGGGCGTCCAACTAAAGGTTGTCCCCTTCTCTAGCAACTTGGTGAGTGGTTTTGAAATCTTCGAGAATCCTTCAATGAATTGACAATATGTAAAATTCCACATTTGTTTTGCCATGTAAACTGAACTTGTGAGGTTCAGCTCATGAACATGAGTGATCAAGTTGTTCTATAAAGCAAATAGAATGTTCACTCAAATTTAAATTGGTCATCACAAAAAGAGGACTTCAAAATTGTTGGTTCAAATTTAATGTTTGCGGCATCCAAATTTGAAACTCTGATCCCATCATTGAAATCCTCAGCTCCAAATTTGTGGGAATAAAATTTTTTACCACATTTGGAGGTGTTTGACTAGGTATTTGCAAGAGTATGCAAAATAGCATTTGAATTCAAATTCAAATTCTAACTTGGATGAGACTTTGCTATATGTCCAAATGAATCCCCAAATTTGAGCTCTACATATTGGAATTTATCACCTGCTGAATTTGGGAGATATTTGTGAAGATCTTTTGGGGGAGGAAAATGGGTGGATCCCACCTGTCATTGGTACACAATGACTTGCACCCAAAGTGTTCTCTCTGTTCAATGCCGAGCACAGACCGAAGGACTTTCTCCGGGCACCACCGATTGCAACCCGAGCCACGTCCCCGTTGTTTCATCACGCTGGTGACCAGCTCGGGCGTGGCTTAACGTTCAGCGTGATCCTCTCCCTCACAAACTGAGCTACTCACGGTTTGCTTCCTCCTCGCACACGAAAAGAACAGAGCGCACCGCCGCTGCCTCGGCTTCAACCGGGAAAACGTGAAACCGTGCGTGCAACACCTCCCCAAGCTTCAAAACGGCACGACATGCTCATCCTTCACCTCCTCGGCCTGAAAACCAGCAAGCTCCGGCTTCCCTCACCCGAGAACACAGCTTCTTTGCAGCGACCGAAAGTTACCGCCATTAGGGGCGCATGTGGACAGGCAAACCAGGAGGTTTCATGCCCCAGCAAGGACAGCCTTAGGAGCACCGGTGATCCGTGTTGCTTCACCCCAAACCTCAAGCCAAGCCGTGGATGATCGCCGGCAAATTCGGTGAAGTTCTTCCAAAGGGCGCAAACCGACACCTCGGTACAAAACCGAGAATTTCCCACCCGTTATTCATTCCTAGGTCACCAAACTAGGCACAAAGGATCTAGGGTAGTCAGCGACCAATTCCTCTTCGCAACCCTAGCTTTAAACGACATGTAGACCGACCAATTTTCAACTTTTCTGAGCTCAACCGCGGCGGACATCTCGGTTGCATGGTGACATCGTAGTTAGGGCCTTCTCCGAGCTAGTTAACATCCACGTCGAGCATCCTCGAGGTCCACTGGTGCTGTAGCGCCATTTTCCCAAGCTTTTGGCGGGCTAGGACGACCGGCCGACGGCACCGAACCTCTCCCGATGCCGCCACATGTCGCCGGTCTATTTCCTGCCGCCAGCAGCTGTAGCTCACACCACCAGTGGATTCCCCGACCTTCCAAACTCACGGGCGGTGATTCTCCGGCTGGGAGACGGCCTGGAATGAGTCACCAGCGAGTGCTCGGCCTCTGTCCGGCGAGGGATCGCGCGAGTGAGGGGGCCCGACCCCGATCACAGGGCCGTGCCGCCTTGCCCGGGAATCGCATTGGGTAGTGCCGTGTTATGCGGCACCCAACAGCACACATATAAGGAACACAGTATTACATAAATCAAAAGCGGAAGGTTACAATTATTCTTTGTAAATAGTTTACACAAATTAGCTACAGCGGAAGTCGATAACCAGCTCACGTAGAATAACTATGAAGCACCGAGAAGAGGTCCAGCCCACGGACTCCTCTCGCTAGCAACACGAATACAAGGCAGCGGCTAGGTTCTCCAGGTGTGACGTGACTTGGAAGTTTCCGAGTCTCACCGGACAACCTTCTTTATAGCGTCGATGTTTACCTGCAAAACCACTTATATAGCAAGAGTGAGCACAAAGGCTCAGCAAGACTTAACCGTCTCTCCTAAAGCATGGAACTCTATGTGAAAGTAACCTAAGACCTAAGCCTGTCCTTTGCGAAAAGACTCGCCTACGAGTTCATCCTTAACTTTCAGATTTTAGCCATAATAGTAGTGACCTTGCGCCCAGCAACATTGGAACTCCACAATCAAACAAGAAACGCTTCATTCCAATGTTACTTGTCCCAAGGTGAAAAATAAATTTAGTTTGCTCTATCTCTACTTCAAACATGGTTTTCATGCAACTTAACATAATCACAACAGCAATTAAACTTTTTGCAAACTGTTTCCACACAAGTTGATTTAACTACGTCACAACATGGGAGCAAGCGGTACTCAATAACCGCGAGGGACGGTGATTCGAATCAAACACTACCCGGATAACTCGACACATACGCCCGCCTCTGAAGACCCAACTCTGGCGTCCTTCATTACGTCGTATGTGGCAACCTTTCTCAGGACACTAAACTGTAGAACCGGTCGCGCCGTCTCGGGCTCATAGGTCTAACGAGACGATGTGGTATGCCTCTACAATTCAGTGAACCTGGTACATCGGTTTCCTGATTCCCATATGTCAGTAAGCATCCGGTACACAACTCAATACTTGCTCCTGGACGCGGCATACACATCGGTCCTTAACCGACACAGGCAGAGCTACTCGACCAAGACCTCGTCTTGTCGCAGCCTAACCCCTCTGCCCAGTCTCATCTTTAGAAATGTAAACTTTAGTTTGCTTCCTTTCCCAACCACACTTATGATCTTCTGAACTATAGCTCGCGAGTAGATTCCAACTACTCGTCTTCTACCGGATGTCCTAGCCTAATTAGCATTGCCTTATTCTACAGCGATGACACATTTCTACCCTTGACCTCAGGGTTCATGTTTGGTTATGCAAGTGGAATATCACACATCCTTGACCTAATGCACATACAAACCTTGACCAAATGTAGTGAACAAAGGGAAAACTTTAAAAACAACTTAAGTGCAAATCGGGGCTTGCCTTGGTTTTGCAGGTGTCTAAAGTCAGATAAGATGAAGTTAGTTGCTGATGATGACTTGAAACTTAATCCCTGCCTTCTTGCTCCTTGATCACATCTTCACTTATCCACGTTTAAGCACTACACGTTATGAACATGCATATCTTTAATTGTAAAACTTTTTGCTAACAAATGCTACAGACAAATTTAAAACTGGAACTTTGTTTAAGAATTTAAAATGACACTGGGGGTGGTGGTTTGGATGTGTGTCTAAGCACTAGCCTCAAGTGAGAAGTGAGGTTCATCACTTGGGTGGGGAGATCAACTAATGGTTGAACATAACACCAATGACCAAGAGCTCCAATGGAGCTGGGAATTTTCTTGGGAGTTCTTTGTCACAAGAAAGTTCTCTGGACCAAAATTCAGAACATTTCACTAATTGGATCACCCAGAACAATTCCCTAAGCATTTACACAAAAGGAATTAATTCTGATTAAATTTGCACTTTCATGCAATTCCAAGTGAACTATAATTTCATACATAGCTCAGAGAGTATGTCTGAATTTTCCTAGGATTTTTGGAATTAAGGAATGCCCAGAACTGAATTTCCAAGTTTTGGAAATTCTCTGAAAATGTTTCTGTACTTATTTGAATACAGAAACTTGGAATTAGAATTACCCTAACTAAATCAACTCCAACTGAATTGAAACTTTTACAGGGGTCTCCTAATACCCTAAAGAATATCCTGGCAAAATTTAGGAAATTTTGGACGAACCAAACTCCCTCTAAAATTCTTTTGCTGAAAAGCTTTAAAGAATTCTCCAGAATTTTCTCTTGGTTTTCATGCAAATTGGGTTGTACATTTGAATAGAGCTCTTCATCCTGAATCAAACCCAATTTGAATCACTAATTTTGGAGCTTCCTAGCAAAAGTTATGCAGTTCCAAAGTTTGAACTAAATCTGGAATTCAAACTAAATTCAGGAAAAGTTCAAACTCTGCCTGTGGGTCCACCCTACACGTGTCAGCCGCTGGAATCACGCCACACGGGGCCACAGACTACTTCCCGGGCCACCACAAAGGATCCCGAGGCCACAGCTGATCAGCAGTTAAACCCTCCGTCGCTGACACGTGGGGCCCGCCGGACCTTCTTCCTCCTCGGGCTGTTTTCTTTCCCGCGCCGCCCCCTCGCCGGAAGATCGCCGGAGCTCGCCGGACCCGGCTTCCCGGCCACCTCTCGGCTGGAGGCTCGCCGCCTGGGGGTTTTCAGGGTCGGGGAACAAGTCTGCGGGGTTGGCTCGGGCTGCCGGTGGCCGGAAGTAGGCCGGCGACGAGCCGCGGCCTTCGGTGATGATCGACACCGTCGCCCGAGCACACTAGCCCGCCAAAAGCTCAGCGGACCCGCTCTAAAGCATCAGTGGAGGTCAGTCGAACTCGGCATGGCCTCAAACTGGCTAGGAAATGGCGGCAACTCGGTTGTCACCGTGCGCCCGAGGGTTCCCGCCATGATCGCCGTTCGGAAACTTCAAAATGATCTGCTAATATGGGGTTTCAAGCTATGATTGGGGAGGGGATCGGGTCGTCCTTGAGTCTAGGTCCTTTGAGCACAGTTTAGTGACCTAAAGACGAGAAGGGAGTGAGAATTTGAAGAATTCGTACCAGAACGTCGCCCGGTGGCCGCCGGCGAAGCTTTTCCGAATTCCTGCTCGGTGGTTCACGGCTTGCCTTGTGGTTTGGGTGGAAGCAGCAGGGCCCGCTGGCGCGTCCGGGGACGTCCTTGCCTGGCCGTGAACGGTGCTAGACTCCGCTGTCCACGGGAGCGACGAGCTGCTGTGCAGTTCGGTTGCCGCAGAAACGAGCTTGGCTAGGGAAGGGAGGCTGGAACCCGGCTGTTTTCTCGCCGAGGACATGAGAGGAGCTCCCTCAGGACCATTTTGCGGCTCGGTGGAGTGGTTGCGTGGGGTTCGGTTGGTTCCCGGGGATCGACCGATTAAAGGCGGCAATTTTTCCGGTCGGTTGCTCGCGAGGAGGTAAGGACACGGGAGTAGCTCGGTGTCACGAGGGAAATGATCACGCAGAGGGGCGGCAGGGCCACGAGTAGCTCTCCAGCGCTGCTCAAGCAGCTGGGAGCTGGCGGCAAACCTCCCCTCGGTGGCGCCTCGCGCTGGCTTCGGCTGTCCGGCGCCTTCGAGCGAAACAGGGAACCGGTTTGAGTCTGAACAGAGGAAATATTGCTTAAGTACTAAGTCTCCCCCTCTCCTCAATGACAATTGGGTCCCACTCCTATCCTCTCCTAAATATCCCAATTTTTGGCACATTGTAAACTTCAGCTCTGAGGAACTCAAATCCAAAAGTCATTTGGCAATTTGATTAGTTATTCCTCACTTTTGAGTTTAAATTCAAATTTGGATGAAATTTACAAGTTCCTTTGATATTCCTATCAAAGCACCTCCAAATTTGCTCCAAATTTGCCCCCTCTACAATTTGAACCTGGGGAGTTTGAATATGCCCTCTGATCTTTGAGTTGGTCATTGCAAATGCAACTTTTTAAACAACAGTTTGAATTTCCTCTTTTGAAACATGCCCTTCTTGTTTTTGGAAGTGGCCCTCTTATTTCAAACTGATTTCAAAGTTTTATTGCTCATGCCAACACTTTCATGAGTACCCAAAAGTTTTTGTAAGTCCCATTTCTTGCATATAAACTCAACTTTATTCATAGCTCAGTTTTCTATTTACAAGTTTTGGGACTTTTACATTCCTCCCCCCTTAAAAAGAATCTCGTCCCGAGATTCATGATTAAGGACAAGGTGGAGAGGACAGTTACTCAACATACGCCTCTAACAACTCTGGATGATTGCATTGCAAATATTCCTCGCTTTCTCATGTAGCTTCGTCGGACGTGTGATTTTCCCATAGCACCTTGAAAAATCGCAACGTCCGATTTCTGGTTTCGCGAGTCTTTTCATCAATTATCCGGGTTGGTCGCTCAACATAAGTGAGGTCCGGCTTCAAATCTGCTATGTCTCCCTTGAGAACCTCCGTTGGAACTTTTAAACACTTCCGCAACTGAGATATGTGGAAGACATTATGCACTCCGGCTAAGGCTGCCGGTAGCTCCAAACGGTATGCCACGGGTCCACACCTTTCCATGATGGCGAAGGGACCGATAAAACGCGGAGCTAGTTTCCCTTTCACTCCGAATCGGTGAATACCCTTCATGGGAGATACGCGGAGGTAGACATGGTCTCCAACTTGAAAGTTCAGAGGACGACGTCTCTTATCCGCATAGCTCTTTTGCCTGGACTGAGCGACTTTCAGATTTGCTTGAATAAGCCTTACCCGCTCTTCGGCTTCATCTACGAGATCAATCCCGTAAATAACTCTCTCGCCGGATTCACACCAGTTCAAGGGTGTGCGGCACTTCCGGCCGTAGAGAGCTTCATAAGGCGCCATTTTGATACTTGATTGATACCCGTTGTTATAAGAGAACTCCGCCAACGGTAAGTGATCATCCCAGCTCTTACCGTGGTGGATGACACATGCTCTCAGCATATCTTCAAGTATTTGATTCACCCTCTCAGTTTGCCCATCGGTTTGAGGGTGATACGCGGAGCTTCGAATCAATTTAGTTCCCAAGGATATGTGTAGCTGTTCCCAGAAACGGGATACGAACAGCGATCCTCTGTCGGAGACAATGGTACGGGGAACTCCGTGCAGGCATAGGATTCGTGCTATGTATAACTCCGCATACTGCTTGGCGCTGTAGTTGGTATGCACCGGAATGAAGCGTGCCGATTTGGTTAATCGATCAACGATTACCCAAATCGAGTCATGATGGCAGGAGGTCATCGGCAACCCAACGATGAAATCCATACTCAAGTCTTCCCACTTCCATGCCGGTATTTGTAGCAGTTGCAGCAGGCCCGACTTCTTCACATGGTCGGCCTTAACTCTTCGACACGTATCACATTCTGAAACGTATTTTGCAACTTCACGTTTCATACGTGTCCAACAAAACTTCTTCCGGAGGTCTTGGTACATTTTATTGCTGCCAGGATGAATAGAAAATTTGGATAAGTGAACCTCATCCAAGATTTTCTTCCGCAGCCTCATATCACGGGGTACGACTATCCGGTCCTTGAACCACAAGGTATCTTCCTCATCTAACCGGAAACATTTCATCTCCCCGTTCTTTAACCTCCTTTTGATATGAGCCATGCCCTTGTCTTTCTTTTGAGCTGCCATAACCTCCTCTTTTATTGTGGGTATGAGGGCTAGGTTATGCAGAGCTACAAATGGAACCAAGTAAAGACTTGGTTCTTCCTCTTCTATCGGCGTGATGGTTAGGCTATGAATATGAGACTTCCGGCTGAGTGCGTCGGCAACCACATTTGCCTTGCCCGGATGATAATGAATTTCAATCTCATAGTCCTTGATCAGCTCCAACCATCGCCGTTGTCGCATATTCAACTCTTTCTGAGTGAATATGTATTTCAAACTTTTGTGGTCGGTGTAGAGATGAATCAGATTTCCCAATAGGTAATGTCTCCACATCTTCAACGCTAACACCACGGCAGCCAGTTCGAGATCATGAGTTGGATAATGTTGCTCATGATTCCGTAATTGCCGTGATCCATATGCGACCACACGTCCTCCTTGCATGAGTACACAACCAAGCCCGACGCCGGATGCATCACAATAAACATCAAAAGGCTTGGTTGTATCCGGTTGAGCTAGAACCGGGGCTGTTGTGAGGTGTTTTACCAACGCTTGAAAAGCTTCCTCACATGGTTTGCTCCAATCATATTTGATGCCCTTCTTCAGTAGCTCCGTCATAGGTTTGGAGATTTTTGAGAAGCTCGGGATGAACCTTCGGTAATATCCCGCCAAACCCAAGAAGCTACGAACTTCATGGACTGATTTTGGAGACTTCCATTTCAGCACTTGTTCAATCTTGCTTGGATCAACAGCAATGCCTTCCGCTGAAATAATATGTCCAAGAAATGGCACTTGGTTGATCCAGAATTCACATTTATTAAACTTTGCATAGAGTTTGTGGTCTCGCAGTCGTTGGAGCACAATATGCAAATGTTTAGCGTGTTCCTCTTCAGATTTGGAATAGACCAAAATGTCGTCGATGAATACCACGATGAACTGATCCAGCTCCGGCATGAACACCGAGTTCATAAGGTACATAAAGTGAGCCGGAGCATTGGTCAACCCAAATGACATGACAAGATACTCATAGAGTCCATATCTTGTCGAGAATGCTGTTTTCTGGACATCTTCCGCTCGAATCTTGATTTGATGATATCCCGACCTTAAGTCCATCTTGGAGAAGACTTTAGCACCCACTAGTTGATCGAAGAGGATATGAATTCTTGGTAGTGGATACTTGTTCTTTATGGTCACAGCATTTAAAGGACGATAATCGACGCATAGCCTCAGCGTCTCATCCTTCTTCTTCACGAACAACGCTGAGCAACCCCATGGTGATGAACTTGGACGAATAAACCCCTTGTCCATCAGATCTTTCAGTTGCTCCTTCAATTCTGCTAATTCATTCGGAGCCATTTTGTATGGTCTCCGAGAGATCGGCGTGGTTCCCGGTATCAACTCTATTTTGAACTCCACCTCGCGCTCAGGTGGTAGGCCTGGAAGGTCTTCGGGAAACACGTCCGGATATTCACGGACTACCGGAATGTCTTCTAACTTGCACACCTCGGCATTACATACTTCCGGGCCTTTAGAAACCGCTTCGCCGAGATACAAAGTTTGACGTCCGTGTAGTGGAGAGTCCAAGTGAACACTCCTGTTCTCGATGTCCAGGACAGCCTTATGGAAGGTCAACCATGATATTCCCAATATGGCATTGATTCCCTGGTCTTCGAGAATGATGAGGGTGGTAGGATAAATTTTTCCACCCAAGCAAAGTGGTGCTCGAGAAACGACTTCATTAGTTGATATGTCTCCACCTGGCGAATGAATAAGGTAGGAACCTTTCGTGATAGTGGTGGAGATCTGATCCCGGATCACCGTTGCCCTGCTAATGAGGTTATGTGTCGCACCCGAGTCGAATAAAATGACAACCGGCTTGTCATTTAAGGTGAACCTGCCGGCAAGAACAGGTCCTCCCTTTGGCAGATCATCGACTGACACATAATTGACTGTCCCCACTTTTGACATAGCTTTTCTGGGCTGCCCAAGATCACTTTTTGGAACTGGACCCGCAGACACGTTGTTGCTGTTTGGTTCAGTTGCTTCATTGACATTGGGCTCATTGTCAATATGGAGGGGGACAGCACTCGGTTCAACTGAGAAATCACCTTGTTCATCTTCAGCCTCTTGAGGGTAATAATGTTCTAGTGCACCTTGTTGACACTGAGGTGCATAAGAAATAAGTTGCTGCCGCGGTAGAGGTGAATAAGACCTCTGTGGAGTAGAAGAGTCGTCACACTCCCAGAATGATTGCACCTCTTGTGGAATCTCTTGACCGGAAGGTGAACGGATTACCAACCGATACTTCTGAGGTAGACGATTGTCTTCATCTTGTGATGAATCCCTCTCCCTCTTTTCCTTGAGGTAGAGGTTGGAATAATATTCTTGAGCGATAGCACAGCTCACAAACTCATCAAAATTCTCTTGGCTAACTTGAGCCAATTCACATCGCAGCCTAGCAGTCAGCCCTCGATAAAAATGATAACCCCTCATGGATGGTGATTTCACATAGTCAGGGACATATTGAGCTAAGCGATTGAATTCCTTCGCATACTCAATAACACTCATGTCCCCTTGCTTCAGACTCCAGAACTCATCCAGACTGGTTTGCATTATGCCCGCAGGGATGAAACAAGCACGAAATGCAGCCTGGAACTCCGCCCATGTGACACGATGCCCTGCTGGTTGAACAGCAAGGTACTCTACCCACCATGCTCCAGCAAAGCCGTGAAGCTGTTGAGCGGCATATAGAGTCTTCGAGAACTCGTCACATCGGATCAACCCAAGCTTGGACTCAATGACACGTAACCAGTGATTTGCTTCACAATGGTCAGCCGCCTCGGAGAATACCGGCGGTTGTGTCGCCAAGAAATCCAGATACGTGCTCTGGGTTGGCATGTGATGTTGTGCTTCTCGATCTATGCCTTGCTGAACTAGAGTTTGGAGAGTTTCATTTATTTTGGCCATAATTTCTGCCAATCCGGTTGGCGATGGCTCTTGTGATGAAGTCGAGTCATTCCCACCTCGACTGGAACCTCCAATTTCCATTTGAGAATGTGTACGTACCATACTGCACGAAACAAAATTTTGAGTCAATCAAAATTCTATTTCAGTAGTAAGTAAAGATAAGTAAAACATGAACATGTCATGAACTTTATGAAAGCATAACCACATTCATGTTTAAACAAATCTTATGTACGCTAAGCTAATCAGCGGGACTACCCTGACCAGCTCACACAAACTCCAAATTTTACTCAAGTCATCAACAGATTCTAGACTTGAGTTCAATACCAAAGTTTTAGTAAACTTCAGTAGCTTTCCAACAAGTACTTATGTGCTCCTTAAGGATTTTTCTACAGGAAGTTATGGCTTAAAAACAGAAAGGTCCAGAGAGGTTTTTGCTACTGTCCTGGTTTGAACAGTTTGCCTTCAACTGGACTTTTCACCCATGTAACATGTGATTCTGCTCTGGAGGCCTACAAGGAAGTTGTAGAGCACTTGAAAACATTTCCAGAACTGTATCATACACCTTATTTGGGTCAAGCTACTCAGAGTTATGCTCTGTTAAAGTCCAGCAAGAATTTCTGCCAGAAACAGAGCTCTCTGTTTTTGAAAACTTTGACACCTAGTTATACTCCCATTTGAATCTTAGCTCAAAATAAGAGTTCAATAACTAATATTTGTTTCAAACTTCCATATTTAGTTGAAAGTTAGCTCATGAATCATTTCTTCATAGGGAAGAGGTTCTTATGTGTAGTACGGTGTCGATGCACCGTAAGAATCATGTCGGTACTACGTAGCCTCACCAAATAAAAATCCTAACCGGATTACACCGGCATATACGTACTATCAGTGGCACTAAGACGGTCTCTCGCACACGTGTACTACCCGAGATACGTACGTGGTTAGTACCTGCATAAAAACACTCAATGATGGTGCACTCAAAGGTTGTTTCATTACAGGCAGTTCCATATTGGAAAGTAAATACAAACGCCCGTATCATTGTCATACGGCCGTCCTTGAGTTAAGTCACGTCTCAAGGTACGTGATCGTGTTTCAACACCACACGACGGGGAACCCGAGTATGTCATGAACGGGTCGTCACGGTTGGGAATGTTATCAACCCAACGGATACCACCTACTGCCCTGCAGGGCACGCCGATGGCAAGCGCTGCGTATGTCCTCCTGGGCTACTTCCAGAAGAACACACTATCGCGTTACTGACCACACGATGGGGTCTCCACTTACTTGCCTAATGCACGCTAGGGATCAGCGTTTCATATGAACTCAGGAACATGAAGAGTCCAAGAGTTTCATATTAACATCTCACACCAAGCTGTGAGATCTAACCCTGAACCACTTTCCTCGTCAGGGGAGCTAACCGAAATTGAACCGCTTTCGGTGGCGTTCCTTACCATTCTTACCTGAATGTAGGTGCGTTACATAATGAAAATTCAGAATTAAAACACATATGTTAGTCTTGCCACTTTAAGTAACTACACTACTATAGTCCTTATGTGGGCCTAATATCGTTTCCTCACCGTATCCTAAGTTTTTGTCGTAATACGATCCTTACTCCGTGTGCTATTACCAATGCGGCTCTGATACCACGCTGAGGGGGCCTGACCCCGATCACAGGGCCGTGCCGCCTTGCCCGGGAATCGCATTGGGTAGTGCCGTGTTATGCGGCACCCAACAGCACACATATAAGGAACACAGTATTACATAAATCAAAAGCGGAAGGTTACAATTATTCTTTGTAAATAGTTTACACAAATTAGCTACAGCGGAAGTCGATAACCAGCTCACGTAGAATAACTATGAAGCACCGAGAAGAGGTCCAGCCCGCGGACTCCTCTCGCTAGCAACACGAAGACAAGGCAGCGGCTAGGTTCTCCAGGTGTGACGTGACTTGGAAGTTTCCGAGTCTCACCGGACAACCTTCTTTATAGCGTCGATGTTTACCTGCAAAACCACTTATATAGCAAGAGTGAGCACAAAGGCTCAGCAAGACTTACCGTCTCTCCTAAAGCATGGAACTCTATGTGAAAGTAACCTAAGACCTAAGCCTGTCCTTTGCGAAAAGACTCGCCTACGAGTTCATCCTTAACTTTCAGATTTTAGCCATAATAGTAGTGACCTTGCGCCCAACAACATTGGAACTCCACAATCAAACAAGAAACGCTTCATTCCAATGTTACTTGTCCCAAGGTGAAAAATAAATTTAGTTTGCTCTATCTCTACTTCAAACATGGTTTTCATGCAACTTAACATAATCACAACAGCAATTAAACTTTTTGCAAACTGTTTCCACACAAGTTGATTTAACTACGTCACAACATGGGAGCAAGCGGTACTCAATAACCGCGAGGGACGGTGATTCGAATCAAACACTACCCGGATAACTCGACACATACGCCCGCCTCTGAAGACCCAACTCTGGCGTCCTTCATTACGTCGTATGTGGCAACCTTTCTCAGGACACTAAACTGTAGAACCGGTCGCGCCGTCTCGGGCTCATAGGTCTAACGAGACGATGTGGTATGCCTCTACAATTCAGTGAACCTGGTACATCGGTTTCCTGATTCCCATATGTCAGTAAGCATCCGGTACACAACTCAATACTTGCTCCTGGACGCGGCATACGCATCGGTCCTTAACCGACACAGGCAGAGCTACTCGACCAAGACCTCGTCTTGTCGCAGCCTAACCCCTCTGCCCAGTCTCATCTTTAGAAATGTAAACTTTAGTTTGCTTCCTTTCCCAACCACACTTATGATCTTCTGAACTATAGCTCGCGAGTAGATTCCAACTACTCGTCTTCTACCGGATGTCCTAGCCTAATTAGCATTGCCTTATTCTACAGCGATGACACATTTCTACCCTTGACCTCAGGGTTCATGTTTGGTTATGCAAGTGGAGTATCACACATCCTTGACCTAATGCACATACAAACCTTGACCAAATGTAGTGAACAAAGGGAAAACTTTAAAAACAACTTAAGTGCAAACCGGGGCTTGCCTTGGTTTTGCAGGTGTCTAAAGTCAGATAAGATGAAGTTAGTTGCTGATGATGACTTGAAACTTAATCCCTGCCTTCTTGCTCCTTGATCACATCTTCACTTATCCACGTTTAAGCACTACACGTTATGAACATGCATATCTTTAATTGTAAAACTTTTTGCTAACAAATGCTACAGACAAATTTAAAACTGGAACTTTGTTTAAGAATTTAAAATGACACTGGGGGTGGTGGTTTTGATGTGTGTCTAAGCACTAGCCTCAAGTGAGAAGTGAGGTTCATCACTTGGGTGGGGAGATCAACTAATGGTTGAACAGAACACCAATGACCCAGAGCTCCAATGGAGCTGGGAATTTGCTTGGGAGTTCTTTGTCACAAGAAAGTTCTCTGGACCAAAATTCAGAACATTTCACTAATTGGATCACCCAGAACAATTCCCTAAGCATTTACACAAAAGGAATTAATTCTGATTAAATTTGCACTTTCATGCAATTCCAAGTGAACTATAATTTTATACATAGCTCAGAGAGTATGTCTGAATTTTCCTAGGATTTTTGGAATTAAGGAATGCCCAGAACTGAATTTCCAAGTTTTGGAAATTCTCTGAAAATGTTTCTGTACTTATTTGAATACAGAAACTTGGAATTAGAATTACCCTAACTAAATCAACTCCAACTGAATTGAAACTTTTACAGGGGTCTCCTAATACCCTAAAGAATATCCTGGCAAAATTTAGGAAATTTTGGACGAACCAAACTCCCTCTAAAATTCTTTTGCTGAAAAGCTTTAAAGAATTCTCCAGAATTTTCTCTTGGTTTTCATGCAAATTGGGTTGTACATTTGAATAGAGCTCTTCATCCTGAATCAAACCCAATTTGAATCACTAATTTTGGAGCTTCCTAGCAAAAGTTATGCAGTTCCAAAGTTTGAACTAAATCTGGAATTCAAACTAAATTCGGGAAAAGTTCAAACTCTGCCTGTGGGTCCACCCTACACGTGTCAGCCGCTGGAATCACGCCACACGGGGCCACAGACTACTTCCCGCGCCACCACAAAGGATCCCGAGGCCACAGCTGATCAGCAGTTAAACCCTCCGTCGCTGACATGTGGGGCCCGCCGGACCTTCTTCCTCCTCGGGCTGTTTTCTTTCCCGCGCCGCCCCCTCGCCGGAAGATCGCCGGAGCTCGCCGGACCCGGCTTCCCGGCCACCTCTCGGCCGGAGGCTCGCCGCCTGGGGGTTTTCAGGGTCGGGGAACAAGTCTGCGGGGTTGGCTCGGGCTGCCGGTGGCCGGAAGTAGGCCGGCGACGAGCCGCGGCCTTCGGTGATGATCGGCACCGTCGCCCGAGCACACTAGCCCGCCAAAAGCTCGGCGGACCCGCTCTAAAGCATCAGTGGAGGTCAGTCGAACTCGGCATGGCCTCAAACTGGCTAGGAAATGGCGGCAACTCGGTTGTCACCGTGCGCCCGAGGGTTCCCGCCATGATCGCCGTTCGGAAACTTCAAAATGATCTGCTAATATGGGGTTTCAAGCTATGATTGGGGAGGGGATCGGGTCGTCCTTGAGTCTAGGTCCTTTGAGCACAGTTTAGTGACCTAAAGACGAGAAGGGAGTGATAATTTGAAGAATTCGTACCAGAACGTCGCCCGGTGGCCGCCGGCGAAGCTTTTCCGAATTCCTGCTCGGTGGTTCACGGCTTGCCTTGTGGTTTGGGTGGAAGCAGCAGGGCCCGCTGGCGCGTCTGGGGACGTCCTTGCCTGGCCGTGAACGGTGCTAGACTCCGCTGTCCACGGGAGCGACGAGCTGCTGTGCAGTTCGGTTGCCGCGGAAACGAGCTTGGCTAGGGAAGGGAGGCTGGAACCCGGCTGTTTTCTCGCCGAGGACATGAGAGGAGCTCCCTCAGGACCATTTTGCGGCTCGGTGGAGTGGTTGCGTGGGGTTCGGTTGGTTCCCGGGGATCGACCGATTAAAGGCGGCAATTTTTCCGGTCGGTTGCTCGCGAGGAGGTAAGGACACGGGAGTAGCTCGGTGTCACGAGGGAAATGATCACGCAGAGGGGCGGCAGGGCCACGAGTAGCTCTCCAGCGCTGCTCAAGCAGCTGGGAGCTGGCGGCAAACCTCCCCTCGGTGTCGCCTCGCGCTGGCTTCGGCTGTCCGGCGCCTTCGAGCGAAACAGGGAACCGGTTTGAGTCTGAACAGAGGAAATATTGCTTAAGTACTAAGTCTCCCCCTCTCCTCAATGACAATTGGGTCCCACTCCTATCCTCTCCTAAATATCCCAATTTTTGGCACATTGTAAACTTCAGCTCTGAGGAACTCAAATCCAAAAGTCATTTGGCAATTTGATAAGTTATTCCTCACTTTTGAGTTTAAATTCAAATTTGGATGAAATTTACAAGTTCCTTTGATATTCCTATCAAAGCACCTCCAAATTTGCTCCAAATTTGCCCCCTCTACAATTTGAACCTGGGGAGTTTGAATATGCCCTCTGATCTTTGAGTTGGTCATTGCAAATGCAACTTTTTAAACAACAGTTTGAATTTCCTCTTTTGAAACATGCCCTTCTTCTTTTTGGAAGTGGCCCTCTTATTTCAAACTGATTTCAAAGTTTTATTGCTCATGCCAACACTTTCATGAGTACCCAAAAGTTTTTGTAAGTCCCATTTCTTGCATATAAACTCAACTTTATTCATAGCTCAGTTTTCTATTTACAAGTTTTGGGACTTTTACAGCGGGCGCAGGAAGGAACCGGAGGCGGAAGAAGGCACGGTGCTGGTCCCACTGTCGGCGAGTGAAAATTTTAAATTTGGGATTGGCTGTGGCTCGGGATCGACTGTGAATGCATGCGGGAGAACCCTGTGGCCCATGTGTCGGCCCATCTCATAGGCTGCAATTTAAACTGTGGATCCGGGTATTTAATCTGTGTGAAATCAATTCCAGATTTAGCCACGGCTTTAGAAATTCATATCTTTGTGTAGGAGACTCCGAATTGGGTGATCCAAATTGGTTTAGATTCAGCTTGCAAAGATCTATCCAAATATGAACATCCATTTGCATGAAAGACAATAATAAATTCTGGAAAATTCTTTGAAGTTTTTGTGAAAAAGAATTATTGAGGGAGTTTGGTTCATCCAAAAATCCTCAAATTTTGCCAGAATATTCTTTAGGATATTACTGAACATATAGCAAATTTTCAGATCATTTGGAGTTGATTTATGTAGGAATTTCCAGAATACAAGCTGCTGTGCTCAAAGTTGTCCAGAAACTTTTTCAGAAAATGATCCCACTTTGTTAAATCAGTTATGGGCAATTCATAGCTCCAAAAAATCATAGGAAACTTCAGGCATGCTTTATGAGCTATAATTGAAATTATAGTTCACATGATTGGGCATGAAAATGCACATTAGTTCAGAATTAATTCTTTTCAGAATAACTGCTTAAGGAATTATTCTGGAAGAGCTACTAAAGTAAAAGTCCTGAATTTTGGATCAAAATACTTTCTTGTGACCAGGAACTCACATGCAAAGTTTCAGCTCAATTTGAGCCTTAGATCTTCCTGTCCTTGTTCTCCATGCTTATGTATGTGAGAAAACATAGGGATTATTGTGGAAATTATGGGAGACATAATTTCCATTCACTTGAGCTGCAATTTGGCAAGATAAGTCCCTGTGTAGTGTATGACTTCCTGTAAAAATTTTGATGTCATTGAGGATCAGGATCTTTAGTTATCTTCAAATCTTTTCAGCTCATCTCACATGTCCATTAGAAACCATAGAACATGTTAATGGTTCTTCCTTTAATTTCTTTGCGCAACAGAGGAACAAAGTCATTCTTAGCACTTCCACACAGTCCTCTATTCTTTACAAATTCAAGTCTTTAATTTCCTGAATCGCATTGTAAAATTTATGCATATGCATGTTGATAGGGTTCACGACGGAGGAGTTCGACGGAGATCATGTTAGGAGGATCAAGTGGTAGAAGAATACTAACTGATTACATTTATTACTTCCCTGCAAAACAGGCAAGCTCCGGTTTGCATTTAACAACTTTTAAGTTTTTACTTTGTATTCGCTCTATTGGTTAGGAAATGAAATGTGCATTAGGTCTAGTTGCTTTGATACTCCTCTTACATGGCCAGAAAAACCCTATGGAGTATTGGCTAGATGTCTTTTCATTGTGTAGAAACTGCCATGCTTAATTAGGGTTCGATAGAAGTCGAGTGGTTGGACGCTACTCCCATGAATAGGAGAAAAAGGGGCACACGGGATTGGTTCAGAAATTTGTTAGGAAGTTGAAGTTGAGACCGGGCAGGTTGCAGGAGCAACAGGACATAGGGGCATGCGTGTGTTAGACCGGCCTGTGTCGGTCAAGGACCGATCTGTGTGTGGCCCTGTTGAGCAAGTTTGAGTTGTGTACCGGACTCATGCTGGCTATATGGGACTCAGTAAACTGATGTGAAAGTTGCCTAGAGGGGGGGGGGGTGAATAGGCTAATAAAACCTGAAATTCAAATAAACAGCGGATAAAACCAGAGCAGTCCGGACTAGTCTGGTCTGAGGTCGGACTAGTCCGGTCTAAGCCTAATTTGTGTTTTAGTTTTCCTTTTAAGTTTGTTTGAGCAGAAAATATGTGGTAGTCAAGTGATATTACTAATTAGTTGAGAATGATTAGATTGCAAAATAATAGAACAATTTGTGAGAAATAACACAATGAAAGCTTGACAAGTAATTTTAGTGAGCAATTTAAATAGTAGAGATACCAATAGACACAATTTATCCCGAGGTTCGATTCCACACAGGAACCTACGTCCTCGTTGAGGAGTCCACCAAGGACCGGGTCTTTTCTAACCCTTCCCTCACCGAGCGATCACCAAGATCAAGACTGGGCTTTTTCACTATCAATCAAATGTGAATACAATGATCTTAGGGGCTACTCACACTTTGAGGCTCCCTACACCAACCAAGTAGCTCTAGAATTTAAAGTACAACTCAAAATAACAGTTAGAGTGCAAAGGAATCAAACCGAGAGCTCAAACGTCGATCACCACGTCTTTCCTCTCACAACAACCACTAACTCCTTAAGATCCAATCTTAGGGGTCTAGAAGGTGAGGAAAAAGGCTTAGAAGAGCTCTAGGAATGAGTTTTCAGCGCTTAGCTTCGTGTATATTCAATTCTCAGCCGGGGGGTCTCCTTTTATAGAAATCCCGGCGTTTAGCCGTTACCAACTAAAGTCCGGACTAGTCCGGTCCCAACCCCGGACTAGTCCGATCTTAAGGGACCACTCACGTCACAGCTTACCAAATAAAGTTTTAGTGACCGTTGGATTCAAACGGTCATGAAACCCCGGACTAGTTCGGCCAAGAGCGGACTAGCCCGATCTTAATCAGGAACCTTTGTTACGTATGAGAACGGACTAGTCTGGTAGGGGCGGACTAGTCCGGCCCAAAGGGCGGACTAGTCCGGTCTTACCAGACTTAGTCTAAAAACTCTCTCAACTGAAGCTGCGGACTAGTCCAGCCAACCTCGGACTAGTCCGAGCTCACACAGGAACCTTTGTTCCGTCCTAATTCGGACTAGTTTGAAAAGATCGGACTAGTCCGGCCTGTGGAGCGGACTAGTCCAATGGCACTCAGAGACTTCTTCTCCGGACCTAAGCGGCTTAGTCCGCTTAGCGGACTAGTCCGGCCTCTTGGGCGGACTAGTCCGGCCTTCTAAGACTTAGTCTCATAACGGCTCAGATTCACACAACAACGGACTAGTCCGGCCTTTAACGGACAAGTCCGAACTGACTCAGAGACTCTTTATCCGCTCTAAAGCGGATTAGTCCGGGTATAAACGGACTAGTCCGGCCATTTGTCCGGACAAGTCCGGTCTTCCCTTTTCTTCATTTCTATGACTACTTCGTCTCATGATTCTAACTTTCTATCCTTCGTTTGAGCTCTCTAGTGATTCTCAAGCACTCAAAAAGAGAAGGCCCTATACACAACTAGAAAAATGTGAAGATTAATAGAAAATGTTATTTTCTACTCTTTCAAGTCTTCTTCTTTTCCTTTTGCTTCTTAAGAGACTCCATATCCATTTCTTTGATAAACGCATGTGCTCATACTCAGTAGAAACTTATTATCATCTTAATTGTCGTCATCAATCAACCAAAACCCACGGGGATTACCTAGATGCACTTTCAATCTCCCCCTTTTTGGTGATTGATGACAACTCATTAAGATTTTTGAAAAGTAGATATAGTAGATTGTTTTCATAAAAAATTACTCCCCTAGATGTGTGCATAATGGATTATCAAGAAAGAAAGAAAAATATGCACAAGAGTGAGTTCTTGGGGAATTTCATGCTTACATGTGTTATGGTGGTGTGACTAAGTATAAGCAGTAACCACATTAAGAAAGATATAATATTTACGAGCAAGCATATTTCATTATGGCATAATTTGAAGAGATAAAATAACATAGTCATTATAAAAATAACATAACGTGGCATAATGTAGCATAGTTATTACAGACCAGCATGAAATGAGTTTAAAGAGCAAGACTATGACTATGACTAGACTACTCCCCCTTATTCTCTCCCCCTTTGGCATCAAGGCACCAAAAAAAGGGAAAGAAAAGGAGAAAACCTAATCACTATCATCTTGATCTTCGTCGTGGTCACTCTGAGTCTCCTCGTCCTCATCCTCATCTTCATCGTCATCCTCGTGATGGGTGTGGGAGGTAGGAGGAGCAGCTGAGGAGGATCCAAAATAGGCAAGCTCATCCTCCGTGAGAGTGGGAAACTCTGTCACGTCGTCATCATCTGAGGATGGTGGAGACATAGGTATCTCCATCTTGTCGCACATGGCCTTGAGATACTTCTCTTGGCGTTGCTTCATCTTCTGCGTGCGAACTTCCACCTTCCAGCACAAAGAGAATATGGCCTTGAAGATCTTGAGCAGTCCACTAGAGGAGCCACTCGCTGATGGAGGAATGGATGTTCCGGCAGAGGAGGATGGAGCTGCAGTGGATCCCCTGCCCAAGGATGCAGGAGGGCGAGGAAGAGGAGTCGACATATGAGGATGTAGCTTCCTGTGCTTCACATCCTTTGCAAACTCTAGCCCTGTGACTTTTTCAATCATGCACATGATGTATGGTGCATAGCCACAAGATCTGTTCGGGGTGTGGGAGATGTTGAAGATGTCGTTGTAGATATAGTCAAAGACATTGAATTTCTCTTCTTCATTGAGCAGCTTCAACAGGTTTCTGAGGTACCCCTGTATCATCCCCGCATCTCCATCTTTTGGAGCTAGAGTCTTCCTCAGAACTCTGTTCATCACTCCAAAGAAGGGTTTGATGTTGTGGGTGGAGGATGCCTCATAGGAGAGATAGGAAGGATACATGAAGTCCAAGTCATCCTTTCCCAGAGTTCTCTCATTATGAACTATGTTCTCATAGTTCAAATGCTCCCCAAGTCCTAGGATGCAAGCAAACTCATCATATAGAACCGAGTACAAGACACCATTTGTCATCCACGTGATTTTCCTGTTTCCATAGGTGTGGAAGTAACAGGTGGTGTAGAACTGGACTATGACCTCAATGTTCCAATCATATTGAAAAGCCATCAAGTCTTTGATCCCATGGCGTTCTGTTGCTTCGATTACTGCATCAAAGGCTTGATGTTTCTTGTTGGCCATGTATGGCCAATCCACCCACTGAGCATCAACTACCGGTGTCTTCATTGGGAGATAGACATGCCAGTAGTAGTCATAATGGAAGTCACACCAGAAGCGAGGGTCTGGTGTGGACTTCTCGTACTTGTAAACCTCCTCCTCCCGGAACCTTCTGGCTTTGTCGGCTCCTTTCCCCTTGAAGGTTGCACTTGCCAAATTGGGTTGGCGGTTTGGGTTGTGCATGGGAGGTGCCCTTTCAAGGGGCCCAACAGGTCCCTGTGGGGGATTTTCCCTTCCCCGTCTAGTGTTGTCACAAATGACGAGTCCCCTGTTGGCTAGAGCCTTTTTCCTGGAAGGATCAGCTGCTTTGCCTTTTCCTTTGTCTTGGGTCAATTTTTGTGGCTCGGCAGGCTGTTTGTCCTTCAGGGTGACTAGTCTCTTCCTCCTTGGAGGATCAACGGACTAGGAGGCTTGGGCTTCCCTGTCAGCCCATTTCTTCGTCCGAGCCTCCCTTGCAGCAGCCTCTACTGCCTCTGCCTTGGCTGCCGCACGATAAGCGGCTTGACGAGCCGCTTCGGCCTCGGGATTTGGAAGAGGGCTGTCGTTGGGTCCTGACATGATCTGGTGAGAAAAGAAGTATTTAGCTGATGAAGTATTGCATTTAAATTAGTTTACAAACCCAAAGTTAGGGGCTAAGACTGTATTATCCGGACTTGTCCAGGCAGGAGGCGGACTAGTCCGGTCTGGCCGGACTTGTATGGTTGGAGTCCGGACTAGTCCGGACTTTACAGTTTTAAATCCTAACTAATGTGATTTGATTACTAATTCATCAAAGTAGTTGCAATACTATGGGGTTTTGAAATAATATGGCATAGGAATCTCAGAGAAGCCCTAAGGTACCCAAGATATGTTCTAGGAATAGGATTTTTGTGAAAAGTCAAGGCTAGGTTAAAAAGTACCTTGGAGTGAAGGAATGTGATGAAATCCGCGATTCGAAGGAGCGGAGATGGTCGGAGAAGAGTTCCCCGCACTCCACAAGCCTTGAATCGAGGATGCCTTCGAGGGATTTGAGGGAGAACTCCAGAATCGCCAATGGGGGCGAGTTTTGGAGGAGAGAAGTGGAGTGGAGGTGAATGGGGGAGAGGGAGGGGTGTCAGCCCGACCCTTGGAGGTTAAGTCTCCAGGGGCCGGACTAGTCCGGTCCTTAGTCCGGACTAGTCCGGTCTGTCGGACTAGGTCCAGACTAGTCTATAGTCCGGACTTGTCCGGGTGACAGGTGGACTAGTCCGTTGTGGACTTGTCCGCTGCATCTCGGACTTCTTAGAATGCCCGGACTTGTCCGGCATCTTGGTCGGACTAGTCCGGTTCTTAAAGTCTAAAAATTCTTATAAATATCAGAATTTTGCCTTTATTTGCGGTGGATTTAATTGCACCTGCTATATGGTCCATATATATATGTTGAACAAATAATTTCATGATGACCACAATATAGCCAAAAGTAATATGAGAGAAAAAAATATAGGAGGAACAAGTTTTTCACAATCATGCACATTTTGGAAGTTGTGGAAGAATTTTGGAGAACTTCTATTTGCACAATTTTTCAACTCACATTCCTAGAGTCTAGTATGTTCAGCTCATTTCGAAGTTCACAAAATCATTTTTCATCTAGTGGTTTGGTAAAAATATCAGCTAGTTGTTTTTCAGTTCTTATGTGTGGGATAGCTATGTCCCCTTTATAGAATGATCTCTCAAAAAATGATGTCGGATGTCTATATGTTTGGTCCTAGAGTGCTTAACAGGATTGTGGGCTATCTTAATGGCACTCTCATTGTCACAAAGGAGTGGAATGTTGTTCATATTGTGACCATAGTCCCTTAGAGTCTGTCGCATCCAAAGAAGTTGAGCACAGCAACTCCCGGCTGCGACATACTCCGCCTCAGCTGTGGAGAGAGCAATGGAGTTTTGTTTCTTTGATGACCATGATACTAGGGGCCTACCCCAAAATTGACAAGTCCCTGAGGTGCTTTTTCTATCTATTTTACATCCGGCGTAATCCGCATCGGAGTATCCGATGAGATTAAACTTAGACCCCTTTGGATACCATAATCCTAGGTTAGGTGTGTGAACTAGATATCTTAGTATCCTTTTAACGGCTGTTAAATGACATTCTTTAGGTGATGCTTGAAATCTTGTGCATAAACATACACTAAGCATGATATCGGGTCTAGATGCGCAAAGATAAAGTAATAAGCCAATCATGGAGCGATATACCTTTTGATCCACGCTTGGTCCATCTTCATTGATGTCAAGGTGCCCATTTGTTGCCATGGGTGTCTTGATAGGTTTTGCTTTGTCCATGTTGAACTTCTTGAGTATGTCTTGTGTGTACTTTATTTGACTAATGAACGTTCCTTCCTTGAGTTGCTTGACTTAAAATCCGAGGAAGAACTTCAACTCTCCCATCATGGACATCTCAAATCTATCTGTCATTATCTTGCTAAACTCATTGCAAAAAGATTTGTTAGTAGAACCAAATATAATGTCATCGACATATATTTGGCACACAAAGAGATCATTGTCTACATTTTTTGTGAATAGTGTATAATCTGCTTTGCCTATCTTAAAGCCATTATCAATGAGAAAGTCTCTAAGACATTCATACCAAGCTCTAGGAGCTTGTTTGAGGCCATAGAGAGCTTTATGCAATTTAAACACATGATCAGGATATTCTTGGTCTTCAAAGCCGGGTGGTTGCTCCACATACACCTCCTCCTTTATTGGACTGTTTAGGAAGGCACTTTTCACATCCATTTGATAGAGTTTAAAATCATGATGAGTAGCATAGGCTAATAGAATACGAATATCTTCAAGCTTAGCTACGGGAGAAAAGGTTTCATCGAAATCCAAACCTTTGACTTGAGCATATCCCTTTGCTACAAGTCTGACCTTGTTTCTCGTCACCACTCCATGTTCGTCTTGCTTGTTGCGGAACACCCACTTGGTGCCTACCACGTTTGTGTTTGGTCTTTTCACTAGCTCCCATACTTGATTTCTTGTAAAGTTGTTTAATTCTTCTTGCATGGCTACTACCCAATCCGGGTCCTTGAGTGCATCTTCCACCCTAAATGGTTCCAAGGACGACACAAAAGAGTAATATGCACAAAAGTTAGCTATACGAGAACGTGTTGTTACCCCTTTTATGATATCTCCAAGAATGTTATCAACGGGGTAATCTCGTTGAATGCTTTGATGAACCCTTGGGTGAGGCACTTGATTTCTTGAGTGGTTTTCTTCTTCTTCTTCTTCTTCTTCTTCTTCTTCTTCTTCTTCTTCTTCTTCTTCTTCTTCTTCTTCTTCTTCTTCTTCTTCTTCTTCTTCTTCTTCTTCTTCTTCTTCTTCTTCTTCTTCTTCTTCTTCTTCTTCTTCTTCTTCTTCTTCTTCTTCTTCTTCTTCTTCTTCTTCTTCTTCTTCTTCTTCTTCTTCTTCTTCTTCTTCTTCTTCTTCTTCTTCTTCTTCTTCTTCTTCTTCTTCTTCTTCTTCTTCTTCTTCTTCTTCTTCTTCTTCTTCTTCTTCTTCTTCTTCTTCTTCTTCTTCTTCTTCTTCTTCTTCTTCTTCTTCAGCACGGCGTGTACTCCTCAGCTCAGCACGGCGTGTACGGCTCCCACTCAGCCGTAGTCCCCGACGGAGGGTAACCCTCGCCGGTGGACTCGTACTCCGAGTCTGTGGGTGGCTCCTCACCTGAAAAACACTTAAGCAGCAACCGTGAGCACGAAGGCTCAGCAAGGCTTAACCGACTCACCTAAGCATGAAACTCTACATGAGGTGTACCATGACACAGGATAGCAATGTTGCAGCAAATGGACACGCCTACAAGTTCATCCTTAATTCATCTTTTAGCAACAAGTTAACAGTTCATGAAGCTGAAATTTAGTAAGCAATATTTGGTGGCACACATGTAGCAATACAATTATATCATAGCAGCAATATTGAATCATAACATTTCATTCATTAGTCTACGTTACGACGCAGTGAACAAGCGTTACTCGTCACCGCGAGGGACGGCGAATCGACTCGATATACACCTGCAGGGAAAACCCAAAGAGCACGTCACGTACGCCCACCCGTGGAGCTGCACAGCACGCTCACTCGATGTCGTACGGGACAACCTTTCACCCAACAGCCCAAACGTCGAACCGGTCGCACTGAAACGAGCAGGAGGTTCCCCACACGGAGCATCTCTCTATGCCCGTTGGCAGATTTCCACCTTGCTGCCCTCAACCTACACCTATAAATCGGTGTGCTATGCCTCGACGCCCGGAGGTTTAGGCTACATCGGTTTATCGGGGCCCATATATCCGATATGCCTTCGGTACGTTCAATACTTGTTCAGCAGGGCCGCACACGGATCGGTCCTCAATCGACACGGGCAGGGCTGCGCACACAAGACTCCCTCTTGCTGCGCCCTAGCCCCTGCCTAGTCGCATTTTCATTACTAAAGTGATCTCACGGCGTGTACACATGTAGCAATATGTTGGTCATCGGCATGGACACCGATCCCCGTGAAAACGGCGGTAACTACGACCTCATCGGCGACCTAGGCTGGATATCGGCTGTGCTTCAGAAAACTTCAAAGAACCGTAAACCTAGCCCACGGTTCTTACTGGTTTTTGATCCTAGGTAGTCGTGGCAGTGTATAGTGCGTGCGCGTGACTCGGTTTGCCCGGTGATGAGCTAACCCCCACGAATTTTGGGATTTTGTGGGAGCTCGGTCTCAAGACCCCCGAAGCTTTCCCGGCGAAATACTCCCTCGACAGCCCATGAAATGAAGAGCGGTAGGGACTAGAAGAATCAGCACCTTAAGGCGGTCCTTTCTTGTGTTGCTCGTCGGGCACGAGCGCGCCTGTGCTGGCCGGACGCCAGCGATCAGAGAGGGCGGTGTTTCTGTGCTCGCGCGGAATCGAGAAAGAAGCTCGGTAGGGGGGGGTTCTCGTTTGGAAAGCAGGAGGAAGGCGGCGTGGGCTGTGCGCTGGCCTTTGAGCCGCGGTTTGGCACCGTGAGGTGGCCGATTGCTGCCTCGGTGGCTCGCCGCCGTTCCCTTGCTTGCGCGCGAAGTCGAGGTCGGCTGCAGCAACCGACTGCCCCTCGTGTGCCACTGACCTGTGGGCCTCCCCTTCATTCCTTTTTCTCTAATAATTCTTTTCTGTTTTTACTAATTATCCCACCAGCTACTCACAATTTAATGTGAGACTTAGTCACCAAGTGTTGGTTTAAATTTGACTTCTCAAATTTGAACTGTGTTTGACTAAATTTGCTGCATGTTTAAACTGAAATTCAAATTCAGTTTTGAATTCTTGCAAATTTAGCTCTTGACAAGATGAACTCCAATGGACATGAAAATTGGTGGGCTTACTCAGAAAAATGTGCTGAGTTTGAATATGAAGCTAACTTTTGAATTTGGGTGATGAAAGTTGCTGCAATTTGAATTTACATTCAAATTGGCCTCTTTTTCAAATAACCCAAAAAGTGCCTCAAAAAGTGTTGGATTTCTATGAAACTTGGACTGAACCTTCCCAAGACTTTTTAAGTTCTAGGGGTGAGCTCAACCTCTCATGTTCCTATGTCCAAATCCCACTTTGTGAAAAGGAAGACTTTCCCCTCTAATCACTCTTTTGATGAAGGTTACTTGCTCTTCACAATATTTCCTAAGATATCCACAATGAAAACTGTGGTGTTGTGAGGTGAAGAAAAGTTTTTGCAAGTCCCTTTTCTTGGGCTTTTACATCCCTCCCCCCTTAAAAGAATCTCGTCCCGAGATTACAAAAGAAGAGATAGCGATGTAATAGGGACTTACCCGTGTTGAGAAGCCATGAACTCCGGGTACTTTGAGCGAAGGAACTCCTCGCTCTCCCACGTCGCTTCTTAGGCGGTGTGGTTGCTCCAGAGTATTTTGTAGAACCACAACATTCTGCTACGCGTGGTTCGGGCTTTCTCATCAAGAATTTCCACCGGATATTCATCATATGTTAAATCCGGTTTCAGCTCGCCGATGTCTTCGGTAGGAACCGCAGCTGTATGCTTCAAGCATTTTCACAATTGCGAAACATGGAAAACATCATGGACACCAGTCAGAGATGCCGGTAGCTCCAATCTATACGCTGCTGGTCCACACTTTTCGGTGATAGCGTAGGGTCCAATGAAACGGGGAGCGAGCTTCCCCTTCACACCGAACCGGTGCAACGCCCTTCATCGGAGACACGCGGAGGTACACGTGTTCACCAACGTCAAAGTGCAACGGTCTATGCCTCTTATCAGCGTAGCTCTTCTGCCGGGATTGAGCGGCTTTTAAATTGGCTTGAATTGTCCGAACGCGCTCTTCGGCGTTGTTCACCACATCAACCCCGAATGTGACCCTTTCACCGGACTCGCACCAATTTAATGGGGTGCGGCATTTACGATCGTAGAGAGCTTCGTAGGGTGCCATCTTGATACTCGCCTGATAACCGTTGTTGTACGAGAATTCCGCCAATGGTAGGTGATCATCCCAGTTCCTACCATGGTGGATGGCACATGCTCTCAACATGTCTTCTAATACTTGGTTTACCCTCTCTGTTTGCCCATCGGTCTGAGGGTGATAAGCGGAGCTCCTAATCAACTTAGTACCCAATGCAGCGTGTAGCTGCTCCCAAAAGCGAGATACAAATAATGCACCTCGATCTGAGACAATAGTCTTGGGTACCCCATATAGGCATAGAATCTTCGCTATGTATAGCTCCGCATATTTGCTGGCATTGTAACGTGTATTCACGGAATGAAGTGAGCCGTCTTGGTTAACCGATCAACGATTACCCATATGGAATCATGCTTGTTGGCTGTTAGGGGTAATCCCACAATGAAATCCATGCTCACATCTTCCCATTTCCATGCCGGGATCTTCAGGGGTTGCAACAGCCCTGATTTCTTCATGTGATCAGCTTTCACTCGTCTACACGTATCGCACTCGGATACGTACTTAGCTACCTCCCGCTTCATCCGTGTCCACCAAAATTTCTTTTAAAAATCTTGGTACATTTTCTTGCTGCCCGGATGAATGGAGTATTTGGACAAGTGAGCTTCATCGAGGATCTTCTTCCTCAACTCCATATCTCGGGGTACGACTATGCGGTCATTAAACCATAGCGTCCCCTCCTCATCTTTCTGGAAACATTTGATCTCCCCGTTGTCTATCCGTCTCCGGAGATGTGCCATGCCTTTATCCGTCTTCTGAGCTGCAATGATGTCCTCTCTAATAGTAGGGATGAGGGCAACAGCGATCCATACGGAACCAAGTATAAACTTGGCTCTTCCTCCTCCACCGGTGTAATGGTGAGGTGATGGACATGTGATTTCCGACTCAGCGCGTCGGCAACCACATTCGCCTTGCCGGGGTGGTAGTGAATCTCAATTTCATAGTCCTTGATTAATTCTAACGACCTCCGTTGCCTCATGTTCAGCTCCTTCTGGGTGAAAATGTATTTCAAGCTCTTGTGGTCGGTGTAGAGATGCACCAAATTCCCCAGGAGATAGTGCCTCCACATTTTCAGCGCCAAAACCACTGCAGCAAGCTCAAGGTCATGAGTGGGATAATGCTGCTCATGGTTCCGAAGTTGGCGTGATCCATAAGCGACCACACGTCCTTCCTGCATCAACACGCAGCCGAGCCCAATTCCGGACGCGTCACAATACACGTCGAAGGGCTTTGTTGTATCCGGCTGAGCTAACACCGGGGCTGTTGTGAGATGCTTCACCAATGTTCGGAACGCTCCTTCACACGCCGTGTTCCAAACATATTTCTTCCCTTTCTTCAGCAACTCTGTCATCGGCTTAGCGAGCTTGGAGAAGCTTGGAATGAATCTCCGGTAGTATCCCGCTAACCCGAGGAAACTTCTGACTTCATGAACTGAAGTGGGAGCTTTCCATTTCAACACTTGCTCTATTTTACTTGGGTCAACCACAATGCCTTCAGCTGAGATGATATGTCCCAAGAATGGAACTTGGCTGATCCAAAATTCACATTTGCTGAACTTGGCATAAAGCTTGTGGTCTCGCAATCGTTGAAGAACGATCCGCAAGTGTTCGGCATGTTCGGCTTCTGTCTTGGAGTAAACCAAGATATCGTCGATGAACACTACCACGAACTTGTCCAGCTCCGGCATGAACACCGAGTTCATGAGATACATGAAATGGGCTGGAGCATTTGTGAGACCAAATGACATGACGAGATATTCATATAGTCCATATGTCGTCGAGAATGCCGTCTTCGGAATATCCTCCGCCCGGATTTCTATCTGGTGATATCCAGAGCGAAGGTCCATCTTGGAGAACACACTTGCACCCACAAGTTGATCAAACAATATGTTGATGCGGGGCAGTGGGTACTTATTCTTGATGGTGACGGCGTTGAGCGGCCGGTAATCCACACACAGCCTCAGGGTTTCGTCATTCTTCTTCACGAATAGCGCCGAGCATCCCCAAGGCGAGGAACTCGGCCTAATGAAACCCTTGCTCAACAGATCATTGAGCTGTTATTTCAGTTCAGTCAGCTCATTTGGAGCCATCTTGTATGGTCTCCGTGATATGGGCGTAGTTCCGGGTGCAAGTTCAATCTTGAACTCGACATCCCGCTCAGGTGGCATGCCCGGAAGATCATCCGGGAACACATCAGGATACTCCCGGACTACGGGGATGTCTTCTAACTTGAGAGCTTCAGCATTATTAATTGCTAAAACTTCCCGGACTGGCGTGTCTAACACCATGGAATGCGGACGGTGGAATGGAGAATTTAAGTGAACCGTCCGTGTCCGAGTCTCTAGGACAACGCCATGGTATTGTAGCCATGACATCCCTAAGATTGCATCAATCTTTTGTCCCATAAGGATTATCAAGATGGTGGGATATAGTTTCCCACCTAAGCACAGAGGTGCCTTTGGAATCATCATATTAGCTGAAATCTTCCCTCCCGGTGAGCAGATCATATAAATGCAGTCGGTTGGGAAGACTTGCAATTGATGTTTAGCCACATAGGATGCACTAAACGGTCTCTCGCACACGTTTTCTACACGGATACATACGTGGTTAGTACCTGCAGAAGACCACACAATAATGGTGCACTCAATGGTTGTTCATTTCAGGCAGTTCCATATTTGAAAGTAAATACAAACGCCCGTATCATTGCCATACGGCCGTCCTTGAGCTAAGTCACGTCTCAAGGCACGTGATCGTGTTTCAACACCACACGACGGGGAACCCGAGTATGTCATGAATGGGTCGTCACGGTTGGGAATGTTATCAACCCAACAGATACCACCTACTGCCCTGCAGGGCACGCCGATGGCAAGCGCTGCGTATGTCCTCCTGGGCTATTTCCAAACGAACACACTCTCGCGTTACTGACCACGCGATGGGGTCTCCACTTACTTGCCTAATGCACGCTAGGGATCAGCGTTGCATATGAACTCAGGAACATGAAGAGTTCAAGAGTTTCATATTGACATCTCACACCAAGCTGTGAGACTCCATCCCTGAACCACGTTCCTCGTCAGGGGAGCTAACCGAAATTGAACCGCTTTCGGTGGCGTTCCTTACCATACTTACCAGAGCGTAGGTGCGTCGTTACATAATAAAAATTCAGAATTATAACACATAGGTTAGTATTTGCCACTTTAAGTAACTATACTAATATAGTCCTTACTTGGGCAGCTACCGATTCCTCACCGTAACCTAAGTTTTCCCATAATGTAGTCCTTAAGTACTGTGCTATCCCCAATGCAGCTCTGATACCAGGCTGTGGCGGACCGGAATCCGCTCATCCAGGATCGCAGAGGGTGGTGCCGCGCGATGCGGCACCCGACAGCACACGTCATAAGAACACATTATATTACATGGGAAAAACAAACTGAATGTACAAAATAGTACACTTCTCAGTTACAAACTAGGGTCTTTTATTACACAGCAGAAGTTTCTTTTATACAACTCACGTCGCCTATCTAGCAAAAGTCGGTTGCCCAGCCCTAGGGCAACCCACACTAGCTGCACTCCTCAGCTCAGCGCGGCGTGTACGGCTCCCACTCAGCCGTAGTCCCCGACGGAGGGTAACCCTCGCCGTTGGACTCGTACTCCGAGTCCGTGGGTGGCTCCTCACCTGAAAAACACTTAAGCAGCAACCGTGAGCACGAAGGCTCAGCAAGGCTTAACCGACTCACCTAAGCATGAAACTCTACATGAGGTGTACCATGACACAGGATAGCAATGTTGCAGCAAATGGACACGCCTACAAGTTCATCCTTAATTCATCTTTTAGCAACAAGTTAACAGTTCATGAAGCTGAAATTTAGTAAGCAATATTTGGTGGCACACATGTAGCAATACAATTATATCATAGCAGCAATATTGAATCATAACATTTCATTCATTAGTCTACGTTACGACGCAGTGAACAAGCGTTACTCGTCACCGCGAGGGACGGCGAATCGACTCGATATACACCTGCAGGGAAAACCCAAAGAGCACGTCACGTACGCCCACCCGTGGAGCTGCACAGCACGCTCACTCGATGTCGTACGGGACAACCTTTCACCCAACAGCCCAAACGTCGAACCGGTCGCACTGAAACGAGCAGGAGGTTCCCCACACGGAGCATCTCTCTATGCCCGTTGGCAGATTTCCACCTTGCTGCCCTCAACCTACACCTATAAATCGGTGTGCTATGCCTCGACGCCCGGAGGTTTAGGCTACATCGGTTTATCGGGGCCCATATATCCGATATGCCTTCGGTACGTTCAATACTTGTTCAGCAGGGCCGCACACGGATCGGTCCTCAATCGACACGGGCAGGGCTGCGCACACAAGACTCCCTCTTGCTGCGCCCTAGCCCCTGCCTAGTCGCATTTTCATTACTAAAGTGATCTCACGGCGTGTACACATGTAGCAATATGTTGGTCATCGGCATGGACACCGATCCCCGTGAAAACGGCGGTAACTACGACCTCATCGGCGACCTAGGCTGGATATCGGCTGTGCTTCAGAAAACTTCAAAGAACCGTAAACCTAGCCCACGGTTCTTACTGGTTTTTGATCCTAGGTAGTCGTGGCAGTGTATAGTGCGTGCGCGTGACTCGGTTTGCCCGGTGATGAGCTAACCCCCACGAATTTTGGGATTTTGTGGGAGCTCGGTCTCAAGACCCCCGAAGCTTTCCCGGCGAAATACTCCCTCGACAGCCCATGAAATGAAGAGCGGTAGGGACTAGAAGAATCAGCACCTTAAGGCGGTCCTTTCTTGTGTTGCTCGTCGGGCACGAGCGCGCCTGTGCTGGCCGGACGCCAGCGATCAGAGAGGGCGGTGTTTCTGTGCTCGCGCGGAATCGAGAAAGAAGCTCGGTAGGGGGGGGGTTCTCGTTTGGAAAGCAGGAGGAAGGCGGCGTGGGCTGTGCGCTGGCCTTTGAGCCGCGGTTTGGCACCGTGAGGTGGCCGATTGCTGCCTCGGTGGCTCGCCGCCGTTCCCTTGCTTGCGCGCGAAGTCGAGGTCGGCTGCAGCAACCGACTGCCCCTCGTGTGCCACTGACCTGTGGGCCTCCCCTTCATTCCTTTTTCTCTAATAATTCTTTTCTGTTTTTACTAATTATCCCACCAGCTACTCACAATTTAATGTGAGACTTAGTCACCAAGTGTTGGTTTAAATTTGACTTCTCAAATTTGAACTGTGTTTGACTAAATTTGCTGCATGTTTAAACTGAAATTCAAATTCAGTTTTGAATTCTTGCAAATTTAGCTCTTGACAAGATGAACTCCAATGGACATGAAAATTGGTGGGCTTACTCAGAAAAATGTGCTGAGTTTGAATATGAAGCTAACTTTTGAATTTGGGTGATGAAAGTTGCTGCAATTTGAATTTACATTCAAATTGGCCTCTTTTTCAAATAACCCAAAAAGTGCCTCAAAAAGTGTTGGATTTCTATGAAACTTGGACTGAACCTTCCCAAGACTTTTTAAGTTCTAGGGGTGAGCTCAACCTCTCATGTTCCTATGTCCAAATCCCACTTTGTGAAAAGGAAGACTTTCCCCTCTAATCACTCTTTTGATGAAGGTTACTTGCTCTTCACAATATTTCCTAAGATATCCACAATGAAAACTGTGGTGTTGTGAGGTGAAGAAAAGTTTTTGCAAGTCCCTTTTCTTGGGCTTTTACATCCCTCCCCCCTTAAAAGAATCTCGTCCCGAGATTACAAAAGAAGAGATAGCGATGTAATAGGGACTTACCCGTGTTGAGAAGCCATGAACTCCGGGTACTTTGAGCGAAGGAACTCCTCGCTCTCCCACGTCGCTTCTTAGGCGGTGTGGTTGCTCCAGAGTATTTTGTAGAACCACAACATTCTGCTACGCGTGGTTCGGGCTTTCTCATCAAGAATTTCCACCGGATATTCATCATATGTTAAATCCGGTTTCAGCTCGCCGATGTCTTCGGTAGGAACCGCAGCTGTATGCTTCAAGCATTTTCACAATTGCGAAACATGGAAAACATCATGGACACCAGTCAGAGATGCCGGTAGCTCCAATCTATACGCTGCTGGTCCACACTTTTCGGTGATAGCGTAGGGTCCAATGAAACGGGGAGCGAGCTTCCCCTTCACACCGAACCGGTGCACGCCCTTCATCGGAGACACGCGGAGGTACACGTGTTCACCAACGTCAAAGTGCAACGGTCTATGCCTCTTATCAGCGTAGCTCTTCTGCCGGGATTGAGCGGCTTTTAAATTGGCTTGAATTGTCCGAACGCGCTCTTCGGCGTTGTTCACCACATCAACCCCGAATGTGACCCTTTCACCGGACTCGCACCAATTTAATGGGGTGCGGCATTTACGATCGTAGAGAGCTTCGTAGGGTGCCATCTTGATACTCGCCTGATAACCGTTGTTGTACGAGAATTCCGCCAATGGTAGGTGATCATCCCAGTTCCTACCATGGTGGATGGCACATGCTCTCAACATGTCTTCTAATACTTGGTTTACCCTCTCTGTTTGCCCATCGGTCTGAGGGTGATAAGCGGAGCTCCTAATCAACTTAGTACCCAATGCAGCGTGTAGCTGCTCCCAAAAGCGAGATACAAATAATGCACCTCGATCTGAGACAATAGTCTTGGGTACCCCATATAGGCATAGAATCTTCGCTATGTATAGCTCCGCATATTTGCTGGCATTGTAACGTGTATTCACGGAATGAAGTGAGCCGTCTTGGTTAACCGATCAACGATTACCCATATGGAATCATGCTTGTTGGCTGTTAGGGGTAATCCCACAATGAAATCCATGCTCACATCTTCCCATTTCCATGCCGGGATCTTCAGGGGTTGCAACAGCCCTGATTTCTTCATGTGATCAGCTTTCACTCGTCTACACGTATCGCACTCGGATACGTACTTAGCTACCTCCCGCTTCATCCGTGTCCACCAAAATTTCTTTTAAAAATCTTGGTACATTTTCTTGCTGCCCGGATGAATGGAGTATTTGGACAAGTGAGCTTCATCGAGGATCTTCTTCCTCAACTCCATATCTCGGGGTACGACTATGCGGTCATTAAACCATAGCGTCCCCTCCTCATCTTTCTGGAAACATTTGATCTCCCCGTTGTCTATCCGTCTCCGGAGATGTGCCATGCCTTTATCCGTCTTCTGAGCTGCAATGATGTCCTCTCTAATAGTAGGGATGAGGGCAACAGCGATCCATACGGAACCAAGTATAAACTTGGCTCTTCCTCCTCCACCGGTGTAATGGTGAGGTGATGGACATGTGATTTCCGACTCAGCGCGTCGGCAACCACATTCGCCTTGCCGGGGTGGTAGTGAATCTCAATTTCATAGTCCTTGATTAATTCTAACGACCTCCGTTGCCTCATGTTCAGCTCCTTCTGGGTGAAAATGTATTTCAAGCTCTTGTGGTCGGTGTAGAGATGCACCAAATTCCCCAGGAGATAGTGCCTCCACATTTTCAGCGCCAAAACCACTGCAGCAAGCTCAAGGTCATGAGTGGGATAATGCTGCTCATGGTTCCGAAGTTGGCGTGATCCATAAGCGACCACACGTCCTTCCTGCATCAACACGCAGCCGAGCCCAATTCCGGACGCGTCACAATACACGTCGAAGGGCTTTGTTGTATCCGGCTGAGCTAACACCGGGGCTGTTGTGAGATGCTTCACCAATGTTCGGAACGCTCCTTCACACGCCGTGTTCCAAACATATTTCTTCCCTTTCTTCAGCAACTCTGTCATCGGCTTAGCGAGCTTGGAGAAGCTTGGAATGAATCTCCGGTAGTATCCCGCTAACCCGAGGAAACTTCTGACTTCATGAACTGAAGTGGGAGCTTTCCATTTCAACACTTGCTCTATTTTACTTGGGTCAACCACAATGCCTTCAGCTGAGATGATATGTCCCAAGAATGGCACTTGGCTGATCCAAAATTCACATTTGCTGAACTTGGCATAAAGCTTGTGGTCTCGCAATCGTTGAAGAACGATCCGCAAGTGTTCGGCATGTTCGGCTTCTGTCTTGGAGTAAACCAAGATATCGTCGATGAACACTACCACGAACTTGTCCAGCTCCGGCATGAACACCGAGTTCATGAGATACATGAAATGGGCTGGAGCATTTGTGAGACCAAATGACATGACGAGATATTCATATAGTCCATATGTCGTCGAGAATGCCGTCTTCGGAATATCCTCCGCCCGGATTTCTATCTGGTGATATCCAGAGCGAAGGTCCATCTTGGAGAACACACTTGCACCCACAAGTTGATCAAACAATATGTTGATGCGGGGCAGTGGGTACTTATTCTTGATGGTGACGGCGTTGAGCGGCCGGTAATCCACACACAGCCTCAGGGTTTCGTCATTCTTCTTCACGAATAGCGCCGAGCATCCCCAAGGCGAGGAACTCGGCCTAATGAAACCCTTGCTCAACAGATCATTGAGCTGTTATTTCAGTTCAGTCAGCTCATTTGGAGCCATCTTGTATGGTCTCCGTGATATGGGCGTAGTTCCGGGTGCAAGTTCAATCTTGAACTCGACATCCCGCTCAGGTGGCATGCCCGGAAGATCATCCGGGAACACATCAGGATACTCCCGGACTACGGGGATGTCTTCTAACTTGAGAGCTTCAGCATTATTAATTGCTAAAACTTCCCGGACTGGCGTGTCTAACACCATGGAATGCGGACGGTGGAATGGAGAATTTAAGTGAACCGTCCGTGTCCGAGTCTCTAGGACAACGCCATGGTATTGTAGCCATGACATCCCTAAGATTGCATCAATCTTTTGTCCCATAAGGATTATCAAGATGGTGGGATATAGTTTCCCACCTAAGCACAGAGGTGCCTTTGGAATCATCATATTAGCTGAAATCTTCCCTCCCGGTGAGCAGATCATATAAATGCAGTCGGTTGGGAAGACTTGCAATTGATGTTTAGCCACATAGGATGCACTAAACGGTCTCTCGCACACGTTTTCTACACGGATACATACGTGGTTAGTACCTGCAGAAGACCACACAATAATGGTGCACTCAATGGTTGTTCATTTCAGGCAGTTCCATATTTGAAAGTAAATACAAACGCCCGTATCATTGCCATACGGCCGTCCTTGAGCTAAGTCACGTCTCAAGGCACGTGATCGTGTTTCAACACCACACGACGGGGAACCCGAGTATGTCATGAATGGGTCGTCACGGTTGGGAATGTTATCAACCCAACAGATACCACCTACTGCCCTGCAGGGCACGCCGATGGCAAGCGCTGCGTATGTCCTCCTGGGCTATTTCCAAACGAACACACTCTCGCGTTACTGACCACGCGATGGGGTCTCCACTTACTTGCCTAATGCACGCTAGGGATCAGCGTTGCATATGAACTCAGGAACATGAAGAGTTCAAGAGTTTCATATTGACATCTCACACCAAGCTGTGAGACTCCATCCCTGAACCACGTTCCTCGTCAGGGGAGCTAACCGAAATTGAACCGCTTTCGGTGGCGTTCCTTACCATACTTACCAGAGCGTAGGTGCGTCGTTACATAATAAAAATTCAGAATTATAACACATAGGTTAGTATTTGCCACTTTAAGTAACTATACTAATATAGTCCTTACTTGGGCAGCTACCGATTCCTCACCGTAACCTAAGTTTTCCCATAATGTAGTCCTTAAGTACTGTGCTATCCCCAATGCAGCTCTGATACCAGGCTGTGGCGGACCGGAATCCGCTCATCCAGGATCGCAGAGGGTGGTGCCGCGCGATGCGGCACCCGACAGCACACGTCATAAGAACACATTATATTACATGGGAAAAACAAACTGAATGTACAAAATAGTACACTTCTCAGTTACAAACTAGGGTCTTTTATTACACAGCAGAAGTTTCTTTTATACAACTCACGTCGCCTATCTAGCAAAAGTCGGTTGCCCAGCCCTAGGGCAACCCACACTAGCTGCACTCCTCAGCTCAGCGCGGCGTGTACGGCTCCCACTCAGCCGTAGTCCCCGACGGAGGGTAACCCTCGCCGTTGGACTCGTACTCCGAGTCCGTGGGTGGCTCCTCACCTGAAAAACACTTAAGCAGCAACCGTGAGCACGAAGGCTCAGCAAGGCTTAACCGACTCACCTAAGCATGAAACTCTACATGAGGTGTACCATGACACAGGATAGCAATGTTGCAGCAAATGGACACGCCTACAAGTTCATCCTTAATTCATATTTTAGCAACAAGTTAACAGTTCATGAAGCTGAAATTTAGTAAGCAATATTTGGTGGCACACATGTAGCAATACAATTATATCATAGCAGCAATATTGAATCATAACATTTCATTCATTAGTCTACGTTATGACGCAGTGAACAAGCGGTACTCGTCACCGCGAGGGACGGCGAATCGACTCGATATACACCTGCAGGGAAAACCCAAAGAGCACGTCACGTACGCCCACCCGTGGAGCTGCACAGCACGCTCACTCAATGTCGTACGGGACAACCTTTCACCCAACAGCCCAAACGTCGAACCGGTCGCACCGAAACGAGCAGGAGGTTCCCCACACGGAGCATCTCTCTATGCCTGTTGGCAGATTTCCACCTTGCTGCCCTCAACCTACACCTATAAATCGGTTTGCTATGCCTCGACGCCCGGAGGTTTAGGCTACATCGGTTTATCGGGGCCCATATATCCGTTATGCCTTCGGTACGTTCAATACTTGTTCAGCAGGGCCGCACACGGATCGGTCCTCAATCGACACGGGCAGGGCTGCGCACACAAGACTCCCTCTTGCTGCGCCCTAGCCCCTGCCTAGTCTCATTTTCATTACTAAAGTGATCTCACATCACTCAAGCGAACCCGTGTGTCCCAAGCCTATCTCGCGAGTAGATTCCAACTACTCGACTTGTACCGAAGCCCTATGAATCTTTAAGCATAGCCTTTCTACTCGAGTTCCTAAACACTACCCTCACTCTTAGGGAAAAATTCTGGTTATGCAAGTGGGTTCCATCCATCCTATACCTAATGCACATACATACTTCATATGACACATGTAAACAAAATAAAACTTATAAAAAGGTTAATGCAAACCGGGGCTTGCCTTGTTGCTGCTAGTCAGGGGTTAGTTCCTCTTCCGGAAGGAGGAAGTCCAGCACTTCCGGAGTCTCTTCTTCAATGGCTACACGTTTAATACAATACTACATGTTGATTTGAATGCAATGTGTGAACTGGAATACATCATTGCTAATAACTCTAGCTAGCCCTTCCCTTTGGTTCTGAAATTTTTATGGTGGACTGGTAGGGTCCTAACCAGAGTTGTGACCAAGTTTTATTTGAAACAAAGTTCATTTGAACCTTGTACAAATAGAAACCCATTTGGTCAATATTTGAGCCTCTGGATGATTCCAGGGGTTTTCATGGCTCCAACCATTACTTTCTGGAAACTAGACTTTAAGATGGTTCTAATGGAGTTGGTTTCATGTCATTTGAAGAACTCTACAGAAAATTATGCCCCAATTAAGATTTGAGAAAATCTGAAAAATGTTTCTGTACATTTTTCTATTTTCTCAGGGCAGTTCTCTTAATCACCCCATCAGGGTAACTAAATGAACTTGGATGAGTCTGAAAATTTTACTGGGATTCAGGGATTGTCCAATGAGTCTCTCAGCCAAATTTCAGAATTTTTCATAAAGTAGTTCTCCAGATAAAATTCCCAACATTTTAAATTTAGGGATTTAATTCTGGAAAACTATTCACTTTCATGAGCTGAATTTGGTATTGCTGGAAAGTACTCAGAATTATGAGTTCAGCAAAATTTGGTTCATCGAATTTGGAGTTTCCTAGCCAAAGTTCTATGCATTTGAAATTTGCACTAAAACTGGAAATTCCAAAAATGTTTAAATCCTGCGGGTGGGTCCACCGCCCACGTGTCGACCGCTGGAGCCGCGCCACACGGGGCCACAGACTCCTTCCCGCGCGGCCGCACTGGATCCCAGACCACAGAGAATCCCACCCATTTATCTCCAGCCGCTGACGCGTGGGGCCTACCCCTTCGTCTTCCTCCGGCCACCCGCGCGACCCCGCCGCCAAGCTCGCCGGAGCTCTCGCTGGAGAGGGGTTCCGGTCCTCGGAGCTTGCTGAATCTCGCCGCCAGTGCCTGTCTCGGCCTGAGGAACACGGTGGTGCCCTCCCCAGAACTTGACAACCACCAGAACAGTGCCCCCGACGGCAACAGCGGCCGGGAGCTCACCGGCGACGTCCAACTCGGCATCCCATGCACCTTTTTCGATGTGGTTTGCTCGGGGAGCTCCGCTGACACCTGCTGGTCACGGACATGGACACCGATCCCCGTGAAAACGGCGGTAACTACGACCTCATCGGCGACCTAGGCTGGATATCGGCTGTGCTTCAGAAAACTTCAAAGAACCGTAAACCTAGCCCACGGTTCTTACTGGTTTTCGATCCTAGGTAGTCGTGGCAGTGTATAGAGTGTGCGCGTGACTCGGTTTGCCCGGTGATGAGCTAACCCCCACGAATTTCGGGATTTTGTGGGAGCTCGGTCTCAAGACCCCCGAAGCTTTCCCGGCGAAATACTCCCTCGACAGCCCATGAAATGAAGAGCGGTAGGGACTAGAAGAATCAGCACCTTAAGGCGGTCCTTTCTTGTGTTGCTCGTCGGGCACAAGCGCGCCTGTGCTGGCCGGACGCCGGCGATCAGAGAGGGCGGTGTTTCTGTGCTCGCGCGGAATCGAGAAAGAAGCTCGGTAGGGGGGGGGGGGTTCTCGTTCGGAAAGCAGGAGGAAGGCGGCGTGGGCTGTGCGCTGGCCTTTGAGCCGCGGTTTGGCACCGTGAGGTGGCCGATTGCTGCCTCGGTGGCTCGCCGCCGTTCCCTTGCTTGCGCGCGAAGTCGAGGTCGGCTGCAGCAACCGACTGCCCCTCGTGTGCCACTGACCTGTGGGCCTCCCCTTCATTCCTTTTTCTCTAATAATTCTTTTCTGTTTTTACTAATTATCCCACCAGCTACTCACAATTTAATGTGAGACTTAGTCACCAAGTGTTGGTTTAAATTTGACTTCTCAAATTTGAACTGTGTTTGACTAAATTTGCTGCATGTTTAAACTGAAATTCAAATTCAGTTTTGAATTCTTGCAAATTTAGCTCTTGACAAGATGAACTCCAATGGACATGAAAATTGGTGGGCTTACTCAGAAAAATGTGCTGAGTTTGAATATGAAGCTAACTTTTGAATTTGGGTGATGAAAGTTGCTGCAATTTGAATTTACATTCAAATTGGCCTCTTTTTCAAATAACCCAAAAAGTGCCTCAAAAAGTGTTGGATTTCTATGAAACTTGGACTGAACCTTCCCAAGACTTTTTAAGTTCTAGGGGTGAGCTCAACCTCTCATGTTCCTATGTCCAAATCCCACTTTGTGAAAAGGAAGACTTTCCCCTCTAATCACTCTTTTGATGAAGGTTACTTGCTCTTCACAATATTTCCTAAGATATCCACAATGAAAACTGTGGTGTTGTGAGGTGAAGAAAAGTTTTTGCAAGTCCCTTTTCTTGGGCTTTTACATCTACCTTGTTAAATTCTTCAATGCTCAGAGATGAGTTGAGCACGGCTGCTGCTTGTGCATTGCGATGGATTTGTTGTTCTTGTTCTAGGGTGAGTTCATCCTCGTCTTTGGGGATATCTATACCTGTACATACCACATGCCAAAGACTTGGGTTCAAGGAAATTAGATGCAACTTCATGTTGTGTTTCCACATTGTATAGTTAGTTCCATCAATGTGAGGTGGTTTGCCTAGAGGAATTGATAAATAACTTGAATGAGAATGTTCATAGTTAAAAGGATATCGCGAGTAGTCTTGTTGACTACTCTTGAGTTTCTTCTCTAACTTCTCCTTCTTTTTCTTTTTAGCCTCCTCCTTCTTCTTTTTGAGGAGTGCCATGAGACGAAGAACTTCTTCATCTTCTTCTGAGCTTGTAACGTCTTGTGGAAGAGCAACTGCGGGAGGTGGGTTAGAACCTTGTTCTTCAAGGTTGCTCGAATTTGCTCCTTTTCCCATGTTGAGATCAATTTGGCTACCGACCTTGTCCCCCATCTCCTCTCCAAGCGGTTAAACTTTTGTGGAGAGTTAGGCTCTGATACCAATTGAAAGTTGCCTAGAGGGGGGAGGGGGGTGAAAAGGCTAATAAAACCTGAAATTCAAATAAATAGCGGATAAAACCAGAGCAGTCCAGACTAGTCCGGTCTGAGGTTGGACTAGTCCGGTCTAAGCCTAATTTGTGTTTTAGTTTTCCTTTTAAGTTTGTTTGAGTAGAAAATATGTGGTAGTCAAGTGATATCACTAATTAGTTGAGAATGATTAGATTGCAAAATAATAGAACAATTTGTGAGAAATAACACAATGAAAGCTTGACAAGTAATTTTAGTGAGCAATTTAAATAGTAGAGATACCAAGAGACACGATTTATCCCGAGGTTCGATTCCACACAGGAACCTACGTCCTCGTTGAGGAGTCCACCAAGGACCGGGTCTTTTCTAACCCTTCCCTCACCGAGCGATCACCAAGATCAAGCCCGGGCTTTTTCACTATCAATCGAATGTGAATACAATGATCTTAGTGGCTACTCACACTTTGAGGCTCCCTACACCAACCAAGTAGCTCTAGAATTCAAAGGACAACTCAAAATAATAGTTAGAGTGCAAAGGAATCAAACCGAGAGCTCAAACGTCGATCACCATGTCTTTCCTCTCACAACAACCACTAACTCCTTAAGATCCAATCTTAGGGGTCTAGAAGGTGAGGAAAAGGCTTAGAAGAGCTCTAGGAATGAGTTTTCAGCGCTTAGGTTCGTGTCTATTCAATTCTCAGCCGGGGGGGGTCTCCTTTTATAGAAATCCCGGCATCTAGCCGTTACCAACTAAAGTCCGGATTAGTCCGGTCCCAACCCCGGACTAGTCCAATCTTAAGGGACCACTCACATCACAGCTTACCAAATAAAGTGTGGGGAACCCCTTCCGGGATCCACACTCCAGGATACACATTGGGTGGTGCCGTGCGATGCGGCACCCAACAGCATACACGAAAAGAACCATAAAGTATAAAGTCTTTTATTTCTCAAGATAGTCTCATTTACAAAATAATGTACCACGAAGGTACACGCAGCGGAATATACATACACACTTACTCTCGGTCCTAACTATGCAAAAGAGAAGGCGTCCAGCCCGCGGACGCTTCTTACTAGCTTCCAAAAAGATAAGTGCAGCGGCAGGGTTCCCGGTGAGTCGCTGATGGCTCACCGAACAACCATCTTCATAGCAAATTTTATAACCTGTAAAACACTAATAATGCAACCGTGAGCACGATGGCTCAGCAAGACTTAACCGACACTCCTAAACATGGAACTCTACGTGCAGGGATTACTAACATAGGAAAGGTATGATGCAATAATGACACGCCTACATGTTAATCCTTACTTTCAGTTTAATAGCAGCAGATTATTATGCCTTAGGCAGCCCTCACATCGGAAGTCCACAATCAAACAAGAAACGCTTTCCTCCGATGTGGTGATGCCCAAAGAGGAAAATAAACTTAATGATCTCTACAACTACAGCATACATGGTTGGCAATACAATGAATTTAAGAACTTCACATCAGCAATGATTCATCACACTTTATCTGGAATTTATTACTACATCACAACTCAGTGAACAAGTGGTACTCATATAACCGCGAGGGACGGTGATTGCAATCAGGACACACCCGGAATACACGACACATACACCCACCTCGAAAGACTCACGCGAGCTCTTTCTTACGTTGTATGCAGCAACCTTTCACCCATCACTCCAATGCCGAACCAGTTCCGCCGACCCATCAGAAGGGCCACTACACGGAACACGTCGAAGTTGCTCCGCTAGCGGGTTTACACCTCTGAGACCAACCCCCAAAGGACGGCCGTATAAGTTTCGACACGAGAGTACCCGAGTTACATCGGTTTATCGGGTCCCATATATCCGACATGCATCTGGTACTGTTCAAACTTGCTCAGCAGGGCGGCATACGCATCGGTCCTTAACCGACACAAACAGAGCTACAACCACACTGGCCCAACGTCCTGCTGCTCCTACTCTCTGCCCGGTCTCATTTTCCATTCCAGAACTTTCATTTTCTAGAATCATACCCCGCTGTACCCAACATCCTAAACTCGCGGGTAGCTTCCAACTACCCGACTTGTACCGGATCCTATACAACTTAAGCCTAGCAGAATCTACACGAAGGTAACCTGTTCTACCCTGTACTCCAAGGGTTTGTGGGTCATGCATTTGGAGTATCAATTACCTTGACCTAATGCACAATACATGCTAGACCAATAGAAGTGATACAAAGTAAAATATAACTAAAAGCTGTTAAATGCAAACCAGGGCTTGCCTTATGTTGCTGCAGGTTTAGTTCTACTTTATAGTCAGTATCTTGGCGATGAGTTAAGCTTCAACTTGCTGCTCCGAGTCAAGTTGCCCGTCGACCTCCTTCGTCGTATTTCCTACCGATATGAATATGCACAATTTTTAATACAAGTAACTGAATTATAAAACAGATGTGTTTTAGGAACTAAGAATGGTTTAGACCAACTCTAAAGTGAGTGAGGAGCTCTGTTATGGACAAAAAACAGAGGATATCTTTAGGTGGGCAGTGGATGTTTGTTGGAGAAATGCAAAGATCTATTTATAATGGACATAAGAAAGGTAGTGGAAGGAACCAGCAGAAAACTGGAGAAGATGATCTCAATTTGCTCTGAAATTATTACAGTGGACCCTATGTATTACAGAGGTATGGCTTGCAAAATTTCAGACAAATTTGATGGATGATGTGGCCTAGGGAATTTTCTTACTATTTGGCTTCTCTGAATTCCTATGGCAATTATAGTGTCTTGTCATGCTCCAAATTTGGTTTTTCAGAAACTTTAGAGTCTCATGAGTCCATAGGACTTGGTTTCACCATTTTTGGAGCTTCCTACACAGAGATATGAATTTTCCAAACTTGGTTAAAAGTCTGAAAATGTCTCTGTTCATTTTCCCATTTTTCAGAGACATAGAGGATTCAAACAACATTTAGCCAAGCAAATGGAGCCCAATGCCTCTGAAATGTTTACTGGAGTTCAAGGATTATTGGAAGAATGTCCTGCCCAAATTTGGGAATTTTCCAATTAACAGAACTCCTGTAAAAATTCCTACAAGATTTCTTTTAAATGAATTAATGAGCCAAATACAGGAATTTTCATAACTATTGGGCTGAACCCCTGGATAGTACTCTTTGAGAGGAATCCAACAAAATCTGTTTCACAATTTTTGGACACTCCTACACAAAGTTATGGCTCTCCAAAGTTTGAACTAAAATAGGAAAATCTGGAAAATGTTTAAATGCTGACAGTGGGTCCCACTCGTCATCCCTAACCTCCAGCCACGCGCCAAACAGAGCAGGGCGGCTCCCTCCGGTGAGGTCGCCGGAAATGACCTTCCCGGCCACCTCCGGACCCCCTGCTGGCCGCCCCCCCATTTTCCATTCTGCTGAACTCATTGGTGAGGTCGCGGCGGCCAAAACTCGCCGGAAAGCAGTGGGCACCGGCCACAGCTAACTCTAGGGCTCCGGCGAGGTCGTGTGCAGTGATTTCTCCACGAAAAGGTGAGTTCTTGGGCTCTATAGCACCGTGGGGGATCCCTTATCATCAGCATGAGCTCAAATCGGCCCAAGAATGGCTGCAAATAGGGACTCATCGGCGACCTAGGGCAAAATTCGGTGCCAGCCCGAAATTCTCGAAGAACAGCCCCAATTCTTGATGATTTTTTATGGTTTTTGATCCTAGAGGGGCGTTGGAGAGTCTAGAACATGTTTCCAGCTCGGCACAAGGGATGATGGACTGAACACGACGAATTTTGAAGATTTGTGCAACTCGGTTCTATGAATACACTTGCAGTAAACAGAGAAATTCTTCCTCTGTAGTGCATGAAAAGAGGAGGGGTTTTCACCGGAGTGTAGAGCAGTCTGGGGCGCCTCTTTTTCGTGTAGAACGTCGGGCACGAGGACGACCGTAGAGCTCGGTTGCTGGAGAACAGAGGAGGTCGACTGGTTGCTTCGGACTGGGAGGAGGAAACTGTGAGGAGCGCACGAAAGGGAGCTGGTTCACGTGGAGGGAGCTCTGCGTTCTTATCCTTCGGACGCCGGATGAAGAAAGCAGGAGGTGGAGCTGTGGGGCGTCGGTGGTTGCCGGCGAGCAGGAGGTGGCGGCCTCCCGTGAAGGAAAATACAGCACAACGTGGAAATTTCAATTGAGTCTCTGTCCAGTGGGGTCCACACAGCCACAATTCTTCCTCTTATCCCTAATTCCTTTTTAAAATAGCAAACAAGCTCCAAATTTGATAAAATTTGGAGGACAGCCCAAAAGAAATATGAGGAACACAATGGTGCACTCAAATTTGAATTTCGGTGAAGTTGGAATTTGAAACTGAGATTTAAATTTGAATTCGAATTTTTTTCCCGTTTAAATTCCAACAAATAGGAAATCCTCTCCAACTGACCTGAAATTTTGCCGAGCTACCCGTGGATGTGTGGAGAACCAAATGGTAGCTTTAGATCTCCATGTTCGGGAATTTTTGCAATTCAAGTTTAGACTTGGAGCTCACACCGTTAAATTCAAGAGTTTAAATCCCCTCTCATTTTCTCGGTGTGGACTGCAGCTCCACTTGCTAGAATTTTGGGATTTCACATAAAGTTTTAGTGACCGTTCGATTCAAACGGTCATGAAACCCCGGACTAGTCTGGCCAAGAGCGTACTAGTCCGATCTCAATCAGGAACCTTTGTTCCGTATGAGAACGAACTAGTCTGGTAGGGGCGGACTAGTCCGGTCTTACCATACTTAGTCTAAAAACTCTCTCAACTGGAGCTGCGGACTAGTCCAGCCAACCTCGGACTAGTCCGAGCTCACACAGGAACCTTTGTTCCGTCCTAATTCGGACTAGTCTGAAAAGATCGGACTAGTCCGGCCTGTGGAGCGGACTAGTCCGATGGCACTCAGAGACTTCTTCTCCGGACCTAAGTGACTTAGTCCGCTTAGCGGACTAGTCCGGCCTTTTGGGCGGACTAGTCCGGCCTTCTGAGACTTAGTCTCATAACGGCTCAGACTCACACAACAACGGACTAGTCCGGCCTTTAACGGACAAGTCCGAACTGACTCAGAGACTCTTTATCCGCTCTAAAGCAGATTAGTCCGGGTATAACGGACTAGTCCGACCATTTGTCCAGACAAGTCCGGTCTTCCCTTTTCTTCATTTCTATGACTACTTCGTCTCATGATTCTAACTTTCTATCCTTTTTTTGAGCTCTCTAGTGATTCTCAAGCACTCTAAAAGAGAAGACCCTATACACAACTAGAAAAATGTGAAGATTAATAGAAAATGCTATTTTCTACTCTTTGAAGTCTTCTACTTTTCCTTTTGCTTCTTGAGAGACTCCATATCCATTTCTTTGATAAAGTCCTGTGCTCATACTCAGTAGAAACTTATTAGCATCTTAATTGTCGTCATCAATCAACCAAAACCAGGAGGATTACCTAGATGCACTTTCATGATGTACCTCGGGAAGCTTGCGTTGGGACTTGGGAAAAGCTTCCACGTACAACGACAGGGATGGTTGCTGCAGGAAACATCGAGTACGGGCGTACGTGTCGTGTAGTCCGGGTGCTTTTGATTCAAATCACCGTCGCTCACGGTAGTGAGCATACTTGTTCTCCTAGTCTTGACGTAGTAAGAACTTGCATTGAGATAAGAACAATCACTATGGTTTGAAGTTGATACTAGTATTGTGTGGTTACCTTGTATGCATAGATTAGAGCAAACTTGATTCATTTCCATCATGAGCAGTTTACATCGGGGGAAAGCGTTTCTTGTTTGATTGTGGACTTCCGATGTGAGGTGCCCAATGTTACTTTTAATTTGCTGCTAATAATATCTGAAAGTAAGGATTCACATTTAGGCGAGTTCATTATGCCTATTGCTATCCCATGTCATGTCTTTACCTTCATGTAGAGTTTCATGACTAGGATCGACGGTTAAGTCTTGCTGAGCGTTATGCTCACGGATACTATACTAGTTGTTTTGCAGGTATTGACTCTATTCTATGAGTACGGTTGTCCGATGAGACCCGGAACCCTCCGAGTAGATACTCATGAGCAACCTTGCCGCTGTTGTTGGTTATTCGTGTTGCTAGTAAGAAATGTCCATGGGCTGGACAGTTTCTTTGTTGCTGAGTTAGAGATGAGTCGCGAGAGTTGTAGTCTTCTTCTGTAGTTTATTTTGAGGTAAAGTATTTGTAAAATTAACTCTCTGTACGCTTACGCATGATTTATATAATATGGTTTCCTTTACTCGTGTGCTGTTTGGTGCCACATCACAAGGCACCACCCAATACGATTCCCAGGCGAGCGGCATGGACCCGTGAGCGGGGCCAGGACCTCACAACATGGTATCAGAGCCGCAATGGGAATAATGCACAGATTAAGGATCGTATTATGATAAAAACTTAGGATACGGTGAGAAAACAGTACTAGGCCCACATAAGGACTACTATATTAGCATAAGTGATGTAAGGTGGCTAACTAACTTAATTGTTACTCTATTCTGTAACGACACACCGCTGACTAGGTAAGGGATAAGGTACACCACCGAAAGCGGATCAATTTTGGTTAGCCCCCCCTGACGCGGAAAGTGGTTCAGGGTATAGGTCTCATAACTTGTGAGACGTCAATATGAAACTCTTGAACTCTTCATGTTCCTGAGCTCATATGAAACGCTGGTCCCTGGCATGTATTAGGCAAGAAAGCGGAAACCCCATCGTGTGGTCGGTAACACGATAGTGTGTTCTTCTAGAATTAGCCTAGGAGGACATACGCAGCGCTCGCCATCGGCGTGCCCTGGTGGGCAGTAGGTGGTATCCGTTGAGTTGATAAAATTCCCAACCGTGACGACCCATCACGCTCTACTTGGGTTCCCCATAGTGTGGTGTGGATATGCGACCATGTACCTTGAGACGTGGCATGACTCAAGGACGACCCGTATGGCAATGATACAGAGTTGTATGTTTTACTATGATATGGACCTGCCTTAAATGACAACCCTTTGTGTGCTTCACTATTGAGTGGTTTTATGCAGGTACACTAACCACGAAAATCGTATTACGAGTAGAACACATTTGCAAGTTACCATTCTTAGTGCCACTTAAGTAGACGTATATGCCGGTGTAATCCGGTTAGGATTTTCTTTGGTGAGGTGACGTAGTACCGACATGAGTCTTACGGTGCATCAACACCGTACTAAAATTAATATCTCCTTTCCTCTGAGAAATTATTTATGAACTAACTTTCAACTAAAAATGGAATTCTGAAAACATATACTAGTTACTGAGCTCTTCATGTGTACTAAGTTTCAAAGGAGAGAATTGATAGGTTTCTAAGGTTCTCAAAACAGAGTGCTCCGTTCTGGCAGGAATTTTTGCTGGAATTTTACAGAGTATAACTCTGAGTATATTGATCCAATGGATGTGTATGATACATTTATGGAAAGGTTTTTAAGGGCTCTACAACTTCTCTGTAGACCTCCAGAGCAAAATCACACGCCAAATTGGTTGAATGTCCAGTTGAATGCAAACTGTCCAGAAACAGGACAGATGCAAACCTCTCTGGATGTTTCTGTATAACATTCATAACTTTCTGTAGATAAATCCCTAAGAGTCCTGTGATACACAGTTGGAAAGTTTATCATATGTGTAACAATTTTGTAGTTCAGAGTTTGTTCAGAATCGTACTATATTTTTATGTACAACTGTGTAAAAACAGCCACATTCAGAGGGGATGCTGGCAAATTTTATCAAGAAATTCTGTCAACTTTGAGCAATCATAACTTTTGATTCACAAATGATATTAGGGCATATAAATACTCATTGGAAATATACTGAAGTTAACTTTAATTTTGGTCTTCAACTTGAGTTATGAAAATTCTGGTAACCAGATCAAAATCTGGGTTAAGTGCAGAAAGGTCTGTTCTATACAGAAAAGAGGGCTAGTTAGGTCTACCACATGGAAGTGATTAAACTCGAGGATATTCCGGTGGGACGTGAATACTCCGATGTGTTCCCGATGAGTTAACGGGCATGCTGCCCGAACAGGACGTCGAGTTAAAGATTAAACTGGAGCCGGGAACAACACCTATTTCACAGAGGCCTTACAATATGGCACCTTACGAACTAGCGGAGTTGAAAGAACAGCTAAACAAACTCATGAGCAAGGGTTTCATACGACCAAGCTTATCACCTTAGGGTTGCTCTGTGCTGTTGTTAAGAAGAAGGACGAAACACTGAGGTTATGTGTTGATTATAAATGCTGTCACCATAAAGATTAAGTATCCTTTGCCCCGCATCAATATTTTATTCGATCAACTAGTGGGTGCAAAGGTATTCTCTAAGATGGATCTTTGGTCGGAATATCATCAAATCAAGATCTGACCGGAGGACATACCGAAGACAGCTTTCTCGACGAGATACAAACTTTATGAGTACCTCGTCATGTCGTTTGGATTAACCAACGCTCCGACACACTTTATGTATTTGATGAATTCAGTATTTATGCCGGAGTTGGACAAGTTCATCGTGGTATTCATCGACGACTTGGTTTACTCTAAGGCAGAAGAAGAAACACTGGACATTTGCGTATCGTGCTACAAAGGTTGAGGGAGCACAAATTATATGTGAAATTCAGCAAATGTGAGTTCTGGATTGATCAAGTGCCTTTTCTAGGCCATATTATTTCAACAGAGGGCATTGCCGTGGACCCAAGCAAAATTGAACAAGTGCTGAAATGGGAATCTCCCAAATCAGTCCATGAGGTCCGAAGTTTCCTAGGTTTAGCGAGGTATTATCAGAGGTTCATTCCTAGCTTCTCAAAAATTGCTAAACCAATTACGGAGCTGCTGAAAAAGGGCACTAAATACGTGTGGAATGCAGCATGTGAAGCCGCATTTAAGACGTTGGTGAAGAATCTCACAACAGCTCCAGTTCTTGCTCAACCGGACACGACGAAGCCATTTGATGTTACTGCAATGCATCCGACATCGGTCTTGGCTGCGTTCTTATGCAAGACGGGTATGTGGTCGCATATGGGTCTCGTCAACTACGAAACCACGAGCAGCACTATCCAACTCACGATCTCGAGCTTGCTGCATTGGTGTTAGCATTAAAAATGTGGAGGCATTATTTACTTGGCAATCTTGTCCACCTCTACACCGACCATAAAAGCTTGAAGTATCTTCACGCAGAAGGAGTTGAATATGAGACAACGAAGATGGTTGGAGCTCATAAAAGATTATGAAATCGAGATCCACTACCATCTGGGAAAAGCGAACGTGGTTGCCGACGCGCTTAGTCGGATAACCCATGTTTACAACTTAGCGATTGCTGAGTTGGAAGATGAAGAACCGAGTCCCCGTGTTATTCCGTATGGAGCGCTTTATAATATCGCTCTCATTCCAACAATCCGAGGAGAGATTGTTGAGGCTCAAAGAAGAGACAGGGGTATGTCTCACATACGTAGAAGAATAGACAATGGAAAGATGAAGTGTTTCCGGATGGATAATGATGGTACGCTATGGTTTAACGACCGTATAGTGGTACCGCGCAATATGAAGCTCCGGAAGAAGATATTGGATGAATCCCACCTGTTGAAGTTTTCCATTCATCCCGGCAGCAACAAGATGTACCAAGATTGAAACAGAAATTTTGGTGGACGCGGATTGAGGGGGCCCGACCCCGATCACGGGGTCGTGCCGCCTTGCCCGGGGATCGCATTGGGTGGTGCCGTGTTATGCGGCACCCAACAGCACACATATAAGGAACAATGTATTACAAAAATCAAAGCGGAAGCTTACAATTGTTCTTCGTAAATAATTTACATAAAATAGCTACAGCGGAAGTCTATAAACAGCTCACGTTGATTATCTAAGAAGCACTCGAGAAGGGGTCCAGCCCGCGGACTCCTCTCGCTAGCAACACGAAGACACGACAGCGGCTAGGTTCTCCAAGTGTGACATGACTCGGAAGTTTCCGAGTCACACCGGACAACCTTCTTTATAGCGTCGATGCTTACCTGCAAAACCACTTATATAGCAAGAGTGAGCACAAAGGCTCAGCAAGACTTAACCGTCTCTCCTAAGAGATGAAACTCTACATGAAAGTAACCTAAGACTTAAGCCTGTCATTTGCAAAAAGACTCGCCTACAAGCTCATCCTTAACTTTCAGATTTTAGCCATATTAGTAGTGACCTTGCGCCCAGCAACATTGGAACTCCACAATCAAACAAGATACGCTTCATTCCAATGTTACCTGTCCCAAGGTGAAAAATAACTTTAGTTTGCTCTATCTCTACTTCAAACATGGTTTTCATGCAATTTATAATTAGCATAACAACATTTAGAACTTTTGCAAACTATTACCACACAACTTGATTACTACGTCACAGCGCAGTGAGCAAGCGGTACTCATAACCGCGAGGGATGGTGATTCGAATCAAACACTACCCAGATAACTCGACACATACGCCTGCCTCTGAAGACCCAACTCTGGCGCCCTTCATTACGTCGTATGTGGCAACCTTTCTCAGGCCACTAAACTGTAGAACCGGTCGCGCCATCTCGGGCTCATAGGTCTAACGAGACGATGTGGTATACCTCTACAATCTAGTGAACCTGGTACATCGGTTTCCTGGTTCCCATATATCAGTAAGCATCCGGTACACAACTCAATACTTGCTCCCAGGGTCGCATACGCTTCGGTCCTTGACCGACACGGGCAGAGCTACTCGACCAAGACCTCATCTTGTCGCTACCTAACTCTCCTGCCAGGTCTCATCTTTAGAAACGTAAACTTTAGTTTGCCTCTCTTTCCACACCCCACTTATGTGATCCTAAAACAAAGCTCGCGAGTAGATTCCAACTACTCGTCTTCTACCGGATGTCCTAGCCTATTTAGCACGGCCTTATTCTACGACGATGACCCAATTCTACCCTTGACCTCAGGGTTCATGTTTGGTTATGCAAGTGGAGTATCAAACTTCCTTGACCTAATGCACATACAAACTTTGACCAATAGTAGTGAACAAAGGAAAACTTGAAAAACAACTTAAGTGCAAACCGGGGCTTGCCTTGGTTTTGCAGGTGACTAAAGTCAGATGATTATGGAGTTAATTTCTGTTGATTTGCAGCTCAATGTCTGCCCTTCTTGTTCCTTAATCCAAGTTCATCTTCTCCTTCTTCACTTTCCACGTTTAATCACTACACGTTAGGAACATGCACATATGTTTAATTGAAAAACTTTTGCTAACAAGTTCTAAAGACAAGTTTAAAACTGGAACTCTGTTCAAGAATTTAAAATGACACTGGGGGTGGTGGTTTGGGTGTGTGTCTAAGCACTATCATCAAGTGATGAGTGGGGTTTCATCACTTGGGTGGGGATCAACTAATGAGGTTGAACAGGACATAATGATCCAGGGCTCCAATGGAGCTGGAAATTTTCTTGTGAGTTCCTTGTCACAAGAAAGTCCTCTGGACCAAAATTCAGAATATTTCACTAAGTAGATCACCCAGAACAATTCCCTAAGCAGTTAGGCATAAAGGAATTAATTCTGATTAAACTTGCACTTTCATGCAAATCCAAGTGAACTACAATTTCATACATAGCTCAGGGAGTATGCCTGAACTTTCCTAGGATTTTTGGAGCTAAGGAATGACCAGAAGTGAATTTCCAAGTTTTGGAAATTTCCTGAAAATGTTTCTGTATTCATTTGAACACAGAAAATTGAAATTAGAATTACCCTAACTAATTCAACTCCTAATGAGCTGAAACTTTTACAGGAGTCTCCTAATATCCTAAAGAACATCCTGGCAAAATTTGGGGATTTTTGGACTAACCAAACTCCCTCAAAAAATCTTTTGCTAAAAAGCTTTAAATTTTTTTTCCAGAATTTGCTATCGGTTTTCATGCAAATTGGGTGGCATATTTGGATAGAGTTTTACCTCTTGAATCCAACCCAATTCGAATCACTAAATTTGGGGCTTCCTAGCAAAAGTTATGAGGTTCTAAAGTTTGAACTAAATCTGGAATTCAAATTAATTCGGGAAATATTCAAACTCTGATGGTGGGTCCACCCTACACGTGTCGGTTGCCGGAGCTAAGCCACACGGGGCCACAGACTACTTCCCGCACTGTCGCAAAGGATCCCGGGGCCACAGCTGATCGGGGATTTGATTTTTCCGCCACTGACACGTGGGACCCGCCGGTCCTTCTTCCTCCTCGGCCCGTCCCCTTTCCCGCGCCGCCCCCTCGCCGGCAACTCGTCGGGGCTCGCCGGAGTCGGCTTCCCGGCCGTCTCCCAGCTCGGTACTTGCCGCCTGGGGGTTTTTAGGGACGAGCAATCCACTGGTGCGTTGATCTCGGGCTGCTGGTGACCGGAAACCCGTCGGCACCGTGCGCACCCTTCGGTACAGCTTCAGCGCCGTGGCCCGAGCACCCTAGCCCGCCAAAAGTTCGGCGGATTCGCCCTAAAGCATCAGTGGAGATCAGGCAAGCTCGGCACGGCCTTAAACTGGCTTGGAAATGGCGGCAACCCGGTTGTCACCGTGCGCCCGCGCATTCCCGCCATGGCCGCCGATCGGAAAGCCTGAAATTTACCGCAGACATGGGGTTTCTAGCTAGGATTGTGAACGGGATCGGACCGCTGTTAAGCCTAGACCCTTTGGGCACGAGTTGGTGTCCTCTACGTGCAAATTGAGCGTGAATTTGGGAAATCCTTACCAGAGGGTCCGAGGTCGTGCTCCGGAAGAAAAACTTCAAATTCTGTCACTGAGGATCACCGTTTGAGCTGAGCTCTGGGGAGAAGCACCGCGGTGGTACGGCACACCTCTGAGCGTTGCTGCTTGAGCGTGAAACCCACGGTGGTGAGCTGCCCACGAGAGCCCGACGTCGGTCTTGTCTCAAGTCGCCGCGGAGGAGCTGCTCCTCGGCTAGGAGACCCGTAACTCGGACTGTTCTTGTGCTGAGAGTGAGGAGGACCAACGTGCCCTGGTGTGTGGCAGCCCGGAGTGGAGGCGAGCGTGAAGTCGCACTGGTTCCCGGCTGTTTCTCAGAGGCGGCAGCAAACTGCCGATTTCTGTTCTCGCGCGAGGGGAAAACACGAACTGTGGTTCGGCCACTGGAAGGGATCACGTCGAAGGTTAAGGGAGCCAAGAGCAGCTCTACAGCGCGGCCGATCCCGTGAGGCGGTGGCTCGGCGGTAGCTTCGGTGGCGCCCTGTGAACGATGTGCTCGAGTTCGTGTCTGAACCGAGCCAAAACTTAGGCAGTAAGTCTCCCCCTCTCAATGACAGTTGGGGCCCACAGCTCCCCCAGCACTAAAAAGATCTCCAAATTTTTGACACATTGCCAATTCTGTAGGGAAATAGGCGATGCACTACTCTAGCAATTCGACCGTATCACCCAGGAAACATGCGAGTGAGAAGGTCATGGATCGTTACCACTAGACGCGCAGCGCAGCGGATCGTAGATGCGCGCCGTAGCCGATCAGCGCAGCAGTAACAGCAGCGCCTCCACGGAGTCCACACGTACAGGGAGGAACGCCGTGCGTCGGTGTGCTAGCACCGTGCGCGCGGCAGGGGTTTCGGCGGCTGACCTGTGAGGGGCGGCGGCTGGGACTGCTATCTGGTGGAGACATCTGTCCGTAACCCTATCCCTCATATTTATAGGCGCGCTAATGGGCTTTTAGGTCACAGGCCCATTAGTACCCTAATTTCTTATGGATCAAATATCCATCAGGCCTTTATCCGAATTGTTATGATTGCCTCTTGGGCATATCACCAACAATCTCCCACTTGCACTAGAGACAATCATATAGCCAAGTTTTTCAATATTCCATCCCCTTAAGTGTGTGACCCGTTAGGTTCATGTACAGTCAGTTATGAATGAAAACCGTTTTCAAACACAAGTCAGTAGAGGTACCTAGCAGGACATACTGACTCCCGAATGTACATAAAGATCATATCGGCTGAACCTAGATACATTCACATGCTAATTCCTTTGCCACACGATACCAGTCAAGCTCAAGGCGAGATACGTGCCATCCTTGTGATAGCTCGACCATTCACTCGATCAAATAGTGGATTCAATCGATGACTAAATTTTAGTCATAATGATTAACTCTTTAATCATTTTGGCATGGCCATGCACTTTCAATCCAACTATCTCGAGGGGCCCAGAGATATCTCTCCTGTTATTTAGGAGGGGCAAATCCCATCTTGATCCGCACACATCTCATTCCATGCTTCATCATGCACCTGAAGACTATTTTTATGACCACCCAGTTACGGAGTAGCGTTTGATAGTTTCAAAGTGCATAACTACACATAGTGAGAATCAATGGCGATCTCAGGTCAAAGAATCTAGCAGGTGTATCACTCAAGACCAACTGATGGCACATATGTAAATAACAATCCCAACAGTGTCTCGGAATGGGTCTATCCAACACCATGTTCACTAACATGTGTTCACATTATTAATTTGATATCTCCATATCTATGATCCGTGAAACGTGATCATCAATTAATACATGTGCTAGTCTGCGTACTATCATTGTCTCATATAACGATGTAGACTAGGGATCATTTTGAGTAACATTATAATTAACAAAGAGTCTCACGAACAAGTCACATACTTGATGATCAATGTGAATAATAGTTACTCAAATAGTACATAAACATAGCTATGACAAAAGTCTCCCACTACACACTAGGATCATTGATGTAAGTATCTAATACCCATAGATCTCGTGTGCGTCTCATGCTTTGATTGTGGAAGAGGCTTTGTCAACGGATCTGCCATATTCAAATCCGTATGCACCTTGCATATATTCACATCACCTCGGTCGATAATCTCTCGAATCAGATGATAGCGTCGTAGTATATGTTTGGATCTTTTGTGTGATCTAGGCTCCTTTGCCTGTGCAATGGCTCCATTATTGTCGCAATAGAGATCCACAGGTCCGGACGCACTAGGAACAACACCCAACTCAGAAACAAATTTTCTGATCCAGACAGCTTCCTTTGCAGCTTCAGAAGCTGCAATATACTCCGCCTCCGTCGTTGAATCTGCTACTGTGTCTTGCTTGGCACTTTTCCAGCTCACTGCCCCTCCATTGAGGCAGAACACAAAACCGGATTGCGATCTAGAGTCATCCTTGTCTGTTTGGAAGCTAGCATCGGTGTAACCTCTTACAACGAGCTCTTCTTCACCTCCAAACACTAGGAATACATCCTTAGTTCTTCTCAAGTACTTAAGAATGTTTTTGACAACTGTCCAATGAGCCTCACCATAATCTGATTGATACCTGCTCGTAACACTTAGAGCATAGGATACATCTGGGCGTGTACACAACATGGCATACATGATAGATCCAATAGCCGAAGCATAAGGAATCGCTCTCATCCTCTTTTGCTCATCAGGTGTCGAAGGACACTGACTTTTGCTTAGAGCGATGCCATGTGACATTGGCAAGAAACCTTTCTTAGAATCTTGCATATTGAATCGATTCAATATCTTGTCAATATATGTGTCTTGGCTTAATCCAATTAACCTTTTAGATCTATCTCTATAGATCTTTATGCCCAAAATGTATGCTGCCTCTCCTAAATCCTTCATTGAGAAACTTTTCCTTAATGAGGATTTAACAGCATCTAGTACTGGAATGTCATTTCCGATCAACAATATGTCATCTACATATAGGACCAGAAATATAAGTGCGCTCCCACTAACCTTCTTGTAAATACAAGGTTCTTCTACGTTCTTGATGAAACCAAACCCTTTGACCACTTCATCAAAACGTAGATTCCAACTCCGAGATGCTTGCTTCAATCCATAGATGGACTTTTGAAGTTTGCATATTTTTCTAGCATTTTTAGGATCGACAAAACCCTCAGGTTGTGTCATGTACACATCCTCAGTCAGACTCCCATTAAGAAAGGCTGTTTTGACATCCATCTGCCATATTTCATAATCAAAATATGCAGCAATTGCTAGGAGAATCCGAACAGACTTTAGCATAGCGACGGGCGAAAATGTTTCATCATAATCAACACCTTGAATTTGTCTGAAACCTTTCGCCACCAATCGTGCTTTATAGATGTGAACTTTTCCATCCATATCAGTCTTTTTCTTGAAAATCCATTTGCAATCGATCGGTCTCACACCGTCGATTGGATCAACCAAGTTCCAAACTTGATTCTCATGCATGGATTCTATTTCGGATTCCATGGCTCCAAGCCATTTCTCAGAGTCGGGTCCCATTGTTGCTTCAGTGTAGGTCACAGGCTCATTATTGTCCAACAATACCATGTCCTGTGGTTCCGTGGTTACGAGTGTCAACTTTTCAGTTGCACGACGTACTCTTGTAGACCTTCGTGGAGCTGGTGTTTCATCAAGTGGTTGTACAACATCTTGTACATCCTGTATAGGATTAGAGGGTGCCGAAACATTTTCAGATATTTCTTGGATTTCTTCAAGATGCACCTTGCTCCCACTAACTCCTTTTGAGAGAAACTCTTTCTCCAAGAAGACACCATTGCGAGCAGTAAACACTTTACCCTCCGTTTTATTATAAAAATAATATCCTTTGGTTTCCCTAGGATATCCCACAAAGAAGCATTTGTCTGATTTGGGAGTAAGTTTGTCTGACGTCAAACGTTTGACATAAGCATCACATCCCCAAACTTTGAGGAAAGACAATCCAGGACGTTTCCCGGTCCACATCTCATATGGTGTCTTCTCAACAGACTTAGTTGGGACTCTGTTTAGTGTAAACGCAGCAGTTTCAAGAGCATAACCCCAAAAGGATAGTGGAAGATCAGTCTGACTCATCATCGACCTAACCATGTCTAACAAGGTTCGGTTCCTCCGCTCGGACACCCCATTCCATTGGGGCGTTCCTGGTGGAGTCAACTGTGGAACAATTCCACATTGTTTTAAATGATCATAAAATTCATGGCTCAAATATTCACCCCCACGATCAGATCGTAGAAGTTTAATTGTCTTGCCCAACTGATTTTGTACTTCATTCTGAAATTCTTTGAACTTTTCAAAAGATTCAGACTTGTGCCTCATTAGATAGACATATCCATATATACTAAAGTCATCGGTAAAAGTAATGAAATACTGAAAACCACCTCTAGCTACCGAACTCATTGGTCCACATACATCAGTATGTATAAGTCCCAACAAGTCAGTTGCCCTCTCACTTTGACCAGTGAAGGGTGCTTTGGTCATCTTCCCAAGCAAACAAGACTCGCATGTGTCAAGTGATTCAAAATCAAATGAACTTAACAAACCATCTTTATGGAGTTTCTCAATGCGTTTCTCATTTATATGACCTAAGCGACAATGCCAAATAAAAGTGGGATTTAGATCATTTCGTCGAGCCCTTTTTGTACTAATGTTATAGACTGTTTTATCCTCAAGATCAAGAACATATAATCCATTCACTAATGGACATTGAGCATAGAAAATATTATTATAATAAATAGAACAACATTTGTTCTTTATTATAATCTCATAACCATTAACTTCTTCCAAACATGAAGAAGATATAATGTTCTTGCTCAAAGAAGGAATGCTATAACAATTATTTAATTCCAAAACTAATCCTGAGGGTAATGACAAGTGATAAGTTCCGACAGCTATGACAGCAACCTTTGCTCCATTGCCGACCCGAACATCCAACTCGCCTCTTGCAAATCTTCTAGTCTCACTTAGACCCTGCAACGATTTGCAAGTGTGAATCATTGATCCGGTATCAAATACCCATGATTCACTAGAAGATGTAGCAATATTGATTTCTATAACATTTATACCTGAAGTGGAAGTCTCACTCCCTTTCTTCTTCTTATCCTCCAAGTACTTCTTGCAATTCCTAGACCAATGCCCCTTAGCATGACAGTGGAAGCATTCATCATTAGGAGAAGGGCCTGATTTTCCCTTTGGCTTTGAGCTTGAAGACTCATTGGGAACCTTTCCCTTGCCTTTAGGATGCATCACACGCTTCCTCTTTTTATTCTCCTTTTGAACCATCATCACATGAGTGGTGTTTTTCTTAATGCTTTCCTCGGCTGTTTTAAGCATCCCATGCAATTCAGCCAACGTTTTCTCCATGCCATTCATTTGATAATTCAATATAAATGGCTCATAGCTCGGTGGGAGTGACTGGAGAATAACGTCAATAGCCAGGTCATCCTTGAGTTCAGAACCAAGTTTGTCCAAAGTCTCAATGTAACCAATCATCTTGATTACATGGGGACTGACCGGGCTACCTTCTACCAGCTTGCATGAGAACAAGGACTTTGAGATGTTGTACCTCTCAGCCCTTGCTTGGTTCTCAAACATTCCACGTAGTCCCTGAATCATAGAATAAGCATCTGCATGCTCATATTGTTTCTGTAGATCAGGGGACATTGTGGCGAGCATGAGGCAGCTTGCATTAAGCGCATCATCGCAGTGCTTCTCATAAGTCCTGCGAGTTGCGGCATTTGCATCATCGGGGAGGTCATTGGGGTATGGTTGCTCAAGAACATACTCAATTTTCTCTTGCCTGAGAACAATTCTCAGGTTGCGGTACCAATCAATAAAGTTAGCTCCATTGAGCTTTTCTTTCTCAAGCACAGATCGCAAATTGAAACCGGAATTGTTACTAGCAGACATGATCTACAATAGAAAATAAATATGCAAGGTTTTAGCACTATGTTATGTACCAATCTTTTATTAACAGTTTAATAAAAGACACCACCACTATATGAGCATCGTCCTCCCTCTAACGACATATAGTGGTCCAAGATCCATATTCACTAATTCCTAGTGAGCTTTGGCTTCACTGCTAGAAAATTAGTAACATAGGTAAACAACCATTGTTAATCATATCTCTATATGATTCTTGTTTGTTGGGTGACATCCAATGCCCCGGCTCCCAACACTATGCCATAAAGCCCAAAACCGTTTTGATAGCTTTGTTGAGTAAACCAATACTATGCATGTGAATGTCCAACATTCACCCTATTCATTATGATAGATGACGGTATTTTGCTTTGGCAAACCTACCATACAACGATCAAAACAACATAGGTGCAGCTATAGGTAAATGGCATCAAATACTCAACTTTTCCGAGGGAAGCTATTCTATCATGACAAAACATCCACCATATGAAAAGCATGAAAAGAATAGTAAAACATCACAGGCATACGATCATATCATATATGTGAATAGTATGGCCTTTAGGATCATAGTGATCTCCATCACCATGGTTCCATCATGATCTATACCGCCATGTCTCCCTTCTTATGGTGATCACCATCGCCATCATGCTTGAGGTTTCTCAATGAATATAAAAGAAGCTAATACATCTAATAGCTATCAAATAAATTACATGAGAGATCAGGCATCACAGGGCGACACGCAGGTCGTTATACAAATATGTGACAACCTCAACCCGGTTGTGTTAAATTTGCAACACGCAGGCTGCACGAATTTTACACACAGATTATCACATCATATTTAGGCCATACCATTCACATCATTCCCTGCAAAAACAAGTTAAGCGTGGAACGATGTCTATCGCGAAACAACTTAATGATGTCACTATAGCAGACAGCAACGGCGGTCCCGCTAGCCGGTTAGCGGGCGGGGGGTCGAGGGGGGAGCCGCCCCCCGCGGGTTTCAGGGCAGCGCCCTGAACACCAAACGGAATTACATAGATCGCATCTATGAAATCACTATGAAAATCTCATCGAATTGATCAGATCAACCCGAATCTGAGCCATTCAGAATGCCTCAATTTTCATTGTGACTGGTTATCCACGAGAAGATCGCGACACATGACCGTGATCTGTTGGCTCAATCTGCTAGCTATGTACACTATTAGTCCCGATGGTGATTCCAGCCGGTAGGGACAGGTTGCGTACACAGCAGAGAAGGAGCACGAACTAATCCTTTAGTCATATGATGGCAATCTACTCTAACCAATTCCAAACCCCAGAAGCCGAACTATAAAAATTCATCATATGAACTTGTCTGCAGTAGATCGCATCTAAGATCCAGACCAAAAACTACGCAAGTCGGCTCTGATACCACTGTAGGGAAATAGGCGATGCACTACTCTAGCAATTCGACCGTATCACCCAGGAAACATGCGAGTGAGAAGGTCATGGATCGTTACCACTAGACGCGCAGCGCAGCGGATCGTAGATGCGCGCCGTAGCCGATCAGCGCAGCAGTAACAGCAGCGCCTCCACGGAGTCCACACGTACAGGGAGGAACGCCGTGCGTCGGTGTGCTAGCACCGTGCGCGCGGCAGGGGTTTCGGCGGCTGACCTGTGAGGGGCGGCGGCTGGGACTGCTATCTGGTGGAGACATCTGTCCGTAACCCTACCCCTCATATTTATAGGCGCGCTAATGGGCTTTTAGGTCACAGGCCCATTAGTACCCTAATTTCTTATGGATCAAATATCCATCAGGCCTTTATCCGAATTGTTATGATTGCCTCTTGGGCATATCACCAACAAATTCAGCTATGAGTGATCCAAATTCAAAAGCCATTTGGCCATTTGACAATTTGTGCCACAGTTTCAAGTTTAAATTCAAATTTGGGTGAAATTTACAAGTCCTCTTGATATTCATATCCAAGCACCTCCAAATTTCCTCCAAATTGGTCTCCCTCATAATTTGAACCTGAGGAACTCAAATATGCCACCTGATTCTTGAGTTGGCTATTGCAAATACACCTTTTTAAACAACAGTTTTGAATTTCCTTTTTGGAAAGGGCCTTCCTTGCCTTGAAGTAAACCATTTAATTCAAACTGAATTTAAGTCTTCTTTTGTGAAGACCCATCTGAATTTGGGTGGAAAACTTTGGTTTGCTTCTAGCCCATGCTTGATAAACCTTTGTCTTAATCCGAACTTCACAAGTTCAGTTTGACTAAGCCCCTCAACTTTGAGTTTGAAGGTGATCTCAAATAATGCCTTGAACACATGGTATATGGGCTTAAAATCCCTCCCATTTTGGAACTTAAGCTCTTCAATACCTGAGGACTGCAATGGTCATCTCATATATATGCTTTTGGACCATCTGAACATGAATGCTTTGCAAGGGTTCAAAAATGGGGTTTAAACTTCCCTCCCCTCTACTCATAGAGAGTGTGCATATGAGTTAGCTTTTTGGAAGTGAAATTCTTCCCTAGGTTAACATGTGTTCAGTATGAGCTAAAGAACATTTTAGCTCTCCCCACATGTCCATGTTTGAGTTTATCATTTCATGTGACATAACTCAAGTCATTTCCCTTGCCTTAACATGTTTTGAATTCAACATGAACTCAACATGAGCATAATCCATTCCTTTTTAGCTTACCCTCAAATTAGAAAGTTGCCACCATAATTCTCCTCTCCTTCAATGGTGTGAGGTTCCATGTGTGTTCAAAACTTTGGCAGCACTTTGAGGTGAGCATTTGGAGTCTAAAAGGTCTTATTTTTGTTCTTTCTCATACACATGTATGACTACTCATGAGTTTAACTCCACCTTGGTCCAACACATTCAAATGAATGCTTGAACCCGTGTGGTTGCCCTCATGTATACCATCCCATGTAAGAAAGTTTTTGTAAGTCTCATTTTTTATGAACCAGAAACACAATGACGTTCAATCATCCGTTTCTTTGCATTCACGTTTTTGGGACTTTTACATTCCTCCCCCCTTAAAAAGAATCTCGTCCCGAGATTCCAAAAGAAGAACGAGACAGGAGAGGTAATGCCATGTGGTATGATGATAAAAATTCCGGATAGATCATGAGGAGGTAATCTTTGCTTGCCACGTTGTTTCTTCCGTGGTAAGATTACTCCACACCACCTGGTACAACCTTAATATCCGATTCCAGGTGTTCCGGATTCTTTTCATCGATAGTCTGAACCGGTCGCTTGGTGTAGGTACGATCCGGCTTCAACTAGTCAATTTCTTCGGTGTGGACAGCGATGGTAGCTGTAAAGTACTTCAGTAGCTGTGACATCTGAAATATGTCCCGAACGGCAGCAAGGCTTGCCGGTAGTTCCAGCCGGTAAGTTACGGTTCCACACACCTCCGTGATAGCAAGTGGATCTAAGGCTCGGGAAGCAAAATCCCCCCTTTACATCGGACCGGTGAATTCATTTCAGCGGAGACACGCAAAGACAACGTGTTCTCCACCGTCGAAATGCAACGGTCAATGCCTTTGACCCTCGTGACTTTTCTTTCGGGATTGAACAGCCTCCAAGTTCGCTTCTACCGCTCGAACTCGGACATTGTCTTTGTTGACTAACCAACCCCGATCAGTACTCTTCTGCCATACTCACACCACTTCAGTGGTGTGCGACATTTCCGGCAGTATAGAGCTTCATATTACGAGGTATAACTATATGGTCTCTAAACCATAGTATACCTTCATTGCCCTTTATAGTGACGGCATTGAGTGAACGAAAATCAACACTTAATCTTAGTGTCTCCTCGTTCTTCTTAACGAACAGCGCAGAGCAACTCCCAGGTGATAAGCTTGGTTGTGTAAAACCGTTGCTCATAAGTGCACTTAGTTGCTCCTTCAACTCCGCTAGTTCATTGGGTGCCATCTTATACAGCCTTCGTGAAATCGGTGTTGTTTCCGGCGTCAGTTCAATTCTGAACTTGACGTCTCGTTACCCGACATTGCCCGGTAACTCATCGGAACACATTGGATATTCACGTCCCACCGGACTATCCTCGAGTTTAATCACTTCCGTGGGATAGTCCTAACCAGTTCTCTTTTCTGTACAGAATGGACTCTTCTGTCCTCATCCATATTCTTGATCCATTAAACAGCATATTCATAACTCACGTTGAATACCAAAGTTAAAGTTAACTTCCGTATCTTCCCGACGAGTATTCATACGCCTTCAGTTCATCTCTGGATCAAAAGTTATGATTTCTCAAATTTGACAGAATTTCTGGATAAAATTTGCCAGCATCTCCTTTGTATGTGGCTACTTTATCACAGTTGTATATGAAATACAATAAGAATCTGCACAAACTCTGAACTACAACAATGTTGCAAATTTCATAACCTTTCCCACGGTGTATTATAGGCTCCTTAAGGATTTTTCTACAGGAAGTTATGGCTTAAAAACAGAAAGGTCCAGAGAGGTTTTCGCTACTGTCCTGGTTTTGAACAGTTTGCCTTCAACTGGACTTTTCACCAACTTAACGTGTGATTTTACTCTGGAGGTCTACAAAGAAGTTGTAGAGTACTTGAAAACTTTCCAGAACTGTATCATACACCTTAATTGGTTAAAGCTATTCAGAGTTATGCTCTGTTAAAGTCCAGCAAGAATTCCTGCCAGAAACAGAGCACTCTGTTTTTGAAAACTTTGACACCTAGTTATACTCTCATTTGAATCTTAGCTCAAAATAAGAGTTCAGTAACTAATATTTGTTTCAAACTTCCATTTTTAATTGAAAGTTAGCTCATGAATCATTTCTTAGTAGGGAAGAGGTTATTAAGTGTAGTACGGTGTTGATGCACCGTAAGAAACATGTCGGTACTACGTTGCCTCCCCAAAAGAAAAATCCTAACCGGATTACACCGGCATATATGTATGAGCAGTGGCACTAAAACGGTCTCTCGCACACGTTTACTACACGGGATACGTACGTGGTTAGTACCTGCAGAAGAACACTCAATAGTGGTGCACTCAAGGGTTGTTTCATCTCAGGCAGTTCCATATTTGAAAGTAAATACAAACATCAGTATCATTGTCATACGGCCGTCCTTGAGTTAAGTCACGTCTCAAGGTACGTGATCGTGTTTCAACACCACACGACGGGGAACCCGAGTATGTCATGAAGGGGTCGTCACGGTTAGGAATGTTATCAACCCAACGGATACCACCTACTGCCCTGCAGGACACGCCGATGGCAAGCGCTGCGTATGTCCTCCTAGGCTACTTCCAGAAGAACACACTATCGCGTTACTGACCACACGATGGGGTCTCCACTTACTTGCCTAATGCACGCTAGGGATCAGCGTTTTATATGAACTCAGGAACATGAAGAGTCCAAGAGTTTCATATTAACATCTCACACCAAGCTGTGAGATCTAACCCTGAACCACTTTCCTCGTCAGGGGAGCTAACCGAAATTGATCCGCTTTCGGTGGCGTTCCTTACCATTCTTACCTGAGCGTAGGTGCGTCGTTACATAATGAAAGTTCAGAATTAAAACACATATGTTAGTCTTGCCACTTTAAGTAACTACACTACTATAGTTCTTATGTGGGCCTAATATCGTTTCCTCACCGTATCCTAAGTTTTGTCGTAATATGATCCTTACTCCGTGTGCTATTACCAATGCGGCTCTGATACCACGCTGAGGGGGCCCGACCCCGATCACGGGGTCGTGCCGCCTCGCCCGAGGATCGCATTGGGTGGTGCCGTGTTATGCGGCACCCAACTGCACACATATAAGGAGCAATGTATTACATAAATCTAAGTGGAAGCTTACAATTGTTCTTCGTAAATAATTTACATAAAATAGCTACAGCGGAAGTCTATAAACAGCTCACGTTGATTATCTAAGAAGTACTCGAGAAGGGGTCCAGCCCGTGGACTCCTCTCGCTAGCAACATGAAGACACGGCAGCGGCTAGGTTCTCCAAGTGTGACATGACTCGGAAGTTTCCGAGTCTCACCGGACAACCTTCTTTATAGCGTCGATGCTTACCTGCAAAACCACTTATATAGCAAGAGTGAGCACAAAGGCTCAGCAAGACTTAACCGTCTCTCCTAAGACATGAAACTCTACATGAAAGTAACCTAAGACTTAAGCCTGTCATTTGCAAAAAGACTCGCCTACAAGTTCATCCTTAACTTTCAGATTTTAGCCATATTAGTAGTGACCTTGCGCCCAGCAACATTGGAACTCCACAATCAAACAAGAAACACTTCATTCCAATGTTACCTGTCCCAAGGTGAAAAATAACTTTAGTTTGCTCTATCTCTACTTCAAACATGGTTTTCATGCAATTTATAATTAGCATAACAGCATTTAAAACTTTTGCAAACTATTACCACACAACTTGGTTACTACGTCACAGCGCAGTGAGCAAGCGGTACTCATAACCGCGAGGGACGGTGATTCGAATCAAACACTACCCGGATAACTCGACACATACGCCCGCCTCTGAAGACCCAACTCTGGCGTCCTTCATTACGTCGTATGTGGCAACCTTTCTCAGTCCACTAAACTGTAGAACCGGTCGCGCCGTCTCGGGCTCATAGGTCTAACGAGACGATGTGGTATGCCTCTACAATCTAGTGAACCTGGTACATTGTTTTCCTGGTTCCCATATATCAGTAAGCATCCGGTACACAACTCAATACTTGCTCCCAGGGCCGCATACGCTTCGGTCCTTGACCGACACGGGCAGAGCTACTCGACCAAGACCTCATCTTGTCGCTACCTAACTCTTCTGCCCGGTCTCATCTTTAGAAACGTAAACTTTAGTTTTCCTCTCTTTCCACACCTCACTTACGTGATCCTGAAACAAAGCTCGCGAGTAGATTCCAACTACTCGTCTTCTACCGGATGTCCTAGCCTATTTAGCACGGCCTTATTCTACGAAGATGACCCAATTCTACCCTTGACCTCAGGGTTCATGTTTGGTTATGCAAGTGGAGTATCAAACTTCCTTGACCTAATGCACATACAAACTTTGGCCAATAGTAGTAAACAAACGAAAACTTGAAAAACAACTTAAGTGCAAACCGGGGCTTGCCTTGGTTTTGCAGGTGACTAAAGTCAGATGATTATGGAGTTAATTTCTGTTGATTTGCAGCTCAATGTCTGCCCTTCTTGTTCCTTAATCCAAGTTCACCTTCTCCTTCTTCACTTTCCACGTTTAATCACTACACATTAGGAACATGCACATATGTTTAATTGAAAAACTTTTGCTAACAAGTTCTAAAGACAAGTTTAAAACTTGAACTCTGTTTAAGAATTTAAAATGACACTGGGGGTGGTGGTTTGGGTGTGTGTCTAAGCACTATCATCAAGTGATGAGTGGGGTTTCATCACTTGGGTGGGGATCAACTAATGAGGTTGAACAGGACATAATGATCCAGGGCTCCAATGGAGCTGGAAATTTTCTTGTGAGTTCCTTGTCACAAGAAAGTCCTCTGGACCAAAATTTAGAATATTTCACTAAGTAGATCACCCAGAACAATTCCCTAAGCAGTTAGGCATAAAGGAATTAATTCTGATTAAACTTGCACTTTCATGCAAATCCAAGTGAACTACAATTTCATACATAGCTCAGGGAGTATGCCTGAACTTTCCTAGGATTTCTGGAGCTAAGGAATGGCCAGAACTGAATTTCCAAGTTTTGGAAATTTCCTGAAAATGTTTCTGTATTCATTTGAATACAGAAACTTGAAATTAGAATTACCCTAAATAATTCAACTCCTAATGAGCTGAAACTTTTACAGGAGTCTCCTAATATCCTAAAGAACATTCTGGCAAAATCTGGGGATTTTTGGATGAACCAAACTCCCTCAAAAATTCTTTTGCTAAAAAGCTTTAAAGAATTTTCCAGAATTTGCTCTCGCTTTTCATGCAAATTGGGTGGCATATTTGGATAGAGTTTTACCTCCTGAATCCAACCTAATTTGAATCACTAAATTAGGAGCTTCCTAGCAGAAGTTATGAGGTTCTAAAGTTTGAACTAAATCTGGAATTCAAATTAATTCGGGAAATATTCAAACTCTGACGGTGGGTCCACCCTACACGTGTCGGTTGCCGGAGCTAAGCCACACGGGGCCACAGACTACTTCCCGCGCTGTCGCAAAGGATCCCGGGGCCACAGCTGATCGGGGATTTGATTTTTCCGCCACTGACACGTGGGACCCGCCGGTCCTTCTTCCTCCTCGGCCCGTCCCCTTTCCCGCGCCGCCCCCTTGCCGGCAACTCGTCGGGGCTCGCCGGAGTCGGCTTCCCGGCCGTCTCCCAGCTCGGTACTTGCCGCCTGGGGGTTTTCAGGGACGAGCAATCCACTGGTGCGTTGATCTCGGGCTGCTGGTGACCGGAAACCCGTCGGCGCCGTGCGCACCCTTCGGTACAGCTTCGGCGCCGTGGCCCGAGCACCCTAGCCCGCCAAAAGTTCGGCGGATTCGCCCTAAAGCATCAGTGGAGATCAGGCAAGCTCGGCACGGCCTTAAACTGGCTTGGAAATGGCGGCAACCCGGTTGTCACCGTGCGCCCGCGCATTCCCGCCATGGCCGCCGATCGGAAAGCCCAAAATTTACCGCAGACATGGGGTTTCTAGCTAGGGTTTTGAAGGGGATCGGACCGCCGTTAAGCCTAGACCCTTTGGGCACGAGTTGGTGACCTCTACGTGCAAATTGAGCGCGAATTTGGGAAATACTTACCAGAGGGTCCGAGGTCGTGCTCCGGAAGAAAAACTTCAAATTCTGTCACTGAGGATCACCGTTTGAGCTGAGCTCCAGGGAGAAGCACCGCGGTGGTACGGCACACCTCTGAGCGTTGCTGCTTGAGCGCGAAACCCACAGTGGTGAGCTGCCCACGAGAGCCCGATGTCGGTCTTGTCTCAAGTCGCCGCGGAGGAGCTGCTCCTCGGCTAGGAGACCCGTAACTCGGGCTGTTCTTGTGCTGAGAGCGAGGAGGACCAACGTGCCCTGGTGTGTGGCAGCCCGGAGTGGAGGCGAGCGTGAAGTCGCACTGGTTCCCGGCTGTTTCTCAGAGGCGGCAGCGAACTGCCGATTTCTGTTCTCGCGCGAGGGGAAAACACGAACTGTGGTTCGGCCACTGGAAGGGATCACGTCGAAGGTTAAGGGAGCCACGAGCAGCTCTCCAGCACGGCCGATCCCGTTAGGCGGTGGCTCGGCGGTAGCTTCGGTGGCGCCCTGTGAACGACGTGCTCGAGTTCGTGTCTGAATCGAGCCAAAACTGTAAGGGCCTCAGTTTTTGACACTCATTTGCAGTGTTCATCACCACACCACACACCTCATTTGAGGAAAAATGATGAACACAAATAAAGAGCAAGTAACAATTATCAACATGCTCATTAGGGAACAAACTCACACATTACAAAAGTGGTACTTCCCACATGTGATATAGATGGGCTGGACATATGAAAACTCCTACACTTTGCCAAGGATGTCCATGCCAAGTTTCACCCAAATTCAAAACATTTTTGAGGTCATCTTGGGTGTAGATAGGAAAGGGGCAGTTTGAAAACATATTCAAATTCAAACTGTTTTCACCCACTGAATTTAAAAGTGGAAGGCATATTCTTGCTCAGCACATTTTTGTGAGCTCACACACCAATTTTCACTCCATTTGGAGTTGATCTTGACATGAGCTAAGGGGGAGAAATTCAAACTTTATTTGAATTTCAAACTGCACTTGTGCTGAAATTCATTCAAACCAAACCTCATTTGAACTTTGATCAATTCAAATGGCTCTTGGGTGAATAATTTGAGTTGCCAAGGGTAGAATAGGGTTCACTGTTTACCACAGCTGTTAGGAATAAATTTCAGAGGTTAAAAGAGGAGTGGGACCCACATGTCAGCCTCAGCCTCAAAGCAAACCGACTGAACCACAGTTCAGTCGGTTCCCGGCTGTTGTGCGCGCGCGCCACCGAAGGGGGCAGCCGGCGCCAGCTCCTGCTGCGTGCCCCAAGCCGGAGACCGGCCGACCGGCCTATTTATTCCCTCCCCGGCGTGCTTCAGTCGCCATTCCCCGAGCTGCCGACGTGCACGATCCATTTCTCCACTGCCATCACCGGCGCTCGAGTTCCTGCTGGATCGAGCTGATCGCAGCTTCCTCTTTCCACTCCAGGGTCCCAGCCAGGTACTAGCGACCATCCTCCATCCTTCCCATTGATAGAAATCGATTGAAACCGAGTGATATCGGCTGTGCCGAAAGATCAAACTCGGAACTGGAAACCGCCGCACCTCGGGCTCTCGTGGACAGCCCAACCTGGGCGTTGTCACGCCCGAGCCAAGGCACCCTTGGACGCGCAAGTGATCGGTGCTGCTCATCCCCGAGCCACAGCTCGAGTGGTTGCTCACCGGCGGCGAATTTCCACTTTTCCCCTTTCTGTGTGCAGAACGACCCTCGGGTACGATTCTGTTTAATTCGTGCTCTAGAAAGGATTAGAGGGCCTCAGGCCACTCCCACACGAACTAGACACGGTGACGCACAAGTTGCCTTCACAACTCTGGGCCGGAGAACTTCTGTGCCCGGCGTAATTCAAGGTCTACTAATGGCGGAACGCACGGGGGGTATCGGGCGCACGGTGAGGACCTATTTCGGGCCTTCCCCGAGCTGCCCCGAGTTCATGTCGACCTTCTCTGAGGTCCACTGATGCTCCCCGACCGGTTTCCCAAGTAGCTGAGGCACTAGGAGCATCAGCCGACATGGCCGAAGTCGTTCCGATATGGCGGCTCGTCGCCGACCATGCTCCGGCCGTTGTCATGAGCAGCTGACCCTCGGATCATGTTCCCCAAGTAAAAGTAGGCAGGGGCGGCCAGAATCAAGAAGTTTGAAGCTGTACAGCAGCCGGCGGCGAGCTCTCCGGCGAGGTCCCTCGGCGGCGGAGCGCGGGTGTCGCGAGGTTGAAGAAGGGGGTGGACCCCAGCTGTCAGCGGCCGATATTTTGAATCGGGATCCGGCTGCGGCCGGGATCGGGTGTGCTGGCGCGCAAAAGCCTTGTGGGCCGCGGTGTGCTGTCGCTTCGGCGTGCGACGCGTGTCTCCTGGGCCCACGCGCGAGTTTAAACTTTTCCCCGATTTTCAGATTTCCTTCAAACTTCAAATCCTTATAACTTTGGCTAGAAAGCTCCAAATTGAGTGAACCAAATTTTGCTGGATTCAGCTCTTTGAGTACTTTCCAGAAAATCAAGTGTCACTTCATGAAATTCCTTAATTCTCCAGAATTAATTCCTTAAAGTTTAAACTGTTAGGAATTTTAACTGGAGAATCATTTGGAGGAAAATCCTGAAATTTTGCTGAGATGTTCACCAAAATATCCTTGAACTACCATAAAAATTTCAGATCCATTTGAGCTCATTTAGTCCACCTAATGGTGTGATTAGTAAAACTGTTCCAGAGAAAATAGAAAATGTTCAGAAACATTTTCAGAATTTTCTCTGAAATTGTTTAGCTCATATCTTTAGTTAGAGACTTCCAAATTAAGTGAGACCAATTCCATTAGAACCCTCTGAAAATCTAGTTTTCAGAAAGTCATAGTTTGTTTCATGAAAATACCTAGAACACCCTAAAAGCCTTTAATTAAGGTCAAGGACATAATTATTTGTGGAGGGCTCAAATGAGCTTTGCTGCAACTAAAACTTGACCAAGTCTCTGTTTAGGTTGTAACCAAGCCACAGTAAAAGTTTCACAGTCATTAGGTCTATCTAGTAAAGGTTATAGACTTCACAACTTCAAAGTTAATACAAAAGCATTTAATTAATACATACATTGTTCTTATCATGTAGTCGCTAAGGTCGAGGAGGAACCCGAAGTCCTAGACTTCGTTACTCCGGAGGAACAGCTAGCCTACGACCAAGAGCAGCAAGGCAAGCCCCGGTTTGCATTAACCATTTTATAAATTTTTATTGTTTTGAGCACATACTTGTTTTCTTTATGTTGTGCATTAGAGTCTTGTTTGGAAATCCAACTGCATAGCCAAGAAAACCACGGGTTGGGTTTAGGATTGAAAACCCCGTTAGCCACTGCATTGCTAGGATAGAGTAGGATTCGGTACAAGTCGAGTAGTTGGAAATACTCGCGAGAATAGGCTAGAGGCACATTGCTCGGGTAGAGATAGCACATGATACACATGGCAAGAAAATGAGACCGAGCGGAGAGTAAGGGCAGCAGGACTTTGGGGCCTGTGTGCTGTAGCTCCGCTTGTGTCGATTGAGGATCGAGCCGTGTGCGGGCCTGTTGAACAAGCTAGAACAGTACCGAAGACCTACCGGCTATATGGGAACCGGGAAACTGATGTAACTCGGGTAGCTGGGTATTGAGGCATTGCCCGTCGTTCAGAGGGTAGGTTGAGAGCTCGAGGTGTAAATCAGCTGGCGGCACAGAGATGCGCGTGCAGGGACCTCTTGCTCGGGACGATGGGACCGGTTCAATATTTGGCTAACGGGTGAAAGGTAGTCGCGTACGGCGTCCGTGATGGTTGTTGTAGGCAACATCGAGTACGGGCGTACGTGACGGGTTGTTCGGGTAACCCTGCAGGTGTAAATCGATTATAATCGCCGTCCCTCGCGGTCAGTGAGTACCACTTGTTCACTGTACCGTGACGTAGAAAGAACAGGCTAGTTACATGTTAAAATGTTGCTGATTGAAAGTTGGATATTGATTGTTAATGATATGTTGTAGCTTAGTGCTAACTAAAGTTCTTTTCAACTTTGGGCAAAGTACATGAGAGAAATGCGTTTCTTGTTTGATTGCGGCTCTCTCATGTGCCTTAGCGTAAAGTTCTCCACAACCTGCTGCTAAAACTTGAAAGTAAGGTTCTACTAATTAGGCGAGTCCTTGCAAATGATTTTTACCTCATGCAACCCATCACCCTCATGTAGAAGTTTCATGTTTAGGTGAGACGGGTCAGACTTGCTGAGCCTTCGTGCTCACTGCTTGTGTTTGAAGCTTTTGCAGGGTTCTATGAGGAAGGGACTCCCGAAGAGGAGACGGAACCCCAGGAGGGGAACCCCGTCGAGTGGGAGTCGTGCACGCCGCAGAGTTAGTGTGCGAGTGTGCTAGCAAGGACACGTTCGAGGGCTGAACGTGCACTTGATGCTTAGTCTACGCCCGCGAGTGTGGACTAAACTTATTTTGATGTAAACATATTAATAAACTTGTTTATGTAATAAAGCTTCCGCTTCCGCTTTGTACCTTTGACGTGTGCTATACGGTGTTGTGCAACGCAGCACCCCTCAGCGTGATCCTGGCTCGACAGGACCAGTGGGGTCGTGTCAGCGTGGTATCAGAGCTCGCTTGAGGTTTAACACAGTACAAAGGTCTTCTTTTTCAAAAATCCAGTGAGGAACGAGTTAGTAGCCCGTATAAGGATGTTATTAGTATATAGAAAGTGGCTTATTAACTTATTTGTTATGTCGGAAAATCGTGCATCTCGGGACGTTCATGTCTTGGGGGGTGCACGTAAGCGCTGTCCACCAGTGCGCACAAGCTGAAGGGTGGAGCCCCACGGGTGGCAGGTAACCCGACCCGCTTTGATATCCTCTACGACTCTTCATGTCGTTTGGGGTATTCGAGCAACGTCTGTCCCTGGCGTGCGTGGTGCAACATGGGAGACCCCGTCACGTGGTCTGAAACGTGAACACGTAACTCAAGGCGTGTTTGGCTTGAGAACATCCGGGCGAGTGATGACGGCCGGGTGTACAAACTGTATGGATTCCGGGCTCGGTGTGCAGCCGAGTCTGATGATTGTTTGAGTTTCTGCAGGTAGCCTTACCACGAAACGGTAGACGTGTAGCATCCGTGTGCGAGTGACGAGTAGTGCCACTGAACTAACGAAGCCGGCTAAATCCGGTATAGGTTCTTCCTTTGTGAGGACGTAGTACCGACATAATCTGGTGACGCCTCGACGTCACACCCAACTAAATGAACAACTTCATTTAAAAACTTGAAGGTTTTGATCCAAAGTAGTAAAACTTGATGTAACTCCTTCCCTTGAACAGGATATTCAAAGTTAATAAATTTTCAACTTATAGGATGTTAAGGACAGAGCACTCTGTTTTCAGCTAAATCAAGGCTGAAGTTAATCAGAGGTTAGAGGTTGAGTTCTTTCGAGGTTGGGGTCGTATGATACATTTCTGGAAAGCTTTGGAGGAGCTTTACAACTTTTCTGTTGAGTTCCAGAGGTGTTTCATCCCTTAACCACTCGAAAAATGCAGTAGAGTTGAAACTGTCCAGAAAACAGGACGGAGCAAAGACTCTCTGTAGACTCTCTGTAAATTAAGCATAACTTCCTGCATAAAAAATCCAAAAATAGAAAATGAGGTGGTTCTGGGAAGCTTATGAGATGGGTTACAACTTTGTAACAGAAAGTTTTGTCAGATTAGGAACAGAATTAACTGGAATTCTTGGATCAAATCAGTACCTAAGGCAGGGAGGTGCTGTCCAATTGTTCCCAGAAATTCTGTTAACTTTGACATCTCATAACTTTTGAACCAGAGCAGATCTTAGGCCAACCAAATACTTTCTGGAAAGCTATTGAAGTTAACTTTAACTTTGATGTTGAGCTCCAGGACTGGTTTTGCTTTTAACCTGGCCTAAATCAGATTGATATGGAAACTGGTCAGGGCTGTCATGGGAACAGCAGATCAGCAGTCAAATTTGTTTAAAAATTTGAACTATGTTTCCAAGTGTTAAGGGTTCAATGACATATCTTATGTTATAACTCAATGGTTTACTGTTTAAATAAATATTTGACATTTCTCAAATATATTTTTACAGATGGCAGCAGATAAACGGTTGGAGAACGGGTGGGTAGTTTCCCACTGCTCTGACCGTAGCGGCTACCCGGGAGCATTGTGGCTAATGCTCCAATATTTCGGGTACAACCAGATGCCGCAATACTTCGCCAAGGAAGAAGGCGAAGAGGGGAACAAGACGTGGACGATCCATGTCGAGGTTCCTGCAGGGCCTACGCCACCCGGTTGGGTGCCATTCACCGTCACGGTGAGAGGAAGACAACCGGAAGGGATGTGGCAAGTGGCAGCCCGTGACACTATGTCACGTTTCTGCCAACTACACGTACAGGCTATGGAGGGAACTCCATACGCACTCATTCCGGTGGAGGGACGAGCTCAGCATGTGTGGGAAGAGAGGTACCTAGAGGCAACGAACCCGAGTTGCCCAAGGTACAACCCCGCGGAGACAAATCTCAGCCTCCAAATGAGGGCGGGAAACGCTGTGATGGACAGCCAAGCTGTTCATACGGAGCATCTCGCCACCAAGCTCAAGGAGAGCACAAGCCGTGGAGATCATTTTGAGAGTGCTCACAGTGCACTCCGCAATGTGCTCCTTCCGACGATCAAGCGACTGAATGAACAACACAATCAGTTGCGTCGTCTGAAGAAGGCAAAGAAGAAGAGCCGTGTTGACATTGCGGCGTTGCAAGAGCTGGTGCAGACCCTAACCCAGCAGAATGAGGACCTTGCTCAAGAGCGGGACGACGCTATTGAGGAAGGACAAGGCTGGGAAGAGGACTACAACCAGGCTATGGACGAGGTGCATGCATTGCAGGACCTCGTGCCCCCGGTATTGGGCGTACCGGTAGTCTTGGGTCTTCCAGCCATGGGAGAACCTGGAATGGGAGAAGAGGTGGTAGACCCCGAGCCACCAGCAGAGGTACCGGAGGAGGACGACCCACAGGAGGTCGAGTTCTACTCCGAGTAGGGGGTTACGGTTGCCAAGTAGGGCAGCTAGGGTAGCGTAACCCAACTTTTGTAATCGGTGACATGTCGTGTAGACAGTAGCGTATGTATAGGTAGTGACGACATGAGCACGACTTCTCGGAGATCCGAGAATAATGTATCTTGTATAAAGTTTATGCTTTATCAATATATGTGAATGTTGTGCAAGTTAATCATGCGTCGCTTCAATACTTACTCCTGTTTATGGAATTTTGAGTAAGACATGTGCTAATTGCTGCTGTGTTGAATTTCAGAATGACGCGTACTCGTGCCAACCCCGATGTTGGAGGTACTAGCCAAGGGGGAGAGACCTCCCAACCACCTCCCGAGGACTCCTCGGGACAGCAGCAGCAACAGCAACAGCAAACACCGCCACCGCCACTGCCAACGGTTACATTGGCCGACATTGTCGCGGCAATGGCGGGTTCACATCAGCAGCATACAGAGCTGCTGCAAACGTTAATTGCGAATACGTCTCGCCCAGAGAGACGTCAAGATCGTGAGGAGCGCCAACAGAGCTCCTACTCTGACTTCCTGGCGACTCATCCCCCTGTATTCTCAAGGGCGGATGAACCACTTGACGCGGACAACTGGCTCCGCGCCATAGAGATGAAGTTCGGGCTGCTCCAAATCAGCGAGCAGCGCAAGACTCAGTTCGCGGTCCAGCAGCTCCAAGGATCCGCGAGCGCGTGGTGGGCCAACTTTTGTGCTTCACAACCCACCGACCGAGTGATGACCTGGGCGGAGTTCCGGACGGCCTTCCGGGCCTATCATATACCGCCCGGTTTGATGAAGAGGAAGACGCAGGAATTCCTACACCTGCAACAAGGGAGCCGGAACGCGCTGGAGTACTCCAGAGCGTTCAACGATCTCGCACTCTACGCGTCGTATCACGCAGATACGGACGAGAAACGGCGGGACCACTTTTACCAGGGGCTTAACCCGCTCCTGAAGGACAAGCTGGCGATGTTCAATCGCGGCAGCCTCAACGACATAATTGATGCTGCGATTGTTCAGGAAGACTCCGGCAAGGAGTTGGCGGCGGCAGAGCGAAAGCGAAGCGCGCCGCAGAGCAGCGGAGAAGGAGGCGGTCCTTCTCAGAAGTTTCGGATGGTGAATCGCCCACCATCAGGTCCGCGCTGGCAGCCACCACAGCGGTCGATGCCGTTCCGCGGTCGGCCGTATTCTTCACCGGCATTCCGGCCGGCACTGCCAGCACCACCGCAACAACAACAGCAGCAGCGGGCGATGCCGCGTGCGTTTGCACCTCCGCAACGCATGCCGGGCTTTCGTCCACCAAGTACTCCACCAGCAGCGGCCACATGTTACAAGTGTGGTCGTCCAGGACACTTCGCGAGCAGTTGCCCGGAGAGGCAAGGCGGCGGAGTGGTACCACAGTTTCCGGGGAGGAATCAACCCCGGAACCCTACTAATGCGCGGCGGGCAAACCCTAGGCCCGGCACTGTCCACCAGCTTGCCATTGAGGACGTGCCGGAGGGCGAGCCAATCCTTGCGGGTATGTTCCAACTCCACCAGCATCCCGCTATAGTACTATTTGATTCAGGCGCCACGCATAATTTTATTAGCCAAGCTTTCATTGCTAAACACAGCTTGCCAATACTACCCACCGATAGTCCATATTTAATTTGTTCACCGGGTGGGAAGATTTCAGCAAGCGTAATGGTCTCCAAAGCACCATTATGCTTAGCGGGTAGAGTGTACCCCACGTCTCTCATTATCTTAGAGGGACAGAAGGTCGATGTCATCCTAGGGATGTCGTGGTTAAACCGCCACGGCGCTGTTTTAGACACCGTCCTCCGAGTCGTGCACTTAAACTCAGGAGTGCACGGTTCTCACTCATTATTTCTGGACAGTCCAGAAATAAAACTTCCAAGTGTCTATCAAGCCACAACCATCAGATTGGAAGACATTCCAGTGGTCCGAGAATTCCCTGATGTATTCCCGGATGATTTGCCGGGGATGCCACCCGATAGAGAGGTGGAGTTCAAGATTGAACTTGCACCGGGAACCATGCCAATATCCCGAAGGCCGTACAAGATGGCGCCCAAGGAGTTGGCTGAACTGAAGACTCAGCTCACGGACCTTCTGGAGAAGGGTTTTATTAGGCCGAGCTCCTCGCCATGGGGCTGTTCGGCATTATTTGTCAAAAAGAAGGATGAAACGTTGCGGCTTTGCGTGGACTACCGTCCATTAAATGCCGTAACCATCAAGAACAAGTACCCGTTGCCACGGATCGACATGTTGTTTGATCAGTTGGTCGAAGCAAAGGTCTTTTCCAAGATGGATTTAAGATCCGGGTACCATCAGATTAAGATCAGGGCTGAGGACATTCCAAAGACAGCTTTTTCGACAAGGTACGGACTTTATGAGTACCTGGTCATGTCCTTTGGCCTCACCAATGCTCCAGCTCACTTCATGTACTTAATGAACTCGGTGTTCATGCCGGAGCTGGACAAGTTTGTCGTGGTCTTCATCGACGACATCCTGGTATATTCCAAGTCGGAGGAAGATCACAAGAAACATCTGCGTATAGTCTTGCAACGGCTGCGGGATCACAAGTTATACGCAAAGTTCAGCAAATGCGAGTTTTGGATATCGCAAGTGCCTTTCCTCGGGCATATCATCTCAGCGGAGGGTATCGCTGTGGACCCGAGCAAAATCACGCAAGTGCTGAATTGGAAATCCCCGAGAACTGTTCATGAGGTACGGAGTTTCCTCGGACTCGCGGGATATTATCGGAGGTTCATTCCGAACTTCTCGAAGATTGCCAAGCCAATGACAGAGCTGCTGAAGAAGGCTACCAAATATGTTTGGAGTCCAGCATGTGAAGCAGCATTCAAGGCTTTAGTCAAGCACCTGACATCAGCACCGGTTTTGGCGCAGCCAGACACAACAAAACCGTTCGATGTGTACTGCGATGCATCCGGCATTGGGCTCGGATGTGTGTTGATGCAAGACCGAAGGGTGGTCGCGTATGGGTCACGGCAGCTTAGGAATCATGAGCAAAATTATCCAACTCACGACTTGGAGCTCGCTGCCGTGGTACTTGCACTGAAAATGTGGAGGCACTACCTACTCGGTAACCTCGTACATTTATATACCGACCACAAAAGCCTCAAGTACATATTCACTCAGAAGGAGCTGAACATGAGGCAACGAAGATGGTTAGAACTGATAAAGGATTACGAGATAGAGATCCATTATCATCCGGGCAAGGCAAACGTTGTGGCAGACGCGCTAAGCCGCAAGTCACACGTCAATAATCTGACCATCACACCGTTGGGAGAGAGCGAACCACCACTCCATGTGATTCCACACGGAGCTCTCTACAACCTAGCTTTGATCCCCACCATCCGTGAAGAGATAGCGGCAGCCCAGAAGAATGACAAGGGCATGTCACATTTACGGAGACGTGTAGACAGTGGGGAGTTGAAATGTTTCCGGAAGGACGGAGACGGCGTCCTATGGTTCAAGGACCGGATCGTCGTACCCCGAAACCCGGAGTTACGGAAGAAAATCTTTGATGAGGCTCACTTATCAAAGTTTTCTATTCACCCCGGCAGCAACAAGATGTATCAAGAACTCAGAAGCAAGTTTTGGTGGACACGGATGAAGCGAGAGACTGCAAAATACGTGTCCGAGTGTGATACATGTCGACGGGTGAAGGCAGACCACATGCGGAAACCGGGACTGCTGCAACCACTGGGCATTCCTGCCTGGAAGTGGGAGGACGTGAGCATGGATTTCGTCGTCGGTTTACCCACCACCTTACAGAAACATGATTCTGTGTGGGTGATCGTCGATCGGCTCACCAAAGTTGCCCATTTCATCCCGGTCAACACCAACTACAACGCCAAGAAGTACGCTGAACTGTACATCTCACGGATCCTATGCTTATACGGCGTACCCCGTACTATCGTATCGGACCGGGGCACTTTATTTGTGTCCCGTTTTTGGGAGCAGCTCCACGCTGCCTTGGGGACGAAGCTGATCCGTAGTTCAGCCTACCACCCGCAGACGGATGGGCAAACGGAGCGGGTAAATCAAATCTTAGAAGACATGCTACGAGCTTGCGCTATCGACCACGGCAAGAACTGGGATGATCACTTGCCGTTAGCCGAGTTCTCGTACAACAATGGGTACCAAGCCAGCATCAAGATGGCGCCCTACGAGGCGCTATACGGGAGAAAATGCCGCACACCATTGAATTGGTGTGAGTCTGGCGAGAGGGTTACCTTCGGGATTGATCTTGTCAACAACGCGGAAGAAAAGGTTCGAGTAATTCAAGCGAACCTAAAAGCCGCTCAATCCCGACAGAAACAGTATGCGGACCGGAGAAGGCGTCCGTTACAATTCGAAGCTGGAGACCACGTATATCTACGAGTGTCTCCAATGAAGGGCGTAAACAGATTTGGGGTGAGAGGAAAGTTAGCACCCCGATTCATCGGTCCATTCCAGATTACCGAAAGATGTGGATCGGTGGCATACCGGCTAAGATTACCAGAAGCACTTTCCGGTGTGCACGACGTCTTTCACATTTCCCAGCTGAGGAAGTGTCTCAAGCTATCAACTACCGTTCAGCTGGAAGACATTGAAGAACTGCAACCGGATCTCACCTATCGGGAGGAACCGGTGCAGATTATTGATGAAAAGGCCCGAACCACACGCAACCGTACGTTGTGGTTCTACAAGGTTCTGTGGAGTAATCACTCCATGGATGAAGCGACATGGGAGAGCGAAGAATTTCTTCGCACTAACTACCCCGACTTTCTCACGTCGCATATTCGGTAAAATTTCCACCGTCCTCTCTCTCATTTCACATTATAATCTCGGGACGAGATTCTTTTAAGGGGGGAGGAATGTAAGGGCCTCAGTTTTTGACACTCATTTGCAGTGTTCATCACCACACCACACACCTCATTTGAGGAAAAATGATGAACACAAATAAAGAGCAAGTAACAATTATCAACATGCTCATTAGGGAACAAACTCACACATTACAAAAGTGGTACTTCCCACATGTGATATAGATGGGCTGGACATATGAAAACTCCTACACTTTGCCAAGGATGTCCATGCCAAGTTTCACCCAAATTCAAAACATTTTTGAGGTCATCTTGGGTGTAGATAGGAAAGGGGCAGTTTGAAAACATATTCAAATTCAAACTGTTTTCACCCACTGAATTTAAAAGTGGAAGGCATATTCTTGCTCAGCACATTTTTGTGAGCTCACACACCAATTTTCACTCCATTTGGAGTTGATCTTGACATGAGCTAAGGGGGAGAAATTCAAACTTTATTTGAATTTCAAACTGCACTTGTGCTGAAATTCATTCAAACCAAACCTCATTTGAACTTTGATCAATTCAAATGGCTCTTGGGTGAATAATTTGAGTTGCCAAGGGTAGAATAGGGTTCACTGTTTACCACAGCTGTTAGGAATAAATTTCAGAGGTTAAAAGAGGAGTGGGACCCACATGTCAGCCTCAGCCTCAAAGCAAACCGACTGAACCACAGTTCAGTCGGTTCCCGGCTGTTGTGCGCGCGCGCCACCGAAGGGGGCAGCCGGCGCCAGCTCCTGCTGCGTGCCCCAAGCCGGAGACCGGCCGACCGGCCTATTTATTCCCTCCCCGGCGTGCTTCAGTCGCCATTCCCCGAGCTGCCGACGTGCACGATCCATTTCTCCACTGCCATCACCGGCGCTCGAGTTCCTGCTGGATCGAGCTGATCGCAGCTTCCTCTTTCCACTCCAGGGTCCCAGCCAGGTACTAGCGACCATCCTCCATCCTTCCCATTGATAGAAATCGATTGAAACCGAGTGATATCGGCTGTGCCGAAAGATCAAACTCGGAACTGGAAACCGCCGCACCTCGGGCTCTCGTGGACAGCCCAACCTGGGCGTTGTCACGCCCGAGCCAAGGCACCCTTGGACGCGCAAGTGATCGGTGCTGCTCATCCCCGAGCCACAGCTCGAGTGGTTGCTCACCGGCGGCGAATTTCCACTTTTCCCCTTTCTGTGTGCAGAACGACCCTCGGGTACGATTCTGTTTAATTCGTGCTCTAGAAAGGATTAGAGGGCCTCAGGCCACTCCCACACGAACTAGACACGGTGACGCACAAGTTGCCTTCACAACTCTGGGCCGGAGAACTTCTGTGCCCGGCGTAATTCAAGGTCTACTAATGGCGGAACGCACGGGGGGTATCGGGCGCACGGTGAGGACCTATTTCGGGCCTTCCCCGAGCTGCCCCGAGTTCATGTCGACCTTCTCTGAGGTCCACTGATGCTCCCCGACCGGTTTCCCAAGTAGCTGAGGCACTAGGAGCATCAGCCGACATGGCCGAAGTCGTTCCGATATGGCGGCTCGTCGCCGACCATGCTCCGGCCGTTGTCATGAGCAGCTGACCCTCGGATCATGTTCCCCAAGTAAAAGTAGGCAGGGGCGGCCAGAATCAAGAAGTTTGAAGCTGTACAGCAGCCGGCGGCGAGCTCTCCGGCGAGGTCCCTCGGCGGTGGAGCGCGGGTGTCGCGAGGTTGAAGAAGGGGGTGGACCCCAGCTGTCAGCGGCCGATATTTTGAATCGGGATCCGGCTGCGGCCGGGATCGGGTGTGCTGGCGCGCAAAAGCCTTGTGGGCCGCGGTGTGCTGTCGCTTCGGCGTGCGACGCGTGTCTCCTGGGCCCACGCGCGAGTTTAAACTTTTCCCCGATTTTCAGATTTCCTTCAAACTTCAAATCCTTATAACTTTGGCTAGAAAGCTCCAAATTGAGTGAACCAAATTTTGCTGGATTCAGCTCTTTGAGTACTTTCCAGAAAATCAAGTGTCACTTCATGAAATTCCTTAATTCTCCAGAATTAATTCCTTAAAGTTTAAACTGTTAGGAATTTTAACTGGAGAATCATTTGGAGGAAAATCCTGAAATTTTGCTGAGATGTTCACCAAAATATCCTTGAACTACCATAAAAATTTCAGATCCATTTGAGCTCATTTAGTCCACCTAATGGTGTGATTAGTAAAACTGTTCCAGAGAAAATAGAAAATGTTCAGAAACATTTTCAGAATTTTCTCTGAAATTGTTTAGCTCATATCTTTAGTTAGAGACTTCCAAATTAAGTGAGACCAATTCCATTAGAACCCTCTGAAAATCTAGTTTTCAGAAAGTCATAGTTTGTTTCATGAAAATACCTAGAACACCCTAAAAGCCTTTAATTAAGGTCAAGGACATAATTATTTGTGGAGGGCTCAAATGAGCTTTGCTGCAACTAAAACTTGACCAAGTCTCTGTTTAGGTTGTAACCAAGCCACAGTAAAAGTTTCACAGTCATTAGGTCTATCTAGTAAAGGTTATAGACTTCACAACTTCAAAGTTAATACAAAAGCATTTAATTAATACATACATTGTTCTTATCATGTAGTCGCTAAGGTCGAGGAGGAACCCGAAGTCCTAGACTTCGTTACTCCGGAGGAACAGCTAGCCTACGACCAAGAGCAGCAAGGCAAGCCCCGGTTTGCATTAACCATTTTATAAATTTTTATTGTTTTGAGCACATACTTGTTTTCTTTATGTTGTGCATTAGAGTCTTGTTTGGAAATCCAACTGCATAGCCAAGAAAACCACGGGTTGGGTTTAGGATTGAAAACCCCGTTAGACACTGCATTGCTAGGATAGAGTAGGATTCGGTACAAGTCGAGTAGTTGGAAATACTCGCGAGAATAGGCTAGAGGCACATTGCTCGGGTAGAGATAGCACATGATACACATGGCAAGAAAATGAGACCGAGCGGAGAGTAAGGGCAGCAGGACTTTGGGGCCTGTGTGCTGTAGCTCCGCTTGTGTCGATTGAGGACCGAGCCGTGTGCGGGCCTGTTGAACAAGCTAGAACAGTACCGAAGACCTACCGGCTATATGGGAACCGGGAAACTGATGTAACTCGGGTAGCTGGGTATTGAGGCATTGCCCGTCGTTCAGAGGGTAGGTTGAGAGCTCGAGGTGTAAATCAGCTGGCGGCACAGAGATGCGCGTGCAGGGACCTCTTGCTCGGGACGATGGGACCGGTTCAATATTTGGCTAACGGGTGAAAGGTAGTCGCGTACGGCGTCCGTGATGGTTGTTGTAGGCAACATCGAGTACGGGCGTACGTGACGGGTTGTTCGGGTAACCCTGCAGGTGTAAATCGATTATAATCGCCGTCCCTCGCGGTCAGTGAGTACCACTTGTTCACTGTACCGTGACGTAGAAAGAACAGGCTAGTTACATGTTAAAATGTTGCTGATTGAAAGTTGGATATTGATTGTTAATGATATGTTGTAGCTTAGTGCTAACTAAAGTTCTTTTCAACTTTGGGCAAAGTACATGAGAGAAATGCGTTTCTTGTTTGATTGCGGCTCTCTCATGTGCCTTAGCGTAAAGTTCTCCACAACCTGCTGCTAAAACTTGAAAGTAAGGTTCTACTAATTAGGCGAGTCCTTGCAAATGATTTTTACCTCATGCAACCCATCACCCTCATGTAGAAGTTTCATGTTTAGGTGAGACGGGTCAGACTTGCTGAGCCTTCGTGCTCACTGCTTGTGTTTGAAGCTTTTGCAGGGTTCTATGAGGAAGGGACTCCCGAAGAGGAGACGGAACCCCAGGAGGGGAACCCCGTCGAGTGGGAGTCGTGCACGCCGCAGAGTTAGTGTGCGAGTGTGCTAGCAAGGACACGTTCGAGGGCTGAACGTGCACTTGATGCTTAGTCTACGCCCGCGAGTGTGGACTAAACTTATTTTGATGTAAACATATTAATAAACTTGTTTATGTAATAAAGCTTCCGCTTCCGCTTTGTACCTTTGACGTGTGCTATACGGTGTTGTGCAACGCAGCACCCCTCAGCGTGATCCTGGCTCGACAGGACCAGTGGGGTCGTGTCAAAAACTTAGGCAGTAAGTCTCCCCCTCGCAATGACAGTTGGGGCCCACAGCTCCCCCCAGCACTAAAAAGATCTCCAAATTTTTGACACATTGCCAATTCAGCTATGAGTGATCCAAATTCAAAAGCCATTTGGCCATTTGACAATTTGTGCCACAGTTTCAAGTTTAAATTCAAATTTGGGTGAAATTTACAAGTCCTCTTGATATTCATATCCAAGCACCTCCAAATTTCCTCCAAATTGGTCTCCCTCATAATTTGAACCTGAGGAACTCAAATATGCCACCTGATTCTTGAGTTGGCTATTGCAAATACACTTTTTCAAACAACAGTTTTGAATTTCCTTTCTGGAAAGGGCCTTCCTTGCCTTGAAGTAAACCATTTAATTCAAACTGAATTTAAGTCTTCTTTTGTGAAGACCCATCTTAATTTGGGTGGAAAACTTTGGTTTGCTTCTAGCCCATGCTTGATCAACCTTTGTCTTAATCTGAACTTCACAAGTTCTATAAAGCAAATAGAATGTTCACTCAAATTTAAATTGGTCATCACAAAAAGAGGACTTCAAAGTTGTTGGTTCAAGATTTTATGTTTGCGGCATCAAAATTTGAAATCTGATCCCTTCATTGAAATCCTCAGCTCCAAATTTGTGGGAATACAAATTTTTTACCACATTGGAGGTGTTTGACTAGGTATTTGCAAGAGTATGCGAAATAGCACTTGAATTCAAATTCAAATTCAAACTTGGATGAGTCTTTACCATATGTCCAAATGAATCCCCAAATTTGAGCTCTACATATTGGAATTTATCACTTGCTGAATCTGGGAGATATTTGTGAAGATCTTTTGGGGGAAGAAAAATGGTGGACCCCACCTGTCATTGGTACACAATGACTTGCACCCGAAGTGTTCTCTCTGTTCAATGCCGAGCACAAACCGAAAGACTTTCTCCGGGCGCCACCTATTGCAACCCGAGCCATGTCCCCGTTGTTTCATCGCGCTGGCGACAAGCTCGGGCATGGCTTAACGTTCAGCGTGATCCTCTCCCTCACAAACCGAGCTACTAACGGTTTGCTTCCTCGTCGCACACGAAAAGAACAGAGCGCACCGCCGCCGCCTCGGCCTCAACTGGGAAAATATGAAACCGTGGGTGCAACGCCTCCCAGAGCTGCAAAACGGCACGACATACTCGTCCTTCACCTCCTCGGCGTGAAAACCAGCAAGCTCCGGCTTCCCGCACGTCGCCGGCCTATTTCCAGCCGCCGGCAGCTGTAGCTCACACCACCAGTGTATTCCCCGACCTTCCAGACTCGCGGACTGCGAGTCTCCGGATGGGAGACGGCCGGGAATGAGTCGCCGGCGAGAGCTCGGCCTCTGTCTGACGAGGGATCGTGCAGGCGCGGGAAGGAACCGGAGGTGGAAAAAGACACGCTGCCGGTCCCACTGTCAGCGAGTGAAATTTTAAATTTGGGATTGGCTGTGGCTCGGGATCGACTGTGACTGCATGCCGGAGAACCCTGTGGCCCGTGTGTTGGCCCATCTTATTGGCTGCAATTTAAACTGTAGGTCCGGGTAGCTTTTCTGTGTGAAATTAATTCCAGATTTAGCCACAACTTTAGAAATTCATATATTTGTGTAGGAGACTCCAAATTGGGTTAGATTCAGTTTTATATATCCAAATATGAACCCCCGTTTGCATGAAAGACAATAATAAATTCTGGAAAAATTCTTTGAAGGTTTTCTGAAAAAGAATTATTGAGGGAGTTTGGTTCATCCAAAAATCCTCAAATTTTGCCAGAATATTGTTTAGCATATTACTGAACATCTAGAAAATTTTCAGCTCATTTGGAGTTGATTTAATTAGGAATTTCCATAATACAAGCTGCTGTCCTCAAAGTTGTCCAGAAACTTTTTCAGAAAATGATCCCACTTTGTTAGATCAGTTCTGGGCAATTCATAGCTCCAAAAATCATAGGATAATACAGGCATGCTCTATGAGCTATACTTGAATTTATATTTCATATGATTGGGCATGAAAATGCACATTAGTTCATAATTAATTCTTTTTTAGCATAACTGCTTAAGGAATTATTCTGGAAGAACTACTCAAGTAAAATTCCTGACTTTTGGATCAAAATACTTTCTTGTGACCAGGAACTCACATGCAAAGTTTCAGCTAAATTTGAGCCTTAGATCTTCCTGTCCTTGTTCTCCATGCTTATGTATGTGAGAAAAACATAGGGATTATTGTGGGAATTTCGGGATACACAATTTCCATTCACTTGAGCTGCAATTTGGCAAGCTAAGTCACTGTGCAGTGTATGACTTCCTGTGAAAATTTCGTAGTCATTGAGGATCAGGATCTTTAGTTCTCTCAAATCATTAGGATTCGGTAGAAACTGCCATGCTTAACTAGGGTTCGGTAGAAGTCGAGTGGTTGGACGTTACTTGCATGAATAGGAGAAAAAGGGGCACACGGGATTTGTTCAGAAATTTCTTAGCAAGTTGAAGTTAAGACCGGGCAGATTGTATGAGCAACAGGACATCGGGGCCTGGGTGCATTAGACCTGTATGTGTCGGTCAAGGACTGATCCGTGTGCGGCCCTGTTGAACAAGTTTGAGTTGTGTACCGGACTCATGCTGGCTATATGGGATCCTGTAAACAGATGTACCTCGGGAAGCTTGCGTTGAGACTTTTCCGGTCGCCTCAGGCGGACGGCCGGTGTGTAGTATGTGGGTAACTCTCTCGTGACATCTCATGTCGGTAGGTGCACCATGAGGTGAGGCTACTGTACGGGATGATCGGATCGATTTGACGTAGGTGAAACTTGGGGGGTTCCTGTAGGTAACATCGAGTACGAGTGTACGTGTCGTGTAGTTCAGGTGTTTTTGATTCGAATCACTATCGCTCGCGGTAGTGAGCATACTGTTTCTCACAGTCGTGTCGTAGTAAGAACTTGCATTGAGAGAAGAACAATCACTATGGTTTGAAGTTTATACTAGTATTGTGTTGTTACCTTGTATGCATCGATCAGAGTAAACTCGATTCATTTCCACCATGAGCAGTTTACATCGGGGGAAAGCGTTTCTTGTTTTGATTGTGGATTTCCGATGTGAGGTGTCCATGGTTACTTTTAATTTGCTGCTAATAATACCTGAAAGTATGGATTCCCATTTAGGCGAGTTCATTATGCCTGTTGCTATCCCATGTTATGTCTTTACCTTCATGTAGAGTTTCATGACGTGGATCGATAGTTAAGTCTTGCTGAGCGTTATGCTCACGGATATTATACTAGTTGTTTTGCAGGTATTGATTCTATGCTATGAGTACATGTGGGGACCACCCCGTGGTTCACCCACTCCAGGATCGCATAGGGTGGTGCCGTGCGATGCGGCACCCAACAGCACAGTCGAAAAGATTAAAGAACAACATACAAACTTTTATTTGACATAAAGCAGCGGAAGTATTTTAAAAAATATAACTATACAGCGGAAGTAATGTACATTAGTAGCCTCTCATCCTAACTATGCAAAAGTGCAGCCGTCCAGCCCGGGGACGCTACACACTAGCAGCATGGAACCGGAGAAATCACGGCAGCGTGCAGGGCTCCATCTCGGCCGTGTACCCTGATGGGGGCATCGCCTCATCTTCGGAACCCTCCTCATAGATCTCACCTGTCTACAACTTAAATATTGCAACCGTGAGCACGATGGCTCAGCAAGGCTTAACCGTCTAACCTAGGCATGGAACTCTACATGCAGGGATATGTAAGATAGGAAAAAGGACTTTGCATCAAAGACATGCCTATAAGTTGATCCTTACTTTCAGTTTTATAGCAGCAGATTCATGTACCTTAGGCAGCCCACACATCGGAAGTTCACAATCAAACAAGAAACGCTTTCCTCCGATGTGGTGATGCCCAAAGCGGAAAGTAAACTTAGTTAGCTCTACATCTACAGCAGACATGGTTTCCAAAACATTACTCTATCATCACAGCATATTATCGTTCAACTGGCTTACTTTACTTCTTACTACGTCACGAAACAGTGAACAAGTGGTACTGAAATAACCGCGAGGGACGGTGATTGCAATCAGGAGACACCCGGACAACACGTTGCATACACCCACTTTCAGAAGCGTGATTCCACACCCCTTCCTACTCTGTTGTATGCAACAACCTTCCAAAGGCAATCCAAATGCCGAACCGGTCCATCCGTAACGGGTAGGAGGTCCCCGCGTGGAACGTGACTGTGCCCACCGGCAGATTTACACCTTGCTACCCTCAACCTACTCCTGTTTACGGTTGGGTAAGCCTCGGCACCTAGGTTAACCATTTACATCGGTTTCCTTCTTATGTCAGTATGCCATCCGGTACTGTTCGATACTTGTTCAGCAGGCCCGCACATGACTCGGTCCTCAATCGACACCAACAGGGCTACGCACGTGAGACCTCTGCTCACTGCTTCCTATCCCCCCTGCTGGGTCTCATTTTCACCACTCTTAAGCCATTTTCTATTCTGACCAAACCTTGTGATAAACCTTACCTCGCGAGTAGATTCCAACTACTTGACTTCTACCGAGGTCCTAAGCATATTAGCGGGGCCTTGTCTACTCATCGGCTCTGTAAGCTACCCAACCCTTCATAGGATTTAAAAGGTTATGCAAGTGGGGTTTCAATCACCTTAACTCTAATGCAAACATTCACCCTAGACATAAGTGATACAAATAAAGAATTTTATAAAAGGTACTTAAGTGCAAACCGGGGCTTGTCTGGTTGCGAGTTAAATGAGAAGTCAGATTCTGGTGGGAGGACGTCCAAGGGCTCCGGTGCGTCCTCAACTTCGGTCACTATATGAAATGTAACAAAATATATGTATAAGTATTAAGGACTTATAAGAATTGAACTTCTATTCATAGCTACTGCTATTTAGGATCCTTAATTGGCTTTGGGATTTTTGCAGTGGACACTAGATTCTCTAAGGATGATTTGAGCCAAAATTGGAGACATGTCATTGCACAATGTAGTCTCTAAAATTCCTACAAGTACAAGGCTTCTCTGAATTTTGAGCCCAAATCAGGAGTTTTGACATAGCTAAAAGTGGATGATCTTATTAGGGTAAGTCTCCATGGTTCTAACAAAATTTGTTTCACCATATTTGGAGCTACCAACAGAGAGATATGAATTTTTGAACTTGTACAGGAGTTCTGAAAAAGCTTCTATTTGAATTTGGAATTTCCAATTAAAGGCTGAACCTTGGAAGGCAATTTGACCTAGCAAATGGACTCCAATGAAGCTCAAATTTTTACTGAAGATCAGTTACTATGAAACAAATTAGCTGCCCAATTTTGGGAATATTTCATAAAGAATTGCTCCTGTAATAAATCCCTAAAAAATTTACTAAAAACAATTCTACAGAAATTCCTGGGCGTTTTCATAGCCAAAAATTGGTTTCTCTGTGAATTAATCCTTATGAGGATTCCAAAAAAATTGGTCTCACCCTTTTTGGAGTTTTCTACACAAAGTTATGAGCTTGGAAAGATCAGCTAATTTCCTGGAATTATTACTCTAATAGAAACTTCAAATAATTGAGCTGGGCCCACTGTTTTAAATTGGACCAGTGAGGTTTCGGCAACACCGGGGCTACGGTGTTTAACCCGCGCAGCCACATTAGATCCCGAGCCACAAATTGATCCGGCGCCTCACCAGTGCCACTGACAGGTGGGGCAGGCCCTCATCTTCTTCTACCTCGCGCTCGGCCGGCCTCCTCGCCGGAGGAGCGACTGTGCCTCGCCGGAATGGCTGCCCCGTGCCTTAGACGGCTCAATCCTCACCGCCTGTGCCTAAAATCCGACGAGGAACACTCTGGTGAGCTCGGTGGCGGCGCTAAATGGCCGGAAATACCTCCCCGACGGTGGCAGCGGCAAACCTCACCCCGGCGCCGTTGTTCTCGCGTAGCAGGTGAGTATTCCTGTTGGGGAGAGCACCGCAAGCATCAGGGTGATGTGAGGAGCATGTCCTTGCACACAAAAGTGGGTGAAAACTCGTGCAAGGTGTAGCTCGACGGTGAACCGAACCATTTCAGCCGGCGGCGACGAATTCTCGTCGCTAGGGTCGCAGAGAGGATGGTTTGTGTCGTGCTTCAGCGTGGGGAGGCGCTAGGGGATCTAGTAGATGTGTCTAGGGCCGGGTACTCGATGATTCAGCGTGTGGAAAGAATTTCCTGAAACGGTCTCGAGCTATCTTCCACGTGTATCAACGGAAATCTCCAAATTCCGGCTAGCCGGCGGTGGTAAAGTACCAAAAGGCATCGGTATGAGAAACTAGACTTCGTAACGCACCTCTGGGTGGTTTCCCTCGCGTTGGGGAGGTCGGAGTGAGCTGGTAGACGGGGAACCGCGGCGGCGACGTCGAGCTCTGTTTCCCTTCGGAGCAGAACGGTTCGGCGCCGGTATGGAGGGTCTGTCACGAGCTGGAGGCTGTTGGAAAGCGCTGAGGAGGCTCCGGCGGAGCTGGGAGATGGCTCAGCTAGGTGCTGGTGTCGCCCAAAGATGATTGGCGCTGAGGAACCGAGGGCAAAAGTGCAGCTCGGTCTGCAGCCGTGCGCTCGAGCAGGGGGGCTAAAAATGTTGCAGTGCAACGTGGAGAAGAAGGAACCGGCACTCGGCTGCCGCTTTGGATAATCCGTTATGAAAGAAACGGAATACACGCGCGTGAACCGACGTCGGGGGAAGCAGCCCGGTGGACAATGTCGGGCGATGGGCTGCCCGGGAGCTGGCGCGCGGTGATCGCCCGAGGAGGAAAACAGTCGGTTGAGTTGCTTTGTGTGGCTGGCAATTGGGTCTTACCTCCTCCTTTGTTTATTTAAATTTCCTCTGATATTTTCCATCCAGCAACTCAAAATTAAAGTCTATACTTCACCCCAAAGTTAAGGTTTGAATTTGCTGAATTTAAATGGTTTGAATCCTGGTGTAGAATTTGAATTGGGTTTGATCATTTGAATTTGAAAAGGAGTTTGAATTCTCCATTTTGTATTGCCCCAAAAATATAGCAAACCAGCCCCAAATTTTCCAATTTTTGGCATGGCTGCTCATTTAAAGGTGGAGAACACATTTGTGAAACCCAAATTTTCATGTTGAGGGGATTGGCATTTGAAACTTAATTTGAAACTCAGATTGGAGGACTTTTCCTTTTAATCCCAAACAAATATGAAAACTCCTCCAAATGAGCTGAAATTTGGAAGGTTAAATATTTGGACTATGGAAATCCAAGCTGTGCATTTAGATCCCCATGTTTGGAAGTTTTGGGAAGTCTAAACCCTCACTTTGAACTTACACCATTAAAATTCAAAGTTTTATTTCCCCTCATTTTTCATAAGTGTACATGAGCTGACTTTTCTTGCTACCACTTTTGGGGATTTTACAGTACAGTTGTCCGATGAGACTCGGAACCCTCCGAGTGGATACTCATGAGCAACCTTGCCGCTGCTGTTGGTTATTCGTGTTGCTAGTAAGAAACGTCCGCGGGCTGGACGGTTTCTTTGTTGCTGAGTTAGAGATGAGTCGTGAGAGTTGTAGTCTTCCGCTGTAGTTTATTTTGAGGTAAAGTGTTTTTAAAATTAACTCTTTGTACGCTTCCGCATGATTTATGTAATATGGTTTCCTTTACTCGTGTGCTGTTGGGTGCCGCATCACACAACACACCTCCCTTGGAGATGACGTGTCCTAAGAAAGCCACCTCTTTCAACCAGAATTCGCACTTGCTGATCTTGGCGTATAATTGGTGTTCCCGAAGTTTCTGCAACACCAAACTCAAGTGGTTTGCATGCTCCTCTTCATTCTTGGAAAATACAAGGATATCCATAAACACCTTGTTCATAAGGTACATGAAGTAACCTGGAGCATTGGTCAATCCAAAGGACATGACCGTGTACTCGTAGAGACCATATCAGGTGACAAAGGCCGACTTCGTGATGTCCGAAGCTCGGATTTTCAATTGTTGATAACCTGATCAAAGGTCGATCTTAGAGAACATGCACGCCCCTCTAAGTTGATTGAACAAATCCTCAATGCATGGCAGAGGATACTTATTCCTGATTGTGACTGCGTTGAGGGCTCGGTAGTCTAGACACAATCTCTGATTCCCATCTTTCTTTGGCACAAATATGACCGGGGCTCCCCAAGGAGAGGAACTAGGATGGATATAGCCTTTGTCCAGGAGTTCTTGGAGATGATCCTTGAGCTCTGATAATTGTTTGGCATCCATCCTGTACGGTCTTTTATATATAGGAGCCATGTCAGACATTATTTCTATTGCAAATTCAATGTCACGATCTGGAGGCATACCTAGTAGCTCTTTCGGGAAGACATCTGGGAACTCGCTAACCACACGAACCCCCTCAGTAGTGTCGAGCTCAATAAGCTGGATCTTCTCGGCTAGCGATTGAAGAGAGGTGTACTCCATTACCACGCCGTCGGGGTGAGACAACCTGACAATCCTGGTGGCACAAAGGATCACACCTCCGTACTTGGCCAACCAATCCATCCACAAGATGATATCCAGGCTCGTGACTCCAGCACAATAAGATTTGCCATGAATTCCACTCCCTCTATCTTGATGCTCACTTTCGGGCATACTTTACTTGCCTTGAACTCACCTCCAGTAGAGGTGACCACTAGCATACGGGGCATAGCTATTTTCCTCGTATCATGTTTCTTTATGAAATCCTTGGGAATAAAAGAGTGTGTGGCACCCGAATCAAATACAATAGTAGTGGGGTGAGAGTTAGCTGTAAACGTACCAAGTATCACTTCTGGAGCCTCTTGAGCCTCCTCCATAGCCACGTGGTTCACACGACCACGCGGGGGACTCTGCTGGTGCTGGGGCGACTTCTTCTTCTGGCACCTGTTGGTGAAGTGACCCATCTCGCGACAAGTGTAGCACGGCCCAAGAGCCCTGCCAACCTGGCCCTGCTGAGTGGGTCCTGCTGCACGGGGTGGGAAAGCTGGACACCGCTGTGGCTGCTGGCTCTGCTGGCGATGTGGCTGAGTCTGCGGAAACTGTTGCCTGAAAGCCGGTGCAGGGTACCTCTGTGGCAGACTCGGTCCCACAAACCAGCTCGTCTGTGTAACTAGCGGTGGTGCAAAGCTTTGACGTTTGTTACTACCCGAAGACTGTCCATGGCATCCCATCTTGCGCTTCCTATGCGCCTCAAGATCTGGCATCTGATTCTCCATCACGAAGGCCTTGTCCACCATCTTCTGGAAACTATCGTAGTAGCTGGACGACAACGTGTTCTTCAGCTCCTCATCAAGACCCTGAATGAAGCAATCCTGCTTCATCTCATCGGTCTTGATCTCCTACGGTGCGTAGCGCGACAACTGTGTGAAGAGTATGAGGTACTCACGCACTATCAAGCCACCCTGTCTCAGACTCAGAAACACCTTCCACTTCATCTTGATCTCACCGGCTGGCACTAAGTGGCTGCAGAAATTGTGCTTGAACTCCTCCCAAGGTATAGTCAGTCTGTCAGCGTGAGCAGCGGTGTAAGTTGTCCACCAGTTATCCACGGGTCCCACTAGCTGGTGAGCGGTTAGCAAGACGCGCTCTCCGCCCTCACACTGGATCAACCGCAACTTGTGTCGATCGTCTTCATCCAGTTATCCGCGTACATCGGCTCCACTGGGCTCGTGAATACTAGAGGCTGGGTACTCTTGAAGTCTCTCAGCTTGGACCGAGGCCCAGGTACTGGGAGTGGTGGAGGCGGAGGGGCTTGGTGTATGTTGGCCATGATGGCCCTGCAGGAGCTGGTTCTGAGTGGCCAGCATCTCTTGCATAGTTGGCTGAGCAGCTCCTCGTCGAGCAGCTGGTCCGTTGTAGTCCGGAAACTGGAACTCTGGAGGCCCATCTGCCTCGGGCGCTCCATGGCCACGACCTCGTCCTCGTCCCCTGTCCGCCATCTGTTACAGATAGCAACAAAGTCTTAGGACAGAAAACTTAAGAAAAGTTAACTATTAGGCTCATAATCATATATAAAGAACCGTAAATATGCATGCAATAATTACAAAACAATCATGCAAACAATCAACACACTACCCCGTATGGTTGCTAACTATGCAGAACTATACGTCTCTTATTATTACTGGGACTCCTAACCACTAGAGAATTTCGGGTCATCCGTCTTAACGGACCCTAATAGGTTTTGAACAAGGAAAGAGTGAGGAATATGGATGAGTTGAACAAGACGAGCTTGAGTGAAAGGGGGTAAGATGTGTGAAAACAGAAACTCAAGCAAATTTTTCCGCAAGTTTTAGGTCACAAATAGTTCTTAAGTTGAAAATAAGTCTAATTCATGTACGTTTCTAACTAGGCTCGCATCCTAGGGACAGCCTTGGCTCTGATACCACTATCACGCCCGGTACCTGCAAGAGACACCAAGTGCACTCCTGTGTGTGCCAGGATCGAATTACATCACACACAAGACATAATTATAGTAATTGTATCATAATTAAAACATTAAGCCAAGTGTCGCAATACATCATCCGAGTACATGAATGTCCTCATGGGCCCAAAAGAAAAGTGCATCATGACAACGGAAATCTAAAGTCGTGGACCCACAGGTGCCGTTTGTCGGTATGCCATCCTAGTACTGTGTGCCGGGGTCGAAGCCGTCGTCCAGGTCATCCTCGACAGCCTCTTCATGTCCCGAGGAGCATGAATACAAGAGACGAGAAACAAATGCCTGAGTACATAGAGTACTCAGCAAGTGGGAAATTATGCATGATATGAGGCAAGAATCAAGGAAGGCCAACTCAGCTCATGCACTAAGCAACCTATTCCTTAGTATTATTAAGCATCCTATTTACTAGATGAATATCCCAACCAAGTATCCGGGTACCTACAAAACCAACTGCATCCTCATCCCAAAACCGCCAACCAACTCCCAAACCATGCTAATCATGAGAGAGTTACTAGCCTGCTCTTGACCGTGATCATGGCTGTCTAGACAATTTTGACTCTCCAGAGTTTGTATCACTTTACCCACAAGGCGTGATTTCGTCCCCTGTCACAAGGTGGACTAAATCCTCCTTTTTTCCCGTGGTTGCTAGCCACATTTCACACTTCCTATGGTGTGCGGCCAAGAGATGACGATGATGCCTTTACAAAGGGAATCCCGACTAGCATGATCCCACTAAGGTTTCTCCCCTACCGCATCCTGGAGTCCATTATACCTCCGCCGCAGTGGCCCCCTCTTGAGCCTTGCGGATCCTAGGGCAGTCCTGCCGACTCCCATTCTCCGCACCTACCAAACACTCACACTACATCGGGAATACACCTAATTACTTGGCCACTCCATCCCATACCAGTTCTTGTGGTGACACGGTGTAAGCTAGTTCACAAAGTCCCACAGACCGATCCTTAGAATCTGCGCAGGCACTAACCACCAGCACGAGTCTCATGCACACTGCACCAACCGCGTACCAACAAGCCTGCTAGATTCCTATCTCTACTCTCCATATATATACCATATATAGCACCACAACAACATCCTCAATAATCATGAATATAACATTAATGTGATTACTCCCATCCCATCCACTAAGCAGGGTTAAGCGGGAATAAAACAACAGTAAAGTAAATCCCAACCGACCCTACCCAGGCTACAAGGAATAATATGGAAATTGTAATAAACAACCTATCTAGGCTTCGAAGTCTGGGCTTGCAGGTCGAACGTCGGGCTCGGGGGCTGATTTGATCCATGCCATCGTAGGTGAAAAGAAAGTAACAGTGAATAAACAAGGAAAACGCTTTCCAACATAAATATAGTAATTATCAAAGCATACAAGCAAATCTCACATTGTCATGTCACCGTGTTCATATTTGTTATTTCTTTATTTATATCTCATTTTTACTATGTAAGGGTCTTTTTAACATGTATTTTCAAGCATTAGTTTACACTAGGGTATGTACTTATGTGAGGGTTTCATGTCAAGCATCCATCTTCAGAACCTAAGTGTGAACTTTGACCTGTTTTAGGGGTGCTCATGTAAATTCAGCAACTAGCTAGAGACTAAATTGTAATTTCAGCAACTATAGGGGTATTATAATGCAATTACAGCACTACCTAGGGGTGTTTTAGTCAAGTTCAGCCAGCTGTAGGGGTATTGTGGGAACTACAGATCTAGCTGAGAGCGTTTTTGCTAATTTACAGCAAGTATTATGAGCTAAAATGCTAAAACATATGGTGGCAAGGGTGAAACTGAAATTCTCAGATTGCTGCAGGGGCTGGAATGCAGAATCAGCATGTGGTAGTGGTAGAGGTGTTTTGGCCAATATAGTATCAACTGGGGGTGTTTCTGCTAAATGACAGCATGATCCATGGGCTAAATCATCAAATCAGTGTGTCCTAGGGTGTTTAGCGCGAATTTCCAACATGTATTAGGTGCTAAAAGTTAAAAACAGAATACTGCAGGGGCCTAGTTGCAAGAACAGAAATTTCAGGGACCTAAAATGCTATTTTCAGAAAGTTCTGGGCTAAACCTATATCACAGAGGGTTCTATGTGAATTTCAGAGGGTCTCAGGGGTCATTTGGTGATTTTTCAGACTAGTCCAGGGGTAAAAGGGTGAAAACAGAGGGTTCCCGGGGCCTAAAAGTCATTCTGCAATAAAACCCTCAATTTCCTAAAAGTTCCGGGTTCATTCTACAAAATTTCCGGACCCGATGGTGAGGATCCGAAAGATCCAGGGGGCTGGGCGCAATTTTTGCCGCGGGAACTCATTCGGTTCAAAGTGGGCCGCCGGATCTCATCTACGGTGGGGATTTTAAATCCCGAAGGGGTATTCTGACGTTCTAATCTCAGCAGTCCCTTAGGAATCCGACGGCTGAGGGGGGTTCGGCTTCCTCCGAGCGTCGGCAGGTGGCGCGAACATGGCGGCGCGGCATGGATCGAGGCAAAACTCGCCGGAGTCGCTCGGATCTTCGTCTACACGCAACCCTACCCGATGCTAGCTACCGGGATCGGGGGAGGGGTTTACGGCTAACTCACCTCGAGGGTTGTTGGGGTCCGAGGGGGTGCAGAAGTGGCGTGCGAGGAGAGTTGACGGGAAATCCACCCGGGTCTTCGGTGCAACGTCGTCTCGGCGGGGATTTCTGGAAGTCTTCGTGTCCGCGACGTGTTCTGGTACAAGGTGAAGATGTCGGCGCTGTTAGGAGGTGGAGAAACCAAAAGGGGACGGGAAGACCTCGGCGAGGGGTGGAAAACTCTCCGGTGACAGGTGAGGTAGGGGTGCGAGTGGCGATTCTCATCGGGAAAGACTGGAAACCACATAACGGTATCCCTGCAGAGGATCTCGTCGGGTTAGCTAAACGGAATATGGAAGTTTTGCGAGGAATTTTGTGATTCGGTGGCTAACCAAGAGGGAGGCGGTGCGGCTCCCGTCCACCAACTGATTCAGGAGCAGGGGAGGCGGTAGGGTTTTTTTATTGGGGGGGGGGGGTCTTATAGCGCCGCGAACTCGAGGGAATGGGGGGGGGGGACAAAAGCTGGCTTCGGTTGGGAAAAGAGGCGCCTTTTGTTTGCGGTGGTCGGCGACCGAGCGGGAGGAAAGGAGGGGGACCGCAGGGGAAGGAGTAACGGGAAGGAGGAAAGGTGAGGGGGAAAGGAAAATCAGTGGCTGACATGTGGGCCCTACCTGGCAGTGAAGGTGAGGAAGGGAATCCTATGTTGCGGGTTGGGCTGAGCTGAGGAGAGAGAGGTGGTGGGTTTCGGCCCAGGTGGGTGTGTGAGCTCCTTTGGGTTTTTTCCTTTTTATCTGATTTAAATTTGCATGCTTAGATTGTTTGAAAATTTTAATTTCCCTAGATTTTATAGTTAGGGTGTTACAGACCTCTTCCACCCTATGCAGCTCAAATGATGATTAATCTGTTTTGCTTCTGTCTATATAACTAATTCTTTGTTAGTTGGTAAAACACACTAATCTTTTGTCCCTCTTGCGTTGGGTGCATGTTAAGTTTTCTTATTTGTAAAAAGTCTGCATGCCGAGTTGCTCGCCAAGCATATACTACCCTAGGGCCCAATGCATCCCTAGTTCGTGTTGCTAATGTGTTCTATTTGAGAACAATCTCTACCATCACAGATTGCGGCCCCCCTGTACCAGCATCCATGACTCCCGGCCCAAAAAAATAATACAAATGCTGGAGCATATTATTTTTTCCCTTCCGGAGAAGAACCCGGTGGAAATTTTGAAACACATGTGACAAGTGTGAAGTATTTGATAAGCATTTCCTCCGAAGTTTCTTCTTTTATTATTTGCCAGTTGATTCAGAAAATACCCCCCCATGGTGGAGTATTACTGACAAATCTAAACCAGCCAAAGTGTTAAACAATGTAAGACAAGCTAACATCAAATATGTGAAATGAGAACTCTAGCCTTCTTGGTTATGTAGTTCATGTATTATATTTACTGAGTGAAAGCTCCCCTTTTTTATCTCTGCATTGATCTAAAATTACCTAAAAAGTAACTAAACATTCAACATGAAAATTTTGAGACACACTGTTGATATCCTTTCTACCTTTGAGTAACTTATTAGAGTTACGATATGCACGGACAAAGAATAATCAAAATGCATGTTGCATTGGTTGATAGTGTCGGAGAGTGAGCTGCGACACTCCTCCCGACCTGCTACAGGAGCAGCCCGCAGAGGCTCTTTGTTTGGAGGGGCTTGGCGTCCCTAGCACGATCCGACCGAGATTTATGTGAGTCGGGCCGCCGGAGCGTAGTACCCTACGATCACGGGAGTGTTTGCTGTATTGCTTGCGCGCATGAGTGTGGGAGTCGCAGGGTTGTGAACCATTTTTCGGGTGGACACCCCAGTCCTTTTATGGCCAGGGTGGTGACAATGAGGCTTGGGGCCCGACTGGTGGCCCCAAAGCTGTATGAACCCTATACATGATCTAGGGTTTTCACTACCCTGAGTAGAGTAGTCGGTGGGGAGTTCAGTCTCACCGCCTGGCGCGCTGAGAGCCCCTGTCCGTGTGGCAGGTGATGATGAAGACGCCATCTTGTCGCCGTGTCTTCTCGCTCTGTTAGGCGGCTCTGTTCCGTTGGGCAGCACTGTATCGCTATCACGCCTCGCTGCCCTGTCTTGTCACCGTAATGATGATCGGGCGGAGGACAGAGGCGTGCACCATGCCTCTGGGGAAGGCACAAGCCTTGAATGAACGGCCTGACAACACACTTCCTCCTTGACTTCGTCGACCCACGGCCCACGACCGATCATGGGGCACGTGGCGGCTCTGGAGCTCTCATTGGTGGATTCGAAGCCGAGATACACGTGGCAGCTCCGGACCTCACCTCAGCAGGGAGGCTTGGTCCAGGTCCAAGTGTACGTGTCGGCTCTAGAGCCCTCCTCAGCAGGGAGGAGGTTCGGAGCCCATCGACACGTGCCAGCTCTGGACCTCACCACAGTAGGGAGGCTCGGACCGGAGCCAAGGGCACGTGTCGGCTCCAGAGCCATCCTCAGCAGAGAGGAGGTTCGGAGCCCACCGACACGTGGCAGCTCCGGACCTCACCTCAGAGGGGAGGCTCGGACCGGAGGCAAGGGCACATGTTAGCTCCGGAGTCCTCCGCAGCAGGGAGCAGGTTCAGTGCCCATCGACAGGGGCAGCTCCAGACCTCACCTGAGCGGGGAGGCTCGGACCGGAACCAGGGGCACATGTGGGCTTCATAGCCCAAGCGCACGTGGCAGCCTCGGGACTGATCTCGGGGCCAAGGGCACGTGGCTATGTTGGCACCCACCTCAGCGGGGAGGCGAGGCCTGGGCTGTCTTTTTTCCTCCACGCGGGGTACCTGGTCTGTAGGGTACCGACGGTGACCCCCGGGCCCATCTCGGGGGAGGCAACAAGCCCGCAGGTGGGGCCTCTATCTTTCCCGTGTGGTGGCTTTGGTCCTACACTTTGGAAGCCAGAGTGGAGGCGAGATTTTAGCATAGTGGTTGTACTTGGAAGGCGAAAAGGCTGCACGTCCTTGGCGTAGTGGGCGTACTTGACAGTCAAAGCGGCAGCACATCACCGGCATAGTGGACGCGTGTCTGCTCTTTATTGGCGGATCATGGCGACGTGCTCGAGGGGTTGTCCCAGGGTATTTACTGCAGCATCCCTCGGGTCGGGCCTGGCCCCCAGCGTCTGACGGGTGGACCTGGGTCCCATCCATCATTGGGGTGGTGGACTGTGCACGGCGGTGGAAACCCAAACGTCGCGCCTGTTGCCCTGCCGGAGGTTGTGGACGTAGAAAAGGAAGCCTTCTGGAGCAGGGCAGTTCCTTCCTGTCTTTTGCGATCTTCGTCCTCCTTCTGCACGCTGGAAGCCTCCGCTCCCCAGTGCTCTCATCTTTCTCACACCACCATGTTTTCTAGCCTCTGTTCTTCCAGGCTCCGCAGCGATGGCGACATCGCACTTGTGGGGGCCATGCTCGGCTGGCAGTCAACCACATTCGACGGAAAGATCCGTCGCGGGAGGGTCCTGCTGACCGACATGCAACCCAGCGAGGGGGTTCTCTTCTCCTCGTACGTGCTGTCCAGGTTCGCGCTCCCGACGTTGTCCTTCCTCCTCACCCTGGTGGAGGTGTATGGGCTCCAGCTGCAGCACCTCACGCCGCACGCCCTCGCTCTGGTGGCCATCTTCGTCCACTTCTGCTAGATGTTCGTGTGCTTGCAGCCTTCGGTGTGGCTCTTCGGGGCGTTCTTCTCCTTGAGGGCCTCAGGGAGAAGCACAAACCATCTAGGGGCTTACTACTTCCAGCACCGAGAGAGGAACTCGGCACCCTACATCTCGCCTTTCACTCCCGGGAAGTGGGAGCATTGTAGGGAGGACTGGGTGATCACCCAGACTGACGTCCATGACCGCCTGGAGCTGCCGGGTGGCCCGCCAATGGACGAGGTGGTCGTTGGGGACGAGATCCCCGACCTGCAGGACGCCTACACGCCGGTGCTGGAGAGGATAAAGTACTTGGCGGAGGAAGGCCTGACCTCGTTGATGGTCCTAGCTGACTTCCTGTCCTGATAGATCGCTTCTCTAGCAGCACGTCCGACCCGCCTGACAGTACACCGGGGAGGGCGACATGACCCGGTTGGCGCGTGGAGCGGGATCGTCGTTGGATCGGGAGATGCTGGGAACGATGCTGCAGAAGCTCTCCTGTGACCCGATCTCTGATGATACCATCACCCCGCCGACGAGCTGCCAGCCCGTCTACCTCAACCCGCAGGCGCAGTCGAGGCTGCTGAAGGAACTGCCTACATTGGACGACATCGATGTCGCAGTGCGGCAAGTCGGCGATGCCTCACGGGGCATAGAGATCCCCAGAGCGGATAGCGCCGGTGGCCAGGCGGGGCCTGCGCCGAACTCACTCCCTAACAGAGGGAAGGGGTCAGCTGGTAGATCCGCTCCTGTGGAGCACCCTCGTTCACCGCTCAAGGATGCTCCGGAGTTGAGCAGGGCGCCGAAGAGGAAGCTGGTCCGTTCCGACAGAAGCTCCACCTCGGGCCCCCAGGCGAGGGGTTCCCAGGCTTCCCCCGGTCATGCACCGAGCTCGACAACTGGTGTCGGTGGCAGCTCTAGAGCTGCTGCTGCCGGAGCAGCCCCAGCGGCCGCGGGGAGGCTGGCTGGTACTGCTGGAGCTTCAAGGAGGGCCCCCGACACGCCCTCTTTGCAAAAGTAGCCTTCGGGCGCGTCCCCGGCTCCGAAACCGTCGTCAGGAAGGCTCCTGAAGTGGCGTTGGCTGCGACAAGGGTTGCAGCAGCGCCGTCGGCTCCTCAGCCGTCGAGGGCAGCCCCAACAGAGAGCGCATCTACGGCGTCGAGGTCCTCAGAAAGGAAGGCTCCTGCTACTCCTTCTTCGGTGACGAAGACCTCTGAGGTTCTGCCGGCTTCAAAGCCGACGGAGGCGACCTTAACACCGGTGGGGGCGAGTGGCTCGAGCCCTCCACGTAAGAAGCTCCGCGCAGGGTGGAACCTCCATACCTCCAGGTACGGCTCAACCTTTCTGTCCAGGTTGTGTACTGAGCCTCTGGATGGCGTAGTTAACTCTTGATGTTTCTTCTTGCAGTGCTCCTCAGCAGAGAACCCCTACTCCTCCTCCTCCGCAGCAGTCCGGGAGCCGGAGCTCCTTTTTCGCTGAAGCTCCAACACCGGCAGCAGTGCCTGAGCCTGCACCTGGGGCGGCTCTGGATGTCAGCACCCGGGCCCCCAAGGCCAGCCAACCGGCGGGCGTGGACGCCTCTGGTAGCAGCGCGGCTGATGCTTAGCGAGCTGCCAGCCCTCCTCTTCTTCCTTTGCAGGATGCCGTGGTGGCAGCCCTACGGGAAGATGGAGAACCGGAGGGTGTCGAGGCAGTCCCTCGCCTAGCAATGCTGAAGGATGTCCCGCTCCCCAGGGTTGTGAGAGCAGTCCACTCTAGCCTGGATCAGATGCAGGACGTGCTCGAGCAGGAGTGGACCGAGCTGAGGTCTGAGCAGGAGTGCCTTCGGGACTGGGACGACCTACTGCAGGTGCAGGTCCAGTCCGCCAGGGCAAAGGCGTAGGCTCGGGAAGAGCAGCTTGAGGCACGGGAGGAGGTCCTCAAGGAGAAGGAGGCCATCGTCGCCTACCTCCATAAGAATGAGGTGAGCCTCCCAGCTGAGGCCAAGGACCTCCATGCAACTGCCGATGCATGTCTCACGGATCTGATGGAGCTTTAGGAGACGCTCCTTCGTTAGGAGAAGGAGGCGGAGGCAAGGGAGAGGGAGCTCTCCGATCGTGTGGTCGCTCATGAGGAGGATCGGGGGCGCATGAAGAAACAGCTTCAAGGCGTCTACGACTGGGAGCTTGCCGCTTCGGCCAAGGAGACTGACCTGGACGAGCGGACCACATGCATGGCCACCATGGAGCAGGCCCTGGCTTCTATGGAGTAGGAGCTGGCAGCCCGCGAGCAGGAGCTGGCGAGGAGGATTTCAGCGGGGGAGCTGGCTTCTTCCGCCAAGGTGGTCGAAGACCTCCAGACTTCTCGTGCCACTGAGGCAGAGAAGGTCTGGGACTTCCTCGGCCGTGCGGAAGCGGCGCTAGAACCCTGCGGCTTTGGCCCCTTGCGCTCCAGTGGTCCGGCCTAGGAGGTGAGCCAGGTGCTCCCTGCCCTAGACTCGGTCGGGAAGAAGCTCCTGACATTGGAGAACGTTATGGGAAGCAACTGGAGGCTGAAATAAAGGCTCTGGCCCAGCAGGCGATAGAGCATGTGCTCTCCTGCCTTCTAGCTGCGACCCCAGCATCTCCCTGGAACCCTTGGCACAGGGCCACAACAAAGAGCTGTCAGGGGCGGCCAAGTCTGCCGTGGAGGAGGTCGCCCGACTTGTAGATGCTATGTTCTAGTGCAGATAGCTCCTATGTCTCCGGATCACCTTGTTTCCTCCTTTGTATGCCGGAGCTCTGCTAATAATAAAGATTTTTGTTTCAAATCTTGTGTGTCTTAAGTTGGTGTAGACTTCAGACCCTTGGTAGTGCAAAGGTTCGAAATGACTTAGCCGAGGTGGATAGCTCTTTGCCGTTGTCCTGAGCTTGTTCCTCAGGGTCCTTAGAAGCGTAAGGGCCCAGAGCGCTCCAACAGTGTGGCCCTTGAGTTGGGGCGCACCTACCAAGTAGACCGGAGGAGGCAGGACGCCAGCATCGGTCCTCCTAGGAGTTCCAAGACACCAAAGACCTATTCGGACCTGCAGACATGGCAGAAGAAAGGGAGTAGTCGTGCTCTCTAGCCAGCCTTTCCTATTATTAGTTTTGCTGCAGGTTACGGTCCTTAGCTGAGCTGCGGAGCTTGTTCAATTCGATGTGGGCCGTCCGGTCTATGGTTAAAGCCTTGCCCAGGGGTATGAGCCGTCCGGTTCACCGGTACTGAGCTGTAGCGCTAGAAAGGTAGGGTGTGCATGCTTGGGGTAGAAACCAGGCAAAGCAGGCTACACACCCTGGACCTCTCGCTGGCGTAAGCTTTTCGGGGGAGGGACCATTCGGCGCCATAGGGTACCTAGGCAATGAGACAACCAAAGGGTACCAATTTACGGTTAAAACTATACTCAGGGGTACGGGCCGTCCGGTTCCCTGTTACTGAGCTGTAGGGCTGAAGAGGCAGGGTGTGCATGCTTGGGGTACAGAACCAGGCAAAGCAGGCTACATACCTGGACATCCCGCTGGCGTAAGCCTTTCGAGGGAGGGACCATTTGGCGCCGTAGGCCCCCCGAGCAATGAGTCAACCATAGGACCCCCATGTACATCCCAGGTACCTCAAGCAGACCCGCCTATTGAAGGATAGCACAACTCCTACTAAGGATAGCACAGGAAAAAGCAGCTGGCCATATGGCAGGAGCAGTATGGAAAGAAAGCACAAAAAATAAAGGGGGCGATGTCTGGGGTCCGGTTACATTTTTGTTTGTAGGCGTGTACCTTCTGCCCCCAAGTACTCAGTGTAGCGTATGGGAGGCAGTCCGGCAGGCTTAGGGTATTAAAACAGGCTAAGCAGGCTGCGCGTCCTGAACCTCCCGCGGGCGTTAACCTTTTAGTGAGGAGACCTTCCAGTGTTACGGGACCTAGGACAAGTATGTAGGACGAGCTCTGGACATGCCATTTACAGTTGATATGCATGGGTGAGCACAAACTGTAAAGAGTATGCAGAGTAAGACAAAATTTTCTTATTTCAGGCTTCCTTCATAGGAGGAGAAAGGCCGTACAAGAAGGCAGCGACCCGCTCCGGATGATAAGAGTAGAAGGACTCCTCCGGAGCTTAGATGTTCCAAGCGCTGTTCTTAGACTCTATGACACCCTTTTAGAGAAAAAAGAATCCTACCGCTGTGCTGATGGTAGAACTTATAGAGGCATTCTATGTTCTTGGATTGGGTAGAGGTACCCTATCCTTCGTGGCTAGGCGGATGCAACTGGGGCGGCATACTTGTGTTGCTCGGAAGGGACCCTCCCAGCTGGAGGAGGGTTTTTTCATCCCTTCCGAGAAAGTATTCGCCAAAGCACCAGGTAGCCCCACCCTTGGGCTGTCTACTCCGCGCGAATCGCTGCTGATATCGCTGGAGCGTTTAGCGGTGTAGCGCGTTTCGAGCAGCCGCTAGCAACGTTTCTTCGTTGACAAGGTCAATATCTTCACGCTGGAGCTGGTCCTGCGTGGCTTGACCGTATGCTCGGATGTGGGATGAGCCCATGGTGGTTTCCGGGGGGAGGGCAGCCTCGACCCCCTACACCAGTGTAAGAGGGCATTTCTCTGGTCGCACGACAGGGGAGGGGGGGGTCTGGTTATACGTGGAGCGCCTTGCTCATTGTCAGCACTGGAGTCGGAGTGGCCGTAGACGACTTTCAACGCCCGCTCAGCGTCTTGATACTCCATCTCCGGCTCAGCGCTGGCCTCAGGTTTGGCCTTTTGTTTGCCCTCCCTCTGGCGGGAGGGTGTTCCGCCTTAACGCGGCCGCTGTTGTTGCAGCTCACGGAAGCGCTCCGCAAGCTTCTTGATCTCACGGCAGTCGCTGGCACCATAATGGTTGGATTTGTGCACCGGGCACCACTGGCCGTCGTCGCTGGCAGACGACGGTCATGGATGCTTGTTGGTGCGTGGGGCTCGAGCCCCACCGGCCGCTGCAAGGGCGGCAGTGGATAGCCCGACCAGAGGCTTGTTCTTGCCTCCGGTCTTGTTCTTCTTGCCGCTACGTGCGGCAGCGGCTTCCCCGGCACTCCCTGCTGCGGAGGCAGGTCAAGAGTGCCAGTCCCGGCCTTCCGCCGCCCTAGCGCACTTGTCGGCCGGGCTGAAGATCTCAGAGATGTCTTGCACATCATGCGTGGCTGACTTCTCGAGCACCTTCTTGTCGCGGACACCCTTCCGGAAGGCGACGATGACGGAGACATTGGAGATGCGAGGGATGGTGTTCCTAACCTGGGAGAACCGCTGGATGAAGGGTCGCAGTGACTCCCCGTCGCGCTGACGCATGGCGTGGAGGTCGAGCTCGGTGCCGGGGCGTGTGTAGGAACTACTGAAGTTGGCTGTGAATCTCCAGCACAACTCTTACCAGGACGTGATGGAGCCTTGGGGAAGGTTCATGAGCCATGACTGGGCAGTGCCGGTCAGGGCAACGGGGAAGTTGGTGGCCATGACGGCCTCATCCTCTCCTGCAGCAAGGATGGAGGTGGAGTAGATCTTCAGGAACTCGGCGGGGTTGACCGTTGTCGGTACCCTGCGAACCTACCCCCACGTAGCGGATAAAAAGCACCTGGGCCCACCTATCCGGCTTAGACGGGCCCTAGCGTAAGACATGCGCTCTGGGCCCCGTGGGCTGTCCCGGGATGGCCACGTGTCTTCAGGCCCTGAGCCTGAAAACCTGCCGGGGGTGGCTCGGGAGCTGTCACGTGTCCAGTGGTATCGGGTCCCATATTCCACCATGGAGGGCGCCGGCGCTGCCACGGGCCTGGAACCTCCGGACCACACCCCCCGGCCAGAAAAGGCCCCGGAGGTGCCATGCGTCCTGCAGCTCCGGATCTGACCTCCAGCATGGGGGCCTTCAGTGCTGCCACGTGGGCAGCGACTCCGGATGTATCTTCCCCCTAAGGAAGGCTCCGGATGTGCCACATGTCCTGCAGCTCCGGATCCGACCTCCAGCAATAGAGGGCTCCAGCGCTGCCACGTGTCCAACAACTCCAGACCGCCTACTACTCCTCAAGACGGCCCCGGTGGAGATGCATGTCTCAGGGGCCATCCGCCTGAACGTCACTCCGATGAGCAACGGGCAGATGGCCAAGAAGTAAAGAGGAAGGAGCACTGCTAGGACGAGCATTGAAGGCTCGCACCTTCCCCAGAAGCATGGCGCACGACGCACACCTCCATCCTCTGTCTATTCGCCATTACGATGAAAGACTGGGCAGCGAGGCGTGATGGCGCAACAGTGCCACCCAACGGCACTGAGCCGCTCTGCAAGAGGACGCGGCGACAAGACGGGTTCTTCATCATCACCGGCCACCCGGTCAGAGGCGCCATACGTGTCAAGCGGCGCGCCTTAACTCCACCGACAGTGACAATGCATGTATCTATAAAAATACCCATAGTTTATGTATAGGAGGCAGATAGCCACGGGACCACATGTCGGGCCCTGGCTACCTTGTAACTGCCCTGGCCTTGGGCTATAAAAGGACCGGGGCAGCCTCCGGGCAAAGGGTTTGCGACCCAGCCATCTCATTCTCACACGTGAGAAAAAAAATACACCAAGCACTCCCGTGGATGTAGGGTTTTACGCTTCAGCGACCCGTACCACGTAAATCCTCGTGTCTCTCTTGCCATCGTGCTCAGACCTTCGAGAGACACTAGCCCCACCGAAAAAAGAACCTCCGCGGGGTACTTCCGAGCAGACCGGGGGAAATGTCGTAGAAAACACTTTGACATTTGGCGCGCCAGGTAGGGGGATTTTGGTTCTTGAAGCTGTTCGTGAAGCCCACGATGGAGAACATCCAATCCGATGGAGGGCTTTTCCGCCCCTCACGCTGCAAGCGGTGGGGGGAGCAGGAGACGTCCTCTGGCCCCAGAGGGGGACCGTCTTCTCAGATGCCGGTCCCAGCGATAACGGTGCCAGTTCTCTCTTGGCAGCCTTCGGTTTGCGACGGTGTCGCAGGCGCCGGCCGAGGCCAGCCCGGACAGCTCGCTGCTAGCAGCCCGTGCACTCCTCCACAAACCCGAGCATGCGGGAGCATCCCCATTCGCTGCTGAGCAGTGGCGCAACAACGTCGACCACCTGGTTGCCGCCGCGCTCAACTCATTAGCAGCGGCGGGGGGTCAGGGGCTGCGCACCACCAAACGCCCGAAACAACAGCTTGACAGCGGCAGTAGAGACCGACGATGCCCAGTCCACAACTCCAAGCGGCATAGTGCCAGGGAGTGGCAGGAGATACAGAAGCTAGTGGGGCACTTCCAAGAACTTCGACAGCGGCGCCAAGATGGTGTACCCTTTCGCCAGCGAGAGGGCAAGCAAAAAGCTGACCCAGAGGTCAGCAATGGTCAGGAGACAGAATACCAAGACGCCCACCGGGCGTCAAAGGTAGTCTTTGACCAGGGAGAAGGCTCTGGCCCTGGCCACACCCCGGATGAGTGTCGAAAGACGCTTCATGTGATGTACGGGGGGTCATGGGATATCACGTCCTGGCGAGACGTCAAGACCCTCCGGTGAGAGATCATGGCGGTATCGCCTACCCCCAAGCCGGCTCCCTACCGCAAATGGATGGAGACGGATATTAACTTCACCGCCTCTGATTGCCCAAAGAACATGGCGGGGGATGGACAGCTACCGCTCATCGTCTCCCTGACCATAGCTAACGTGAAGCTCACCACGTGCTGGTTGACAGAGGAGCAGGCCTCAACCTCATCAGCTTGCAGCCTTCCAAAAGCTGCAGTTCCCATGGGGATGCTGGCCCCGTCGCGCCCATTCTCTAGAGTTGGCCCGGGATCCATTCTCCCACGCGGTAGCATCACCCTCCCGGTGACATTTGGGACGCCCGAGAACTACCGCACTGAGAGCATTGTCTTCGACGTGGCGGAGGTGAATCTTGTGACAGGGCCCGACCCTGATCACGGGGCCGTGCCGTCTCACCCGGGAATCGCATTTGGTGGTGCCGTGTTATGCGGCACCCAACAGCACACATATAAGGAAAACTGTATTACATAAATCAAAGCGGAAGCTTACAAATGTTCTTTATAAATAATTTACTTAAATTACCTACAACGGAAGTCTATAAACAGCTCACGTCGAATATCTAAGAAGCACTCGAGAAGAGGTCCAGCCCGCGGACTCCTCTCGCTAGCAACACGAAGACATGGCAGCGGCTAGGTTCTCCATGTGTTACCGACTCGACAGTTTCCGAGTCTCACTGGACAACCTTCTTTATAGCATCGTGTTAACCTGCAAAACCACTCATATAGCAAGAGTGAGCACAAAGGCTCAACACAAGACTTAACCGTCTCTCCTAAGACATGCAACTCTATATGAAAGTAACTTAAGACCTAAACATATAAGTTGCGAAAAGACTCGCCTACGAGTTCATCCTTAACTTTCAGATTTTAGCCATAATAGTAGTGACCTTGCGCCCAGCAACATTGGAACTCCACAATCAAACAAGAAATGCTTCATTCCAATGTTACTTGTCCCAAGGTGGAAAAATAACTTTAGTTTGCTCTATCTCTACTTCAAACAAGGTTTTCATGCAATTTACAATAATCATAGCAGCAATTAAACTTTGCAAACTGTTTTCACGCAAGTTGATTACTACGTCACAACATGGGAGCAAGCGGTACTCAATAACCACGAGGGACGGTGATTCGAATCAAACACTGCCCGGATAGCTCGACACATACGCCCGCCTATGAAGACTCAACTCTGGCGTCCTTCATTACGTCGTATGTGGCAACCTTTCGCAGGACACTCGACTGTAGAACCGGTCGCGCCGTCTTGGGCTCATAGGTCTAACGAGACGATGTGGTATGCCTCTACAATCCAGTTAACCTGGTACATCGGTTTCCTGGGTCCCATATAGCAGTAAGCCTCCGGTACACAACTTAATACTTGCTCCTGGATGAGGTACACACATCGGTCCTTAACCGACACAGATAGAGCTACTCGACCAATACCTCGTCTTGTCACTGCATAACCCCACTGCCCGGTCTCATCTTTAGAAATGTAAACTTTAGTTTGCCTCTCTCTCCAACCACACTTATGTGATCCTGAACTATAGCTCGCGAGTAGATTCCAACTACTCGTCTTCTACCGGATGTCCTAGCCTATTTAGCACGGCCTCATTCTACAGCGATGAAACCATTCTACCCTTGACCTCAGGGTTCATTTTTGGTCATGCAAGTGGAATATAAAACATCCTTGACCTAATGCACATACAAACTTAATAAAACAACTTAAATGCAAACTGGAGCTTGCCTTGGTTTTGCAGGTGACTAAAGTCACATAAATGTGAGGTTAGTTGCTGTTGACTTGAAGCTTCACCACTGACCTTCTTGCTTCTTGATACAAACTTCACTTCTTCACTTTTCCACGTTTAACCACTACACGATATGAATATGCATACATGTTTAATTATAAAATTTTTACTAATAAGTGCTAAAGACAAGTTTAAAACTGGAACTCTGTTTAAGAATTCAAAATGATACTGGTGCTAGTGGTTTGGGATTTGGGGCTAAGCACTATGATCAAGTGATAAGTATTTTTCATCACTTGTATGTGTCGATCATCTATAGGTTAAACATGACAGTATTGATCCAGGACTCCAATAGAGCTGAAATTTTTCATGTGAGTTCCTTGTCACCAGAAAGTCCTCTGGACCAAAGTTTATAAATTTTCACTATGTAGATCACTCAGAACAATTTCCTAAGCATTTAGGTAACAAGGAATTAATTCTGAATAGACTTGCACTTTCATGCAAATTCACGTGAATTACCATTTCAAACATAGCTCAGGGAGCATGCATGAATTTTACTAGGATTTTTGGAGCTAAGGACTGCCCAGAACTGAATTTCCAAGTTTTGGAAATTCTCTAAAAATGTTTCTGTATTCATTTGAATACAGAAACTTGAAATCAGAATTACCCTAACTAAATCAACTCCAAATGAGCTGAAACTTTTACAAGAGTTCACTAATAGCCTATAGAATATTCTGGCAAAATGTGGGGAATTTTGGATGAACCAAAATCCCTCAAAAATTCTTTTGCTGAAAAGCTTTAAAGAATTTTCCAGAATTTAATAATGGTTTTCATACAAATTGGGTTGCATATTTGGATAGAGTTTTTCACCATGAATCCAACCCAATTCTAATCATTAATTTTGGAGCTTCCTAGCAAAAGTTATGAGTTTTGCAAAATGGTAGCAAGTTCTGGATTTGTTTTCCTACTGAAATTCGGTTGGGCCCATGTTTTAAACTCCAGCCAATAGAATTTGGGGCACACGGGTTACACGGTTATCAGCCCATAGCCACAAAAGATCAGAAGCCACAGAGGATCCCCGTTTAAACTCTCGTCGGCTGACAGGTGGGACCACCACCTTCTTCAACCTCCGGCGTCCCTCTTTCCCGCGCCCGCGCTCTCTCGCCCGCAGCCCCTCCTCCCCTCTTGGCCCCTTGCTCTCAGGTCATATCCCGACCCAAGTTTCGCCGCCTAGAGATTTTGGAGGTCGGGGACGCCGTTTTTGGGGTCGGTGTGAGCTCTAGAGGGGCCCAAGGGGTCGGGCGACGGCTTCGGTCCATGTCCGGTGATGTTGGCCGGCTTCCCTACCGACCCAAACTCGCAGTTTTCTCGCTCTAGAGCATCAGTGACTCATGGCAAAGGCCATCATGCAATCAAAAGGGCTCAGAAACGCCCCCAACTACCAAGTCACCGTGCGCCCTAGCTCAAAAACTGGCGGCAGAAGCTAAAACTCGAAGAACACCCTCGAGGCTCTATGATTCTTCTGGGTTTTTGATCTCAGTGACTCACAAGGAGGTCTCTAGCCTATTCCATGATCAGAATGAGCAACGAAGTGCTATTAATCACGAATTTTGGGAAATTCCACACCCACGTCTTATGGAGACTTCGTCGGTTTTCTAGAAATTCCCGTGGCTACCGTGGATGAATTGCCTAGGGTTTTTGGCAGCGTGAAGAGAAGGGATTGGCACACCTTTTCACTGTTAATCCCTCAGTGTGATACGCCCTGTATCGCCGGGGCGTTGAGGAGGCATGGTGGCGGCTTGAACCGAAGCTCCGCGGCAAATTCTTGCTGTGAACCGCGCACAAGGGATGATGGACCGGCGTAGGCAGCTCAAGGAGGTGCAGTGGAGTTCGGCGCAAGCTTCTACGATCGCAGGTGGCCACGAAATGGAGCAGCAGCGCCAGGCGACGATGGGGTCCGAGCGCGGCCGAGTAGCGAGCAAAATTTTCAGCTCCTGCTTGCTCTTCTCGGGGAAACAGCAAAGAGGCCGAAGTGGAGTATTTGAGTTGCTCCACTGAGGCATTACGTGTGGAAAAAATTGAGTTCGGAAGCTACACATTGAGCCTCGGTGGCCAGCGCACCAGCGTCGGTTGTTCAGAGGCTTCGAGCGAAAAACAGAGAACCGGTTTGTTCAGCCGGTTGAGTCTGAACAGAGAAACAGATACTTGTGTGCTAAGTTTTCTCTCTTCTCCATGACAATTGGGCCCCACCAAGTTCCTCTCTTAAATATCTCCAGATTTTTGGCACATTGCAAACTTCAGCTATGAGGAACTCAAATTCAAAAGCCATTTGGCAATTTGACAAGTTTTGACTCAGTTTCAAATTTGAATTCAAATTTCGATGAAATTTACAAGTCTCTTTGATATACATATCAAAGCACCTCCAAATTTGCTCAAAATTTGCCTTCCTCATAATTTGGACCTGATGAATTCAAATATGCCATCTGATTTTTGAGTTAGCCAATGCAAATACAACTTCTTAAACAACAGTTTGAATTTCCCTTTTTGGAAATGGCCTTCTTCTCTTTGAAGTGAACCTTTTATAAAAACCGAATTTAAAGTCCTCTTGCAAATGCTTAGCCAACATACTTCCCAATGTGGTGAAAATTTATATTACCACAAATTTGGGCTGAGGATTTGCATTATGGAATAAACTTTTAAATTTGGTTGCTGCTCCTTGAAAGTGCATCTAGGAAATCCCTTGTGGGTTTTGGCTAATTGATGACAAGCATATGAGATCCTAACGAAATGATTGCAGGACAAACTAAGTGAACTAGCTAGGTGCGCACAAAAAGATGAAAAATAGAGTGGTGCCCGAAAAGGAAGACTTTAGTGGAATTTAGAAGAGCAAAGTAGATATAAATGTATAGGGTGTGTGTGAGAGACACATCCCAAGAGCTCATGACTTTGCGTAAGGGTAAGGGCTAATAATCAACTTAAATCCACTGAACACCGGACTAGTCCGTCCACGTATCGGACTAGTCCGGTCAGCTTACTGGAACTCAACCGGACAAGTCCGGTTTTGGACCGGACTAGTCCGGTCATGTCTCTGTTGTCCTCTTTAGAGGACTGCGGACTAGTCCATCCAAGCAACAGGACTAGTCCGCTGAAGTTTCTGGAACCACATTTCACATAGCACCGAACAAGTCCGGTTTGTGGACCGGACTAGTCCGGTTAACCGACTGGAAGTAGACCGGACAAGTCCGATCATATACCGGACTAGTCCGGTAGTAGGTTTAACAACGGTAACTTCTTTGGAAACCCTATAAAAAGAGGTCCTTCATTGTTTGAAAGATGAGACACGACTCATACTGTCAAAAACTCAAACCCTAGCGCTGCCACCTGTCCCAAGAGCCCAAAAACACGTCTCCCCATACATCTAAGGTGCAAAAAGTTGAAGATCAATCAAATACTTGGATTTAGGATTGGGAGATCGTCGTTCCTTCGTTGTGATCTCTTGGGGTTTGATTTCTCTACACTCATATTCTGCATTGCAATCTTTTTGAGTGTATTTGATCACCTTCTCACTGTAATTCTTGTGGGAGCCCTCAACGTGTGAGGTTGCCCCACAAACTCGGTGATTACCCGTGATAGTGGAGTCAAGTCGGCCTTTGTGGTGACTTGAAGAGGGTAAGGGTTGGGAACCCGGCTCTGTGTGAGCTTCCTCAACGAGGACGTAGATCTCTTGGTGAGATCGAACCTCAGTAAAAATTCGTGTCTCTTGTCTCTCATTTGTTTTCCATTTTGATACATTAGATCACTAGTTTGCTAGTCATCGTTTGAGTTCCTTATAAGTTTGCACGTGCATCCATACAATAAATTTAATTTATAAATACTGTTGTTCTCATTCCGCTGCTGAAAGATTAAATTTGTGAGACACACTTAATTAACTCAAATAATTCAGCACACCGGACTAGTCCGCCCACACAACCGGACTAGTCCGGTCAGTCAAGTTTCTGATAACTTTATTAAGTGTGCAGAAATCTTTTAAAGGCCTATTCACCCCCCTCTAGGCCACATTCAATTGGTATCAGAGCCAAGTTCTCCACGAACGAGACTCACATCTCGGAGAGATCAATGGCCTATGAGAAGAACAACGATATCCCGATGACGAACAACAACGATGAGGAGCAAGAAGCCAAAGCCTTTGATGTGCTGAAAGAAAATCCACATGACGATGATGAAGTGAGACAGCTAAAGACATTACTGAGAATGAAGTTAATGGCACAAAAGGGAAAAGAGGAAGAAAAGACGATGGGGAGTGGTCATCACGACTACTCCCGGTATCCTTACAACTACAACCGTCTCAATTCAAATAATCATTATCTCTCTATTCCTATGGGAAGGCCCCCACAGTTTGACGGAAGTGACTACACCATGTGGAAGTACAACATGAAAATGCATCTAATATCCTTGAATCCCAGCCTTTGGCATATTGTCTGCACAGGAATAGATATCCCAAACACGGATGAAGAACTCACTCCGGAACAAGAACAAGAGATTCACAGAAATGCACAAGCCGTTGCAGTAATCACATCGTCACTGTGCAGAGAAGAATTCACCAAGATCGATGGACTAGAAAGTGCAAAAGAAATCTGGGATACACTCAAAACTGCTCATGAAGGAAATAGGTCTGTACGTGAAGCCAAAATTGAGATGCTAGAAGGAGAATTGGGGAGATTTGCTATTGAAGAAGGCGAATCACCTCAAGACATGTACAATCGGATGAAGGCACTCATCAACAAAATCCGTGCCTATGGAAGTAAGAAATGGACTGATCACGAGGTGGTCAAAAGGATGATAAGAGCCTTCATGCCAAGAAACGTCACACTTTGCTCAATGATTAGAGAAAGCCCCGGGTTTCACAAGATGACTCCCGATGAGTTATTGAGAAAGATCATAAATCATGAAATGATGGAGAAAGAGGCTCAATACATCAAAGACTTAGCCGAGCTCACCTCTTCTAAAAAGAAAGAAGTTGCTCTCAAAGCAACGTGCAGACCCAAACTCAAAGAAACTCGTGAAGACCAAGACGATGGAGATACAAGCGATGAGAGCACCGATCTTGATGACGAAGAAATGGTACTCTTCATAAAAAAGTTCAAACGCATGATGAAGAGAAGACACGACAACAATTCACATGAAAGCAAAAGCAAGGATAAAGGAAAATCTAAGGCTCGACGCACTTGCTACAACTGCGGAGAGTATGGTCACTTCATGGTGGACTGTACTTATGAAGAAAACAAAAAGAAGAAGGAAACAAGATCTCAAGAAAAGAAAAACTTCAGAAAAAGAAGACAAGCCCGTCAAGCTCACATTGGGAAGGAGTGGGACTCAAACGACGAGTTCTCCTCCGATGAAGAAGAAGAGATGGCCACTTTCGCAGTCAAGAAACCAACTATGAGAGACACACTCTTTCCGAACATGGGAGGACGGGACATGAACAACCACACTTGTCTTATGGCTAAGGAAGGCAAGAAAAAGGTTCGACTTACTCCTCCTGTGCTAAATTCCTCCATTGATGACTTTGATAGCTCTAGTGATAATGAAGAATTGTTTAGAGGGCTAAGTAAAATTGCTTTAAAGAAAATGGAAATGTTGTCAAACGAAATCTTTGAAAAGGAGGAACTTGTCAACCGACAAGAAGATATGCTCATCCGTGAGAGGAAGAGATATCAAGAAGTTGAAAAGCTTCTTGAGCTTGAGAGAGAGAAGAATGAGTCACTTGAGTTAGAGCTAGCCTTGAGTAAGGAAACTTACTCAAAGTTAGAGGACTCGCACATTGCAATCAAGGAAGAACTTGCTAACTTGTCAAAAGTTAACAAAATCCTTGAGGTGCAAGTTGAGTCGCTCAAACAAAGTGACTCCTCTTCCTCCAAAGACATGAGCTCGACAACAATAAGAACCTGCAGTTGCTCTAGTAAGAAGAATGTAATTTCTAATGCTTCAACCCCACATGACATGCATTCTTCTCAAAATGGCATCTTTGATAAGGAGAAGATCAAATATGCACGAAGTGCATATATGATCACTAGACCTCCCAATGTCAAAGATGGTCTTGGCTTTGACAGGAACAAACACATGTCTACTTCTAATCATGCTAAGAATAGAATCATTTTTGTTAAAGAAAAATCCCATGAATCTGAGCTACAAACACTGTTCCATACATTTGATGCTTCTTATGTTCTCATGAAAAACAAGTATGGAAAAGTCATTGCTAAATATACAGGGCCACGCCACAAGAACTTGAAAACTTGTGTGTGGGTGCCCAAGACTCTTGTGACTAACATGAGAGGACCCAAGCAAGCTTGGGTACCTAAAACCCAGAAATAATTCTATTTTGCAGGCTTACTCCTCCGGTGGATCTAAGTGGGTGCTAGAAAGCGGATGCACAAATCATATGACCGGAGAGAGAGGTATGTCTGTGGAATACGAGTGCAACAAGGATCCAAGTGAAGGTATATACTTTGGAGACAACAGCCAAGGAAAGGTCCTTGGTAGTGGTAACATTTAAATATCCTCTCAACACACCTTATCTAATGTTTTACATGTAGACTCTCTAGATTATAATCTTTTATCAATATCTCAACTATGCGACAAAGGTTACAACTATTTATTCACTAATGAGGGTGTGACCGTCTTTAGAAGAAGCGATGGCTCGATTGCATTCAAGGGATTGTTGAAGGGAAAGCTTTATCTTGTTGACTTCAACAAAGATAAAGCCGAACTCAACACTTGCTTGGTTGCTAAGACCAACATGGGATGGCTGTGGCATAGACGGCTAGCCCATGTTGGAATGAGAAATCTGCAGAAACTTCTAAAAGGTGGTCACATCCGTGGTCTTAAGGATGTGGTTTTTGAAAAAGACAGACCGTGCAGCGCTTGTCAAGCAGGAAAACAGGTTGGAGCACCACACCCCGCCAAGAATGTGATGACCACCGCTAGACCGCTGGAACTTCTCCACATGGATCTCTTTGGTCCAATTGCATACATCAGCATCGGCGGTAACAAATACGGTTTAGTAATTGTTGATGATTTTTCAAGATTTACCTGGGTATTTTTCTTGTATGATAAATCAGAAACTCAGGGAATCCTCAAAAAGTTCTTGAAAAGAGCTCAAAATGAATTCTCATCAACCGTAAAGAATATCAGAAGTGACAATGGGACAGAATTCAAGAACACCCAAGTTGAAGAATATCTCAATGAAGAAGGTATAAAGCATGAATTCTCGGCACCCTACTCTCCTCAACAGAACGGGGTGGCCGAAAGGAAGAACAGAACATTGATCGAAATGGCGAGAACAATGTTGGATGAATACAAGACGTCAGACCGATTTTGGGAAGAAGCGGTGAACACCACTTGTCATGCCACAAATCGGTTGTACCTTCATCGACTACTGAAGAAAACTCCATATGAGCTTCTCATGGGTAAAAATCCTAACGTTTCATATTTCAAAGTTTTTGGTTGCAAATGTTTTATTCTGAACAAGAAACCAAGGGCCTCGAAGTTTGCTTGGAAATCCGATGAAGGATTCTTGCTCGGATATGAATCGAATGCCTACGCCTATCGTGTCTTCAACAAGGTGTCCGGCCTTGTTGAAGTAGCGCGTGACGTAGTGTTCGATGAAACTAACGGCTCACAAGTGGAGCAAGTCGATAAGTCTATGCTAGATAAGGAGGAAGCTCCATGTGAAGTGCTGAAGAAAATGGCACTTGGTGATATCCTACCACGAGAGGAGACACAAGATGAATTTCAACAAGGAAGCAATGATCAAGGGGGAGCTCCTACACAAGATCAGGTTGAGGAAGATCAAGAAAATCAAGATGATCATGGAAGCAATGATCTAGGGGGAGACATGACACATGAAGACAATGAAGAACAAGCAACTATACAAATTCCACACCCAAGAGTACATCAGTGTGTGCAAAGGGACCATCCTGTCAACAATATTATTGGAGATATTGCTAAGGGAGTAACTACTAGATCTCAAATTGCAAATTTTTGTGAACACTATTCTTTTGTGTCTTCTCTGGAGCCATACAGGGTAGAAGAAGCCTTAAGGGATCCAGACTGGGTGATTGCGATGCAAGAGGAGCTGAACAACTTCAAAAGAAATGAAGTGTGGGAGCTGGTGGAAAGACCAAGGGCGAACATCGTTGGAACCAAATGGGTCTTTCGGAACAAGCAAGATGAACATGGAGTAGTCACAAGAAATAAAGCGAGGTTGGTGGCCAAAGGTTATTCTGAAGTGGAAGGTTTGGATTTCGATGAAACCTTCGCTCCTGTAGCAAGACTTGAGTCCATTCGCATTTTATTGGCATATGCTACTCACCATAATTTTAAGTTGTATCAAATGGACGTCAAGAGTGCCTTTCTCAATGGTCCGATAAAGGAGGAAGTCTATGTGGAGCAGCCACCGGTGTTCGAAGATCAGGAGTATCCCAACCATGTATATAAACTGCGTAAGGCTCTCTATGGCCTCAAACAGGCTCCTCGAGCCTGGTATGAGTGCCTTAGAGATTTTCTGATTCAAAATGGATTCAAAATTGGTAAAGCTGACTATACACTCTTTACTAAACATTTTGATGATCATTTATTCATATGTCAAATTTATGTTGATGACATTATCTTTGGATCCACTAACAAGTCCTTCTGTGAAGAATTTAGCAAAATAATGACAGACAGGTTCGAGATGTCAATGATGGGTGAATTGAAGTTCTTCTTGGGATTTCAAGTGAAGCAACTGAGAGAAGGTACATTTATAAGCCAAACTAAATATACACAAGTCATTCTCAAGAAATTCAATATGGACAAAGCCAAGCCCATCAAGACACCCATGGCCATCAACGGACATCTCAACCTCAATGAAGACGGTCCAAATGTGGACCAAAAGGTATATCGGTCCATGATTGACTCCTTACTATACTTATGTGCATCTAGGCCAGATATTATGCTTAGTGTTTGCATGTGTGCAAGGTTTCAAGCCGCACCTAAAGAGTGTCACTTAATTGCCGTAAAAAGAATCCTAAGGTACCTTGTGCACACACCCAACTTGGGCCTTTGGTATCCCAAAGGATCCAAGTTTAACTTGATAGGGTATTCCGACGCCGACTATGCAGGATGCAAAGTCGATAGAAAGAGCACGTCAGGGACTTGTCAATTTCTTGGTAGGTCTCTAGTTTCTTGGTCATCAAAAAAGCAAAACTCCATTGCTCTTTCCACAGCGGAAGCGGAGTATGTTGCAGCCGGTAGTTGCTGTGCGCAACTACTTTGGATGCGACAAACTCTTAGGGACTAAGGCTACAATCTAAGTCATATCCCGCTTCTATGCGATAATGAAAGTGCTATAAAGATTGCACACAACCCTGTAGAGCACTCAAGAACTAAGCACATAGATATCCGTCATCACTTTCTTAGAGATCATTCATTAAAAGGTGACATTGTTATTTCACATGTTAGGACTGAAAAACAACTTGCGGATATTTTTACCAAACCATTAGATGAGAAAAGGTTCTGTGAACTAAGAAATGAGCTAAACATTCTTGACTCTCGAAATGTGGCTTGAAACATTGCATACCTGGTTGCAACTTAAAATGTTCCTCCATATTGTTAAAAATGCTCCTCCTCTCCTTTTCTACTCAGAAAACTATTTTTATGAAGAAATCTTGAGGATTATGACCATTGTTTGATTGCTGATTGCCTACTGGTCGTAATCACCAAGACTATTTGGAAAATTAGTGTCATTGGATCACCTCTAAACTCTACTATCTGCATCAAGTCTGCTGAAACCAGACTTATCCGGTTGTCGACCGGACTAGTCCGGACAGACCACAATTAGGTTAATTCAGGGGCACCGGACTAGTCCGCTACCATGACCGGACTAGTCCGGTCAGTCGCATATAGAAGCACTTGGCTGGCCCAGACCTCTCCCTCACCCCTCATTAGACTTGCTCTCCCTCTCCTCTTCCAAACCCTAGCCCCCAAAGTGATTTTCGGGTTGAACCCTCAAAATTGAGGTTTTCTCCGCGAAAAAGACTCCCCTTGACGAGTGGTCTCCCTCCTCCGGATTCATCCGGACTGATTTCCACTTCTTCAACGCGAATCTTCAAATCTTGGTAAATTTCCCACTTTAAACCAAAATCTCAACTTTTCTAGTTCTAGCTAGTTTTCTTTGATTTCAAAAGGATGTACATTGCCTCAATAGATGTATTCCGACCATGTTCCTACCCTTGTGCCCTTAGATAGGAGATTTGATTCAAATGAAACATTAGGGTTCTTATGCCAAGCCGGACTAGTCCGGCGCACAGAGGCGGACAAGTCCGGTCCACCGGACAAGTCCGCACTCTGAAACCGGACAAGTCCGGTCTCTGACAGTTGAACCCCTACGTTCCCATTTGAAGTCGATAATGAGTCCATTTGCATCTAATCCTTGAACTCCTTATCAGGCATCATGTCTTCAGGCTCAGATGACAGCTCCTTTCACATTGATGAAGACGTTCAACGCGAGAAAGTGAGGAGGACCAAGGAGAGAGTTATGAAGAAGAGACATGATGTCAATGTCCACTCTCCACCCTCCGACGACAATCTACCTAAGAAGAGGAAAGTCATTGGCAAAAGGCCTCTAAGGAAAGATGCTGCTGAGGGCTCGTCAGGGCCAAAAAGAATTCTCAATAAAGGGAAGGGACTTGCTAGTGGTCCCCTTGGGCCCTTGAAGATGAAAAACCCTATTCACCGCAATAGGCAGCCTTCAAGTGAGGATTTCACTGGAAAAGGGAGTGAGCTAGCTGATAATTTCAGGAAGATTCAAGTGTATGACAAACCTAAGCAATGCTCTGATCCAAGGTTCTGGAGCAACTTCCATGCAAACTACTACGAGCATGTGTACATGAAGATGAAGAACCCTGTAGTAGAGAGTCAATGGCTAAATGTTGAATATCTGAAGTCAAAGAGGTATCCTGCCTTTCGTGAGATGGTGGAAGCGTTAGAGAGGCACAGTCTGACGGACCTGCTATCCTTTGAGTATGACTGGAACAATGAAGTAATTACCCAGTTTTACTCCACTCTCTACTTTGCTCGTGATGATGGAGACAGTCTTACTTGGATGACTCATGGTTCAAGGTATAGTGTCACGTATGATGAATTTGCTAGGATTCTTCACCTCCAACACACTTTGGATCATGAACTGGTCATTCATAATCTGAAACCCCTGGAGAAGGAGGAGCTTGAATTTCTCTATGACACAAGGATGCCATATGTTCCTCCCACCATCAAATATATAAAGCCCTTCTTTGTGGTCCTAAATAGAGTCTTGAGAAGGATGGAGATGCAGGAACTATACAAGGGACCTTGAGGACTCTCATGAAGGTCATTAGTGGGAGGAGACCATTCAATGTCTTTGAGTATATCTACAACGACATTGTGAACATCTCAATTACCCCCAATAGGTCCTGTGGATACGCACCGTATATCATGTACATGATTGAGAAAGTGACGGGACTCGAGTTTGTCAAGGATGTCAAGCATACGAGGTTGAAGCCGCAAAAACCCACCGAGTACACTCTCCCTCCAGCTCCAACTGCCCCGTCCTCTCCACCAGTGGAGAGGAGATCAAAGCAAGCTCATGATGACACTAGATCTGCAGCTGCTCCTCCTGGATCTCCACCTGCCCAAGAATCATCCAGTGGCATCCTCAAGATGCTCTCCTCTATCTTTGCATGCTGCCGCAAGATCGAAGACAGGCAGCGCAAGGAAAAGCTTGCAAGGAAGAAACATCAACAATACATCAATGCCAATATCAAATCTATCTGTGCAAAGCTTGAGATTGAGACCGTTGGATCACCGCCCGTCTCCGAGGACTCAGAGGAAGATCCTGCTCCCGTGGATGCCGAAGTCAGTGAAGATGAAAATCAGACTGATACTGACGGAGGAGGCAGCGATGAGTGATTCCCCTCAATTTTTCCCTTTTTGGTGCCTTGATGCCAAAGGGGGAGAGATTGAGATTAGATTTGGACTATTTCTATCTAGTATTAGTTATTAAGCTCTTTTGTGGACTATTTCTATCTAGTATTAGTTATTAAGCTCTTTTGTGGTCAAGGACATGTACCTATTTTAAAATCTTGTAATGCACTATTTCTTTTCTTATGTGTGATGCACTATGCTCTAATGCCTACTTATATGTTCACTATTGTTTGTCTTTAATCTATCACATTTTGTTTATCACACACCTGTTAGGCACCCAGCATAAGATGTGTGCATATGTGAGAAGCTTTTTGTGAATTCTTTATTATTCTCATATGTGCACACCTTATGAAAAATCAACCTTTTATTCTCAATTGTGATATCTCAAATGGTTGTCATCAATCACCAAAAAGGGGGAGATTGAAAGTGCATCTAGGAAATCCCTTGTGGGTTTTGGCTAATTGATGACAAGCATATGAGATCCTAACGAAATGATTGCAGGACAAACTAAGTGAACTAGCTAGGTGCGCACAAAAAGATGAAAAATAGAGTGGTGCCCAAAAAGGAAGACTTTAGTGGAATTTAGAAGAGCAAAGTAGATATAAATGTATAGGGTGTGTGTGAGAGACACATCCCAAGAGCTCATGACTTTGCGTAAGGGTAAGGGCTAATAATCAACTAAAATCCACTGAACACCAGACTAGTCCGTCCACGTATCGGACTAGTCCGGTCAGCTTACTGGAACTCAACCGGACAAGTCCGGTTTTGGACCGGACTAGTCCGGTCATGTCTCTGTTGTCCTCTTTAGAGGACTGCGTACTAGTCCATCCAAGCGACAGGACTAGTCCGCTGAAGTTTCTGGAACCACATTTCACATAGCACCGGACAAGTCCGGTTTGTGGACTGGACTAGTCCGGTTAACCCACTGGAAGTAGACCGGACAAGTCCGATCATATACCGGACTAGTCCGGTAGTAGGTTTAACAACGGTAACTTCTTTGGAAACCCTATAAAAAGAGGTCCTTCGTTGTTTGAAAGATGAGACACGACTCATACTGTCAAAAACTCAAACCCTAGCGCCGCCACCTGTCCCAAGAGCCCAAAAACACGTCTCCCCATACATCTAAGGTGCAAAAAGGTGAAGATCAATCAAATACTTGGATTTGGGATTGGGAGATCGTCGTTCCTTCATTGTGGGCTCTTGGGGTTTGATTTCTCTACACTCATATTCTGCATTGTAATCTTTTTGAGTGTATTTGATCACCTTCTCACTGTAATTCTTGTGGGAGCCCTCAACGTGTGAGGTTGCCCCACAAACTCGGTGATTACCCGTGATAGTGGAGTCAAGTCGGCCTTTGTGGTGACTTGAAGAGGGTAAGGGTTGGGAACCCAGCTCTGTGTGAGCTTCCTCAACGAGGACGTAGATCTCTTGGTGAGATCGAACCTCGGTAAAAATTCGTGTCTCTTGTCTCTCATTTGTTTTGCATTTTGATACATTAGATCATTAGTTTGCTAGTCATCGTTTGAGTTCCTTATAAGTTTGCACGTGCATCCATACAATAAATTTAATTTATAAATACTGTTGTTCTCATTCCGCTGCTGAAAGATTAAATTTGTGAGACACACTTAATTAACTCAAATAATTCAGCACACCGGACTAGTCCGCCCACACAACCGGACTAGTCCAGTCAGTCAAGTTTCTGATAACTTTATTAAGTGTGCAAGAATCTTTTAAAGGCCTATTCACCCCCCTCTAGGCCACATTCACTCCTAGAATGTTTGCAACCACAGTTTGTATTCCATTTTTGAAATGGCCACTTTGGAATTTAGTGATCAAGTTTGGTTTGCTCATGACACATACTTGGTCACTTTTTGGTCCTAGCCTAAACCTCACCAGTTCAGTTTAAACTTTGCCTTTTTATTGTGACTTCATCACAAGTTCAAACATGGTCCTAATTCACTCCTTTTTGGCTCACCCTAAAAGCAGAAAGTTGCCACCATAAATCTTCTCAACTTCAAATGCATGAGGTCCCATGTGCACTCAAAAGTTTGGCGGCAACTTGAGGTGAGCATTTGAGTCCAAAGACCATATTTTTATTCTTTCTCATGCACATGTATGATTACACATGAGTTTAACTTCACCTTGGCCCAACACATTCAAAGGCATGCTTGAACCCATGTGGTTGCACCTCATGTATACCATCCCATGTAAGAAAGTTTTTGTAAGTTCCATTTTTCATGAACCAGAAACACAATAACGTTCAATCACCCGTTTCTTTGCATTCACGTTTTTGGGACTTTTACATGTTCCCTTCAATGCCATCCTCGGTAGGCCAGCGCTGTACCAGTTCATGGCCATAGCCCATTACGGCTACCTAGCGCTGAAGATACCGACCCCGAGTGGCGTCCTAAGAGTTCGAGCAGATAGGACCGCTAGAGTTGCAGCGCTGGAGAAGCTCCAGGCCATGGCAGCTTCAAAGGAGGAAGCCCCTGGGGGTGTTTGGACAAGCAAGGAGCCGCCCAGCACACGACAACGTGGCTCATCCTCCATGCCCCGCATACAGCCTTCAGGTGCGGAGGAGGTCCCCGTCAGGGTTATCCAGATAGGCGAGGGCACTGCCCAGACCACCCGCATTGTGGGAAACTTGGGTAGCAAATAGGAACTCACGCTCATCACCTTCCTCTAGGCTAATGTCGATGTGTTTGGTTGGCAACCATCACAAATGCCTGGGATCCCCAGGGAGGTGATCGAGCACCATCTGAAGATCCACCCCGACGCTAAACCGGTGATGCAAAAGCCTCGGAAACAGTCCGTCGAGCGGCAGAACTTCATTCGTGAAGAGATCAAGAAGCTGCTTGACGCCGGCTTCATCCGAAAAGTTCACCACCTGAGATGGTTGGCCAACCCCGTCGTGGTACCCGAGGCTGGCGAGAAGCTGCGGATGTGCATCGACTACACCAGTCTAAACAAGGCATGTCCTAAAGAACCTTTTCCTCTCCCGCAAATAGATCAAATTGTAGATTCTACTTCTGGCTGTGATCTACTGTTCTTCCTGGATGTTTATTCCGGTTTTCATCAAATACCTATGTCTAAGAAAGATGAAGAGCATACTGCTTTTATAACAGTAGATGGCCTCTATTGTTACGTCTCTATGCCATATGGCCATAAAAACGCCCTACCTACCTTTGTGCGTGCCATGCATAAGACATTCGAGGATCTGATAAGGGAACTAGTGGAGATGTACGTTGATGACATTATAGTAAAGGTCAAGTCGCATTACATCTCTGTTGGACAACTTAGCCTTAGTCTTGGATAAGTTGCGCACCACTCGGATGAAGTTAAACCGGATAAGTGCATATTTGGAGTTCCTGTCGGGAAGCTCCTCGGATTCCTGGTCTCGCACCGAGAGATCGAGGCTAACCCCGACAAGATCAAGGCTATAGAGATGATGTGACCCCCACCCGAGTCAAGGACGTCCAGAAGCTCACCGGATGCCTGGCCGCACTCAATCGGTTCATCTTCCGACTAGCAGAGCATGCCCTCCCATTCTTTAAGCTTCTTCAGAAGCCCGGACCTTTTGTCTGGACTGGAGAAGCTGACAAGGTGTTCCAAGAGCTAAAGCAGTACCCCACCACGCTACCAATTATGGTCGCCCCAGAGCCGGGTGAACATCTGCTGCTCTATACTTCCACAAAGGAAGAAATTGCCAGCATGGTCCTGTTCGCGGAACGCCCAGATCTTGAGCGACCCAAAGCACCAAGCGAAGAACACGATGCTGGTCGTGAGTCTCAGAATCGGGGTCCCGCAGGGAAGCTCGACATAACCTCGGCCAAGGAAGCCCCCGGGTCCCAGCTCCCGGGGACCAGACACCCAGACCAAGAAGTTGTAGACCCCCTGCCAATGGAGGAAAATGATCCAGACCCCTTCGGGAGGGTCCGGACCACCCAGAGACTGGTCTACTACATCAGCGAGGTCCTCCATGATGCCAAGATGCGGTATTCAGAAGTCCATAAGTTGCTCTATGCAATACTGGTTGTGTCAAGGAAACTCCGCCACTACTTCCAAGCTCACAAGGCGTCAGTGGTAACGACCTACCCACTGAAGGCAGTACTTCACAGCGCCAACGCAACAGGGAACATAGCAAAGTGGGCAGCTGAGCTGGCGGAGTTCGACCTCGACTTCTTACCGCGCCACGTCGTCAAGAGCCAGACACTGGTGGACTTCGTGGCGGAATGGACCCTGCCCCCATGCCGTCCAGGGGGTCAAGACAACGGTGACCTGGAGCCCAGACCTCAGGTGCTCACCGGACCCTATTGGACACTCTACTTCGACGGTTCCTCGCAAGAGCAGGGAGCCGGAGTGGGGGTCCTGCTCATCTCACCAGTGGGGGAGCAGTTCAAATATATGGTGCATCTCGACCTCAAGGCTACAAACAACATGGCAGAATATGAAGCCCTCATATTTGGGATGAGTACCGCCCTGTCTCTGGGTGTGCGGCAAATGCTAGCCAAAGGAGACTCTCAGCTTGTCATCAAACAAGTCAGACATGAGTGCTCCTGTAATGACCCCCAACTAGCTGCCTACCTTATCCATGTGCAGAAAATGGAGGAGTTCCATGCCTTGGAGTTGTGCCATATCCCCCGCGCCGACAGTGCAGTAGCAGACGACCATTCCACAAAAGCCTCTACATGGGCCACAGTCCCTGAAGGCGTGTTTGAAAGGAAGTGCCGGGGACCTGCCGCCAAAGGGACGCCCCGCCAGGACCTCGTCGGGTGGTGCCGTGATATGCGGCACCCAACAGCACACGGGTCGATGAAACACATCATATTACATAAATCATTTGCGGAAGCGTACAAAAGTGTTTTACATATACTTATCTCAAAATAAGCTACAGCGGAAGACTATAACTCTCACGATTCATTTCTAACTTAGAAACAAAGAAACAGTCTAGCCTGCGGATGTTTCTTACTAGCAACACGAAGAACAATCTGCAGCGGCGAGGATGCTCTTGAGTAACCACTCGGAGGTTCCCGAGTCTCATCGGCATCCCTTCATAAGCATGAAGTTAATCCTGCAAAACAACTCGGATAGCATCCGTGAGCATAACGCTCAGCAATACTTAACCGTCACCCTAGGCATGAAACTCTATACGAGGTTATGAACTTAAAGTAGGATGGTATAATGCATAATTAAAGTCGCCTAAAAGTGAATCCTTACTTTCAGGTATTATTTGCAGCAATTTAAGTAACCTTGGGCACGCCACATCGGGAGTCCACAATCAAACAAGAAACACTTTCTCTCGATGTAATTTGCACACGGCATAAAAGAATCGAATTTGCACTAGCTAATCATCAAACATACATCACAAAGATAGTATAAATCTCAAACCAATGTGATTAGTTCCTTTCTCATGCAAGTTCTTACTACTTCACGACTGTGAGAACAAGTATGCTCGGTCCATTCCATGAGCAACGGCGATTCGAATCAATAACACCCGGACTACACGACACATACGCCTGTACTCGACGTTGCCTACAACAACCATCACTGACGTTGTACGTGGCAGCCTTTCCCTTGTTTCACCTCCGTTGAATCAATCAAGTCGCCCCGTACAGTAGCCACTCTCATGGTGCACCTACCGACATAAGATTTCATGAGAATGTTACCCACATACTGCACACCGGCCGTCTCGCCTGAGGCGACCCGAAAAGGCTCAACGCAAGCTTCCCCTGGTACATCGGTTTACTGGGTCCCATATAGCCAGCATGAGACCGGTACACAACTCAAACTTGTTCAACAGGGACGCATACGGATCGGTACTTGACCGACACGGACAGGTCTATAACACCCAGGGCCCTACGTTCTGCTGCCCCTACAACCTTCCGATCTCAACTTTAACTTGCTAATTCATTTTTGAACCAATCCCGTATGCCCCTGTTGTTCTGATCATGTGAGTAGCATCTTACTACTTGACTTCTACCAAACCTTATTTAAGCATGGCAGTTCTACAAGATGTAAAGACACCTACCCCATACTCCATGGGTTCATTTGGTCATGCAAGAGGAGTATCAAACAACTGGACCTAATGCACATTTCATATCTTAACCGAAAGTGAATACAAAGTAAAAACTTAAAGGCTGTTAAATGCAAACCGGAGCTTGCCTGTTTTATAGGGTAATCGTATATAATCAGTTAGTGATCTTGTTTGATCAACCCTTGATTCTCGGAGCTTGATCCACTTCAATGAATCACTCCTTTGAATCCCCTTTGTCGTGGTTCCTATTGAATGTATATGCACAAGTTTTATAGAATGCAATGGAGAGAAGTTAAGACTTGATTCCTTAGGAACAGAGGTTGTGTGGAAAAATGCCAAGAATGGCTTGGTTTGCCTCTGTTGTGCAAAGAAAAGTGAATGAACTAAATTGGTCTCAGTGTTTTAGCTATACACTAACTAACTATCCTAATGACCATAAGAGATTAGCTGAAAAGATTTGAATGCAACTGAAGAACAAGAACTTCAATGGCCTCAATGTAAAAGCCCAAGAAAAGGGACTTGCAAAAACTTTTCTTCACCTCACAACACCACAGTTTTTATTGTGGATATCTTAGGAAATATTGTGAAGAGCAAGTAACCTCCATCAAAAGAGTGATTAGAGGGGAAAGTCTTCCTTTTCACAAAGTAGGATTTCTACACATGAACATGAGAGGTTGAGCTCACCCCTAGAACTTAAAAAGTCTTGGGAAGGTTCAGTCCAAGTTTCATAGAAATCCAACACTTTTTGAGGCACTTTTGGAGGTATTTGAAAAAGAGGCCAATTTGAATGTAAATTCAAATTGTAGCAACTTTCATCACTCAAATTCAAAAGTTAGCTTCATATTCAAACTAGCACATTTTTCTGAGTAAGCCCACCAATTTTCATCCTCATTGGAGTTCATCTTGTCAAGAGCTAAATTTGCAAGAATTCAAAACTGAATTTGAATTTCAGTTTAAACATGAAGCAAATTTAACCAAACAAAGTTTGAATTTGAGAACTCAAATTCAAACCAAGACTTGGGGGCTAAGTCTCTCATTCAATGTGTAGTTGCTGGGATATTTACAAAAAGAATTCAGAAGAGAGGATTAGGGGGAAGGATGGGCCCACAGGTCAGTGGGAGGGATGTCACACCCGGTTTTTCCGAAGAACAACCAAGTGAATATCACATGTATGCCAGGATCATTTTCTCATACATGTGATGACAAATAGTGAAGCATCATTTATTACAAGCCAGGTGTCGAATATAAGTAAGTCTTACAAAGTAAATGTCTCGATGGACAATAATAAGTTCATCACAAGTAAATAAACTAGCAGCGGAATATTATTCATTAGGGCTCCATCACAGGCGTTGCCCGGGGGTCTTCATGAACCTAAAATCCTTCCTCGGGTCCAAAGTCTTGTTCATTATACACCACCTCATTATCTTGACCTGAGCAGCAATATAAACCAACAAATATGCAAGGTTGAGTATCAATGGTACTCAGCAAGTGTGGGAAAATTATATCATGCATGGCTAGAACAAGGAGAGGTTGAACTCATGGTTAAAGCACTACGCAATTAATACCTATCACCTTAGCTTATTAAGCACCTTCATTACTACAAAAGTGAAATGGTCCCAATCTCCCATCCCATCATCATAATCCAATAACCATAACATCATTACCAACGTTAAGCTCCCCGCTTAACATCCAAAACCATCATTCCTCTAATCATGAATAAGTCCAGGCCGCTCTTAACCGTGAGCACGGCTGTCAAGACAGTTTTGACTCTGCAGAGTTTGTACCACTGTACCCACAAGTAGTGATTTCATCCCCCGTTGCCGGGTGGACTAAAAGAACCTCCATTATGCCAGTGGCTACAATCCACATTCACACTTCCCAGGTGTGCGGCCAAGAGATCACTACGAAGCCTTTACAAAGGGATTCCCGACGAGCGTGGGCCCACTGAGGTTTCACCCCTAACAGCATACAAGAGGCTCCAACCCCGCTGCAGTGGCCCCCTCTTGAGCCTTGCGGTTCATATGGTAGTCCAGCTGACACCTATTCCCCGCACCATCCAACACACCCATACTACGCCGGGGATACACCTAATTAATTGGCCAAGCTGCCCCATCTCAGCATGTGGTTGGCACTGTAAAGCCGAGTTACATGCTCCATGAACCGGTCCTTAGGATCCAGGCAAGTACTAAACACAAACCCAAGTCTCGTGCACCCAGCACACAACCAAAACATCCAACTTGCCTTGATCCCTACCTCTACATAACTCACAATAGCTCATTCAAGAGTATGGTATAATAAACTGATGATCTCATATCCCAAATATCCCATTCTAAGCATGGCTAAGCATATGCATGTAAATAAATGACATGACAAAATAAATCCCAACCCAAGCTACAAGGAAACAAGGTAATGCAATTCTAGGGAAACTTTCCTAGCATGGGTTTCATATTTCATTTGACAATGCAAATAATTCTATCTACACATCCTAGCATAGGATCAAAGTGGTCAAGGACACTTGCCTCCTTCTTGCTGCTCTTGAAATTGGTAGTCCTGATCTTGGAAAGGGATAACTTGCTCTTGAACAGGTTCTACTTCATACCATCACACATAGCAAAAGAAAAACAACAATCATAAGACATAGTTCACACTTCTACTTCATACAAACCACACATTCACATTTATAAAAGTTCTTTACCATTATATGTGTTGTGGTTACTTTATGTGTGTTGAGTTGTGGCTTGAATGCACTTTTAACCATGTGTATATGATTCCTACTTTTGTGTCCACATATATACTTACATACTATTTATATGGGTTTCCAATAAATTTCTTATATTCAACTACTATACCTTTTTACTACCAAGTGTGTATGAAAAGTATTTTTCTTCCCCATATGTGCCTTCATAATTTCTACCAACCCTAAACTGAACTCTTTGGATTTTAAAAACTCCATTTATCATTTACTAGTTGCTATATTTTCAGATTTATATTCCTATGCATAATTGTGTATTTTATTATGAAATTAGTAATACACATCATCTAAACAGTATAGGTTCTGGTCCTAAATAATTTAATAACATATTTTGACCTTAGCCTCTGATGTAAACTATTTCATAATTATTTTCCCTATTTTTCTATAGCTATTCTTTACTTAAAAATGTGTCCCTATACAATTAAATGTGAATAATAAATGAAACAGATTCATTTCAGCCCAAAATATAGTTTTATCTCACTCCAAGGTTTTCTAATTACTGAGAAAGTTTTTAATTAATTTTGACAATTATGTTTGTCCCACTTTTTAATTTTTAAACACTAGTTACATATTCAATTTTCTAAATTAAATACTAAACAGGGCTAAAATAATGAACTCACCTCATTACAGGGTCTATAATATTATTTTCATAATTTCCAGGGTCTAGCTACACTTATCAGAGGTGTTTTTCCTAATTTTTATTAAGTCCAGGGGCTAAAACTGATTTTTAAATGAATTTACATGATTTTCTGGAGTTCCAGGGGCTAGATCAGAAGTTTCCAGGGCTAGCTCTCAATTCCAGAGATCCCCAGGGGTAGCACGTAAGAATTCCAGTCTTTATAACGCGGGGTCGACGTGGACCGTCCGATTTTAAACCGACGGCTGAGATTATAACATCGAACCGGTACGCGGGGTTTTAAAGTCTACCGTGCGATTTAAAATAAACGGCGCACAAGCGGCCACGTCGCTCTGATCGAGCGCGGGCGGCGCTGCCGGCGGCGCACGGCGGCGGAAAGCGGCGATCTCGCCGGAAAGTTTCGGATCCTCGAGAATTCTGCCTAGAACTGTGATCTTATGGCCTAGATCGGTAGAGGGGAGGTCAGGGATCTCACCTCGGGGGTTTTCTCGAGCTCGGGGGTCCTGTAAAGTGATCGGCGGCGAGGTCCGAGGCAAAACCACGGCGAAGCTCGTCGGCGCTGGATTTACACCGTAAGTCTTCGGGTTTTCTGCACCTGCAAAGTTCCCCGGAGGCGGTGGATCAAAACCAGCGAGTTAGATCAGAGTTTCCAAGCTTAGATCGGCCAGAATTCACCGGCGAAGTCTCGGTGCTCACCAGAGTGAAAATCGGCGATCGCGTGGGAAAAACTGATCGGATCGGGGGTTTTTATAGCCGGGGGAGGGCGGTGGGTCTGTTGCGATCGAGTTTGAGTCGTTTGGGACCAGAATTCGGCTGCGGGACGCGGAAATCCAGTCGGTTGCGATCGCGCGCGCGGGAGAGAGTCCGGGGTCGCGGGGTTAGGGATGACAGGCGGGTCCCACCCGTCTGTGAGAGACGGCGCGGCGCGCGCGGGGGCGGGCTGGCGCGGGGAAGCTGGGCCGGCTGGCGGGTTTCGGCCCACTGGCCGGTTTTTTTTCCCGTTTCTCTTTTTCTTTTTTCCATTTCTTTTCTGTTTTGAGTATAATTTGAATTCCAGTTTGAATTTGAATTTTTGCAAAACATGCAACACGTCCAAAAATTTTTGAATTCCCCCATGAACATGGTTTAGAGTTTTGAATCAAAATTTGGGGTGTTACAGCTCTACCCCCCTTAAAAGAAATCTCGTCCTCGAGATTGGTGTTTCTAAGAAAACAATTCCGGAAACTGTGCCTTGAGCTCATCTTCCCGTTCCCAGGTGGCTTCCTCTTCTGAGTGATGCTTCCACTGCACCTTGCACATCCGGATTCTCTTGTTTCTGGTGAGGCGTTCCATCGTCTCCAAAATCTTGTATGGTTGATCGGCATAAGACAAATCCTCAGCTACATCTACTTCATTCATGGGTAACACCTCTTCAGGCTTCCTCAGACATTTCTTGAGTTGTGACACATGAAATACATCGTGCACGTCCGATAGATGAACCGGTAACTCTAGTTGGTACGCCACTTCGCCTTTTCTTTCCAAAACTTGAAAAGGTCCGATGTATCGAGGTGACAACTTCCCTTTCACCTTGAACCGACGAAGTCCTCTGATAGGGGACACCTTGAGATAAACATAGTCTCCCACGTTGAAAACGAGTTCTCTTCTTCGTACATCAGCATAACTCTTCTGGCGTGTTTGTGCTATCCTCAAGTTGTTGCGAATCTCCCTCACCTTCGCCTCGGCTTCTTGTAGCACTTCTGGACCAAACACTTTGCTTTCTCCTGTTTGGTTCCAAAATAGGGGAGTTCTGCACTTTCTTCCATACAAAGCTTCAAACGGTGACATCTTCATACTAGCTTGATAGCTGTTGTTATAGGAAAACTCCGCATACGGTAAGTTCTTGTCCCAACTCCTATTGTTTTTGAGTGCACATGCTCTTAACATATCTTCAAGGATCTGATTGGTTCTTTCCGTCTGCCCGTCAGTTTGGGGATGATAGGCAGAGCTGAAATTCAGATGGGTTCCCATGGTTTCATGCAACTTTTGCCAAAACCTCGAGGTGAACTGTGTCCCTCGGTTCGACACTATCTTCTTTGGCACTCCATGGTAACACACAATCCTTGACATGTACAATTCTGCCAATTTGGATCCGCTGTAGCTTTCTTTCACAGGGATGAAATGAGCTACCTTGGTTAGCCTATCAATGATGACCCATATTGAATCATACCCGGATTGGGTCCTAGGCAATCCCACGACAAAATCCATGCTGATTTCTTCCCACTTCCATTCAGGTACTTTGAGTGGTTGCAGCAATCCCGCGGGTCGTTGATGTTCTGCTTTCACCAACTGACATGTGTCACACAGGGCAACATGTTCCGCGACATCTCGCTTCATGCCATACCACCAATACCTGCTCTTGAGGTCCTGGTACATCTTCGTATTCCCAGGATGAATGGAATAGTCAGAATCGTGAGCCTCCTTCAAAATTAATTCACGGATCTCCTTTACTTCTGGCACACAGATCCTTTTCCCGTACCACACCGTTCCCTGTTCATCCTCTCTAAAACCAGGAGCTTTATTTTCCTTAATGAGCTGTCTGATCTCTTGTATCTTCTCATCATTCTTTTGGCCCTCGCGTATGTCTTGCTCGAGTGTGGAGTCCACTTCCATGGCGATGGCTTCACCACTATTTACTAGACATAGATTGAGCCTTATAACCTCGTCCTTCAATTCTGCGGGCATGTCCTTCAAGCTCAACTTATTGACCTGCACTTTCCGACTCAAAGCATCGGCCACGATGTTTGCTTTCCCGGGATGATAGTTGATGCCCACATCAAAGTCATTGATTAGCTCTAACCATCTCCTTTGTCTGAGATTGAGATCTGGCTGTGTAAATATGTACTTCAAACTCTTATGATCCGTATATATCTCTGTCCTCTTCCCCATCAAATAGTGCCGCCAAATTTTCAACGCGTGTACCACTGCAGCTAGTTCTAGGTCATGTGTAGGATAGTTCTTCTCGTGCTTCCGAAGCTGCCGGGATGCATATGCCACGACATGTCCTTCTTGCATGAGAACACATCCCAACCCATTTCCAGAGGCATCACAGTACACTGTGAAATTCTTCTGCATGTCTGGCATAACCAACACTGGGGCTGTTGTCAATCTCTTCTTTAGCTCCTGAAAGCTCGTATCGCACTGTGGCGTCCAGGTGAATGTGATTCCCTTTTCCAACAGTTTGGTGAGAGGTCTCGAGATCTTAGAGAATCCCTCAATAAACCGTCGATAGTATCCAGCCAATCCTAAAAAGCTTCGAACTTCCCCGACATTTTCAGGGGTCTTCCACTTCTGGATATCCTCGATTTTGGCGGGATCTACGGAGATTCCTCCCTCCGAGATTATATGTCCTAAAAAGGGAACTCTCTTCAGCCAAAACTCACACTTGCTCAACTTGGCATATAGTTGGTGTTCTCTCAACCTCTGCAACACCAACCTTAGATGTTTCTCATGTTCTTCTTCATCTTTGGAGAAGACGAGAATATCATCTATGAAAACCACCACAAATTTGTCCAGATATTCCATGAATACCTTGTTCATGAGGTACATGAAATATGCCGGGGCATTGGTTAGCCCAAAAGGCATGACAGTGTATTCATACAGTCCGTACCGAGATACGAAAGCTGTCTTGGGAATATCAGATTGCCTTATCTTGAGTTGGTGGTACCCCGACCTGAGATCAATTTTCGAGAACACACAAGCTCCCCTCAACTGATCAAACAAGTCTTCAATGCGGGGTAATGGGTACTTGTTCTTGATGGTTACCTCATTCAAGGCACGGTAATCCACGAATAACCTTTGGGTTCCGTCTTTCTTGGGCACAAATATCACCGGAGCTCCCCAGGGTGAGGAACTAGGGCGAATATACCCCTTCTCCGTCAATTCTCTCAAATGATCCTTGAGCTCTTCTAGCTGCTTGGAGTCCATTCGATAAGGTCTCTTGTATATCGGGGCTGTTCCCGGTACTAGCTCAATTGCGAATTCCACGTCACGGTCGGGAGGCATACCTGGCAATTCCTCCGGAAAAACATCTGGATATTCTCTGATAGTCCTGATTTCCTCAACCTTCACCTCCACTTGATTTAATTTAATGTCCCTCCTAGGCTCGTGTATCGTTATGAACTTTACTCTTGTGCCATTGGGGTGAGTTAGTTCCACCGTTCTGGTCGAACAATGGATGATTCCTTTATGTTTGGTCAACCAATCCATACCCAAAATAATATCTATCCCTTGTGAATCTATCACTATGAGGTTAGCAGTAAATACTACCCCATTAATGTCTAGGCTCACTTTGGGACACACTTGTCCTTATTTCTCCACCTGGAGAGTTTACCGCTAGCATATGGTTCATTTGTGTGGTTGCTAGGTCATGCTTCTTAACAAACCCTTGAGCAATGAACGAGTGGGTAGCACCAGAATCAAACAGCAGAGTTGCGAGGTGTAAATTGGCAGGAAACTTACCAACTACCACGTCGGGTGCCTCTTGTGCTTCCTCCATAGTGACGTGATTCACCCGTCCTCTCACTACATTCTGCTGTTGTGGCGGCGCAGGCTTCTTCTTCGGGCATTTATGGGCGTAGTGCCCCACTTCACCACAGCTGAAACATTGCACCCCAATCTTAGGTGCTTGGCCCTTGTAGTCTTGGGGTTGGTTTGGGGGTCCTTGTACTGCTGGTCGAGGTGGGTATGCGGGGCGAGGCTGCTGCACAAACTGACGTTGCGGCTGTGCTGGTGCTGCGGGTGGCCTGTAGTTTGGGTTGTACCCTCTTGGTGCTGAATAGGGTACCGCAGCACGGCTTGTCTGCCCCGTAGGTTGCTGCATCATACGTGGGCGGGTGTTGCTCCCTGAGGCCTGATGTGACCATCCCGCCTTCCTCTTATTCTCATTTTCCAGGGCCTTTAGCTTCCTTTCCACCACAAATGCTCTGTCCACCATCTTTTGAAAGCTTTCATACTCATTTGAGGACATGGCACACTGCATCTCTGCGGTAAGTCCTTCCATGAAACAATCTTGTTTCTGCTCATCAGTCTCTATGTCTCGTGGAGCATAACGGGATAGTTGAGTAAATTTAGTGAGGTATTCCCTCACCGTCATGTTTCCCTGCTGCAGTCCCAGAAACTCTTTCCTCTTGTTTTTGAGTTCACCTCTTGGGATGTAGTGGTTGCGGAAGCTACGCTTGAACTCTTCCCAAGTGATGTTCTCAGGGTCATGATGGGCAGCCACGTAGGCGGTCCACCAATCAGCAGCAGGTCCATTCAATTGATGAGAGGCAAACAGCACCCTCTCATACCCTTGGCATTGTATTATCCTCATCTTACTTTCAATGGTCTTCAGCCAATCATCTGCCTCCAGAGGTTCAGCAGCACTTGCAAACTTGGGAGGTTGAGTTCCTAGAAACTCACTCAACCTTGGTTGGCGTGGTGCAGCTTGTGGAGGTGGAACTTGATGCAAGTTGGCCACCACTTGAGTCAAGTTCTGGGTAAGCTGATTTTGATTCTCCAGCATTTGGTGGAGAGGATCAACTTCTTCACGGCGACCACCCCGGTCCTGGTCTCCAGAAAGATGAGGGTTGCATGCCTCATCGTTGTTGTTGGCGGGGTTGGCAGCACGTCCTTTTCCTCTTCCGGCCATCTGGCAGAATCAACATATGTTAATTTGATATCATTTAGCATCATCTTACTACTTTCATTTGTTGGTGCTTTGAGGTGTTGAGGCTTTGTTAAAGCTTTACGAGGGTTATATCTCACACCAAATAAATGCACTATTATTTCCTGTGGGTTCACACACCAAAGCAAAACAATCTGAAGACGAGGCAGTGGACAATTGCTCATGGCTTCCACAACTCACGTCACACACCAAGCATCATCACACCATTAACTACGTGATGACTCGACTACTCGACCTCTTGCTAGCTAGGGGAAAGACTCTACACTACTCGTCCTCTTGAGCTGGCTCCTCGGGATCTTCCTCCTCATTTCGGCTACCTTCTGACTCTGCTTTGGGTGGGGAGGCTGCTGGTGGAGAGGTGCGACGACGCCTGATCGCTCGGCGATCCGGGGAGTCAGGAGTCCATGGATCACTCACAGTGACACACAGTTCATTCCCATCTCCTCTTTCTCTCGCCTTTAAGCCAGATCGCAGCAACGCCTCCGTTTCCTTCAGGGTGTCTCGGACATCCTGAAGCTCTTGTTGACACTCCTGCAATCGAGTGTTGAGCATAGCAGCATCCTCCAAGCACAAGTCCATGTGCTCATGGGAAGTCCCTTGCTGCACCGGTGGGTACTTGTACTCCGTGGTACCACTCTCACGTTGGAGGACATACATGTACTCAGTTTTGTCCAAGTGGCGACGATAGATGTGACTCTGGCAGGTGATGGCCTCCCAGGTGACATCTCTCTCCGCGTCAACTTGTGTTGCTCGACAAGCTGGAGAGTGGTGAATCTTAAGCAGCTGATTCTCGTGTATAATCCTCATCTCTAAACTCCATTCCTCCCTCTTCTCACGGATGGTCCTGGTGGAGTTATAGTGGATGATTAGCTTGCCCGTATTGCCGGCGGCTTCGAGCATACGTCGAAGACGGCGCAACAAATCTCCAACTGCCAATCCGTAGGAAAGGTACGTCACTGGACGACTCTCCTCTCTTTCAGCAAGGGCAACTACGGGAACTCTCCCTCCCGTGGACTTACGAGCGGTGCGAATCATGCGAACCATCTAAAACAAAAGAATTTAAAATTAGGTTAGATAAATTCTCAAATAAAAATCCTATTTTGAATGAAAGTTGGGGTAAGATGAAGAAAATGACTCCTTTAATAACACTTTTCCACCTACACCTTGGAAAATGGTTTTTAAGAAAAATAAGGCCCCTAAATACGTCCATTTCTACCTAGGTCCACCTTCCTACGGGCAACCTTGGCTCTGATACCACCTCTGTCACACCCGGTTTTTCCGAAGAACAACCAAGTGAATATCACATGTATGCCAGGATCATTTTCTCATACATGTGATGACAAATAGTGAAGCATCATTTATTACAAGCCAGGTGTCAAATATAAGTAAGTCTTACAAAGTAAATGTCTCGATGGACAATAATAAGTTCATCACAAGTAAATAAACTAGCAGCGGAATATTATTCATTAGGGCTCCATCACAGGCGTTGCCCGGGGGTCTTCATGAACCTAAAATCCTTCCTCGGGTCCAAAGTCTTGTTCATTATACACCACCTCATTATCTTGACCTGAGCAGCAATATAAACCAACAAATATGCAAGGTTGAGTACCAATGGTACTCAGCAAGTGTGGGAAAATTATATCATGCATGGCTAGAACAAGGAGAGGTTGAACTCATGGTTAAAGCACTACGCAATTAATACCTATCACCTTAGCTTATTAAGCACCTTCATTACTACAAAAGTGAAATGGTCCCAATCTCCCATCCCATCATCATAATCCAATAACCATAACATCATTACCAACGTTAAGCTCCCCGCTTAACATCCAAAACCATCATTCCTCTAATCATGAATAAGTCCAGGCCGCTCTTAACCGTGAGCACGGCTGTCAAGACAGTTTTGACTCTGCAGAGTTTGTACCACTGTACCCACAAGTAGTGATTTCATCCCCCGTTGCCGGGTGGACTAAAAGAACCTCCATTATGCCAGTGGCTACGATCCACATTCACACTTCCCAGGTGTGCGGCCAAGAGATCACTACGAAGCCTTTACAAAGGGATTCCCGACGAGCGTGGGCCCACTGAGGTTTCACCCCTAACAGCATACAAGAGGCTCCAACCCCGCTGCAGTGGCCCCCTCTTGAGCCTTGCGGTTCATATGGTAGTCCAGCTGACACCTACTCCCCGCACCATCCAACACACCCATACTACGCCGGGGATACACCTAATTAATTGGCCAAGCTGCCCCATCTCAGCATGTGGTTGGCACTGTAAAGCCGAGTTACATGCTCCATGAACCGGTCCTTAGGATCCAGGCAAGTACTAAACACAAACCCAAGTCTCGTGCACCCAGCACACAACCAAAACATCCAACTTGCCTTGATCCCTACCTCTACATAACTCACAATAGCTCATTCAAGAGTATGGTATAATAAACTGATGATCTCATATCCCAAATATCCCATTCTAAGCATGGCTAAGCATATGCATGTAAATAAATGACATGACAAAATAAATCCCAACCCAAGCTACAAGGAAACAAGGTAATGCAATTCTAGGGAAACTTTCCTAGCATGGGTTTCATATTTCATTTGACAATGCAAATAATTCTATCTACACATCCTAGCATAGGATCAAAGTGGTCAAGGACACTTGCCTCCTTCTTGCTGCTCTTGAAATTGGTAGTCCTGATCTTGGAAAGGGATAACTTGCTCTTGAACAGGTTCTACTTCATACCATCACACATAGCAAAAGAAAAACAACAATCATAAGACATAGTTCACACTTCTACTTCATACAAACCACACATTCACATTTATAAAAGTTCTTTACCATTATATGTGTTGTGGTTACTTTATGTGTGTTGAGTTGTGGCTTGCATGCACTTTTAACCATGTGTATATGATTCCTACTTTTGTGTCCACATATATACTTACATACTATTTATATGGGTTTCCAATAAATTTCTTATATTCAACTACTATACCTTTTTACTACCAAGTGTGTATGAAAAGTATTTTTCTTCCCCATATGTGCCTTCATAATTTCTACCAACCCTAAACTGAACTCTTTGGATTTTAAAAACTCCATTTATCATTTACTAGTTGCTATATTTTCAGATTTATATTCCTATGCATAATTGTGTATTTTATTATGAAATTAGTAATACACATCATCTAAACAGTATAGGTTCTGGTCCTAAATAATTTAATAACATATTTTGACCTTAGCCTCTGATGTAAACTATTTCATAATTATTTTCCCTATTTTTCTATAGCTATTCTTTACTTAAAAATGTGTCCCTATACAATTAAATGTGAATAATAAATGAAACAGATTCATTTCAGCCCAAAATATAGTTTTATCTCACTCCAAGGTTTTCTAATTACTGAGAAAGTTTTTAATTAATTTTGACAATTATGTTTGTCCCACTTTTTAATTTTTAAACACTAGTTACATATTCAATTTTCCAAATTAAATACTAAACAGGGCTAAAATAATGAACTCACCTCATTACAGGGTCTATAATATTATTTTCATAATTTCCAGGGGTCTAGCTACACTTATCAGAGGTGTTTTTCCTAATTTTTATTAAGTCCAGGGGCTAAAACTGATTTTTAAATGAATTTACATGATTTTCTGGAGTTCCAGGGGCTAGATCAGAAGTTTCCGGGGCTAGCTCTCAATTCCAGAGATCCCCAGGGGTAGCACGTAAGAATTCCAGTCTTTATAACGCGGGGTCGACGTGGACCGTCCGATTTTAAACCGACGGCTGAGATTATAACATCGAACCGGTACGCGGGGTTTTAAAGTATACCGTGCGATTTAAAATAAACGGCGCACAAGCGGCCACGTCGCTCTGATCGAGCGCGGGCGGCGCTGCCGGCGGCGCACGGCGGTGGAAAGCGGCGATCTCGCCGGAAAGTTTCGGATCCTCGAGAATTCTGCCTAGAACTGTGATCTTATGGCCTAGATCGGTAGAGGGGAGGTCAGGGATCTCACCTCGGGGGTTTTCTCGAGCTCGGGGGTCCTGTAAAGTGATCGGCGGCGAGGTCCGAGGCAAAACCACGGCGAAGCTCGTCGGCGCTGGATTTACACCGTAAGTCGTCGGGTTTTCTGCACCTGCAAAGTTCCCCGGAGGCGGTGGATCAAAACCAGCGAGTTAGATCAGAGTTTCCGAGCTTAGATCGGCCAGAATTCACCGGCGAAGTCTCGGTGCTCACCGGAGTGAAAATCGGCGATCGCGTGGGAAAAACTGATCGGATCGGGGGTTTTTATAGCCGGGGGAGGGCGGTGGGTCTGTTGCGATCGAGTTTGAGTCGTTTGGGACCAGAATTCGGCTGCGGGACGCGGAAATCCAGTCGGTTGCGATCGCGCGGGCGGGAGAGAGTCCGGGGTCGCGGGGTTAGGGATGACAGGCGGGTCCCACCCGTCTGTGAGAGACGGCGCGGCGCGCACGGGGGCGGGCTGGCGCGGGGAAGCTGGGCCGGCTGGCGGGTTTCGGCCCACTGGCCGGTTTTTTTTCCCGTTTCTCTTTTTCTTTTTTCCATTTCTTTTCTGTTTTGAGTATAATTTGAATTCCAGTTTGAATTTGAATTTTTGCAAAACATGCAACACGTCCAAAAATTTTTAAATTCCCCCCTGAACATGGTTTAGAGTTTTGAATCAAAATTTGGGGTGTTACAAGGGAGGTGCAGCCCGGACAGCTCTCTGTTTTCTCGCCGAAGCAACCCTCCTCCGTGCGCCAGCGAGCTGCTTCCCGATCGCCACCTCCTTAGAAAGACCTCCTTAGAAAGAGTAGAAGATGTGTGACATCTTTGAAATTCAAAGTTTCTGAAGTTTCAGCACAGATTTCAGTGGAAACTCGAATGGAAAACAGCAACTTCCAAAGGAGGTGCTGTTAAAATTCTTTCAGAAATTCTGCTGACTTTGAATTAGCATAACTTTTTAACCAAAGCTGATCTGGGGGCAAATGAATACTAGTTGGAAAGATACTGAAGTTAATTTTAACTTTGGTATGCAATTTGAGTGATGAAAATGCCCAGAACCAGATCAAAACTTGGAATGGTAGCAACTGGTCATTCTGATAGAGGAATGGCAGTTGAACTCATTGGAGAGGGTGTGGTACCCTAAGGGTGGTATACGTGATGACAAAGCGATAGTAATGTCTCGTACTGACCAAACCTAGTTATGGTGAGCTTCCAAAGTGGAGGTTCATCAAGTTGGATTAAACTAGCTTGTGTTTGGTCTGGTAATGATGTAGCTTGTGCAAAGTTATTACATTATCTACATACGAGATGTATCGCATGTTTTATTTGTCATTATGTTTTTACGCCTATTTTTATTGGCCTGCATGCAAAATGTTGCGGGACTGATGATTATTTTCGTGTGGTTGCAGATGGTTCGTACTAGGACCACGCACGAGGTTGGTGGCTCTAGCCAACAGGGAGGTGATGACTCCCAGCCACCGGCCTACGACAGCACCCCACAGCAGCAGCCACCACCGCCGCCTCTGCTTACTCTAGCAGATGTGATAGCGGCACTGGTGGGTGGTCGTGAGGAGCAGCCCGATCTGCTCCGCACGATCGTGCAGAATACCTCCCAGGCGGGGGGACGTCAAGATAGAGGGCCTCGTGAGCCCCGTGAAGTGTCGTACTCGGATTTCATGAGTACGCACCCTCCAGTGTTCACCAAAGCCGAAGAACCACTGGAGGCGGACAACTGGCTGCGGACAATCGAGTCCAAGTTTGGGCTGCTCCAATGTACGAGCGGCAGAAGACTCTGTTTGCAGCGCAGCAACTCCACGGTGCCGCTGGTGCGTGGTGGGCGAACTATGTCGCCTCACGTCCGGCTGGCCATGCCGTGGAATGGCAAGAGTTCCGGGAGGCGTTCCGCGCCTATCACATTCCTCCCGGGATCATGAAGATTAAGTTCCAAGAATTCTTGGAGCTGAAGCAGGGCGGGAGGAGTGCCCACGACTACTCCCGTGCCTTCAACCATCTGGCGCAATACGCGTCAGACTATATCTCCACGGAGGAGAAGAAGAGGGAGCATTTCTATCGGGGGTTACACCCCGAAATGAAGATGCAGCTCGTTCAGTGGAATCGTGGCACTTTCAATGACCTAGTCAATGCCGCGATTATGCAAGAGGATGCTCAGCGGGAGTTGGCAGCTGAGCAGCGGAAGCGCAGCGCTCCACCCAGCGGTGGGAGTGGCGCTCCCCAGAAGTACCGCATGGTGTATCGGACACCATCCGGGCAGCAGTGGCGTCCACCGGCGCGACCTCAACAGTTCGGGGGACGTTCGTTCCAAGCACCCCCGTTCCGTCCGCCGATGCCACCACCAAGACAGCAGCAGCAGCAGCAGCAGATGGTACCCCGGGCGTTTCCACCGCCACAACGCGCCCCGGGATTCCGTCCACCGATCAGCGGGGGACCGCCCCGTTTCACCTGCTTCACGTGTGGCCAGGCGGGCCACTTCGCGAAGGACTGTCCCCAGGGGCAGCAGAGCAGCGGGCAAGCCCAGTTTTAGGGCGGTGCTCGAGGCCGACCTCTGATAAAGAAGGTTGGTCAGCGGACTGGAGGCATCCGCAACCTCGACAATGAGGACGCCCCAGAGGGAGACAACGTGCTGGCGGGTACGTTTACTCTCAACAATCAAGCCATCGTCATATTGTTTGATTCTGGTGCAACCCACAGTTTTATAAGTGCATCCTATGTGGCTAAGCATCAAATGCAAGTCTTCCCAACCGACTGCACCTATATGATTTGCTCACCGGGAGGGAAGATTTCAGCTAATATGATGATTCCAAAGGCACCTCTGTGCTTAGGTGGGAAACTATATCCCACCACCTTGATAATCCTTATGGGACAAAAGATTGATGCAATCTTAGGGATGTCATGGCTACAATACCATGGCGCTGTCCTAGAGACTCGGACACGGACGGTTCACATAAATTCTCCATTCCACCGTCCGCATTCCATGGTGTTAGACACGCCAGTCCGGGAAGTTTTAGCAATTAATAACACTGAAGCTCTCAAGTTAGAAGACATCCCCGTAGTCCGGGAGTACCCCGACGTGTTCCCGGATGATCTTCCGGGCATGCCACCTGAGCGGGATGTCGAGTTCAAGATCGAGCTCGCACCCGGGACTACGCCCATATCACGGAGACCATACAAGATGGCTCCAAATGAGCTGGCTGAACTGAAAGAACAGCTCAATGATCTGTTGAGCAAGGGTTTCATGAGGCCGAGTTCCTCGCCTTGGGGATGCTCGGCGCTGTTCGTGAAGAAGAAAGATGAATCCTTGAGGCTGTGTGTGGATTACCGGCCGCTCAACGCCGTCACCATCAAGAATAAGTATCCACTGCCCCGCATCGACATATTGTTTGATCAACTTGTGGGGGCAAGTGTGTTCTCAAAGATGGACCTTCGCTCTGGATATCACCAGATCAAGATCCGGGCGGAGGATATCCCGAAGACGGCGTTCTCGACGATATACGGCTTATATGAATATCTCGTCATGTCCTTTGGTCTCACAAATGCTCCAGCCCATTTTATGTATCTCATGAACTCGGTGTTCATGCCGGAGCTGGACAAGTTCGTGGTAGTGTTCATCGACGATATCTTGGTTTACTCCAAGACAGAAGCTGAACATGCCGAACACTTGCGGATCGTTCTTCAACGATTGCGAGACCACAAGCTCTACGCCAAGTTCAGTAAATGCGAGTTTTGGATCAGCCAAGTGCCATTCTTGGGGCATATCATCTCCGCAGAAGGCATTGCGGTTGACCCAAGTAAAATAGAGCAAGTGCTGAAATGGGAAGCTCCCACTTCAGTCCATGAAGTCAGAAGCTTCCTCAGGTTAGCGGGATACTACCGGAGATTCATTCCAAGTTTCTCCAAGCTCGCTAAGCCGATGACGGAATTGCTGAAGAAAGGGACGAAATATGTTTAGAACACGGCGTGTGAAGGAGCGTTCCAAGCATTGGTGAAGCATCTCACAACAGCCCCGGTCTTAGCTCAGCCGGATACAACAAAGCCCTTCGACGTGTATTGTGACGCGTCTGGTATCGGGCTTGGCTGCGTGTTGATGCAGGAAGGACGTGTGGTCGCATATGGCTCACGCCAACTTCGGAACCATGAGCAGCATTATCCCACTCACGATCTTGAGCTTGCTGCAGTGGTTTTGGCGCTGAAAATGTGGAGGCACTATCTCCTGGGGAATCTGGTGCATCTCTACACCGACCACAAGAGCTTAAAATATATTTTCACCCAGAAGGAGCTGAACATGAGGCAACGGAGGTGGTTAGAATTAATCAAGGACTATGAAATTGAGATCCACTACCACCCCGGAAAGGCGAATGTGGTTGCCGACGCGCTGAGTCGGAAATCACATGTCCATCAACTCACCATTACACTGGTGGAGGAGGAAGAGCCAAGTTTATACTTGGTTCCTTATGGATCGCTGTACAACCTTGCCCTCATCCCTACTATTAGGGAAGACATCATTGCAGCTCAGAAGACGGATAAAGGCATGGCACATCTCCGGAGACGGATAGACAATGGAGAAATCAAATGTTTCCGGAAAGATGATGAGGGGACGCTGTGGTTCAATGACCGCATAGTCGTACCCCGGTATATGGAGCTGAGGAAGAAAATCCTCGACGAGGCTCACTTGTCTAAGTACTCCATTCATCCGGGCAGAAACAAGATGTACCAAGATTTGAAACAGAAATTTTGGTGGACACGGATGAAGCGGGAGGTAGCGAAGTACGTATCCGAGTGCGATACGTGCCGACGAGTGAAAGATGATCACATGAAGAAATCAGGGCTGTTGCAACCCCTGAAGATTCCGGCATGGAAATGGGAAGATGTGAGCATGGATTTCATTGTGGGATTACCCCTAACATCCAACAAGCATGATTCCATATGGGTAATCGTTGATCGGTTAACCAAGACGGCTCACTTCATTCCGGTGAATACACGTTACAATGCCGGCAAATATGCGGAGCTATACATAGCGAAGATTCTATGCCTATACGGGGTACCCAAGACCATTGTCTCAGATCGAGGTGCATTATTTGTATCTCGCTTTTGGGAGCAGCTACACGCTGCATTGGGTACTAAGTTGATCAGGAGCTCCGCCTATCACCCTCAGACAGATGGCCAGACAGAGAGGGTGAATCAAGTTCTGGAAGACATGTTGAGAGCATGTGCCATCCACCATGGTAGGAACTGGGATGATCACCTACCATTGGCGGAATTCTCGTACAACAACGGCTATCAGGCGAGTATCAAGATGGCACCCCCCGAAGCTCTCTACGGTCGCAAATGCCGCACCCCATTAAATTGGTGCGAGTACGGTGAAAGGGTCACATTCGGGGTTGATGTGGTGAACGTCGCCGAAGAGCGCGTTCGGGTGATTCAAGCTAACTTGAAGGCCGCTCAATCCCGACAAAAGAGCTACGCTGATAAGAGGCATAGACCGTTGCACTTTGACGTTGGGGAACACGTGTACCTCCGCGTGTCTCCGATGAAGGGCGTGCACCGGTTCGGTGTGAAGGGGAAGCTCGCTCCCCGTTTTATTGGACCCTATGCTATCACCGAGAAGTGTGGACCAGCAGCGTATCGATTGGAGCTACCGGCATCTCTGGCTGGTGTCCATGATGTTTTCCATGTTTCGCAACTGCGAAAATGCTTGAAGCATACAGCTGCTGTTCCTACCGAAGACATCGGCGAGCTGAAACCGGATGTAACATATGATGAGTATCCGGTGGAAATTCTTGATGAGAAAGCCCGAACCACGCGTAGCAGAACGTTGTGGTTCTACAAAATACTCTGGAGTAACCACACGCCGAAGAAGCGACGTGGGAGAGTGAGGAGTTCCTTCGCTCAAATTACCCAGAGTTCATGGCTTCTCAACACGGGTAAGTCCCTACTACATCGCTATCTCTTCTTTTGTAATCTCAGGACGAGATTCCTTTAAGGGGGGAGGGATGTAAAAGCCCAAGAAAAGGGACTTGCAAAAACTTTTCTTCACCTCACAACACCACAGTTTTTATTGTGGATATCTTAGGAAATATTGTGAAGAGCAAGTAACCTCCATCAAAAGAGTAATTAGAGGGGAAAGTCTTCCTTTTCACAAAGTAGGATTTCTACACATGAACATGAGAGGTTGAGCTCACCCCTAGAACTTAAAAAGTCTTGGGAAGGTTCAGTCCAAGTTTCATAGAAATCCAACACTTTTTGAGGCACTTTTGGAGGTATTTGAAAAAGAGGCCAATTTAAATGTAAATTCAAATTGTAGCAACTTTCATCACTCAAATTCAAAAGTTAGCTTCATACTCAAACTCAGCACATTTTTCTGAGTAAGCCCACCAATTTTAATCCTCATTGGAGTTCATCTTGTCAAGAGCTAAATTTGCAAGAATTCAAAACTGAATTTGAATTTCAGTTTAAACATGAAGCAAATTTAACCAAACAAAGTTTGAATTTGAGAACTCAAATTCAAACCAAGACTTGGGGGCTAAGTCTCTCATTCAATGTGTAGTTGCTGGGATATTTACAAAAAGAATTCAGAAGAGAGGATTAGGGGGAAGGATGGGCCCACAGGTCAGTGGGAGGGAGGTGCAGCCCGGACAGCTCTCTGTTTTCTCGCCGAAGCAACCCTCCTCCGTGCGCCAGCGAGCTGCTTCCCGATCGCCACCTACCGAGCGCCAGCCCACAGCGCGCACCGACGAAGCAGTCGCCCGGCGTCATCTCCTCCTGAACAGACCCCAGTCACGGTCGTGATCGGTTCCAAATCCCTTAACGAAGAAACACCGCCGCACAACCGAAAACTTTCGGTGCTCCGGCGTCCTCCCGTCCCAGCAGCTAGCAAGCGAGTCCGAGCTCTCCCCGAGCTTCGCCGAGGCGTCCTCGACGCGATGGACACGATACCCCGGCGCCCCATCCACGGTAAGCTACCCCCGAGCTCCTGGTTTTCCATTCCACACCGGGTAGAGCCGCCACGACCGAAACTCCCAGCCCGGCCGCTGGGCTTGATCCCCCATCAAGTGAGCGAGCCAGGAGGTTCGCCTGGAAGGGTGCTCCCTGTCCAACAACGCCGGCCGCATGCCATGAGGTGTGCTGGCCGGAATTTCAGTTCTTGCGAAAGCATGTGATATAGCCCGGTTTGGGTAAATCGGCAAAATTCGCCTCACACACCGAACCACTCTTCTCCAGACCTAGAAACCCAGTAGCAGACATCCGTGCGGGCACGTGGGATCAAGAACTAGGAAGAACCATCGAGGAAACCCTCAGTTCTTCGAGTTTTCCCAGTTTTCCCCGAAATCGCCCTAGGTCGCACGGTGAGCCCCTAGTTGCCGACGTTTCTCGCAAGATTAGAGCCCTGTATGTTGTTCCCTAGGTAATGGTGATGCTGTAGGAGCTATCCGGAGCAAGGTTGAGGCAGTAAAGTGCCCTAGCGACACCGCCGAGGTTACCACAGCTACGGTCGCCGTTGCACCGAGGGTTCCGGCTACCCTCGATCCGATGTAAGGCCGGCAACGTGTTCCTCGCACTAGAATAAGCAGTGGCGGCGAGAATCAGCAAGTTCCGAAGGCCAGAACCCCTCTCCGGCGAGCTCGGTGGCGGGGTCGCGCGGGTGGCCGGAGGAAGACGAAGGGGTAGGCCCCACGCGTCAGTGGCTGGAGATAAATTTGTGGGATTCTCTGTGGTCCGGGATCCAGTGCGGCCGCGCGGGAAGGAGTCTGTGGCCCCGTGTGGCTCGGCTCCAGCAGTCGACACGTGTGCGGTGGACCCACCCGCAGGATTTAAACATTTTTGGAATTTCCAGTTTTAGTTCAAACTTCAAAGGCATAGAACTTTGGCTATGAAACTCCAAATGCGATGAACCAAATTTTTCTGAACTCAGAATTCTGATTACAATCCAAATCTGAAACCCAATTTGTATGAAACCCATTAATTAATTCTGGAAAATTCATTAAAGCTTTTCAGCAAAAGAATTTTAGAGGGAGTTTGGTGCATCCAAAAATCCCCAAATTTTACCAGAATGTTCTTTAGTACATTAGTGAAGCCCTGTAAATGTTTCAGACCATTTGGAGTTGATTTGGTCAGAACAATTCAAATTTGAAGATGCTGTGTTCATTTGAATACAGAAACATTTTCAGAGAATTTCAAGAACTTGGAAATTCAGTTCTGGGCAAGTCTTAGCTCCAAAAATGCTAGGGAAATTCATGCAAACTCTATGAGCTATAATTGAAATTGTAGTTCACTAAGTTGGGCATGAACAGGGATATTATCTCAGAATTAATTCTTCTTTGCTTATTTGCTAAGAGAATTATTCTGAGCAAACCACTCCATGAAAAGTGCTAGTGTTTGGTCCAGAGAGTTTTCTTGTGATAAGAAACTCACATAAAAATTCTCAGCTCCATTGGGCTCTGGATCACCCCTGTCCTGTTTAACCACTTGAGGGATTAATATGGAAAAAGGGGGGAAAACCACTTAACACTTAACCATGTGATTAAGTCTTGGCCAAAGCACCAACACCCTGTTCATCTTTAAATTCTTAAACAAAGTTCCAGTTGTTAGAGACTGGTTATTAGAACTAATAGCAGAAGTATTACCTAGACTCACATTGCATTTAAATTAACATATAGTGTTTCATTAACGTGTAGCCATTGAAGAAGAGACTCCGGAAGTGCTGGACTTCCTACTTCCGGAAGAGGAACTAACCCCTGACCAGCAGCAACAAGGCAAGCCCCGGTTTGCATTAACCTTTTTATAAGTTTTTACTTTGTTTACATGTGTCATATGAAGTATGATTGTGCATTAGGTATAGGATGGATGGAACCCCACTTGCATAACCAGAACTTTTCCCTAAGAGTGAGGGTAGTGTCTAAGACCTCGAGTAGACAGGCTACGCTTAATGATTCATAGGACTTCGGTACAAGTCGAGTAGTGGGAAGCTACTCGCGAGTTTAGGCTTGGGACACACGGGTTCGGTTGAGTGATGTGAGATCACTTTAGTAATGAAAATGAGACTAGGCAGGGGCTAGGTCGCAGCAAGAGGAAGTCTTGTGTGTGCAGCCCTGTCCGTGTCGATTGAGGACCGATCCGTGTGCGGCCCTGCTGAACAAGTATTGAACGTACCGAAGGCATATCGGATATATGGGCCCCGATAAACCGATGTAGCCTAAACCTCCGGGCGTCGAGGCATAGCACACCGATTTATAGGTGTAGGTTGAGGGCAGCAAGGTGGAAATCTGCCAACGGGCATAGAGAGATGCTCCGTGTGGGGAACCTCCTGCTCGTTTCGGTGCGACCGGTTCGACGTTTGGGCTGTTGGGTGAAAGTTTGTCCCGTACGACATCGAGTGAGCGTGCTGTGCAGCTCCACGGGTGGGCGTACGTGACGTGCTCTTTGGGTTTCCCTGCAGGTGTATATCGAGTCGATTCGCCGTCCCTCGCGGTGACGAGTACCGCTTGTTCACTGCGTCGTAACGTAGACTAATGAATGAAATGTTTTGATTCAATATTGCTGTCATGATATAATTGTATTGCTACATGTGTGCCACCAAACATGGCTTACTAAATTTCAGCTTCTTAAACTGTTAACTTGTTGCTAAAAGATGAACTAAGGATGAACTTGTAGGCGTGTCCATTTGCTGCAACATTGCTACCCTATGACATGGTATACCTCATGTAGAGTTTCATGCTTAGGTGAGTCGGTTAAGCCTAGCTGAGCCTTCGTGCTCACGGTTGCTGCTTAAGTGTTTTTCAGGTGAGGAGCCACCCACGGACTCGGAGTACGAGTCCACTGGCGAGGGTTACCCTCCGTCGGGGACCACGGCTGAGTGGGAGCTGTACACGCCGCGCTGAGCTGAGACGTGCAGCTAGTGTGGGTTGCCCTAGTGCTGGGCAACCACTTTTGCTAGATAGGCGGGCGTGAGTTGTATAAAAGAAACTTCCGCTGTGTAATAAAGACCCTAGTTTGTAACTGAGAAGTGTACTACTTTGTACAATCAGTTTGTTTTTCCCGTGTAATATAATGTGTTCTTATGACGTGTGCTGTCGGGTGTCGCATTGCGCGGCACCACCCTCTGCGATCCTGGATGAGCGGATCCTGGTCCGCCACAGCCTAGTATCAGAGCTGCAGTGGGGATAGCACAGTACTTAAGGACTACATTATGGGGAAAACTTAGGTATACGGTGAGGATTCGGTAGCTGCCCAAGTAAGGACTATACTAGCATAGTTACTTAAAGTGGCAAAGACTAACTTATGTGTTATAATTCTGAATTTCAATTATGTAACGACGCACCTACGCTCTGGTAAGTATGGTAAGGAACGCCACAGAAAGCGGTTCAATTTCGGTTAGCTCCCCCTGACGAGGAACGTGGTTCAGGGATTGATCTCACAGCTTGGTGTGAGACGTCAATATGAACCTCTTGGACTCTTCATGTCCCTGAGTTCATATGCAACGCTGATCCCTAGCGTGCATTAGGCAAGTAAGTGGAGACCCCATCGCGTGGTCAGTAAGGCGAGAGTGTGTTCGTCTGGAAATAGCCCAGGAGGACATACGCAACGCTTGCCATCGGCGTGCCCTGCAGGGCAGTAGGTGGTATCTGTTGGGTTGATAACATTCCCAACCGTGATGACCCGTTCATGACCTACTCGGGTTCCCCGTCGTGTGGTGTTGAAACACGATCACGTACCTTGAGACGTGACCTAACTCAAGGACGGCCGTATGGAAATGATACGGGCATTTGTATTTACTTTCAAATATGGTACTGCCTGAAATGGAAACAAAACCTTGAGTGCACCATTATTGTGTGGTCTTCTGCAGGTACTAACCACGTAAGTATCCGTGTAGTAAACGTGTGCGAGAGACCGTGTAGTGCCACACTTGAGACGTATATGCCGGTATAATCCGGTTAGGATATTCTTTGGTGAGGAACGTAGTACCGAGATATTGTAGGCATATGCATGAAAATATTGAGAACAAGGAACTAAAATCATTAGGTTCAACAATTAAGACCCTGGTTGGGTATAAGAATGGGATAGTGGACCAGGATAGCCAAAGGGATGAAAAACAGAGTGCTCTGTTTTGGGTAGCACGTTTGCTGATCTTCAACAGGGCATAACTCACAGGTATTTTAGCCCAGAGAGGTGTTCTATGTAGTTCTGGAAAGGTATTTAAGTACTCTACAACTTTGTTGCAGACTTCCAGAGCTGAAACTCACCTTAAGATGGCTGAAATCTCAGAGGAATGTAAACTGTCCAGAACCAGGACAGAGTAGAACATTCTCTGAACTGTTCTGTTTTTCAATGATAACTCCCAGTAGCAAAACCCAAAAATTTCATATGATACCTCCTTAGAAAGAGTAGAAGATGTGTGACATCTTTGAAATTCAAAGTTTCTGAAGTTTCAGCACAGATTTCAGTGGAAACTCGAATGGAAAACAGCAACTTCCAAAGGAGGTGCTGTTAAAATTCTTTCAGAAATTCTGCTGACTTTGAATTAGCATAACTTTTTAACCAAAGCTGATCTGGGGGCAAATGAATACTAGTTGGAAAGATACTGAAGTTAATTTTAACTTTGGTATGCAATTTGAGTGATGAAAATGCCCAGAACCAGATCAAAACTTGGAATGGTAGCAACTGGTCATTCTGATAGAGGAATGGCAGTTGAACTCATTGGAGAGGGTGTGGTACCCTAAGGGTGGTATACGTGATGACAAAGCGATAGTAATGTCTCGTACTGACCAAACCTAGTTATGGTGAGTTTCCAAAGTGGAGGTTCATCAAGTTGGATTAAACTAGCTTGTGTTTGGTCTGGTAATGATGTAGCTTGTGCAAAGTTATTACATTATCTACATACGAGATGTATCGCATGTTTTATTTGTCATTATGTTTTTACGCCTATTTTTATTGGCCTGCATGCAAAATGTTGCGGGACTGATGATTATTTTCGTGTGGTTGCAGATGGTTCGTACTAGGACCACGCACGAGGTTGGTGGCTCTAGCCAACAGGGAGGTGATGACTCCCAGCCACCGGCCTACGACAGCACCCCACAGCAGCAGCCACCACCGCCGCCTCTGCTTACTCTAGCAGATGTGATAGCGGCACTGGTGGGTGGTCGTGAGGAGCAGCCCGATCTGCTCCGCACGATCGTGCAGAATACCTCCCAGGCGGGGGGACGTCAAGATAGAGGGCCTCGTGAGCCCCGTGAAGTGTCGTACTCGGATTTCATGAGTACGCACCCTCCAGTGTTCACCGAAGCCGAAGAACCACTGGAGGCGGACAACTGGCTGCGGACCATCGAGTCCAAGTTTGGGCTGCTCCAATGTACGAGCGGCAGAAGACTCTGTTTGCAGCGCAGCAACTCCACGGTGCCGCTGGTGCGTGGTGGGCGAACTATGTCGCCTCACGTCCGGCTGGCCATGCCGTGGAATGGCAAGAGTTCCGGGAGGCGTTCCGCGCCTATCACATTCCTCCCGGGATCATGAAGATTAAGTTCCAAGAATTCTTGGAGCTGAAGCAGGGCGGGAGGAGTGCCCACGACTACTCCCGTGCCTTCAACCATCTGGCGCAATACGCGTCAGACTATATCTCCACGGAGGAGAAGAAGAGGGAGCATTTCTATCGGGGGTTACACCCCGAAATGAAGATGCAGCTCGTTCAGTGGAATCGTGGCACTTTCAACGACCTAGTCAATGCCGCGATTATGCAAGAGGATGCTCAGCGGGAGTTGGCAGCTGAGCAGCGGAAGCGCAGCGCTCCACCCAGCGGTGGGAGTGGCGCTCCCCAGAAGTACCGCATGGTGTATCGGACACCATCCGGGCAGCAGTGGCGTCCACCGGCGCGACCTCAACAGTTCGGGGGACGTTCGTTCCAAGCACCCCCGTTCCGTCTGCCGATGCCACCACCAAGACAGCAGCAGCAGCAGCAGACGGTACCCCGGGCGTTTCCACCGCCACAACGCGCCCCGGGATTCCGTCCACCGATCAGCGGGGGACCGCCCCGTTTCACCTGCTTCACGTGTGGCCAGGCGGGCCACTTCGCAAAGGACTGTCCCCAGGGGCAGCAGAGCAGCGGGCAAGCCCAGTTTTAGGGCGGTGCTCGAGGCCGACCTCCGATAAAGAAGGTTGGTCAGCGGACTGGAGGCATCCGCAACCTCGACAATGAGGACGCCCCAGAGGGAGACAACGTGCTGGCGGGTATGTTTACTCTCAACAATCAAGCCATCGTCATATTGTTTGATTCTGGTGCAACCCACAGCTTTATAAGTGCATCCTATGTGGCTAAGCATCAAATGCAAGTCTTCCCAACCGACTGCACCTATATGATTTGCTCACCGGGAGGGAAGATTTCAGCTAATATGATGATTCCAAAGGCACCTCTGTGCTTAGGTGGGAAACTATATCCCACCACCTTGATAATCCTTATGGGACAAAAGATTGATGCAATCTTAGGGATGTCATGGCTACAATACCATGGCGCTGTCCTAGAGACTCGGACACGGACGGTTCACTTAAATTCTCCATTCCACCGTCCGCATTCCATGGTGTTAGACGCGCCAGTCCGGGAAGTTTTAGCAATTAATAACGCTGAAGCTCTCAAGTTAGAAGACATCCCCGTAGTCCGGGAGTACCCCGACGTGTTCCCGGATGATCTTCCGGGCATGCCACCTGAGCGGGATGTCGAGTTCAAGATCGAGCTCGCACCCGGGACTACGCCCATATCACGGAGACCATACAAGATGGCTCCAAATGAGCTGGCTGAACTGAAAGAACAGCTCAATGATCTGTTGAGCAAGGGTTTCATGAGGCCGAGTTCCTCGCCTTGGGGATGCTCGGCGCTGTTCGTGAAGAAGAAAGATGAATCCTTGAGGCTGTGTGTGGATTACCGGCCGCTCAACGCCGTCACCATCAAGAATAAGTATCCACTGCCCCGCATCGACATATTGTTTGATCAACTTGTGGGGGCAAGTGTGTTCTCAAAGATGGACCTTCGCTCTGGATATCACCAGATCAAGATCCGGGCGGAGGATATCCCGAAGACGGCGTTCTCGACGATATACGGCTTATATGAATATCTCGTCATGTCCTTTGGTCTCACAAATGCTCCAGCCCATTTCATGTATCTCATGAACTCGGTGTTCATGCCGGAGCTGGACAAGTTCGTGGTAGTGTTCATCGACGATATCTTGGTTTACTCCAAGACAGAAGCTGAACATGCCGAACACTTGCGGATCGTTCTTCAACGATTGCGAGACCACAAGCTCTACGCCAAGTTCAGTAAATGCGAGTTTTGGATCAGCCAAGTGCCATTCTTGGGGCATATCATCTCCGCAGAAGGCATTGCGGTTGACCCAAGTAAAATAGAGCAAGTGCTGAAATGGGAAGCTCCCACTTCAGTCCATGAAGTCAGAAGCTTCCTCAGGTTAGCGGGATACTACCGGAGATTCATTCCAAGTTTCTCCAAGCTCGCTAAGCCGATGACGGAATTGCTGAAGAAAGGGACGAAATATGTTTAGAACACGGCGTGTGAAGGAGCGTTCCAAGCATTGGTGAAGCATCTCACAACAGCCCCGGTCTTAGCTCAGCCGGATACAACAAAGCCCTTCGACGTGTATTGTGACGCGTCTGGTATCGGGCTTGGCTGCGTGTTGATGCAGGAAGGACGTGTGGTCGCATATGGCTCACGCCAACTTCGGAACCATGAGCAGCATTATCCCACTCACGATCTTGAGCTTGCTGCAGTGGTTTTGGCGCTGAAAATGTGGAGGCACTATCTCCTGGGGAATCTGGTGCATCTCTACACCGACCACAAGAGCTTAAAATATATTTTCACCCAGAAGGAGCTGAACATGAGGCAACGGAGGTGGTTAGAATTAATCAAGGACTATGAAATTGAGATCCACTACCACCCCGGAAAGGCGAATGTGGTTGCCGACGCGCTGAGTCGGAAATCACATGTCCATCAACTCACCATTACACTGGTGGAGGAGGAAGAGCCAAGTTTATACTTGGTTCCTTATGGATCGCTGTACAACCTTGCCCTCATCCCTACTATTAGGGAAGACATCATTGCAGCTCAGAAGACGGATAAAGGCATGGCACATCTCCGGAGACGGATAGACAATGGAGAAATCAAATGTTTCCGGAAAGATGATGAGGGGACGCTGTGGTTCAATGACCGCATAGTCGTACCCCGGTATATGGAGCTGAGGAAGAAAATCCTCGACGAGGCTCACTTGTCTAAGTACTCCATTCATCCGGGCAGAAACAAGATGTACCAAGATTTGAAACAGAAATTTTGGTGGACACGGATGAAGCGGGAGGTAGCGAAGTACGTATCCGAGTGCGATACGTGCCGACGAGTGAAAGCTGATCACATGAAGAAATCAGGGCTGTTGCAACCCCTGAAGATTCCGGCATGGAAATGGGAAGATGTGAGCATGGATTTCATTGTGGGATTACCCCTAACATCCAACAAGCATGATTCCATATGGGTAATCGTTGATCGGTTAACCAAGACGGCTCACTTCATTCCGGTGAATACACGTTACAATGCCGGCAAATATGCGGAGCTATACATAGCGAAGATTCTATGCCTATACGGGGTACCCAAGACCATTGTCTCAGATCGAGGTGCATTATTTGTATCTCGCTTTTGGGAGCAGCTACACGCTGCATTGGGTACTAAGTTGATCAGGAGCTCCGCCTATCACCCTCAGACAGATGGCCAGACAGAGAGGGTGAATCAAGTTCTGGAAGACATGTTGAGAGCATGTGCCATCCACCATGGTAGGAACTGGGATGATCACCTACCATTGGCGGAATTCTCGTACAACAACGGCTATCAGGCGAGTATCAAGATGGCACCCCCCGAAGCTCTCTACGGTCGCAAATGTCGCACCCCATTAAATTGGTGCGAGTCCGGTGAAAGGGTCACATTCGGGGTTGATGTGGTGAACGTCGCCGAAGAGCGCGTTCGGGTGATTCAAGCTAACTTGAAGGCCGCTCAATCCCGACAAAAGAGCTACGCTGATAAGAGGCATAGACCGTTGCACTTTGACGTTGGGGAACACGTGTACCTCCGCGTGTCTCCGATGAAGGGCGTGCACCGGTTCGGTGTGAAGGGGAAGCTCGCTCCCCGTTTTATTGGACCCTATGCTATCACCGAGAAGTGTGGACCAGCAGCGTATCGATTGGAGCTACCAGCATCTCTGGCTGGTGTCCATGATGTTTTCCATGTTTCGCAACTGCGAAAATGCTTGAAGCATACAGCTGCTGTTCCTACCGAAGACATCGGCGAGCTGAAACCGGATGTAACATATGATGAGTATCCGGTGGAAATTCTTGATGAGAAAGCCCGAACCACGCGTAGCAGAACGTTGTGGTTCTACAAAATACTCTGGAGTAACCACACCGCCGAAGAAGCGACGTGGGAGAGTGAGGAGTTCCTTCGCTCAAATTACCCAGAGTTCATGGCTTCTCAACACGGGTAAGTCCCTACTACATCGCTATCTCTTCTTTTGTAATCTCAGGACGAGATTCCTTTAAGGGGGGAGGGATGTAAAAGCCCAAGAAAAGGGACTTGCAAAAACTTTTCTTCACCTCACAACACCACAGTTTTTATTGTGGATATCTTAGGAAATATTGTGAAGAGCAAGTAACCTCCATCAAAAGAGTAATTAGAGGGGAAAGTCTTCCTTTTCACAAAGTAGGATTTCTACACATGAACATGAGAGGTTGAGCTCACCCCTAGAACTTAAAAAGTCTTGGGAAGGTTCAGTCCAAGTTTCATAGAAATCCAACACTTTTTGAGGCACTTTTGGAGGTATTTGAAAAAGAGGCCAATTTAAATGTAAATTCAAATTGTAGCAACTTTCATCACTCAAATTCAAAAGTTAGCTTCATACTCAAACTCAGCACATTTTTCTGAGTAAGCCCACCAATTTTAATCCTCATTGGAGTTCATCTTGTCAAGAGCTAAATTTGCAAGAATTCAAAACTGAATTTGAATTTCAGTTTAAACATGAAGCAAATTTAACCAAACAAAGTTTGAATTTGAGAACTCAAATTCAAACCAAGACTTGGGGGCTAAGTCTCTCATTCAATGTGTAGTTGCTGGGATATTTACAAAAAGAATTCAGAAGAGAGGATTAGGGGGAAGGATGGGCCCACAGGTCAGTGGGAGGGAGGTGCAGCCCGGACAGCTCTCTGTTTTCTCGCCGAAGCAACCCTCCTCCGTGCGCCAGCGAGCTGCTTCCCGATCGCCACCTACCGAGCGCCAGCCCACAGCGCGCACCGACGAAGCGGTCGCCCGGCGTCATCTCCTCCTGAACAGACCCCAGTCACGGTCGTGATCGGTTCCAAATCCCTTAACGAAGAAACACCGCCGCACAACCGAAAACTTTCGGTGCTCCGGCGTCCTCCCGTCCCAGCAGCTAGCAAGCGAGTCCGAGCTCTCCCCGAGCTTCGCCGAGGCGTCCTCGACGCGATGGACACGATACCCCGGCGCCCCATCCACGGTAAGCTACCCCCGAGCTCCTGGTTTTCCATTCCACACCGGGTAGAGCCGCCGCGACCGAAACTCCCAGCCCGGCCGCTGGGCTTGATCCCCCGTCAAGTGAGCGAGCCAGGAGGTTCGCCTGGAAGGGTGCTCCCTGTCCAACAACGCCGGCCGCATGCCATGAGGTGTGCTGGCCGGAATTTCAGTTCTTGCGAAAGCATGTGATATAGCCCGGTTTGGGTAAATCGGCAAAATTCGCCTCACACACCGAACCACTCTTCTCCAGACCTAGAAACCCAGTAGCAGTCATCCGTGCAGGCACGTGGGATCAAGAACTAGGAAGAACCATCGAGGAAACCCTCAGTTCTTCGAGTTTTCCCAGTTTTCCCCGAAATCGCCCTAGGTCGCACGGTGAGCCCCTAGTTGCCGACGTTTCTCGCAAGATTAGAGCCCTGTACGTTGTTCCCTAGGTAATGGTGATGCTGTAGGAGCTATCCGGAGCAAGGTTGAGGCAGTAAAGTGCCCTAGCGACACCGCCGAGGTTACCACAGCTACGGTCGCCGTTGCACCGAGGGTTCCGGCTACCCTCGATCCGATGTAAGGCCGGCAACGTGTTCCTCGCACTAGAATAAGCAGTGGCGGCGAGAATCAGCAAGTTCCGAAGGCCAGAACCCCTCTCCGGTGAGAGCTCCGGCGAGCTCGGTGGCGGGGTCGCGCGGGTGGCCGGAGGAAGACGAAGGGGTAGGCCCCACGCGTCAGTGGCTGGAGATAAATTTGTGGGATTCTCTGTGGTCCGGGATCCAGTGCGGCCACGCGGGAAGGAGTCTGTGGTCCCGTGTGGCTCGGCTCCAGCAGTCGACACGTGTGCGGTGGACCCACCCGCAGGATTTAAACATTTTTGGAATTTCCAGTTTTAGTTCAAACTTCAAAGGCATAGAACTTTGGCTATGAAACTCCAAATGCGATGAACCAAATTTTGCTGAACTCAGAATTCTGAGTACAATCCAAATATGAAACCCAATTTGTATGAAACCCATTAATTAATTCTGGAAAATTCTTTAAATCGTTTCAGAAAAAGAATTTTAGAGGGAGTTTGGTGCATCCAAAAATCCCCAAATTTTACCAGAATGTTCTTTAGTACATTAGTGAACCCCTGCAAAAGTTTCAGACCATTTGGAGTTGATTTGGTCAGAACAATTCAAATTTGAAGATGCTGTGTTCATTTGAATACAGAAACATTTTCAGAGAATTTCAAAAACTTGGAAATTCAGTTCTGGGCAAGTCTTAGCTCCAAAAATGCTAGGAACATTCATGCAAACTCTATGAGCTATAACTGAAATTGTAGTTCACTAAGTTGGGCATGAACAGGGATATTATCTCAGAATTAATTCTTCTTTGCTTATTTGCTAAGAGAATTATTCTGAGCAAACAACTCCATGAAAAGTGCTAGTGTTTGGTCCAGAGAGTTTTCTTGTGATAATAAACTCACACAAAAATTCTCAGCTCAATTGGGCTCCGGATCACCCCTGTCCTGTTTAACCACTTGAGGGATTAATATGGAAAAAGGGGGGAAAACCACTTAACACTTAACCATGTGATTAAGTCTCGGCCAAACCACCAACACCCAGTTCATCTTTAAATTCTTAAACAAAGTTCCAGTTGTTAGAGACTGGTTATTAGAACTAATAGCAGAAGTATTACCTAGACTCACATTGCATTTAAATTAACATATAGTGTTTCATTAACGTGTAGCCATTGAAGAAGAGACTCCGGATGTGCTGGACTTCCTACTTCCGGAAGAGGAACTAACCCCTGACCAGCAGCAACAAGGCAAGCCCCGGTTTGCATTAACCTTTTTATAAGTTTTTACTTTGTTTACATGTGTCATATGAAGTATGATTGTGCATTAGGTATAGGATGGATGGAACCCCACTTGCATAACCAGAACTTTTCCCTAAGAGTGAGGGTAGTGTCTAAGACCTCGAGTAAACAGGCTACGCTTAATGATTCATAGGACTTCGGTACAAGTCGAGTAGTGGGAAGCTACTCGCGAGTTTAGGCTTGGGACACACGGGTTCGGTTGAGTGATGTGAGATCACTTTAGTAATGAAAATGAGACTAGGCAGGGGCTAGGACGCAGCAAGAGGAAGTCTTGTGTGCGCAGCCCTGCCCGTGTCGATTGAGGACCGATCCGTGTGCGGCCCTGCTGAACAAGTATTGAACGTACTGAAGGCATATCGGATATATGGGCCCCGATAAACGATGTAGCCTAAACCTCCGGGCGTCGAGGCATAGCACACCGATTTATAGGTGTAGGTTGAGGGCAGCAAGGTGGAAATCTGCCAACGGGCATAGAGAGATGCTCTGTGTGGGGAATCTCCTGCTCGTTTCGGTGCGACCGGTTCGACGTTTGGGCTGTTGGGTGAAAGGTTGTCCCGTACGACATCGAGTGAGCGTGCTGTGCAGCTCCACGGGTGGGCGTACGTGACGTGCTCTTTGGGTTTCCCTGCAGGTGTATATCGAGTCGATTCGCCGTCCCTCGCGGTGACGAGTACCGCTTGTTCACTGCGTCGTAACGTAGACTAATGAATGAAATGTTTTGATTCAATATTGCTGTCATGATATAATTGTATTGCTACATGTGTGCCACCAAACATGGCTTACTAAATTTCAGCTTCCGGAACTGTTAACTTGTTGCTAAAAGATGAACTAAGGATGAACTTGTAGGCGTGTCCATTTGCTGCAACATTGCTACCCTATGACATGGTATACCTAATGTAGAGTTTCATGCTTAGGTGAGTCGGTTAAGCCTTGCTGAGCCTTCGTGCTCACGGTTGCTACTTAAGTGTTTTTCAGGTGAGGAGCCACCCACGAACTCGGAGTACGAGTCCACCGGCGAGGGTTACCCTCCGTCGGGGACCACGGCTGAGTGGGAGCCGTACACGCCGCGCTGAGCTGAGACGTGCAGCTAGTGTGGGTTGCCCTAGGGCTGGGCAACCACTTTTGCTAGATAGGCGGGCGTGAGTTGTATAAAAGAAACTTCCGCTGTGTAATAAAGACCCTAGTTTGTAACTGAGAAGTGTACTACTTTGTACCATCAGTTTGTTTTTCCCGTGTAATATAATGTGTTCTTATGACGTGTGCTGTCGGGTGTCGCATTGCGCGGCACCACCCTCTGCGATCCTGGATGAGCGGATCCTGGTCCGCCACACTCAAAACTTTTGCAGCATGTTCTATACTACCTAGGGATTTAGCTTGCCAAATTGCAGCTAATGTGGAATACCAATGTGTTCTCCATAATTCCCATAATGCTCTTATGTATTTTTCCCACATACATGAGCATGGAGAAAAAGAACAGGGAGATCTTATGCTCCACTTGAGCTGATAATTTAAATGTGAGTTCCTGGTCACATGAAAGTAATTTGTTCCAAAATTTGGACCTTTTACTTGAGTAGTTCTTCCAGAACAATTCCTTAAGAATTTCTAATCAAAAGAATTAATTCTGAGGTAAGGTGCATTTTCATGCCCAATTAAATGAACTACAATTTCAAGTATATCTCAGAGGGATTGCCTAAATTTTCCTATGATTTTTGGAGCTAGAAATTGCCCAGAATAGATTTTATAAGTGGGAAACATTTTTTGTAAATGTTCCTGGACTCTTATGAACACAGCAGTTTGTATTTAGCAAATTCCTAATCAAATGATCAGAAAATTTGCTAGAAGGTCAACAATATGGTAAAGAATATTCTGGCAAAATTTGAGGATTTTTGGATAAACCAAACTCCCTCAATAATTCTTTTTCAGAAAAACTTCAAAGAATTTTCCAGAATTATATATTGACTTTCATACAAATCTGAGTTCATATTTGGATAGACCTCTGAAAAATGAATCCAAACCAATTGGAATCACTCAATTGGGAGGTTTCTACCAAGAGCTATGATTTTCCAAAGTTGGGAGCCACTCTGGAATTGTTTTTCTTACTGAAATTCAACTGGGCCCGCTATTTAAATCCCAGCCAATAGGAAATGGGCCACACCGGGCCTCAGGTCTTCAGCGCGCGAGCACACCGGATCCGGGACACAACCGATCACAGATTTAAACCCTCAGCCGCTGACAGCCGGGCCCAGCCCCTTCTTCCACCTCCCGCGCCCTGTTTCGCGCGTGCGCCACCTGCCCTCGCCGGAGCAAACTGATGCTCACCAGCCGACCGTTTCCGGCCACCGCACGAGCTGAAACTCACCGCCAGAGCGTTATCGAAGTCGAGGAACACGTCTGCAGGACCAGTTTAAGCTGCCGGCGACCAGAAACACCCTGCGACGTGCGGCGGCCTCGGTTTGAGTTCGGCGCCGTCGTCCGTGGGTTCTAACCCGCCAAAACGTCGACCAACTAGCTTTACAGCATCAGTAGGTGATTGCAAGGCTCGGCAAGGCCATGAATTAGCTCGGAAACGGTGGCAAATAGGTTGGCAACGTGTGCCCGATTGGTCCCGCCGAAAAAGTGTTCGGTAGACCTCAAAATTCGTCGCTCCAAGATGTTTTCATGCGACGGTTGCTAAAGCAAATATGATCGCCGGCTAGTCCAGTACCTATGTGCCAAGTTTGACGACCTAAGGAGGATTGGAGAGCGGGAATTTGAAGATTTCGTGCCGGACGTTCGGTTTGCACCCGCCGAAGCAAAATCCCGAAATTCGTCGTCGATGCTTCACGGTTTGGCCCGAGCTTCGGTTGAGAGCAGTATGACAATGGCGCGCTCCCGTGGCCGTGCTTGATCGAGCTTGAAAACCACCGTAGTGGTCTGTCCACGTGAAGCCAATCGCCGCCTTGAGCTAGGTCGTGGCGGATGAAGTTGATCAAGGTGAAAGGAGGCCGTAACTCGCTAGTTTCCAGGTCGGGGAGGTGTATACCGAGCTCGTGGTGCTGTCTAGCAGCTCGGGGAGGAGAGGGGCGCAAGTTTTCTTCGGTTTCCTGATCAAGCCAAGAAGCGGAGGTGAGGAGAAGCTTTGCTCGTGCGCTTGCGAGGAGGAGGAAGCAAAGGGGTCTTTGCTCGGTCTGAGGGGAAGTGATCACGCCGAGGCACGAGGGGGGGTATTCATTCGGTCACCAGCGCGTGGGGGCAACGGGCAGGAGGTGGCGCCGTTGAGTCCTCGGTGGTGCCCGGGTGAGAAGGTCCTAGGCTGAGTTGAAAACAGAGCCTAGTGATTTGTTTGCTTCATGTGGAAGTCTAAATCCTCAGCCCAATGACATGTGGGTGCCCCACTTCTCCCCACTCCAAAAGATCTCCTCAAGTTAATCCTCCCAAATTCCAAAACTCTGAGTTTGAAAGGTGGGCTAGAATTTGAATTCTCCAAATTCAGTTTGAATTTGCACAGCAAATTTCGATTTGGTTGGAGTTTTGAAAATGCTTCCATAATTCCTTTTTGGAGCCCACCCTAAAAATGAAAAGTTTGTCATCAAACTTTGTCCACAATTTCCAAATATATGGCTGCATGTTTATTCAAAGCTTTTGGCCACCATTTGTGTGAACTTTGAATTTAAAATCTGATTTTTAAACTTTCATGCAAAGAGGTATTTAAATCCTTATTGGTTCAACACTTTCAAATAAAAATGTGAGCCTCATTTTGGATGATCATCCATGTATCACTTTGCATGAAGAAAACTTTTAGCAAGTCCCATATTCATGCCTTTGCCACACATATGAATTCAAACCTTTGTTTTATTCATGTACATGTTTGGGACTTTTACATTCCTCCCCCCTTAAAAGCATCTCGTCCCGAGATTACAAAAGAAGAACGAGACGGAAGAGGTAATTACAAACTGTACAAAGCTAAAAGTTCCAGATAGTTAGTGCGGAGGTAATCTTCACTTTCCCACGTCACCTCTTCCGCGGTATGAGCACTCCATAGCACCTTGTAAAATTTGATCATCCGGTTCCGGGTTACCCGGGTCTTTTCATCCAAAATCTGAACCGGTCCTCGGTGTAGGTAAGGTCCCGTTTCAATTCGTTGATTTCCTCGGTGCGGACAGCAGCGGTGAATTTGAGGCACTTCCGCAGCTGTGACACATGAAACACGTCATGTACACCTGCAAGACTTGCCGGTAGTTCCAGCCGGTAGGCTACGGGTCCGCACTACTCTGTGATAGCAAAAGGACCTATAAAGCGGGGAGCGAGTTTCCCCTTTACACCGAAACGGTGAATTCCCTTCATCGGAGACACGTGAAGATAAACGTGCTCTCCGACATCAAAATGCAATGGCCTATGCCTTTGATCAGCGTAGCTCTTCTGTCGGGATTGTGCAGCCTTAAAGTTCTCTTGTATCAACTGAACTCGGTCTTCGGCTTCGTTCACAAGATCAACCGCAAACAGAACTCTTTCGCCGGACTCACACCAATTCAACGGTGTGCGACATTTCCGGCCGTAGAGAGCTTCATATGGTGCCATTTTAATACTCGCTTGATACCCGCTGTCGTATGAAAACTCCGCAAACGGTAGGTGATCATCCCAATTATTACCGTCGTGGATGGCACACGCTCTCAACATATCTTCCAGCACTTGGTTCACCCTCTCAGTTTGTCCATCAGTTTGAGGGTGATATGCGGAGCTTCTAATCAGCTTCGTGCCCAACGAGGCGTGCAGCTGCTCCCAAAAACGAGCAACAAACAGCGCACCCTGATCTAAAACGATGGTCTTTGGGACACCATGTGAGCATATAATTCTCGAGATATATAGCTCCGCATATTGCCTTGCTCAATAATGAGTGTTCACCAGTATGAAATGAGCTGATTTCGTCAATCGGTCAACGATCACCCATATTGAGTCATGCTTCTGGGATGTGAGCGGTAATCCAATGATGAAATCCGTACTCACATCCTCCCATTTCCCTGCCGGTATCTTCAGAGGTTGTAACGGTCCGGCTTTCCGCTGTGGGACGCGCCCACGGCCCGGGAATCGCAGTGGGTGGTGCCGTGCGATGCGGCACCCAACAGCATGCACGAAAAGAGGCGTAAGAAACATAACGACACCATTTTGTTACTCAATATAATTTCTTTTACAATATAATGTACAAACGCAGCGGAAATTAAAATTTGCTGGACAAACTACTCACTCTCGACCCTAACTACGCTGAAGAGAAGTCGTTCAGCCCGTGAACGCTTCCTACTAGCTTCACCAAAGAAAGGCAGCGGCTAGGTTTCCGATGAGTTGAACAAACCGTGAGGTTCATCGTCTCACCGAACAACCCTCTTCATAGCAGGAATTCTGCTACCTGCAAAAACAACTCAAAAGCAACCGTGAGCACTAAGGCTCAACAAGACTTACCCGTCACTCCTAAACATGCAACTCTACATGCAGGGGTAGTAAGAAAGTAGGCATAGGAATTTGCAAAATGCATCTTGACTAAACTTGATCCTTATATTCAGATTCTTATAGCCTTCATTTTAGTGGTCCTCACGCCTCACAACATCGGAAGTCCACAATCAAACAAGAAACGCTTATCCCGATGTTGCTAGCCTAAGGTGGAAATGAAATTTAGTTGGCTCTATAACTACTTCAGTCAAGGTTCCAATACAGTGATTAATCCACAAACATCAAGTTAAGAGACTTAGTTCATCTTCTTACTAAGTCACGGCGCAGTGGGCAAGTATGCTCAATCCTCTTCCGCGAGCGACGGTGATTCGAATCAATAACAACCCGGAATACACGACACATACACCCGCCTCGAAAGACTCTCTCAAGAGCTCTTTCTTACGTTGTATGCAGCAACCTTTCACACGACACCCCGACATAGAAAAACGCTTCGCGCCGAGCAGGATGGTCCTCTACGCGGACACGTCGAAGTTGCCCGCTAAAGGATTTACACCTCCCGCCTTCTCAACGCCATTCCCACGCGAAGGATGAGTTTCTATATCACGGTCCATCGTGTTACATCGGTTTCATGGGTCCCATACCCCACTATATATCCGGTACAGCTCAATCTTGTCCAGCAGGGCCGCATACATACGGTCCTTAACCGACACGGACGGGGCTACAACCAACCTCCACATTTGCCTTACCATCCCGGTCCAGGCCAAATGTGGTCTCAAGCATTGTCACACCCATCGCAGGTCGAGACCAACCTTGAGCGCTCCATCCTACAGGAACATCCCCGTCCCCATCTCATATTCATAAGGGTGCTCTTATCATTTATCTCTCGCGAGTAACTCCATTACTCGAACTTTCTCGCGAGTAGCTTTTTACTACTCGACTTCTACCGAGCTAGCTACAACATTAGCCTAGCATCTACAACGAGGCAAAGCCTACACTAAAACTTCTAATCAGGGATGTAATAGTCATGCAAGTGGGTTTCAATCATCCTAGACATAATGCACATTATCAAGTCTAATCAACATGAGGTGAAGTAAAGCAAAATTTAAAACGGTAACGATATGCGAACCGGGGCTTGCCTTTCTCAACGGTTTTGTTAGAAGCTATGAGTTAGTCTTCCTCCAGAGAATCCGCCAAACTCGTCACGAGATGGAGATCCTCGCTGCAGAGTCGAGTCCTCGTCGAACGTCGACGTCACGTGAGCTATTAAGATGAAGGATGCACTTGTATTTCAAAGCAATTTGGAAACTGTTTCAAAACTGTTGTTCAAGTTAACTTACACATAAGAGAGATAAACAACAGCAAGGTTTCTGTTGTTGGATCTAAACCTTATAGAAGATGAAAGCTAGGGTGAAAAGAGATACTAGTAATCACCATGTGATTAAGTCCATTATATGAACACTTAAACCTAAAAGATGGTAGCTCAAGTTCCAGAGGTCCAATGAAGCTGAGAATTTAACCACAGCCTCTATGGAATGTATTTAGGCAGTGTGCAAAAATTGAGCTCATGAAATGGCTTCATGTGAGCACAACAAATCCTTATGTGGTTTTCACTAATCTGCCATTAGCCCCTAGATATTAAGCTTTCCTATGCTGCAAAGTAGACTTTTTGTGAAGTACAAAATGTCCTGACTCCATAGGAATTGGTTTTACCATTTTTGGAGTTTCCTACATGGATATATGGATTTTTCAAAGAATGGTGAAAAGCTGAAATTGTCTCAGTTTATTTTCCTATTTTTCAGAGACATAAGGAATGAACACATTATTTGACCAAGCAAATTAGGTCCAATGCCTCTGAAAGTTTTACTGGAGTTCAAGGAATTTTGGGAGAATGTCCTGTCAAAATTTGGGAATTTTCCAATAAACAGAACTCCTGTAAAAATTCAGACAAGATTTTTCTTAAATGAATTAACGAGCCAAATTCAGGGATTTTCATAAACATTGGTCTGCACCCCTGGATAGTACTCTTTGAGAGGAATCCAACAAAATTTGTTTCACAATTTTTGGACATTCCTACACAAAGTTATGGCTCTCCAAAGTTTGAACTAGAGTGGGAAAATCTGGAAAATGTTTAAATGCTGACAGTGGGTCCCACCTGTCATCCCTAACCTCCAGCCACGCGCCAAAACAGAGCAGTGGCGGCTGCCTCCGGTGAGGTCGCCGGAAATGAGCTTCCCGGCCACCTCCGGACCCCCTGCTGGCCGCCCCCCCATTTTCCACCCTGCTGAACTCATTGGTGAGGTCCCCGGCGGCTGAAACTCGCCGGAAAGCAGTGCGCACCGGCCACAGCAAACCCTAGAGCTCCGGCGAGGTCTTGCACGGTGAATTCTCCACCAAATGGTTGGTTCTTGGGCTCTACAGCACCAGGGGATCATGTAGAAGACCGGCATGAGGTCTAAACCAGCTGGAGATGGCTCTAAACCTATCGGCACCGTGCACCCGATAGGGTCCAGCGGCAAAGCCTCTAAAAGAGCTCGGACTGCTCACTCTACACTCAATTTCTTGGTCTAAAATTGATGGAGGAGGTGTGCTAGGCAGTTAACAACCTGTGTGTGGAGTTTGAGACCCAACAAACACGAATTGAGGACGAATTTTACAATTCCTTACCTCAAGGTCCGTTTCTGCCGCCCGGGAGAAAAACTTGAAATTCTCCCTCTGTGATCAATGGCTGGGGCTGAGCTTTGGAGGTGAGAAACTAGACTTGTTGGTGCACAGATGGGGTGTCTTGCTTGGGCGTGATATCTCCTGGTTTGGGCTAGCCACGGTGATCAGTTTCGGTCCTCCGACGTGCAACACAGGAGCAGCAGAAACTTTTCTGTTTCTGGACGCTTGTGAGCTCTGGATGGTGGGGGAAAGTGGACAGCCGGCTAGAGCACTCAGGGGTGAACCTTTTTGCAGTTGGGAGCTCGGGCAAAGGCACTTTGGTTTGTTGCTGGCGATCTGAAGAACAGAGCTGCGCCCGGTTGTTCTTCTCGGCTGTTGTTTGCTCGCGGGAGGAGCAACGAGGGCGAGCTCGAGCAGGGAGAAGGCAAAGAGGGATTGTTGCACTAGCTGTGGAGGATCAGACCGAGTAATAGGGCGAGCTAGCAGGAGGTGGCATCGGTAGGAGCTGCTGCCGTGTGCTCGGTCGAAGAAAATGCAAACAGAGGCGGTGTGCCCTGTGAGCTGGCTGACATGTGGGCCACAGCACTCCAATACCTCACCCTCTGTGCTTTAACTTCCCCGCACCGCCTTTGTCCGAATTCTACCAAAATTGGAGGTTAGGCCAAACATGTGGTGATGAATTTGAATCTAAACTCAAATTTCAAAATTGAGCACGTCTGGTTCAGTTTTCGAATTCAAATTTGAATTTGAACCCTCCCTCGCATATTTCCCGGAATAACTGGTATACGAGCTCCAAAAATATCCAAATTTGGATCATGAGCTCATTGATACACGGAGAATGCATCGGTGAATTCCTTTGGATACATTTATACAATCTGGATAAGAATCCTTTCAAAAGAATTCAAATTGCGTTTAAATTTCCTCCACTCTACTCATAGAGGAGGTGCACATGAGTTAGAGTTTTTGGGAGTGTAATTCTTTCCCCTAGGTTAAAATGTGTTGAGCAAGGGCTAGAGGAAATTTTTAACTCCCTCACATGTCCATTTGTGTGTTCATCATTTCATGTGACACAATTATGGCCTTTCTTCGCCTTAACTTTGTTTCATAAGTTGAAATAAAACTTTACAAAAGCTAGGGCTGTTACATTTCTCCCCCCTTAAAAGAATCTCGTCCCGAGATTACAAAAAGAAAGAAGAAGGGAGAATGACTACTGGACATATGGTACAAACAAGTCGGGAAAATTTAAACGGAGAAAATCCTCGCTTTCCCACGTGGCTTCATCAGCGGTGTGGTTGCTCCACAAGACTTTGTAAAATCGCAATGTCCGATTTCTTGTGGCGCGAGTCTTCTCGTCAATAATCTGTATCGGATACTCCGAATAAGTGAGATCCGGTTGAAGATCCTCAATGTTCTCCACATGAACTGCGGTTGGGTACTTAAGACATTTCCGCAGCTGAGAGACGTGGAAAACATTGTGAATACCCGAAAGTGACGCCGGTAGCTCCAGACGATAGGCCACGGGTCCGCATATCTCAGTGACAGCAAACGGCCCGATGAATCGCGGAGCAAGCTTTCCCTTCACTCCAAACCGATGAACCCCTTTCATCGGAGAGACACGAAGATACACATGGTCCCCGATGTCAAAGTGAAGAGGTCGACGTCTTTTGTCTGCATAGCTTTTCTGCCGAGATTGAGCAGCCTTTAAATTGGCTTGAATCACTCGCACTCGTTCCTCGGCTTCATTCACCAGATCAATCCCGTAGACCACTCTCTCGCCAGACTCACACCAATTCAGTGGTGTGCGGCACTTCCGGCCATAAAGAGCTTCGTACGGGGCCATCTTGATGCTGGATTGATAACCGTTATTATATGAGAATTCTGCTAACGGTAGATGGTCATCCCAATTCTTCCCATGATTGATGACACATGCCCGTAGCATATCCTCCAGAATCTGATTTATCCTCTCCGTTTGACCATCAGTTTGCGGATGATATGCTGAACTCCGAAATAACTTGGTTCCCAAGGAAGCATGCAGTTGCTCCCAAAATCTAGATACGAACAACGCACCTCGGTCAGACACGATGGTGCGGGGAACCCCGTGTAAACACACGATTCTCGATATGAACATCTCCGCATACTTCTTTGCCACATATTTAGTATGGACTGGAATAAAATGAGCGGTCTTGGTCAAACGATCGACGATTACCCAAATAGAATCATGCTTGTTGCTGGTCATGGGTAAACCGATGATGAAGTCCATACTTATGTCTTCCCACTTCCATGCTGGAACCTTCAGCGGTTGAAGTGGTCCGGCTTTCCTCATATGGTCGGCTTTAACCCGCCGACACGTATCACACTCAGATACGTACTTCGCAATCTCTCTTTTCATCCGTGTCCACCAGAACTTAGATTTCAAGTCCTGATACATCTTATTGCTTCCCGGATGAATGGAGTACTTGGATAAATGTGCTTCATCCAAGATCTTCCTCCGCAATTTCATGTTTCGGGGTACAACTATACGGTTGTTAAACCATAGAGTACCCTCTTCATCCTTGCGGAACATCTTCAATTCACCGCTGTCCACCCTCCTCCGGACATGAGACATACCTCTGTCTCTCTTCTGAGCCTCTACAATCTCATCTCGGATTGTAGGAATAAGAGCGAGGTTGAACAGCGATCCGTAGGGAACTAAGCGCAGGCTTGGTTCTCCTTCTTCATGTGCAGCCATGGCTAAATGGTGAACGTGAGCTTTCCGACTAAGTGCGTCGGCAACCACATTCGCTTTACCCGGATGGTAATGAATTTCAAGTTCATAGTCCTTGATCAATTCGAGCCATCTTCGCTGCCTCATATTCAGTTCCTTCTGTGTGAAGATGTACTTCAAGCTTTTGTGGTCAGTGTAGAGATGTACTAGATTGCCTAGTAGATAATGTCTCCACATTTTCAATGCTAAGACCACTGCAGCTAGTTCAAGGTCGTGCGTCGGGTAGTTCTGCTCATGACCCCTGAGTTGTCGGGATCCATACGCAACCACACGTCCTTCTTGCATCAACACACAACCCAAACCGATGCCGGATGCATCACAATAGACATCAAAAGGCTTCGTGGTGTCCGGCTGGGCCAAAACTGGAGCTGTAGTGAGATGCTTCACTAATGTTTGAAAAGCTTGTTCACATGAATCGCTCCAATCATATTTGGTGCTTTTCTTCAAAAGCTCCGTCATAGGTTTAGCGACTTTGGAGAAGTTAGGAATGAATCTCCGGTAATAACCCGCTAACCCAAGGAAACTCCTCACTTCATGAACAGATATTGGAGATTTCCAATTCAGCACTTGCTCGATTTTACTTGGGTCCACAGCGATGCCTTCCGCCGAAATAATATGCCCAAGAAACGGCACTTTGCTGATCCAAAACTCACATTTACTGAACTTTGCATATAGCTTGTGATCCCTCAAGCGTTGGAGTACAATATGCAAATGTTCAGCATGTTCTTCTTCTGACTTTGAATAGACCAAAATGTCGTCGATGAAAACTACGACGAACTTGTCTAACTCCGGCATGAACACAGAGTTCATGAGATACATAAAATGAGCCGGAGCATTGGTCAATCCAAAGGACATGACAAGATATTCATAAAGACCATATCTTGTTGAGAACGCCGTCTTAGGTACATCTTCTGCCCGGATCTTTATCTGGTGATACCCGGACCGAAGATCCATCTTGGAAAATACCTTAGCACCCACTAGTTGATCGAACAAAATGTCAATGCGCGGTAGTGGATACTTATTCTTGATAGTGACAGCATTCAGTGGACGATAATCTACGCATAGTCTCAAAGTCTCGTCCTTCTTCTTCACGAAGAGTGCGGAACAGCCCCAAGGTGATGAACTTGGGCGTATAAAACCTTTGTCCATGAGGTCATTAAGCTGCTCCTTCAATTCTGCTAGCTCCTTCGGTGCCATTTTATATGGTCGCCGAGAAATAGGTGTTGTTCCCGGTGCTAGTTCAATCTTGAACTCTACATCACGTTCGGGCGGCATGCCCGGCAAGTCTTCGGGAAACACATCTGGATATTCACATACCACTGGAATATCCTCAAGTTTAGGAGCTTCAATCTGATGCACTGCTGCAACTTGTTGTGATGGATCCACAAGATTCAATGTGTTGCAACCGTGTATTGGGGAATTCAGTTGGACAGTTCGAGAGCTGATGTCAAAGATAGCTCCATAATGTGTCAACCATGACATCCCCAAGATAATATCAATCCTTTGGCCTTTGAGTATGATAAGGCTCGCAGGATAGATATTTCCACCCAAACATAAAGGTGCCCGTGAGACCATTTCATCTGTTGATATCTTGCCTCCGGGTGAGCTGATATGAAACGGATGCTTAACTGTGCTAAATGGAAGATTATTCTTCAGCACATAGTCTCTACTAATAAAATTGTGGGTGGCTCCGGAATCAAACAACATGAAAGTGGGCTGTTCATGTAAAGTGAACATGCCCGCTAAAACTGATTCGCCTTTAGCAATGTCCTCACTAGCAGTATAATTAACCCTGCCAGCTTTTGAAAGATCCTTCTTTGAAGGTTTATGATGCTGATCTGAGCATTGACGAGACAACACATAAGTGTGGCTCTGCTCAGCTCCATGAGGGTTTCGTGTTGTAGAAATCTTCAGCTCTCTACTAACACGAGGTGGAGATAATTCGTGCGTAGCTGGTTGTAGTAGGGTTGCACGAATAATTTCTGCCCGCTGTTGTTGAGGTGGAGGCTCATAAGTGATCAACTCCAGCCGTGGTTGTGAGAGTTGCACCACAGGCTGAATTTGTTGCCTAACTGGCGAGTGATACCGCACTCGATAGTTTGGACGAACCTCGATGTCACTGTCCGGCGGTATACTTCTTTTCAGTTCCGCTTCACAACGAAGATGCATGTCTTCCTTAATGATCGCGGCATTTACCAACTCATTGTAAATACCGTTATTGAACAAGGTCACTTGTTCCCTAAGTTCGACATTCAAACCTCGGAAGAAATACTCGCACTTCAACGCTTCTGAGTCAACCATATGAGTTGCGTATTGCATCAAGTCTTCAAACTCTTTGAAGTACTCGTACGCACTCCTTTCGCCTTGCTTTAACTCCAGAAAGTCTTGATACTTTGTTCGTAGAATTCCCGAACAAACGTGACGTGCCCGGAAAACATTCCGGAATTCATCCCACGTCACTCGATGACCTTCTGGAAGAGTAGCGATGTACTCCGCCCACCAAGCTCTAGCAGCTCCGTGGAGTTGTTGAGCGGCAAATAGGGTCTTCTGATATTCATCGCACTCAAGCGTATCGAACTTGGCTTCAATACATTGAAGCCAATGAGCCGACTCCAACGGTTCTTTCGCTTCCGAGAAAACCGGTGGTTGTCTTGCTAGAAAATCCAGATAAGTGCTTGGCGGAGGATTTTGCTGTAGTGTCTCCTGTCGTATGCTTTGTCGCACCAACAGATCCAGAGACTCAGCCATCTTTGCCAAGATTTCCGCCAACCCGGTTGATGATGTCGGCACTTCTTGTCGTGGCAAATTACTTTCGCCGTGACTCGACTCACCAACCTCACTCCTGGAATGAGCACGATCCATGCTGCAAGAATGAGCAATTTACGGTTAAAATTCAAAGTTCAAACTCAACTTGAATTCAAAAACATTAACCGTCAAAGCATCACTTCAATAATACAGCACACATAATCTAACCAGGGTTCCGACAATTCTGGAATCTATCAAACGTGAGAAAGTTTGTCCAAACCCTTAATTCCAACAGTAGGACAAACTGAAAAATAACTCGAGAACATGTTACGGAGCTTAGAGAAGTCTAAGACATCCCTGCCCACAACAAGTCTCAAGCTAAATGGCAATAAGTACTACTCTGTTCAGAATGACCAATAGGTCTTAATCCCAGAATTTGAATATGAAAATGGCAATTTCATGTCTCAAGTTGAATATCAAAGTTATAGTTAACTTTAATATCTTTCCAACGAGTATTCATTTGCCTTCATATATGTTCTGGATCAAAGATTGTGATATTTCAAAGTTAACAGAAATCTGGAACAATTTTGACAGCACTTCCTTTGAAAGTGGCTGTTTTGTCCGCAAGATTTCATCACTTTAAACTCCAAATCTGGAGACTTTGAACTATGAAGTCATAGCATATATCACAAGCTTTCCAACGGTGTATTACTTGACCCTTAGAAGATTTTCTACAGAAAGTTATGGTCGAAATACAGAAATTTCCAGAGAGCAATTTGTGCCTGCCCTGGTTTTGGACAGTTCACACTCATCTGAGAATTTCATCCATTTGGACGGTGATTCTGGTCTGGAGTTCTACTGAAGAGTTGTAGAATACTTCAATAGCTTTCCATAAATGTATCACTCACCTCCATTGGTTCAACCAAACAAAAGTTACGTCCTGTTTAACTTCAGAAAAAAAAATTTGCTGAAAACAGGGGAGGTTATTCCTAAGCCTTTGTGAATGAATCTATACCCCCAATTGACTCTTAGTTCAATATAGGAGTTCATTAACCCCTAATAGAATCCTAGACTCCAAATTTACTCTTTTTATTTTCAAACCTTCTTTTTCTTGCAGTTCAAAACACATCACGGTACTACGTTGCCTCACCAAATTAAAATCCTATCCGGCTTTATACCGGCTTATACGTCTCAAGTGGTGGCACTAAAACGATCACTCACAAACGTTTTCTACACGACATGTTCTAACGTGGTTAAGGTACCTGCAGAAAATCACTCAATAATGATGCACACATTGGTTTATCATTTCAGGCAGGTCCATATCATAGTAAAAACATACGCCCCGTATCATTGCCATACGGGCCGTCCTTGAGTCAAGCCACGTCTCAAGGTACATGATCGGGTTATTCACCACCCGACGGGGGCTCCACACCTTTGCAATAAAGCACACCGGTGGAACAGCGCTTTCGTATGCCTTATAGGACATGAAGAGTCCTAAAGAACACACTTCGTGTTACAAACCACACGATGGGGTCTCCTCCTCTTGCCCCTGGGTTTGCGCACTGGAGGCTAGTGCCATTCATATGTCTCTAAGACATGAAGAGTCTTAGAAAACATATTCACTTCCCGTCCATTGCTGAACGGGACATCCCACACTACTTTCCTCGTATGGGTGAGCTAACCGAAATTGATCCGCTTTCGGTGGCGTTCCTTACCATTCTTACCTCCACGTAGGTGCGTCGTTACTGAATTTAAATACTGAAAAGTAACACACTGTTAGCTTGCCACCTTAAGTAACTATGCTAATAATACTCCTTATGTGGGCATACTATACGTTCCTCACTCGTATACCTCTAAGTTTTTGAAAATAGACTCTTTTCATGCGTGCTATTCCCAATGCGGCTCTGATACCACGACTGTGGGACGCGCCCACGGCCCGGGAATCGCAGTGGGTGGTGCCGTGCGATGCGGCACCCAACAGCATGCACGAAAAGAGGCGTAAGAAACATAACGACACCATTTTGTTACTCAATATAATTTCTTTTACAATATAATGTACAAACGCAGCGGAAATTAAAATTTGCTGGACAAACTACTCACTCTCGACCCTAACTACGCTGAAGAGAAGTCGTTCAGCCCGTGAACGCTTCCTACTAGCTTCACCAAAGAAAGGCAGCGGCTAGGTTTCCGATGAGTTGAACAAACCGTGAGGTTCATCGTCTCACCGAACAACCCTCTTCATAGCAGGAATTCTGCTACCTGCAAAAACAACTCAAAAGCAACCGTGAGCACTAAGGCTCAACAAGACTTACCCGTCACTCCTAAACATGCAACTCTACATGCAGGGGTAGTAAGAAAGTAGGCATAGGAATTTGCAAAATGCATCTTGACTAAACTTGATCCTTATATTCAGATTCTTATAGCCTTCATTTTAGTGGTCCTCACGCCTCACAACATCGGAAGTCCACAATCAAACAAGAAACGCTTATCCCGATGTTGCTAGCCTAAGGTGGAAATGAAATTTAGTTGGCTCTATAACTACTTCAGTCAAGGTTCCAATACAGTGATTAATCCACAAACATCAAGTTAAGAGACTTAGTTCATCTTCTTACTAAGTCACGGCGCAGTGGGCAAGTATGCTCAATCCTCTTCCGCGAGCGACGGTGATTCGAATCAATAACAACCCGGAATACACGACACATACACCCGCCTCGAAAGACTCTCTCAAGAGCTCTTTCTTACGTTGTATGCAGCAACCTTTCACACGACACCCCGACATAGAAAAACGCTTCGCGCCGAGCAGGATGGTCCTCTACGCGGACACGTCGAAGTTGCCCGCTAAAGGATTTACACCTCCCGCCTTCTCAACGCCATTCCCACGCGAAGGATGAGTTTCTATATCACGGTCCATCGTGTTACATCGGTTTCATGGGTCCCATACCCCACTATATATCCGGTACAGCTCAATCTTGTCCAGCAGGGCCGCATACATACGGTCCTTAACCGACACGGACGGGGCTACAACCAACCTCCACATTTGCCTTACCATCCCGGTCCAGGCCAAATGTGGTCTCAAGCATTGTCACACCCATCGCAGGTCGAGACCAACCTTGAGCGCTCCATCCTACAGGAACATCCCCGTCCCCATCTCATATTCATAAGGGTGCTCTTATCATTTATCTCTCGCGAGTAACTCCATTACTCGAACTTTCTCGCGAGTAGCTTTTTACTACTCGACTTCTACCGAGCTAGCTACAACATTAGCCTAGCATCTACAACGAGGCAAAGCCTACACTAAAACTTCTAATCAGGGATGTAATAGTCATGCAAGTGGGTTTCAATCATCCTAGACATAATGCACATTATCAAGTCTAATCAACATGAGGTGAAGTAAAGCAAAATTTAAAACGGTAACGATATGCGAACCGGGGCTTGCCTTTCTCAACGGTTTTGTTAGAAGCTATGAGTTAGTCTTCCTCCAGAGAATCCGCCAAACTCGTCACGAGATGGAGATCCTCGCTGCAGAGTCGAGTCCTCGTCGAACGTCGACGTCACGTGAGCTATTAAGATGAAGGATGCACTTGTATTTCAAAGCAATTTGGAAACTGTTTCAAAACTGTTGTTCAAGTTAACTTACACATAAGAGAGATAAACAACAGCAAGGTTTCTGTTGTTGGATCTAAACCTTATAGAAGATGAAAGCTAGGGTGAAAAGAGATACTAGTAATCACCATGTGATTAAGTCCATTATATGAACACTTAAACCTAAAAGATGGTAGCTCAAGTTCCAGAGGTCCAATGAAGCTGAGAATTTAACCACAGCCTCTATGGAATGTATTTAGGCAGTGTGCAAAAATTGAGCTCATGAAATGGCTTCATGTGAGCACAACAAATCCTTATGTGGTTTTCACTAATCTGCCATTAGCCCCTAGATATTAAGCTTTCCTATGCTGCAAAGTAGACTTTTTGTGAAGTACAAAATGTCCTGACTCCATAGGAATTGGTTTTACCATTTTTGGAGTTTCCTACATGGATATATGGATTTTTCAAAGAATGGTGAAAAGCTGAAATTGTCTCAGTTTATTTTCCTATTTTTCAGAGACATAAGGAATGAACACATTATTTGACCAAGCAAATTAGGTCCAATGCCTCTGAAAGTTTTACTGGAGTTCAAGGAATTTTGGGAGAATGTCCTGTCAAAATTTGGGAATTTTCCAATAAACAGAACTCCTGTAAAAATTCAGACAAGATTTTTCTTAAATGAATTAACGAGCCAAATTCAGGGATTTTCATAAACATTGGTCTGCACCCCTGGATAGTACTCTTTGAGAGGAATCCAACAAAATTTGTTTCACAATTTTTGGACATTCCTACACAAAGTTATGGCTCTCCAAAGTTTGAACTAGAGTGGGAAAATCTGGAAAATGTTTAAATGCTGACAGTGGGTCCCACCTGTCATCCCTAACCTCCAGCCACGCGCCAAAACAGAGCAGTGGCGGCTGCCTCCGGTGAGGTCGCCGGAAATGAGCTTCCCGGCCACCTCCGGACCCCCTGCTGGCCGCCCCCCCATTTTCCACCCTGCTGAACTCATTGGTGAGGTCCCCGGCGGCTGAAACTCGCCGGAAAGCAGTGCGCACCGGCCACAGCAAACCCTAGAGCTCCGGCGAGGTCTTGCACGGTGAATTCTCCACCAAATGGTTGGTTCTTGGGCTCTACAGCACCAGGGGATCATGTAGAAGACCGGCATGAGGTCTAAACCAGCTGGAGATGGCTCTAAACCTATCGGCACCGTGCACCCGATAGGGTCCAGCGGCAAAGCCTCTAAAAGAGCTCGGACTGCTCACTCTACACTCAATTTCTTGGTCTAAAATTGATGGAGGAGGTGTGCTAGGCAGTTAACAACCTGTGTGTGGAGTTTGAGACCCAACAAACACGAATTGAGGACGAATTTTACAATTCCTTACCTCAAGGTCCGTTTCTGCCGCCCGGGAGAAAAACTTGAAATTCTCCCTCTGTGATCAATGGCTGGGGCTGAGCTTTGGAGGTGAGAAACTAGACTTGTTGGTGCACAGATGGGGTGTCTTGCTTGGGCGTGATATCTCCTGGTTTGGGCTAGCCACGGTGATCAGTTTCGGTCCTCCGACGTGCAACACAGGAGCAGCAGAAACTTTTCTGTTTCTGGACGCTTGTGAGCTCTGGATGGTGGGGGAAAGTGGACAGCCGGCTAGAGCACTCAGGGGTGAACCTTTTTGCAGTTGGGAGCTCGGGCAAAGGCACTTTGGTTTGTTGCTGGCGATCTGAAGAACAGAGCTGCGCCCGGTTGTTCTTCTCGGCTGTTGTTTGCTCGCGGGAGGAGCAACGAGGGCGAGCTCGAGCAGGGAGAAGGCAAAGAGGGATTGTTGCACTAGCTGTGGAGGATCAGACCGAGTAATAGGGCGAGCTAGCAGGAGGTGGCATCGGTAGGAGCTGCTGCCGTGTGCTCGGTCGAAGAAAATGCAAACAGAGGCGGTGTGCCCTGTGAGCTGGCTGACATGTGGGCCACAGCACTCCAATACCTCACCCTCTGTGCTTTAACTTCCCCGCACCGCCTTTGTCCGAATTCTACCAAAATTGGAGGTTAGGCCAAACATGTGGTGATGAATTTGAATCTAAACTCAAATTTCAAAATTGAGCACGTCTGGTTCAGTTTTCGAATTCAAATTTGAATTTGAACCCTCCCTCGCATATTTCCCGGAATAACTGGTATACGAGCTCCAAAAATATCCAAATTTGGATCATGAGCTCATTGATACACGGAGAATGCATCGGTGAATTCCTTTGGATACATTTATACAATCTGGATAAGAATCCTTTCAAAAGAATTCAAATTGCGTTTAAATTTCCTCCACTCTACTCATAGAGGAGGTGCACATGAGTTAGAGTTTTTGGGAGTGTAATTCTTTCCCCTAGGTTAAAATGTGTTGAGCAAGGGCTAGAGGAAATTTTTAACTCCCTCACATGTCCATTTGTGTGTTCATCATTTCATGTGACACAATTATGGCCTTTCTTCGCCTTAACTTTGTTTCATAAGTTGAAATAAAACTTTACAAAAGCTAGGGCTGTTACATCCGCATATGATCAGCCTTGACCCGTCTACACGTATCACATTCGGATACGTATTTAGAAATTTTCCTCTTCATCCTCGTCCACCAAAATTTCTGTTTCAAATCTTGGTACATCTTGTTACTTCCGGGATGAATGAAAAACTTCAACAGGTGGACTTCATCCAAGATCTTCTTCCAGAGTTTCATATTGCGCGGTACTACTATACGGTCGTTAAACCATATTGTACCGTTCTCATCCTTCCGGAAATATTTCACCTCTCTGTTGTCTAGTCTTCTCCATATGTGAGACATACCTCTGTCTCTTCTTTGAGCCTCAACAATCTCTTCACGGATTGTCAGAATGAGAACGAGATTATAAAGCGCGCCATACGGAATGACACAGAGACTTGGTTCTTCATCTTCCAACTCAGGAATCGCCAAGTTGTGAACATGAGCTTTCCGACTAAGTGCGTCGGCAACCACGTTTTCTTTTCCCGAATGGTAGTGGATCTCAATTTCATAATCTTTAATGAGCTCCAACCACCTCCGTTGTCTCATATTTAGCTCCTTCTGCATGAAGATATACTTCAAGCTTTTATGGTCGGTGTAGAGGTGGACAAGATTACCAAGCAGATAATGCCTCCACATCTTTAATGCCAACACCACAGAAGCAAGCTTGAGATCGTGAGTTGGATAATGCTGCTCATGGTTTCGCAGTTGATGAGACCCATAGGCGACTACACGCCCTTCTTGCATCAGAACACAGCCGAGACCGATGCCGGATGCATCACAGTACACATCAAATGGCTTCGTCATGTCCAGCTGAGCAAGAATTGGAGCTATTGTGAGATGTTTCAGCAAAGTTTTCAATGCGGCTTCACATGCTGCATTCCACATGTATTTAGTGCCCTTCTTCAGCAGCTCCGTCATTGGTTTAGCAATTTTTGAGAAGCTTGGAATGAACCTCCGATAATACCCCGCTAAACCTAGGAAACTTTGAACCTCGTGGACTGATTTGGGAGATTCCCACTTCAGCACTTGTTCAAATTTGCTGGGGTCCATGGCAATGCCCTCTGCTGAAATGATATGTCCTAGGAACGACACTTGATCAATCCAGAATTCACACTTGCTGAACATGGCATATAACTTGTGCTCCCTCAACCGTTGTAGCACGATGCGCAAATGTTTAGCATGCTCTTCTTCAGATTTGGAGTAAACCAATATGTCGTCGATGAATACCACGACGAACTTGTCTAACTCTGGCATGAACACCGAATTCATCAAATACATGAAGTGTGCCGGAGCGTTGGTTAACCCAAATGACATGACGAGGTACTCATAGAGTTTGTATCTCGTCGAGAAAGCTGTCTTCAGTATGTCCTCCGGTCGGATCTTGATTTGATGATAGCCCAACCAAAGATCCATCTTCGAGAATACCTTTGCACCCACAAGTTGATCGAACAAGATATCGATGCGGGGCAAAGGATACTTGTTCTTTATCGTGACAACATTTAGAGGACGGTAATCAACACATAGCTGCAGTGTTTCGTGCTTCTTCTTAACGAACAGCGCAAAGCAACCCCAAGGTGAAGAACTTGGTCGTATGAAACCCTTGCTCATGAGTTCATTCAGCTCCTCTTTCAACTCCGCTAGCTCGTTAGGTGCCATCTTGTAAGGCCTTCGTGAGATAGGTGTTGTACCCGGCGCCAGTTCAATCTTGAACTCGACGTCCCGTTCGGGCGGCATGCCCGGTAAATCATCGGGAAATACGTCGGGATAATCACGTACCACCGGAATATCTTCAAGTTTAAGTGCTTCCGTGTGGTAGGCCTCCACCATATCTTGATCATCGCTGTCTAAAAACAACGTGTGCTGTCCGTGAATCGGCGAGTCAATCTGGACAGTCCGGTTACCGATATTGAGAACGGCACCGTGACGATTTAACCAAGACATCCCCAATATTATGTCTATCTTCTGCCTATCCAACATAATTAGCGATGTTGGGTATATTTTTCTGCCCAAACACAAAGCTGCTCGGGACACAATCTGATTAGCAGAGATATTCCCTCCCGGTGAGCGTATAAGATAACTCGTTGTGGGATTATTGGTGGATAATTGGTGCTGATCCATGCATGATTTGCTGATAAAATTGTGGGTTGCACCGGAATCGAAAAGTACAAGCCCGGGCACGTCTTTGAGAGTGAACATGCCCGCTAACACCGGTGCTCCCTCCGGGACATCCTCAATAGCAAGATGTTGCACACTCCCGGATTGCAATGCTGTTATATTGACTTGAGCAGGTGGCGGCATACCACCTGATCATGATGGTTGTCTGGTGTTCAACAACTTCTCCCGGCATTCTTGCCTAAAATGCCCAGAACGGTGGCAATAAGAACACAGGTGTTTCCCTGGTTCTTCGTTGACTGGTGGTTGAGAAGTTGATGTACTTGGCTGCAGCAATGATGCACCAGGTATCATCCGTTGCTATGGCAATGGTGATGCTTCAAGACATGATTCTTGAGCAGGAAATCTGTACTGAGTTGTCCTTATTGGTGCTGTCCATAGTTCATCGGATTGTGTGTGATACACCACACGGTATTTACGAGGACCAACTGGTGTGTCTTCTTGCATATCATCCCGGTCCCTCTTCTCTGCTTGACACTCAAGTGTCTCTTGTTCTTGCAGCAGAGCAGCACTGATCAACTTGATGTAATTGCCTTGATTGGCCAATTTATCTTTTAATATGGCACTTAGGCGATATAAAAAGTAGTCACACCTTGCAGCTTCGCTCGTCGCATAAGCAGGAGCATATTGTGCCAAAAGGTTGAACCGTTTGACATAATCGAGGACACTCATGTCCCCCTGCTTCAAGTTCCTAAATTCTTGATGTTGGGCCTAGATAAAACCCATAGGAATGTGATGAGCACGGAATGCTTCACGAAATTCCATCCATTCCACTTGATGGCCTTCCAGAACGGTGGCGAGATAAGCGAACCACCAATTTCCGGCGGCTCCATGGAGCTGTTGAGCTGCAAATAAGCTCTTCTGATATTCATCGCACTAAAACGCTCCAAACTTGGACTCCATAACCCAAAGCCACTGATCAGCTTCCACTGGTTCATTGGCTCCCGTGAAAATTGGCGGTTGTGTCGCCAAGAAGTCCACATAGGCGTTCCGAGGTGGAATGACCTGTTGTGTACGTTGGAGTACGCTCTGTTGTACCAAGGCTTGGAGTAGTCTTGTGTTCTCTTAACTTGACTCGACCATCTGAGACATGATATCCGCTCATACCGTTGATGGCGGTGCCCGTGGTGGAGTCGAGTCATCACCGTCTTGGCGAGAACCTTCAGCCCTACTCGGAGAATGAGTACGCACCATACTGCAAAAGAATAATTTTGAGGGGAGTCAAAACTTGATCTCAGCAGTATGTGAAAGTATGTAAAATATGAACATGCTAAAACTTTATGAAAGCATAACAAAATTTCATGTTTACACATCTCCCTAAAGCAAACAGAATCAGTCCCCTATTCTGTACTTAACCCAGATTTTTATCTGGTTAGAAGCATTTTCATGTGGTGGACCGGAATCCGCTCATCCAGGATCGCAGAGGGTGGTGCCTCGTGATGCGACACCCGACAGCACACGTCATAAGAACACATTATATTACATGGGAAAAACAAACTGAATGTACAAAGTAGTACACTTCTCAGTTACAAACTAGGGTCTTTATTACACAGCGGAAGTTTCTTTTATACAACTCACGCCCGCCTATCTAGCAAAAGTGGTTGCCCAGCCCTAGGGCAACCCACACTAGCTGCACTCCTCAGCTCAGCGCGGCGTGTACGGCTCCCACTCAGCCGTGGTCCCCGACGGGGGGTAACCCTCGCCGGTGGACTCGTACTCCGAGTCCGTGGGTGGCTCCTCACCTGAAAAACACTTAAGAAGCAACCGTGAGCACGAAAGCTCAGCAAGGCTTAACCGACTCACCTAAGCATGAAACTCTACATGAGGTGTACCATGACATAGGATGGCAATGTTGCAGCAAATGGACACGCCTACAAGTTCATCCTTAGTTCATCTTTTAGCAACAAGTTAACGGTTCATGAAGCTGAAATTTAGTGAGCAATATTTGGTGGAACACATGTAGCAATACAATTGTATCATAACAGCAATAGGGAATCATAACATTTCATTCATTAGTCTACGTTACGACACAGTGAACAAGCGGTACTCGTCACCGCGAGGGACGGCGAATCGACTCGATATACACCTGCAGGGAAACCCAAAGAGCACGTCACGTACGCCCACCCGTGGAGCTGCACAGCACGCTCACTCGATGTCGTACGGGACAACCTTTCGCCCAACAGCCCAAACGTTGAACCGGTCGCACCGAAACGAGCAGGAGGTTCCCCACACAGAGCATCTCTCTATGCCCGTTGGCAGATTTCCACCTTGCTGCCCTCAACCTACACCTATAAATCGGTGTGCTATGCCTCGACGCCCGGAGGTTTAGGCTACATCGGTTTATCGGGGCCCATATATTCGATATGCCTTCGGTACGTTCAATACTTGTTCAGCAGGGCCGCACACGGGTCGGTCCTCAATCGACACGGGCAGGGCTGCGCACACAAGACTTCCTCTTGCTGCGCCCTAGCCCCTGCCTAGTCTCATCTTCATTACTAAAGTGATCTCACGTCACTCAACCGAAACCGTGTGTCCCAAGCCTATCTCGCGAGTAGATTCCAACTACTCAACTTGTACCGAAGTCCTATGAAACATTAAGCATAGCCTGTCTACTCGAGGTCTTAGACACTACCCTCACTCTTATAGGAAACTTTGGTTATGCAAGTGGGGTGTCATTCATCCTGCACCTAATGCAATCATACTCCATATGTCACATGTAAACAAAGTAAAAACTTATGAAAAGGTTAATGCAAACCGGGGCTTGCCTTGTTGCTGCTGGTCAGTAGTTAGCTCTTCTTCCGGAAGGAGGAAGTCCAGCACTTCCGGAGTCTCTTCTTCAGTGACTACACGTTTATGAAATACTACATGTTAATTAATATGCATACAAGTTATTGTAATACTGCTGCTATTAGTTCTAATAACCAGGTTCTAACAACTGGAACTCTGTTTAAGAATTTAAAGATGAACTGGGGTTTAGTGGTTTGGGTTTGGACCTAAGTACATGGTTAAGTGCTAAGTGGTTTTCCCCCTTTTCCATATTAATCCCTCAAGGGGTTAAACAGAACAGGGGTGATCCAGAGATCCAATTGAGCTGGGAATTTCTGTGTGAGTTCCATGTCACAAGAAAACTCTCTGGACCAAACACTAGCACTTTTCATGGAGTGGTTTGCTCAGAATAATTATCTTAGCAAATAAGCAAAGAAGAATTTATTCTGAGGTAATACCCCTGTTCATGCACAACTTAGTGAACTACAATTTCAATTATAGCTCATATAGTTTGCATGAATTTTCCTAGCATTTTTGGAGCTAAGATTTGCCCAGAACTGAATTTCCAAGTTTTGGAAATTCTCTGAAAATGTTTCTGTATTCAAATGAACACAGCACCTTCAAATTTGAATTGCTCTGACCAAATCAACTCCAAATGGTCTGAAACTTTTACAGGGGTTCACTAATGTCCAAAAGAACATTCTGGCAAAATGTGGGGATTTTTGGATGCACCAAACTCCCTCTAAAATTCTTTTGCTAAAAAGCTTTAAAGAATTTTCCAGAATTAATTAATGGGTTTTGTACAAATTGGGTTTCAGATTTGGATTGTAATCTGTTAGAGGAATCCAAAAAAATTTGTTTCATAATTTTTGGATTCTCCTACCCCAAGTTGTGGTCCTCCAAAGTTTGAACTACAAACTGGACATTTCAAAATGTTTAAATGTCTGCCAGTGGGTCCCACCCGGCAGTCTTCTCCTTCCTCGCGCCAAACAGGGGTCCGCGGCGGCGCACTCCGGCGAGTGTCGCCGGAACCGCTTTCCCGGCCGTCTCCCGACCCCAAACTCGCCGCCGCGCCCTAACTCACGACGCTGAACTCATCTCGGGGTTCGCCGGCGGCCGTAGCTCACCGGAACAGGGCTCCCGACGGTGACAGCGGCGGTTAGGGTTCCGGCGTGGTCGGGAATGCGTTACAACGCATCAAAACAATCGGCAAAGGGTCGGAGAGCACCGCGGGAGCTCAGGGGTCACGTAAATGGCCGCCAAATCCCATGAAACGGTCGGCAACCTAGAGCTCCACGGTAAACCGAGCTATTATTCTATGGTGGCCCGAAAAACAACCCAAACCCGGCCATTTTTGGGTCATTTCCCTTGATTCTTGGTCGAGGAGGGCCGCTAGGGAGTGAGGAAGGTGTGTGTAGGCTCACCCGAGCTGGGTTGGCCGGTGCAGCTAGAATTTCGGGGTAGACCGACCCCTACCCGGTTGCACTAGCTCTCGGGATTCTTAGGAATTCTCAGCGCACAGTCTATCAACGGCTAGGAGGGTTGCAGCTACACGATCTGGAGACTAAGGCGCATCTTTTACGTGTAGAAGTCCGGCGGTGAAACTGACCGTGGCGTGCTGTCCACGGGGAGCAATCCTCAGCTTTCCGCCGGTGCTCTGTTCCTCGGCGCCCGTTGCCGAATTGCACGCGCCACAGGCTAGGAGCTTCGGGGTTGTGGGGCTGACGTGGTAGAGCATGCACGGGCGCTGCTTTTCGGTGCTGCTGGTACGAGCAACCGAGGCTCGGTTGGTGCCGGCGATACGGAAAAGAGAGCACGGCGGTGAGCTCCGGTTCTGTGCGGGTGTGAGGGAAACAGCGAGTGTGCGATCAATGAAGAAGGCGACGTGCTGCTGTTTGCTCCCGGGGTAAAGATCGGGCCGAGGCGGCGGAGCCGGCAAGCTGGTCGCCAGCGCGCGAGGAGGGGGGGCGAGGTGGCCGCTCGGTTGGCTCGGTGTCGAGCGCTGCCGAGGCCCGGTAAACCGAGTTCGCCCGTTGTTGACTTAGGCCCGTAGTCTAGCTGACTGGTGGGCCCTCTTCTCCCCCCTAATCTTCTCTGTTGTGCAAATATCCCACCTACTCAGACTTGAAAAGGGAACTTAGCCACCAATTCAGAGGAAGAATTTGAATTCATCAACTTCAAACTGATTTGGCCACATTCCCTTCATATTTGAATTTGAAAATTCAAACTCAGTTTGAATTGTTACAAATTTGGCTCCCGACGAGATGAAGTCCAATGGGACTGAAAATTGGTGGGATTACTCAGGAAAATATGCTGAGTTTGAATATGAAGCTTACTTTTGAATTTGAGAGATGAAATTGCTGCAATTTGCATTTACATTCAAATTGGCCTCTTTTTCCAATACCTCCAAAAGTGCCTCAAAAATGTTTGGATTTGCATGAAACTTGGACTGAACCTTTCCAAGACTTTTAAAGTTCTAGGGGTGAGCTCAACCTCTCATGTTCATGAGTAAAATTCCCACTTTGTGAAAATGTAGGCTTTCCCCTCTAATCACTCTTTTGATGGAGGTTACATGCTCTTCACCCTTTTTCACCATCTATCCACAACAAAACTGTGGTGTTGTGTGGTGATAAAAAGTTTTTGCAAGTCCCTTTTCTTGGGCTTTTACATCCCTCCCCCCTTAAAAGAATCTCGTCCCGAGATTATAAAAGAAGAGATAGTGATGTAATAGGGACTTACCCATGTTGAGAAGCCATGAACTCCGGGTAATTTGAGCGAAGGAACTCCTCGCTCTCCCACGTCGCTTCTTCGGCGGTGTGGTTGCTCCAGAGTATTTTGTAGAACCACAACATTCTGCTACGCGTGGTCCTGGCTTTTTCATCAAGAATGGCCACCGGATACTCATCATATGTTAAATCCGGTTTCAGCTCGCCGATGTCTTCGGTAGGAACAGCCGCTGTATGCTTCAAACATTTTCACAGTTGCGAAACATGGAAAACATCATGGACACCAGCAAGGGATGCCGGTAACTCCAATCGATACGCTGCTGGTCCACACTTCTCGGTGATAGCGTAGGGTCCAATAAAACGGGGAGCGAGCTTCCCCTTCACACCGAACCGGTGCACGCCCTTCATCGGAGACACGCGGAGGTACACGTGTTCACCGATGTCGAAGTGCAACGGTCTACGCCTCTTATCAGCGTAGCTCTTCTGCCGGGATTGAGCGGCCTTCAAGTTAGCTTGAATCGTCTGAACGCGCTCTTCGGCATCGTTCACCACATCAACCCCGAATGTGACCCTTTCACCGGACTCGCACCAGTTTAATGGGGTGCGGCATTTACGACCGTAGAGAGCTTCATAGGGTGCCATATTGATGCTCGCCTGATAGCCATTGTTGTACGAGAATTCCGCCAATGATAGGTGATCATCCCAGTTCCTACCATGGTGGATGGAACATGCTCTCAACATGTCTTCTAATACTTGGTTCACCCTTTCTGTTTGCCCATCTGTCTGAGGGTGATAAGCGGAGCTCCTGATCAACTTAGTACCCAATGCAGCGTGTAGCTGCTCCCAAAAGCGAGATACAAATAATGCACCTCGATCTGAGACGATGGTCTTGGGTACTCCGTATAGGCATAGAATATTCGCTATGTACAGCTCCGCATATTTGCCGGCATTGTAACGTGTATTCACCGGAATGAAGTGAGCCGTCTTGGTTAACTGATCAACGATTACCCATATGGAATCATGCTTGTTGGATGTTAGGGGTAATCCCACAATGAAATCCATTCTCACGTCTTCCCATTTCCATGCTGGGATCTTCAGGGGTTGCAACAGCCCTGATTTCTTCATGTGATCAGCTTTCACTCGTCTACACGTATCGCACTCGGATACGTACTTAGCTACCTCCCGCTTCATCCGTGTCCACCAAAATTTCTTTTTCAAATCTTGGTACATTTTGTTGCTTCCCGGATGAATGGAGTACTTGGACAAGTGAGCTTCATCGAGGATATTCTTTCTCAACTCCATATCCCGGAGTACGACTATGCGGTCATTGAACCACAGCGTCCCCTCATCATCTTTCCGGAAACATTTAATCTCTCCATTGTCTATTTGTCTCCGGAAATGTGTCATGCCTTTATCCGTCTTCTGAGCTGCAATGATGTCCTCCCTAATAGTAGGGATGAGGGCAAGGTTGTACAGCGATCCATAAGGAACCAAGCGTAAACTCGGCTCTTCCTCCTCAACCGGGGTAATGGTGAGGTGATGGACATGTGATTTCCGACTCAGCACGTCGGCAACCACATTCGCCTTGCCGGGGTGGTAATGAATCTCAATTTCATAATCTTTGATCAATTCTAACCACCTCCTTTGCCTCATGTTCAGCTCCTTCTGGGTGAAAATGTATTTTAAGCTCTTGTGGTCGGTGTAGAGATGCACCAGATTCCCCAGGAGATAGTGCCTCCACATTTTCAGCGCCAACACCACTGCAGCAAGCTCAAGATCATGAGTGGGATAATGCTTCTCATGGTTCCGAAGTTGGCGTGAGCCATATGCGACCACACGTCCTTCCTGCATCAACACGCAGCCTAGCCCGATACCAGACGCGTCACAATACACGTCGAAGGGCTTTGTTGTATCCGGCTGAGCTAATACCGGGGCTGTGGTGAGGTGCTTCACCAATGTTTGAAATGCTCCTTCACACGCCGTGTTCCAAACATATTTCGTCCCCTTCTTCAGCAATTCTGTCATCGGCTTAGCGAGCTTGGAGAAACTTGGAATAAATCTCCGATAGTATCCCGCTAACCCAAGGAAGCTTCTGACTTCGTGAACTGAAGTGGGAGCTTTCCATTTCAGCACTTGCTCTATTTTGCTTGGGTCAACCGCAATGCCTTCTGCTGAGATGATATGTCCCAAGAATGGCACTTGGCTGATCCAAAACTCGCATTTACTGAACTTGGCGTAGAGCTTGTGGTCTCGCAATCGTTGAAGAACGATCCGCAAGTGTTCGGCATGTTCGGCTTCTGTCTTGGAGTAAACCAAGATATCGTCGATGAACACTACCACGAACTTGTCCAGCTCCGGCATGAACACCGAGTTCATGAGATACATGAAATGGGCTGGAGCATTTGTGAGACCAAAGGACATGACGAGATATTCATATAACCCATATCTCGTCGAGAAGGCCGTCTTCGGGATATCCTCCGTCCGGATCTTGATCTGGTGATATCCGGAGCGAAGGTCCATCTTTGAGAACACACTTGCCCCCACAAGTTGATCAAACAAAATGTCAATACGGGGCAATGGGTACTTATTCTTGATGGTGACGGCGTTGAGCGGCCGGTAGTCCACACACAGCCTTAAGGTTTCATCCTTCTTCTTTACGAACAGCGCCGAGCATCCCCAAGGCGAGGAACTCGGCCTAATGAAACCCTTGCTCAAAGATCATTGAGCTGTTCTTTCAGTTCAGCCAGCTCATTTGGAGCCATCTTGTATGGTCTCCGTGATATGGGCGTAGTCCCGGGTGCAAGTTCAATCTTGAACTCGACATCCCGCTCAGGTGGCATGCCCGGAAGATCATCCGGGAACACGTCGGGGTACTCCCGGACTACGGGGATGTCTTCTAACTTGAGAGCTTCAGCGTTATTAATTGCTAAAGCCTCCCGGACTGGCGTGTCTAACACCATGGAATGCGGACGGTGGAATGGAGAATTTAAGTGAACCGTCCGTGTCTGAGTCTCTAGGACAGCGCCATGGTATTGTAGCCATGACATCCCTAAGATTGCATCAACCTTTTGTCCCATAAGTATTATCAAGGTGGTGGGATATAGATTCCCACCTAAGCACAAAGGTGCCTTTGGAATCATCATATTAGCTGAAATCTTCCCTCCCGGTGAGCAGATCATATAAGTGCAGTCGGTTGGGAAGACTTGCATTTGATGCTTAGCCACATAGGATGCACTTATAAAGCTGTGGGTTGCACCAGAATCAAACAATATGACGATGGATTGATGGTTGAGAGTAAACATACCCGCCAGCACGTTGTCTCCCTCTGGGGCGTCCTCATTGTCGAGGTTGCGGACACCCCCAGTCCGCTGACCAACCTTCTTCACCGGAGGTCGGCCTCGAGCACCGCCCTGGAACTAGGCCTGCCCGCTGCTCTGCTGCCCCTGGGGACAGTCCTTCGCGAAGTGGCCCGCCTGGCCACACGTGAAGCAGGTGAAACGGGGCGGTCCCCCGCTGATCGGTGGATGGAATCCCGGGGTGCGTTGTGGCGGTGGGAACGCCCGGGGTACCGTCTGCTGCTGCTGTTGCTGTCTTGGTGGTGGCATCGGCGGACGGAATGAGGGTGACTGGAAAGGACGTCCCCCGAACCATTGAGGTCGCTCTGGTGGATGCCACTGCTGCTCGGATGGTGTCCGATACACCATACGGTACTTCTGTGGCGCGCCACCACCGCTGCTAGGTGGAGCGCTGCGCTTCCTCTGCTCAGCTGCCAACTCCCGCTGAGCATCCTCTTGCATAATCGCGCCATTGACTAGGTCGTTGAAAGTGCCGCGATTCCACTGAATGAGGTGCGTCTTCATTTCGGGGTGTAACCCCCGATAGAAATGCTCCCTCTTCTTCTCCTCCGTGGAGATATAGTCTGACGCGTATTGCGCCAGATGGTTGAAGGCACGGGAGTAGTCATGGGCACTCCTCCCGCCCTGCTTCAGCTCCAAGAATTCTTGGAACTTCCTCTTCATGATTCCGGGAGGAATGTGATAGGCGCGGAACGCCTCCCGGAACTCTTGCCATTCCACGGCATGGCCAGCCGGACGTGAGGCGATATAATTCGCCCACCACGCACCAGCGGCACCGTGGAGTTGTTGCGCTGTGAACAGAGTCTTCTGCCGCTCCGTACATTGGAGCAGCCCGAACTTGGACTCGATGGTCCGCAGCCAGTTGTCCGCCTCCAGGGGTTCTTCGGCTTCGGTGAACACTGGAGGGTGCGTACTCATGAAATCCGAGTACGACACTTCGCGGGGCTCACGAGGCCCTCTGTCTTGACGCCCCCCCCGCCTGGGACGTATTCTGCACGATCGTGCGGAGCAGGTCGGTCTGTTCCTCACGACCTCCCACCAGTGCCGCTATCACATCCGCTAGAGTAAGCGGAGGAGGCGGTGGTGGCTGCTGCTGCGGGGTGCTGTCGTAGGCTGGTGGCTGGGAGTCATCGCCTCCCCCTTGGCTAGAGCCACCAACCTCGTGCGTGGTCCTAGTACGAACCATCTGCAACCATACGACAATATCATCAGTCCCGCAACATTTTGCATGCAGTCCCATAAAATATAGGCATAAAACATAATGACAATAATTCATGCGATACATCTCGTAAGTAGATAATGTAATAACTTTGCACAAGCTACACCATTACCAGACCAAACACAAGCTAGTTTAATCCAACTTGATGAACCTCCTCTTTGGAAGCTCACCACAACTAGGTTTGGTCACTACGAGATACTACTATCGCTTTGTCATCACGTATACCACCCTTAGAGTACAACACCCTCTCCAATGAGTTCAACTGTCATTCTTCTGTCAGAATGACCAGTTTCTACCTATTCCAAGTTTTGATCTGGTTCTGAGCATTTTCATGCCTCAAGTTGAATACCAAAGTTAAAGTTAACTTCAGTATCTTTCCAACGAGTATTCATTTGCCCCCAGATCAGCTTTGGTTAAAAAGTTATGCTAATTCAAAGTCAGCAGAATTTCTGGAAGAATTTTAACAGCACCTCCTTTGGAAGTTGCTGTTTTCCATCCGAGTTTCCACTGAAATCTGTGCTGAAATTTCAGGAACTTTGAATTGCTAAGATGTCACACATCTTCTACTCTTTCTAAGGAGGTATCATATGAAATTTTTTTGGTTTTGCTGCTGGAAGTTATCATTGAAAAACAGAACAGTCCAGGGAATGTTTCACTCTGTCCTGGTTCTGGACAGTTTACATTCCTCTCGGATTTAAGCCATCTTAAGGTGAGTTTCAGCTCGGGAAGTCTACAACAAAGTTGTAGAGTACTTCAATACCTTTCCAGAAATATATAGCACACCTCTCTCGGCTAAAAGACCTGTGAGTTGTGCTCTGTTGAAATTCGGCAACCTTGCTGCCCAAAACAGAGCACTCTGCTTTTCATACTTTTGGCTATACTGCTCCACTATCCCATTCTTATATCCAACCAGGGTCCTAAATGTTGAACCTATAGATTTTAATTCTTTGTTATCATTATTCTCATGCACATGCCTACAATATCTCGGTACTACGTTCCTCACAAAAGAAAATCCTAACCGGATTATACCGGCATATACGTCTTAAACGGTCTCTCGCACACGTTTACTACACGGAAACTTACGTGGTTAGTACCTGCAGAAGACCACACAATAGTGGTGCACTCAAGGGTTTTGTTTCCATTTCAGGAAGTACCATATTTAAAAGTAAATACAAACACCCGTATCATTGTCATACGGCCGTCCTTGAGCTAAGTCACGTCTCAAGGCACATGATCGTGTTTCAACACCACACGACGGGGAACCCGAGTAGGTCATGAACGGGTCGTCACGGTTGGGAATGTTATCAACCCAACAGATACCACCTACTGTCCGGCAGGGCACACCGATGGCAAGCGCTTCGTATGTCCTCCTGGGCTACTTCCAGACGAACACACTCTCGCGTTACTGACCACGCGATGGGGTCTCCACTTACTTGCCTAATGCACGCTAGGGATCAGCGTTTCATGAACTCAGGAACATGAAGAGTCCAAGAGTTTCATATTGACATCTCACACCAAGCTGTGAGATCAATCCCTGAACCACGTTCCTCGTCAGGGGGAGCTAACCGAAATTGAACCGCTTTCGGTGGCGTTCCTTACCATACTTACCAGAGTGTAGGTGCGTCGTTACATAATTGAAATTCAGAATTATAACACATAAGTTAGTCTTTGCCACTTTAAGTAACTATGCTAGTATACTCCTTACTTGGGCAACTACCGAATCCTCACCGTATACCTAAGTTTTTCCCATAATGCAGTCCTTAAGTACTGTGCTATCCCCACTGCAGCTCTGATACCAGGCTGTGGCGGACCGGAATCCGCTCATCCAGGATCGCAGAGGGTGGTGCCGCGCGATGCGACACCCGACAGCACACGTCATAAGAACACATTATATTACATGGGAAAAACAAACTGAATGTACAAAGTAGTACACTTCTCAGTTACAAACTAGGGTCTTTATTACACAGCGGAAGTTTCTTTTATACAACTCACGCCCGCCTATCTAGCAAAAGTGGTTGCCCAGCCCTAGGGCAACCCACACTAGCTGCACTCCTCAGCTCAGCGCGGCGTGTATGGCTCCCACTCAGCCGTGGTCCCGGACGGGGGGTAACCCTCGCCGGTGGACTCGTACTCCGAGTCCGTGGGTGGCTCCTCACCTGAAAAACACTTAAGCAGCAACCGTGAGCACGAAGGCTCAGCAAGGCTTAACCTACTCACCTAAGCATGAAACTCTACATGAGGTGTACCATGACATAGGATAGCAATGTTGCAGCAAATGGACACGCCTACAAGTTCATCCTTAGTTCATCTTTTAGCAACAAGTTAACGGTTCATGAAGCTGAAATTTAGTGAGCAATATTTGGTGGCACACATGTAGCAATACAATTGTATCATAACAGCAATATGGAATCATAACATTTCATTCATTAGTCTACGTTACGACGCAGTGAACAAGCAGTACTCGTCACCGTGAGGGACGGTGAATTGACTCGATATACACCTGCAGGGAAACCCAAAGAGCACGTCACGTACGCCCACCCGTGGAGCTGCACAGCACGCTCACTCGATGTCGTACGGGACAACCTTTCACCCAACAGCCCAAACGTCGAACCGGTCGCACCGAAACGAGCAGGAGGTTCCCCACACGGAGCATCTCTCTATGCCCGTTGGCAGATTTCCACCTTGCTGCCCTCAACCTACACCTATAAATCGGTGTGCTATGCCTCGACGCCCGGAGGTTTAGGCTACATCGGTTTATCGGGGCCCATATATCCGATATTCCTTCGGTACGTTCAATACTTGTTCAGCAGGGCCGCACACGGGTCGGTCCTCAATCGACATGGGCAGGGCTGCGCACCCAAGACTTCCTCTTGCTGCGCCCTAGCCCCTGCCTAGTCTCATCTTCATTACTAAAGTGATCTCACATCACTCAACCGAAACCGTGTGTCCCAATCCTATCTCGCGAGTAGATTCCAACTACTCGACTTGTACCGAAGTCCTATGAAACATTAAGCATAGCCTGTCTACTCGAGGTCTTAGACACTACCCTCACTCTTATAGGAAACTTTGGTTATGCAAGTGGGGTGTCATTCATCCTGCACCTAATGCAATCATACTCCATATGTCACATGTAAACAAAGTAAAAACTTATGAAAAGGTTAATACAAACCGGGGCTTGCCTTGTTGCTGCTGGTCAGTAGTTAGCTCTTCTTCCGGAAGGAGGAAGTCCAACACTTCCGGAGTCTCTTCTTCAGTGACTACACGTTTATGAAATACTACATGTTAATTAATATGCATACAAGTTATTGTAATACTGCTGCTATTAGTTCTAATAACCAGGTTCTAACAACTGGAACTCTGTTTAAGAATTTAAAGATGAACTGGGGTTTAGTGGTTTGGGTTTGGACCTAAGTACATGGTTAAGTGCGAAGTGGTTTCCCCCCTTTTCCATATTAATCCCTCAAGGGGTTAAACAGGACAGGGGTGATCCAGAGCTCCAATGGAGCTGAGAATTTTTGTGTGAGTTCCTTGTCACAAGAAAACTCTCTGGACCAAACACTAGCACTTTTCATGGAGTGGTTTGCTCAGAATAATTATCTTAGCAAATAAGCAAAGAAGAATTTATTCTGAGGTAATACCCCTGTTCATGCCCAACTTAGTGAACTACAATTTCAATTATAGCTCATAGAGTTTGCATGAATTTTCCTAGCATTTTTGGAGCTAATATTTGCCCAGAACTGAATTTCCAAGTTTTGGAAATTCTCTGAAAATGTTTCTGTATTCAAATGAACACAGCACCTTCAAATTTGAATTGCTCTGACCAAATCAACTCCAAATGGTCTGAAACTTTTACAGGGGTTCACTAATGTCAAAACGAACATTCTGGCAAAATTTGGGGATTTTTGGATGCACAAAACTCCCTATAAAATTCTTTTGCTAAAAAGCTTTAAAGAATTTTCTAGCATTAATTAATGGGTTTCATACAAATTGGGTTTCAGATTTGGATTATAATCTGTTAGAGGAATCCAACAAAATTTGTTTCATATTTCTGGATTCTCCTACCCCAAGTTGTGGTCCTCCAAAGTTTGAACTACAAACTGGACATTTCAAAATGTTTAAATGTCTGCCAGTGGGTTCCACCCGGCAGTCTTCTCCTTCCTCGCGCCAAACAGGGGTCCGCGGCGGCGCACTCCGGCGAGTGTCACCGGAACCGCTTTCCCGGCCGTCTCCCGACCCCAAACTCGCCGCCCCGCCCTAACTCACAACGCTGAACTCATCTCGGGGTTCGCCGGCGGCCGTAGCTCACCGGAACAGGGCTCCCGATGGTGACAGCGGCGGTTAGGGTTCCGGCATGGTCAGGAATGCGTTACAATGCATCAAAACGATCGGCAAAGGGTCAGAGAGCACCGCGGGAGCTCAGGGGTGACGTAAATGGCCGCCAAATCCCATGAAACGGTCGGCAACCTAGAGCTCCACGGTAAACCGAGCTATTATTCTATGGCGGCCCGAAAAACAACCCAAACCCGGCCATTTCTGGGTCATTTCCCTTGATTCTTGGTCGAGGAGTGCCGCTAGGGAGTGAGGAAGGTGTGTGTAGGCTCACCCGAGCTGGGTTGGCCGGTGCAGCTAGAATTTCGGGGTAGACCGACCCCTACCCGGTTGCACTAGCTCTCGGGATTCTTAAGAATTCTCAGCGCACGGTCTATCAATGGCTAGGAGGGTTGCTGCTACACGATCTGGAGACTAAGGCGCACCTTTTCCGTGTAGAAGTCCGGCGGTGAAACTGACCGTGGCGTGATGTCCACGGGGAGCAATCCTCAGCTTTCCGCCGGTGCTCTGTTCCTCGGCGCCCGTTGCCGAATTGCACGTGCCACAGGTTAGGAGCTTCGGGGTTGTGGGGCTGACGTGGTAGAGCATGCACGGGCGCTGCTTTTCGGTGCTGCTGGCACGAGCAACCGAGGCTCGGTTGGTGCCGGTGATCGGGAAAAGAGAGCGCGGTGGTGAGCTCCGGTTCTGTGCGGGTGTGAGGGAAACAGCGAGTGTGCGATCAATGAAGAAGGCGACGTGCTGCTGTTTGCTCCCGGGGTAAAGATCAGGCCGAGGCGGCGGAGCCGGCAAGCTGGTCGCCAGCGCGCGAGGAGGGGGGGCGAGGTGGGCGCTCGGTTGGCTTGTTGTCTAGCGCTGCCGAGGCCCGGTAAACCGAGTTCGCCCGTTGTTGACTTAGGCCCGAAGTCTAGCTGACTGGTGGGCCCTCTTCTCCCCCCCTAATCTTCTCTGTTGTGCAAATATCCCACCTACTCAGACTTGAAAAGGGAACTTAGCCACCAATTCAGAGGAAGAATTTGAATTCATCAACTTCAAACTGGTTTGGCCACATTCCCTTCATATTTGAATTTGAAAATTCAAACTCAGTTTGAATTGTTACAAATTCGGCTCCCGACGAGATGAAGTCCAATGGGACTGAAAATTGGTGGGATTACTCAGGAAAATATGCTGAGTTTGAATATGAAGCTAACTTTTGAATTTGAGGGATGAAATTGCTGCAATTTGCATTTACATTCAAATTGGCCTTTTTTCCAATACCTCCAAAAGTGCCTCAAAAATGTTTGGATTTGCATGAAACTTGGACTGAACCTTTCCAAGACTTTTAAAGTTCTAGGGGTGAGCTCAACCTCTCATGTTCATGAGTAAAATTCCCACTTTGTGAAAATGTAGGCTTTCCCCTGTAATCACTCTTTTGATGGAGGTTACTTGCTCTTCACCCTTTTTCACCATCTATCCACAACAAAACTGTGGTGTTGTGTGGTGATAAAAAGTTTTTGCAAGTCACTTTTCTTGGGCTTTTACATTTCATAACTCAAGTTGAATACCAAAGTTAAATTTAACTTCAGCATATTTCCAAAAAGTACTCACATGCCCCTGGATCATCTCTGAATCAAAAGTTATGATTGTTCAAAGTTGACAGAATTTCTGGATAAAATTTGCCAGCATCTCCTTTGTATGTGGCTGTTTTCATCACAGTTGTACATAACAATGGAGTACAATTCTTAACAAACTATGAACTACAAAATTATTGCAACTGTCATAACCTTTCCAACGGTGTATTATATGACCCTTAGGGATTTTTCTACAGAATGTTATGGCTATTTTAAAGAAACATCCAGAGAAGGTGGCAGCTGTTCTGTTTTCTGAACCATTTGCATTCATCTGGACATTCAACCAAGTTGGTGTCTTATTTTTGCTCTGGAGGTCTACAGAAAAGTTGTAGAGCACTTAAAAACCTTTCCATAACTGTATAATACCCCTCTATTGGGTCAATACACCCAGAGTTATGCTCTGTCAAAGTCCAGCAAAAATTTCTGCCAGAACAGAGCACTCTGTTTTTGGATCAAAAGAAGCCTAGCAAGTCTCTTCTTTGATGCTTAGTTCAAATGAAGAGATCAGTAACTAATATATGCTTTCCAACATCCATTTTTAGTTTGATTTAGTCATGACTGATTTATTCATAGAAAAGAAGACTATCCAGTGTAGTACGGTGGCGATGCACCGTAAGATATATGACGGTACTACGTTGCCTCGCAAAAGAAAAACCTAACCAGATTACACTGGCATATACGTATCCTTAGGTGGCACTAAAAAGGTCACTCGCAAACGTGTTCTACATGTACTATGGTTTTCGTGGTTAGTACCTACATAAAACACACTCAATCATCAGGTTTGGCTGCACACCGAACCCGGTCCCAATACAGTTTGTACACCCGTCCATCATCACATGCATAGGTGTTCTCAAGCCAAACACGCCTTGAGCTATGTGTTCACATTACTAACCACATGACGGGGTTTCCCATACTTGCCCGAAGCACGCTAGGGACAGGCGTTGCTCGAATACCCCAAACGACATGAAAAGTCGTAGAGGATATTAAAGCGGGTCGGGTTACCTGCCACCCGTGGGGCTCCACCCTTCAGCTTGTGCGCACTGGTGAACAGCGCTTACGTGCACCCCCAAGACATAGAACGTCCCGAGATGCACAATTTCCCGACATAACGAATAGGTTAGATTGCCGCCTTCATTATATGCTAATATAGTAGTCCTTATGTGGGCCTAGTACCGTTATCTCACCGTCTCCTAAGTTTTTAACGTAATATGATGCTCAATCCGTGCGCTATCCCCAACGCAGCTCTGATACCACGCTGCCGGGGAATCACCGCCTAAGCGACGCCCCGCCAGGACCTCGTCGGGTGGTGCCGTGATATGCGGCACCCAACAGCACACGGGTCGATGAAACACATCACATTACATAAATTATTTGCGGAAGCGTACAAAAGTGTTTTACAAATACTTATCCCAAAATAAGCTACAGCGGAAGACTATAACTCTCATGACTCATTTCTAACTTAGCAACAAAGAAACAGTCCAGCCCGCGGATGTTTCTTACTAGCAACACGAAGAACAATATGTAGCGGCGAGGATGCTCTTGAGTAACCACTCGGAGGTTCCCGAGTCTCGTCGGCATCCCTTCATAAGCATGAAGTCAATCCTGCAAAACAACTCGGATAACATCCGTGAGCATAACGCTCAGCAAGACTTAACCGTCACCCTAGGCATGAAACTCTATACGAGGTTATGAACTTAAAGTAGGATGGCATAATGCATAATTAAAGTCGCCTAAAAGTGAATTCTTACTTTCAGGTATTATTTGCAGCAATTTAAGTAACCTTGGGCACGCCACATCGGGAGTCCACAATCAAACAAGAAACGCTTCCCCCCTGATGTAATTTGCTCACGGCATAAAAGAATTGAATTTGCACTAGCTAATCATCAAAGATACATCACAAACATAGTATAAATCTCAAACCAATGTGATTAATTCCTTTCTCATGCAAGTTCTTACTACGTCACGACTGTGAGAACAAGTATGCTTGGTCCATTCCGCGAGCGATGGCGATTCGAATCAATAACACCCGGACTACACGACACGTACGCCCGTACTCGACGTTGCCTACAGCAACCATCACTGACGTCGTACGTGGCAGCCTTTCCCCCGTTTCACCCCCGTTGAATCGATCAAGTTGCCCCATACAGTAGCCACTCTCATGGTGCACCTATCGACATGAGATGCCATGAGAATGTTACCCACATACTGCACACTGGCCGTCTCACCTGAGGCGACCCGAAAAGGCTCAACGCAAGCTTCCCGAGGTACATCGGTTTACTGGGTCCCATATAGCCAGCATGAGACCAGTACACAACTCAAACTTGTTTAACAGGGCCACATACGGATCGGTCCTTGACCGACACGGACAGGTCTATAGCACCCAGGCCCCTATGTCCTGCTGCCCCTACAACCTTCCGGTCTCAATTTTAACTTGCTAATTCATTTTTGAACCAATCCCGTATGCCCCTGTTGTTCTGATCATGCGAGTAGCATCTCACCACTCGACTTCTACCAAACCTTATTTAAGCATGGCAGTTCTACACGATGTAAAGACACCTACCCCATACTCCATGGGTTCATTTGGTCATGCAAGAGGAGTATCAAACAACTAGACCTAATGCACATTTCATATCTTAACTGAAAGTGAATACAAAGTAAAAACTTAAAGACTGTTAAATGCAAACCGGAGCTTGCCTATTTTGCAGGGTAGTCATATATAATCAGTTAGTAGTCTTGGTTGATCAACCCTTAATTCTCCGGAGCTTGATCCACTTCAATGAATCACTCCTTTGAATCCCCTTCGTCGTGATTCCTATTGAATGTATATGCACAAGTTTTATAGAATGCAATGGAAAGAAGTTAAGACTTGATTCCTTAGGAACAGAGGTTGTGTGGAAAAATGCCAAGAATGGCTTGGTTTGCTTCTGTTGTGCAAAGAAAAGTGAATGAACTAAATCGGTCTCAGTGTTTTAGCTATACACTAACTAACTATCCTAATGACCATAAGAGATGAGCTGAAAAGATTTGAATGCAACTGAAGAACAAGAACTCCAATGGCCTCAAAACTTTTACAGCATATTCTATACTACCTAGGGATTTAGCTTGCCAAATTGCAGCTAATGTGGAATACCAATGTGTTCTCCATAATTCCCATAATGCTCTTATGTATCTTTCCCACATACATAAGCATGGAGAACAAGAATAGGGAGATCTTATGCTCCACTTGAGCTGATAATTTACATGTAGTTCCTGGTCACATGAAAGTAATTTGATACACAATTTGGACCTTTCACTTGAGTAGTTCTTCCAGAACAATTCCTTAAGCATTTCTAATCAAAAGAATTAATTCCGAGGTAAGGTATATTTTCATGCCCAATTAAATGAACTACAATTTCAAGTATGTCTCAGAGGGATTGCCTAAATTTTCCTATGATTTTTGGAGCTAGGAATTGCCCAGAATAGATTTTATAAGTGGGAAACATTTTTTGAAAATGTTTCTGGACTTTTATGAACACAGCAGTTTGTATTTAGCAAATTCCTACACAAATGATATTCAAATGAGCTGAAAATTTGCTAGAAGGTCAACAATATGCTAAAGAATATTCTGTCAAAATAAGAAGATTTTCGGATATACCAAACTCCCTCAATAATTCTTTTTTCAGAAAACTTCAAAGAATTTTCCAGAATTATATATTGACTTTCATACAAATCTGAGTTCATATTTGGATAGACCTCTGAAAAATGAATCCAACCCAATTGGAATCACTCAATTTGGAGGTTTCTACCAAGAGCTATGATTTTCCAAAGTTGGGAGCCACTCTCGAATTGTTTTTCTTACTGAAATTCAATTGGGCCCACTATTTAAATCCCAGCCAATAGGAAATGGGCCACACCTGGCCACAGGTCTTCAGCGCGCCAGCACACCGGATCTGGGACATAACCGATCACAGATTTAAACCCCCAGCCGCTGACAGCCGGGCATGGCCCCTTCTTCTACCTCCCGCGCCCTGTTTCGCGCACGCGCCGCCTGCCCTCGCCGGAGCAAACTGATGCTCACCGGCCGACCGTTACCGGCCACCGCACGAGCTGAAACTTGCCGCCAGAGCGTTATCGACGTCGAGGAACACGGCTGCGGGACCATTTTAAGCTGCTGGCGACCGGAAACACCCCGGCGACATGCGGCGGCCTTGGTTGGAGTTCGGCGCCGTCGTCTGTGGGTTCTAACCCGCCAAAACGTCGACCAACTAGCTCTACAGCCTCAGTAGGTGATCGCAAGGCTCGGCAAGGCCATGAATTAGCTCGGAAACAGTGGCAAATAGGTTGGCACCATGTGCTCGATCGGTCCCGCCGAAAAAGTGTTCGGTAGACCTCAAAATTCATAGCTCCAAGGTGTTTTCATGCGACGGTTGCTAAAGCAAATAGGATCGCCGGCTAGTCCAGCACCTATGTGCCAAGTTTGATGACCTAAGGAGGATTGGAGAGCGGGAATTTGAAGATTTCGTACCGGATGTTCGGTTTGCACCCGCCGAAGCAAAATCCCAAAATTCGTCATCGATGCTTCACGGTTTTGCCCGAGCTTCAGTTGAGAGCAGTACCACAATGGCACGTTCCCGTGGCCGTGCTTGATCGAGCTTGAAAACCACCGTAGTGGTCTGTCCACGTGAAGCCGATCGCCGGCTTGATCTAGGTCGCGGCGGATGAAGTTGATCAAGGTGAAAGGAGGCCGTAACTCGCTAGTTTCCGGGTCGGGGAGGTGTATACTGAGCTCGTGGTGCTGCCTAGCAGCTCGGGGAGGAGAGGGGCGCGAGTTTTCTTTGGTTTCTCGATCAAGCCGAGAAGCGGAGGTGAGGAGAAGCTTTGCTTGTGCGCTCGCGAGGAGGATGAAGCAAAGGGGTCTTTGCTTGGTCTGAGGGGAAGTGATCACGCCGTGGCACGAGGGGGGGTATTCATTCGGTCTCCAGCATGTGGGGGCAACGAGCAGGAGGTGGCGCCGTTGAGTCCTCGGTGGCGCCCGGGTGAGAAGGTCCTTGGCTGAGTTGAAAACAGAGCCCAGTGATTTGTTTGCTTCATGTGCAAGTCTAAATCCTCAGCCCAATGACATGTGAGTCCCCCACTTCTCCCCTCTCCAAAAGATCTCCTCAAGTTAATACTCCCAAATTCCAAAACTATGAGTTTGAAAGGTTGGCTAGAATTTGAATTCTCTAAATTCAGTTTGAATTTGCATAGCAAATTTGAATTTGGTTGGAGTTTTGAAAATGCTTCCATAATTCCTTTTTGGAGCCCACCCTAAAAATGAAAAGTTTGTCATCAAACTTTTTCCACAATTTCAAATTATATGGCTGCATGTTTATTCAAAGCTTTTGGCCACCATTTGTGTGAACTTTGAATTTAAAATCTGATTTTTAAACTTTCATGCAAAGAGGTATTTAAATCCTTATTGGTTCAACACTTTCAAATAAAAATGTGAGCCTCATTTTGGATGATCATCCATGTATCACTTTGCATGAAGAAAAGTTTTAGCAAGTCCCATTTTTCATGCCTTTTCCAAACATATGAATTCAAAACTTAGTTTTATTCATATACATGTTTGATACTTTTACAGGAAGCTATAGCGTCCAACAGCCTGGCCTGCCGAACCGGGCGATGGGGGTGATTTCAGCACCTCGAAGCTGGCTGTCCCGGCGGCCCTGCAACCATGGCACCCGTCAAGGATCGTATGCGTCACTAGGGACTCCGTGCAACCTGGCGCCCAAGATCCAAATGCTCAAGCAGGACCCGATGCATGGATCACGGAGATACGGGCCTACTTGAAAGAAAATATCCTTCCTGATGAACATGTATCCGCTGAATGCATCGTTCGTATGGCTAAAATATACACACTGGTGGATTGGGATCTCTGCCGGTGCGGTGCCAAAAGCGTTCTATTGCGGTGCATAACCCGGGAAGAGGGCTGCGAGTTACTCACAGATATCCATGTAGGCGAGTGCGGCAACCACACTTCGTCCCGCACGCTGGTCGGTAAATCCTTCCGGCATGGCTTCTACTGGCCGACAGCTCTCCTGGATGCCGTCGAGCGGGTCAAGAGATGCAAGGCGTGTCAATTCCATGCTAAGCAGATCCACACACCAGCGCAAACGCTGCAAATGATCCCACCCTCATGGCCATTTGCAGTATGGGGGCTGGATATCCTGGGGCCATTCCCCAGGGCCGTCGGAGGGTACCGGTACCTCTATGTCGCCGTAGACATGTACACCTAGTGGCCGGAAGATACCCCTGTAGTCACCATCAACAAGCAGTCCGCAGTAAAATTTACCAAGTCAATAATCTGCAGGTTTGGGTCCCGAACAGGATCATTACTGACAACGGGATCCAGTTCACCATTGCAGTATTTCAAGGATACTGCGAAGACCTTGGTATCCAAGTCTGTTATGCGTCCGTTGCCCACCCAGAGAGCAACGGCCAGGTCGAGAGAGCCAATGCTGAGATACTCAAGGGCCTCAGGACACCTACCTACGCTGACCTAGAAAAGCATGGTGCCAACTGGATTGAGGAGCTTCCATGCGCACTATGGGCTAGCCGGACATCACCGAGCCGAGCCACAGGGGAGACTCCTTTCATCCTGGTCTACGGAGCTGAGGCTATTCTCCCTCCGGAGGTCACCTTGGGCTCCCCTCGTGTCAGAGCGTACGATGAAGCCACACAGGACCAGGACCCGCGTGAAGATCTTGAGCTTGTCGACGAGCACAGATGGCAGGCTGCAATTCAGAACATGCGGTACCGCCAGGCGCTCCGACGGTACCACCAGTGGTCTGTGAGGAGCAGAGAGCTGCAGGTCGCTGATCTCATGCTCCGACGAGTACTTACCGGAGAGGGGTCTAACAAGCTTTCCCCCCTATTGGGAAGGACCCTTCCGGGTGACGCAAGTATGCCGACCTGGATGCGTCCGTCTGGCAACGGAGGATGGCAACCCGATTCCAAATCCCTAGAACATTGAAAACCTCCACAAGTTTTACCCGTAGCCTAGGGTAAGGCGTTCTTCCTTGTAAAAGGGTCACAAAGACTAGGAAGAATGCCCTGATAGCCGAACTCCGATGGAGGGGGCCCGACTGCCCTTGCTACCCCAGGATAAGACATTCGGAACTTTGTACTGCCTGTCTCCTCCTATGTACCACCATTATAAAGGGAATGGTAGCCTCTCTTTTGAGCTCCGTGCATATTTTTTCCACGCATCTCAACGTATATATATTTGTATTTCCCTGCCTCGCACTTGGCCGAAGTTGAGCGACGGGGAGGAAACGTCAGAACCACCTATGGTTATCTCCGGACCCCCTTGGTTGTCTTCCTGGTTGGGTCCGGTGGTACCAACACGACGTTCCCCCACCCCCCCTCCGGAGCCCGTGTAGCTTGCCCTGTGCCCTGAGCGCGCATGCCCTACCCTGTCGCCTTGAACAGAACTCCGACCCGTGAGGTTAAAGCCTCAGCTTTCCGAAGGGGCCACTCACGGACCCCCGAGGCCCGAGTCTCCCGAGGGGTCCAAAGCTGATGTCTTGTACATTTTTGGCAGGTGTCCCCAATTACTTGAGCACACCTGCCAGGGGGCCATAACAACTGGTCAAGCCAAGCAAGATGAAAGGCCAGTAAAAAAGTCTTTCATTCATCACAGGGATACAAGACAAAACACAAAAGATAAAGGAAAAGATACAAGATCCGGGGCCTGTCTAGGACTCGCCCGTGTTACGCCTAAACCACCCGGCGACGAGAGTCCCTAGTCCTCGACTGCAGACCAGGTTGCTGCCTCCCCCGCAGCGATGGGGCCTTGGATAACAGGCTCTTGGGAGACACTGGGGTCCCAGCTTCGGAAGCAGGTCAACACATGTGTCACCACATCCTTAGCCAGGGCTTTCCCCTCCGTCTCCAGCAGGTCGATAACAACTGTAGGATCGAAGAACACGTGAAAACCTACCAGAGGGGGGTGAATGGTAGATTAAAACTTTTCGCAGCGGAAACAATAAAAACCCATTAGCAAAAAATCAATCGGTTAAAGAAACCGTGTGTGCAAGTGTTTTCAAACGTGTTCAACCATGAAAAATCAAGTAGAGAGGTCTAGAATCAAGTCACGGATCTAATGCAACAAGAATCACTTGAAAACACGAAGTAAAACTTGAGATACGATCAAAACATTAAACGAAGATCAATCTGTTCTACCCGATATAAAACAGATCTGCAACGCTGCAAAGAAACTCGTGTATCTCAAAAAATACAGATCTGAAGCTCGTGAAAATTTCACAGATGATAGATAATTGAGTTGTGAAGACAACCCAAAAAGAATCACGTCAATCGGATCTGTAAAACTCGAGTTATGAATGAAACACCGAAGCAACGTCGGTCTGTCCAGAAACTCGGCGAGAAAGACTTGACGAAAAACAAGTCGGACGAACAAGGCACAAAAGCTCCTCGAAACTATGAACTTTATTCAATAGAAACACAAGAGGAACAGCCCAAAATCGTGCTCTCCACTTGCCTTTGCCTCCCTTGCTTATATAACCAGCTCTATGGCCAATCCAATTCAAACTAGGACTCCTACTCCTACTTGGATTCAAACTGTAACTTTCCAATACTGCTCAAGACTTTTCTATACGCAGATAGAAGCAATCTTAAGACTTCCAAACACCTTAGGAACGTCCTAAACATTCCTAAAACAACTCAACTTCATGCCTAGCATGAAATCCTATCATAACTAACTCAAATCTTCCATATTTGAGCCATATCCGACTCAGCCTCAGCCTGAGTACGCAATCCAGCCGGTTGGACCTTTCCGACCAATTCTTTACGTCCACTTCTCTTCATCACACCTTAAAACAATGTTGCCACGTCCATGCACTCCTTTCACACGTGCAAACACCTTCCAATGACGTACACGCAACCTTCATATGCACTGCCCTTGATCCAAACATGCTGCGCGACCTCCCGATCAACTTAACCACAGCTCCTCCCGAACTTGGTTGTTGGAACCTCATCTCCTCCCTGAGACTAGTCCAAGGATCCCGTCACCAGCCATGTCTTGAACTCAAGCAACACCTGCATATGAATAAACAACCAATTCTTCCGAGCACAAGTCCTCGACTTGACTCACGTTAGTTCGAAAACCACAACACCTTACATGAGCACGTCACATAAGCATGTTGCAAACCATATCAAATGATAACAGCCATAACCACAAAAACACACCAAAAACTTAGCAAATTAATACTAAGCAAACCTTCCCATAAAGAAAGTTTGAAACATTGCGAGTTAAAAGCAAAAACAAGACGCTGCAGTTCTACGAGTTGAACTTCACGGGAGCTCCCTAAAAACAAGCTCCAGACCTCACAAAAGCTCTCCGGACCTTGCAGGAGCTCTCCGGACCTTGCGTCGGACCTTGCCAACACTTGGCGGACCTAACAAAGAACTTGTCGGACCTTGCCACAGAAGAATGTTTTGGCAATATTCAAAGCTTTGAATGTTAATGCTAACTTTTATCCTAATTGGCAATGTATTCAACACACATAGGTCTCACAATCTCCCCCTTGATGAATGCATTGGCAACACCAATTAAAATCCGAACATTGGCTTATGAAAAGTTTTGAAAAGCTTTGAAAACTCATTTCCCCCTTTATTAATTTCTCCCCATTTTTTAAAATCAGAGAAGGAAGAAAGTGTATAACATATGCAAAGTGTAAAAAAAATCTCTCCTTATACATATTTCTCCCCCTTTGACAATGTATTCAGCAAGGTTCAAAAGAGAAATTTTTAAATGTTATGAGCATATTATAACATATACATACAAAACAAAGCTCATCCAAGTCACACTATCAGGTTACTTACACTATCACATCAATGAGATACATAAAGTAGTGTAAGTCATGCTAGAGATCAAATGTATTTTTCAGTTTAAGCAAGTCATGATCTCCCTTACTCAACTATTTCAAAACCTGAAAACATGACACTTGTTGCTGCATTTTTATTATTCATAATCATTTAAGGCACAAAGTTGATCATATGATATTTGCAAGAGATTATATGCCGCATCAGCCTTATTCTAACCAACCAAGCCAAGCCTATGTCATTTGACAATCAGAAGCTTAAGGACATGGTTTTAGTCATACACAATTCCTTCCAAGTTCATATCTTAGTGCGATGATAAGCAATCTCAAAAGAAGAAGTGTGATGCATGCATATTCTCTTGATCTTTTCTCAATTTTTTATTTGAAAACTCAACATGTGAGCTGATCACTTGATTAATTTTTTATGATTAAAAGAACTTGTGAGCACGCAACAAGTTCAAAACAGCAAGAAAGTTCGATCATGACCAGATTTAGTGTAAGTAATTATTCCAATTACTAGTCATGGCAAAAACTACAAAATGTATAACATGAGTAATGTAGTAAGAACTTTCATCCTGTAAAAGGAATCACAAAGTCATATATGTATGAAATACTATGCTCATATTATTTTAGTTTCAGATTCACACATAGACTTTCAAAGTTTAAAAAACTCCCCCTCAATTTAAGCCATGAGGATGCATAACCCCTATTTAACTACGAATGAAACAAAAACGAGTGAAATCTAAAGGTTTTGTAAAAATATCAGCCAATTGTTGTTCGGTATCGATCGACATGGTGAAGCACAATGTTTCCTTTTTCAACATTATCACGAAGAAAGTGATACCTAATGTCAATGTGCTTAGTTCTAGAGTGTTTCACGGGGTTTTTAGCAATACAAATTGCACTAGTGTTATCACAAAACAGTGGAACACTATCTAAATCAACCCCATAGTCCTTAAGTGTTTGAACAATCCAAAGAATTTGTGAGCAAGCGCTAGCCGCAGCTACATATTCAGATTCGGCCGTGGATTGTGCAACTGAACTTTGTTTTCTAGAGGACCAAGCAACAAGTGAATTACCAAGAAAACGACAAGCACCCGAAGTACTTTTCCTATCAATCCTACAACCCCCAAAATCAGCATCTGAAAAAGCTTTCAAAGAAACGGTTGAGGAAGAAGGAAGAAAAATGTCAAATTCTTGAGTTCCATGTAGGTACCTGAGAATCCTTTTGATGGCTTGGCGATGTGAAGCACGTGGAGAAGCTTGAAAACGTGCACAAAGACATACGCTGAATTGTATGTACGGTCTTGACGTCGTGAGATACAAAAGTGATCCAATCATACTTCTGTATTCTTTTTTATCGACCGGGTCACCATCTTCGTCAAGTTCAAGTGTTGTTGCTGTTCCCATTGGTGTCCGAAGAGGCTTGCATTTGTCCATGTTGAAGCGCTTAAAGAAGGTCCTTTGTATACTTAGTTTGATGCACAAAAGTTCCTTCTTTTGTTTGCTTGATTTGCAGCCCCAAAAAGTATGTGAGTTCTCCCATCATACTCATCTCAAATTCTGAACTCATCATAGCTGAAAACTTGGACACGAGATCATGAGAAGCACAACCAAAGATAATATCATCCACATACACTTGAACGAATAATGAGTCATTGCCATGCTTAAGTACAAAAAGAGTTTTATCAACCTTGCCCATGGTAAACCCCTTTTCAATTAAGAATGTTTTTAACCTATCATACCATGCTCTAGGGGCTTGTTTTAGACCGTACAAGGCTTTGGACAGTTTGTAAACATGATTAGGAAAATTTGAATTTTCAAAACCCGGTGGCTGCTTTACATAAACCTCCTCCTCTATGTAGCCATTAAGAAAAGCACTTTTAACATCCATGTGATATAACTTGAAACCTTTAGATGCAGCAAATGCTAATAAAATTCTTATAGCTTCTAATCTAGCAACAGGAGCAAATGTTTCATCAAAATCTAGACCATCAATTTGAGTGAAACCTTGAGCAACCAACCTAGCTTTATTCCTAACCACAACCCCATCCTCACTTTGCTTATTTTTAAATACCCATTTAGTTCCAATTAATTTGTGACCTTGAGGTGGAGGTACAAGTTTCTAAACATTATTTCTTTCAAAATTTTCTAACTCTTCTTGCATGGCATTAATCCAAGATTCATTAGTGAGTGCGTGTGATATATCCTTGGGTTCAAAAGAAGCAACAAAAGCAGAATGAGCATGAGAGTTTGGATCACAAAACCTGGACCAAGTGACTCGTTCATGCAAGCTTCGAATGATTTGTTGTGGAGGATGACTTTTGAGTACTCGGAGGGGAGTAGACACTTCACAAGCACCTTCTTCTTCATGTTCGGACCTTTGATTAGGAGAGCTTGTTGATTGAGGAAGGTCCGAACCAGCAGTAGTGACTGTTGGTGCTGGTTGTGGTGCAAAATCAGCAGCTTGATCGTTATTTACTTCTGAGTTTTTGGGCAGCAGCACCACTTCTTCATCTTCTTCAATAAAAATACTCTCCCCCTGCGTATATGGATCCGGACCTGCAATATCGGAGCTAGTACTTGGGCTAGCTTCATCAAAAGAAACCTTGCAAGTCTCCACAATTTTGTTAGTGTCAAGTAAAAGCACACGATAGCCTCTAGTATGAGATGGATAACCAAGAAACATGCCATCAACAGATCTAGCTTCAAATTTATCAAGATTACCATGTTTCTTAACAAAGCATTTGCAACCAAAAACCCTAAAGTGTGTAACACTAGGCCTATGTCCAAACCGGAGCTCATATGGGGTTTTTCCAAGCTTAGCACGGAAGAAAACACGATTTGAGACATAACAAGCGGTTGCAATTGCATCAGCCCAAAATTTCCTAAGAGTTTGATATTCATCAAGCATAGTCCTAGCCATCTCAACTAAGGTCCTGTTCTTTCTTTCTACGACACCATTTTGTTGTGGTACATAGGGTGAAGAGTATTGATGATCTATTCCATTTTCAGCACAAAAGTGATCAAAGGATTGGTTTTTAAATTCAGTTCCGTTATCACTTCTAATTGCTTTTAATGATCCTGGGTGATCAATAGATAATCTAAGAAATAAAGTTCTAAAATGACTAAAAGCTTCATTCTTAGATGCCATAAAATAAACCCAAGAATATCTGGAATAATCATCAACAATCACAAGCACATACCATTTACCTCCGAAGGATTGAACACGTGTCGGACCTACTGTGTCAAGATGTAAAAGTTGTCCCGGTTCAGCTGTCATGGTCATTGTGAGAGGAGCATGTGAACCTGCAACAAACTTAGCATGTCTACAAGAAGAGCACACAATATCATTGTCCTTTTTAAGCTTCGGCAGCCCACGTATGCGATCGAGAGCACTAACACGAGTGAGATGATCAAAGCCTATGTGACCAAGTCTACGATGCCAAAAATATAGATCCTTTATATCATTAGCAACTAGACACCGATACTTAGAAGTTGACAAATCAAAATCAGCTTTAAAAACTCTTCCAAACCTAGACATGTTAAACAAAAGCTCACCTTTTGAATCTACAACCTTGCAGCAATTTTTAGCAAAGCTAACATCTAGATTTTCATCTAGCAATTGTGAAACCGAAAGCAAGTTGTATTTCAAATTTTTAACAAGTGCCACATCTTTCAAAGTGTAGAGATTGTTTACTCTAACCAAACCTTTAGCAATTATGGGAGTAGAAGAGTTATCGGCGAAAGTAACATTTTCTACACGTGACACAAAAGAGAGAGAGGAGAACCATTCTTTGTTACCGGTCATGTGGCGTGAGCAACCTGAATCCACAATCCAAATGTTCTGCTTCCTCAAACGTGAAACGTACACAGCAGCACAATACGTCGATGACTCAATACTGGGGTTAGTTAAAAGACTTTTAGGAATCCAGTACTGAGTCACACGACGTCCAGCAGGAATAACACGTGAAAGCTGAGAAGGTACAGCAGGTTTATGAGCCAAACATCAAAAAAATTTGTTCCCAACTACTGACTTAGAAGTGTAGATGCGTGTGCACTTCTTAAAGAGGATAATTGTTCATAAATCAAATCACATGAGGAACAAGAATCATCACTAGGAATCAAAGTTTTTAAACGATTAATTTCAGATTCTAGTGATTCAATTTTAACAGCATTGTTCCTAAGTTTTTTTATCCTTTTTCTTTAATATAACAGTGGCACAAGAAATAGCATCACCCATTTCTTCACAAGTGGGACATACCTCTTCATCGTCGCTGTTGTGTTCTGCCTCCTCGGAGCTTGAACTTGACTTGCTCGCCATGCAGCACATATTTGCCATAGCTTCTTCATCTTCATCACTACCGGTGTCCACATCACTTGAGCCGAAATCTTGAAGTGCAGAGTGTTGGGAAATAGGCGATGCACTACTCTAGCAATTCGACCGTATCACCCAGGAAACATGCGAGTGAGAAGGTCATGGATCGTTACCACTAGACGCGCAGCGCAGCGGATCGTAGATGCGCGCCGTAGCCGATCAGCGCAGCAGTAACAGCAGCGCCTCCACGGAGTCCACACGTACAGGGAGGAACGCCGTGCGTCGGTGTGCTAGCACCGTGCGCGCGGCAGGGGTTTCGGCGGCTGACCTGTGAGGGGCGGCGGCTGGGACTGCTATCTGGTGGAGACCTCTGTCCGTAACCCTACCCCTCATATTTATAGGCGCGCTAATGGGCTTTTAGGTCACAGGCCCATTAGTACCCTAATTTCTTATGGATCAAATATCCATCAGGCCTTTATCCGAATTGTTATGATTGCCTCTTGGGCATATCACCAACAATCTCCCACTTGCACTAGAGACAATCATATAGCCAAGTTTTTCAATATTCCATCCCCTTAAGTGTGTGACCCGTTAGGTTCATGTACAGTCGGTTATGAATGAAAACCGTTTTCAAACACAAGTTAGTAGAGGTACCTAGCAGGACATACTGACTCCCGAATGTACATAAAGATCATATCGGCTGAACCTAGATACATTCACATGCTAATTCCTTTGCCACACGATACCAGTCAAGCTCAAGGCGAGATACGTGCCATCCTTGTGATAGCTCGACCATTCACTCGATCAAATAGTGGATTCAATCGATGACTAACTTTTAGTCATAATGATTAACTCTTTAATCATTTTGGCATGGCCATGCACTTTCAATCCAACTATCTCGAGGGGCCCAGAGATATCTCTCCTGTTATTTAGGAGGGGCAAATACCATCTTGATCCGCACACATCTCATTCCATGCTTCATCATGCACCTGAAGACTATTTTTATGACCACCCAGTTACGGAGTAGCGTTTGATAGTTTCAAAGTGCACAACTACACATAGTGAGAAACAATGGCGATCTCAGGTCAAAGAATCTAGCAGGTGTATCACTCAAGACCAACTGATGGCACATATGTAAATAACAATCCCAACAGTGTCTCGGAATGGGTCTATCCAACACCATGTTCACTAACATGTGTTCACATTATTAATTTGATATCTCCATATCTATGATCCGTGAAACGTGATCATCAATTAATACATGTGCTAGTCTGCGTACTATCATTGTCTCATATAACGATGTAGACTAGGGATCATTTTGAGTAACATTATAATTAACAAAGAGTCTCACGAATAAGTCACATACTTGATGATCAATGTGAATAATAGTTACTCAAATAGTACATAAACATAGCTATGACAAAAGTCTCCCACTACACACTAGGATCATTGATGTAAGTATCTAATACCCATAGATCTCGTGTGCGTCTCATGCTTTGATTGTGGAAGAGGCTTTGTCAACGGATCTGCCATATTCAAATCCGTATGCACCTTGCATATATTCACATCACCTCGGTCGATAATCTCTCGAATCAGATGATAGCGTCGTAGTATATGTTTGGATCTTTTGTGTGATCTAGGCTCCTTTGCCTGTGCAATGGCTCCATTATTGTCGCAATAGAGATCCACAGGTCCGGACGCACTAGGAACAACACCCAACTCAGAAACAAATTTTCTGATCCAAACAGCTTCCTTTGCAGCTTCAGAAGCTGCAATATACTCCGCCTCCGTCGTTGAATCTGCTACTGTGTCTTGCTTGGAACTTTTCCAGCTCACTGCCCCTCCATTGAGGCAGAACACAAAACCGGATTGCGATCTAGAGTCATCCTTGTCTGTTTGGAAGCTAGCATCGGTGTAACCTCTTACAACGAGCTCTTCTTCACCTCCAAACACTAGGAATACATCCTTAGTTCTTCTCAAGTACTTAAGAATGTTTTTGACAACTGTCCAATGAGCCTCACCATAATCTGATTGATACCTGCTCGTCACACTTAGAGCATAGGATACATCTGGGCGTGTACACAACATGGCATACATGATAGATCCAATAGCCGAAGCATAAGGAATCGCTCTCATCCTCTTTTGCTCATCAGGTGTCGAAGGACACTGACTTTTGCTTAGAGTGATGCCATGTGACATTGGCAAGAAACCTTTCTTAGAATCTTGCATATTGAATCGATTCAATATCTTGTCAATATATGTGTCTTGGCTTAATCCAATTAACCTTTTAGATCTATCTCTATAGATCTTTATGCCCAAAATGTATGCTGCCTCTCCTAAATCCTTCATTGAGAAACTTTTCCTTAATGAGGATTTAACAGCATCTAGTACTGGAATGTCATTTCCAATCAACAATATGTCATCTACATATAGGACCAGAAATATAAGTGCGCTCCCACTAACCTTCTTGTAAATACAAGGTTCTTCTACGTTCTTGATGAAACCAAACCCTTTGACCACTTCATCAAAACGTAGATTCCAACTCCGAGATGCTTGCTTCAATCCATAGATGGACTTTTGAAGTTTGCATATTTTTCTAGCATTTTTAGGATCGACAAAACCCTCAGGTTGTGTCATGTACACATCCTCAGTCAGACTCCCATTAAGAAAGGCTGTTTTGACATCCATCTGCCATATTTCATAATCAAAATATGCAGCAATTGCTAGGAGAATCCGAACAGACTTTAGCATAGCGACGGGCGAAAATGTTTCATCATAATCAACACCTTGAATTTGTCTGAAACCTTTCGCCACCAATCGTGCTTTATAGATGTGAACTTTTCCATCCATATCAGTCTTTTTCTTGAAAATCCATTTGCAATCGATCGGTCTCACACCATCGATTGGATCAACCAAGTTCCAAACTTGATTCTCATGCATGGATTCTATTTCGGATTCCATGGCTCCAAGCCATTTCTCAGAGTCGGGTCCCATTGTTGCTTCAGTGTAGGTCACAGGCTCATTATTGTCCAACAATACCATGTCCTGTGGTTCCGTGGTTAGGAGTGTCAACTTTTCAGTTGCACGACGTACTCTTGTAGACCTTCGTGGAGCTGGTGTTTCATCAAGTGGTTGTACAACATCTTGTACATCCTGTATAGGATTAGAGGGTGCCGAAACATTTTCAGATATTTCTTGGATTTCTTCAAGATGCACCTTGCTCCCACTAACTCCTTTTGAGAGAAACTCTTTCTCCAAGAAGACACCATTGCGAGCAGTAAACACTTTACCCTCCGTTTTATTATAAAAATAATATCCTTTGGTTTCCCTAGGATATCCCACAAAGAAGCATTTGTCTGATTTGGGAGTAAGTTTGTCTGACGTCAAACGTTTGACATAAGCATCACATCCCCAAACTTTGAGGAAAGACAATCCGGGACGTTTCCCGGTCCACATCTCATATGGTGTCTTCTCAACAGACTTAGTTGGGACTCTGCTTAGTGTAAACGCAGCAGTTTCAAGAGCATAACCCCAAAAGGATAGTGGAAGATCAGTCTGACTCATCATCGACCTAACCATGTCTAACAAGGTTCGGTTCCTCCGCTCGGACACCCCATTCCATTGGGGCGTTCCTGGTGGAGTCAACTGTGGAACAATTCCACATTGTTTTAAATGATCATAAAATTCATGGCTCAAATATTCACCCCCACGATCAGATCGTAGAAGTTTAATTGTCTTGCCCAACTGATTTTGTACTTCATTCTGAAATTCTTTGAACTTTTCAAAAGATTCAGACTTGTGCCTCATTAGATAGACATATCCATATCTACTAAAGTCATCGGTAAAAGTAATGAAATACTGAAAACCACCTCTAGCTACCGAACTCATTGGTCCACATACATCAGTATGTATAAGTCCCAACAAGTCAGTTGCCCTCTCACTTTGACCAGTGAAGGGTGCTTTGGTCATCTTCCCAAGCAAACAAGACTCGCATGTGTCAAGTGATTCAAAATCAAATGAACTTAACAAACCATCTTTATGGAGTTTCTCAATGCGTTTCTCATTTATATGACCTAAGCGACAATGCCAAATAAAAGTGGGATTTAGATCATTTCGTCGAGCCCTTTTTGTACTAATGTTATAGACTGTTTTATCCTCAAGATCAAGAACATATAATCCATTCACTAATGGACATTGAGCATAGAAAATATTATTATAATAAATAGAACAACATTTGTTCTTTATTATAATCTCATAACCATTAACTTCTTCCAAACATGAAGAAGATATAATGTTCTTGCTCAAAGAAGGAATGCAATAACAATTATTTAATTCCAAAACTAATCCTGAGGGTAATGACAAGTGATAAGTTCCGACAGCTATGACAGCAACCTTTACTCCATTGCCGACCCGAACATCCAACTCGCCTCTTGCAAATCTTCTAGTCTCACTTAGACCCTGCAACGATTTGCAAGTGTGAATCATTGATCCGGTATCAAATACCCATGATTCACTAGAAGATGTAGCAATATTGATTTCTATAACATTTATACCTGAAGTGGAAGTCTCACTCCCTTTCTTCTTCTTATCCTCCAAGTACTTCTTGCAATTCCTAGACCAATGCCCCTTAGCATGACAGTGGAAGCATTCATCATTAGGAGAAGGGCCTGATTTTCCCTTTGGCTTTGAGCTTGAAGACTCATTGGGAACCTTTCCCTTGCCTTTAGGATGCATCACACGCTTCCTCTTTTTATTCTCCTTTTGAACCATCATCACATGAGTGGTGTTTTTCTTAATGCTTTCCTCGGCTGTTTTAAGCATCCCATGCAATTCAGCCAACGTTTTCTCCATGCCATTCATTTGATAATTCAATATAAATGGCTCATAGCTCGGTGGGAGTGACTGGAGAATAACGTCAATAGCCAGGTCATCCTTGAGTTCAGAACCAAGTTTGTCCAAAGTCTCAATGTAACCAATCATCTTGATTACATGGGGACTGACCGGGCTACCTTCTGCCAGCTTGCATGAGAACAAGGACTTTGAGATGTTGTACCTCTCAGCCCTTGCTTGGTTCTCAAACATTCCACGTAGTCCTTGAATCATAGAATAAGCATCTGCATGCTCATATTGTTTCTGTAGATCAGGGGACATTGTGGCAAGCATGAGGCAACTTGCATTAAGCGCATCATCGCAGTGCTTCTCATAAGTCCTGCGAGTTGCGGTATTTGCATCATCGGGGAGGTCATTGGGGTATGGTTGCTCAAGAACATACTCAATTTTCTCTTGCCTGAGAACAATTCTCAGGTTGCGGTACCAATCAATAAAGTTAGCTCCATTGAGCTTTTCTTTCTCAAGCACAGATCGCAAATTGAAACCGGAATTGTTACTAGCAGACATGATCTACAATAGAAAATAAATATGCAAGGTTTTAGCACTATGTTATGTACCAATCTTTTATTAACAGTTTAATAAAAGACACCACCACTATATGAGCATCGTCCTCCCTCTAACGACATATAGTGGTCCAAGATCCATATTCACTAATTCCTAGTGAGCTTTGGCTTCACTGCTAGAAAATTAGTAACATAGGTAAACAACTATTGTTAATCATATCTCTATATGATTCTTGTTTGTTGGGTGACATCCAATGCCCCGGCTCCCAACACTATGCCATAAAGCCCAAAACCGTTTTGATAGCTTTGTTGAGTAAACCAATACTATGCATGTGAATGTCCAACATTCACCCTATTCATTATGATGGATGACGGTATTTTGCTTTGGCAAACCTACCATACAACGATCAAAACAACATAGGTGCAGCTATAGGTAAATGGCATCAAATACTCAACTTTTCCGAGGGAAGCTATTCTATCATGACAAAACATCCACCATATGAAAAGCATGAAAAGAATAGTAAAACATCACAGGCATACGATCATATCATATATGTGAATAGTATGGCCTTTAGGATCATAGTGATCTCCATCACCATGGTTCCATCATGATCTATACCGCCATGTCTCCCTTCTTATGGTGATCACCATCGCCATCATGCTTGAGGTTTCTCAATGAATATAAAAGAAGCTAATACATCTAATAGCTATCAAATAAATTACATGAGAGATCAGGCATCACAGGGCGACACGCAGGTCGTTATACAAATATGTGACAACCTCAACCCGGTTGTGTTAAATTTGCAACACGCAGGCTGCACGAATTTTACACACAGATTATCACATCATATTTAGGCCATACCATTCACATCATTCCCTGCAAAAACAAGTTAAGCGTAGAACGATGTCTATCGCGAAACAACTTAATGATGTCACTATAGCAATTCGACCGTATCACCCAGGAAACATGCGAGTGAGAAGGTCATGGATCGTTACCACTAGACGCGCAGCGCAGCGGATCGTAGATGCGCGCCGTAGCCGATCAGCGCAGCAGTAACAGCAGCGCCTCCACGGAGTCCACACGTACAGGGAGGAACGCCGTGCGTCGGTGTGCTAGCACCGTGCGCGCGGCAGGGGTTTCGGCGGCTGACCTGTGAGGGGCGGCGGCTGGGACTGCTATCTGGTGGAGACCTCTGTCCGTAACCCTACCCCTCATATTTATAGGCGCGCTAATGGGCTTTTAGGTCACAGGCCCATTAGTACCCTAATTTCTTATGGATCAAATATCCATCAGGCCTTTATCCGAATTGTTATGATTGCCTCTTGTTATGAAGTGCAGAGATCATACTATGCACTATGTTGCGCTTTGATAAATCTTTCTTCTTCTTATTCCTTGCAAACGATTTCTTCGGCCTTGTTTGCTTTTCTTCACGTGAAGTCGGACCTGAAAGGTTAGGGCACTCCGTACGAAAATGTCCTGTCTTACCACATTTAAAACATCGTTGAGGTCCGGAGCTTCCTCTCCTTCTAGTTCTCACATTTTGCAATGCTTTTGAGAACCGAGTAGAGATGAGTGCAAGCTCCTCCTCTGGAAACTCTTCAATCTGTTCAAGGGTTAGAGAGGACAGCAAAGAGAGTGCACCACTAGATGATGATTGACTAGAACTAGACATGTCACGTTGCGAAACAAATGCAATAGACTTGTTGGGGTTTTTACGTGAGATGATGTCAATTTCATGAGTTTTCAATTTAGAATAAAGCACGTCTAAAGTAAGAGAACTCATGACAGTAGATTCACGAATAGATGTAACTTTCATCTCCCAAATTGACATATCTAATGCTCCTAACAATTGTCTAGCATTTTCAGCATCTGAAAAGTTAACATTGACACTACGCAAGTTGCTGAGAATTTTATTAAAGCGAGCAAAAAGGTCGTCAATTGACTCATCGGGTTGCATCTCAAAACGCATGTGTTCTTTCTTGAACATATCTTGCCTTACCTCCTTGATCTATTGGATCCTTCATGGTAGTCACAAAGAGCTTTCCAAACATCATATGCAGATCGGAGGTGTGCAACACGGTCGAAGTCGCTTTGAGTCAATCCTTGGATGATCAAGTTGCGAGCCTTGTTGTTGTTGTCAACATCTCTCATGTTCGCAGCCGTAACTTGATCGTTGGGTGGTACATCAAAGTTCCGGTAGACCTTTTCCCATATGGCGAAGCCTTGCGCCTGTATGTAGGCCTCCATCCGCGCCTTCCAAACCTGAAAATCGATGCCATTGAACACACAAGGTTTTGCGGAGTACTTCTCCATGATGGTTAGACAAAACACGTGCAAATCACAAATATTAGAGCACCTTGGCTCTGATACCAATTGTAGGATCGAAGAACACGTGAAAAGCTACCAGAGGGGGGGTGAATGGTAGATTAAAACTTTTCGCAGCGGAAACAACAAAAACCCCTTAGCAAAAAATCAATCGGTTAAAGAAACCGTGTGTGCAAGTGTTTTCAAACGTGTTCAACCGTGAAAAATCAAGTATAGAGGTAGAGAATCAAGTCACGGATCTAATGCAACAAGAATCACTTGAAAACACGAAGTAAAACTTGAGATACGATCAAAACATTAAACGAAGATCAATCTGTTCTACCCGATATAAAACAGATCTGCAACGCTGCAAAGAAACTCGTGTATCTCAAAAAATACAGATTTGAAGCTCGTGAAAATTTCACATATGATAGATAATTGAGTTGTGAAGACAACCCAAAAAGAACCGCGTCAATCGGATCTGTAAAACACGAGTTATGAACGAAACACCGAAGCAACGTCGGTCTGTCCAGAAACTCAGCGAGAAAGACTTGACGAAAAACAAGTCGGACGAACAAGGCACAAAAGCTCCTCGAAACTATGAACTTTATTCAATAGAAACACAAGAGGAACAGCCCAAAGTCGTGCTCTCCACGATCCTTTGCCTCCCTTGCTTATATAACCAGCTCTATGGCCAATCCAATTCAAACTAGGACTCCTACTTCTACTTGGATTCAAACTGTAACTTTCCAATACTGCTCAAGACTTTTCTATACGCAGATAGAAGCAATCTTAAGACTTCCAAACACCTTAGGAACGTCCTAAACATTCCTAAAACAACTCAACTTCGTGCCTAGCATGAAATCCTATCATAACTAACTCAAATCTTCCATATTTGAGCCATATCCGACTAAGTCTCAGCCTGAGTACGCAATCCAGCCGGTTGGACCTTTCCGACCAATTCTTGACGTCCACTTCTCTTCATCACGCCTTGGAACAATGTTGCCACGTCCATGCACTCCTTGCACACGTGCAAACACCTTCCAACGACGTACACGCAACCTTCATATGCACTGCCCTTGATCCAAACATGCTGCGCGACTTCCCGATCAACTCAACCACAGCTCCTCCCGAACTTGGTTGTTGGAACCTCATCTCCTCCCTGAGACTAGTCCAAGGATCCCATCACCAGCCATGTCTTGAACTCAAGCAACACCTGCACATGAATAAACAACCAATTCTTCCGAGCACAAGTCCTCGACTTGACTCATGTTAGTTTGAAAACCACAACACCTTACATGAGCACGTCACATAAGCATGTTGCAAACCATATCAAATGATAACAGCCATAACCACCAAAACACACCAAAAACTTAGCAAATTAATACTAAGCAAACCTTCCCATAAAGCAAGTTTGAAACATTGCGAGTTAAAAGGAAAAACAAGACGCTGCAGTTCTACGAGTTGAACTTCACGGGAGCTCCCTAAAAACAAGCTCCGGACCTCACAGAAGCTCTCCGGACCTTGCAGGAGCTCTCTGGACCTTGCGTCGGACCTTGCCAACACTTGGCAGACCTAACAAAGAACTTGTCGGACCTTGCCACAGAAGAATGTTTTGGCAATATTCAAAACTTTGAATGTTAATGATTACTTTTATCCTAATTGCCAATGTATTCAGCCCACATAGGTCTCACAACAACGTCTTCCAACGCTGACATCTTCGAGCCTGCAGAGTCGAGCGCAGGGAGCACTTGACTCATCTCCTGCGAAGGCTCGCCGACGCGCACCGGGCTGAAGCCGAAGGGCACCAGAGCTGACTCAGCGCGGCTCAAGAAGTCCCAGACATGCTGGATCTCTGCCATGCGCGAGGCCCGGCGCTCCTCAAGTTCGCGCCGAGCCACTGCCAGGGCTGCTGCGTCGCGCTCAGAGAGTCTTCTCTCCTCGGCAGCCAACGCTGCCGCCCGAGCATCAAGCTCACAGGCCCAGTGCTGCAGTCCCTCCTCACGGAGTGAGACGTTGGACTCCGCAGCCTGGAGGTCCTGGCGCTCCTTCGCCTGCCTCTCCGGCTCCTTGTTCAGAGAAGCCTGGTGGCGGTCCAAGTCATCGGTCCGAGACTTCAGCTCGGCCTGCTCCCGCTGCAAGCGCGACGAAGCCTCCTCCTCCTTCACCGCCAGCTCGCGCTCACGACGAGTCAGCACTAGCCGCAGCTCCTCCAGGGAGGTGAGGCGACTGTTGGCTGTCCGGTGGGCCTCTTGGGATTCTGCCCAGAAATTCTCAGACTGCTCGTCCAGCCGATCGACCAAGTCTCACAGCCGGTTGGTCAGATCTTTCTCCTCTCGCAGATGAGCCTCCTTCGCCTCCAACATCCTCTGTGTCTCCCGGGTCCGGAGCTTGAGCAGCCTTTCCCAGCCAGTCAGGCGCTCCTCCTCCTCCCGGAAGGCTCCTTGCTCCTGGTCTAGCGATAGTGGGACCCGGCGAAGACTTACATGAGCCAACGCCACGGCCTCAAACAAAGGGACCCGCTCGACGTGTGTCGGGGCCTCATGGGCATTGCCCACCGGAGGAGGCACAGGGACACAGGGCCCTAGGGAAGCTTCGGCTTGCCCCTCAGAAGAGGGCGAGTGAGCTCCTGGCTGGGGAAGGCTACCCTCCGGAGTAGGAGCTGAGGCATCTGGCGCGCCTTCGTCAGCAGCGGGAGCGGGCTCGACACCGAGAACCGATGGAGCCTCACCAGCTAGGGTCGGCTCAGAATCAGGCTCCATAGCATGGGCTGATGGAAGGTCTTGGCAGGAGTCCCCTGTGCCAGGGGCCACTGTGGGGACATCCGCAGAAGAAATGGAAGGCGTGGACGTCGTTGGCACGGAAGGGTCCGCACCCTAACTCGGAGCAGTCCCGGAAGTTGCTGATGGACGGCTGGGCATCACAGGCACCGGAGTGCCCCCAGGAGCCTCTGCGGACGGAGCCCTGCACAGAGGACAAAGTCAATGGATGACCTCAAAGCAAAGAAAAACAGGACAAGCAGTAAAGGACGACCTCAGATATCTTACCTAAGGCCGACGAAATCCCATGAAGCGGTCTGGAGATGCTTGCTCGAGCCTACGGAGCCACCGGAACCTCCGGCTGCAACCGGCCTTTTCGCCGGTGGAGGAGGCACTGAGGTTGCAGGAGTACCTCCTGTGGGCGTGGGTGCGGGACTGGCCACGCTTCCCCCAGACGCACCCCCTAGTACAACCCCGTGCGCGCTTGGGCCCGCCTTGGGCATACAGGGCCAGGAGCGGAGACAAAGCTCCCGTCCATACGAGCCAGCCTCTGCTTCTTCACAGGAAAACTAGGCTGGGGGGCCACATGCGCCTTCCCCTTTCATTTGTCCAAGATTGGGGTAGGGGGAGTCGGAGCAACGGAACCCGGCATGGCAATATTTGGAGCAGCTGAGAAGGCGGCACTTCCATCACTTGCTTCAGTCAACCCGGGGATTGATATCCCACGGGAAGCATCGCCGACCTGCCGGGTAGCGACGTCGATGTCGTCCAGCGTCGGCATCACCCTCAGGAGCTGTGACCTGAGCCCCTAGTTCATGAAGATGGGCATACACGATGCCGGAGGGATAATGAGGCCGTCGGAGATTGGGACAGCCCCAACGTCGGCACATATTGTCCCCAACAAGACGTCCAGGAGCTCCGTCTTCAAGTTGGTCCCGAGACCATGCTCCAGGCGAGTGGAGTCATTGTCGCCGGTGTGTACATCCAGGCCACGCGACAGCGGCTCTGGAGGGGAGCGATGCACCGACCCAGGAAGTCGGCCAACACCATCAGCGAGGACTGGCCCTGGTCTGCCAGGAACTTAATCCTCGCCAGCACCGGGGAATAAATGCTCTCAAGGTGCGATGCCTCCTCCCAGTCAGAACGCGTGGTCGAAGGAGGAGAAGTCTGCAGATCCAGCCGATCGTAGACGTCGGTCTTCATGATGATCTAGTCTTCCCTCCAGTGCTCCCATTTGCTAGAAGAGAAGGGAGAGATGTACGTTGTCACGGGCCTGGTGCGGTGTTGGAAGTAGTAGGCACCCTAGGACGAAGAACACCCGGAACAGCCACACCGATGGCCGCACCCCCACGAACATCTCAGAAATGAATGAAAATCGATACAAGCACGAGGGAGTGCGACGTCAAGTGCTGAAGCTGGAGCCCGTAGGACTCCAGCAGAGTGAGAAAGAAGGAAGAAGCAGAGAAGGCGAGCCTCGCCAAAATGTACCCGAGGAAGACAATGATCTCGCCTGGCTCAAGGTCTATGAGTGGGAGGGATCCGTGGTGAACCCTCCCATCGTACTGAGGCGCCTGCCAGCCGATGAAGTGTCTCACGCGCCTTACGTCGCTAGCGCTCTTGAGACGAGACTCTCGGACGTTCGACGCCATTGGAGCAGGAGGAGAAAGCGAGAAGATGAAGCGCAAGTAGACAAATGGAGGGGAGGACTCCTGCTAGCAGCAGAGGGTCTCTTTATTTGCCTCAGGTCCCTCAAGAACTGCCAATCGAGACGTACCCAAAATAATCGCACCCGTGTCAACCAAACCATCAAGAGCGGAGAAACGGGGCCTACTTAACAGTCAGTATGAGTAAAAGGCAGTACGGTTAAGGTTGGGGAAGGGCGGTTCCCCGATAAAGCCTGACAAGGGAGAACAGGAGTTGGCAGGGAACCGATGCGGACGGTGCAGTAGTTGCACGAAACGTGCTGTAAAGGTCCCAAAAATGTGAATACAAAGCAACTCTTGTTTGCAAAAGTTTTGTTTCATATAAGTGAAATTTGGGACTTGTTAAAAACTTTTCCACATGTGATAACACACATGAGGGTTTTTCTTCACACAAGTCAAATGTTTATTTGAGAACTTGGAACCCTAGAGGGGTCTAAAACAAGGATGGGAAGTTCCCATATGTGTGAGAAAACAAGAATCAGATTTGGAACAATTTGTTCAAACAAAAATTCAAATAAGGACAACACAATGGAATTCAAAACTGTTGTGCTGAAAATCTCATTTGCAGTAGCCAAAATAAAAATCAGATTTCATATTTGAATTCCTTGGGTCCAAATTAGGGGGTGTGCAAAGTTTCATGATTTATGAAAATAGTTTGCAACCCATTTTGCAAAATGGACTTTAAATGACAAAGAATTCAAACACTCATTTGAATTTGGATGAAACTTGCCCAATTGTCCAAATGCATACCAGATTTGAATTTCCACAACTGAATTCCATCAATATTCAAATTGGGGAGATATTTTGGAGGGGATAAGGAGGGACTGATCAGTGGGTCCCACATGTCATTGAGGGCACTGAATATTGCAAAAGATCTCAGTCCACAGTCTCTGTTTTGCTTTCCTCCCACGCGAAGCCGCCTTCCCTCCGCTCGACACCGAGCTCGGCCGACGCCTCCACCTCCTGCTGGGTTCTTCGCGCTGGAGAGCTGCTGGATGTCGGTGGCTACCGCCTCTCCCGCCTCTTAACCGAAGCCACGGCGCTGTTCTTCTCTCTCTCGCACCGGAAGACAGAAAACACAGCCGCCCTGCTTCGATTGATCGGGAGCTCGGGAAATTCTAGTGAGCAGCGCCTCTGAGCAGCAAAACAACACCACCAACGTCCCCACGACCTCCTCGAGCCATCACCCAGTGTGTTCGTGCCCTCTACGCCGAGAACCTTGAGTTTCCTCGGCGGCCGAACACCCTGGCGGCGACGTGCTCCCGTGGACAGCCTCCTCCAGAAAGTTTCACGACCAAGCGGGGCCACTTTTGGACGCGCAGGAGCTCCGTGCAGCTTCCACCCGACGCACAGAGCCTGCCTCGGCCTCTCGACGGCGAATTTTGAAGATCCTCTCCGGCCGGTGAAAACCAACCTTCCGGTATGATTCTGTAAAATTCCCGATCAATTGTTGTTTAGACACCACGAGACTTCGCACACACCGGCTAGACATGTAGGCGCACCAGTTCTCTTTTGAAACCTCGCATGAAACACCCTGTGCACGGTGCAATTTCAAGCTTTCCGAAGGCGGCTATGGCGGGAAGATGCGGGTGCACGGTGAACCCTAAGTTAGAGCCATCTCCGAGCCATTTCCTTTCCACGTCGATGATCCCTAGCGTCCGCTGGTTCTCTAGAGCTTGGAAACCGAAGCCTAGAAGGCTTAGGGCGTCGGGGCGACGTCGCCGGACTTCTTCCGAACCATTGCGCCGTCGCGGGCTAGTTTGGTGGCCCTGCCAGCTCAAGACAACCCCATCAGTGTGTTCCTCGCGTTGAAATGGGGGCTGGCGGCGAGTTTCATCGACAGAGGTGGCCGGACGACTGATCCCGAAGCTACTCCGGCGAGCCCGGCGGCGGGATCGCGCGGGAGCGGGAGGTGGAAGAAGACCTCGCCGGCCCCACGCGTCAGCCGCACGGCAACAGTGGGCCGGATACTCTGTGGCACCGGATCAATTGTGACAGCGCGGGAAATGACCCTGTGGCCCCGTGTGGCGCGCTCCCAGCAGCAGACACGTGTAACCGTGGTCCCACAGTCAGATTAAACATTTCCCGGATTTATTCAAATCCCAGATTTTTCCCAAAACTTTAGAAGAGCATAACTTTTGCTAGGAACCTCCCAAATTAGTGATTCAAATTGGATTAGATTCAGATTGACAAACTCTATCCATATATGCAACCCAATCTGTATGAAAGTCTTTATTTAATTCTGGAAAATTCTTTAAAGCTTTTCAGAAAAAGAATTTTAGAGGGAGTTTGGTTTATCCAAAAATCCTCAAATTTTGCCAGAATAATCTTAAGGGTGTTATTAGACTCCTGTAAAAGTTTCAGCTCATTTGGAGTTGAATTGTTCAGGGTAATTCAGATTGTAAGTTCCTGTATTCAAATGAATACAGAAAACATTTTCAGAGAATTTCCAAAACTTGTAAATTCAGTTCTGGGAAATCCTTAGCTCCAAAAATCCTAGGAAAATTCATGTAGACTCTATCAACTATAATTGAAATTGTGGTTCAGTTATTTTGACATGAACATTGGTGTTACCTCAGAACTATTTCATCTTTGACTAAACCCTTAGAGAATTATTCTGAATAAACCACTCCATGAAAAGTGCTAAATTTTGGTCCAGAGGACTTTCTTGTGACAAGGAACTCACATGAAAATTCTCAGATCCATTAGAGCTCTGTATCACCACTGTCATGTGTAATATCTTAAGGTGATCAACACTTAAGTGGGAAAAGCACTTAATAATTGATCTTAGTGTTAAGCCCAACCCAAACCACTAGCACCAGTGTCATTTTAAATTCTTAAACAAAGTTCCAGTTTTAAAATTGTCAGTAGATCTTATGAGCAAAAGCTTTTCAATTAAATACATATGCATGATCATATCGTGTAGCATATACGTGAAGAAGGTGAGAAGGACTTGAAGTGAAGATAAAGGAGGGAGGAAAACAAGTGATCATCACTAACTGATTGTAACAGTAGTCACCTGCAAAACAGGCAAGCCCCGGTTTGCATTTGAACCGTTTTATAAAGCATTTTCATTTGTAGAGATCATAGCTTTGCATCATTGATTGCAGTAAGTCTAGATGATATTGAAAACCCCACTTGCATGACCAGAAATACCTAAGAGAGAAAGGGTAGAGTAGCAACTCCTCGAGTGGATTTGGCTACGCTAATGTTAGTAGGAAAGGTTCGGTAAAAGTCGAGTAGTTGGAATCTACTCGCGAGTTTAGGGCTGGTTTACTCGGAACGGGTCCGAATTAGAAAAGATGAGGAAAGTTCACGCATAAGAAATGGAGACCGGGCAGGGAGGTTTAGATGCAGCAGGTTGCAGGCCGTGCGTGCATAGCCCTGCCTGTGTCGGTTAAGGCCCGTCCGTGCTTGGCCCTGTTGGACAAGTTTGAGTTGTGTACCGGGCGCATACTGGCTATATGGGACCCAGGAAACCGATGTACCTTGGTAGATCCATAGTGGAACTTTTCCAACTGCCTTAGGCTTTCGGTGTCAGGGTAGCAGGAGGTATCTCGCTCAAGAACATACCACAGCGGGTATGTACCTTGAGGGAGCTTGCGTACTCGGGGCAGTTGGACTGCGTCCAATGTGGAAGATCTTGGGAAAGGTGGCCGCGTACAACGTCAGTCGAGGTTGCTGCCGGCAACTCAGAGTACGGGTGTACGTGTCGTGTAGTCCGGGCGTGTACTGATTCGAATCACCGTCGCTCGCGGTCATATGAGCATACTTGCCCACTGCGTCTTGACGTAGTAAGAACTGAACTGGTTATTCTTTTGAACTTGATAAGGCTGTGTTATAACTTGTATTGCAACCATGATTGAGTTAGAGATAGGCTCATTAAACTTTACTTTCACTTTGTGCAAGGAGCATCGCAACAAAGCGTTTCTTGTTTGATTGTGGAGTTGCGATGCTTTTCGGCTCAAGGTCTGCACAATGAGGCTTAAAATCTGAAAGTTAAGGATCAACTTTAGGCGAGTCCTTTATGCAAATGTAGCCGACCCAATTGCAACCGTCGTGCATGTAGAGTTTCTTGTTTAGGAGAGACGGGTCATACTTGCTGAGCCTATGTGCTCACGCTTGCTATATAAGTGGTTTTGCAGGTTAACAACGATGCTGAAAAGAAGGTTGTCCGGTGAGACTCGGGGACTCCCGAGTCAGGTAACACATGGAGAACCCAGCCGCTGCTGCTTGTCTTCGTGTTGCTAGCGAGAGGAGTCCACGGGCTGGACTTCATCTCGAGTGCTCTTAGTTATTCGACGTGAGTTGATATAGACTTCTGCTGTAGTTACTTGATGTAAAGTACTTACAAAGAAAAACTTGTAAGCTTCCGCTATTGTTTTATGTATTACATTGTTCCTCATATGTGTGCTGTTGGGTGCCGCACAACACGGCACCACCCAATGCGATTCCCGGGCGAGTGGCCTGTCTCGGTTGACGGGCCCGCCTCAGCTGGTATCAGAGCCGCATTGGTAATAGCACACGGAATAAGGAAGGTATTACGACAAAAATTTAGGATACGGTGAGGAAACGGTATTAGGCCCACATAAGGATTACTATTAGCTTATTATGAAGGTGGCAACCTAACTTTTTTGTTATGTCGGAAAATCGGGCATCTCGGGACGATTTATGTCTTGGGGGGTGCACGTATGCGCTGTCCACCAGTGCGCACAAGCTGAAGGGTGGAGCCCCACGGGTGGCAGGTAACCCGATCCGCTTTAGTATCCTCTACGACTCTTCATGTCGTTTGGGGTACTCGAGCAACGTCTGTCCCAGGCGTGCGTGGTGCAATTTGGGAAACCCCGTCACGTGGTTAGTAACGTGAACACGTAGCTCAAGGCGTGTTTGGCTTGAGAACACCTGTGCGAGTGATGACGGACGGGTGTAAGAACTGTATGGATACCGGGTTCGGTGTGCAGCCGGACCTGATAATTGAGTGTGACATATGCAGGATTAACCACGAAACCGTAGTACGAATAGTACACGTTTGCGAGTGACCGTTTTAGTGCCACCTAAGATACGTTGATGCCGGTATAATCCAGATAGGATTTTCTTTTGGTGAGGTTACGTAGTACCGACATGCTTCTTACGGTGTATCGACGCCGTACTAAACTTAATAACCCCTTTCCTTTGAACAAATGAGTCATGAACTAACTTTCAACTAAAAACGGAAGTTTGGAACAATTATTAGTTACTGAACTCTTATTTTGAGCTAAGATTCAAATGAGAGGAACATTAGGCTTCAAAGATTTCAAAAACGGAGTGCTCTGGTTTCGGCAGAAATTTTTGCTGGACTTCAACAGAGCATAACTCTGAGTAGCTTGACCCAATTAAGGTGTATGATACAGTTATGGAAAGATTTTCAAGTGATCTACAACTTCTTTGTAGACCTCCAGAGCTAAATCACATGCTAAATGGGTAGAAAGTTCAGAGTAAGGTAAACTGTCCAGAACCAGGACAGCAACAAAACCTCTCTGGACCTTTCTGTTTTTAAGCCATAACTTTCTGTAGAAAACCCCTCCTATGGTACACCATTGGAAAGTTTATGAAATGTGCAACATTGTTGTAGTTCAAAGTTTGTTCAGGTTCTTATTGTATTTCCATATACAACTGTGATAAAATCAGCCACGTACAAGGGAGGTGCTGGCAAATTTTATCCAGGAATTCTGTCAAATTTGGAAAATCATAACTTTAAATCCAGAGATGATCTGGAGGCATATAAGTACTCGTTGGAAAGATACTGAAGTTAACTTTAACTTTGGTATTCAACTTGAGTTATGAAAATGCTCTTAACTAGATCAAAATCTGGAGATAGTGCATAAAGGTCTGTCCTGTACAGATAGGCTGAATAACTATGCCTACTAAGGAGTTGTGTAAACATGAATGTTGTTACTGCTTTCATAAAGTTTTGACATAATCATGTTTCCATTAGTATCACATACTGCTGAGTTCTTGTTTAACTCATCTCATCTACATTTTGCAGTATGGTTCGTACTCGCTCTAGGAGTAGGGCCGGAAGTTCTCGTCGAGATGGTGATGCTTCTATTCCACCATCGGAACCACCATCCACGGGATGGATGGATCTTATGACTCGAGTCGTCGAGTCTAACCAAGAAAATGCTAGGCTACTCCAAGAAGCAACGCAAGAACACACACGCTTACTCCAAGCTTTGGTACAGCAAGGCGTACTCCAGAACACGCAACAAGTCGTTCCACCTCGGAACGCTTATCTGGACTTCTTGGCGACTCAACCGCCAATTTTTAATGAAGCCACCGAACCTGTGGATGCAGATCAATGGCTTCGTGTCATGGAGTCAAAATTTGGATATTCGAGTGTGATGAATACCAGAAGACAAAGTTTGCCGCTCAACAACTCCATGGAGCCGCCGGAAATTGGTGGGTGGATCATCTTGCCACCATTCCGGAGGACCATCAAGTGACATGGAGGGAGTTTTGTGAAGCCTTTCGTACTCGTTACATACCACTAGGTATTGTCAAGGCAAAGCGGGAGGAATTTTTGGGCTTAAAGCAAGGGGACATGAGTGTCCTCGAGTATGTCAGGAGATTTAATCTTTTGGCCCAATATGCTCCCGAGTATGTGGCGAAAGAAGAGGCACGGTGTGACCTATTCTTCCATGGCCTGAGTGCCATATTACGGGAAAAGCTGGCCGTACACAATAACGGCAGTTACACCGACATGGTCATGTGGCTTTCATTCAAGAGAAGCCGACACTTGAGTGGCAAGCGGAGAAGAGGAAGATGAGTAAGATCGAGCAGGGTAGCACAAGTTATGTGCCTCAGAAGTACTGTTTGGTGTATCAAACGCCACCCGGTGAAAGATGGAGGCCACCTGTACGATCATCTCCTCAGAGATTGATTGCTGGTCAAGTTCTACAACTTGCACCACCTCCACAGCCGCAGCATCAGACGGTGGTTCGTGCTCCATCGCTGCAGCCATATGTACCTAGCAGTCCACCGCAAGTCAACGAAGAACCGGAGAGGCATCCGTGTCTTACTTGTGGGCGTAAGGGCCATTATACTAGGCAATGTCCGGAGGGAACTCGAGGCTACGGGTCATCATATTTACAACAATACGACCCGTACCTCAATCTGCAGATAGGAGGGCAGATAAGGGGTAATATTCACTATACTGTGAATGATGATATTCCGGAAGGAGAAGCCGCTTTAGCAGGGATGTTTTCTCTGAATCAGCTACCGGTTTTAGTTCTCTTTGATTCCAGTGCCACACACAACTTCATTAGCCAATCTTTTGTGGCTCAACATCAGCTCCGAACCGTTTATACAAAGAGGCAATACCTCATATCTTCGCCCGGGGGCAGCAGTACCGCAAGTGAGGTTGTCTCCCGAGCACCTCTTTGTTTGGGGGGTAAAATATACCCTACGACCCTCATTACTCTTGAAGGTCTGATGATCAACATCATTTTGGGGATGTCGTGGTTGAATTATCACCGCGCGGTTCTTAACATAAGCTCTAGGACCGTTGAGCTCAACTCCCCACCGCACGGTCTTCATATATTAATTCTGGGCACCAGACGGCAGCAGATTGCAACAGTGAACCACACGGAAGCTGTCAAGATAGAGGACATTCCGGTGGTACGTGAGTACCCGGATGTGTTTCCCGACGATTTACCGGGCATGCCGCACGAACGAGACGTTGAGTTCAAGATCGAACTTATACCGGGAACCACACCGATATCACGAAGGCCGTACAAGATGGCACCCAATGAACTGGCAGAATTGAAGACACAGCTGAATGACCTAATGAGCAAGGGCTTTATATGACCGAGTTCGTCACCTTGGGGTTGTTCAGCGTTGTTTGTCAAGAAGAAGGACGAAACACTACGGCTTTGTGTTGATTATCGTCCTTTGAACGCCGTTACCATCAAGAACAAGTATCCACTACCTCGCATTGATATACTCTTCGATCAATTAGTGGGTGCGAAGGTATTTTCGAAGATGGATCTTTGGTCCGGATATCACCAGATTAAAATCCGGGCAGAAGATATTTCGAAGACGGCATTTTCAACGAGATACGGGCTGTATGAGTATCTCGTTATGTCTTTTGGTTTGACCAATGCCCCGGCACACTTTATGTACCTGATGAATTCAGTGTTCATGCCGGAGTTGGATAAATTCGTCGTTGTCTTCATCGACGATATCTTGGTGTACTCCAAGTCAGAGGAAGAACATGCTGAACATTTGCATATTGTGCTACAAAGATTGCGAGATCATCAGCTCTATGCAAAATTCAGCAAGTGTGAATTCTGGATTAATCAAGTACCTTTTCTCGGACACATCATTTCAGCGGAGGGCATCGCTGTAGATCCGAGTAAGATTATCCAAGTACAGAAATGGGAGTCACCAAAGTCAGTACATGAAATCCGAAGCTTCCTCGGTTTAGCGGGTTACTACCAGAGGTTTATTCCGAGTTTCTCCAAGATTGCTAAACCGATGACGGAATTATTAAAGAAGAACACCAGATTTATGTGGGGTGCTGCGTGTGAACAAGCTTTCAAGATTTTAGTGAAGCATCTCACAACAGCCCCAGTTCTTGCTCAGCCGGATACGACAAAGCCATTCGACGTTTATTGCGATGCATCTGGCATCGGTCTTGGCTGCGTGCTGATGCAAGAAAGACGAGTGGTCGCTTATGGATCTCGTCAACTCAGAACTCACGAGCAGCATTATCCAACTCATGATCTTGAGTTAGCTGCCGTGGTCCTTGATTTGAAGATGTGGAGGCATTACTTGCTCGGAAATCTTGTACACCTCTATACCGACCACAAGAGCTTGAAATACATCTTCACTCAGAAAGAATTGAACATGAGGCAACGAAGATGGCTAGAGCTCATTAAGGATTATGAACTAGAGATTCATTATCATCCAGGAAAGGCGAATGTGGTCGCCGATGCGCTCAGTCGTAAGGCGCATATCCATCACTTAAGTATCGCTGAAATGGATGATGACGAACCAAGCCTCCGTGTCATACCGTATGGAGCTCTCTATAATCTCGCTCTCATTCCTACCATCCGAGAGGAGATCATTGAAGCTCAACGAAAAGACAAGGGTATGTCTCACATACGGCGAAGATTAGATAACAGAGAAATGAAGTGCTTCCGGAAGGATGATGAGGGTACTTTGTGGTTTAACGACCGGATTGTAGTACCCCGGGATATGGGACTACGGAAGAAAATTTTGGATGAAGCTCATCTGTCCAAGTTTTCCTTTCATCCGGGTAGTAATAAAATGTACCAAGATCTCCGGAAGAAGTTTTGGTGGACACGTATGAAACGTGAAATGGCAAAGTACGTTTCAGAGTGTGATACGTGTCGAAGAGTCAAGGCCGACCATATGAAGAAGTCAGGCCTGTTGCAGCCATTGCAAGTACCGGCATGGAAGTGGGAAGACTTGAGTATGGACTTCATCTTCGGGTTGCCGATGACCTCCCACAACCATGATTCGATTTGGGTAATTGTGGACCGATTAACCAAATCAGCACATTTCACCCCTGTGCATACTAGGTACAACGCAAAGCAGTATGCGGAGCTGTACATAGCACGGATCTTGTGCTTACATGGAGTTCCCCGCACCATTGTGTCAGATAGAGGATCGCTGTTCGTAGCCCGTTTCTGGGAACAGCTACACGCATCCTTGGGGACAAAGTTGATTAGAAGCTCTGCGTATCACCCTCAAACCGATGGGCAAACTGAGAGGGTGAATCAAATACTAGAGGATATGCTGAGAGCGTGTGCCATCCACCACGGTAAGAGCTGGGATGATCACTTACCGCTGGCGGAGTTCTCATACAACAACGGATATCAGACGAGCATCAAAATGGCACCATACGAAGCTCTATACGGCCGGAAGTGCCGTACACCATTGAATTGGTGCGAATCCGGTGAACGAGTAACGTTCGGGGTTGATCTTGTCAATGAAGCCGAAGAGAGAGTTCGGATAATACAAGAGAACCTCAAAGCTGCCCAATCTCGTCAAAAGAGCTACGCGGACCAGAGACGTCGACTGCTGCATTTCGAAGTCGGAGAGCACGTGTATCTTCGTGTGTCTCCGATGAAGGGGATTCATCAGTTCGGTGTCAAGGGGAAACTTGCTCCCCGATTCATCGGTCCGTTTACTATCACGGAGAAGTGCCGAACTGTAGCCTACCAGCTGGAACTACCGGCAAGCCTTGCCGGTATTCACGACATATTTCACGTGTCCCAGCTGCGGAAATGTCTCAAGTTTACCGCTGCCATCCGCACCGAAGACATCAACGAGTTGAAGCCGGATCTCACCTACGTCGAGCAACCTATTCAGATTATCGATGAAAAGACCCGGATCACCCGGAACCGGACTTTGAAATTTTACAAAGTCCTGTGGAGTAATCATACCCCGGAAGAGGCAACGTGGGAAACCGAAGATTACATCCACAAGAATTATCCGGAACTTTTGTCATAAACATTGTAATTACCTCCCATCTCGTTCTTCTTTAGAATCTCGGGACGAGATTCCTGTTAAGGGGGAGGAATGTAAAGGTCCCAAAAATGTGAATACAAAGCAACTCTTGTTTGCAAAAGTTTTGTTTCATATAAGTGAAATTTGGGACTTGTTAAAAACTTTTCCACATGTGATAACACACATGAGGGTTTTTCTTCACACAAGTCAAATGTTTATTTGAGAACTTGGAACCCTAGAGGGGTCTAAAACAAGGATGGGAAGTTCCCATATGTGTGAGAAAACAAGAATCAGATTTGGAACAATTTGTTCAAACAAAAATTCAAATAAGGACAACACAATGGAATTCAAAACTGTTGTGCTGAAAATCTCATTTGCAGTAGCCAAAATAAAAATCAGATTTCATATTTGAATTCCTTGGGTCCAAATTAGGGGGTGTGCAAAGTTTCATGATTTATGAAAATAGTTTGCAACCCATTTTGCAAAATGGACTTTAAATGACAAAGAATTCAAACACTCATTTGAATTTGGATGAAACTTGCCCAATTGTCCAAATGCATACCAGATTTGAATTTCCACAACTGAATTCCATCAATATTCAAATTGGGGAGATATTTTGGAGGGGATAAGGAGGGACTGATCAGTGGGTCCCACATGTCATTGAGGGCACTGAATATTGCAAAAGATCTCAGTCCACAGTCTCTGTTTTGCTTTCCTCCCACGCGAAGCCGCCTTCCCTCCGCTCGACACCGAGCTCGGCCGACGCCTCCACCTCCTGCTGGGTTCTTCGCGCTGGAGAGCTGCTGGACGTCGGTGGCTACCGCCTCACCGCCTCTCCCACCTCTTAACCGAAGCCACGGCGCTGTTCTTCTCTCTCTCGCACCGGAAGACAGAAAACACAGCCGCCCTGCTTCGATCGATCGGGAGCTCGGGAAATTCTAGTGAGCAGCGCCTCTGAGCAGCAAAACAACACCACCAACGTCCCCACGACCTCCTCGAGCCATCACCCAGTGTGTTCGTGCCCTCTACGCCGAGAACCTTGAGTTTCCACGGCGGCCGAACACCCCGGCGGCGACGTGCTCCCGTGGACAGCCTCCTCCAGAAAGTTTCACGACCAAGCGAGGCCACTTTTGGACGCGCAGGAGCTCCGTGCAGCTTCCACCCGACGCACAGAGCCTGCCTCGGCCTCTCGACGGCGAATTTTGAAGATCCTCTCCGGCCGGTGAAAACCAACCTTCCGGTATGATTCTGTAAAATTCCCGATCAATTGTTGTTTAGACACCACGAGACTTCGCACACACCGGCTAGACATGTAGGCGCACCAGTTCTCTTTTGAAACCTCGCATGAAACACCCTGTCCACGGTGCAATTTCAAGCTTTCCGAAGGCGGCTATGGCGGGAAGATGCGGGTGCACAGTGAACCCTAAGTTAGAGCCATCTCCGAGCCATTTCCTTTCCACGTCGATGATCTCTAGCGTCCGCTGGTGCTCTAGAGCTTGGAAACCGAAGCCTAGAAGGCTTAGGGCGTCGGGGCGACGTCGCCGGACTTCGTCCGAACCATTGCGCCGTCGCGGGCTAGTTTGGGGCCCTGCCAGCTCAAGACAACCCCATCAGCGTGTTCCTCGCGTTGAATTGGGGGCTGGCGGCGAGTTTCATCGACAGAGGTGGCTGGACAACTGATCCCGAAGCTACTCCGGCGAGCCCGGCGGCGGGATCGCGCGGGAGCGGGAGGTGGAAGAAGATCTCGCCGGCCCCACGTGTCAGCCGCACGGCAACAGTGGGCCGGATACTCTGTGGCGCCGGATCAATTGTGACAGCGCGGGAAATGACCCTGTGGCCCCGTGTGGCGCGCTCCCAGCAGCAGACACGTGTAACCGTGGTCCCACAGTCAGTTTAAACATTTCCCGGATTTATTCAAATCCCAGATTTTTCCCCAAATTTAGAAGAGCATAACTTTTGCTAGGAACCTCCAAAATTAGTGATTCAAATTGGGTTAGATTTATATTGACAAACTCTATCCATATATGCAACCCAATCTGTATGAAAGTCTTTATTTAATTCTGGAAAATTCTTTAAAGCTTTTCAGCAAAAGAATTTTAGAGGGAGTTTGGTTTATCCAAAAATCCTCAAATTTTGCCAGAATAATATTTAGGGTGTTATTAGACTCCTGTAAAAGTTTCAGCTCATTTGGAGTTGAATTGATCAGGGTAATTCAGATTGTAAGTTCCTGTATTCAAATGAATACAGAAAACATTTTCAGAGAATTTCCAAAACTTGTAAATTCAGTTCTGGGAAATTCTTAGCTCCAAAAATTCTAGGAACATTCATGTGGACTCTATAAACTATAATTGAAATTGTGGTTCACTGAGTTTGACATGAACATGGGTGTTACCTCAGAATTAATTCATCTTTGACTAAACCCTTAGAGAATTATTCTGAATAAACCACTCCATGAAAAGTGCTAAATTTTGGTCCAGAGGACTTTCTTGTGACAAGGAACTCACATGAAAATTCGCAGCTCCATTAGAGCTCTGGATCACCACTGTCATGTGTGATCTCTTAAGGTGATCAACACTTAAGTGGGAAAAGCACTTAATAATTGATCTTAGTGTTAAGCCCAACCCAAACCAATAGCACCAGTGTCATTTTAAATTCTTAAACAAAGTTCCAGTTTTAAAATTGTCAGTAGATCTTATGAGCAAAAGCTTTTCAATTAAATACATATGCATGATCATATCGTGTAGCATATACGTGAAGAAGGTGAGAAGGACTTGAAGTGAAGATCAAGGAGGGAGGAAAACAAGTGATCAAGCTCCAAGTGATCATCACTAACTGATTGTAACAGTAGTCACCTGCAAACACAGGCAAGCCCCGGTTTGCATTTGAACCGTTTTATAAAGCATTTTCATTTGTAGAGATCATAGCTTTGCATCATTGATTGCAGTAAGTCTAGATGATATTGAAAACCCCACTTGCATGACCAGAAATACCTAAGAGAGAAAGGTTCGGTAAAAGTCGAGTAGTTGGAATCTACTCGCGAGTTTAGGGCTGGTTTACTCGGAACGGGTCCAAATTAGAAAAGATGAGGAAAGTTCACACATAAGAAATGGAGACCGGGCAGGGAGGTTTAGATGCAGCAGGTTGCAGGCCGTGCGTGCATAGCCCTGCCTATGTCGGTTAAGGCCCGTCCGTGCTTGGCCCTGTTGGACAAGTTTGAGTTGTGTACCGGGCGCATACTGGCTATATGGGACCCAGGAAATCGATGTACCTTGGGAGATCCATAGTGGAACTTTTCCAACTGCCTTAGGCTTTCGGCGTCAGGGTAGCAGGAGGTACCTCGCTCAAGAACATACCACAGCGGGTATGTACCTTGAGGGAGCTTGCGTACTCGGGGCATTTGGATTGCGTCCAATGTGGAAGATCTTGGGAAAGGTGGCCGCGTACAACGTCAGTCGAGGTTGCTGCCGGCAACTCGGAGTACGGGTGTACGTGTCGTGTAGTCCGGCCGTGTACTGATTCGAATCACCGTCGCTCGCGATCATATGAGCATACTTGCCCACTGCGTCTTGATGTAGTAAGAACTGAACTGGTTATTCTTTTGAACTTGATAAGGCTGTGCTATAACTTGTATTGCAACCATGATTGAGTTAGAGATAGGCTCATTAAACTTTACTTTCACTTTGTGCAAGGATCATCGCAACAAAGCGTTTCTTGTTTGATTGTGGAGTTGCGATGCTTTTCGGCTCAAGGTCTGCACAATGAGGCTTAAAATCTGAAAGTTAAGGATCAACTTTAGGCGAGTCCTTTATGCAAATGTAGCCGACCCAATTGCAATCATCGTGCATGTAGAGTTTCTTGTTTAGGAGAGACAGGTCAGACATGCTGAGCCTATGTGCTCACACTTGCTATATAAGTGGTTTTGCAGGTTAACAACGATGCTGAAAAGAAGGTTGTCCGGTGAGACTCGGGGACTCCCGAGTCAGGTAACACATGGAGAACCCAGCCGCTGCTGCTTGTCTTCTTGTTGCTAGCGAGAGGAGTCCGCGGGCTGGACTTCATCTCGAGTGCTCTTAGTTATTCGACGTGAGTTGATATAGACTTCCGCTGTAGTTACTTGATGTAAAGTACTTACAAAGAAAAACTTGTAAGCTTCCACTATTGTTTTATGTAATACATTGTTCCTCATATGTGTGCTGTTGGGTGCCGCACAACACAGCACCACCCAATGCGATTCCCGGGCGAGTGGTCTGTCTTGGTTGATGGGTCCGCCTCACGTGCACCCCCTGTGACCCTCCAGCAATGAAGAGACACCTGTTCATGATGACAGGGAAGTCTCTTTGACCTAGGGTGAGCAACCCCTTCGTCTCCCAGGAATGGCCGCTCGCCCACTACGCGGGAATCACGCCGTCGATTCTTAGGAAAAAATTGCAAGTTCGAAACCACCACGCGGAAGAGATAGGGGCCCCACCTGCGGGCTCAATACCTCCCCCGAGATGGGCCCGGGGGCCACTGTCGGTACCCTGGAAACCGGGTACCCCCGCATAGTGGATAAAAAGCACCTGGGCCCACCTACCAGGCTTAGACGGGCCCTAGCGTAACACAAGGGTTTTTGGCCCCGTGGGCTGTCCCGGGATGCCACGTGTCTTCAGGCCTTTAGCCTGAAAACCGGCCGGGGGTGGCTCGGGAGCTGTTACGTGTCCAGTGGTGCCGGGTCCCATATTCCACCAAGGAGGGCGCCGGCGCTGCCGCGGGCCCGGAACCTCCGGACCACACCTCCCGTCCAGAAAAGGCTCCGGAGGTGCCACGCGTCCTGCAGCTCCGGATGTGACCTCCGGCATGGGGGCCTCCGGTGCTTCCACGTGGGCAGCAACTCCGGATGTATCTTCCCCCTAAGGAAGGCTCCAAATGTGCCACATGTCCTGCAGCTCCGGATCCGACCTCCAGTATGAGAGAGCTCCGGTGCTACCACGTGCCCAACAACTCCAGACCGCCTACTACTCCACAAGACGACCCTGGTGGAAACGCGTGTCTCGGAGGCCATCCGCCCGAACGTCACTCAAACGAGCAACGGGCAGATGACCAAGGAGTAAAGAGGAAGGCGTGCTGCTAGGCCGAGCATTGAAAGCTCGCGCCTTCCCCAGAAGCATGGCGCACGATGCATGCCTCCGTCCTCTGTCTATTCACCATTACGGTGAAAGACTGGGCAGCGAGGCGTGATGGCGCAACAGTGCCACCCAACGGCACTGAGCCGCTCTGCAAGAGGACGTGGCGACAAGACGGGGACTTCATCATCACCGGCCACCCAGTCAGAGGCGCCAGACATGTCAGGCGGCGCGCCTTAACTCCACCGAGAGTCACAATGCATGTATCTGTAAATACCCATAGTTTATGTATAGGAGATAGATAGCCACGGGACCACATGTCGGGCCCTGGGCCACCTTGTAACTGCCCCGACCTTGGGCTATAAAAGGACCGGGGCAGCCTCCAGGCAAAAGGGTTCACGACCCAGCCATCTCATTCTCACACGCGAGCAAACAATACACCAAGAACTCACATGAACGTAGGGTTTTAAGCACCGGCGGCCCGAACCACATAAATCCTCGTGTCTCTCTCGCCATCGTGCTCAGACCTTTGAGATTCATGAGCCCCACCGAAAAAAGAACCTCCGCAGGCTGCTTCCGAGCAGACCGGGGGAAGTTTCGTAGAAAACACTTTGACAACCGTCCTGTCGTATTTTTCCGGCAAGTGGGGCTGGAACTTGGGTGGCCGGACCACCATGCAAAGCTGTGGGGCGAGCTCTGACTGCTCCTGGATCTGTTCGTCAGCTGGGCCAGACTTGCCCGCCCTGGAGCGGGAGGTGGCTTCGTCGTCTCCTGCTTGGAGACGATGACGAGTTAAGAGAGAAGGCTCGCCAAGGGAGGTGACGTTCACCATGGTCGCCTAGAGAGCATGAAAAGCCGCCTACCTGGCGCACCAAATGTCAGAGTGTGAGCTGCGACACTCCTCCCAACCTGCTACAGGAGCAGCCTGTGGAGGCTCTTTGTTTGGAGGGGCTTGGCGTCCCTAGCGCGATCCGACTCGAGAGAGCGGTTGAACACCGATATTTACGTGATTCGGGTCGCCGGAGCGTATTACCCTATGTCCACGGGGGTGTTTGCTGTATTGCTTGCGCGTATGAGTGTGGGAGTCGCAGGGTTGCGAACCCTTTATCGATTGGACACCCCGGTCCTTTTACAGTCCAAGGCCGGGGTGGTTACAGTGAGGCTTGGGGCCCGACAGGTTGCCCCAATGCTGTATGAACCCTATACATGATCTAGGGTTTTCACTACCCTGAGTAGAGTAGTCGGTGGATAGTTAAGTCTTGCCGCCTAGCACGCTGAGCGCCCCTGTCCGTGTGATAGGTGATGATGAATACGTCGTCTTGTCGCCGCGTATTCTCGCTCTGATTGGCAGCTCTGTGCCGTTGGGCCTCACTGTACCACTGTCATGCCTCGTCGCCCTGTCTTGTCATCGTAATGACGATTGGGCGGAGGACAGAGGCATGCTCCGTGCACCATGCTTCTGGGGAGAGCGAGAGCCTTGAATGCATGGCCTGACAACACACTTCCTCCTTGACTTCATCGACCCACGACCCACGACGGATTGTGGGGCACTTGGCGGCTCCAGAGCTCTCCTTGGTGGATTCGGAGCTGGGATACACGTGGCAGCTCCGGAGCTCGCCTCAGCGGGTAGGCTTGGTCCGGACGCCAAGGGCACGTGTTGGCTCTGGAGCCCTCCTCAGCCAGGAGGAGGTTCATAGCCCATCAACACGTGGCAGCTTCGGACCTCACCTCAGCAGGGAGGCTCGGACCGGAGCCAAGGGCACGTGTCGGCTCCAGAGCCCTCCTCAATAGGGAGGTGGTTTAGAGCCCACCGACACATGGCAGCTCCGAACCTCACCTCAGCGGGGAGGCTCGGACCGGAGCCAAGGGAATGTGTCAGCCACGGAGCCCTCCTCGGCAGGGAGGTGGTTCAGAGCCCACCGACACGTGGCAGCTCCGGACCTCACCTTAGCGGGGAGGCTCGGACCGGAACCAAGGGCACGTGTGGGATTAATATCCCAAGCGCACGTGGCAGTCCCAGGGCTGACCTCAGGGCCAAGGGCACGTGGCTACGTTGGCACCCATTCCCATGAACAAAATTGCACAAAACATGTAGAGGAATATTGTATACTTGTCGTTTTGCATATTAAATCTCAAGACCGCATCAGTAGCTGATGAACTAGTAACTGTATTTTCTCTTTCAACCTGTAATGTTGTAATAGCTTTGTGCTTTCATATTCAAAACAGAGATATGCATGTGTGTACCTAGGCTTGGTAAATAGTTTTTGGCTCAAGGGCTATTTCACAACTTAGGTTAACTCTTATTATATGTTATGTCCAAAATAAATATAAATTGAGTTTGATCATAATTTGTTCATCCCCATTAGCTATTTTACTATTTCATTTCTCTCAGACCGATAGCCTCTCTGTACCACCCGTGTGTTTTGTCAAGCCTCAAGAACACGTACCGTGCATATGGAGCCGTGGGCATCTGGGTGAGCTGATGCTGATAGGCTTCTTCCACTACTGGAAAAAGCAAAACTTACGACGGCTATAGCAACTTACGACGGCTTTAGGGTTAGCCGTCGTAAATAAGATTATTTACGACGGTCAAAACCAGTCGTCATAAATAGGCCGTCGACCGTCGTAACTAACAACTTATTTACGACGGCCAGGTTACGGCCGTCGTAAAAAAGTGTTATTTACGACGGACACTCTACGGCCGTAGTAAATTAGGGGTTATATACCCCAGCCTGGCCCATGCTCAGGATATTCCGCCCAAGCCCGCCTGACTTCGCCCGCGCTGCTGTCGCTCGCGCCCGCTGCCTCCGCCCGCGCCCGCTCAGCACTCACCACCGTTTCGCTGCCACTTCGAGATAAGTTTAATTTAATTTTTTTAATAGTTGTATAAATTAGTTAATTAGTTCATTTGTTACTTAATCTAATTACTTTATTAATTTGTTTAGTTAATAAGTTAATTTGTTACTTAATTTAGTTAATTAATTTTAGTTTAGTTTATTATTAAGTTAGTTTAATATTTATTTTGTAATTTAGTTACTTGATTATTTAATTAAATTGTTTATTAGTTAATTAATCAGTTTATTAGTTAATTAATTAGATGAATTAAATTGTCTATTAGTTGTAATTGTTTAATTAGGGTATTAAATTTTGTGTTAGTCCATTAATTATTTATTTAGTAGTTTAATGTTCTCACATGCTTAATTAGTTTTTTAATTGATTGATTGTATAATTATTTAATTGACGATGGTTACGTATATACTCCGTCGTATGTGTTATATAACTAGGACTACCCCCGCGCCACCGTGGCCCCGGCCCACGCTGCCGCTACTCGCGCCCCCGCTCAGACGCTAAGCCGCGCTCCCCGCTCTGCCGTGCCACCCTCTCCTCCTCCCTCCCCACGCCATCGTGCCGCCCTCTCCTCCTCCCTCACCATGCCGTCACGCCACTCTCTCCTCTTCCCTCCTCGTGTTGTCGCGTCACTCTGTCCGTCGCGCCACTGGCTGCCGTGCCACCATCTCCTCCTCCCTTCCAACATCGCCGCGCCACCCTCTCCTCCTCCCTCCCCATGCCGCCGACCCCCATGCCGTCGTGTCGCATGGACCAATGTTTTCAAGTCATCTGACTAATCGCGATTAGTCACGATTAATCGTCCATATCGGTCACTGACGGTCGATCAGGGACAATGACGCGATCAAGGCGACTAGAAAACTAGTCGTCCGACTGGTCGGCATGTCAAGACTAAAAAAACCCTGGACGAATAGGGGCTCTACTAGGGGTCGACTAGTCGCCCTAGTCGACGACTAGTCGACCTAGTCGTGCCAGGGTATCTGTTTTCTGTTTTTTAAAAAAATTAAAAACCTTATTTACGACGGCTAGATATACAGGGCCGTCGTAAGTTAACCTACATAACTTACTATGGCCTAAGGTCTAAGCCCTCGTAAGTTAGCCTACTTAGCATACGACGGCATGTGGTCCAAGCCGTTATAAATATGTGCTCAGCCCGCCATGTCACACGGCCATGGACGACGGCCCTTATTTATGACGGCTCAGAGCGGCCGTCATAAATTATTTATTTATGATGTGACCGTCGTAATTAACTTTATTTACGACCAATTAACAAAAATGGCCAGAAACCGTTGTAAATAACAGAAAAGCATCATAATTAGTTATTTACGACGGTTTCTAAATGTTGTAAATTAATCGGTTTCTTGTAGTGTTCATCGTGGTGCGTGCATCCATATGCAGGCGCGCACGTGCGTGCGGCACTACTACAAAAACTATTATCACAGACGCCTCGTTTTTCAGACCCAGGCGATCCATAACAAAATGCGTCTGTGATGTCGAATTAATTAATAGCCGTCTGCGATGAATGAACATCACAAACGACTCGCAAATGTAAACCGCCTGTGTAAACATATCAATTTTCACAGGCAGACCGTAGAGTAGGAGCCGCCTGCAATATTGGCCATTAATACAGGTGGCTGAAGCGACCAGACGTGCGCGACCTTTGCGGTTACTGAGGGGAACGCACCCCTGAATTCAATTTGAAGCCACCAAACGTCACGACCTGGTATAAATCAACCACATTTAGCATCAAACAAAAAGACAACAAATAATTCGATAATCGATAACAAACATTCATCATCAAATAAACATTCATTAAAAATTACATTTTTACAAACAACAAAAGAAAACAACAAATGATCGCCTAGTCCTCCGGTGGCGGAGGAACCCCATACTTGTCGGCGATTGCCTCCACCAACTTTCTGTTGCCTTCCACCCCAAGCACCTCACCGACCGTCTCCCGCATCGCGTCAAGACGACCGACCACTGTGCTTAACTTGAAGAGGTAGTGGCCTATGGTGTCCATTCCAGTACATTTTGGAAGGGGACCAAGACCCAGAAGCTGCATGACATCAAATGTGCTGTTAAATACATCCTTCGCCATCTGCGGGCGCAACAGTGTAAGGTCGTCCTCTACTGTGAGGGTAACCAAACTCTCCTCTAGGAAAGCGACTTTCCCAAGTAGGTACACTCTCTCTTCAGCCCAAGAAGGCAGTGGAGGTGCGGTTGGAGCCGGAGACGGAGGTGCGGCTGACCTAGGGACGGAGGCGCGGCAAGTGGAGAGCATGGTCGGGAACGCTTCGGTGGTGCCATTGAGACTAGGCTACGGTGCGGCGAGAAAGACGAAGACTAACGGGAAGAGGAAGACTGTGATGGTGGTGCAGAGAAGGGGAAGGTGCATGTTATAATGGTGCAGAGAAGGAGAGGTCGGATCGCTTTGAATTCTTTGCGCGAACGGCAACGACCGCACGATACAGGCGGACCGTGGAGTATGAGCCGCCTGCAATATTGGCCATTAATATAGGTGGCTGGAGCGATAGGGCGTGCATGCCTTTTCGGTTACCGAGGGGAACGTGCACAGTACATGCGTCCTTTTACTTGAAACCGTGGCCTCATACACGCCTCATGATCACCACCACCTCCTCCTCCTTTGCAATTAGTACAACCTTCTACTTGAAACCGTAATGTTGCACCTATCTTTTCCTCTAGTGACTTTTCTTGTTCTGAAAGTGTTGTGCTGCAATGTTGTGTTACACATTATCGCATAAATGTTGATATCATAAAGTGGCATAAGTTTTCATAGGTGGTCCTTAACCAATAGACACCTGCGAAAATTTATTTACCAATTATTCAAAATGTTTTCACAAGCGGTCTTTACTTGAAGGAAAAACAGAGGAAAATTATACACACACGAACAGAGGAAAAACAGAGCTCACATGTACACATAGATGATGAAGCAGCACTCAGCCGACCATGGCTTCAAGCGCAATGTATTTCACTGTTGAAGTCTATGGCCAACTCAAAGCCAATATCTCACTGTATGATTTTTGTTAATTTTTTTAAACATTCCAACATGTCAAAATTCAAATATTAAAAGATAAAAATTGTCAAACTAAAATTTTAAAGCTTCATTACAATACTACAAATATATAAAATATATGGCATACATTCTTTCCAGCATTGACATCTTCTCGCATATAGGGTTTCAAATCCTTTTTAATACTACTTTCTACGCACTTGATGTTTTTTGGATCAGTGAAAAGGTATATATCTTCATATTGATTATATTCCTCTTCATTATCTCCCACATTCTCAACCCCAACAATATTCTGCTTTTTAGAAACAACTACGTGCATCTTCTTAGTTTTTGGATCCTGTACATAAAAAACTTGTGCAACACGATCGGCGAGAACCCACGGGTCATCTTTATAACCCACTTTGTTCAAGTCTACCAGTATCAGCCTGTAGTTGTCCACTTTTACACCATCAGGATGTTTGACCCATTGGCACTTAAACACGGGCATTTGCATTTTTTCGCCATGATCGAGTTCACATATTTCCTCTATGAACCCAAAATATGTGGTCTTCTGCCCTTGTGGATCACAAGCGTCTATATGAACACTACTATTTTGTGCAACACTCCTACCGTCTTTTTTCCTTAGTGTAAAATGTGTAACCATTGATGTCATATTCTTGCCATGATATCACCAAAGCAGATGGGCCAGAAGATACCTTCTTCATTGTTGCCACTTCTATAGAGTCTCTGTGTGGTATTATTTTTGTCCATTAAACAATCAGTGAAACATTTTCTGTGCTCTTTCATGATCCAGTCCTCTGTGCGGCCTTGGTTTTTTCCGCGAAGCTCAATTTCATGTTCCTCGATGTATGACTCAGCTATTGTGAGCTGTTGTAGTACACCAAATTATGCACAGTGTACTAATTTGTAATCCTGAATGATAAAAGTTTTCTTACCCACTTTGCCTCTCCCACATAGTTTACCCTCATGTTTTAGTATAGGAACACTTATCGGCTTTTCATCTTTGATGTAATCAGCACAACCCTCAATCACTTCTTTAGTAGTGTATCCTTCCATAATTGAACTCTCTGGGTGAACACGGTTCCGCACATAACCCTTTAATACTACTAAATATCTCTCCAAAGGAAATATATGATGTAAATATAGTGGCCCCAATGGTTTTATCAGATCAACAAAATGTATGAATAGGTGTACTTGCATATCGAAAAAGGATGGTGGGAAACACATTTCAAGCTTGCACATAGTCTCGACGATGTACTTTTTCAAATAGTCTAAGTCTCCACAGGCTATCACCTTTTGCAATACTGCATTGAAGAAGTAACACAAACGTGTGATGACAACTTTTACATGTTCAGGTTTGATGACCCTTATTGCAATGGAAAGGAACAATGTCATCATCATGTGACAGTCGTGAGAATTATAGCCGAATAAAGACAAGTCTTTCATGGAGACTAGTTTGCGGATGTTGGATGAGAAACTCGTGGGCATTCTGATCCCACGCAAGCATTCGCAAATTGCCTTTTTCTCCTGTAGTGTCAAGTTGTAGCTAGCTGGGGGAAGGTAATATGTCTCGTTGGCCTTTTCTACCGAGTGAAACTCTGGTCTCATATCAAGATTTACTAGGTCCATACGTGATTTTAATCCATACTTTGTTTTCCTCGGCATGTCCAGAAAGGTTCCAATGATGGTGTCAAATACATTCTTTATAACGTGCATCAAATCAATACTATGGAAAATTTCCAGATTCTTCTAGTATGGAAGATACTTGAAAAAAATCAATTGTTTCTTTAAAGTCGTGTCAGTTGTATCACCCAAAAGATGTAGTTTTCTTTCTCTTTGTTACTTTAAATTTTTCTGCCCCTACCAAAAGGAACCTGAATGTTCTTGACCATTTCAAATATGAGTTTTCCACTGTAAGGTTTTGGTGCAATATCTTTTTTGATTTTGTTATCAAATTGTTCTTTCATCTTCCTGTACTTGTGTGTATTTGTCAAGAACCACCGGTGTCTCATGTACACCGTATTTCTGGATGAAGTGGGGTACAAAAATCCAGTTCCATCCACGCACCTTACACATCCTTTCTTTTCTTTCATTTGTCCCGATAATGTAAACAGTTCGGGATAATCATACACGGTAACGAATATCATTGCTCTTAGCGTGAAATACTCCTGCTTGTACTCATCCCATGTATGTACCCCTTCATTCCACAGTTTCACCATATCTGTAAAAGCCCCAAAAACGTGAATGCAAAGAAACAGGTGATTGAACGTCATGGTGTTTCTGGTTCATGAAAAATGGGACTTACAAAAACTTTCTCACATGTGATGGTATACATGAGGTGCAACCACAAGGGTTCAAGCATGCCTTTGAATGTGTTGGACCAAGGTGGAGTTAAACTCATGAGTAGTCCTACATGTGTATGACAAAGAACAAAAATAAGACCTTTTAGACTCCAAATGCTCACCTCAAAATGCTGCCAAAGTTTTGAACACACATGGAACCTCACACCGTTGAAGGAGAGGAGAATTATGGTGGCAACTTTCTGATTTGAGGGTAAGCTAGAAATGAATGGATTATGCTCATGTTGAGTTCATGCTGAATTCAAAACATGTTAAGGCAAGGGAAATGACTTGAGTTATGTCACATGAAATGATAAACTCAAACATGGACATGTGGGGAGAGCTAAAATGTTCTTTAGCTCATACTGAACACATGTTAACCTAGGGAAGAATTTCACTCCCAAAAAGCTAACTCATATGCACATTCTCTATGAGTAGAGGGGAGGGAAGTTTAAACCCCATTGTTGAACCCTTGCAAAGCATTCATGTTCAGATGGTCCAAAAGCATATATATGAGATGACCATTGCAGTCCTCAGGTATTGAAGAGCTTAAGTTCCAAAATGGGAGGGATTTTAAGCTCATATACCATTTGTTCAAAGCATTGTTTGAGATCACCTTCAAAATCCAAATTTGAGGGGCATGGTCAAACTGAACTTGTGCGGTTCAGCTTGGGACCAAGATTGATCAAGCATGGGCTAGGAGCAAACCAAAGTGTTTCACCGAAATTTAGATGGGTCATCACCAAAGAGGACTTAAATTTCAGTTTGAATTAAATGGTCTACTTCAAGGCAAAGAAGGCCCTTTCCAAAAAGGAGATTCAAACTGTTGTTTGAAAATTTGTATTTGCAATGGCCAACTTAAGGATCAGATGACATATTTGAATTCCTCAGGTCCAAATTATGAGGGAGACAAATTTTGAGAAAATTTGGAGGTGCTTTGATATGTATATCAAGGGGACTTGTAAATTTCCTCTAAATTTGAATTCAAATTTGAAACTGTGGCTCAACTTGTCAAATGGCAAAATGGCCTTTGAATTTGGATCCCTAATAGCTGAAGTTTACAATGTGCCAAAAGTTGGATATTTAGAAAAGGATATGAGTGGGACCCAATTGTCATTGAGGAGAGGGGAAGACTTAGCACTTAAGCAATACTTTCCTCTGTTCAGACTCAAACCGGTTCCCTTTTTCGCTCGAAGGCGCCGGACAGCCAAAGCCAGCGCGAGGCGCCACCGAGGGGAGGTTTGCCGCCAGCTCCCAGCTGCTTGAGCAGCGCTGGAGAGCTACTCGTGGCCCTGCCGCCCCTCTGCGTGATCATTCCCCTCGTGAAACCGAGCTACTCCGGTGTCCTTACCTCCTCGCGAGCAACCGACCGGAAAATTGCCGCCTCTAATTGGTCGATCCACGGGAACCAACCGAACCCCACACAACCACTCCACCGAGCCGCAAAATGGTCCTGAGGGAGCTCCTCTCATGTCCTCAGCGAGAAAACAGCCGGGTTCCGGCCTCCCTTCCCTAGCAAAGCTCGTTCCCGCGGCAACCGAACTGCACAGCAGATCGTCACTCCCGTGGACAGCGGAGTCTAGCGCCTTTCACGGCCAAGCAAGGACATCCCCGGACGCGCCAGCGAGCCCTGCTGCTTCCACCCAAACCACAAGGCAAGCCGTGAACCACCGAGCAAGAATTCGGAAAAACTTCGCCGGCGGCCACCGGGCGACGTTCTGGTACGAATTCTCCAAATTCTCACTCCTTTCTCGTCTTTAGGTCACTAAACTGTGCTCAAAGGACCTAGACTCGAGGACAACCCGATCCCCTCCCCAATCCTGGCTTGAAACCCCATATTAGCAGATCATTTTGAAGTTTCCGGGCAGCGATCATGGCGGGGAACCTCGGGTGCACGGTGAACCCCCACGTGCCGCCATTTCCGAGCCACGTTGATGCCATGCCGAGCTAGCCCACCCTCTGCTGGTACTTTTAGGCGGTTCATTTGAGCTGTTAGCGGGCTACAGGGGTCGGGCAACGGTGCCGATCATCACCGAAGGCCGTGGCTCGTCGCCGGCCTACTTCCGGCCACCGGCAGCCCGAGCCAACCCCGTAGACATGTTCCCCGACCCTGAAAACCCCTAGGCGGCGAGTACTGAGCCGGGAGACGGCCGGGAAGCCGACTCCAGCGAGCCCCGATAAGTTGCCGGCGAGGGGGCGGCGCGGGAAAAGGGGACGGGCCGAGGTTGAAGACGATCGGCTGGTCCCACCTGTCAGCGGCGATATTTTAAATCTTCGATCCGCTGTGGCCCCGGATCCGGTGTGGTGGCGTGGGAAAAGGTCTGTGGACCCGTGTGGCTTGAGTTCGGCAGCTGACACGTGGGGATGGGGCCACTGTCAGAGTTTAAACATTTTCCGAATTTAGTTTGAATTCCAGATTTAGTTCAAACTTTAGAACCTCATAACTTTTGCTAGGGAGCTCCAAAATTAGTGATTCAAATTGGGTTTGATTCAGGATGAGGAGATCTATTCAAATGTACAACCCAATTTGCATGAAAACCAATAGAAATTTCTGGAAAATTCTTTAAAGCTTTTCAGCAAAAGAATTTTAGAGGGAGTTTGGTTCATCCAAAATTCCCCAAATTTTGCCAGGATATTCTTTCGGATATTAGGAAACTCCTGTTAAAGTTTCAGCTCATTTGGAACTGATTTAGTTGGGATAATTCCAATTTCAAGTTTCTGTATTCAAATAAATACAGAAACATTTTAAGAGAATTTCCAAAACTTGGAAATTCAGTTCTAGCCATTCCTTAGCTCCAAAAATCCTAGGAAAATTTAGACATACTCTCTGAGCTATATAGGAAATTATGGTTCACTTAGATTTGCATCAAAGGGCAAGTTTAATCAGAATTAATTCCTTTATGCTTAAATGCTTAGGGAATTGTTCTGGGTGATCCACTTAGTGAAATGTTCTGAATTTTGGTCCAGAGGACGTTCTTGTGACAAGGGACTCCCAAGAAAATTCCCAGATCCATTGGAGCCCTGGATCATTAGTGTTCTGTTCAATCATTAGTTAATCCCCACCCAAGTGATGAACCCCACTTCTCACTTGAGGATAGTGCTTAAACACAAACCCAAACCACTAGCACCAGTTTCATTTTAAATTCTTAAACAAAATTCCAGTTTCAAACTTGTCTTTAGAACTTGTTAGCAAAAAGTTTTATAATTGAACATGTATGCATATTCATAACGTGTAGTGAGTAAACGTGGAGAAGTAAAGAAGAAGTGGAGCTTGGATCAAGGAGCAAGAAGGCAGGGATTAAGCTTCAAGTCAGCATCAGCAACTAACTTCAAACTTATCTGACTTTAGTCACCTGCAAAACCAAGGCAAGCCCCGGTTTGCACTTAAGTTGTTTTTAAAGTTTTCCCTTTGTTCACTACTATTGGTCGAGGTTTGTATGTGCATTAGGTCCAGGATGTTTGATACTCCACTTGCATAACCAAACATGAACCCTGAGGTCAAGGGTAGAAGTGTGTCATCGCTGTAGAATAAGGACGTGCTAAATAGGCTAGGACAGCCGGTAGAAGACGAGTAGTTGGAATCTACTCGCGAGCTTTGTTCCAGGACCACATAAGTGGGGTTGGAAAAGGTAGCAAACTAAAGTTTACGTTTCTAAAGATGAGACCGGGCAGAGGGGTTAGACAGCGACAAGACGAGGTCTTGGTCGAGTAGCTCTGCCCGTGTCGGTCAAGGACCGAAGCGTATGCGGCCCTGGGAGCAAGTATTGAGTTGTGTACCGGATGCTTACTGATATATGGGAACCAGGAAACCGATGTACCGGGTACACTGGATTGTAGAGGCATACCACATCGTCTCGTTAGACCTATGAGCCCGAGACGGCGCGACCGGTTCTACAGTTTAGTGGCCTGAGAAAGGTTGCCACATACGACGTAATGAAGGACGCCAGAGTTGGGTCTTCAGAGGCGGGCGTATGTGTCGAGTTATCCGGGTAGTGTTTGATTCGAATCACCGTCCCTCGCGGTTATGAGTACCGCTTGCTCACTGCGCTGTGACGTAGTAATCAAGTTGTGTGGGAATAGTTTGCCAAAGTTTTAAATGCTGTTATGCTAATTATAAATTGCATGAAAACCATGGTTGAAGTAGGGATAGAGCAAACTAAAGTTATTTTTCACCTTGGGACAAGTAACATTGGAATGAAGCGTTTCTTGTTTGATTGTGGAGTTCCAATGTTGCTGGGCGCAAGGTCACTACTATTATGGCTAAAATCTGAAAGTTAAGGATGAACTCATAGGCGAGTCTTTTCGCAAAGGACAGGCTTAGGTCCTAGGTTACCTTCATGTAGAGTTCCATGCTTTAGGAGAGACGGTTAAGTCTTGCTGAGCCTTTGTGCTCACTCTTGCTATATAAGTGGTTTTGCAGGTAAACATCGACGCTATACAGAAGGTTGTCCGGTGAGACTCGGGAACTTCCGAGTCATGTCACCCTTGGAGAACCTAGCCGCTGCCATGTCTTCGTGTTGCTAGCGAGAGGAGTCCGCGGGCTGGATCTCTTCTCGAGTGCTTCTTAGATATTCATCGTGAGCTGTTTATAGACTTCCGCTGTAGCTATTTTATGTAAATTATTTACAAAGAACAGTTGTAAGCTTTCGCTTTGGTTTATGTAATACTGTGTTCCTTATATGTGTGCTGTTGGGTGCCACATAACACGGCACCACCCAATGCGATCCCCGGGCGAGGCGGCACGGCCCCGTGATCGGGACCGGGCCCCCTCAGCGTGGTATCAGAGCCGCATTGGTAATGGCACACGGAATAAGGATGGTATTACGACAAAAACTTAGGATACGGTGAGGAAACGATATTAGGCCCACATAAGGACTATAGTAGTGTAGTTACTTAAAGTGGCAAGACTAACATATGTGTTTTAATTCTGAATTTTCATTATGTAACGACGCACCTACGTTCTGGTAAGCATGGTAAGGAACGCCACCGAAAGCGGTTCAATTTCGGTTAGCTCCCCTGACGAGGAATGTGGTTCAGGGATAGGTCTCACAGCTTGATGTGAGACGTCAATATGAAACTCTTGGACTCTCCATGTTCCTGAGTTCATATGAAACGCTGATCCCTAGCGTGCATTAGGCAAGTAAGTGGAGACCCCATCGCGTGGTCAGTAACGCGATAGTGTGTTCGTCTGGAAATAGCCCAGGAGGACATACGCAGCGCTTGCCATCGGCGTGCCCTGCAGGGCAGTAGGTGGTATCCGTTGGGTTGATAACATTCCCAACCGTGACGATCCGTTCATGACATACTCGGGTTCCCCGTCGTGTGGTGTTGAAACACAATCACGTGCCTTGAGACGTGGCTTAACTCAAGGACGGCCGTATGACAATGATACGGGCGTTTGTATTTACTTTCAATTATGGAACTGCCTGAAATGAAACAACCTTTGAGTGCACCACTATTGAGAGTTCTTCTGCAGGTACTAACCACGTGTGTATCCCGTGTAGTACACGTGTGCGAGAGACCGTCTTAGTGCCACTGATAATACGTATATGCCGGTATGATCCGGCGTAGGATTTTCTTTGGTGAGGTAACGTAGTACCGACATGTTCTTACGGTGCATCGACACCGTGCTAAACTTAATAACCTCTTCCCTATTAAGAAATAATTCATGAGCTAACTTTCAACTAAAAATTGATGTTTGAAACAAATATTAGTTATTGAACTCTTATTTTGAGCTAAGATTCAAATGAGAGTATAACTAGGTGTCAAAGTTTTCAAAAACAGAGTGCTCTGTTTCTGGCAGGAATTCTTGCTGGGCTTTAACGGAGCATAACTCTGAGTAGCTGTCACACCCGGTTTTTCCGAAGAACAACCAAGTGAATATCACATGTATGCCAGGATCATTTTCTCATACATGTGATGACAAATAGTGAAGCATCATTTATTACAAGCCAGGTGTCGAATATAAGTAAGTCTTACATAGTAAATGTCTCGATGGACAATAATAAGTTCATCACAAGTAAATAAACTAGCAGCGGAATATTATTCTTTAGGGCTCCATCACAGGCGTTGCCCGGGGGTCTTCATGAACCTAAAAACCTTCCCCGGGTCCAAAATCTTGGTCATTATACACCACCTCATTATCTTGACCTGAGCAGCAATATAAACCAACAAATATGCAAGGTTGAGTACCAATGGTACTCAGCAAGTGTGGGAAAATTATATCATGCATGGCTAGAACAAGGAGAGGTTGAACTCATGGTTAAAGCACTACGCAATTAATACCTATCACCTTAGCTTATTAAGCACCTACCTTACTACACAGGTGAAATGGTCCCAATTTCCCATCCCATCATCATAATCCAATAACCATAACATCATTTCCAATGTTAAGCTCCCCACTTAACTTCCAAAACCATCAATCCTCTAATCATGAATCAGTCCAGGCCGCTCTTAACCGTGAGCACGGCTGTCACGACAGTTTTGACTCTGCAGAGTTTGTACCACTGTACCCACATGTACTGATTTCATCCCCCGTTGCCGGGTGGAATAAAAGAACCTCCATTATGCCAGTGGCTACGATCCACATTCACACTTCCCAGGTGTGCAGCCAGGAGATCACTACGAAGCCTTTACAAAGGGATTCCCGACGAGCGTGGGCCCACTGAGGTTTCACCCCTAACAGCATACAAGAGGCTCCAACCCCGCTGCAGTGGCCCCCTCTTGAGCCTTGCGGTTCATATGGTAGTCCAGCTGACACCTACTCCCCGCACCATCCAACACACCCATACTACGCCGGGGATACACCTAATTAATTGGCCAAGCTGCCCCATCTCAGCATGTGGTTGGCACTGTAAAGCCAGGTTACATGCTCCATGAACCGGTCCTTAGGATCCAGGCAAGTACTAAACACAAACCCAAGTCTCGTGCACCCAGCACACAACCAAAACATCCAACTTGCCTTGATCCCTACCTCTACATAACTCACAATGTCTCATTCAAGAGTATGGTAATATAAACTGATGATCTCATGTCCCAAATACCCCATTCTAAGCATGACTAAGCATATGCATGTAAATAAATGACATGACAAAATAAATCCCAACCCAAGCTACAAGGAAACAAGGTAATGCAATTCTAGGGAAACATCCTAGCATGGGTTTCATCTTTCATTTGACAATGCAAATAGTTCTATCCTAGCATAGGTTCAAAGTGGTCAAGGACACTTGCCTCCTTCTTGCTGCTCTTGAAATGGGTAGTCCTGATCTTGGAAAGGGATAACTTGCTCTTGAACAGGTTCTACTTCATACCGTCACACATAGCAAAAGAAAAACAACAATCATAAGACATAGTTCACACTTCTTACTTCATACAAACCACACATTCACATTTATAAAAGTTCTTTACCATTATATGTGTTGTGGTTACTTTATGTGTGTTGAGTTGTGGCTTGCATGCACTTTTAACCATGTGTATATGATTCCTACTTTTGTGTCCACATTTATACTTACATACTATTTATATGGGTTTCCAATAAATTTCTTATATTCAACTACTACACCTTTTCACTACCAAGTGTATATATGAAAAGTATTTTTCTTCCCCATATGTGCCTTCATAATTTCTACCAACCCTAAACTGAACTCTTTGGATTTTAAAAACTCCATTTATCATTTACTAGTTGCTATATTCTCAGATTTATATTCCTATGCATAATTGTGTATTTTATTATGAAATTAGTAATACACATCATCTAAACAGTATAGGTTCTGGTCTTAAATAATTTAATAACATATTTTGACCTTGGCCTCTGATGTAAACGATTTCATAATTATTTTCCCTATTTTTCTATAACTATTCTTTACTTAAAAATGTGTCCCTATACTAATAAATGTGAATAATAAATGAAACAGATTCATTTCAGCCCAAAAATATATTTTTATCTCACTCCAAAGTTTTCTAAGTACTGAGAAAGTTTTTAATTAATTTTGACAATTATGTTTGTCCCACTTTTTAATTTTTAAACACTAGTTACATATTCAATTTTCTAAATTAAATACTAAACAGGGCTAAAATAATGAACTCACCCCATTACAGGGTCTATAATATTATTTTCATAATTTCCAGGGGTCTAGCTACACTTATCAGAGGTGTTTTCCTAATTTTTATTAAGTCCAGGGGCTAAAACTGATTTTTAAATGAATTTACATGATTTTCTGGAGTTCCAGGTGCTAGATCAGAAGTTTCCGGGGCTAGCTCTTATTTCCCGAGAACCCCAGGGGGTAGCACGTAAGAATTCCAGTCTTTATAACGCGGGGCTGACGTGGACCGTCCGATTTTAAACCGACGGCTGAGATTATAACATCGAACCGGTACGCGGGGTTTTAAAGTCTACCGTGCGATTTAAAATAAATGGCGCACAAGCGGCCACGTCGCTCTGATCGAGCGCGGGCGGCGCTGCCGGCGGCGCACGGCGGCGGGAAGCGGCGATGTCGCCGGAAAGTTTCGGATCCTCGAGAATTCTGTCTAGAACTGTGATCTTATGGCATCGATCGGTAGAGGGGAGGTCAGGGATCTCACCTCGGGGGTTTTCTTGAGCTCGGGGGTCCTGGAAAGTGATCGGCGGCGAGGTCCGAGGCAAAACCACGGCGAAGCTCGTCGGCGCTGTGTTTACACCGTAAGTCTCCGAGTTTTCTGCACCTGCAAAGCTCCCCGGAGGCGGTGGATCAAGACCAGCGAGTTAGATCAGAGTTTCCGAGCTTAGATCGGCCAGAATTCACCGGCGAAGTCTCGGTGCTCTCCCGAGTAAAAATCGGCGATCGCGTGGGAAAAACCGATCGGGGCTGGGGTTTTTATAGCCGGGGGAGGGCGGTGGGTCAGTTGTGATCGAGTTTGAGTCTTCTGGGACCGGAATTCGGGCTGAGGGACGCGGTATTCCGATCGGTTAAGATCGCGCGCGCGCGGGAGAGAGTCCGGGGTCGGCGCGAGCGAGGTTGGGGATGACAGGTGGGTCCCACCTGTCTGTGTGAGAGAGCGCGGGCGCGCGCGGCTGCGGGCTGGCGCGGGGGAAACTGGGCCGGCTGGCGGGTTTCGGCCCACTGGCCGGTTTTTTCCCGTTTTCTCTTTTTCTTTTTCCATTTCTTTTCTGATTTGAGTTTAATTTGAATTCCAGTTTGAATTTGAATTTTTGCAAAACATGCAACACGTCCAAAAATTTTTAAATTCCCCTCTGAATATGGTTTAGTGTTTTGAATCAAAATTTTGGGGTGTTACAGCTCTACCCCCCTTAAAAGAAATCTCGTCCTCGAGATTGGTGTTTCTAAGAAAACAATTCCGGAAATTGTGCCTTGAGCTCATCTTCCCGTTCCCAGGTGGCTTCCTCTTCTGAGTGATGCTTCCACTGCACCTTGCACATCCGGATTCTTTTATTTCTGGTGAGGCGTTCCATTGTCTCCAAAATCTTGTATGGTTGCTCGGCATAAGACAAATCTTCAGCTACATCCACTTCATTCATGGGTAACACCTCTTCAGGCGTCCTCAGGCATTTCTTGAGTTGTGACACATGGAATACATCGTGCACGTCCGATAGATGAACCGGTAACTCTAGTTGGTACGCCACTTCGCCTTTTCTTTCCAAAACTTGAAAGGGTCCGATGTATCGAGGTGACAACTTCCCTTTCACCTTGAACCGACGAAGTCCTCTGAAGGGGACACCTTGAGATAAACATAGTCTCCCACGTTGAAAACGAGCTCTCTTCTTCGTACATCAGCATAACTCTTCTGGCGTGTTTGTGCTATCCTCAAGTTGTTGCGAATCTCCCTCACCTTCGCCTCGGCTTCTTGTAGCACTTCTGGACCAAACACTTTACTTTCTCCTATTTGGTTCCAAAATAGGGGAGTTCTGCACTTCCTTCCATACAAGGCTTCAAACGGTGACATCTTCATACTAGCTTGATAACTGTTGTTATAGGAAAACTCCGCATACGGTAAGTTCTTGTCCCAACTCCTATTGTTTTTGAGTGCACATGCCCTTAACATATCTTCAAGGATCTGATTGGTTCTCTCCGTCTGCCCGTCAGTTTGGGGATGATAGGCAGAGCTGAAGTTCAGATGGGTTCCCATGGTTTCATGCAACTTCTGCCAGAACCTCGAGGTGAACTGTGTCCCTCGGTCCGACACTATCTTCTTTGGCACTCCATGGTAACACACAATCCTTGACATGTACAATTCTGCCAATTTGGATCCGCTGTAGCTTTCTTTCACAGGGATGAAATGAGCTACCTTGGTTAGCCTATCAATAATGACCCATATTGAATCATACCCGGATTGGGTCCTAGGCAATCCCACGACAAAATCCATGCTGATTTCTTCCCACTTCCATTCAGGCACTTTGAGTGGTTGCAACAATCCCGCGGGTCGTTGATGTTCTGCTTTCTCCAACTGACATGTGTCATATAGGGCAACATGTTCCGCGACATCTCGCTTCATGTCATACCACCAATACCTGCTCTTGAGGTCCTGGTACATTTTCGTACTCCCAGGATGAATGGAATAGTCGGAATCGTGAGCCTCCTTCAAAATTAATTCACGGATCTCCTTTACTTCTGGCACACAGATCCTTTTCCCGTGCCACACTGTACCTTGTTCATCCTCTCTGAAACCTTGAGCTTTATTTTCCTTGATGAGTTGCCTGATTTCCTGTATCTTCTCATCATTCTTTTGGCCCTCGCGTATGTCTCGCTCGAGTGTGGAGTCCACTTCCATGGCGATGGCTTCACTACTATTTACTAGACATAGATTGAGCCTTATAACCTCGTCCTTCAATTCTGCAGGCATGTCCTTCAAGCTCAACTTATTGACCTGCACTTTCCGACTCAAAGCATCGGCCACGACGTTTGCTTTCCCGGGATGATAGTTGATGCCCACATCAAAGTCATTGATTAGCTCTAACCATCTCCTTTGTCTGAGGTTGAGATCTGGCTGTGTGAATATGTACTTCAAACTCTTATGATCCGTATATATCTCTGTCCTCTTCCCCATCAAATAGTGCCGCCAAATTTTCAACCCGTGTACCACTGCAGCTAGTTCTAGGTCATGTGTAGGATAGTTCTTCTCGTGCTTCCGCAGCTGCCGGGATGCATATGCCACGACATGTCCTTCTTGCATGAGAACACATCCCAACCCATTTCCAGAGGCATCGCAGTACACTGTGAAATTCTTCTGCATATCTGGCATAACCAACACTGGGGCTGTTGTCAATCTCTTCTTTAGCTCCTGAAAGCTCGTATCGCACTGTGGCGTCCAGGTGAATGTGATTCCCTTTTCCAACAGTTTGGTGAGAGGTCTCGAGATCTTGGAGAATCCCTCAATAAACCGTCGATAGTATCCAGCCAATCCCAAAAAGCTTCGAACTTCCCCGACATTTTCAGGGGTCTTCCACTTCTGGATATCCTCGATTTTGGCGGGATCTACGGAGATTCCTCCCTCCGAGATTATATGTCCTAAAAAGGGAACTCTCTTCAGCCAAAACTCACACTTGCTCAACTTGGCATATAGTTGGTGTTCTCTCAGCCTCTGTAACACCAACCTTAGATGTTTCTCATGTTCTTCTTCATCTTTGGAGAAGACGAGAATATCATCTATGAAAACCACCACAAATTTGTCCAGATATTCCATGAATACCTTGTTCATGAGGTACATGAAATATGATGGGGCATTGGTTAGCCCGAAAGGCATGACAGTGTATTCATACAGTCCGTACCGAGATACGAACGCTGTCTTGGGAATATCAGATTGCCTTATCTTGAGTTGGTGGTATCCCGACCTGAGATCAATTTTCGAGAACACACAAGCTCCCATCAACTGATCAAACAAGTCTTCAATGCGGGGTAATGGGTACTTGTTCTTGATGGTTACCTCATTCAAGGCACGGTAATCCACGCATAACCTTTGGGTTCCGTCTTTCTTGGGCACAAATATCACCGGAGCTCCCCATGGTGAGGAACTAGGGCGAATATACCCCTTCTCCGTCAATTCTCTCAAATGATCCTTGAGCTCTTCTAGCTGCTTGGAGTCCATTCGATAAGGTCTCTTGTATATCGGGGCTGTTCCCGGTACTAGCTCAATTGCGAATTCCACGTCACGGTCGGGAGGCATACCTGGCAACTCCTCCGGAAAAATATCTGGATATTCCCTGATAGTCCTGATTTCCTCAACTTTCACCTCCACTTGATTTAATTTAATGTCCCTCCTAGGCTCGTGTATTGTTATGAACTTTACTCTGGTGCCACTGGGGTGAGTTAGTTCCACCGTTCTGGTCGAACAATGGATGATTCCTTTATGTTTGGTCAACCAATCCATACCCAAAATAATATCTATCCCTTGCGAATCTATCACTATGAGGTTAGCCGTAAATACTACCCCATTAATGTCTAGGTTCACTTTGGGACACACTTGTCTTGTCCTTATTTCTCCACCTGGAGAGTTTACCGCTAGCATATGGTTCATTTGTGTGGTTGCTAGGTCATGCTTCTTAACAAACCCTTGAGCAATGAACGAGTGGGTAGCACCAGAATCAAACAGCAGAGTTGCAAGGTGTAAATTGGCAGGAAACTTACCAACTACCACGTCGGGTGCCTCTTGTGCTTCCTCCATAGTGACATGGTTCACCCGTCCTCTTATTACATTCTGCTGTTGTGGCGGCGCAGGCTTCTTCTTTGGGCATTTATGGGCGTAGTGCCCCACTTCACCACAGCTGAAACATTGCACCCCAATCTTAGATGCCTGGCCCTTGTTGTCTTGGGGTTGGTTTGGGGGTCCTTGCACTGCTGGTCGAGGTGGATATGCGGGGCGAGGCTGCTGCACAAACTGACGTTGCGGCTGTGCTGGTGCTGCGGGAGGCCTGTAGTTTGGGTTGTACCCTCTTGGTGCTGAATAGGGTACCGCAGCACGGCTCGTCTGCCCTGTAGGTTGCTGCATCATACGTGGGCGGGTGTTGCTCTACTAGCTGGAGAATGGTGGATCTTCAGCAGCTGATTCTCGTGTATAATCCTCATCTCCGAACTCCATTCTTCCCTCTTCTCACGGATGGTCCTGGTGGAGTTATAGTGGATGATGAGCTTGCCCGTATTGCCGGCGGCTTCGAGCATACGCCGAAGACGGCGCAATAAGCCTCCTACTGCCAATCCGTAGGATAGGTACGTCACTGGACGACTCTCCTCTCTTTCGGCATGGGCAACCACGGGAACTCTCCCTCCTGTGGACTTGCGAGCGGTGCGAATCATGCGAACCATCTGAAACAAAAAGAATTTAAAATTAGGTTAGATAAAATCTCAAACAAAAATCCTATTTTGAATGAAAGTTGGGGTAAGATGAAGAAAATAACTCTTTAAATAACGCTTTTCAACCCACACCTTGGAAAATAGTTTTTAAGAAAATAGGGCCCTTAAATACGTCCATTTCTACCTAGGTCCACGTTCCTACGAGCAACCTTGGCTCTGATACCACCTCTGTCACACCCGGTTTTTCCGAAGAACAACCAAGTGAATATCACATGTATGCCAGGATCATTTTCTCATACATGTGATGACAAATAGTGAAGCATCATTTATTACAAGCCAGGTGTCGAATATAAGTAAGTCTTACATAGTAAATGTCTCGATGAACAATAATAAGTTCATCACAAGTAAATAAACTAGCAGCGGAATATTATTCTTTAGGGCTCCATCACAGGCGTTGCCCGGGGTCTTCATGAACCTAAAAACCTTCCCCGGGTCCAAAATCTTGGTCATTATACACCACCTCATTATCTTGACCTGAGCAGCAATATAAACCAACAAATATGCAAGGTTGAGTACCAATGGTACTCAGCAAGTGTGGGAAAATTATATCATGCATGGCTAGAACAAGGAGAGGTTGAACTCATGGTTAAAGCACTACGCAATTAATACCTATCACCTTAGCTTATTAAGCACCTACCTTACTACACAGGTGAAATGGTCCCAATTTCCCATCCCATCATCATAATCCAATAACCATAACATCATTTCCAATGTTAAGCTCCCCGCTTAACTTCCAAAACCATCAATCCTCTAATCATGAATCAGTCCAGGCCGCTCTTAACCGTGAGCACGGCTGTCACGACAGTTTTGACTCTGCAGAGTTTGTACCACTGTACCCACATGTAGTGATTTCATCCCCCGTTGCCGGGTGGACTAAAAGAACCTCCATTATGCCAGTGGCTACGATCCACATTCACACTTCCCAGGTGTGCAGCCAGGAGATCACTACGAAGCCTTTACAAAGGGATTCCCGACGAGCGTGGGCCCACTGAGGTTACACCCCTAACAGCATACAAGAGGCTCCAACCCCGCTGCAGTGGCCCCCTCTTGAGCCTTGCGGTTCATATGGTAGTCCAGCTGACACCTACTCCCCGCACCATCCAACACACCCATACTACGCCGGGGATACACCTAATTAATTGGCCAAGCTGCCCCATCTCAGCATGTGGTTGGCACTGTAAAGCCGGGTTACATGCTCCATGAACCGGTCCTTAGGATCCAGGCAAGTACTAAACACAAACCCAAGTCTCGTGCACCCAGCACACAACCAAAACATCCAACTTGCCTTGATCCCTACCTCTACATAACTCACAATGTCTCATTCAAGAGTATGGTAATATAAACTGATGATCTCATGTCCCAAATACCCCATTCTAAGCATGACTAAGCATATGCATGTAAATAAATGACATGACAAAATAAATCCCAACCCAAGCTACAAGGAAACAAGGTAATGCAATTCTAGGGAAACATCCTAGCATGGGTTTCATCTTTCATTTGACAATGCAAATAGTTCTATCCTAGCATAGGTTCAAAGTGGTCAAGGACACTTGCCTCCTTCTTGCTGCTCTTGAAATGGGTAGTCCTGATCTTGGAAAGGGATAACTTGCTCTTGAACAGGTTCTACTTCATACCATCACACATAGCAAAAGAAAAACAACAATCATAAGACATAGTTCACACTTCTTACTTCATACAAACCACACATTCACATTTATAAAAGTTCTTTACCATTATATATGTTGTGGTTACTTTATGTGTGTTGAGTTGTGGCTTGCATGCACTTTTAACCATGTGTATATGATTCCTACTTTTGTGTCCACATTTATACTTACATACTATTTATATGGGTTTCCAATAAATTTCTTATATTCAACTACTACACCTTTTCACTACCAAGTGTATATATGAAAAGTATTTTTCTTCCCCATATGTGCCTTCATAATTTCTACCAACCCTAAACTGAACTCTTTGGATTTTAAAAACTCCATTTATCATTTACTAGTTGCTATATTCTCAGATTTATATTCCTATGCATAATTGTGTATTTTATTATGAAATTAGTAATACACATCATCTAAACAGTATAGGTTCTGGTCCTAAATAATTTAATAACATATTTTGACCTTGGCCTCTGATGTAAACGATTTCATAATTATTTTCCCTATTTTTCTATAACTATTCTTTACTTAAAAATGTGTCCCTATACTAATAAATGTGAATAATAAATGAAGCAGATTCATTTCAGCCCAAAAATATATTTTTATCTCACTCCAAAGTTTTCTAAGTACTGAGAAAGTTTTTAATAAATTTTGACAATTATGTTTGTCCCACTTTTTAATTTTTAAACACTAGTTACATATTCAATTTTCTAAATTAAATACTAAACAGGGCTAAAATAATGAACTCACCCCATTACAGGGTCTATAATATTATTTTCATAATTTCCAGGGGTCTAGCTACACTTATCAGAGGTGTTTTTCCTAATTTTTATTAAGTCCAGGGGCTAAAACTGATTTTTAAATGAATTTACATGATTTTCTGGAGTTCCAGGAGCTAGATCAGAAGTTTCCGGGGCTAGCTCTTATTTCCCGAGAACCCAGGGGGTAGCACGTAAGAATTCCAGTCTTTATAACGCGGGGCTGACGTGGACCGTCCGATTTTAAACCGACGGCTGAGATTATAACATCGAACTGGTACGCGGGGTTTTAAAGTCTACCGTGCGATTTAAAATAAAGGCGCACAAGCGGCCACGTCGCTCTGATCGAGCGCGGGCGGCGCTGCCGGCGGCGCATGGCGGCGGGAAGCGGCGATCTCGCCGGAAAGTTTCGGATCGTCGAGAATTCTGCCTAGAACTGTGATCTTATGGCATCGATCGGTAGAGGGGAGGTCAGGGATCTCACCTCGGGGGTTTTCTTGAGCTCGGGGGTCCTGGAAAGTGATCGGCGGCGAGGTCCGAGGCAAAACCACGGCGAAGCTCGTCGGCGCTGTGTTTACACCGTAAGTCTCCGAGTTTTCTGCACCTGCAAAGCTCCCCGGAGGCGGTGGATCAAGACCAGCGAGTTAGATCAGAGTTTCCGAGCTTAGATCGGCCAGAATTCACCGGCGAAGTCTCGGTGCTCACCGGAGTAAAAATCGGCGATCGCGTGGGAAAAACCGATCGGGGCTAGGGTTTTTATAGCCGGGGGAGGGCGGTGGGTCAGTTGTGATCGAGTTTGAGTCTTCTGGGACTGGAATTCGGGCTGAGGGACGCGGTATTCCGATCGGTTAAGATCGCGCGCGCGCGGGAGAGAGTCCGGGGTCGGCGCGAGCGAGGTTGGGGATGACAGGTGGGTCCCACCTGTCTGTGTGAGAGAGCGCGGGCGCGCGCGGCTGCGGGCTGGCGCGGGGGAAACTGGGCCGGCTGGCGGGTTTCGGCCCACTGGCCGGTTTTTTCCCGTTTTCTCTTTTTTCTTTTTCCATTTCTTTTCTGATTTGAGTTTAATTTGAATTCCAGTTTGAATTTGAATTTTTGCAAAACATGCAACACGTCCAAAAATTTTTAAATTCCCCTCTGAATATGGTTTAGTGTTTTGAATCAAAATTTTGGGGTGTTACAGTAGCTTTAACCAATTAAGGTGTATGATACAGTTCTGGAAAGATTTTCAAGTACTCTACAATTTCTTTGTAGACCTCCAGAGCAAAATCAAATTTTAAGTTGGTGAAAAGTCCAGTTGAAGGCAAACTGTTCAGAACCAGTACAGTAGCAAAAACCTCTCTGGACCTTTCTGTTTTTAAGCCACAACTTCCTGTAGAAAAATCCTTAAGAAGCCTATAATACACCGTTGGAAAGGTTATGAAATTTGCAACATTGTTGTAGTTCAAAGTTTGCGCAGATTCTTATGTATTTTCATATACAACTGTGATAAAAGTAGCCACATACAAGGAGATGCTGTCAAATTTTATCCAGGAATTCTGTCAACTTTGAGAAATCATAACTTTTGATACAGAGATGATCTGGAAGCGTTTGAATACTCGTTGGAAAGCTGAAGTTAACTTTAACTTTGGTATTCAACGTGAGTTATGAAAATGCTGTTAAACGGATCCACATATGGGTTAAGTGCAGAAAAGTCTGTTCTGTGCAGAAAAGAGGACTGGCTAGGCCTATCCCACGGAAGTGATTAAACTCGAGGAGTTTTCGGTGGGACGTGAAGAACCGATGTGTTTCTAATGAGTTACCGGGCATGCCGGCTAACGGGACGTCAAGTTCAAGATTGAACTGACGCCGGAAACAACACCGATTTCACGAAGGCTGTATAAGATGGCACCCAATGAACTAGCAGAGTGAAGGAGCAACTAAGTGAACTGATGAGCAAAGGTTTTATATGATCGAGCTCATCACCTTGGAGTTGCTCTGCGCTGTTCGTTAAGAAGAACGATGAGACACTAAGATTAAGTGTTGATTTTTGTTCACTCAATGCCGTCACTATAAAGGACAATGAGGGTACTCTATGGTTTAAAGACCATATAGTGATACCTCGTAATATGAAGCTCTAGACTGCCGGAAATGTCGCGCACCACTAAAGTGGTGTGAGTACGGCAGAAGGATACTGATCGGGGTTGGTTAGTCAACAAAGCGGATGACCGAGTTCGAACGATAGAAGCGAACTTGGAGGCTGTTCAATCCCGAAAGAAAAGTCACGATGGTCAAAGACATAGACCGTTGCATGTCGACGGTGGAGAACACGTTGTCTTTGCGTGTCTCCGCTGAATGGAATTCACCGGTCTGATGTAAAGGGGGGATTTTGCTCCCCGAACCTTAGACCCACTTGCTAATCACGGAGATGTGTGGAACCATAGCTTACCGGCTGGAACTACCGGCAAATCTTGCTGGTGTTCACGACACATTTCATGTGTCACAGCTGCGGAAGTGCTTTGAAGCTACTATCGCTGTCCGCCCCAAAGAAATCGACTGGTTGCAGCCGGATCGTACCTACACCGAGCGACCGGTTCAGACTATCGATGAGAAGAATCCGGAACACCTGGAATCGGATTTTAAGATTTTACCAGGTGCTGTGGGGTAATCATACCATGGAAGGAACAACGTGGGGAGCAAAGATTACCTCCGCATGAACTATCCGGAGTTTTTGTCATACCACTCGGCATTACCTCTCCCGTCTCGTTCTCCTATTGGAATCTCGGGACGAGATTCTTTTTAAGGGGGGAGGAATGTAAAAGCCCCAAAAACGTGAATGCAAAGAAACAGGTGATTGAACGTCATGGTGTTTCTGGTTCATGAAAAATGGGACTTACAAAAACTTTCTCACATGTGATGGTATACATGAGGTGCAACCACAAGGGTTCAAGCATGCCTTTGAATGTGTTGGACCAAGGTGGAGTTAAACTCATGAGTAGTCCTACATGTGTATGACAAAGAACAAAAATAAGACCTTTTAGACTCCAAATGCTCACCTCAAAATGCTGCCAAAGTTTTGAACACACATGGAACCTCACACCGTTGAAGGATAGGAGTATTATGGTGGCAACTTTCTGATTTGAGGGTAAGCTAGAAATGAATGGATTATGCTCATGTTGAGTTCATGCTGAATTCAAAACATGTTAAGGCAAGGGAAATGACTTGAGTTATGTCACATGAAATGATAAACTCAAACATGGACATGTGGGGAGAGCTAAAATGTTCTTTAGCTCATACTGAACACATGTTAACCTAGGGAAGAATTTCACTCCCAAAAAGCTAACTCATATGCACATTCTCTATGAGTAGAGGGGAGGGAAGTTTAAACCCCATTGTTGAACCCTTGCAAAGCATTCATGTTCAGATGGTCCAAAAGCATATATATGAGATGACCATTGCAGTCCTCAGGTATTGAAGAGCTTAAGTTCCAAAATGGAAGGGATTTTAAGCTCATATACCATTTGTTCAAAGCATTGTTTGAGATCACCTTCAAAATTCAAATTTGAGGGGCATGGTCAAACTGAACTTGTGCGGTTCAGCTTGGGACCAAGATTGATCAAGCATGGGCTAGGAGCAAACCAAAGTGTTTCACCCAAATTTAGATGGGTCATCACCAAAGAGGACTTAAATTTCAGTTTGAATTAAATGGTCTACTTCAAGGCAAAGAAGGCCCTTTCCAAAAAGGAGATTCAAACTGTTGTTTGAAAATTTGTATTTGCAATGGCCAACTTAAGGATCAGATGGCATATTTGAATTCCTCAGGTCCAAATTATGAGGGAGACAAATTTTGAGAAAATTTGGAGGTGCTTTGATATGTATATCAAGGGGACTTGTAAATTTCCTCTAAATTTGAATTCAAATTTGAAACTGTGGCTCAACTTGTCAAATGGCAAAATGGCCTTTGAATTTGGATCCCTAATAGCTGAAGTTTATAATGTGCCAAAAGTTGGATATTTAGAAAAGGATATGAGTGGGACCCAATTGTCATTGAGGAGAGGGGAAGACTTAGCACTTAAGCAATATTTTCCTCTGTTCAGACTCAAACCGGTTCCCTGTTTCACTCGAAAGCGCCGGACAGCCGAAGCCAGCGCGAGGCGCCACCGAGGGGAGGTTTGCCGCCAGCTCCCATCTGCTTGAGCAGCGCTGGAGAGCTACTCGTGGCCCTGCCGCCCCTCTGCGTGATCATTCCCCTCGTGACACCGAGCTACTCCGGTGTCCTTACCTCCTCGCGAGCAACCGACCGGAAAATTGCCGCCTCTAATCGGTCGATCCACGGGAACCAACCGAACCCCACACAACCACTCCACCGAGCCGCAAAATGGTCCTTAGGGAGCTCCTCTCATGTCCTCGGCGAGAAAACAGCCGGGTTCCGGCCTCCCTTCCCTAGCAAAGCTCGTTCCCGCGGCAACCGAACTGCACAGCAGATCGTCGCTCCCGTGGACAGCGGATTCTAGCGCCTTTCACGGCCAATCAAGGACATCCCCGGACGCGCCAGCGAGCCCTGCTGCTTCCACCCAAACCACAAGGCAAGCCGTGAACCACCGAGCAAGAATTCGGAAAAACTTCGCCGGCGGCCACCGGGTGACGTTCTGGTACGAATTCTCCAAATTCTCACTCCTTTCTCGTCTTTAGGTCACTAAACTGTGCTCAAAGGACCTAGACTCGAGGATGACCCGATCCCCTCCCCAATCCTGGCTTGAAACCCCATATTAGCAGATCATTTTGAAGTTTCCGGGCGGCGATCATGGCGGGCAACCTCGGGTGCACGGTGAACCCCCACGTGCCGCCGTTTCCGAGCCACGTTGATGCCATGCCAAGCAAGCCCACCCTCTGCTGGTACTTTTAGGCGGTTCAGTTGAGCTGTTAGCGGGCTACAGGGGTCGGGCGACGGTGCCGATCATCACCGAAGGCCGCGGCTCGTCGCCGGCCTACTTCCGGCCACCGGCAGCCCGAGCCAACCCTGTAGACATGTTCCCCGACCCTGAAAACCCCCAGGCGGCGAGTACCGAGCCGGGAGACGGCCAGGAAGCCGACTCCGGCGAGCCCCGCTGTGTTGCCGGCGAGGGGGCGGCGCGGGAAAAAGGGGACGGGCCGAGGTTGAAGACGACCGGCCGGTCCCACCTGTCAGCGGCGATATTTTAAATCTTCGATCCGCTGCGGCCCCGGATCCGGTGTGGTGGCGCAGGAAAAGGTCTGTGGCCCCGTGTGGCTTGAGTTCGGCAGCTGACACGTGGGGATGGGGCCACTGTCAGAGTTTAAACATTTTCCGAATTTAGTTTGAATTCCAGATTTAGTTCAAACTTTAGAACCTCATAACTTTTGCTAGGGAGATCCAAAATTAGTGATTCAAATTGGGTTTGATTCAGGATGAGGAGATCTATTCAAATGTACAACCCAATTTGCATGAAAACCAATAGAAAAATCTGGAAAATTCTTTAAAACGTTTCAGAAAAAGAATTTTAGAGGGAGTTTGGTTCATCCAAAATTCCCCAAATTTTGCCAGGATATTCTTTAGGATATTAGGAAACTCCTGTTAAAGTTTCAGCTCATTTGGAACTGATTTAGTTGGGATAATTCCAATTTCAAATTTCTGTATTCAAATAAATACAGAAACATTTTCAGAGAATTTCCAAAACTTGGAAATTCAGTTCTAGCCATTCCTTAGCTCCAAAAATCCTAGGAAAATTTAGACATACTCTCTGAGCTATGTAGGAAATAATGGTTCACTTAGATTTGCATCAAAGTGCAAGTTTAATCAGAATTAATTCCTTTATGCTTAAATGCTTAGGGAATTGTTCTGGTTGATCCACTTAGTGAAATGTTCTGAATTTTGGTCCAGAGGACTTTCTTGTGACAAGTGACTCCCAAGAAAATTCCCAGATCCATTGGAGCCCTGGATCATTATTTTTCTGTTCAATCATTTGTTAATCCCCACCCAAGTGATGAACCCCACTTCTCACTTGAGGATAGTGCTTAAACACAAACCCAAACCACTAGCACCAGTTTCATTTTAAATTCTTAAACAAAGTTCCAGTTTCAAACTTGTCTTTAGAACTTGTTAGCAAAAAGTTTTATAATTGAACATGTATGCATATTCATAACGTGTAGTGAGTAAACGTGGAGAAGTAAAGAAGAAGTGGAGCTTGGATCAAGGAGCAAGAAGGCAGGGATTAAGCTTCAAGTCAGCATCAGCAACTAACTTCAAACTTATCTGACTTTAGTCACCTGCAAAACCAAGGCAAGCCCCGGTTTGCACTTAAGTTGTTTTTAAAGTTTTCCCTTTGTTCACTACTATTGGTCGAGGTTTGTATGTGCATTAGGTCCAGGATGTTTGATACTCCACTTGCATAACCAAACATGAACCCTGAGGTCAAGGGTAGAAGTGTGTCATCGCTGTAGAATAAGGCCGTGCTAAATAGGCTAGGACAGCCGGTAGAAGACGAGTAGTTGGAATCTACTCGCGAGCTTTGTTCCAGGACCACATAAGTGGGGTTGGAAAAGGTAGCAAACTAAAGTTTACGTTTCTAAAGATGAGACCAGGCAGAGGGGTTAGACAGCGACAAGACGAGGTCTTGGTCGAGTAGCTCTGCCCGTGTCGGTCAAGGACCGAAGCGTATGCGGCCCTGGGAGCAAGTATTGAGTTGTGTACCGGATGCTTACTGATATATGGGAACCAGGAAACTGATGTACCGGGTACACTGGATTGTAGAGGCATACCACATCGTCTCGTTAGACCTATGAGCCCGAGACGGCGCGACCGGTTCTACAGTTTAGTGGCCTGAGAAAGGTTGCCACATACGACGTAATGAAGGACGCCAGAGTTGGGTCTTCAGAGGCGGGCGTATGTGTCGAGTTATCCGGGTAGTGTTTGATTCGAATCACCGTCCCTCGCGGTTATGAGTACCGCTTGCTCACTGCGCTGTGACGTAGTAATCAAGTTGTGTGGGAATAGTTTGCCAAAGTTTTAAATGCTGTTATGCTAATTATAAATTGCATGAAAACCATGGTTGAAGTAGGGATAGAGCAAACTAAAGTTATTTTTCACCTTGGGACAAGTAACATTGGAATGAAGCGTTTCTTGTTTGATTGTGGAGTTCCAATGTTGCTGGGCGCAAGGTCACTACTATTATGGCTAAAATCTGAAAGTTAAGGATGAACTCGTAGGCAAGTCTTTTCGCAAAGGACAGGCTTAGGTCCTAGGTTACTTTCATATAGAGTTCCATGCTTTAGGAGAGACGGTTAAGTCTTGCTGAGCCTTTGTGCTCACTCTTGCTATGTAAGTGGTTTTGCAGGTAAACATCGACGCTATACAGAAGGTTGTCCGGTGAGACTCGGGAACTTCCGAGTCATGTCACCCTTGGAGAACCTAGCCGCTGCCATGTCTTCGTGTTGCTAGCGAGAGGAGTCCGCGGGCTGGATCTCTTCTCGAGTGCTTCTTAGATATTCATCGTGAGCTGTTTATAGACTTCCGCTGTAGCTATTTTATGTAAATTATTTACAAAGAACAGTTGTAAGCTTCCGCTTTGGTTTATGTAATACTGTGTTCCTTATATGTGTGCTGTTGGGTGCCGCATAACACGGCACCACCCAATGCGATCCTCGGGCGAGGCGGCACGGCCCCGTGATCGGGACCGGGCCCCCTCAATATCTTCTTGTGACGCCCTCAATTCTGTGGGAAAACCACGGAACAGAGAACTAATGCATATGTGTGCCCAGGATGTTCATCACACATACACATACGTTCCACAAACTGAATTCAGATTATATATTACCACGAATAACAGAGTTTATTACAATACCTCGTGAGTCTTGGACTCATGCTTACAGCGGAAGTCTTATTTTAATGCGGAAGCAAAAACTAATGCGAAAGCAAAACTAAGCAGAAGTGGCTCCATCTCTAATCCCTTCCACAGGCAAGGTTGAGAACAGATCACACGCTGTAATGCTCCACTTGGTCTTCATAGTAGGCTTCTCCCGCTACTGATGATGAAGATAATAATACAAGTTTGAGTACAATGATGTACTCAGCAAGTGCGGGAAAACACATGATATGCAGCTCATAAACAAGGTAGGTATAAAAGGCTTATTTGCAGAAAAGCAGATTTGTAAAACCATGATTGAAACAGCAACTTAACTTTAGATGTAATCCCAACATGTATTAAATTACCAACATACCTCCATCACTTTCCGTGTCCCATCCGAACATTAACCGATCCTTTATTCATACTCACGAATACCTCCTCGTATTCGCTACCATCTCACCTCGCAAATCAACCTCGTCTCACACCGAGACCAATGTCATGTCATGTCCCAACAGTCATGCAACCATCTCAACACCCAGACTTAACGGTCCCAACAACCAATCCATAACCAAGAACCTTCCCAATAACCATCCCAACTAATCATGGCAGTTTAGCCAGGCGCTCGTGACCGTAAGCTCGGCTATCATGATAGTTTTAGACTCTGCAGAGTTTGCACCTCTTTACCCACAAGTTTGTGATTTCGTCACCCATCGGCGACTGCAGAACCTCCATTATACCAGTACACAACCGTCGGTGTATGGTCAAGAGATCACAAAATAGCCTTTACAAAGGGGTTACTAGATGTATGGACTCACTGAGGTTTTACCGGCAGGCTAGAATCTCCAATTCTCCCACCCACGGGCCCCCTCTTGTGCCATGCAGTTCCCAGGGCAGTCCTCACTCGACTCCCATTCCCCGCGCCTTCCACAGTCCATAACACTCTAGCAACTTACCTAATTACTCAGCTAAGCCGCACCCATACTTGGCCTTGTGGTGGCACTGTTATCCTGCATGTGCATGCATGAACCGGTCCTTAGATCTATGGCAAGTAAAACCACCATCTTATGCTACCTCATTCACAAACCCAGGCTTGCCTAGATCTCCCTCCGATCCACGTTTATTAACATCATCAGTTTCTCATTATCATTACGAGTGCAGTTAGCTAGACACATCTATTCCACTTCCCAATCCCATAGACTCAGCGAAGCATAAAGCAAAAACCATACCCGACTCATAAACTTCTCAGGCGACAAGGGTGGTTTAATCAAGACTAGTAAACTCCTATAAAAGGGTTTCCCATCATGTTTGACTCAGCACAAACACCTTTTTGCAAAACAAACAGTTTTATCCCAAAACATAGGATCAATATGGTCAAGGAGCACTTGCCTTGTACTTGCGGTTCCGGTTGTTCTTGATTCTCAAAACCTTGTTGCTGCAGCTCGTCGTAGACAGCTCCCTGAACCTGTCCTGCTATGTAGGATTCACGTGCATACAAGATTCACAGCAATCAATATCATGCGCAAACCTTAAACTAGATGCGATGATGCACATGCATGCTATCCTATGATTTTTATTAGATTGGTGTGCTCTTGCATGGCTTGCATGGGCAGAGGTGTTCGGATCAAAGGTGGACGTGGCGATGATCTTGTCTTTAGATCAAACTGATCATCGAGTGATCTGCCCACGAGAAGGCTTCTGTTTGAAAGGAATTGAAGAACAGATGCAAGAGATGAACACAATGATGTCGTAAGGTGGTATTGAAGTCCTACCTCATGCTCTTCTTGTCTTCGAGGTCCTCCTCAGACCGCTTGGTTCTTCTCCGATGATCTTCCTTGTTGCGCTTCGGCGATGTTTTGCTCGGCGAGTTAGGGCTAGGGCTCTATGTCGTCGGCTCAGGAGTTGAAAGTGAAGTTTGTAGTTTCGGCCAGAGGTTTTGGGTTCTATTTATAATCGGGAAGAGAAGAGTCCTAATCTTATTGTATCCCGAATAAGAGTCTTATTCAGATCTTTGTTGGATCCTAACATCTTATCTTTAGTAACATCGTGGAATTTAGATCGGTTCCTGTTGCGTACCGGTATCTTTACGCGTAAAAACCGCTCCAGACTCGTTACCTTCGTGGTGATGAGCTCCGGAGGCTCCACGTGTCCTTCCGGGGCCTGGTATCTACTTCTCCGCAGAGACGAGCTCCGGTTGTGCCTCGTGTCAATCGACCAAGACCTCCCCCTTTTTTGGAGGTGAGCTCCGCGCACGCCACGTGTTGGCGCCGGTCTTCCCTCTCTTCCTTCCTCAGGAACATGCCCCGAGGTCGACACGTGTCTAGCAACGAAAGACCTCCCGAAGATAAGCTCCGGTGGCGACACGTGTTCGATAGATCCGGATTCCTCTGAGCTCCGAGATCGACACGTATCCCGTGCGACGGGTCCTCTGATTTCCGCGAGGACTAGCTCTGAGGATGACATGTGTCCTACGAAAAATGCCTTTGCTTCTTCCGCAGAGGCTAGCTCCGGGGGCAACACGTGTCCCACAGGGTTGAACCTTTTTCCAATTGCGGAGGTGACCCCCGAGCCTTCCACGTAGCCAGTTTAGCGGCGAACCTCTCTTCACCTCGCAGGGACGAGCTCCGAACACGCCGCGTGGCCTGCTGGCCGCGGAAGTTGTCTTCGACGCTCTCTGAGGGCTTTATTGGCTATTCTTTTGATAATTATTTATGTTCCTATTTTTCATTAAAAATGTTTTCTTCTTCACAGAACATGAACATATGCTGACACCCGAGGCGAGGGTGTCACAAATATACCCCCCTTAAATTGAATCTCACCCTCGAGATTCGTTAGTAGGAAATAGATGGGGGAATTCTGCCTTAATATCCTCTTCACGCTCCCATGTGGCTTCAGCTTCAGTGTGATGGCTCCATTGTACCTTGCACCATCGAATCACCTTGTTTCGGGTGACCCTTTCCTTTACGTCCAAGATTCGGACAGGGTGTTCTGCGTAAGTCAGGTCCTCTTGAAGTTCAAGTTCTCCCAGTGACACTTGTTCCTCTGGTACTCTCAAACACTTCTTGAGCTGGGATACATGAAACACGTCATGTACGTCGGAGAGGTGGTTTGGGAGCTCTAGTTGATAGGCTACTTCTCCTCGCTTGTCCAAAATCTTAAAGGGTCCGATGTAGCAAGGTGCTAGCTTGCCTTTGACGTTGAAACGTCGTTGGCCTCGGATAGGCGATACCTTAAGGTATACGAAGTCTCCTACTTCAAAGGTCAACTTCCTACGCCTATTGTCCGCATAGCCTTTCTGTCGTGACTGAGCAGCCTTTAAGTTCTCCCATATCGTTTGGACCTGCTTTTCAGCTTCTTGTAGTACTTCGGGTCCAAACACCTGGTTCTCTCCAGTCTCGTTCCAGAACAGCGGCGTTCTACACCGTCTACCATATAAGGCTTCGAAAGGCGACATCTCCAAGCTACCTTGATAGCTGTTGTTATAGGAGAACTCGGCATACGGTAAACTCCTATCCCAACTACGCCCACGTTTCAAGGCGCAAGCTCTCAACATGTCCTCCAAAAATTTGGTTCGTCCTTTCGGTTTGTCCATCTGTTTGTGGGTGATAGGCGGAGCTAAAATCCAGTCGTGTACCCATGGCTTTCTGCAGCTTCCTCCAGAATCTAGAGGTAAACTGAGAACCTCGATCTGAGACTATCCTCTTCGGAACTCCGTGACGGCACACGATCTGCTCCATGTACAACTCTGCCAATTGTGCAACGTTGTAACTGGTCTTTACCGGAAGAAAATGGGCGGTTTTCATCAACCGGTCCACAATGACCCAGATGGAGTCGTATCCTGACTGAGTACGTGGTAATCCGACGATGAAGTCCATACTGATGTCCTCCCATTTCCATTCGGGTATTCTCAAAGGTTGCAGCAATCCAGCGGATTTTTGATGTTCGGCTTTTACCCGTTGGCATGTGTCGCATAGGGCAACGTATTCGGCTATATCCCTCTTCATACCATCCCACCAATAGCAAGTTTTCAAATCCTTGTACATTTTGGTGCTCCCTGGATGTATGGAATAGGGTGAATCATGTGCCTCCTTCAATATCATGTCGCTAAGCTGTCTTATGTTTGGCACACAAATCCTTTTTCCTAGCCAAAGCGTACCCTTTTTATCCTCCTTGAAATCCTTCTCTATCCCTTGTCGAATTCTTTCCTTGATCTCCTTGATCTCCTCGTCCGTTGCTTGGCCCTCTCTTATTTCTTGCTCCAATGGGGAGTGGATCTCTATTATCTCTACGTTATTCAAGAATCCGAGGTGTAACCGTTCGAACTCCTTACGTAGTTCGGGTGGTAGCTCCCGAACCGTGAGTTGGTGGCATGCTCCCTTTCTGCTCAATGCGTCAGCTACTACATTGGCCTTCCCGGGGTGGTAGTTGATTCCCACATCATAATCCTTGATGAGTTCTAACCATCAACGTTGCCTCAAATTCAAGTTCATTTGTGTAAATATGTACTTGAGGCTTTTATGATCCGTATAGATCTCGCATCGATGACCAAGGATATAATGTCTCCAAATCTTCAACGCATGCACCACTGCTGCTAACTCCAAATCATGCGTAGGATAGTTAAGCTCATGCTTCTTTAATTGTCATGAGGCATAGGCTACCACTTGTCCCTCCTGCATGAGTACACATCTGATCCCTTGTTTGGATGCGTCACAATATATGTCAAAGCTCTTTCTTACGTCTGGCAATACCAGAACTGGTGCTGTGGTTAGCCTTTTCTTGAGTTCCTCAAAACTTTCTTGGCAGGCTTGTGCCCATTGAAAGACTTTTCCCTTCATTAACAACTCTGTCATAGGTTTTGCTATCTTAGAGAAGTCTTTAATGAAGCGCCGATAGTATCCTGCCATCCCAAGGAAACTTCGAATATCCCTCACGCTCTTCGGTTGGTCCCACTTCAAAACACCTCTCACCTTTCCAGGA